>OX346216.1:14805000-16162929 GCA_947049295.1 Ligdia adustata
GAGTATCTACGGAATTGGATCTGGTGAAAAACAAGCCCTTCAAAGCAATTACTAATTATAAAGAATATAGTTTATGTATTTTTAGTATTTATTTTTTTAAAGTTACTCCAAAAAATAACATAAAAAAACATAGAAATATATAAATAAACATATGTTAGTTAAATAACATGGAAAGAAATCACTTTATTGCATGCACTCAAAAATCCTAACTAATATTATAAATGCGAAAGTAACTCTGTCTGTCTGTTACGCTTTCACGACAAAACCACTGAACCGATATGGATTAAATTTGGTGCACAGGTAGATTGGACCCCGGGAAAGGACATAGGATTCTTTTTAACCGACTTCAAAAAAAGTAGTTCCCGCATTATATCGATAATCCAATGTGGAACTACACGGGTGAAACTGCGGGGCACAGCTAGTAATGCAATAAACGTAATAAAACTTATGATTACGTGCAGGCGGTCTGGCCTTATCGCTAATAGCGATCACGCCCAGGCAACCTTTGGATGGAGACAACTAAAGCATAAGTAATATGTATGAGACGAAGACCCGACGGCATGACACTTATCCCCTGGAAGATGGGGCGGCCTTTAGTGTGGGACGCTACATGCGTCGACACTCTTGCACCGTCTCATCTTCCCGTTACTAGTAACAAGGCTGGTGCGGCGGCAGAGTCAGCTGAAGGCCTCAAAAGGCGCAAATATAGTAATTTAGATAGCGGTTATATGTTTGAGCCTTTTGGGGTTGAAACTCTCGGGCCTTGGGGACCAGGAGCAAAATTATTATATAAAGCCCTAACAAAGCGTCTAGTTGACGCTACTCGAGACCAAAATGCTGGCCTCTACCTGGGTCAGCGCATAAGTATTGCCATTCAACGAGGCAATGGGGCTAGCATTTTGGGTACTCTAACAACTGGCAGTGGTTTAGATTTAAGTTAGTTTTAATTTTTGGATATTGCTTTTGTACATATAGTTTATAACTTTATATAGTTTTTGTTAGGTTATAATAATGAATAAATGAAAGTTTTTTGTATGCATAAACATAATATAGATAGACTTTCTTTGTTCCCAGTCTCTGACTTCTTTGATACGTGTTTTGTAAGCATAAATATGACGCACAATTTTTTTTTTCAATAGAAGTAAGATGTTTGACCGAAGTTCATAAAATACATATAATAACTTCAGGAAATCGCCTGATGTAAAGCGACGATGCAGAATAAGATATAGCACGCTTAGCTAGCTAAGCGGATTCAGCGTCTGACAGACTGATTCACTCGCAACTTTAAAATATTCAAATTACAGTTATCGAGAAATAGAGAACCCAGCAGCAAATTCCTGAACCGGGCATTGAGCATAATAAAAGTAAACGAAATACATTAGCATAGAAATGTTTTGCGTTGGCTGCTTGCAGCATCTTTACCAGTCCAATTATGGAATGGGGTTACAATTAAATTATGCAATTCCAAGGCACACTTCCCGAAATATTCTTATAGCTTAGTTTCAGGTTTATATATATTTCATTTTATTAGTTTTAGTTATTTTTGGTTACTTTTTTTTAAGTATAAGTTTGGTTGCACCAATCGTTTCTTATTATATTTGTTCTCTCCATCCAAAGGTTGCCTGTAAGAAATTGCTTTAAGCGATAAGGCCGCCCAATGTACTACCATTGTGTAGATTTGATCTGTATCTTTTATTTTTTTTTCTAAGCTAAAGTTAAAGCTATATTTATTCATTCAAATGTATCTAATAAAAACTGATATTTTAGCCAATTTTTGACGAAGTTGAAGGCTTTAGAAATAAGACTTGGTAAGAGCATTATCACAGACTCCAACGCTTTAAGTGAACCATCTAAAAGATGCACGATCGATCTTGCACTTTATACAAGGTGAGCAACTGTACTCTACTAAGGCTAACCAACCAGGAAAACCAACAGAACGTGAGAGAAGCCGCTGGAAAAAAATAGTAGTAAATATAAAAGCGAAGTCTTATTGCCTTCAAAATACTCTAACCTATCCTTATGTTTCTGCGAATGGCACAAGACGTCGCTAACACACTGAATCTGACACAAGGTTTTACCACCCGCTGAGTTACAAGATTGTCTCGGTCGAGAACGAATACCACAATTTACATTAATCTGATGTAGAAAATTAATATCTAAATATATCGAAGCAATTTTATTTAGAAAACTAACGCGGGTTTTAATCGTATTGTTTAAGAAGACGTACCTGATTGTTGGAAACCTCACGTACCTCATCGTTGAAGACACGAACGACATAATTCATCCCTGTTGAAGATCACCGAATGTGAACGAAACTATAGTTGGACCTTTTCAACAATCAGGTACGCGTGAAAACCCGTCTTCTTAAACAAAATATCTAAGTAACATACAAAATCATTACCTATTAATTTACACTGTTATTAGTTATCGAGATCAATAATAGAATAAGTAATTTACTACTTTTAAAATTATTACCTTCCTTTTTGGGAGTGACAACCTGAGTTCAATTCTGCAGACAATTTTTTCAGTCAATTTGAAATATGTCAGATGTTATTTACTGATAAACGTAAATTATTATTATTTACAGGTCAATAATTACTGTTGGACCGATTTTGTTGTACAACCATGTGTTTGTTAAAACTGTTGAGATTATTTGTTGTTAAGATTATCGCAACAAGAATACCTACTACAGTAAAATCTATATAACTCAAATCTCCTTAAGTCGTAACCCCTAGTAAATCCAAAACAAATTTTGACCCCTTCCGCTGAACTCTTAATTATAAAATATCTCGAATTATTAGACTTAGTAATTCGTCAAAATGATATTGCGAGTTAAAATAGTACAATTAACACTTTATAACTCGAATCGCAATAGGTACCTAACTCGGTAAGTCGTAGTTCATAAAATACATACATTTACTTCACACTTGGGATTGCCCGAACACAAAGCAATAAATCCTAAAAAGAATATTCAGGACCTCTATTATATATTTTTTGAATTGCAATGATTAATGATTGCATTCATTAAACTTTCTATTGTTAGGTTTTCATTATGGGTCACTTGAGATTGTTTATTATTGGTTTATTGGGTCACTATTTATTTGGCCGTTGCGCTTTTTTTGACAAAATTCGATCAGTGAAAATCTTCATATCTCGAAATTCGTGTCAAGACGAAATCTCGTTATCCTGGTTTTGTAGCATTTGCCTTGACATTTGAACCCGATGGTTCAAATTTGATTGTGATTCTACTGTACTATTTAATGTACTGTATTTAGAAAAAAATACATTAAAACAATAAAACTGTCACAAAATGCGGTCTTATCGCTAATACGCGGTCTGTTAGACAACTTCATTTAGTATAACGGTGCAGATATTTTTCTTATAATGTTTTAGCGGCGTTAAACGCTTTGTAATGATCAACGTCTTTTGTCTTGCTTTGACGCATTGCGTTCGCTATCAGATAAGAAGAGACAAAAAAATTATCAAAGCTGAAACGCATTTATTAAAAAGATGGTTAAAATCATTGGTTTGCTATAAATAAATGTTGAAATGGTAGTTATTTCCTCGACAGCTGTCAGGGGGTAGCATTGCCCTTGAATGATATCGACCGGCCGCCATTGACCCAGATAATGCAACGGGGAAGGGCATTCAATATATGTATGTACACGTATAGATCGCAAACAAACCCGAGTATGGGGTTTTAACAAAACATTCCACATTAATAATTTTTTTTAATTTGACTTACATACCTATTATGAAAGATAATCATGGTTATAAAAGCTAAATAGTTTTGCTATGTTTAAAATTCATGGTAATGATTATTAGGTTTATCAAGATATTTTTTTTTACAAAAATAGAAATCTTAGTTTAAGATTGTTTACCGACTTAAATAGACATATGTTTTGTGATAATGACGTAAGTATTGAATGCCTAATTGAAATCTGTTTTTTAAGTATTACCCATATATGTTGTGTAAGTATTTTAAATTAACGAAGTGAAACGTAGTACTAAGTAGGGTGGTGAACTCGATCAATACAAAGAATACTCGGAGACCGATTTGAAAACTCTTTTTTTGTTTGAATGGGTGCTAACTCCCATGTGAGCTCCCGTGTGTGCCTATTATGTACTTAATTTTATAAAAATCTGTGAAGAGGTTTGATGTTTAAATCGAAATAACTGATAAAGATTTATCAGTCGCCGTGACAGAAGGAGGTTGTCACTTTTGAAAAAAATATTATTATTATGTCTTTTACGTGACGACTATCATGGCTTCGCAATGAATGCATGCATGTTGAAAGTCAATGCAAAATGAACGCTTTAGGTTTCATTCTCGGCTAGGCCAACTTTAATTTCTACTTTGTTCACCCCAGGCCTTGATTATTTACTTATATGCTAAAGCAGCGCAGATTGCTATGCGTTAGCATATAAATAATCAACGCCCCAGGTGAATTTGAAGTGCGTATGCCGAAGTTGTGGGAAGTGATCCCTCTCTCCCAGCACAGATAAAGTTAATGTTCTGAAATGAATAATCATCGGTGAATTACTTTCTGCGAAAGGTCATGAGCCAGAAGGAGACAGCGGAGAGCGGTAAGAAAGACACTATCTTCAAATGCTCTTAATGCGGGCGTCGATGAAGAATCTTCCACGCGTACCCATAGCCTATTAACTGGCGTAAGGAAGAAACACCGGTTTTTATTCTGTTGGAGTCCGACACTACTCGGTTACTACCCCTGGGAGGATGGGCGCTTGTCTCGAAATAAAACGGTGTGACCACGAGTCCGTCACGAAATTTTCCCACGCAAATAAAAAAGGTTTATTTACCTCGCAGGATAGATTAGGAGCGAAATCAGTTGACGTGCAAGTCAACTTTCAACATAAATAAATGGGAAGCTCGATCCATACCAGTAGATAGGTATGAACATAGGTCTCAATCTAGAATAGGCTAGGTCCATTATTTACGACAGTGGAGCCTCTAGTGCGGGTCTTTTGTATCACTGATGATGGTTAGCTATCACCAGACGAGCGAAGATCGTACCCAGTCTCTGGTTCTCATTACATTATGGTTCAGTGAGTCACCAGAAGATGTCGCTAATTTTAACTCTCTCATATGACATCTATCGTATTTTTGTAGAACTACGTTGAGCCTTGCGACTTTACATCTTACCATTCTATAAACATTTTGAACTGGAGTAGGTAGAAGGCCCGACGTGTGTCAAGGCATTGAAAACTTCGGGCAGAGGGCATTGAATTAAATAGTTTTTTTTTAATATATTTCTAGTCTGTGTCAATACTCAATTTATACATTTAATATGTAGACCAAATCCAGGAGTTGGTAGTATAATAACAATCTTGGATGTTCTTTTGATTATAACTAAAGCTTTAATGCTTTCTGTGACGCAAGCACCACTCCTCTCAAAGTCGTAGATCTAGATAGTCGTAGACTACGACTTGTCAGAAAAATGGAACAACTAGATAATCAACGCTCGTGGCCTCTCGTTCTTCCAAAAGTATTGCCATAAAACTATAATTCCACTGGATGAGGATAGGTAATTTAGTGATACAATATTTTTCATCAATTCAGTCCCTGTATTGTTTCTATTTTATCTCAGAATGAGACATAGACCGCACATGAGAAAGTTATTTATATTAAAATGGGAAAAAAATTCAAAAAGAAATTAATAAAATCAGTGAAATGTCTCTTATGAAATGTATCTCGAATTTCAAAACAATCACTACGTAACTTATTTATTACTATTTATTGCCTTATCTAGCTCACAGATCAGTCGATCCCACAGCCTCTGTCAAGAGTCAGATTTGACAGTTGGCCAAGCAAAAATAAGGCCACGGTAGTAAAGACAGAAGATCAGTATTTTTCTCTCCTTCTTTCACTAGTAAAACATGATTATAGTTTACTTTATTGCAATTCGTTTGACGAGAAATTCTGAAGTAATACAAATAAATACAATTATGCATTAAAAACTTAATAAAGAATTGAGGATCAAAATCAAAAAAACTTAGGAAAAAAAACATAGTTAAACAATTTTTAAAATTTGCTTGGGTTGTTGCGCGTGGCCTCTGCAAGAGCAAAGTTCGCGACCCCCTATGCCTGCCGCTGGGACCCATAACCGATCTCAGTATCA
The DNA here is from genome assembly GCA_947049295.1 of Ligdia adustata. NCBI lineage: Eukaryota > Metazoa > Arthropoda > Insecta > Lepidoptera > Geometridae > Ligdia > Ligdia adustata. The sequence goes on from OX346216.1 coordinate 14,811,141, forward strand.
TCATCATCAGCCTATATCGCTCAGTGCTCACCTGCTATCGGTTACTTCGAGGAATCATTTGCCCCGGCCCTGAGTGCTTAGTGCGAGATTTTTTACTTACTCGATCTAGATGGCGTAAAGTCGGCATTTTGGCGAAAAACCACCCTCAACCAGAATTAAAACTTTTGCAACAAATTTGGTAAAGGTTACTGTAAAAAAAACCTACTCTAACCTGTACGCGAGTTTCTATGTCATAATTATTTATTGATTTTATTTTATTTTTATCCTACACAGCTAGGCATTCGACCACAGAAGTCAGTGATACTGTAGCCCTAGATGGAGCATGCCTATTATCATTATTTATTTGCTTTATGTATTTTTATAATATAATATTTAATTGCATTTCCATAATTATTATACTCTTGATTAAGTTTATTTAAGTTATTATATTATATATATATGTAAAAATAACGTTTGCTGTATTAATTTTATATTCTTTTTTGTATATCCCGTCCTACTTACCTTGTTTACAGTCTCCATCTTAAGGTTGCCTGGAACACTCTTTTTAGCGATAAGACCACCACTTGTAGCATTATACGCAAAGTAAACTCACTGTACTTAAAACAAAATTATGCAAAATTGGAGTAAAAATTATTGTGTTGTCCATATTTGATTTTTAGAATTTGACCGATCAAGTGACCAGTAATTTTTGTATGAAAAAACTTAATATTCTTCCTCGAATTTTGCAATATTTTCTTCTTCAATGGATTACCTTGATTAGTGGAATAACACCATTAAGTATACATATTCATGAGCTAAGAGATGCAGTGTGTTCAGGCAGCCTTCCTTGAGAGCCAGTGTATTCCAGACTAAGCATGCTTCATCTAAAGCTACAATATTGCTGACTTCCGTAGTCCTGCGAACTTGTGGTCAAACCTAGATGTGAAGGATAAAAAAGCTAGGTATGAAGCTCGTTCGGTCAAGTAAATAGTTGAAATTTAACTCTCCTTCCCCGGTGCGCGTTGTTATGTCAACTTCTCTCAAACAAGTCACTATTTCTCAAACAAGCAGATGTTTCCATATCGCACGTAAAATGTTTTTGCAACAGTCACGAACTTAGCTATTCTATACTTACTTGCTAATATTATACTTATTATTGTAACTTTCCAGTAGTAGACTTCATAGAAATATTTATAATAAAATTGTAATAGGTCAAATTCTGTGCATTGAATATATTTTAAGAATTTCATGTTTTACTGGGCGCCTGAAAACGTTATAGCAAGTAGTTTTTGTTATGGAAATCAAATAAAGATATATTTTTTTTGTTAGAAATGACTAACTGAAATTATTTTTGCCCAAGAAATATTTCTCCTATTTAGTAGTTAACACAAACAAACAATTTTTAGACGCCTACATAAAACATTGTAGTAAGAAAGATATTTACTATTGAAATTTAATTTGCATAGTTAGTTATTTTTATATAAATAAGCGGGCACACATTAGCAAAACAAAATCTTCCGGTTTAAAATTAGTGCTGAATTCGAAAAGTTATATAAATTGTCCACTTATGCTGAACATAATTATCCCTTTTATTAATCAAATGTACAGTTCAAAACGCTACTATCTTATTGTATCTTTTACAATGAGAAGACTTTCATAAGGACCGCTGAAATTAATTCCATGTTTTAAGTTCCACTGACATAATTATGCAAGGAAGTTGCGGTTACAGCTAGTTAAGCAATAAAAGCCGAGTTAAAAAAATAGGAGGTGCTCAAAACGTCGGAATCTATTTTTAAATAAGTTTCCAGTTTTTCCACAGATGCCTACACTGAATTTAGATTTTATCGCGCTTTCAATAAGATTTATATAAGGCTTATATCTAAAGAGTCTATGTAACATGGATTGAAACTCTTTACTTATTGCTTATAATTCAATAAACACTCTTCGCTGGTTGTTTCTATGTTTAAATAAGTCTATCTACTACATAAATAATTTAAGGACATTACAATGCAAAGATAAACCACGGCAACCCTTTCAGGAGAATGCTAGAAACAAGATTAGAAAATTTATTCTTTTGCCAAATATGACTTCACTATGTGCGGCACGCCGCGAGCTCATGCCAGTCTAGCACCTGGAGCTCGCGTAGATCCCCTTCCACGGCGTTAGACCAGGCGGTACTTGGGCTGGCCTACGGGACAGCATCCCACTGGCACTCCTTCAAATGCTTTTTTCACAGCCCGATTTGTCTGTATCCGTGCGACATGTCCGAGCCACTTAAGCCTATGTGCCTTAAACTCGCCAATAATGTTAGGTTCGCCAAAAAGCTCTTCTACCTCCTTGTTTTTTTGGACACGCCAACTGCCGTCTGCCCTATGGACCTACCGGTCCCAGTATTTTCCGAAGTACCTTCCTCTCAGTTACTAAAAGCTTACTCTCCTCTTTCAGTGTAAGCGTCCACGCTTCACATCCATACATTAGTATCGGTCTAATAACTGTTTTATAAATCCGAATTTAGTGTGTCTGCTAAGCAACTTGGACGAGAGTACTGAGTGAAAGGCTGCACTGCAACGCAGGGTATTTTAGGCAAGTATTTCTATTTCGTCCTCCCTGTTATTGGTAATGGTTACAGTGCATCCAAGGTACCGAAATTTTGCCACTCCCTTGTACGTCGTATTCCTCACAGCCAAATCTTCTCGCTATCACCTTACGTTTTTAAAGCGACACATATGGATATACTCAGTCTTTTCATGGCTGATCTGGAGACCGATACAAGAGGCTTCATTTTGGAGGCAGCTTGTCGCGTCTATAACGTGCTGCTTTTTTCTCCTAGCAGTGCAAGGTCGTTAGCATAACCTATCACCTTATGCTGTCCATTAAGCCGCACTCCGACGTCTTGTGATAAAACTTTGCGTATCACATATTCAAGTGCCAGGTTAAATAGTATTGGTGACAGAGCAACACCCTGTTTCAACCCAGTTATAACGTCGAACTCCTCGGTAAAGCTCCTCCTTCGCCAGTGCGCACCAAATGACATACTGAGACTAAAAAACAATATAGCTCCAGGCATTGCCATTAAAAAACCTTGTATATATTTAAAAGCTATTTTGTTATAATTATTTATTGTTAAACTGTTTTATTTAATAAGAAGTTATCTTATCGTATGAGTAACGTTTTTAAACGAAAATACTCTTAGCTTCATTATTCCTGTTTAGTCATGTTTATTAGCCGATATTGTACATATATTTGTGGTCTCAATAAAAGATCTGTTATTTTTATTGTAATTTGTGCTCCGCTGAAATTACCTGAATATTCAATTGTGTTTGTTAATATATTCGTCACGAATCCTTGCTTGTTTTTTTTAATTATGCCATGATTTGTAGGACTTTTTTGACTAGTCAAGGCAAAAATTATTCACTATAGATATGCCCTCCGAGCATGAGCTATCTTTTGACAGCAAAAAAAACTGCTTGTTTTTTTTTACACCCGAACACAGCGGCTGACAGATGTTTTTTTAATGACGTCATAGCAAAATTTTAGTGAGGAAACCATAGCATGGTGGTAGGGCGTTTCCTATCGCTCGCCTGGCTAGCTACCACCCTCAAGTGATAAAATCTGTCAACAAGCAACTAACGGTGTGTTCGGCGGCCTTCCTTGAGAGCCAGTGTATTCCAGACTAGGCATGCTCCTTCTAAGGCTACAGTATCGCCGACTTCCGTGGTCGTGCAAGCTTGTGCTCAAAGCCTAGCTGTGCAAAATAAAAAAACTTTTTATAATAGTAAAACGTGTAGGCCTAAATTACATCATATTGAAGCGATTGACACCAATAACAAAATAATACGTTACAATTTAGGAAGTGAAAAGAGTTAGGCTCCGAAACTAAAATTCTATCAGAAACGCAAAAACAGTGAAAGGTCGGCGATTCTCTTAATTATTATTAATATTGTTACTACCTAAGTAGTAATAATAAGAGGATCACCGACCTACCCGGATATGCTTTCGAATAGCAAGGCATATAAAACCAAGCTTCGAATAAATCAGTAATGGCATGTCGGTCAGACAGAAAGCGGGTCTGCCCACCGGTCATCAGGTAGGTGCCAAGACTGAAGGACCGGTCACAATTTCCAAGAACTATGCCTGTTTGCACACAACAAACATAAAGACATCAATGGCGATAGACGGTGCAGTGAGAAAGAACAAGATTTAGAACTTGATTTTATCGACGAGTGGAAAGTTACCTCACTGAAAAAAATTATCAATGAAAGAAGAAGAAAGCAACTTTTAGTTGAATTTAAAACATGATGACAAAAACATTAGAATTTACTTAAGTATTTAAGTCTTAATTTTATTAATATTAATCTAAACACTAATTTAATTCACTAAATGGTAGGAAAATGTTTTTGAGAAGGTAAAAATACCTAAGTTAGTAATTGTGATACGCAATAAAGTATCCAAGCGTAGGTATAAGATATAAGATATTGTTATAAATTATAAGTTTAACTCTCTTAATATGTAGTTGTATAAAAAAAAATCTTCATCTTCAGATAGGTCAATGTTAATTGGATGATGACACTAAGTTTTGACATTGTTTTTTTTGTATTTTTTATGTATACCTACGCTAAAGATGACATAAATAACAATATTTATAAAATTATTATTTCACTTCTACTTCTAATTTCTTAATTTTAGATTAACCAGACTAATTATGACTACCTAATCTTTCTACGTAGTACGTACGGATTAATATCCTGCATCGTTTATTTATGGATTATCCACACAGTATAAATAAAAATCATGAATATGTTTAGTTCTCTATCCTCGCAACAGATGGCGCTAGCTGATATATTTTGATTCCTCGATAGACAGACACTAGGCTTGCTTCGCACGAAACAAAGGCATGGCTGATGCGCCCGCGCCGCTCGCACAAAGAATGTTTTCGTTGTTTCTAGTGACTCATTAATGTTCCGGAAATGTATTATTACTTACGTATGTCTCGCCAGTTATCAGTGATACTTAGCTAACGGGTGATTAACAATGAAAACATAATACATAATGTGGCAGTAAATATATTCAGAAAATATTCAACGGTGATCGACTCGATTTCGTCAGTGTAAAAAAGTTCATACCTACGCGCTATCATCTATCGAACAGTATAGTTAATACTACAGTATTGTCTTCATAGAATTTAACATAATTGATATCTTAAAATTAATAGTTTATTGCTTTATACAATATCGATATCATTCTATCGAGTATAACATTCGATAACAAAGACGTTACAGATAACTTTCAAACATCAGCAGCCGAGCACTCCACCGACCGAATCATACGATAAACACTTAATTTAGATTATTATAATAATTAATATATCACAATGAGACGTCTCTTCAAAACCATTCACTCGCACACGACACGCACAATATAGAATACAAAGTGAAGGCACGAGATCTAACTACGACTACGACTAATTACTTAGTAAACATGCCCCAAAACGTAACGCTAAATGCACGCGCGCTTGTAGAAACGCGCTCAGTCATAATTGCATTTGGAAGATTAGAGGCTGGCCAACGTCGGCGGGCCATTGTTAAAACGGTCCTGGAATACAATAATGCAGCCTGCGAGGTCGTTCGCCGCGCAGGCTAGGTAATGGAATGTCGGCGTGCAGCCGCTCCCGACGCCCTTTGTGTGCGCCGGTGGGGCCCCGGCCCGGCCCCGGCTGCGGCCGGTCCGCGCCGCAGGTAGCGCCGTCGCCCTGCACCGCGGACCCGCCCCATCTCACTTTTAACACGTCACAAGTACGACCCGAAGTCAACAGTCCCGACAACTCGTCGAACGATTACACAGTGTCCTTTCCTTCGAACTTATCCGCGAGATCACCCATCAGCTCCTTGTAGATGAGCGGGTCGATGTTCTTCCCGAGTTGGTAGAGCACAAACCAGTCTCCGATCTGCAGCTTGCGCGCCACAGTCTCCACCTGCTCCTGAGGAGCGAGGCGACTGCGCGCGCGCAGCAGGTACAGGCGTACACGTGGTCCCGCCACCACCGCCATGCGGTACAGCAGAGAGATTCCGCTCAGGATTGAAAGAATCATGAACCAGAACCACAGGAATACGTAGATCTTCTCATTGACGATATTCAGTGGCAATACGCAAAGTCCGTCGAACTTCTGCACGGTTCCCGACGGACCGTATTTGTGGAAGGTACATTTCGTTACTTTAGGGAATACGCGCGCCATCGGATCGATACGCTCCTCTGGCTCCATCTCGGTGAAGCTGACGACGTCGCTGCCGTACGTGGAGAACTCGCCGTCCAGGAAAAAGTCCATGAAGAAAATCTGGCCAACCACATTGATAAAGTTCAACACTTCGCAAATGAAGAAACGGAAGGCGTAAAAGTTTTGGGTGTGCAAATTAGTGTAGAAGTAATCGACTAGCAGCTTCTTACGGTCTTTTTTGCACTCGTCACCCACCACGGGGCAGTTGAGGTCTAGCACGAGCATCTTGATGCGACCTCCTTCCCAAGTCTTCCATAGATAACGAGGCACGTAAAACAGGATCGCTTGGAAGAACAGCACGAAACACACCCACTGGTAGTATTTGTGGTACTTAACTTCGTCTTGTCCGTCCGTGTGCGAGGCCACGCCGGGCTGCGCGTAATCCTGGCCCACTTTGCCCACGAGCCGGTTGGGGATTGTGAAAGTCGAGTAGATCCAGCAGTACGTGTCCATTACGGCCAGCGGAATCTCGTCCACAATGCAGTCGATCGGGTCGCCGATGTATTGCCGCGACGTGACGAGCAGCGAGAACGCGATCAGGATGATCACGGTGGCTTTGTAGTGGAGGCGGAACACATTGTTGTCGATGCAAACAGAGTCGAGCTTGAGGAGCCCCTTCACGGAGCCGAATACGTCAAACATGGCGGTCGTACTAGCCGCGGGCGCGCGGCGCGTCGGTCGCGGTCGAGAGTATCGGGCGTGCGCTTCGCCCTCGCGTCGATTGCGGAATGCTGAGTGGTGGGGCGCACCGCTCACCGAGGAGGGCGCAGGCCGAGGCAGGGGCAGGGTTCGAGGCGCGGGGATCGGTGGCCCCCGCCGCGCCGCTGCAGGCTCTTCGCCTCGGATCAACGACACAGCACTGACCCTATTTACGAACCTATTCGTGGCGTCATCTGGTAGCCACGACATACCCGTCGGCCATGCATCAGCTCTTGTCGTTTGTACGAGGTGATATTACTCGTGACGCTACTGCCCCGGGACAGACACAATAATGATACTAGTGACGATGACAGGGTGGTAACTAACCTTACTTCCCTTCCGAAATTCCGGTAAAATTATTTGGTAAGATGCAAGACGAATTACTTGTAGCACACTGAAGTGAATTGTTTGGAGGTCTAAATAGTGGCATACTTACTTAGTATCTTTGTAAGTAGTTAAGTAAGATAATTAGGTATTCCATTTTAAAAACAGGTTCTTTAACATAGCACCACTGGTTAAGATACCTATTTGCTGTATAGCATGTCACCAATCGTCATAAAATGACGTCATCACACCGATTTATCTAAATTGCGCCATTCGTAAAAAGATGACCTTTAAACATTTAGACACAATTACTCTTATAGCGGTATTTGGGAACGCAGTCATAATAGGCAGAGGCTCTAGGCATATAATCAAATTGTATGTATTTTATTAAATCATAATACAATATTCCTCCTTGTTAAACAATTACGTATTACCTAATCACTTGAGGTAAAATCAAATCAAATAAATTAAACAATTAGGTAAATACATATTTTACATCCGTACCTACCTACTAAGTTTATAATAATTATGTATTTCTATTGTTAATGCAGTAGGTATTATAGTAAGTATAGATCGCCATTTGTGCTTGTTGTGACCCGAATGCCCAAAATAAAGGTAAAGATTTTCGAGTGTATGTTTATATGTTATGTTTAACTCTTTGTGACTCTCTAAAGCTTAACCCAATTTGATGTGCGAGATGTTATTGGATTCATCTTTATATGTAGATGGTCAGAGGCTGTACTAGTTAAATCCCGCGGTTTCACTCGTTAGGATACAGCAGCGGTCCAAAGTTTTGCAATCGGGTTTCTAATCACTTAATTTTGTGTTTACTTCCTTTGTTATATTTTCGTGGTGACGATACAGTCTTTGCTATTGTAGGTATTTGAACTTAAATTCGCTAGCGGCCTAAATTTTTTGTTTATTTATTAATATTGATTTTAAAATACCCTTTACTATTTTTTTTAAAATATGGAACCCCCCAAATTTACATAAATACACAAAATATTGATGGAGTCAGGCGTTACTTTGCGGAAATCCATTTATAATAAGATGGTATATACAAGATATTTAGTCAGCGTGAGAAATCGAACAATATTTTTGTTTTTATGGTGTGGTTTTTCTCACCACCGCCACACCTCACTTTATTATTTATCTTTTTCTCAGTATCCGAATTCCTCAACACGTGTTTCGCCTTAGCAAATCTCCTGAGGATACTAAATATCTTGTATTTACCATCTTATTGCAAAGAATATTGTTTTGCTATGTTATAAATTATATCACTTATTTTAACTCTACATTTAAATAATAATATTTCCACGAATAAGGATTAAGTTCATATAAAATTGAGGTATTATCTAAATAAATAATCTTATTCACGGAAATAGTAAGAAAAATTAACGTAATAAGGTATATTCGATTTAATAGTGAAGTACATAATATATTTTATTTAAGTTTTAATTTAAAACTTAATTATGTTACATATTGTAATTTATTACAATTGACATGTAAACTAAAAATGTATGAAATAAATGAATAACGAATAACAATGAATGATGACAATTTGTTTCATATTTCTTGTTATTTAGTATTTTTTGTATTTACGACGAATTTTGATGCAATCACCTGTGATAGGTATATATATTATGTAGGCATAAGTACATATATAACTATATGTAGTTATGTAAGCATATATGCCGTCTGGCGTGTACATATCTTATCACGGACTAAGTAATGATATCAGTAATCAAAAATAGTCATTTCGTCATTACTTGTAAAATTTTGAATGTGGCACTGCCTACCTGTCCGTAGGCAGGTATAACGTAACATGGTTCAGGGACTCACAGGTATTATCTCATTGTATAATATTATATAAGATATTTATATTTGAATAAGATATTTGAATAAGATATTTATATTTTTAAACTGTCAAACGTATAACTAAGGTGATCGGCATAGCCGGAGTGGGTTGACCATTTATCTAGAAGAATTGGCAAACGTTGGGGTAAACAAAGACCGCGTTTAGGTAATCGTGATGTAGGACGCCAGATAGTACATACTTCTTACCTACCACTGCGGTTTCGGATAATTTTGTCTCTGGTATTTAATTTTCTTGTCCGTGGTATAGTAGCTTCCTAACGGAAGAACCGACTTGATTATGTTTTTTTTTTCGTTGTAAACGTAAATTCGTCAGGAGTGTTCTTAGCATACACCACGTCGTTTTTGTTTCAACGGTTAACAAAATATAGGTAACAACTCGCAACTTGCGTAGGTTGCAACTATACCTATTCTTTTATTTTAAAATGTTTTTGTATAGTGTTTTAAGTAATTAGTAGTAGTGTCCAGTGTACAAAATAAATGAGTTCTTTCTCTCTTTCTGTCTATTTAATGATAAAAATCTCAAATTCGTCAAAAACCTGGATGTCACTATTACCTTAGTTAATATTCTTGGTCAAGTAAAATGGTTATTTCGTGCTTGGCATGGGACTATGACGTAATCTGTGTCAGAGGTAACGGTGTGCATCATAATGAGGTGTTCATTTACTATTCTATGTGGGCTGAACTTGTACTGCGTTCAGGGTCAGTCCGGTTAGCCAGATCTAACATAACGATGTCCTAGATTAAAGCACCTAGTTTCGTGCTAGTTTTCGTACGTGTGTAAAACATAGGATAATATTTTTTTAACCCACTTTTATTAAGAAAAATTATATGACTAACAAACAAAAAAATAGCTAACGGATTACCTATAGACCACTTTAGATTTGCAGTTAATCAAAAAGCTTCAATCCACCACAGGAGGGCAGCGTGCTGAGCAGCTAGCAGCATTACTACGCTGAATACTTACTTATACGTAGGGTCAGATAAATACCAGCATTCTAGTCAGGGGGCGCATCGATAAAACGATTCGATATATTTTGGAAAATGAGATGAGGTCCCCACGGCTCCAAAGTCTCGACCCGAAAAATGTAACCTTTTCTGAAGCTAGTATATTTTCGCCGCAGTATAACGTCTAACAAAAAGATGTGGCAATACTTAGGTGTGTTAGTTTACCAATCAAATTCAACCCCTTGCAATTGTAGAACAAAATTTTGCTATTTTCGAGAAAAAATTATAGCGTCGTTCCTAGAATATGGTCAATTATTGTATGGAAAACCATATATTGTATATATTATATATTGTATGGAGAACCATATATTTAAATCTCGATTTTAGCAACATTTTCTTTAACAAGGGTTTTTTAACATTGATGGGGGTAGACTAAAACACTTAAATATTGTCACACCTTTCTGACACGTGTATAATTCATATTTAATCTATACTTATAATAAAACTGTGATTGATCAAATTCTGTAAATACATTGAATATATTTAAAAAAAATCTTTTGCGGGGGTGTTATTAACGATACAGATCCCAAATCTATATTTTTCATAATTTTTGTGTGTCTATCTGTCTGTTTCTGGACTTTCCATAAATTTGGAACTGCTGGATGGATTCTAATGAAACTTGGTATGCTTAAGGTTTATACTACGAGGTAGGATCTTATCTACTTATTATCCCGAAACTCAGAAGGGGTTCCCGTGGGATTAAAGTCTTATTTAATTATAGTTCAGTAACGCGTGCTTGGATTTTGATTTTTGATTCTTTTTTTATTAGAAAGTACTAACTGAAATTAATATTATCCCAGAATTAGGACTGTTTCCGTGGGAGGGGGGATGAAAATTGAATTTAACCAGAACTCGGTAACGCTTGCTTTGATTTGGATGATTCTTTTTTTATTCCAAAAGTCTAACTGCAATGATGTTATCCCAACAATTTGTAGGGGTTCCCGTGGGAGGGGGGTGAAAGTCTTATTTAATTATTGCTCAGTAACGCGTGCTTTGATTAGGATAATTATTTTTTAAATTAATGTTATTCCAGAAATGATGGCTAACTAGCTAGCCCTCAAGTTGAAAAATCTGTCGTAGCAAAAATTTACCGCAGTTTTGAAAGTCCCTGCCACTAAGCACGCTACTGAGACGTGATGCAAACAAACTATTTGCAAATTAAACTAAGAACTAATATTAAGTAATCGTATATGAATGAGATTTGTAAGTTAAATTTTTTAAGTAATTATTAATTCAAATGTAATAAGACTTGCCTGTAACGAACGTTATTTAAAGGTCAATAAATATTACTTTACTTTACTTTACTTTACTATGTAGTTAAACGGGCAAGTTAAAAAAAACCGTTTGCAAACATTTTAAATCACTGTATCTACCGATTTTATTCTGTATAGGGTCACAATGATTTAGATATACATATGTATTATGTACACATAATATATACTTTAGAAACCCCTTTTCCCTTTCTTCCATCTTCTCCTCCTTAATCCTTCCTTCCTTTTAATCAGACGGGTAAAAACATGAGCCACTTAAAACCTATAATTGATCTACTTATGTTTTCCTTTAAGTACATACAATTATGTATTCGTTGGTTGAATTGAATTCCAAGAATTTGGCTGACTGGGTTTAATAATGTTAAGGAAAGCAATAAAAAGCACGTAGGCATTATGTTTCATACATACGAATTGTTAGAAAAATATATTTACAATGAAGAGAGGGTATTTATAAAGACTTCTTAGAAATACAAGAAGTTCGTATTATTGTTAATGTAGATTCTATATTGTAAATACGAAAAATACCTTTTTTTATGTTTTAGGTATATTAGGGCTTAACCCATTTATTTTTAAGTATTGGTCAGCACTCAGGACTCCTTAGTCCTTATCGATCTCAATAAAATTAGTATAATCTGTAATTTTTTAATCTGCAACGAAACTATAGTTGGACCTCTCCAGTAATCAGGTATGTGTGAATAATGATAAACATTATGAAGAAATTACAGGCTATATTGGGCACGCTGTTCTCTGGTGGTGGGCTGGAGTATTTGGATTATCTGTAGATTTTAAATGGTCTATAGGTAATCTTTCTGCTATATTCTTTACTGTTGTAGTTAGTCATTTTGTTTTTGGTTATATGTGTCATTTTATTCCATATCATATTTTTATTTTATTTTAAACGAATCACTTCTCGTTGGGAATTTTGTCAAAGCTTAGCAAAATGTAAAACTCCGACCGAATCACCGACTTACACCGCCTTGAATTTGGTTTAGGCTCTTATTTTAATAAATTTTTGCAAGCATCTTTTCTTTATTAGCTGTATGTAGTGTGACTCAGAATGCAACGCGCGCTGTCGATCGCAATTGCCACAACTTGTTTTTATATTGTAAAAGAAGAGGAAAACCCCTTTCTGCTTTTCGAATTTTTTGCACAGGGAAAGTACGTCAGACTAACGTGACATTTCTTATCATAATATAGATAGTGACAATATTCGGCAATAGGTAGTTGTAGTTGCCATATATTTCAGCTTTCAGCTGACAATAAAGTGGCATTAACTTGTCACAAATATTTTTATCTGGGTTTTGTTCGTGAGTTACAGTTGGTTTCGGCGTAAAGCCTTGATCTAATTTTTTACAATGATTATGACAGGCCGCGTCATCGATTTGTAGCTTAGAATGTTGGAGAGGTTCTCTGTTTGCCAGTTTTGTGAAAATTCAGTTTTTTGGTAACATTGAGAATTTTTTCTACCGATTTTCATAAATCATAGAACATGCTGGTGGTTTGTATGTAGCGATGTCATCTTTAAATTATTTGAGCGTGTTACCAGAGACCAGGAATCAGTAAAATTCAACTTTTGAAAAATTTATGACAATTGTTGTGGCAGCCATCTTAGATTTAAAATTTTCATAATTATTATATTCTATTATTCAAGATATTTTATTTCCATATTAAAGGAATTTGTATTGGAGTGGAATGGCATTGTAGTTTCTTAGCGCAATAGGATCCGCAATGAGGATATTCGCCAAAGAACCGGAGTTTCCGACAGGGCTCGTTGGGTTTGCAACCTTTAGTGGCAATGGGTTAGCCACATCGCTCGAAGAACTGATAACTGATGAGGAAGAAATGTTCTTAGTGACCACCACGAACCGAAAAACACAGCGATGCCTACTAAAGGCATCCCGCTAGGTGGATCGACAACATACTAAAAGTCACAAATAATCGGTGGATGCAATTAGCAGCTTATTGTTCGGAATGCCGTTCTAAGGAGGAGGCCTATGTTTAGCAGTGAACGTCTTGTGGCTGATGATGATGATAACTTTATTAAAGCACGGTAGAACTAGATGTGCTTGATAAAGAAGATATAATTTATCAGTGCTGCCGATAATGGACCGCACCTTTCTGATAATTAATTGATTAATTTTATTGCGAAGGACGTTGCAATAAAAGGTGCGGCTTATGATTTTTAATATTATTAAGTTGATATGCACGAAAGGATACAGAATAACATATTTTTATCTATATGTTATTCTGTATCTTTTCGTGCATAAGAACATATTTAAAATATACTCATATTTTATCTTCAGGTACGAGCAAAGTGTCATAATGAGGCTAAAAGTTCTCATATCAAATCTCTAACATTTCCCATCAGACCCAGAGTCTCTGGAATATTATAGTCATAATTATTACATTTTATATTTCATTCATTGTATAGGTACCACGTAATACTTTCTGTACGCAGATATGCTTATCGTTCTACTAAAATAAATCATGTTACCTAGAAATGGAATATCAGGATCTGACGGCGTCTTTGATACGTTTATCTAGAGATACGTTGATATGCCATTATCTTCTTACGCTTTTGATCTACCTATAATACAGTACTACGAAGTAGTTACTTACTAATAATATGTTTAAGTTGGGTATCCTTTAGAAGGTGGAATAGCGTGCTATTCCACCTTCTAAAGTATAGGTGATGAATGATGCTTAGCCTTGATCATCGACCAAATCCATCGGTTTTTTATGGGATACATTGGGGAGTATGCCATGGAATTACAAAATTTAGTTCCCCCATCCCCATTTTACTAGTGAAATATGGGCAGAAGGCGGTTCCGGTACATGGTGTAGATACCACGAGCTTTCACAAAACGCTTTGCGTCTACTTTCTTTGTGCGATACTGCTAGACAGTGGAACTCACTACCGGCTTCTCTTTTTCAAGTCACGAATGAATCTCATTCTTTTAGACAAGTATGCCCCATCATAAGCTCCATCTTCGATTCACATCAGGCAAGTTACGGTCAAACGCAAGCTTTATTAAAAAATTTTATTAAACAAACTGTAAAAATGATCACACGTACATAAGGATTTTAAATGATTTGTAACTTGGTGATTTTAGGTTTAGTTAAAAGTATCTATGAGTATGTGACAGGACCAGATTATATGTAGATATATTAGCACATATTGACAAAAAGCAAACATTTTGTTAGGCCAAATTAGGACGATTTTTTTACAAACTTTGTTTTATTGCATTAAATTTAACATTTAATGTCTTCTGCTTTTTTAAGTTTATTTTCCTTTATAACGCATACTTTGACTGATTCTAGAATAAATACTTTTAAACAAAGTTACGAAATATATCCAAGTATTAATAATAAATTGAGTTGAATAATAACTATCTATATTGTTTATAGATTGTTAGCTTGAGTAAGTGCATGGCTTGCTTCGACTGAGTCTTTCAATCTACCGCCTGCCATTGCCCGCCACATATCCAGATACGTCAGATAACGTAATCTTCAGCAAAAACTACGAAGGCTAAGCGTGAAACAGCGAAAAGCCGTTCACAGTCTTTTAACTCTTTATTATAATTGCTGAGAAACTGGTAGCCTGTCAGGCTGGCCCGCAGACGTTGCGGGGGGTAGCAACACCGCGGGCGGCGAGGGGAGGGGATGTGTAACACGGAACCCGTCAAACCTGCAATGGAGTCTCGAGACCTCTCTCGCGAAATAACAATCGAAAACAACCTAAATGACACCCTACGATCCACACCATAGAGGACGTATTACAAGAACAGAGCATGGAGAATTTATCACAATGAGGTTCTATTCCTTTTACAACCTCTTTCGAACCGAGAGCGTTTTTAAATATTCATTTCAATAATGGAACCTCGCCATGTTTGACATAAGGGTTCTATTAGACTGAGATTTATTTTCGTGTGACCGCATTTCTGGCGGTGCTTTTTTTGCTTCTATTGCTCTGTTTTCTAGGTGTATTTTCGAATGGATAATCGGATTTAGTTAAGCTTTTTGTCGGATTTTTGTTGAGTAATGCACAAGACATGTTCGAGCTTCAAACTTCTTGGAACTGAGAAATGCTGTCGTTAGCCTCGGCAGGTTTTTTTGAGAAATTAAGTTGTCTTGATTTGGGACCTGTAAAACGTTAAACTAGTTTATTCCATTGGATGTTTTAGACGCTTTTGTGGTCAAATTTTGATGATATAAATAAGTGAGTACTATGCAAATAAAAAAAGTACTATTATAATACACAATTTGATAATGGTTTGCTGAAAAGAGTGCGAACAATATGAACCTCAAATTCACTCATCGTTATAGATGTCTGCTAGAGGAATGAATGAACTTGCCGCTCCAGAATTTGTCTGCACATCCATCAAAAAATGACACTTAGTCATTAGATGAGGATTCATTAAGGGTAGTATTATTGTATCTTTTATGCTTTAAGTATTTCTACCTATACACATATCAATCCATAGTCTTACTGGTGCGACTGGCTCTCGCTTGAGAAGGGATTGCAAACTCTTTACACCACATAAAAGAGTTCCGCATCCATTCCATCCACCCACCACGCTGGCCAAATTATGACAGGGACATAACTTATCTCTGTTAACCATAAAATTAACCTTCTCTGAAAGCAGGGTTTTTTCAAGATTTAAAGCATGACAATATTAATTTTACTTTGCAATTGAGCCAGTCTCTAAGATGCTTGTTAAAACCGGAATGGCTTCAAACCCACAAACTCTCTGGTGTTAAATTGAGCTGAGCTTACATACTCGTATAACAAGATACAAGATAAATGTAATTTTACAATTAAATGATTAAAGAAATACTAATGAAAGTACGAATAAAAATCTTCATTTGTAGGTATGTGATTAAAAGAGAGCTGACCTTTAATGTACCTAAACATAAATATTAGTTATAGGAGGTAGACTTTGCACACGTGAATAATATTAAATGACACGTCAAATTTGCACCTGGCAACGTCTAGCTGGAAAGGATCCGGTTTCTGAACTAGTCTGATGCTTAGCTAGCAATATTCTGATAAGATCAACTGACTAGAGGACATTTGAGAACATAAACAGGATTTTCAAATATGGTATTAAAACTTGGGAATACGCATTTGCTTTTCTTCTCAACACATCATTGAAAAAATAATGTTATTGTGTGAAGTACCAACATTTGTTGAGTCTGGTGAAAGCTGTTTTTATATCGGAACATATTATTTAAAAAAATATTTTACCCTTTAATTACTCGCATGGGGTCAAAGCATTTTCAAAGCATTTGCAAAAAATGGAGCACTTGGCGCTGATGACAGTTCTAAAAAATCAAAGCTACGGAAAGCAGGTGACGTTACAACTTTTAAGCCGAACCATGAATATGGATTTCTATTCTACCAGGTTTGTAAAACGTAAAAATCATTTTTTATGTCTGGCAATTTTAGTAAAACCAGATTCAGGCCGAAATCATGACTTTTATAGAGTATTGCTAAAAATGGGTTATGTCAAAATTTTCGTAGCTTACTTTTAACTTTCGTACTCGTCTTTTTCATTCATTCTTTCTCTCAAATAACTTGTCTTGGATAACACCCTGTCTTATTTTACGTCGATAAGTATATGATAACATATCAAATATTTGATTGGATTATGGATCCCAATGGGAATCCCAATGAGTACACGCGCGGGAATGTGCCACAAGCAAAAGAAACTAAATGTTTTGAATGTTTATTTTAATGTCGTTAAAAGTCTAGTAAATGTTAGAAATTAATTATTAGATTTGACAATAAATCGCGAGGAAACTCGCTGGTCGGAGAAGGTAAACCTTCGGAAATAAGTGAGTCATCAGTCCGCAATTTTGACAGCTCAACTGGGTTTATCCACCGTACAAAAGACAACCTTGATGTGTGGCCAAAATGGTCACTAGACTATCAACTTTCACAGTTGGACTAACCCGGAAACCAATCAGCTGTTTCATACATAAAGTTTTGCCCATTTGTCGACAGCCGTTTGAAATACTGTTTGTAAATAGCTGTTTTTTAACACTGTATATTCTGAAAATTAAAGTTAGTTAAAATTCTTTTTAGGGTTCCGTTCCCAAAGGATGAAAACGGAACCCTATTACTGAATTCGCTATCCGTCTATCTGTCACCAGGTTGTATCGTATATAGATGATAGTACGGAAACCTTAGTGCGTGAGTCTGAGTCGCACTTCGCTGTTTTTTACAAGACTGCGAAAGAAGGTGGATTATGATTTTCGAGTGTATGTATGTATATTTGTTTGTCACGCACTAAAGCCTAAACGGCTTGTAGTATTTTGATGTGAATGGTGTCAATAGATTCGTCTTCACCTGCATATGGTCATAGGCTACGCTAGCTGCATCCCGCGATTTCATTTGTCATGATACGTAGGTATAGAGTTCTTGCAGTCGGGATGTTGAAATCACTTTTAACCACTGGTTTGTCATTCACGATGACCTACATATAATTAGTAGGTGCGTTTGATTCGAAACTCACTATCTTTATCATGACTACTGTCTAATCTTGCGATGTCAAGGTCCAGCCACGCAGCCACTTGACGTGATAACGTGAGTCTTTGGTAAGTTTTGTTTTTTACTGTAATAACTACGTAAACCTATCCTACAGAAGAAGTCTGTGATAAATAAATACTGTTTCTTAATACTGTTCCTTGCAACCAAGCGCAGCCAGAAAATATATTATAATTTTGATGGGAAATTTCTTTTTTATCCAATAGAGTTATTTTTAAGTCGGTCCTATTATACTAACTCGGATCCATTTGATTACGAGATTTGTGGTTACAAAAATAAGTAGTTTGATTTATAAATCAAAATAACAGAAATAAATACGAAATTAAAGACAATATCAAAGCTTTTTTAAATTGGTGTAAAGTTAAGTTTACTTGTTACCAGAATTGAAGCAGTAATCATATTCGCTCGCTTTGCTCGCGCAACCGAATTCTTCCGCAAAGAGCTCGATTTCCACTACGATATGCGATACCTTACATGAATAACAACACAAATGACACAAGATGAAGTAAGTAATACGACGCTTATCAGGCCAACCAGCAATAATTGCACGACCACGCGAGAACCAATTGAACCCTGACCCTATGATGAGAGACTTATTGAATGCGCTACTACAATGACACAGTTATTCATTGTGTATTGCATACCGCGACTTCTAATTTGATAAAAATATAATCTACAGAAATACAGTTCTACATAGACTGGTCAACTGATAAGCCGAACTTCAAAGCAGAAAAGCATGAGCTATATTCAAAGAACTTTGACCCTAAAACAGTAAACAATCAATTTACAAGGATATAAAGTAAACTTTTTCTGTCTTAGGTTATTGTTTTGAGGCTTTGTTATAATAGATTAAGTAATATACTCTTTAGACCATGACAACTAAACTCTCAATTGCGACAACACACTTTGGTTGGATCAGATTTAGGTCCGAAGTTGTTCATCTCCTTATATGGTGCCTTAACAAACTTTGCCCAATTTTGAGGACTTCTCAATTTTTTATGAACGATACAATTCAATCAATAAAAAATCCATACGTTGGATTTAGAAAGATCAGATGGAACTACGACTTTTCCGCCAGTATGAGCTGCGAACTAACATATAATCTGACAGATGAAATAAGGCAATAGGGTCGCCGTTAGAAATCTTGCAAGTTTATTTAAAAACAGTGTTATTAGCTGGTTTTTAATAAAGAGTTATCGTATCTTATAATCCGACAGATGAAAGTAATACAAAGTTTCCAGACTTGAAGCAGAAACGCTTCGCTTTCTCGGTGAATTATCTGCAGTTATTTCTTTTAATCAAGTTACACAATCGATCCAATTTGGTATCGCATTTGATCCAATCATGCAGAGCCTGTATATATGGCCTTATCTGTTGCAGCTGTTGCACTCATATCGTAACACGTATAAATATTTATCGAGCTTTATAGGTCGCGCACCTTATACAATCGTATTTGATTACCTACCTACTAATGTTTGAAGGTATACGTTTCCTACAACTTGTTAAGTTTTTCTTATTTTATGTTAGGTAAATTTTTTACAGATATATTAATCCAAACTATGTCTATAATTAAAGCCGAAACTATGAAAATTGGTGTCATATTAATCTGATTTTAATGTTTATGGGGCTACTTCTTAAGTATGGATAACTACCCGAGGAGAAAAAAAGCTATCGAAACCGATTCATTGTTAGCGGAGTACCTAATCACTTATTGAACATCAAAAACTTGGCCAAGTGCGAGTCAGACTCGCTCCGAAGGGCTCTTTACCTTTACAATATTACTTCGAGCTTGAACTTGTTGTCGCTAATAATATCAAGAAAAAAATATCAAAACTCACGTTTATTGGATAGCAGCCCCCTTAAACATTTAATTTTGTTTTTAGTATTTATTTCTACAGCGGCAACAGAAATATATCATCAGTGAAAATTTCAACTGTGTAGACAGCGAAATGTTAGCATTAGGGCCCCGTTTTTTACCTTTTAGGAGCGGAAGCATAAACAACGACGAATTGAAAACGTCCTGTTTATGTAGTCTGTTCTAGTATCAAGCAAGTAATGCAAAAATGTGGCACAGCCAGCTAGCAAATGTGTCACAGGCTGTTTACCCACTTGTCTCTTGTTTACTGAAGATAACTAACAACTATGTACATAGCAATGTGATTATGTTGTGATGCACTTGCATTCATTGTAGGCTTCAAGTGGATACTTGTCATAGGCATAGAAGGATTAATCTAGGTTTATTCAGTTTGAAGTCAACAAAAAAATAAATAGATAAACAAAAATACATTATAAAAAAAAAGATTTTTATAATTTATTTAAATGTTTAAGGGACATTATAAAAAAAAAGATTTTTATAATTTATTTATATACACATAAGTAAAAACCAACGGCTGTGGAACAATTTTGATAAAAATAATTGCAATCAATCTTTGAAATACTTGAAAAAAAGAACTATGGAATCGTTTCAGGCATTGGTTAACAAACAACAAAAAAATACAGTCGATTTGGAAAACTTCTTCATTTTTGATGTCGGTTGAAAAAATACGTTTCATACGCAAATCTCCCCCCACTAGGATTTTTACTTTGGCATGGAAATCCTCAACATATGCAGAACACACCCATACCCGAAATTTATATATCAATCTTGGACGTTTCAAAACAGACCTTTTAATAACTGACTCTACATATTTCATAGTCTTGCGAGATGAAGACTAGTCGCACGAACGTGCGAATCTTTTTCGTAGGAGATAACGAATAACTAAGTGAAGGTAGATCATATTTGATCAGTAACTAACAGTATTAAAGTGTGGAAAGTTCTCACCAAAAAAACGCATAATTTCTTCATCAATTCACATCTTCTACTCGTATAAAGTTGCACTTTGGACCCAGACTGAATACAAAACGATGCGGTCTTTACTGTTACAATGGACTCGACTCGGACTCGGACCCGTTTTAGTGATGTACACGCATGTTAATATACTGATTTATTATATCGACAGCTCAAGCCTGGGTGGGCAAAATTTAGGGACCACTTTTTCTTAAGCCAATGTTTTTTTGCTAAAATATTTTACAGCACTTGATTAACCTAATTATGAGCACTCTAGCAGCATTATAGTAAAATCAAGATAATTTTAATTAATTGGCTAAATCTGAAAATTATTGGCGGAAAGTGGCTGAAAAAAGAGATGCATAGAAAAAATTGAAGATACCTTTGCCCATAAGTCGGACAGTATGAGTTAGAAAGAAACAACGTACAAACCTAAACCTTTCGTTTGCACTAAAATTATTGTATCAAAAATTAAAAGTCCATACTAAAAATAACTGAAATCAATACAAGTTAAACTCAATCTAAAATCTTGCTACAGATTATTAGGAAACTATTTTTTTTCTAATTCTATGCATTTTACTTACATTACAACGACTGCGAATTAACATTTTCAATTAAGGCATTTCCAGTAATTCTGTTTTTTTATCCTACACAGCTAGGCATTTCACCACAAGTTCGCACGACCACGGAGGTCAGCGATACTGTAGTTCTAGATGGACACCACTAAATCGATATCGATATATATTAACAATACTATCGACAATATCGATATCGATAGTTTTGTTAACATCACTAGCATCTGTCCCTATCGTATAATACACATTCATAGTGTCCCAATAAAGGCGGTATGTATAGGAATGCGAGTTGCGCAAGAGTCGATGGTGGGCGACGATGGCTATTCGATGCTCTTTATTGACATTTACGGTGAAAGTTTAACTGCACACTTGATTAACAGTTACCAATGAGAATTGTGTCTAGCTAGGATTGTAGATAACGAACAACGTATGTACCATCTTACCAAATTTTTTCGACTTACCACGAAACCCGAGATTTTGTAGCGCATGTCCGCGGAAGCAAGGGATTTTTTCGCGATTATTAGATCTCGTATTGCGTCATTCTGGAGCAGGATACGGGGGTCTAATACTGCAGTGCCTTTCCGAAGATCTGTACAGTCCTATATATACCTAGGTCTTGGATCTCTGTGCACCGGAGCGAAAACAGAAAATGAAAATAAATGTTCAGATTAACTGTACCTACTTTGATGCATTTTATTTTATTGTATTTTATATTTTGACTGTGACTTTTTAATTGTCACACCGCATTTTTAGTGTACAACTAGCTGACCCGCCGAACTTCGTACCGCCTAACAATTATGTATGTTTCTCACCTTTTAAACCTTGGAGTACGACAATCATTTCAAGACTAAATCAGCTATATTGGCCCAGCCGTTCTCGAGTTTTAGAACGGATTCATTTAATATATAATTTTTTCTGTCATAACAATCTTCACCTGAAAATAGCAAAAAGAACAAAACAAAACTATGAAATCGGTCCAGCCGTTCACGCGTGATGGCGTGACCAACGGATAATAGGGATACATTTTTTATATATATAGACTAATGTACACATAGTAACTATTTAGTAATTTGTAATTGAAATGTGTATGTGTATATTGTGTGTGTATGTGTATATTGTGTGTGTATGGGCTACGTTACATGAAATAAACAATTTTATTATTATTAAAATAGATTGTTTGCAGATGTTTCTGTTCAGAAGGGAATTTAATTTAATATAAAATTGAATTTTATTTAACATGAAATTCCCTTCGTAAATAAATCCTCAAATGTCTTTATTGTACTAATCTTTATTAATAAATGATATGCATAGATTAACCTTTATTAATAAAATTCAAAAATGTATTATTATTATTAGTATAGCTGTAATCTTGTCTGTGTAACGAAATGTTACATGTAGTTGAATTGGATGCTGGTTTCCTCGATACAAGCTTGCTTAGTGAGAAAGCCACAAGAAATATTTATAGTTTAATGTGGTATTTGTAATTTTTTTGCAAAAAAACTGTTAATTTTACTAGATATAGTCTTAGTCCTATTAACTCATCAGGTTTTTTGCATTACTAAATTATTTTAATTTTTCATACCCTTTACAAATTCACTGCAATCAATAATTTAGAGGTAATTGTTTCATTTTATATGTCACAAAACCTACCTGAAAAACAAATTTGAAATGCTATCTGTAATATTATATTGTTATCTGTACTATACTTTTTGTAGGATGCCTAATTTTTTGTAATTACGTCAAGAAAAAGTAAATTCGTCAATCAAAGAAGTTCGTTTGAAAAAAAAACTCTTTCAACCCTATTTTTAAGTCTGGGCTAATTATTACTTATGTATATGAGGTTTACAAATAACAATATAAATAGGTACATAGTCCCGTACTAAATAAGTGCAAGATTGTGCATCATAAAATCTAACACTGCAAATACGATCAATAAAAATAAATAGGTAGACGTTCATACTACAAGGGGGTATACAAATAACCTCGTTAATCTAGTATGGTCCTGGTGGCAAGGCCAAAGCAATTGCCAGCCGTCGCCGCTTCCCGCGGGAGTAAATATAAATGAGACTAGGTACTACGCAAGCGAGTCTTAATTAGCGTGACCATTGTAGGGACGTATACATTATACATGTACATAATGCATATCCGCAGAGTTGTTATTTACTTGATGTGTACTCGCTACCGGCTTATTTATGTCCCGAACTGAATCAGTTTTTTCTAGGCAAACTATATCTCAGGCGCATTTACTCGTATTGTCGCTTTACTCTGGCGCGTTTCGGTCAAATGCAAGTTAAGAAAAATATGCGTTGCCGTTGATTGGCATTTCAATAGCTAGTCTTTTTTGCAGGAGCTTATTGGAGAAATACACTGTCTCTCAACATTCTCATTTTCAACTTGTTTATATAATTTGTATTGCACTATAGCAATAGTGTAAAAATGTTGTCATCTGATACTTACTTAAGGAAAAAGGACGTCGAGAGTTCTAAAAAAAGTGCACATTATCGCATTGCAATTTCAAAATCTCATATGAAACACGATTAAAGCATTTTATAGGTTCACGGGTAGGTACTCCGAGGAATGATTAATGTTTATGAGTCAGACAGATTGAAGAAACCTGTCTTGACTGGTCATAGTGATGTGACCCGCCCCAGGAGACCAAGCCTGATTTTGAGGGCTACAGTGTCTCTGACTTCCGTGGTCGGGCGAGCTTGTGGTCAAATGCCTAGGTGTGTTGGATAAAAAAAGTTGGTATCAAACTCAATATTAACAGACTACCAAATCTGACCAAAAAGACCATTATGACGCAATGTAATTCCAATTCTGAAACAATTCAAATGACAGATTTGGGTCCCAGATCATAATTTGTACCCAATTAGAAATTAGTGGAATAGCCAACATCTTTACAAATCAAAAATAATTAAAATCAAGATAAAAGTTGGTTTATTATTATTATTTTATACGAGTTCAAAAAAACAAGGACTTAATTTTTTTATTTGTCTTCGGTGTTTCTCGCCTCAAGCGCAGTGAAGTGCGAAAATAATCGATACATTAGCATAATTCCTGTTTTATATCGATTTGCCAGAATTATTTTGAGCTTCAGAGTGATGCCTAGAGTGACCAGATAATTGAAGGTTGTAGCTGCATGAGACGCATTATATTATAAAGTTTGGACAATAGGCTCAGCAAAAACTTTTTAAAAGCACCTATAATATAGTTTTTATATAGAGAAGGAAAATATAAATAAAATCGGAAAAATAATTGAATTAATAGTTAAGTGGGTACTAGTTTATTACGGTTAGCAGTTTTGAACCAAACCTACCGTTGGTATCGACTCAATGCAGTATATTTTATCGATACAGTCACTTTACTACGCGTGTAAATGCGGTAGTCAAGCCATTTTGTAACGGTTTCTGTCTTCATCTTGCTCTTTCTCGTACAAATATAATAGTCTATCCTTGTCTGTCATAGACGTTTATACAATAAGCTGTAGGGCCAGACAAAAAGGTTTCTGTACCTAAAAGATAATAACGGGAATCTAGACTTCGGTATACGTTTGTCACCAGGCTGTATCATAGGAACTACGATAGCTAGACCGCTGTGATTTTCACAAATGATATATTTCTGTTCCCGCTATAATAACAAATACTAGCAAGTGGTTAAACTCAAGTTCCAAAAACCCGACTGCTAAATCTTTAAACCTGTATATCATCCTTATTTTTTTTAATTTTGTTGTACCCAGTGTCACTCTCACGATTAAGACGAATTTATTGACACCAATCACATACTAAACAAACCGTTTAAGCTCTAAGGCGTAAATATACATACTTACTTACATACAGACACTCAAAAATCATAACCCTCCTTCTTTCGCAATCCAGTAAAAACAGAAAAAAATTTTATAAACAGAATAAAGTGATTTATTGACGTTTTTTGGTCTTAATTAATAACGGCAACAGATATACGCTTGAAATATTCACAGATCATTTAATAGTATATTCACCTTAAATTAGAAATAATTAAATGAAAATAAAATAAATATTTAATGGGGGGCTCCGATATAACAAACGTGATTTTTTGACGTTTTTTGATCCATATTAATAAAAAGCAGAGATATGAACTTATGTTGCACGGAACTCTCTGTGCGCGAGTACGACTTGAATTTGGTTGTTATTCTAAAAATGCCAAAGTAATCTACAAAATTTCAAGAGAATAACTGTATTTTTACTTCAATTCTATCGTTAGAGTGAGAAAATTGAAATCAAAGCGCGCAATTTCATTCGACATAACTTCAAAACATTCTCGACGCGCGCGATGACGTCATAAACCGTCTGCTAGCCAGGCCGGGGGCCGTGGGATACGTGCGGGCGGAGGGGGGTGTTACAGCCAAGGCCATTCATTCGCTGGCTGCTCACGCCAGTGTCGCACGTATTATTACAATAAAGCGGATCTCTTGGCTAATAATCGTCTAACAATGAATAAAAAATACTGTATGGTCCCTCTGTGTTTTAATTCTACTGTAAAAACACCAGAAAAGCTTTTTTTTCGCTTGCCTAATCATCCAAAACGCAGAAAGAAGTGGCTTACAGCTGCACGCAGAGCGATTCCACTAAGACCTAAAACTACAGCGTACTGTTGTGAAGATCATTTCGATGTAAGTACTTAAGTTATTTTCGATTAATGCATATTTAGCATTTCTGTATGTAAAGGATAAAAACAGGAGTCTTTGACTAAAACTTCACTATCCGTCCGTCATTGATGACTGTTAGGCGGTACGAAATTCGGCATGATTGCTTTAATATGCTCAATAGTAGTATATAATCATATTAAAATAGGTACTTAAATTTTATAATTTAGTATTTGACTTGTATGACTATTGACGAATAAGTTAAATGAAATTATGAATTATTGTAACGTCACTTGCTTAGTATAGCATTAGTGGTTGTAAGGCCAATAAATAATTTAATTGGGTTCGATCCCCGGACAGGTTAAACATTTGTGTGCATGAACATGTCTGTTTGATCTGTGTCTGGGTCTTTATTATATATATAAGTATGTATTTATATGTATAAGTATGTATATCAACTGGCTTTGCCTAGTTTGGGACATGAAGACCTTTGTTTATGTTGTCCCATATTATATATATTACTAATTTTATTTTATTAGGTAAGCATAAGGTGCCTATTTAAAAGAGAAGTAATATTATAATCGTAAAATTTTATGTATTAAATGGATGTATGCTTGTTACCCTTTCACACAAAAACTACTGACCCTATTTGGATGCAATTTGGTACGGAGATAGCTTAGACCCAGGACTAACACATAGGCTACTTTTTATCTACTGTTTATGTTGAACGTATTTGGATGCAATTTGGTATGGATTTAGCTTAAGCTACTTCTTATCCTGGATTAAACCGGGTAATACTGCGGGACACAACTTGTGAGAAATGATCTACGAAAATACCAACGGCAATATTTTGTTAGAAATGTGCAATTTACGCCCTGTCGCATTTTTACTGACTTCCCAACATAGGATGTACTCAATTCAACGGTTTTATGTTTGTTACCTGATTTCTCGGAGACGTTTGGACTGATTTAATAAAAATATTTTTTGCTTGATTGGGTGTACTTTTTAAGTGACCCCATTTTAAAAAAAAAAGTCGGTCAAGTATTGGTATTTAAATCGAAACACTCTTTTTAAAGGAACTTGGCCCTTTTTCACTATGGACATTTCAACACATAACGAGGCCGCGTTCATTTAAGCGTAGAATTCATGTAAACCTACGTAAAATTTTATATCGTGCCGTGGCACAGAATGCAAACGTTTTAAATCATCAGAAAGAATAACGTATTTCGTCAACGTAACATTGAAGGGTGATGCAGACTGCATACAGCGCCCAACACAGCACGGCTTATGACGTTGTAATTTAGGAAACATTTTAACAATTTAACATTTTTTGACAGTAAGGAATTTTGTTTTTCTTTAGAGAATCACGGCAGGGTTATGACAAGTACTTTTTATCCGCATATTGTATTCATATTTTATTTGCAAAATCTGGTGAAGACATTTATTTTAAGTTCTGTTAATGTTATAAACGCGGCGTACTTTATATTTTTTTTTGTTACAGGTAGAAAAAGACATGGCTAACTACGTCAAGTTTAAATTAGTTGGAGGAAAGCTCGTACTCAGAAATGACGTCGTGCCCCATAAATTTGCTTGTCAAAACAGATTGGTAGAAAAACCTGAGCGCCCTGTTATAGCGAAACTGAAAGCTGCAAAATTCAAACAAATGCTTACAGAGAACACAGAATATCCTGCGTCCACTTCACAAGATATCGAACAGTTATATATTGTTGATCCCGTTACTGTTAAAGTAGAAAATGTCGACATTGACCCCTTAAGAGACATTAGCACTGAAGATACAAAGAAAATTACGAAGAAACATAAAAAAATTCAAGTAAACATTAAAAATAAAGTAACATATAAAGGTACTCAAACAAGTAATAACGTTAAGCATAAAGGTACTCAAACTGATTTACTTTAGTAACTTAAATATGAAAAAGGGGACCCAGGAAACAGAAACTTCATCAAAATGAAGAAGCTTAGAAGAATAAACCTTTCATATCAAATGAAAGTTTCAGTGATTACGATATACATAAAACAACTGCAACCATATAAATTCAGAATCAGAGTTCGAAAAGGCATAATTCAAAATTCACATGCAAAAGCAAAGATTTTGTGAATATCTCGAGAACCGCAGATGCTTTTAGGCCTCCCGATGATAGTACTATTGCATTCAACGATTATATGAATCATATAAAATATGCTCACCTTTAGATGTCTAATGCCATTCTTGCATTAGATTTTGATCACTATCGATCTAAAGCAAATTGATTTAGTAGACCATTTGCGGAAATCACATATTAACTTTAAAGTACTGAGTTTATTAAATAAAAGACATAATACAAAGGATTTGTTTTATTTTCTGCCAGGACGGTGTACGTCTACCAAAAAATGTCTAAAGATATGGTCTATACTATATATTAATGAAAAATTTGTCAGTCGCCTTCTTCATTGTGTACAAAAATAGCTAAAATCTGTGAATTGCAGTGGAATTATGGCATTCCTGGAAGATTTATGTATTCGTACTTGACTCCAATAATGGGCACATTGGTCTTTGAGTTGTACCGCCCGTCACAAATGTCATAATGTGTACAATAAAGACACGTAAATCACCTTTTTGCGTAAATAACATAGAAATATTTTGATTTAATATTAATTTTGTACACTGTGATAAGTTGCGTTATTTTGAATTTGGTTGATAGATTAAAGATTAATAGAACCTAACTAACGTGTTTATGGTATCATGTACACTGTCCTGGCCGGAGCTACATACTTTCTTGATCTTACTGATTGATATTTACTGGTTGTTTTAACGGTTTTGATAAGTTCGTCACCAACACACTCCTTCCAAAACTTACACATTTTGAAGAAGAGATGCCTACAGTTACTCTTTCACATTTTCTGAGACCACTAAGTCAGGCTGAGCATCACAGAAAATAAATAAATAATAGCACTACTCGTAAGGTAAGACTCGCAGGGCTTGTTTTTTAAAAAAACTCTATCTTTTTTCCTCCCGCTGTCTTTTAAAACCTTTCCTCGTTTCAAGACAACGGTTTAAAATTATTAGTAAGACACTTAAAATGGTATCTACAAGAAAACCTTTATCAGTGCGGAACTGTTCAGTTTCTTGTGCTTTTAAAGCGTTCACACGTCAATACCGCATTTCGAACATAACATTTTGAGTTGGCTTGGGCTTTTGTTGCTGATACAACCAGTTAGCAATCGTTTCTCTCATTTCAGTATTGCAATAATTTAAAAAGTTTTCAAAACTTCATTCTTCGTTTTTTACCGTTAACTTCTCGTTACCACATTGACCGTCACTTTTTGTTAACAGGTTACCGACTTCCATTACGTCAAGCGCAGAAATAACTTTTTAAGTTATTTCGATTTAAAAATCAAATGTCACTGGCGATTATGTAAAAATTAAATTAGGACCATTTGATAAATACAACTAACGAAAAAAAATCGATCGAGCCGTCTCCGAGTAATCAGGTACCTAGGTAACATACAATAGAAGAAAAAACATATCGTTCAATTGAGTACCTCCTTCTTTTTCGAATTCGGTAAAAAAGAACTTGTAATACCTACTCGTACATTAACTAATCATAAAATACTTACCATAAAGCCATACATTTTTTGAAGATTATCCGAATGCCCGACCTATAGGTACTATATTTATTATGTAAATTGTCCCCATCCTAAGGTTGCCTGGAAGACATCGCTTTTAGCGATAAGACCACAACTTGTCACACTAGATGTAAGAATTTTCCTGTATGGATGTTTGTGTGTCTGCAATAAAGATATACTTACTTAAATAAAATTTTCTGAAACAAGATTCGCTCATGAAGGTTTCTGTATTACCTATTGTCTATACATATACCCTTAAATATTTATCTTATTCTTTTTTTAGAATTTGTTGTTATAGTGGCAAGGAAATGCGTCATCTGTAAAAACTTCAGCTGTCTGGCTATCGCGGTCCATGAGGTACATACCTGGTCACCAGGTTTGTACGACACGGGTCCCTTTTTTACTCTTTGAGTCCGCAGTGTCATAGGTTCACTTTCGGGAACTCTAATTACTTTTGTAAAAATCAAATCGATCCGTCACTCAGCAATACCAGAGGAAAAAGGAGGACAGACAAACCGAAAAACACACTTTGCATTAGTCATATGTGTCTATCCGGCACGGTATTTAAGCCAATGTTCCATTAAATATTTCATTCTTACACCACTTCGCTTCTAACGGAAGCAGTATGCATTTTTGCCCGATTTTTCATTGTAACCACACGAGGTAAATTAAAACGAAATGTGAGGAAGGCACGAGGACCGGTCTTGCAATTTTTAAATATAGTTCCTCTTCATTAATCTGTGGCGAAAGTCGCAGGAACAAGAAACATGACAACTCGAACACACACAGATATAATTGGTACAGTCTACCTGGGATAGCAATCACATCGGCTAAACTCGGCTTCTTACGGTGGGTGAGTACTTGTCTCTGTCACACAATTGACAACATTTCAAACTTTTGTCTCTCTATTTTTATTACGATAATCGAAATACAAAAGAAAAATAATGTACTCTTATTTTATTCAGAATGTAATAATGACGTTTTTAGAGATTTTTGAAAAATATAAGAGATGGTCTTGTTGTCACTTTAAAACCTTAACTGTTTATCGTTTAAAAATATGACCTAGTTAATTTTTTCTGTTAAATATATAGATTTATGTTACGATCCTCTTATCGAAAGTACAAGAAATACTGTTGATATACGTAGAGCTAATTGTGATGATGTGATGTTAGATTTTTCCTGTATATTTGATGTTTGTGTGTTTATCAATTATGATATAAAGTTTACTAACTTTAGTCTGATGTCTATTGTAACTATGAATATGATATGACTATTCAATATTAATTACTTACAGAATGTTTATCTTTTTTATGCGGACGTAAAACGAACGAATTTCCTTTTTTCTTTTAATATTACCTACCTACTAAGTAAAAAGTATGATTTAAAAAAAAACACTATAGTATCGGAACTTAGCTATATGTCTCCCTCTCTCTATTAAATATCCGATGTAGTTTATATTCCGAGCTCATCTGTACTTGAGGAGTACACTACATATGGTTGTGTTTGTGTGTATGTATGTGTGGAGGTCACACTATGGTCAGTCTGGACTATACATTTAGTTGTGTCTTGAACAAGCTCTTTTTATTAAGACTGACATTCTCCGCGTGCTAAGAAGTTATGTCATAATGAAAACGCTGTACGTATAGGTATATCTAGACGACATAATATGAGCAGATAAAATTGTTTATTAAATGGATATTGTTTGAAAATTCCAAAGGTAGGTATTATCTAGGGGTCAATTCATAGCGATAACTTATTATTGAATTAATGTTTTATCACAATGTCATTGTTAGGGTTTTTATTAAATTCTTGAGTAACCCATTACGGAATTTAGTTGGGTATTGCCCAATTAAAATCCTTAATGGATTACTCAAGACACGAAAATATATCGTAACGAATAAAAGTAGGTACAATTATGTAATTAAGAGTAAGTTTGCGAATTGTCTGCTCTAATTAGAGTAACCAATTTATTGTATGAATTAAATGGGTGCCACTGCATGTGTTTATAAAATATACTACCAATATGACGCTAATAAATGACGTAATGGTATGCTTTTTGGGCGGAATACACACCCTAAAGCGTAAGCTCAGACGGTAGGCCAGAGCTGACAGAAAACTTCTAAAATCCATTCCCAAAGAATAGGCGAGTACGAATATACAATAAAACAATAGATCTAATCGACTTTTAATGAGCGTTTCGCTCTCTCGATCAAATAATATCTAATCCTAACTTGCGTATAAAACTGCAGGTTATCATGCTTAAAGCCTTATCCGCGTGGCTCGTTGGTCGTAGAAGGAATGCAGTCTTGCGGGATCTCGATCAGACACACACATACACTGTGACTTGTATGTATGTATGTATGTCTGCATACGTCAATATGCAAGTCGATGGAGCCATCCACGGGAGTTTTGAAGTACCAAAGTTTGTTAAATCACATGCAACTCGTTGCGAACTCATTTAATTTTTCATCATCATCATCAGCCCGATGACGTCCATTGCTGAACATAGGAATCCAGAAAGCTATTCCGAACGGTAAGCTGCCAATTTCATCCACAGGTTATGTGACTTTCACTATGTCGTCGGTCCATGGTCTAGTGGAAGGCCTACCTATGCGAGCGTCTTCCAGTTCTAGTTCTTAATTCTTCACCCTTATCAATTTTTGAGAATAATCTGTCTAGCTAGAAAGTTGGAAAATAATTAATCCTCAGTCGTAGATTTGAAATGTCTCAGAATTATTTTGGCACAAACCAATTGTAATTCTGAGACAATTCAAATAACAGACTTGGCCGCTTGAGTAGTTGCTGTAGAATTAATTTGTTCATTTCGTGACCGTTATTTTGAACACATAAAACATGCATATACTTTTTTAACCATTTCTTGTTTTTTTTTTTAAAGTAACTGTCACTTTTAGCCTATACCAGTTTCTTTAAAGAGTATTTGCATGGAATTTTAGCCCGGGAGATATAAGTTTCTGTTTTATAGTTTGAAAATCTAAGACAAAACTTATTAAGGTCCATGAATGAGATTACAATTTATGAATTCTGCAATGTTGATAATGTTGCATTTTAAACCACTGCCTCGATCAGTTTATCATTGACCGTATCTATAGGTCGATTTAACTAACCACAGTTATAAAAAAAGTAGTAAAGGGAAAGTTCCAAGAATGCTGGCTGCATTGCCATGTTGAATGCTAATTTTATGACCGATACAAGAGCTCTAGCATTCTGGCCACATGTCGCTTCTACTAAATGTTTTGATATTTCTAAATCTAATTTTAAAGCGCTCGGTCTCCATGTCCTCAAAGATTTTACTGCAAACGGCGCAAATAAGAAACCTACTGTCAACGTTTTCAAAAAAAAAATTAAACTTTAAAGTTTTTTAAAAATTGAAATTTCTTAAGATGAGTAGAATAAAGCTATATTATTACATTAGTGCATACCACCATACCGTTTACTAATAAAATACTAACTACTGCACATTTATCAAACTTTAGCATTTTATCTAAACACATATATCGTATATATTGTCTGCAATATTTAAAAAAAACTGTCTCCTACGACACGTTGTTTCAGGCGAAAGAGCAAAAGAGAACAACGTTTGTCTATGATCTGCTTAATTGAAAGCCTGCATCGAGTTTCTTTCGCCTGAGTTCTGAACAAATGGTAGGACCAAGCTTGTATGTGTGTGAGTAATACAATAAAAGCTTAGTTCTTAGCAACCGGTTTAGATTTGTCTGCTGTCTATTAATACCTAAGTTACTGAATAGCAAATTAGGCTTTAAAATGCCTTGAATTATAAGCTTGGAGAATCAGGGTCGTTGTACTCATAAATTTTATGTAAAAAGCTGTTCCATTTTTAGTTTCGTTAATTGGAAGGTACTGTATTCTTTAAGAAGCGAACAACCCACAGCTGGGCCTGGTTCCCAGTAAATAAGATGTAAAAAAGTAACATGTAGATGGGGTTTAGTATAATTAAGAGAGATTATTTGAAGCTGTTATCAACGAGCAGATTATCTCCCGATTTTATACAGGCTTCCCAAAAAAGGAGAAGTTACTCAATTCGACGATTTATTATGTTTGATACTTACATGATTTCTTAAAGACGCCTGGACCGATTATATGAAAAATATATTAATAAGTACCTCTGAAGTGGTCTCATTTAGTCATACTCGTAGCAGTCGGCCATCACTGTTTTAAAAAAATAATTTGTTTATGTAAAGCAAGTTAGGGTTTGGACTTGAAGCAAACCTCATCGATCAGGCTGCAGGCACGCGCAAGTGCACGCATCAGCTTCCTTTCCTCAGCCAAGAACTTATGACTCTTCTATCATTAGACACATGGTCCTACTTACCAACTTTACGTTACCAATGTAGATGTAGATGAGTCATTAGTCTTAATGGGACACTTGGCACTAAAGCAGTGCCAGTTGTTCCATGTGATTAATCTTCAAGCCGCCTTAGTAATCTTAACAGTAAAGCGAGCTATTTCGCACTAAATAATATTATTAGTCACTACTACGAAACCGATTGATTTCCTTTTATGTTACAACGAAACGGAAATTGATACAGATATCTACGTATTAACAGATATCTTGATTTGCGCATGTTTTTTAATTTGATAAAGTATTACGGCATCAAACAGTAGTATGAATAAAATATCATGTAATCAATACGAGCTATTTTTGAGCTTGAAACAATTTTAAATATTTGCCTCATGAAATGCCGCATACATTAGAGATGTGGGCAAGACGATATCAAACAAATATCAAGAACCTTTTTTTTATAGTTTTATTATACGAGTAAGAAGGAAACAATAAAAATTAAGGAAAAATAATTATGTACATTTGCAAATAATTTCTTAATAAGTTCGGATATCACGGGCTTGCAATTTTATTTAGAAAACTAACGCGTGTTTGATTTATTTTGCTTTAAAAAGATGGGTTTACTCGCGTACCTGGTTGTTAGAAAGGTCCAGCTATAGTTTCGTTCACATTCGGTGAACGATCAGGGATAAAATGAGTCGTTCGAGTCCTCAACGATGGCACGTTTTACGCTCGTCTCGTTTAGGTGCCCGTGAAAACCCGTCTTTAACAAAATTATACCAGGAGCAAATCCAGTATTTAATTTGGTAGGGGGGCATTAGAGCATTTAAGGCATAATAATAACCTTGCCTACTCTGTCTCATAGCACCGCATCATAGTTACTAACCCGCGTATTTAATTTAAACTTTTTCGATAGCGAAATTTTGTTTCTGTGTACAAGTGTACCTACCATAGCTAAATCGCAGAGTCAACTTGAAAATATAGTCGAGGACTGTGGCCATCTTGACCAAGTCCACCCCTGTATTCGCATAGGTATAATGCTACGAAACGGTATACGTTTTTCGACCTGTTTGTTTTAAAGTTTTTTTATTTAAAGGGTAAAAACAGGACCCTAATACGAAGACTCCGGTCCGTCCGTCTGTCTGTCACCAGGCTGTATCATATGAACCGTGATAGCTGATAGCTAGAAAGGAGAAATCTTCCTTCACACATGATGCATTTCTGTTGCCGCCATTACAACCATTACTAAAACATAGAATACTTTGGAGAGCTCTCGCACAACCGAAGTAATTAATTTACGCTTTTTTCTCGTTATTTAAAATAATGTAAAAGAATTTTCAGTAGACTTGGACTATTACCGTTATACGATAGCTCCGCACGGAATCCTTCCTTAGCCAGTCTGACTCGCACTTGACTGATTTTATTTAAATTCATAGTGGACGTATTATCAGGCTGTCAATAAAATCTTCCACAATATCCGTGGAAGGCGCGATGATGCCATTGCGTCAACCTTGGCTTTACTACTTCGGCAGTGTTTACAGGGAATATTGATATTTGACATTAGCTAGTGTTCTATCTGGCCTAGGATATCTATTTATGAGTAGGTATGCGGGTCTATTCATGGCTGACCTTGTTAAGTGTTTTAAATGAGGCATACTTACTAGTATAAGCAAACGGCAAACGGTAGCATAAACTTTATAACATCAATAGTTGGAGATCGTTTTATCCTTTCCATAGAACAAGCCAAGGAAGTGAGAAAAAAAATTACATACCTAGGTTCTATGAGGTTCATCAGGATATTGTCCCTCCCCCAAATTTTGGGGAAACACTGTTTTGATGACATTTGATTTTTGGATGAAATTCGGAAACCATTTCAAGATAATGAAGGGAAGAGTTCATGCTAAAAATGCCATAATTAATGACATCCTTTTTTACGACGTTTTGACGAGAATAACACTACGCTGAACTTTTCTAATATTTTTTAAAATCACTTATCTTACATACGTAATTATTAGATTGTAACTAAAATAAAAAATAGGAGTACGTTATTTTTAAAAATGGCAGGTCAAATATTTGAAATGTTGTCATTAAAGTTTAAATAAGTTATTATATACATTACGGCAGACGCGATACCGATAAAACTTTTTCTTATTAAACCTCTGGATCGATATTGATAATATATAAATGTGACAACTTGAGCACATTTAAAAAAAAATATCAACGGAATAAGTACACGAGGTACTCCTTTTTTGGGAAGTCGCTTTTTATCACTATCACAGTATATAAAATAGTAGATACATGTAATAAAACATTTTTAATCAATCTGTGCTGCGCGTTCATCTTTTTTACTTCTAATTAATAATTAGCGTTAAGCCCGCCATAAATTAAACGTGGAAAGATTACGATTTAATTTTGATACGAACAGTCTAATGTTCTTAATAGAATAATCACAAGACAACACATAGACTTTACACACTATTATTCATTAATCATAACGTTATCCTTCCAAATCCCTAGATAACACTTTCAGAGGATAAAAACATAAGTAATAGCAGTACTTACGCACTAATACATGAATAAGAATAGAAATGAGTACCTAAATAATAGTATGACGTTTAATACAACTATACGCCGTTGCCCTTTTATTATCGTGGAGAAATAATATGAGCATGCCATTCCAAAACGACTAATGACTGCTTTGCGGTGAGGCAGAGCGGTTATATGACTCTTACCCACTTTTCCACGCTGTCACTCCTCGGCTGCTTACTGGCGGGCCAGGAGAACGCTGCAGCCCTCGTCCGCAACCCGATGCGGCTAAAAAAACTCATCCCTCGAGGCCAGACATGACGCATTTCGTGCGTCCAGTCGACCCCGTGGTACTCCTACGACGGCCGCAGCAGACAGATACCATTATACCACCCACACGTGGCTTCTATCATTTTTATTTATCCTATACAGCTAGGCGTTTGACCACAAGTTCGCACGACCACGGAAGTTAGCGATACTGTTGCCCAAGATGAAGATAGCCTAGTCTGAAATATACTGGCTCTCAAGGAAGGCTGCTGATTTTACAACTTGATGGTAGCTAGCTAGGCGAGCGATAAGAAACGCCCTACCACCATGCTATGTTTTCCTCACGATGTTTTCCTTCCCCGGTAGCTGAGGCTCTCTTTTTGCATATTGCGTGGGATCGAACTTTGTACCTTTTGCGGCAATCGACCCCACTAACCACCCGACCATCATCGCTACAAACCATTCAACTCGGTTTTGATTCCTCGCTGTGGAAAGTGATTGATAAAGAGTTTGAACATCAGCGGTGTGATGAATGTTGAATGGTAGGCTCATTTACAAATACTTGAAGATGCCAAGAAACTTTATTATTTTATTTATTTCTACGAGGAGAAATTTTCTTTTTGAATTATTTTGTTTCCACGTCTGAATCTCTGTGCTACTCGTACTTTATCTGTCGAAGTTCTAAGTAGACTTACCCATCTGTTGGTTCTTACAGATTTTACGCAATGCTTCGAGTATATATTAGTTTAAGTTATTTTGGGTCTAAAGCTATTGCCACAACTGAGTTTTTAGTTAGCTTAGAAACCAAAGAATATGTTTAGTAAAAATGAGACCCATATTTTTCACCATCAAAATGTTCCCAGTTTTCCTCTGTAAAACTTTTTTAGGCTAGAACTGCTTTTAAAACTGACCATAGTCGATGCCTGAGGAACATTAGCATCGTCGATGAATGTACCTAGTCTTAGAACAGTTACATATTATCCATAAAAAAACATGAGGGGACTTTTCTTTATATAAAAAGTTCAAAGCCTTTCTTCGTTTTCTCAAAGATGGGACACAATACGTTAGTACATTTCCTGATGAGCAAATTCAAAATCATCAGTATTCAACGTAGGTGTTCCAAGATTTTTCCGATTAAAGTAATGTATATATGATACATTTATCTTTATCGTTATTAATAATTGCTAAATAATACAATCTGATAATACCAGTAAACAACCACTCATTACAAATACGCACACAGCTGTTATAAACCATCATTGAAAATTCTGTAAAAGCGACCTGAATCACACTTTACTAAAGCGCATCACAGCTAGGACTCACGGATCTAATTTTCCTTGTTCCTATTCTATAAATTGACGAATCCATCGACTTGCAACCAGCAATTCGTATCTTATCGTTATCTCGAAGATATGGCAGTGACACACTCATCAGGCACAAGTGCCGCTTGTGTGTTAGTATGTGCTAACTTTACATTATGATCGTGTATTTTTAGTGTTTTAAATTCGACTGTGATAAAAAGATTGACGACAACGAACGGTGCGACGTATTTTTTTTACCCATTGGTAAGTTTTTAATGATTGTTCTTGTGTCGTTAGAATTTTACTAGTTATGGTAGGTATATGTTCTTTAATATAGTACGTATAGACTTTTGTTTGACTTGATGGAGCTTTTGTAGACTTAAACCATTACGAATAAGGGATGCATAGATCAACCGAATCAAAGATAAATGCATATGCAAATGATAAATAAATGGCACGTTTTGACTCATAAGAAACTTGACTATAATGCGTAGCAGCTTCTGTAGGAGGGACTGAGTTTTGTAAATTTTTGATTTATAGATAAACTTATGATTACAAAAAAAAACTTATGAAATCAATTTAAAAAGAAAATTCTGAAAAACTATTGTACACGTCTTGCCAGAAAGTTAGTGGCGGATTTATCTTTAAAAGGATTATTTTGATATAAACAATTCAATGACATTTCGAAAATAGTGTTTCATTCAATATCTAATAAGATAACAAGTGGTTTGAAGCGAGTTCTAAAAAAACTCGACTGCTAAATCGTTAAACCTGTGCATCATCCCCAATATATATTTTTTTTTTAATTTTAAATATTAGTATCACTCTCACGGCTAACACGAATCTATTGACACCATTCATATAAAAATACGACAAGCCGTTTAGGCTCTAGGGCGTGCCAAAGAAATATTCATGCATGCACTTGAAAAACATAACCCTCCTTCTTTCGCAGTTTGGTCAAAATATCGCTAATTGTAGGTAATATAAAAACAGCAAGTTCCTACTTCCGCAAAATATGACACATTCGTTCATGTATGGTTAACTGATGTCACTTCAAATAATGATAAAACGTTATTTTGAATTATTTATGATTGGGTTATTTACCAACACTAAGACGTAATGTCATACATGTTTATTTTATTTACTTCAGCCGTGCTATCACTGTTTATTTATATGATTTTGTTCAGATATAAACATATGTAGGTCAGGGCAGCTTGTAAAAATGTTAGAATTATGAATTACCATTATTTTATCACTATCGCATATATATTTTAGACTAGCAGCACCCTGCGGTGTTACTCGCCACGATTTTACCACGGAAACACTGCACATTTCTGGAATGAAAATTAGTCTATGCGATAATTCAGAACATAAACTATTCTGGTGCGAATTTCATCAAAATCCGTTTAGCTGTTTGAACGTGAAGGAGTAACGAACAAACAAACTCACAAACTTTCGACTTTATATTATTAGTGTGATTGATAGGTTAGTACTTACTGTTTACCTACATAAGCTTGTGTCATAAATTAAAACATACTATTTATGGGAATTCGTAACTAGAAAAAAGAACAATGGAAGTGTTTCTTATGATTTTGTTGCTATATATTAAAGTAGGTAGATAAATACTCATTATTCCTCGTAAACCACATTAATATATATATATATATAAATAAATTAATTTAAATAACTACCGGGCAAGTGCCTTTATTAACAAAAACGAAATGACTAAGTATATAAACAAAAAATATAGCAGAAACATTTTAAGATTTAATATTAATTAATTTTTAAAGACCATTTAAGATCTACAGATAACCCAAATGCTCTAACCCACAACCAGAGGGCAGCGTGACTAGATTGCTAGCTGCATTACCACGCTGAGTGGCAATGCTTATACGTTTGTATATTTCTTTGGCACGCCCTAGAGCCTAAACGACTATTCGTACGTTTATGTGAGCGGTGTCAATAGATTCGCCTTAGTCGTGAGAGTGACATTGGCTATATATATAAATTAAAAAAAATTAAGGTTGACACACCGGTTTAAAGATTTAGCAGTCGGGTATTTTTGAAGTCGCTTCTAACTTAGACTTTCCAAGTTACAGACGGCATACCAAGAACATACTTTCGCAAAGCAACGCCTTAGCGTATTGAGTGTCTACAGGAATACTCGTATCTTCCTTGTTCCAGATAACTAAAACAAATTTAAAATGTTGGTGACGACTCTAAACACGCTGACGCCGCGGATGCGTTTCAACTTCACCAAGCCCATCATAGAGAATATAGCATTCAAGCTGCACTACCAGCTCACTGTCACCATGCTGCTAGCGTTTGTGATCCTCGTCTGCGCCAGGGAGTACTTCGGAGACCACATCAGGTGTATTTCGGATCAGGGAGTTCCAGACCACGTTATACAGACGTACTGCTTCTTCATGGCTACTTTTACTATTGTAAGTTCTTACTACAGCACTAGTACTTTTAGGAGGTATCAATGTGACTGAATTTTTTTTGATTGATGCCAAATGTCTCGGAGACGGCTGGGTCGATTATTTTGTGTTTAAAAGGGTATGCCGCCCGAGTGGTCTCATTTTATCAAAATCAGTACATTACAATTTTCGAACCGAAATAAATGAAAAAATTCAATAGGCATCTGTCGTAATAGAATATTAATGGAAAATAATTTTATTGATTCGTTGGTAGGTTACTAATACATATCTATTCATAACTCAGCTGAGTTTAAAACGTATCCACTATCAGCTGAACCTACTAATTAAAGAATAATTTGTCTTCATCAGACCAGACTTTGCCAAAATTATCCTTGCTTTATCAATTATCAGGTGCGCCACTACAACGAAAGCCTCCTGCAACATGGATTCCTGCCCCACCCTGGCGTGGGCCCATTGTCAGATACAGATCAGACCCTCACGCACACCTACTACCAGTGGGTTCCCTTCGTCCTCTTTATCCAGAGCATCTGCTTCTACATGCCGCATTATATCTGGAAGAAAAAAGAAGGTGACTTTGATAAGCAGTTATTTACCTACGAAACGGCTAGCATTGGCAGTAGATAAAATGGTTCCGCCTTTCATTGCACAGGAGTATTAGATATTTGAGTAGCCATATTATTTTTTGTCTTTGTTTTTCCGGGCCTAATAATAGTTTTCTTAAATTAGCCGTGTATACGTGTACGTCTCAGCCAGTCCCACTGCTGGATAAGGATCTCCCTTATTAACCCTATATAAACAGTACAAACCATTTTCCAGGTGGTAGAATACGAATGCTAGTCGAAGGACTACAGTACGCTACTATGTCCCTAAGAGATGACGACTTAAAATTTGGTGCGGGAACAGTACCCTCGAAAAAAAACCTCGGTATCAAGCTGGATTCTATCAAAAGGGACATTATACTCAGGTAATATCAATAATCACATGATGTTTCTACCTCATCTAATGGCATAAATAGTAACGACCTTCCTATACTATACCTTTCTATTGTTTTTAAATGTCTTTAAAAAAGTAACCGGTTCTAAATTTGCTGAATTATGTTTTTTTAACCCCGACGCAACTATATCTGTAACATGCTAACAATTTTTTTTAGAAATGTTAAAATCAAAGTTAAAATGGTCTTTGTTACTTACTTAGATTTTGGTAATTTATACCTTTCCTAGACTAAGAATAACCCGAACTTGGTCTACGTGGCTGGTCGCGATGGAAGTAGCAAACCTGGTGCATGTGATGCTACAGATCTGGCTCGTCAACATATTCCTGAACAAGCAGTTCATCGGACTGGGCGCTAATGTGATAGGATATGATAACTGGAACGGGATAGCTGATCCACTAGAGACTGTCTTTCCGAAGGTAAACCTTAGGTACATAGAAGAAAAAGAAAGAACTTTTGAAAATTTGAATATGATATTTTTAGTTACAACTATCAAATCAGTCGACATGTTAAGATAAGATAAGATAAGACAACTCTTTATTTAAAAACCAGCATTAATACATAAAATATGATTAAAGAAAACTTTATTTACATATACAGGCTTTTAAATGGCGGCCTTATCGCTTAAAGCGATCTCTTCCAGGCAACCATGGCATGGCATGGCATTTTGTTCTTTAATGTGTTTAGAGTAAGTAGTCTGGTATTAAGTAATCGAAGTGTCTTTTCCTGTTGTCTGCAAATTTTTCTTTCGTCCGACATAACAAACGTACAGTTTGTATATTAGGTACTTTCCAATAGTTTTTATATCGTCTGCCAGTTAGTGGGCTGGTTTGAAAATCACGTATTTTTGGACGTCTGAAATTTTGATCGGTGGAGTACTTACACTACACGTGAAAGAAGTTTTCTACAGTGTCATTCATATCAGATATTTGGCCTGGTCATACGAAACACAACTTCACAACACAGTTATGTACAATTCGTGACGTCACAAAATATTGGGGTCGCGAAGTCAGCAATAGAAATAATTTTTATTTAGGTACATCTCTCATATTCGGTAAGTAGGTCCTTATTACCC
Source organism: Ligdia adustata (assembly GCA_947049295.1). Taxonomy (NCBI): domain Eukaryota; kingdom Metazoa; phylum Arthropoda; class Insecta; order Lepidoptera; family Geometridae; genus Ligdia; species Ligdia adustata. The sequence continues at coordinate 14,853,690 of OX346216.1, forward strand.
CCAAATGGGGCTTGTAGGTGACCAATTAGCTCTCTAGGGTAATAATGTAGCTAGAAAAGCCCTAGGGCGGTAAGTAATAAAAAAAAACTTCACTCTTTCAAAAAGTTCGCGTACATCTAACCATCATAGTGGCAATAGACATCATGCATTCAGCCCAATGACAAAAAGGTCAATTCGCTATTCAGCCTTGTCTTCGTACGAGTATAATAGTCATCAATTTTAAATATCCAACGGCGAAGCTCAATTTCGTTATTGAAAAAAATAATTAAAACAAAGGATGAAAAAGGCGGGAATAGAAAACTTTTAATTTAAATATTGTTTGTTCTGGGATTTTTTTATAATTACGTGCTAATTAGGAAAAAAAACATGAGTTCTTCAAGTGATGAAGATATAAGCTGCACTCCCGATTCAATGAAAATGGAAGCTGAAGCAGCAATTAAAATGTTTAATTATTGTAATGCCGGTTTTTTTCTACTTACCTCACAATCGCGATGTAAAGCAGAGTAGTTAGCTCGGGTGTAAGCATCAATTGCACCCTCGAACTATCTCGGGCTGCAATTGATGCCTTACAGCCCTTGGCTACTAATCTACTATTTAATACCGGTCCAACACGACTTGCGGCACCATAAGATATGCTGTAAAGACAGCCTACGGCCAACAGCTGCGTCCTTTAAAAAAAATGCAATTTGTGTTACTCAGGTGACGAAGTGTATATTCCACAAGTACGGTCCGAGTGGATCCATCCAGCAGCACGACGCTCTCTGCGTGATGGCTCTAAACATCATCCACGAGAAGATCTACACGGTGCTTTGGTTCTGGTTCTTGTTCTTATTCATCGTCTCTGTTATTGGTAAGATGTTCAACTTTTTCATGTCAAAAGCTGTTGATATAGATAAAGCAACTCTTTATTCCGGGTAAAGTTTATTTATATTGCTCACAACTGCTTTTATACTATTTTAAGTTTTCCTTGAAGTTGTAGAATTTAAAGAGGGAAAGTAGATAGGTAGAAAATACACCTCCCTTTTCAATGGAATTGGTTCTCGACCTGTCGGAGTATATTTGATTTATATCGACAATGATAGTAAATTCAAGGTCGTCGTATTTCCTTAGCAAATTAAAGTTCTACTAAAATTTCTAGATAATTTAAGATAATATTTTATAGTTATATTAATTTTATTCAGTTCAATATTACGTACGCAACTTAGTAACTTTACTAAAATTCACTCAAGTTAGTTCCAACTTAAATAAATAACAGACAGAGCGAATCAATAAGGGTCGTACGTGGAAAACTGCATCGTCGTCATAATTTTAAACCCTTCATTTTTGATTCTAGCTGTGATTTGGCGCATAGCGTCTTACTTCCTTTACCGAAGATCACTGAAGTTCAACGAGATGATGTTCCGGAAGGTCAATGCGGGGAAGTTCAATCCTTACAACGTCATCAGGGTAGTGAACGGCTGTCAGTTTGGAGACTGGCTATTTCTGTACTATTTATCGAAGAACATGCATGGCGTTGTTTTCCAGTAAGTACCTACCTATCTATTTATAATTTTGTTTTCATTTTTTCATTCATACAATGGCACACCATGCCTACCGATTAGAAGATAAAAACTATACAGTAAGCTGCACTACGCATATAACTTTAATATAGGTATTATGTAGAAAGATTTTTGGACTTTGATATCAGCTGTAATAATGCAGAATACTGGCCATTTCTATCACCCGAAACTTGACATCTGGTTCCAGAGTCAAATAAAAATAAAAGCATGTTAAAGATAATATAAGTTTACACCTAAATCTAATCATGTGTTTTATAATTATCCAGGGAGTTATTCAACCGGCTAGCCGAAGAGTTGGAGAAGCGTGAGCTACCAGACAATGACCAAGGAAATGAGGATAAAGGCGCGGAGCCTGTACTCGTCAGCAAAATAGACTACGACGACGAAACTCTACCGCTTAAGGAAGATAAGAAATCATCGTAGAACATTGAAACTTATGACGTTTAGAGAAGAAGTTTTGCATGAGGATAATTTCAAATTAATTCGTGCTCGTATTTAGCCAACTCAACGCGCAGCTTTTTTTATCTCTGCTCTGTTACGTTTAAATAATAGATCCGCAGCTTAGCCTCATAAGAAACAGATCACTAGTATATGTAGTAGATTGTTTCCTTGTTGTGTTTTGTCTTCACTGGTACTGGAAGCGTGCGGGGTTTGGAGCGACGGTCGGGAGGGTGGGCGCGGCACACACCCTCCCGCTACTCCTCAATCCATTCCCCAGAGCTCGCGTGCAGACCTACAGTAGCAGTTTATAACCACTAGTACGTAAGTTCAATTGTTTATTCCGTGCTACTGGCATAACTTTGGATTGCAATATATGTCACTAAGTATTGAGAATAGAATAGTTTTTAGAGTCCATAAATGATAGCTTACATTTGGAATGTCTCGTTTATACGTAAATTTATAACCATCATTTTTAGTTAGTGACAGAAATGGTAATGACAGGAATCAAATGTACTTATCAACTCAGCAAATGCATCATCATCATCATCAACCTTTTCCTACCCACTGCTGAGTACAGATCCAAAAAATACTATTAATCATTGTATAAGTTCCTTCTTTTGTACCAATGATTATGTCTATGTGTAAATATTATAAACGTACCTCGTAGGTACCTACCTACATTCTATAGGTATAAATCCGTGTGTTGTGTTCTAGTCCTGTAATAAGTGTTATCTATGTTTAAGGACAAAAATGCCTTTTATGAGACAATTTAATTTAAGTTTTTATGTGAATATACCTAAGCCTAATTTACCAATTTAATATGACTAAGTACCGACAATAGTTTTTATAATAATTATAATGAATGCTTTATATATACCTACTTGCGACAACAGAATTAAATAGATTCCGATGATAGAAAACCTCTTTATTTTATTAAGTTGGTTAAACAGTACCTAACAATAGATTTCGATTCGTCAGGCGCCTACATTTTTAGTTATTTTGATTGAAAACTAAACGATTTTCATATGAGCCATAAGTAAAGAAGGTATACTGGTTGAGACAAAATAAAAAATAATCAAATATGTCCAGGCGTTTAAGTAATTTGAGGAAAATCAAAAATAAGATTGCGATGAATTGCAAAACTCGGTAGTCCGTTTTTGAAGTTGGTTAAAATGTTATTATCGGTTACTGAAATAATTCTAACTAATCTCTGATATCACGACAAATTGAGCAACATAAAATATTTTTTGATATCACTCGTATATACATATTTTTTCCTAATTGTGAAAACGGTACCTACCTAGCGACTGCAGAACAATATATTTTCATTAGGTGTGTATACGTACCTAACTGCGAAATATTTTTACACTGCAATGTCATAGAGCACCATGTGCTGTTATTAACCGTAAAGACTAAAATATCATATTAATTCCAAATACATAATATATTAGAAAATACTAGAATACAATAATAATAAAATCAGCCCAACGTTTAAACATTCATAATTTCTACCATTTCAATAAATCTACCAAATTACGGCGGGCAAGTCGGTATTATTTCGATATTGCAACACTAAATCTAACTGTCAGATTCAGAAGTAGAACGAGAATGAAGCGCACGTAGTTGACGTTGCGTGGTTGCGTGTTTTGTAGCGATTTTCGTTTATTTTCGTGATCTATCTTCTATTTTGATATTTAACGAACTATTATGAACGCGAGTTTTATGGAACTGATTGTGTATTTAGCAAAACCGTGAACAAACATAAGGCCTGAGAAGTTGCGCCTAGTTTTGTAAGAGACAATCTCATAATTATAATTTTTACGAATGCTATTGTGCTAAAACAAAAACATTTTTATCACTCGAACACAGCATAGCATAACAAAATTTGGAGAAGAAAGTCCTCTAATGGTGAGTTGAGAATTTTATTATGTGTTATTTTCATCAGATTTCATAAGCGTGGTTGTACTTCCTCCGTAACTATAGCCTGAGTTCATCAGTGTAATAATTAGCATAATTAGAGGGTTTAATGTTGACAATTAAACGGAAAGAGGTTAATTGACGTCTTCTAAACTATTGTTATTATAACGAAACTCCTTAATTATTGGTATGTTCCCGCGGGAGTCTTCCGTGTTGTGAAATCGCTTCCCGAACTTCCGTCATTATCCTGTCAACTATGATCTATAACATAGACATAAGGTCTAAAAGAAATTATTATGGATTAACTTTCCACTATAAAATACCTAATTGACCAAGTTAAGGAGAAAATAATGCATATTTTTATTGGCCTGACAACTGCTTATTTCTCTTATCATCTAAGTGTCAGTTAGATAGTGATGGTTAAGTAAACATATCAAGCTTCCAGTATACCTCAGTGCAACCTGTGACCAGTATAACTGTACTTTACCAATAAGTTGTAAATCGGGCGCTGCAATTTTTATTATCAAGAACCAAACATAAAATAATATAATCTATCTTGTATTTATTAGATTTGAACTGACAACAGATTTATAATATTTATTATATACTTCAACAGCTGAAATCGAAATAAAAATTACTTCTGTGCTAACAACTAACATAAATTAAGTAGGCGCATCTAAAATCAGCTTTGTTAATATAAAACTAAACTATTAGTTCTATTTTTATATGAAAAAATATACGGCCTAGTGGTCAGTACCCATGTGTGTTATTTTGTTACTGTGTGATATCTATATGACACTGTAAAAATAACATGAGTAGACACGATTGAAGACATGTGTATCAACACAAATACAATCCATTCCTACAACCTCGCTGAAGGAATTAAGATACGAAATATAGATGTTACATATTATTGCCGCTGAAGTTGACTGCAAACAAAACTGCCATAATATCCATTTGCAGGTAATGTTATCCATGCACATTAGGTTTAGCCTTGGATCTATTGAAATGATATTTTATTATACAAGCCTAAGGCCAAGATAACAGTATTTATTGCTTGTACATAATTGGTGTTAAACCTGCCTTATCATTTTCTAGAGTTTACTATGTAACTAAGTTATTAAAAATCTTAGTATTATTTATTTTTATTATTTATTATTTATATATATGTTTATCGACTAGGGATGTACTAAGCCAAGAGACTCATACCAAGGACCACTATCACTATGGGACCAACTCTATATTTGAGAAAAATAATACTAATTAATTACAAAATGAATTTATTTTGTGTAATACCTAGAAAAGTTCATTTCATCATCATCAGCCGGACATCCCCTGCTGAGCATATGCCTCTCCCTTAGAACACCATTCAAAACGACAAACTGCCAATTGCATCCCCTGGTTACTTGTGAAGTTCAATTAAATAAAAATAAAATATGTCAACCTGAATCTAAATAAAAAAAAATTGTTTAAACTGGATCTAGAAATTTGGTGTCCTCCATAAAGTTTTATATGATAGGCTCTTTGCGTTGAACCAGTTAGCAAACAATAAGTACTTACACTGCGAGTGAAAGTAGTGTGACCGCCCATCAGTCACGTTAACTACTGCTCTACTGCACTTTATGATTGCAAACTGCATCATTCTCCTTTCTTTCAACTTCACAGTTACAGAATATCACTGTTGAACCTAGTAATAAAATTTTGATAAATAAATTATATTTAATAATAAAGAAATATATATTTTTTGATAATTAGTTTAATTGCTGAATATAGGTATACATGTTTTAGAAATATGTTCATACTTTTAGATAAAAACTGCATAATCTGTTGTGTAAATAAATGATTGAACAGTTTTTTTTGTTAAAACCTACTCGTATGACGTTTAAATCACATTAAACATATACATAAATAACATGTTTTTTGGGAAATATGCATTTGTATATATATATATTAAATATTAGTAAAATATGAAATAATAATCATGTAAGTAAGTAAACAAGATTACTGTAATTGCTTCTTATAAATTACCCGACTGCAAAAGAAGAAGGGTTATGTTTTTCGAGTCTATGTATGTATGTATATTTCTTTGGCACGCCTGAGAGCCTAAACGGCTAGTCGTATTTTTATGTGAGTGGTGTCAATAGATTCGTCTGAGTCGTGAGAGTGACACTGGGCACGTCAAAATTTAGGTAAAAAAAAGTATGGATGATACACAGGTTTAAAATTTAGCAGTCGGATTTTTTTTGCAGTCGCTTCTAACCACTTGTTTAACTTACAAAATATGTAACAAACTATTTGGGTACTTAGGATTTTATGTTGCTTTGGGTGAACTGCAGTTGTTAACCGATAAGGTATCAAGGTCGGACACATTTATGCGTATTTTACCCTGTCGTGTGTGAGGCTTCCTTGAGAAAATCCAAGACTTAGTAGATTTGGTATAGTTCTCGTCAATCGCTGAAGTTTTTGGTAACGATTTATGTTATGTAATGTGTTTGTGTCTCCACTACATCTTTAAAAACACATGTTAAATACGTCCAGACTTGAAGACGGAAATTCAAAGTCAGCGCTGGAACGATTGTCGACCGCTCAAACTTGGGATCGCAGATTCTCAAAGTTCCATGAGGGAATTTTAAGTACTAGCAAGTCACTATTTAATAAATCTAAAGAATCTTTCTTCCTAGCCAGAAGTACCTAATTTGAGCCCAATTCTGTAGAGCCCCACGCACGTGCCCCGCCAGGCACTGGCATCTATCCGGGATAATGACCGCACCATTCCGTACCGCCACCACACCGTGTAATTTGGACCATCCTGCTCCAAACTTTAATCACCTTTAATAGCTTATGGGCACAACAGACGCACAATTCACGCCTCTATTCCTAAGCGCTAAGACCTTTGATTTTTTGGAGCAAATACCTTGAGGCGGGCTTGGAAGATTTACTACAAACTCGTCTAGCAATCGTCCAGTCTAAAAAAGGCTCGCTTAATATCACGAAATTACCGAATTTTGACCTCGAAGGTTAAGCAATACGGGTCTGTCTCGAATGGTGATGGCTGAGACCTGTTCAACATCCAGAATAATTTGCCGTTGCTGTCTGTACAGATTTTTTACGCCTACCAGAGTTTGCTAAAGATAACTTATCAATATATTATCTTTGGTTGACGTTATATCAAATTCACGCTGGTTTAACTTATAAGGACCTATATAAATTATGTTACTTAGATAAACTTAAAAACATTTTTGCATTCATCATAATATGCCAGAACACGAGGCTCGTATTAATACATAGTAATTAAATGCATAAGTGCATCTATCACGTCATCTATTCAACGTAACATTTCCTTTACCGTATTTTAAATTAAACTACGAGCAACCAGCCGCAATTTTGCGTAATAACATAAGACTTCGTGACTTACTCCACGATTATTGATTTATCTCGGTTTAATTGATTTGTACTTACTATCTCGCGATGAAACAAAAGCCCTTCATCTGTTCCCACGCAATGGCATGATAATTTCTAATGTCACTCAGGAGGACGCCGCATAAAAAGTGTTTTATCGTCAGCTAACAGTTGTGACTTAATTAATGAAATGCACTTAACCCTGATACACTTACTTGCCGAGACGTTTAATTGGTTAAGTGGCTAAAAGCGTTGCAAAAACTTAATTTCCTGTTATAATTGTTGTCGTTTTATTCATAATCTGAATCACGCACAGTTAAATAATAATATTAAATGAGTCATCATCTTAATTATACAAACATTGAAGTTATAATTATGTTACTAATATTAGTCATCCATTAAATTTACACACATCATTTATAATAATAAAATAGCGAGGCGTCATCACAACATGCAGCAGCAAAACGTTATACGAGTAATTGTCTTGGTAGGTGTGTCATTAACTTCTAACTTTAGAACCCTAAACCAGTTTCGAGAGTTGACGTAAACAACAGCTGAGCAAGGTGTTCCAATTACCAGTATCTGTGTATGTTATACGATATAGGAGCAAGGAGTCCACCTTGTGGTACACCTTGCGTCGCCGTCTCGCCAGCTCGCCTTGACCGCCACTCAGACCAGTTTGAGCATTGTCAACGCCTCAGCCTGCTTAGTCTGCAGACAACTTGCCATAAAGTAGATATTCAACTAACTTAATAAGATAATTTTGTAAATATAATATTATGCCAAACATAACTTAACTTTTTCGCGCGATTAATGTTTTCACTCGTGTTTTTCTATTTTATCTCATCAATTTACAAAATAATAGTAAATCTTAGTAAAAATATCGGTTGTAAAACTTAGTGAAATAGCAATATACTGAAAACTAAACATTCCATACTTGTACCTCACACATTTCTTATCAATCGCATTTACAACACTCAGCTTACCGCGCTAGTGTTTACGGTTATCATCTGCACCCGGAACAATTGTTATTCGGAAAGTATGTTTTATTGTTCACTGACAATATAAAAATATGGTTTGTCGATAATATCAGCATTAAACTCTGCTTCATATGGAGCTCGTTTGTCCTACTGACAAAGGTCTCGTCGCTATCAGTGACATTTGCATCGGTGACGTAACAAAAACATGTGTCTTTCGCAATCATGGCCTTGTGCCGATTTAATTGTTCTTCACAATTATTCAGGCCTGTATTCAGATTATATTCTTAAATATGAATAGTAACAAAAATATTTTTCCGATCGTAGTGCCTGTCTTGCTTACAGATTAGCAATACTTTCCGGATTGTTTTCCCGCATGTTTTCGAATATTTTTTTTAAGAAGAAACGAAGAAACAATTTGAATGTTGAATGTCATGTTTTGGGGAAACTCTACCAAAGAATTAAATCTAAAAGTCTTTCGAGCACAAAAACGTATCAGATCAGTATGCGGCATTAAAAAAAGACAATCTTGTAAAGAGCATTTTATTCGTTTTAAAATTCTAACTTTATCTTGTTTATTTATTAGCTAAACCGCGGTATTTATAAAATGTAATCCACAGTTGTTTAATATGTTTGCTGAAGGTACTCGACGTGCGGGAATTATGTGTGTCCAAGAAAGTAGAACTAGTACTTTTAGAAAGAGTATATGGATAGAAATATCTGTATCAAAATACCAAAAAATATTCAAACTTCTGATCACCTTTCAAAGAAAAGCTCAATGATTTTTTAGTAAAAAAAGTTTACTACACACTATATGGACGAGTTTTTTAAGGATGACAGTATGACATAACATTTAATATTTTCATTCAGTGTAATGAAATTTTTTATTATGATATTTATTGTTGTATTAAATTCTTAATATTGTGTTTATCATTCCATATGTATGTATATATTAATTGAGCTGTTAAGAACTCTTATGTCTGTATACCTGAGGGTGGAACTAGAGAACTTATATTTAAATCAGGAACAACTGTTATTGTAATTACCTAGTCTCACAGAACAATAAATCATTTCATAAAATTTAAAATAGCTTATAAGTTACAAGGTTATTTTATTAGGATCATCATAATAATAAAAAATTATAAGAATAAAAATTGACGTATCTATTTTCTTTCACGCGTAAAGAGTACTCTATAGTAAAGAAAAGAAGTGTTGTCAAGTTCAAGTCATTCAAAGTAACAATGCCATTGTTTTTGCACTACCACCATACAAAAGACTAGCTCATCCTGCCTGCACGTCCATTAAAAACTCCACATCAACTTGTTGTTATCGTATGATGAGCAAAATTTTTCATCTCACCAGTGCCATTAGCGAATCCGCAGCCTTCACAATATCATGCTCAACTGCGATTTTTTAATGTAACCTATTAATAGACAGGATTTCCTCAAAGTAACACTAGTTCTTTACATATACGCTTGTATCTAGAGCCACAGTTTTTGTAAGTCCAAGGCTACATGGGTCATATATCAATTTAAGCAGTGTGTTAATTTAAATTTTATTGTTCTTGGTGTCCAGTGAACTGATTCCTAATAAGACCTTATTAACGGTGTTCTATCTATAGATGTGACAATTGTGACATCAGCAGGCTGCGCACAATCACGGCCGTACGTTAATTGGTCGTGTCATTTATTAGTTGCGCGATTCTCGTGTTTTAGGTGGTTGGTTGACGTCAGCTCTCGGTAAATGCAGTTTTTCTGTGGTTCCATTCAGCATAAAGAGCTGGTAACTATTCCATAAATACGTTGTTTTACTCACTTACTGTTTACCTACAGCGGTTTATTTACCTCAAATTTAATGAATTATAATTTTGTGTAGGATTGCTTCGAACATTTTCAGGTTATCGTTTCGAATGGTATGTATAGTGGAAGGAAACTACTCCAAAGTAGTTTTTCGTGTTCGAAATATTTGAGCTTTGTAACCAGTGTGGTGTTATCAGCTAATAGATAATAGTGATTAGGTGACAGTAATCTTTTTCATTTTGAAGAAACCAAGCTGTCACTTCTTTCGTTTCTAACGTTGTGCGATACCACCACTGGGCAGAATCTTCTCACGAAACATAAGACAGTTCTTATTCTGCTCAACTAACTTTCTACTCGTATTTTTTTCTAAATCTTCAATTCTAAGACTATAGTTGGCATATTTGAGTCTATCAAGTAAAGTGTGGGATGCGTGAGGTCACCCTACCGCTACTCAGGCCTTCAAGCCTTCTAGCTTTGCTCCATCATTAGACTCTACTTATCTTTGTTAGAAGGTTAGAATACAATCATTATCGTCAAGTTAACTAAATGGAGAATCACACTAACATTTTAAGGCGAAAGTTTGTATATGTGTTTTTTATAATATATGCTCCACAGACCCCAAGGTCCGTGCCACTTTCTACCTTACATTCAACAATTTTAAGTTTAACTAAATTTTTATGATTATCCAGGCTTATAAAAAAGACAAACTGGTTAGCTACAAATAGATACGAATTACTTTTACAACGTGTGTTGTATATGTGTGTGGTGTGTATTTGTTTGTTCCTCCTTCACGTTCAAACGGAATTGGATGCACGAAGATAGTTTATAATTTGTACTAACACATTTTATCCCGAAAAAATGAAGTGTTCCAATGGGAAGATCAAATATTTACCGCGGGTATAACCGCGGGCGCACCTTTAAATACATACAAATAAAAATAGATAAAAATAAAGAAATATTATTCATCAAACGCCACTTAAATGTTACTAAATTCAAACGAATAAACGTGCCCAAAGATGTCCTATTAATTGTTTGATATCGATTTGTTTAACATAACACATAAATTCTTGTTTAAAAACCAAATAAAGACTGCTAAATATATACTACAAATCTATGAAGTCACACAAAAAGATTATGGTCATGAGCAAATATTCTCATGTTTGTTGTTAATTTTAGGAACACCAGTTTTGCCGTGAACTTCGTACTTGATTCTTTAAACATAATTATATTAGATGCGTACTTACGCAATCGCATTTATTCGTTTTCATTCATAAGGGAACCGAAAATATTCGATTTTTTTAAGTGCTTGTTGTCTATATCGAGTCATGTTTTTAGGATCCATATAAAATATTTTATGTTTAAACACAATCATCTTATCGTTTATTGTTTACTGAACGGTATTGTTTATATACATTTTCTATTGTATTATTCCAGGCTTGTGTAACAAACATTGCTATACTAGTAGCTTGTATATAGTGATACAGAAAATAATAATATTGTTCATAATCTACAGACTATAAAATAGTAAGTCCTGACTGTCTGAGAGATACTCGTATTTGCTAGGAATCAACGCAGAGGCTAAACAGCTGAACCTAGATACATACAATTTGGGGGGTAAATTCATTATAGAGTGCGAGAATCTACTAAGAAAAGATTTTTTGGAGATTTAACCTCTAAAGAAATCAAATTGGGGTTCAAAGTTGTATGTCGCGTGCGACGCTGCGAGAGACAGCTACTGTTATTTATTATTGTTAGATCGTTCATAATTTTCCAGTAATTTATATGAAAGTGTCGGTATACAGTATTATTTTTTATATGCAAGAGTAAATAGCATTTTTTAACATTAGGTACCAGTTTATAGATGTAATTCTTGTATTGCAAATAACTAAGCTTTTTCTTTACCATCACCGTTGTTCTGCAAATTTCAGCCCAGTCAAGTCTTTGATAGGTGATCGGGGATTGGCATATATTACTGAGCGCTGCCGTGGGTTACTTGACAGTTGAAACGTTGTAGTGTAAGTCTTGAGTATCGTATCAGTCCTATAGGACTGTTATCGTACGTGTCAAGCCCTTAGGAACTGCTATGAGAGCGAGTCTGTAGTCACCGCTTAAATGTAGAATAAGAAAATGTAGAATTTAATAATTTCATTCAATATTCGTGATTCTTTGCATACCAATCATCGGTTCCATGTGATCTGTCCATTCTCGGGTTCCAGCACTATTAATATTGTCAATGGCTGTTTATATGATATATCCGTGTATTATGACGAGCGTTTACAACCGATCATGGCAATTGCTTCTGACACACTCAATAGGGCAATTTGTATCGGCCTCGGCAGCAGATAGTATGAATGGCTTCGCTTTTGTGGTGAAATGCATCGACTGTTTGATAGTTACTGCTGAAGCTGATGTAGATCTAAAAATAGAGAGGATTTTTCGGTAAGCGATGAACATTGATGGTGGTTTATCAATCAATGAAAATAATTGCTAGTTTTGAAAGTTTTCTATTGATTCCTAGTAATATAATCATGTCAGATCAAAATATTCTGTATTATATATATATCTATCTATCTATGTAATATAAATACAAGGATTTGAAAAATAGTCCAAGGGAGAAAAGGAAGTCCAAGTGTTAAAGTTTATATATTGTTATCATTCGCTCAAATACCTTTAATAAGAAAAAAACAAATAACTAAGAAGTGAAGATGCATTCTATAGCTTATAAGCTTAACAACTTAAGATCTACAGATAATTAATATGCTCTAACCCACCGCCATAGTGCAGCGTATGTAGTCGCTAACAGCATTACACGGAGAATGGCGATGCAATAGCAATTTATTTTTGACTTTTACAAAGAAAACATTAAGTTCTAACGGGTAAAATTTGGATCAATGTACCGACGCTGCTGAACATAGGCCTGCCCATTAGAAAGCCATTCCGAACGACAAGCTGCCAATTGCGTCCACTAGTTATTTATGAATTTTACTGTCTTCGGTTCACCTGGTGGGGGTCGCCATTCAAGAACCTTTCTTCCTATGTGCAAACATCACGCATATTATAAATACAGTTAACAAAATGGAGACATAATGAATAGAAGAAAGTAAAGAATTGATATTCAAATGCCACGAAATTGAGTGGAATTCTTGATGTATGTCTAACGACAGCAAGTCTGTCGCACGCTTGCAGTAAATCATTGCCAGATTGAAATCGCAAAGTGGCAATTGACCTGTGGCTCGTATCACTTGTATCTGCGTCGTTGGGTCCATTCTTTAAATTTGCAGTGGCTTGCTTCAGAGTATGTGTCATAGCTTTTTCATCCTTACTTAAACGTATTTAGAGTATGGTTTGTTCATATTCAACAATTTTATTTATTTCAAACTCAATTTTTTAACAGCAATCTATACAACTACTCTGGCCATGTATAAACATGTATACGTCTTTACTTTAGATATATTGAATGTATTTATAATATTTTATTAGATAGATTATCTTTAATATTTTATGTTATTTTTTTGTCAGCCCCATTTTGTACGTATATTTATTCTATTTGTTTTCTTTCCATTGCAGAGTAAAAATTAGTTACAGATTCGAATAGAATTTTTGAATTGGGTTAAAAATTTTACGTCAGAAATATTTTGTATAATGCTATACAACGTGTAACAGAAAGGTGTGACAATATTTAACGTTGTTAGTTTACCCATGAAAGTGAAGCTATTTATTAACATTGTAATTCAAAATTGTGTTAACCATACAATTTGGCCCATCACGTGTCTAATTTCTGCATGGAGAACCTAATATTATTGTATTGTTTAATTTTGAAATAGTGAGGTTTTTATGGGTTTTTGTCTACCCATCAAAGTAAAGCTTTACTGTCACAAACTTTATTGTCACACCTTTCTGTTACTCGTTGTATATTATATTAGCTGACCTAGCGTATTTCGTACCGCCTGAATTTTTTCTGTTTATATTTGTCACATCTTCCGATACTTATTTATAATGCTATTTCAGACGCAAACAATTAAAAAAAAATCTTCAAAGATTAATGAAATTGGTCCTGTTGTTCTTGAGCTATAAGTGGTAACTAAGTTTCGTTTTTTTATGTCTATTTAGCTTCTGAAATATATTTTGCACTTAGAAACAAACGACTGCACATAATATTCAATCTTGATTAATAACCTTGTGATTTGTAATGCAGAAGGAAATTATTATCGAATTTAAATTAGTTTTAGATATTTATTTCATTATGATTTCCTGTCTCAAATTGCTCTTGAGATATTTAATGTTCCTGTAGTTCTATGATATATCCTTATTAAACTTCTATGTATGGTTGAGTTTTGTTTTATTAGAATGTTCATAAATAACTCCCTTCTCTCGTTCTATATTAGCAGTCAGTGTACTAACATTCCTATTTAAACGCAGTTAGACTTGAGTCTAATTTAGATTCTTCTCAGAGAAGTCTATGAGGCTGGAGCTAAGTAACCAGTTGCGAACTAAGAATAATTATTTGTGCTCGTAAGATACCAGTTACATTACAGAATAAACAAGTGTTATACCTAAAGCACGTATTTTACTTTGCATTAACTAGGTTTCGTAGTATATTACTTATTTGTTATCTAACCCTAACTAATATCATAAATGCGAAAGTAACTGTATGTCTGTCTGTCTCGCTTTCACACCAAAACCACTGAACCGATCTGGATGAAATTTGATACACAGGTAGAATGGACCCCGGGAAAGGACGTAGGATATTTTTTAACCGTCTTCAAAAATAGTAGTTCGCCATTGGATTATCTTGATAATAAAATATGGTTTCACCCACGTAGTTGGGTGAAACCGCGAAGCCCCGCTAGTAGTTTGAATATTTGTTTATTGGACTACAGCTACGGTCTTGATAACTAAATCATTTGGTAAATTTTCAATGGTTGGATCCTCCAGTGTTTTGTAATTTCAATCAATTCTATTCAAGCCCAATTAAAGTCATTTGTTTCAATTAATGGAACAGATGCCTTTATTTTGGGCTTGTACAAATGATACAAATTTTCTAACTGTATTGATTCGATTATGCGACGATGACTGATATTTTAATCGATCGAAGTTCGTACCTAACTGTTTAGGATATTATAATTAATTAAAATAGTGTCAAAAAGTAGGTACATATGTAATTTCATAAAATACTGCAGCTTGATTATATTCATTACTAAACTTTATACGATATTGACAATTCTATTAGTAATGTACTTTTTGACACTATTTTTTATAATGAAACTGTAGAGGCTGAATATCTGCATTTTTTTATCCTGAACGGCTAAGCCTTTGCCACAAGTACGCACGACCACGGAAGTCAGCGACACCATAGCCCTAGATGGAGCATGCCTAGTCTGGAATACACTGGCTCTCAAGGAAGGCTGCCGAGTCACGGAGATGTAAGAAGTGAAATAGAAGTAATTTTGTTTTTTTTTTTTTTTTAATTTTGTACCTTTTTGTTTGACTGTTTGTACGTGCAAATATCTCCAAAACGACTTGACCGATTTAAATGATATTTTGTATGGTTGTAGCTTATATCCCTGGTCAATATATAGAATACTTTGGTCCCGGTAAATTGAAGAGAAGGAATAATAAATACCAGGGGGAAGTAGTCGCGGGCACCAGCTAGTTATATGCATGCATACCTTGTATATAATATATTAATATTGATTCTATAGCTATAACGAAATCTCAGTGTTCCCCATTCTGTTACATAATTGTCTTTTCCCCAGTGTTAGACTAAGTTTGGTGTTTTTGTTCTATTTTTATTAGTGATTAGAAAGCGTCGCTAAGCATTCGAACACGATTGCTTTGGTCAAGTATTAGCGTCTACGACAATTCTATTGTGCCTTCCACCTAGTTTTCATTATCGCGACAGCTCTAAATGTCCGACAGGTGACAGTTTCTAAAGGAAAAGCTCTTGGTAAATATTTTGGTACAATATTTTCTTCTTGTTAAGGGATCTAGTCAATGCATGTAGTTTTTATAGCACTTTCTTTACAATCTGTTTTGGTTTCGAAATCTTTAGTGGATTTTGCGTGAGACTGGACAAGTTTATTAAGTTTATTTACTGGTATTGGACAAGTTTTTTTTATTCATGTTTATATCATGTTAATATGTTTTGACATTGTGTAAGTAAGATTAAGAAGAAATAAAAAACAAGAAAAGAATATTAACTAAGATTAAGATTATTATTATTGAGGGTAAGATTGCAGATAACTATTTGACTTAAATCACTCCTGTAGAATACTTCTATCATTTGAAAGAAATATGACTTACTGAAACATAGTAAAATGGTATATACATATATTAATTATACGTATGTATATCAGTCATCAAGTTACCATAGCACAGGCTTTGCATAGTTTGGTACCTGAAGACCTTGTGTGGAGGTTGTCCCATAATATATTTATTGTTATATTTTATTTTTATTTCTATAAGTCATATCGTTTTATCTAAGTGCGCGCGCCGAGTACATCTTGTCGCTTTACATCAGGCGAGTTGCGGTCATACGCAAACCTCTAACAAATTCGTAAAATTTCAAATACCTAAATGTTATACGTATATATGTTGTTTCGCTGGTCAGATAATTCCCACTGCTATAGTAATTGATGATGTCAAAAGGCCGACTTCACCATGTGAATCGTTAGTCTATAATTTCCCATAACATCGTCCGTCTGAAACAATCGGCGCGACGCGACGCTTGGGTAACGCGTCAATTTTCACAATGCCCAGGTCCATAATGATAGCCAATGGTTTCAGGTAGTTGTCGATTGAAATCGCAGATCGTAATATCCGGTATCGTTTTTTTTTTTGCAATTTATTAAACGTATTATTTATAGAATACTTCTTTAATATAAGAGAAAATCTGTTTTAAATTTTGTAAAGTAGATATGGTTAGATAAATCAAAGATT
Organism: Ligdia adustata; assembly: GCA_947049295.1. Taxonomy (NCBI): domain Eukaryota; kingdom Metazoa; phylum Arthropoda; class Insecta; order Lepidoptera; family Geometridae; genus Ligdia; species Ligdia adustata. The sequence goes on from OX346216.1 coordinate 14,870,721, forward strand.
TGTAGTTTGTAGACCCGAAAACAGAACAATACAATACTATAAATTTACATGTAGTGGCACAAGTGAAGTGCGGCCGAATATATATAAGTAATACATAGATGAATGAATTCTGTGTTTGTAGACACCTACACAACACATTGAGAGGTGTATCATTCAATTTCTTTCTATTTTAGTCCTTTGTTCTTATAATATTATCTTATGTACAAGATAAAAGTCTGTTAAAAAGCAGCTAAAACACTACTTAAATTAAACAATATAAAAATATGCTAGATTTTAATGGCGGCTTTTGGCTGAAGGCAATTTTGATAGTTCAAAAAGTAGATCGGCCTTAGCTAGGTACATATAGTTTTTTTTTTAATTTTAAATTTTTGATTTGTCTTAGCTTCTAACCAACAGCCGGTATACAATTTAATGTGATTTGCAACTGCCGTGGTAGTAAGCTTTGCCTGGAAGATAGCGATAAGGCCTCCCCTTAGATGAGCAATTTTATTTTTGTGTTTTATGTTTTCTGTGTCTATAATAATGCATTCATGTATCTAATACTCTGTTGTAAATATCTCTCCGCGGTAACCCATCCTGTTCTGTCCAGTCAGGTCGTGACTGGACAGAACGTTGCTTAACTTTGGTGACCATTTGGAAACTTCAACTATTGCACGCTACGTACTTATTTCCACAATGTCCACATTGATCATAACGATAGCCAATGGCGTCAGGTAGCTGTCAATTCTAGTTGTGTAATGGGCTGGATTGTAGAACCGCTGAACCGATTTCTCTTTAGGTTTTTCAATTCAATTTTTCAATTTCTTAATATTTGCGCAATAATGGCGGAGTATTTTTAAAAAACAAAGTAGTAAAATTGAAGTTTGATATGAAAAGAAAACTACTAGTATATTATATCAGCCCCCTAAAATCAACCACACGCCCAGATCGACCTGATCTTCGTAAGGGGCGGGCAACGCAATCAAAAAATTACTGTGCGGCTAACGTGGCTCTGAAGTAAGTTAATAAACATCTTACTAACGATTAGTAATAGCCTGAATGACAGTAAGTATTTAGGTTGAGCGACACCACGATCGAAGACGAAAAGAAAGGTTAAATTGAAAGAAGCTGCTTCGGCCTCCTGAGCACATAATGCCCTTGCGAGGCCGTGGCAGAACAGACGACAGAAAGTAGCAAAATACGCCGACCTCTCAATCGAACTAATAACCCAGTGGCAAATCAATAACACAAAAACAGTGGGGTCGAAAATCGCTCGAACCGCTTCGAGAAAATAATGGTACGGCCGTGCGAGACTTGGAGCTGCCGAGCCCCCAGATATCATAAAAATTAAAGATTTGTATTTTTGTATTCAACGAATTAACTCAAAAACTACATACTGGACCTATTTTAAACATTCTGTCGCCGTTAGGATACTACATTATCACAGAGTAACATAGTGCAGTTACTTTATGATATATATTAAAAATGTGATAGGTTGACATGAAATGTACTGTAGTAAGAACGGGCCACCTGTTAGCCAGTCAACGACCTGTTATCAACAAGTTACGCAACAGCAAACAATGCTGTGATTAGCTATATCATATAGGCGAAGGTATATATGACAGACGATGATGTAGAACAAACTAAATTACATGTGAACCTTTTGAGCGCCAGAGTCGCCTGTGCGACGAACGACGTCTATAGTCGACAGCAATACTTTAAACAAGAGTTAGAAGAAAGTTTAAAAGATCCCGATTACTAAATCGTTAAACCTGTGTATCATGCTTAATTTCTTTTTTTTTTAAGTTTCGATGTACCCAGTGTCACTCTCACGACCAAGGCGAATCTATTGACACCACTCAGATAAAACTACGACAAGCCGTTTAGGCTGTAGGGCGTGCTAAAGAAATATATATGCATACAAGTCATACATACATATAGATATATATATACAGGGTTATCGGATTTGAAATTATAATTTGATACGCATATTGATGGAGTTGTAAAAAACAATATTTACTTCGCCATTTTGTGGCGGCGGCCATCTTGGTACGATCTTCATCAAATATAGCTTCAAAATAAATCAAAATCAGTCTATCCGTTTGGGAGCCACATACAGAGACTCCCGCACCCTTACACACACAACTCGTCAAACTTATCAACGTACTTATTATTCGTTTTTGGATCCAGAGTTAAAAAATGGAGAGAAAAACTCTTCATTTTTTCCTTTTTTTTTTATTTAATTAGTATTAAATTGTAGTCGTTAGCGTACAGAGCACGACAATGCATTTTTCTTGTAACGCTTAAAGGTTAAAAAAGCTCACCGTTACACTTGGATATAAACGTACTTAAAGATACTCGTAGTAGCGATAATGAATATAATTTTTAAGGATTGATTAGACTTTAAGATTTTAGATTGATAAAACTTTAAAGCTGCTATTTACGACATCACAACTTATATCAACTCTATTTTATTTATGACAATTATTGCAGATGGTAGTGCCGGGAGGGGGCGACCTAAGAATATATGTAATGTGATGTAATGATGTAATGTGTAAAAGTGAAAGGGGAGTAAATGTTGAGATGATGGCTGATAAAGTAGAATGGAAGACCTGTTGTGCCGACCCCACGTAGTGGGATAAGGTCAGAAAGATGATGATCATGTCTATGTTTTTTGACGAAATAACAACAGCGGCAAAATCATTCCTTCTGTTCACGTTTAAATATTTAGTACTAAAATCGATATAAAACTCATTTTATTTCCGTTTTCATCTTATTCTTTGTGCGGTTCCTTGAATCAAATTCTATCTAAGCTCCATTTTCACAGACATCGCAATAAACATTTGTTAGCAATGAATTTAGATGGAAGATTAATTAATTTAATTTAATTAATTTGAATTTACAACACCTAACAGTGATTTGTCCATGTCTCTTGTATAAAGCAATAGACTATTTTCTGAGATAATATCGAAGCATAATGTTTCTCGGAGCTTGTTTCAATTTATTTTAAAGCCTCTAATGTTGTCATTAATGAGTTTGAAGCTTATAAGCTTATGTGATGGGTAATAAAACGAATGTGGTAGATGAAAGGTGGATTAATGATCAGGAGACAAATAGAAATGGCGCGGCGATTGATATGTTACCTATGATATGTTAATATGGATGCTTAAACTTTATGATCTCTTTATCTTTTAGTAATTTCTATCTTCATATTTTTAAAGTGATTACCGATACACCATCAGGCATGTGCTTTTGATACGAGTAAAATTAAAACCAGAAAATAACTTATTTTTAGCAAAATGAAGATATATGAATTTTCGGTTTGAATCTTAGATTTGAAATGTATATAAGTAATATATTTTTATATTGTATACATTCTACAGACAGAGGGTAAATGAGAACACGTGTAAAGTATAACGATTTCAATAAAAATTAATTTTTTCTAGTCGGTGCAGTCGTCGCTGAAAAATCAGGCAATGAACATAAACAATTTAAAAAAACAGTTGTTCTTTCTTTTTTTAGAAGTCTCTAAAAAGATACTAAATTCGTGTTAATATTTTCTTTCTTTGTTACAGGAACAGAACTGAAACGGCAATATCGACAATAATCTCACACATCATCAATTAAAACAAGACTGATTTTGAGTAGTGGTTAAGAAACGCACATTACCCATGTTCCCAAGATAACGACGACGGCGAAGTAGAAGACGAATTACAAATAAAAGATGCTGTGAAAGCTATAGAGAGAAGAGAAGGAATAGACACGCAAAATGTTTAAGTTGCTAGGAGGTTTGAGCGTGTACTTCAAGTACCAGCCGATAAGGACCGATAATGCGGTGTTTAGACTGCACAATATATTCACGACAGTGTTACTGCTGACGTGTTCTATGATCATAACGGCCACACAGCTGGTCGGGAGCCCGATACAATGCATCGTCAGCGGATTGCCGACGCACGTCGTGAATACTTTTTGTTGGATCACCTCCACCTTCACCATGCCGGATGCCTTTGCTAGAGAGGTAAGTTTGAATATTAATTTTCTATCTATTAGTCCATATATATATCTATTCCAATATTGAGTATAGGAATCGACTTTGGCACGTCATCGTTCACTAACGGTCCTGTATACTAGTAGATGTCATACGCGGCGTTCCCTGCGACAAATTTGAATATTAAAAAGTTTTTTTTTTTTAACTTTAAACCCCTATTTGAATTTCTAAAAATTCTTTGCTAGTGCACGCCTACACTCTGAAATAAATACATCATCAAAATTTAATGTCACTAGGTTCAGCGGATTCATGGAAAATGTCAGGCATTCAGTAAGGACGTAGTCCTATATAATAAGTATATGATTTTCTATGTCTTTGATATTGATCCATTGGTTGTCGAGACTAAATATGACAAGATTATGTAATAATAGGGTGCCTTGTTTTCTGTCAAATTACTCGTAATCAGTGACCGTGCGGTCACTGTTTAATCAAAATGGTGCATAAGCGACAAATTTAGTCTTCAATCTGCGATAGCATAGTTCCTTTTTGTGCCGTTCAGATTTTAGTACAGTTTTGGCTTTTGGCCAATCATGCCGCTTTACGGAGTGCCTTTCGATTTCTTTGTCCCGCACAGCTGTGCGTACAACTGATGACTTGACAATTTTTTGCGATAACATAATGGCATTGCCTTTTAAAATTTGATTATAATGATTAAGTAACGTTTGTTTTCCACTAAATATATTTATTTACGTAACTATTAGTTTGGTTCGTGGTCACGCTAGGCAGTACCGCTAAGTTCTGTGTTATTTATTAGGTTTCAATTATGTCGCATGGAGTTTCAGGTGATTCGATTATTAAAAAGTGTCATCAGCAATTATCGTCACGATTCTCTTAATTGTATGTTTTGATTGCTTCTATTTTGTTTTTTTCTCGTTCCTGAGCTTTACGCCCTGCAAATTTCATAAGTAAATAAATTTAAATATTTTATTAAATCGGTCTATACCATTTTAGAATTCATTATCATAAATCACGCTAATATTATAAAGGAGAAAGTTTCTATGTCTGTGCCAATATAGCTTATGTCCTGAATGAACACATTGGCTACTTACTTGCTTTTAATACCCGAAGGACGATGTTCAAATCTCTGCGGGTAACGCCGCGGGGCAAATCTAGTAGGCTTGTCAAGAGTAACAACGGTGTTCAATCCATATCTTCTTGTGTATTTGTGTCCAATTCATTCACAATTAATTTTAGAATGTGTGTTCAAATATTTGTTCTCCATTAAGCCTTACCAGCTGGACAACCATTTTTTCGAGCATAATGGGCGCTGCGTGAAGCAACAGCAAATTAAAATCGCTTTGTTACTGATTATGATGAAACATCGGGGTCAAGCCTCCACTTACTCGAAGTTTTTGTGCTTTTATTGTCATTTTATCATGACTTGCTGGAAATTGACCTAGAGAATTATTTCATTTTCAAGTCTGGGAAAGTTTGACTTTCGTCTATCAGATTGTGTTTTTATATATTTGCCTAAATGTTGGTGCTCACGTATAGGTCGTAAAGTCTTGTTCAATTAATATTCACGAAAACAATTCTACGACTGATCTTATCTTAGGTTGTCTGTCTGTGTTTGTTGTTTGCCTAAAAGTTGTAACTCGCTTATAAGTCGTATTGTTCAATTTATATTCCATTTCTAAGATTTATTTTACTCTAAGTTATAGCTAATCTTGAATTGGGCGAGTATTGTCTCCAAAACAGGGAAATTTAGTCATTTAGATGCCGTTTTTAATTGACCGAAGGGTCCCCTCCTCGAATCTGGCAATTTTCCTTTATTTTATCGAAACTAGAATTAAAAATTTTGTGTTTTGTTTTTTTATATCCCCAGAAGTGATAGTAGCCGATAGATCTCAATAATATTTACCACAGACACGCGGTGTCCAACAGTTATAGTTATATATGAAAAAATCGTTCCAGATGCTGTATTTTTTCTAAAAATTACCTTGGTCGCGAGGTTAACAATTCGCAGAACAGCTTTATATGCCCATTACACCATTTAGGAACCCGCGTCAGAGATTCACTCGTAAATGGTCACTTCTCTTGGTGATCGGGAAGGGTACCAGTATGTATCATTGGCCAACATTCATCGTTTGTGAATGCATCAACTGCATTCACTGTTTTACCTACTTCAAAAAAGAGGAGGTTCTCAATTAGTCAGAATCTTTTTTCTCTGGTCGGAATCTTTCTTCTTCTTTTCCCGACTATCCATAAAAAATACAGTCGACAAGAGTAGTGGTACTCATTTTTTTATGTTGCTACTTGATATCTCAGCAACGGCTACCGACTTGCATTTTTGTTTTGTTCGAAAGTGCATGCATCACTTGTGGTCTCGTTTTAGTTTTATCAAAAACGGTCTTGTAGTTTGGTTTTTAAATCAAAATAACTGAAGAACACGTATCGGCACGTGCCGACTTGAAGTCTGTAAATACATTTTTTATAAGAATTTGTTTGTTGTTTGTCCGCCGATTTCCCGGAGACGTCTAAATTTTCAGTTAGTCTCATATTATAATTTCATCATAATCTTATATCAAAGTCGTTTATAAACTTATTAATCAAGATTTGTCCCGTCTTATTTGTCTGGTTTTTGCCTATTGTGTTTTATGCTGGTGGTTATTTATTAGCATATTTAGATTCATCCTCGATTTATATACAGTGTTTCCAAGACTTTTTTATGCATGTGGGTTTACGTAAGCACACGTTAGTTTGCGTAATGTATGCTTCTCTGTGAGGACTTTGGACGCGGTATGACGTAGTATTGGTATACTCTTAGGCGGTATCTATCTATTTATAAGTATAGACTTGGCTGTCTGTATACAGGGATATTGTTTATAGATGTACCAAGCACAAAGGGACTCGCTATGCTCATATTTATGAACAACTTATAAGTAAGGGACAACACAGAATTTAAGGAATCAAAACAGCCTTACTACTATTAAACTTTTTTCAATGGAAAAAACTTTTTTTAGTAGTTAATGTCTATCAAAATTATAACTTTATTTGATAACACTGTAGTAAACAAGTATCAGTAATCAATTTAAATCAAATGAAAATGATAATAATTTTACTGGACTGGAAGATGATAATCAATTAGCACCCTAAATAGCTGTAAATTGGTAGTTTTTTGTCTTATCGCTTTTTAAAATTAGCTTATTTTGCCTGGAGCAGCAGATTTATTTTCTTGGGCATTTATAAGTGTCTAAGTGTAATTAAAAGCTACAGCAAATAGTTACCAAAAACCACCCCTGAGTTTTTCTATCTAACCTGTGTAATTCTTGTCTAAGTAACCCTGTATAATACAATAGTGTTTTTTTAACTTCGTCAAATCTATGCTCTCAGTTATCAAATGACCTCGATCGTTTCCTGTTTCCTAGTTTGTTGCACGATATTTACAATTTCGATTCTTGTGTAATCAATTCCAAAATTTGTCCGAAAGCTTTCATTCAGCTCATATCATTTGCGTCTATAAGTAGCGGGTGATTTAGTTTCTTCTAGATATTTAGGCCATATTGTCGCTTTAATTTAGACAAGTTTATGAAATGTGATGGATTTACAAATCGAGTAGCGGTGTTAGGAGAGCCTAAGCCGCCCCAAGCCTTTGATATGACTTGCCTTTTCATTGGTATCTGAAAACACAACAAACCTCTTTTAAAAAATGTGATGAATTAAACGTTACCTTTATTTCAAAAGACTTATTCTAGGTCATTATAATTTAAAATACTAAAGTATAATTTAAAATACTAAAGTATTTTAAATTTATATCGAGAAAAATAAAATTATAATCCAACTATAACCCAAATCAAAATCTATAATACTTATATAAAATCTAGCCGAATTACACGTATTTTGGTTCATAATTATAAAAGTTAGTAGGGGTGGACAGACGGACGGACAAAGACAGAGAAACAGAGCGAAGCTATAAGTATTCCTTGCAGTATTACGAAACGCTAAAAGAGAACAATGAAACTAACTTAAATTTAAACCGCCGCTTTTAGAGTTCCCAAAAAATGCTGTTCCTATTACCTCTGTAAAAGGGATAAAAAATATTTACCCGTAGACTGGCATGCTACATCTAGGATCATAATGTCGCTGACTTGTTTGGTCGTGCAACCTAATGTGTATAACACACGAAAGAAAGAAAGAATACGTTTATTAAAACACAACAGTAATAATAAAAATTTAAATATATTTACACTATAATAAAGAAGTTACAAACTTTAACCCCCTTAGGGTTAGAATTTCAAAACAATCCTGTCGTAGTACAGCTCTACACCGTGTAATGAATACACCCTCCAAATGTCATGTCTCTAGGTACAGCTGTTTAGGCACTGCGTTGAGTCCTAGCGAATTCTCTTACTCTTATATTTTTAGATATTTAAAAAAATATTTTTCCGTTCAGGTGGGCAGGGAAGTGGCGCATCCGGGTATCATGAACGAGTATGACAGCTCGCAGGAGAAGAAATACTACACTTACTACCAGTGGGTGTGCTTCGTGCTCTTCTTCCAAGTAAGTCTTTATTAAGTTGATACGGCAGCAGCAGATGTAACAGAAGTAAGTTTAAAGCCAAGAAAAGTGAGCTTTACATAGCGCTACTGAAGTAGGAAAACCTTGATAAGCTTCGTAGCGCTGATGGTCTAGTGGTTAATGGGGTCGGTTGCTGTACAAGAGGTACGAGGTTCGATCTCGCGAAACATGCAAAAAGAACCTGAGTTACCGGTGCAGGAGAACATCGTGAGGAAACCATAGCATGGTTGTAGGGCGTTTTTTATCGCTCGCCTGGCTGCCACCCTCAAGTTTTAAAATCTGTCGCCAAGCACCTAACGGTGTATTCCGACAGCCTTCCTTGAGAGCCAGTGTATTCCAGACTAGGCATGCTCTGTATAGGGCTACAGTATCGCTGACTTCCGAAGTCGTGCGAACTTGTGGTCAAATGCGTAGCTGTGTAGGATAATAAAATATCTTATCTTTGAGCCTGCCGAGCGCTGTGACCCAACAAGTAAAATTTTGAAACTCCTCGATACCGTCGTATTGAGGTGGCGACCATCTGAATTTGAATTTTCTTTTTGATTTGAAAATTATGATCGTGTTTATGTAATCTTCAATTTTATGGCAGCGGCCATATTAGACCGATTTTTAGTAAACGTAACTAATAACAATCCCGTCTCTTTCACCTTTATAAACAAAATCAAAATCCGTTCATCCGTTCGAGGGCTATGCACTGCTCACCTGCAATGACGCTTTTTAGGTTCTGTTCGTCGTAGCTTTTAGGTATCTGGCAGACCGTAGTGTAAGGGAGCACGGTACTCTTGGTGAAGACGTGTCCGATGAATTTTCAATCAGAAGTGCTTATGCGCGGAAATTCCAACATTACCTATCATTTAGCCCAAGATTTTTACAGGATATTGTAAGTGATATTGCTCTTATTATATTCACCTAGCAAGTGAATCACGCCCTCTATTTAATTGGGGTCGCCCACGTCCTCATCATAACTGTACACTACTGCTGATGTCGATGAACTTGCCAACATCGTCAACCCACTATGAATTTTTAGTAACGGTAAAGATTAGTTCTTTTGTCTCGTCAGATCCTGATGATAAAATGATGTAATTGTCTATAGTCGTTTTTAAAGAACTTTAGATTTAAACGAGAATAATGGGCCTATTTACTTTTGTCCTGAGCCGCCGTCATCGATTGGGGACGGATAACGATTTTAATTTAGAAATAGAAATATATTTACTTTCAACAGAAAACATTTCGACAAAAACTCAGATTAAAATACTTTACTACTAATCTTAATTTGTCCTGGAATCGATAAATATGGATATATATACTTATTGCATGGCTGGTTACTGGATACATATACACGACCAACCTCTGTCAAGAGTGAATTGACAGAGAAGAAGATCTGAAATAAAACAGTTTATTTAGTTTTATCGATAAGATTTATGTGGTAGCACCTCAACCTCATTTTGAACAAAATCCCAGTCAGAGAGTCGTGCGTGACATCAACAGACGCTTTAGTTATAAAGCGCTTAAGTATTTGGCCTACGCATGGCCCTCGTCCATAATGTTAAAATTAACAACAGCTGAAAGTGAAGTAAAAATATTTTAGCATTTAGTCTTTATTCTATTTTCTTCTAAATTATCCTAATTCTTTATTTTGAGTTTGAGATAAAGACGAGTAACATAGCTTCAAGTTTAAGATTAGAATCGAACTCAGTCAGGTATTGTTTACAAAAAGATTCAATTGTTAGAAATGTTAAAGTAAGTACGGAGCAAATGCCTTTTTAAGAAAAATGAACTTACTAACTACAAACGCAAAAAATAGCAGTTAGATTACTAATTGACCACTTAAGATCTACCGATAATTCAAATGCTCAAACCCACCAGCAGAGAGCAGCCGCTAGCTTACCCAGTAAGTACTAATAAAGACTAATGCTACTAGACTGTTAAGTTTGGTATTCAAGACTACTTTAATTGTTCTTATCAACTAGTCTAAAACTTAACAAATCCACATTTCTACTCACTTTAATTTGACATAGTGAATCAGTGACACGACTGTCGACCTTTAGAATGTGGGTCGTACGATTCGATGTTACTCTAACTGTTATGTCAGAGTAGCGTCTGTAAAATGACGTAGGGTTGATTAGCAATTCACGATTTTACGACTTAACACTTATTGGTAGTACCAATATAGGTTTTTGGGTTTCAGACAGTTTCCGTTGTAGGCGATCTTTTTATTGTTGGTAAAGAAAACAAATGCAGTTCTGAAATTATTGTCGCATTCATAGGTATCGTTAGGTTTATTTCACTCAGTTTCTGTTTTTGATAACTTGATATATACGCGATCTGAAATTGGTCTATCTGTGAATCAAAATTCGTCATCATATTGTCATCATTACTTTTACAATGTAATAAAGTGGCTCTAAGACTTATTTTAAATTTACATTTAACAGTATTATCAAATACATTTGATAGTTTTTAAATCATGTTCCAGTACTCTTTCGCTTACTTCCAATAGATTATCAATGACCAACTCAGCTCTAAACTGTCCAAGAGTAACGTTACGTCAACAACCATTATCTAATGTTCGGTTGGTGACTGTGCGAATGTAGGTCGTGCTAGCGTGAGCCGGGGCTGTCTGTGTGACGGGCGGTCATGAACACCACTCGCGCAGGATTTATGATGACTTTTTACTCGTATATGTTGATTATCTGTCTGTAGACATTAAACTGTTTTTATTCTTCCAAAACTTATCGAAATGTTTGACCGATTCGACGCGTGACGAGAATGCCGGGTTTAATCTGGCTTAATGTATAAGCATTGCCATTCAGCGTGGTAATGCGACTAGCATTCTGGGCACGCAGCTCTCTGGTTTTGGGTTGGAGCATTTGGATTATGCGTATATCTTAAATGGTCTATAGGTAATCTTTTTATTTTGTAGTTAGTCATTTTGTTTTTGGTAATAAAGCTGTAAACAGATTTAGGGGGAAATAATGTACCCTCGCGCTTAATTTTTCGTACAACAAGATTAAATATAAAAAAGTATAAAACCCCACAATAAAAAAAAAACAATTCGCCATTTTGTGATGATGACCATACTGGGCCGATTGTCATCAAATAAAGCTAAGAACACTACCTTACTAACAAAAAAAAAAAAAATTAAAATAGATTTTGTTCGTTTGGGAGTTACTATATATATCACATACAGACTCACTCCCAAACAGACAAGTCAAACAAATATCTCGCCGTAGTTTTTGCGCTAGGAGTTTAAAATGTATAAAATAAAGTCCAGCCGGTCTTTACTGGCAACAATTTCGTTCACATTATTTTTTCTTTCAGGTTCCGCTTCATTATTTAGCAATAGCAATATTTGAAAAAGTTGACTGTTCACACAACATGTTGATATCAGTCCATTGACCCGTATATTGCCCTCGTAAAATGTAACACATTTTAAGGAATCGAGTTCTATAAATATTGATCGTACTCGCTAACGCACGGATCACGATCAAGTGACGTGTCGTGGTACCGGCATTTCGGTTGTTGACACAAATTTCACGGTCTCGGTCCATTGAGGTAACAGAAACATCTGTACATCACTACCTATAAATTTGCGTAAAATTGGGACTGACTTAAACATTTACTTCATTACGATATTAATTCTTTATTGTTTTTACAGAAACTTTAACCCTTTCAGACCCTATATACCCGACGGCTTACCCGCGGTAGATATTTGACCATCACACGGGAACACTTCAATTTTCCGGGTTAAAAAGTAGCTTATCCGTTAATCCAGAGTATAAGCTATCTTCGTGCCTAATTTTATTCAAATTTGTTAAGCCGTTTGAGCGTCAAGGAGGAACAATCAAACACACATATACACACTTTTAGAAAAAATCTGTTGTTTAGAACCTAACGTTGTGTTCCAGCCTTCCTTGAGAGCCAGTGTAATTGAGACGCCCCATCTAGGGCCACAGTGTCGCCAACTTGCGCGGTCTAGCTGTTTGCGACAGAAAAAAGCTTTACCAACTTCCTAGCCTAGCTCGACTTTAACTTGCCTTGAATTGTATCACATTAGGAACTTGACCTACTTCTGATGGTCAAAGCTTGATATTTGACCTGATTGCTTTGCTCTGGATATCCTTTTGTAGAAAGTTGTTATCAGCCTTACTATTGCCATGTATAGGCATTGTTTTTAAGTCCGTCACGTCATATTTAAGTAAATAGTAGCTAAGTATAATTATAAGTTTTTATTAGCCTCATTACAATCGCTGTATCTTGAAATTCAACGTCAAGAAGGGAGGAGAAAAGGGGGAAAAAGGAGCTCATACCAGTTCTAAGAAAAATAAAAAAATAAATTCCGTATCAGTTTGTTCAATTAAGGCTACGAAATTTGTGACCACGAAGAATATCAACACCTTAAATCATGTCTTTTGGTATTGTGAGCTCAAATTTCCATATTTTTAGTAACCTTTTAATTAACATCTCAAATAAACGTGCTATCAATTACGTTCAAAAAATATCGTTTGTTTGATCTGTCTGCAATATTTTGTTAAAATGTAATTGATTTCTTTAATTCGTAATTTTAAAATTATTGAAATTTACTTTATTTCTTTGATTCATAATTTGTAATTATATTAACTAAGTTTAATTCTTACTTAAAAAATCATACTAAACCATAGTCAAGTTACTTCAAAAGGTGACATACTTAATCAATATTTTGAAATGATGAAACATGTAACAGATTTCTGCCCACATCATAATAAAATTATTTAATAGCTTATGCAGTTGCTCTTACGTAAGTTGAATGCCAACTAAAAGCTTCCTTAGTACGAGTATCTAAAACCGGTAAATCATTAACTAGGTAACTGCTTACGCCTTTGATTATTGAAAGTATTTTAAATACTTTCAAGGTATTCGACCTTATCTCGGTCAAAGACATTCTGGCCGAAGATGCAAATAACCTTTAAGTAACTGATCGTGTCAGTGTCGACATTGAACTTGTAATTCAGTAAGTGGGCAAACTGTATTCTTGAACTGTTTAACGAAACAAAGCTTGGTGAACCTAAAAGCATTCAGTACAATTCATTATATAATCAGTCCTCAAAGTAATCGGAAGCTATCCTTCTTACTCGTATGTGTGGATGTAAATTTAGTACGGAGATAGCTGAGACCGTGAATTAACACATAGACTACTTATTATCCTGTATTAACGCGGGTAACACCATGCGGGCAGGGCGCAGCTAATATGCAAATTGTTGACGTCAGGTAGTAACCAATATACAATCGCGATTAAAAAAAACTATTGATATACAAACTTCCGTACCTACATACAAATCGATAGACGGAAATTCATCATCGTCATCAGCCAGAAGACGTCCACTGCTGAACATAGGCCATTATATCCACTGGTTATTCCAGTGGGAGACCTATCTTACGCTGTGTTTTCTGATTAGTGGTCGCCATAATAGAACATTTCTTCCCCATTGGTTATCGATTCTTCGAGCGGTGTGGCCAGCCCATTGCCACTTCAACGTGCAAATCTTACGAGCTATGTCGGTAACTCCGACTCTTCGGCGAATATCCTTACTGTGTTTTCTATTGCGCATAGACACTCCTTTCTCTATGGTATGCTGAGCAACATATACATACGGACGGACAGAAAATAAAATGACCTAACTCAAAGCAAAGACGCTTCTAGCCAAGTTTCCGCAGTAAATATAGATTTAATTTATATAGTACCTAAAATAAACCTAACTATAAGAAAGTATTCCAATCTAATCCCTCCATTCCCTCTCAGGCCATGATGTGCTATACGCCCAAGATGCTATGGGACGCGTGCGAGGGTGACCTGCTGAAGACCATCGTGATGGGTCTCAACATCGGCGTCTGTCACGCTGAGGAGAAGGACAAGAAGAAGGATGCCATCATCAGCTATCTACTCATGTATGAGAAGGTAAGTTTATTACACAAATGATATATGGTTTAAAAGATATCGTCTAACCGAAGATTCTGAAGGTATATTCAGAAGAACAACATAAGCAGTGACAAAAGACCAGTCTCATTTTCTTATCCGACTGTTCTGAATGAGGACCATCGTGATGTGACATTTGATTTGGAATGATTTGGAACAATACTTTTTCTGTTCGAAATGCACCATTTCAAACAGGAATGGGAACGGTTGTTACTTTTCATATGTTTTTTAAAAAGTACCTAATACTCATTATGAAGTTGTGAAAGCCATTTTGATAAAAGAAAGAAACAAGACATAATAACAAAATTAAGTTAATTAATCTGTACAAATATCAAAGGAAACGCTGCTTTACTATCCCTTCCTCCGCCTCTACGTCAAACGATTTTCGAGCACCTATAGATATCTGATAAATATTAGTATTCAACGGCCAAGGTCAAAAACACTGCTTGTATAGTATTGTAATATACAATTTGGAAAGTTTGTTCCCAAACAATACTCAGAAACTGCTTGCAGAGCCGTATAATCATAGGTTGCCATTCTAAACAGCAACCACCTCTGGGAATCTTGCCGGTGCGGCGCGTGATTCGCTTCCATTATGACCACATTGCGGGTTCCGATGCACGGCTGTGCATTTTAATTTTATGTATGCAAAAGAATACCTAAAATATCAAATGGGATTTACACTTATCAAGTTTCTGTATGTAAGGGTATATTATTCTTTATATTTATTTTGTGAATTAATAAGAGATAGATAGCTACGTATGTAGGTAAATATTATTTTTAGTAAATTAGATACAAACAATTTTGTAAGTAAAATGTCCCAAGTGTGCTGGCAGCATTCTCACGTTGAATTTCCACTGAAATCCTTTGAGCAAGGAATGAGCCAGCTCTCTTGTCTCCAGTAATTGGATATGTATTTCTAAACCATGCTATAACTACCGGGCAAATAAATACCCTTTATTCAGATAAATAAATGACTAAACTAACTACAAATAATAGCAGATTTTTTTACCTATAAATTACTTAAAATCTGCAGATAATCCCCAACCCACGAAGGAACGAAGGCGTACTCAGAATGCTAATTATTATATGAATTTGATAGAATTTCCTCTATTAAAGGGAAAGCGGAATATTGGCAAATATTTCATTTGTATTTCTGGAAATTTCGTACTTGCGTTCATGTTGCAGTTTTCAACAAAATTTATGATATACCTACAGATGCTATGTAGTTTCCAGTTCTTTAAACTTCAGGTTTTCTTATTGGCAAAATATTTACTCCTAAAATGTGGCGAGTTTGCCGATGTGCCATTTACCGGCTGATTTTAATATTTGGCAGGTAGATGCAGAACACAGCCGAAAGTTTTAGTATGAAGAAAAATCGGATAAGCTTCAAATTTGATTTAAAAAAAAATTATTGTTGTCGTTAGGTCAACAGTTCGCAGAACTACTAGGTAGGTATACTGATAATAAAGCAGCATCGACGGGCATTATTGCCATATTTATTCGATATACTATATTTTTTTGTAAACATCATCTCTAACGGTTCTTATAGACTTCCTACGAGTGTAATTATAGACGATCTGTAGTACATCTGCGAGCTAAAATTATCTAACGTCCGCTACATTATCTAGTTATATAGATTGCACACTACATGTCGGGTGATTATAGCTATCCATCATCGTTAGTCTTGTATACAATAAAGAATACATAGAATAGGCAGGACTGTCTTTGAAATGTATTTATCAGTTGTACAAAAATGTGCAATACTAATTATTTTAAAATTACTGGTGATTGCCGACTTTCATTGCGGCGCCGATAAACGTATATTAGTTATTTCGATATAAATCAAACCTCTAGACAGATTTTGGTATTATTTATGGCAGTATATACCCTTTCAAACAAAACAATATTTCGAATCGGTGTACGCGTCTCCGAGATGTACATACTACAGTCGAATTAAGTGGAAAGTAATCCTCTTTTTAGCAGTCGATAGAGAAAACACTCTAGGTATAGTGAAATAAGTAATACTTTTATGCTGGACACGCTGCCCTCTGCAGGTGGGTTGGAGCATTTGGATTATCTGTAGATCTTAAATGGTCTATAAGTAATCTTTCTGTCGTATTTTCTTTTGCTGTTGTAGTTTGTCATTTTGTTTATGCTAATAAAGGCACTTGCCCAGAAAAAAAAGTAATACAATATTGTTTTTGAGGTTAAATAGTAAATAATAAATAAAGAAATGATTTATTTTAATATCTTATATTTTTTATCTTATTGGGTCGAGACATGATAAAAATGGCGTAAGAGGAAAGAGGCTTATGCTCTGCAGTGGGTAGACTGAGCTGCCGACGATGATGATGATATCACATCTTATCAGATGCATTTTGCACATATTACTTCGGACAAGTGCTAGACTGAGCACAGAATGCACTTTATATTTAACAACATTTATAGAAAATGAATGATATCAAACAAATGGCTTGAAGCGAGTTCAAAAAATCCCGACGGCTAAATCGTTAAACCTGTGTATTATATTTTTTTTTTTAATGTTGACGTGCCCAGTTTCGCTCTCACGACTAAGATGAATCTATTGACACCACTCACATGAAAATACGACACGCCGTTTAGGCTCTAGAGTGTGTTCTATACATACATGCATACACTCGAAAAACATAACCCCAATTCTTTCACAGGGTAATAAATCCGTATGTACCTACTTCTAAAGTATTGGCGTATTTGAGCACAATAGCATTTTTCAATATTTCTTTATACACTTTCCAAGCTGTTATCGCGATCATTGTTATCGCTTTTTCCATAAACTCAAGTAATTGTTTTTAACTATAGTTTGCCACCTTCTCTTGTGGTTATTGAACAATACAGGGCAAGTGTCTGTATTAGGAGATAAATTAAATGACTCACTAACACTACAGCAAAAAAAGCAGTTTGATTAGTTATAAGCTATATAGGATATACTACTTAAAAGCAGAGGTCAGAGTACCAAGTTTTTTTTTATCCTACACAGCTAGGCATTTGATCACGAGTTCGCACGACCACGAATGTCAGCGATACTGTACTGTTACTAACGGAATTACCACGCTGAATGGCAATGTTTATTGCCCCACGGCCTTAAAATCTTGACTCCAGATGGCTCAAATAGAAAAATAAAGCAAACTATATTGAAGTACTTATTTCTAAGTATAATTGCTAATACTTCGCGATTTTTGCTGCCGCAAAAGGTCTTGCAAAAGCCTTTTCATGTCTTCAACCCAACCACAAAAAGTTAAGAGTCGTGACTTCAGATTGAATCAGTTGGACGACAATCAAGTCAACTTTTTGTAGGCGGTCATTGGCCTTACATTCCTGGCTTACGCAACACGGGGTACTGCATCTATGGTGTAAGACTGCCAGTTATAAAGGTTCATAAAAGTACAATCATATCATTCTTAATTTCTTTTTTTTTATGTACGCAGTGTCACTCTCACGACTAAGACAATATTTGTTAGGCTTTCGTTTGCCTGTCAATTGTTTGATGTGTGGGTTTTTTACATAGGTAACACATTATTTACTAGGCTTTACCGTTTTGTTTTTTATGTCTTATATATATCACTATAAAGTTACAAGCTTCCTAAGCAGTCATATTATTGCGCTGATACGTTGCCTATTAAAAGCCTTTATTATGCAGAATTCAATAACTTTTTCCAAAATAATAAAATGTGTAGGCCTAAAATACATCATAGTGAAGCGATTGACGCCAATAACAAAAAATTACGTTACAATGTAGGGGACGAAAAAAGGTACGGCCTGGAACGAAAATTCTATCAGAAACACGAAAACAGTAAAGGGTCGGTGATCCTTTTACCCTTAATAATACTTTGTCTTGTTTAGGCGCGTGACGTTCTCCATTAGATATAAGAAAACAAAAGATTCTCCAAGTTAATTATTAAGGCTGATTATGTTTATGTACTGTTAGGCACGTATATATCACCTGTCTTGGCTTTCCTAGAAACTTTTTCGTACAGTACTCGTGACCGTGTATGTACTATTAACATTTATAAGGTTGTTATTTTATCGAAGTACTTAAAGCTTCGATGAAGTCAAGGTTTTGCTTTAAACCAGTAAGTACTACTTATATCACTGACTTACAAAAAAGAAGTGTATTTTTTTTTATTTAGAAATCTATCGCGTGTTTGATTCATGTTGTTTAAGACAGGTAGGTTTTCACGCGTAGGTACCTGATTGTTGGAAAGGTCCAACTATAGTTTCGTTCACATTCGGTGAACTTCGTCAGGAAAGAAATGAGTCGTTCGTGTCCTTAGCGATGGCACATCTCACAAACACAAAAGCAAAGGAAAAGCAAACATTCGCAGCTATAAAAACTATTCTAATAGAAATAATAATAGTTTCGTTCACATTCGGTGAACTTCATCAGGGATGATACAGTCGTTTGTGAAACTATAGTTGGACCTTTCCAACAATCAGGTACGCGTGAAAACCTGTCTTAAACAATATTAATGAAACGCGTCAGTTTTCTAAATGAAATAATACGAGCGTACTCCGCGGAATCCAAGGTCCGTGCTATTTATTAACTTACGCACACTAAGTTTTTTAGGTATAAAATACATTTTTATAGATATCTTGGCTAAAAATATATGCCTATCGTATATTGAGGATATCTTCAGCCAAGCGGTTAATCAGATAATCTCATAATCGTAATTTTGACCGCAAAGTACCTATAGGTACATATATATAGGTAATTCAAGTAACTGTAAACCCCTCATGAAACTTAATCTTTATTCTCTAACACAGGATTTGTATAGATTATTTTAATCCTCATAATCAGGTTTCATGAATATTCATAAGTACCTATACTTACTGATGTATATATCATAAATAAAGTGCGAGTCGGACTCCCGCCGAAGAGTTCCGTACAACATATTTTTATATGAATAATAAACAAAAAAATCAAAAAATTACGTTTGTTGTATGGGAAATCAAACCAAAATATTAAATTCATTCTGTTTTTAAATTGTTTGTTGCTTTAACGGCAACAGACATTTCAACTGTCTAACTATAACGTTTCATAAGATACAGCCAGCCTGTTGGCAGGCGGACGGACAGACAGCGATGTCTTAGTAATAGGATTCCGTTTTTACCTTTTAGGTACGGAACCCTAAAAAATAATAAATGTTGAAAAAAAGACAACCTAAACCTAGTATTTGGCATACGACGTTTAGGTTTTTTTTGCATCGTAGAAATTTTGCGAAGTCTCCAAAAAAATGAAAGTAAGGTCAGGTAATTATTATCTCTTATTGTGTTATTTTAAGTCAGGCCTATGTCGACAATATCTGAATCGGCAGGCACTTAAGCGTGTTATCCGTAAACATGCAGGTCCAAATCATTAATGTTGGAGTTAGTAATTATTTTTTTAGAAGATTAATATTGAACGTAAACAAAATTATTTAAAAAACAGAGGGCAGTGTGCCCGCGGAATCATGCTAAGCTACATATTTCATACAAATCAAAAAGGTGGGTACCTCATGAATTGAGTGCAGCAAACCGACAAACGCGCGTCAACTGCTGCGTTACATCACACAACCGGCACAATAATGCAGGGATTTTAAATCGGATCTTTCGGATATTTCAAGTTTTTCATTTTGTAAACTGCGTGACGCAAAGAAAAAACCAAACGAGGACAAAAGAAATGAATTACGGTTTTCGAATTACAAATGTATGAATAAATAGCTGTATAAATTTGAAATTGGAATCCCTAACCAAAGAAGAGATATTTGAGATCAAAGTGGGCAGTACGACAAAACGCCAATTTCATATGTAAGGACCTAATATATTTCATAAATTATAAACAATTGCGCTGCATGAGAATAAAATGATTATTGTGTGAATTTCCCGTAATTGCAGCCAAATACAAATAAAATAAATTAATACTCGTATTGCATCAAAATGCAGACATTTGATTAATAGTGAGTCAGAATTCCGCGAAGTCTGCGCGGAAATTAAAAGGACTCGGAACTGTGACCTTTTCCGTGAGTCATGCTAATAGCATTATGCAAAACATTACAGAAAATATGTGAAAAACCAAGTCTTTTTGTTTATTGTAAAAACACTTTGAGCTTTATCATATCCATCAAATTATAATAGTGTTTGTCCGTAAAAAGGTGGGGGTAGACCTTTTTACCCGATTGCGAAAGGAGCCTTATGTTTTTCGAGTGTATATTTTTTTAGCACGCCCTAGATCCTAAACGGCTTGTCGTATTTTGGAGTGGTAGCGATAGCTAGATTTGTCTTAGTCGTGAGAGTGACACTGCCGTGCCCTCAGATAAAAAGTGTATTTCTTTAGTTAAAAATTAAAGTTTTTTTTTGGGTCAAAGAATCTCCATTGTCATCAACGTGGCAATTCTGCCTTTCCTTCAAATAACGGTGTTTTTGACTAGTCTAGTTAGTCTTTCTTTCTTTTCATTTTAGTAGTAAGTAGATTTAGTTTGGTTAGTGTTTTAATTGCTGTTCTTTAAGTATGAATCGTAACAGAAAAAATGAGAAAAAATTAATCTCCTCGCTTTTGAAGCCGGTAAATATGAGCGGGCGAGCTAGACGGAGTTTTATGACACGAGTGCGTCTTAAACGGCCACTTCCTCGCATCTGCCGGATGTGCCACCAAAGGACAGGTGCGGGTTCGAAGCTTGCCCGAGAGCACTTGGAACTTGAGATGCTTTGCGGCAAGGTGACCATGTAAGGATGCCCAGTGACGCTATCGTTTAGAGTTAGCGATGAAAGAAGTCAAGTCAAGAAGGCAAGTGTAACCAATCTTCGTTACGTTTTAACAGATTTGAAGGGGCGAACTGCCAAAACGAACCAAATATTGCCACGGTAAGGTAATTAGTCAAGAGATACTGATAATGATGATGACCAAAACAGAATTTGAAGTGCCACAACTGATTTACACTTACCTGAGGTGGTATAGCGTAACGTTAGCGACGAAAGAAGTGAAACAAGCGACAGCAATTTTGATTTCATTTTTCCTCAGTTGATGGGCAGAAGTGACAAAATGAAATCAGAAATATTTTATTAGCACATATTGTTCACAAATAACACTACAGTCAATAGTAATATCGGTCATAGAACTACCGCTGGTAATAAATCCTGTGATATTACAAGTAAGGAGTATAGTTCACATCTTTTACAATGCTCTGAGAATAATAATAATACGGAGAAATAATAATAATACGGGGGCCAACATCCACACAAAGGTCTTCAGGTCCCAAACTATGCAAAGCCTGTGCTATGCTATATGTAACCTGATGCACTTTATATACCATAATAAAACTAAAAACGATAAATAAATATAATATAAAACAATATAGCAGTAAGTACATAAATATCTTGACAAAGTTATATTTGGACCAAATCTTTTAAGAGTACATTTTTAGACGTCGTCATTTTCATTTTGTT
Organism: Ligdia adustata; assembly: GCA_947049295.1. NCBI lineage: Eukaryota > Metazoa > Arthropoda > Insecta > Lepidoptera > Geometridae > Ligdia > Ligdia adustata. The sequence goes on from OX346216.1 coordinate 14,892,678, forward strand.
ATATTTGCGAGTGTCGAATAAAACTTATTGTGATCTGATAAGTCTTATTAAATTTTATCTCGATCTTCTCTATGGGCGATCAACAAGTATATTGCAAAATGAATCGAAACATTTACTTAATAGTTATGTCCAAATCTTTTGTGTTTACACGGATAGATTTTTCCTTATTTATCTCTAAAGCTAACCAAAGAAAGTCTACGTGACTTACATCACATCTCAAGTAGATATCGCAATTTTCAGAATTAGGATGTAAATACTGTTATTTCGCTAAAGCCTTAGTCAGCATCATAACGATACTTTCAAGAATATTAAAAAGTAGAATTTTATAAAATTTCCGTATTGTATCCAGTATGGATCCATTACGCCATGCTGTTGGGCACGGGTCTCTATCATGCCTTCGTATGGGAGATCCGTGCCACCGGGCACGGATCTAGGTGCAGTCGTAGTCGCGATCGTGAAGTTCGAATTGGACACTTTAACTTTTACTTATATTAAATCCAGGAGATCGTTGTCGCCGAGAAATTAGGGAAAAAGCACGCAAAATTCTAAAAATCTCATGTTTAAAGTTGGTTAAAAAGTAGTTCGATGACAGGCGTGCATTATTTGTTTAGAATTAATCTAACCCATTTGTAACGCTCTAGAAAGCACGAGTTTTTACGGCACTTTCGTTGATTTTATACCAAAATTCTATCTTTGCTATCGTTTTTAGTAGAAATATCGTATCCTAAAAATACGACAAGCCGTTTAGGCTCTAGGGCGTGCCAAAGAAATATACATACATACATACACTCGAAAAACATAACCCTCCTTCTTCCGCAGTCGGGTAATAAAATGTTAATGGTCACGAAATAGGTTAAGAAATACATTTTTTTGTTTGCAAAACTATTGGTTATACGTAAGTTAGGAAATACATTTTTAAATAGTTTGATATGGCTTAGTTTTGTAAACAGCCATATGCGATGTAGTTTTTGCGACGCAACGAAAAATGTTTATTAGCTTTATACGGTCGAGTTTTTATTCCCAGGATCTATTGTTCCAGATTGCCAGATGAACAGTAAATAGATATAACTTCTTCTGAAATAAGTGCTCGTACAAATATGTAGAATAGCGATTATTATTAACGACAACTTCAAAAAGAAGATGGTTCTCGTCAAATCATAAATTTGCCATCGGACTTGTTTCATTTTTGCCCAGGACGGTGTACGTCTACCAAAAATGCCTAAAGATGTGGTTAATACTAATGAAAAATGCGTCAGTCGCCTCCTTCATTGTGTACAAAAAGATCTAAATTCTGTGGATTGTTGTGGAAGGCATCCCTGGAATATTTATATATCCCATCACACATGTCAAAAATGACATAATTAAAACGCTTAAATAACATGGAAATATTTTGACTCGAAATTAATTTTGTACACTGCGAACAGTTTCGTTATTTTAAATTGGGTTGATTTATTTAAAATTAATAGTCCCTAACGTATTCATCATATCATGTACACTGTCCTGGCCGGAGCTCCATACGTTTCTGAAACGACTCTTTTAATACTTGTCAAATCCTTCATTTGTCAAACTAGAGATTGACGAAAACCTAAATTTGTCATATACTTGATTCGTCAAGTTAAGTACTAATTCTTTGTTTGTCAAGTATGCTTTGGGACAGTCAGTATGCATATATTATTTTATATCGAGGTTCGTCGAGGTTTTTTTAAAATGTATTTCTCTGATTTATTAGGGCCGCCTAGACAGATTCGGATATGTTTTTTTTATTATATTTGACCACCAGCTTTCATGACCACGGAAATCAGTTGATTGGCGACCAATTTTATCCATTTGAGGGTGGTAGCTAGCCAGTTGAGCGTTATAAAACGCCCTACCACCATGGTATGGTTTCCTCACGATGTTTTCATTCACTGGTAACTCAGGCTCACGTTTTTGTGTCTTTGTGGGATCGAACGTTTTACCTTGAGCAAAGCTATCGACTATCATCGCTACATCACCCCTATTGAATTCGATTTCAGTTGTCACTTACTGGTTTTTCAGTACTTTATCTAGTCTCAAAGTAAACTTCCATTGCTTATACATTATGGCTCCCCCATAATGTATAAGCAATGGAAGTTTACTTTGAGCTTCGCCATGGACCACAAAGACAGTTTAAAAATCGTGATGATGATGTTTTGTTTATTTTTTTACATTGTGGTGCCACAAACAACCACTTCTATAAAGTAATGACATATTTTAGGCAGCTTTGTGATTGTGCATCATTGTCGCTTATTTTAATACCTCTATCATTTTTACTTGCATTTTAATACTATACATCGGTGAGCCTATTCCTATTCATCAATCGTGATGTTTTAGCCTCACGGTTTGGTGTCACAAGACACTGCTGTTTAGTAATAACATCCTTTGAAGAACTCCGTGATGGTAGACTTAGTACGTTCGGTCATTGTGTCTCGTTTAACGCACGGTTGCATTGTGAATGCGTTGCGTGTAATCATTTGCATACTGCATGTGTTCGTTCGCTACTTATGAAGACTTCTTGGTTGTTACTTCTTTGACGAATTCAAGCTCAGTTAAGTTTAGTTCTCTTTAGGACGGATACAGTGACCTTCTTTCGGCTTAGTACACCCCTAGCCGATAACCTTGTACAGTTTATGATGAAAGAACGCCTCAGAACGATGGTCGTAGACGGAATGAACAAGCTTGTTTCACTTCTTTTGCCTCTAACGTTATGCCATAACCACCATATCATCTCCATAAACATCTCCATTTTGGCGTCGTAAGTAAATGATTCTTTGACTACCGACTATCATTACGGCGCCGACAGAACTTTTTCAGTTATTACGATTTAAAAATCGAACTCTTGATCGATTTTGATATACGAGTACTTAATTAAAATGGTACCACATGCGAGGTATAACCCTTGGTTTTTTCATTTCGGTCCACCCGTCTCCGAGAAATCATCTCTATATCTCAGATTTTTACTTCCTCAACACGTGTTTCGCCTTAGCACAAGGCATCCTCAGGAGATGTTGGCTCTTGAAGCGAGCATGAGAAATAATAAGGTGAGGTGTGGATGTGGTGAGGAGGTACCACATAATAAAAACATAAATATTTTTCAATTTCTCACGCTGACTTTATAACAAAGCGGGAAAACATTAGATATTCTTTATATACCATCTTGAAAGTAACGCCTGACTCCATTAATAAATAGAATAGAGTAAAATATTTTTTTGTATTGCAACAGAAAACAGTCTACTTACCGCACAAAAAATAAAACTAAACGTTAAAATTAACTTAAATAATTAAAATGACTTTAAAACTTAGTCTTTTAACTCCTCATTTTGGTATGAAATAGAGTATACATTATAAAAAAGACCTACCACACCAGGTGTGGTCCCTAAACGGTGCAAGCCCACTTCGATCCAGAACATCTGCCGCGCATCCCGTGTGTTCCTGCGCTAATAATACCTGCACTGGCAAATCTATTTTATTATTACCGTCTCCCCTATATTAAAATCATAGATTATGAATGAGTGAATGATTTTTTATTTGTAACAAACTCATACAACAGCAAAAATCTTCTTCTTATATATGATCATCAAATCAATTGCTGTTCGTTTGTCTAGCCAATACTCGAGAACGGCTGGGCTGATTTAGCTGATTTTGGTCTTGAAATGTTTGTATTACTCCAGGAAAGGTTTAAAGTGTGAGAATCATACATAACTGTTAGGCGGTACGGACGGCTAAACGGCTTGTTGTATTTTGATGTGAGTGATGTCAATAGACTCGACTTAGTCGTGAGGGTGACACAAGGTTTAACGATGTAGCAGTCGGTTTTTTTTCAAACTCAGTTCTAACAGCTTTCCCAATCCCCAGCATCATGCTGAGCGCTGACCTGTTTCGACGCACGGGACACTGCAACTCGACCTTTACTTACTTTATTATTTCAAATGTTTGTCTACTTTTAAGAAATTACTCATAGTTGTAGTAGTAGTGTCCTGTGTGTACAAAATAAATGTGTTCTTTCTTTCTTTCTTTCTTTTTGTAAGAAAAAGTTTTATAGCAGCGTTATATACGAAAAAAAAGTATCAACGTCCTAAGGTTTTTACAATATGCAGAACTTAGCCTCATAACTTTCCATATTACGCCAATAAGTCCAAAAAAATATCAAGTGGAATCACTTATAGCATTTCGGTTTCTTAGCAAAATACCTTTAACTGTATCAAAGAAGTATTTGCATCTTCAAGTCATATATCAGAAGTGGGATAATCAAATTACGACCATTGTCTCTTAGCCACAAACTCGAATGCCAACCAAAATAAAGGTTGTCTGTTTCAAACAAACGTTGATTCTTCTGATCAGATGACATGTTCATTTGCACTCGTAACCGAAGCTCTTTATCGTAAGCATTTGATACGATAACAAAAAGACATACTGTCTGGCCACCTAGTGGTTGCTTGGCATAAATACAAAAGGATGTATAAAGACCTCTTTGTCCGTTAAGATACGACATAGTTTATGTTATAATTATCGTAAGTTATTTTAATGTTTAAGTATGAGCCAATGTCAGGTTGAGAGTTGAAAGGTTATCAAAGTAAACTGAAATGAAGGTGATAGCGTAAATGATGGATAGTGTAATGTGACTGCGATCCGCTGTTAAGCCTGAATTGTGCATTGTCATACATAATGAGAGCATATTCAATTTTAAACACCTCTTTTTGGAGACAATTTTTAAAAGGTACAAGTAATCAAAAATCATTATTACGAACTAATTCTGAAGCAGCTTAATCAATAATATAAGTTTTATAGATTGCAAACGTTACCGGGCAATAAATAACTTTTATTATATGTATTTACTAGCATGCTGCATCTTAGGCCGTCATGTCGCATTACTTCAAGCAAGATGCACTCAATCGCAAACCTGTTCTATCTACACTAATATTATGAAGAGGAAATATTTGCATTTTTGTATATAACGAATTAACATTAAATCTACTGGAGCGATTTCAAAAATTCTTTTTGGCTTTAGTAAACTACAGTATGACTGAGTAACATAGGCTATATACACTACAAAAGATGTCCACATGTGCGAAGCCGAGACGTGCCGCTAGTATAGCATAAGGTTGATATGAAATGAAATATATATATTACTAAAATGTGGTAGAATAGGATCTTAGTAAATCAATTGTTTCTTCACTTCACATTTACCTTATTAAAAGCATGCAACAGATTTCATAGTTGTAGATCACTCTTAACATAATTAATCGAGTAAAGAGATTAAAAATAACATAAAAAATGTTTCAATTGTAGTTTAGGTTAATGCAAAAAATAATCAAAAAAAACTCATTTACTCGTATAGCATCAACTTCCACACAATGTAAGCAACTGGTCATGGTACTTCCATCAAATATAGTTAGCCTGAAGTCTTGTAGTGGAAACTAATAAAAACCTTTATTTTATGTGACTTTAGTGTTGACTGCGGATTAATAACTTCTGGTCGTGAATTTTGTCGTTGGAAACAATTGGATTCTTCAAAAACAATACTTCATTAATAAACAAGTATACGCATTAAAATCCTGATATTTAGTGTCAAATATTCATCTTTCTGTACTTTTCTAAAGAGTAAAAAACACCGTCGGCCGTCGACTACGAGTAATAGCATATATCAGAGGAATGCATCTCCAATTGGTTTCATTGGTGCTGCGACCTCTTCTAATGGACATTAAATGGTTGACGACTCTGTAGGAATTTTAATAAGAGGTTGCTCTTCTATCTATTATTGCCTGTTAGGTTCAAGAATATTGTACCTTCATTTATTTTAAATTTTAGAAAAAATCGATACATTATAAAATAAAATATACTTTATGTCCTAACTAAATTACAATAAATGAAAGTAGTGATTTCAAATCCATGATGGCATGAAGTCTATACTTTCCAGATATAGTAATTTTAATGACTTATAACGAGCTGTCCATTAATCTTGAATCTCTCCATTCCAGAGGCACAAGCTATACGCGCTGCGTTACTGGGGCTGCGAGCTGCTGTGTCTGGTCAACATAGTGCTGCAGCTGTGGATGATGGACAGCTTCTTCAACGGAGAGTTCTTCAGCTACGGCACTAGAGTGCTGGGGTATAGCGACGTGCCTCAAGAGGAAAGGTAAGCTTATAAGCCAAACAAATACTTACAATCTTGGTTTCGTTATGACAAAGTTGAAGAGTTGAAGTCAAGATAGCTAAGATTGTCTTAATTTTTTCGTCGCTAACTTTACGCGATGCCAACGCTAACTGGGATTTACACGGGTTACAGTTTAGAAAAACTAAACGTTTTATTGACATTACAAAAAAGAACATCAGAGAGTAAATAATGCAATGATGGCCGAGTGGTTAGTGGGGTCAATTGTCGTGCGAGTGTTCTGAAGAGGGTCTGAGCTACCGGTGAAGGAAACCATTGGAAGGAAACAATCAGCATGGTGGTAGGGCGTTTTCTAACGCTGGCCTGGCTAGATCCCTAATCCGTGTCGTCACCTGTCGGTCCCAACGGAAGATCAGCGCGGATTTTGTTTACAATCGCCATCACGCTGAGTCAGTATCGGCTTGTGACCAAAAAAAACATGCTTCCTTACTATTGTATTTTATATTAATGTTCAAAATTGCTTGTTGTTTTTTGTTACAAATAAACCATATTCTATTCTGATGGGGAATAATTGAGTAAGTTCTCTTATAGATCCATGTATATATAATTGCTTACAGAGTGGATCCAATGATCTACATATTCCCCCGCATCACTAAATGCACATTCCATAAGTTCGGCGCGTCCGGCGGGATTCAAACCCACGACTCGCTGTGCATCCTACCGCTGAACATCGTCAACGAGAAGACGTACATATTCCTCTGGTTCTGGTATATTATACTGGCGGTGGTGCTATCGCTCTTAATTATTTACAGGTAAGAAATCTTATTTAGAAAACTAACTCGTTTTTGATTCACATTGTTTGAGAAGACGGGTTTTCACGCGTACTTGATTGTTGATAAGGTCCAACTATAGTTTCCTTCACATTCGGTGAACTTCAACAGGGATGAAATGAGTCGTTCGTGTTTTCAACGATGACACGTCTCGCGCTGCGCGATGTCATTGTCATTCATTTCATTAATTATTTCATCCCTGATGAAGTTTACCAAATGTGAATGAAACTATAGTTTAACTTTTTCAACAATCAGGTACACGTGAAAACCCGTCTTAAATAGTACGTTATGAATCTTTCAATCATATACTGTCTTATCAAACCCCGACGTAAAAAACGATGGGGTGCTATAAGTTTCACGTATCTGTATGTGTGTCTGTCTGTGGTATCCTAGCTCCCGATCGGATGAACCGATTTTGGTTAGTTTTTTTTTGTTTTAATGGCTTAAAGTCGGTTGTGCTATTAGCTATGTTTGATGAAAATTGTTACAAGATGGCCGACGCCCCACAATGGCAGATCAGGAACATAATTTTTCACAACCCTCTCAATATGGACATCAAATAAAAGGGCTTGACTAACAAAATACTATACAATAAATTTTCAGATCCAAAATGGCTGCCAACACAAAATGGCAATGATGATATTATGATTTTACTTGTTTTAAATAAAACCGTTTCTGTTAAGAGGTTTTATTTGTTACTAGTATATTTTGTTAATAAAATAATTATTTCTATTCTTAAGTCAAACAGTACATTTGGAACACAAATTTAGTAAAATAATCCGTCCCGATTCGAACATGGCGCAAAGGTGCCCATGATGCTAGCTAGCTGTGTTACCGCGCTGTGTTTAGTAAATTGACTAAATACTTTAATAGTTTGACTGTTTAAATTCCAGACTTCTAATAATATTCGTGCCGTCCGTACGTCCGCGTTTGTTGCACGCGCGATCGCGCACGCTCGCTATGGAGACCGCAGTCGCGGTGTCGCGCCGGTGTGACCTCGGCGACTGGTGGCTGCTGTACATGCTGGCACGGAACATGGACCCCCTCATATACAGGTATGACTTATGAGTATCACCGACCCTTCACTGTTTTCGTGTTTCTGATAGAGTTTTCGTTGTTGTTTTCGTGAGTCGAACCGTGATAGTTAGACCGTTGAAATTTTTTCACAAACGATGTATTTCTGTTGCCGCTCTAACAACAAAGGCTAAAAACGAAATAAAAATAACATTTAAGGGGGGGGGGGGGGGGGGGTTCTTGAACAACAGTTTTGTTTTTTTACTGTATTTTGCTCGATATTAATAACGACAAAAGTAGAAACTTAAATAATTTTTTTTATGTAACGGAACCTTTAGTGCGAGAGTCATATTCGCTCTTGTCCGATTATATAAAAAAATATGTTCTATACACATAGCGTTCCATTAGAAATTCTCTTGTGTAATTAGGCATGCAATCTAATATTCATAAAAATAAACACATGCACAAAAAATATCTATAGCTTCGTGATGTGCACGTACATCAACATAATAATGTAATGCCCGGGAAACATCTTGAGTGAATGGATGAATGAGTAAATTAATATAGCTTTATTGCATAACAAGAAAGAGCGCTGTCTATTTTTAAATTCTGTTTTATTATTATGCAAGCTATACATTGGACCATCAGCTCGCACAACCACGGCGACACTGTTCAGGTCGTTGTGCTTGTTATTCATATATTCATTCATGTTATTTAGTAGCTGTGGTGGTATTCCCGTTCTCCTATATTCATAAAATTAATCATACAAAATGTCCTTTCCAGAGAGTTAATCTTGGAGCTAGCGAAACGTCTGGGCGAGAAGGCAGGTCCTCGTGCGTGACGTCAGCCTCACCCCCGCCCCCAACCGCCCGCGCAAACCACGCAAGCGCAAAAACCCACCATAGCCGTGCTTGAAGTTTGACATCGCTACTCACTATAGAGGTTTTAACTACTCACTAAAAAGGTTTCAACTACTCAGTTAAAAGGTCTGAACTTTTAACAAAAAAGTTTTGAATCATTCACTAAAAAGGTTTGAACAAATCAGTAAAAAGGTCTGAACTACTCACTAAGGAGGTTTCAACTACTCACTAAAAAGGTTAGAATTATTGTCTAGAAAAGTTTGAACTATTCACTAATTGAACTTTTCACTAAAAAGTTTAAACTACTCAGGAAAAAGGTCTGAACCAGCTACTAACAAGGTTTAAATTACTCAGTAAAAAGGTTTAAACTATTCATTCATAAACTAAAGAGGTTTGATCACCAACTATTATTCCATCAACGTAATTATTGTTTGTACTATATGAACGGAAATGTTATTACACATTTCCGTTGCTTAACGGTTTTTGGTCTACCCATTGTGAACACCTTGTAGTATAATTTGCGAGAAAATTCGAGTAAAGAAAATGGTGATATTCCTTGTACTCCATACATAAGGACCAGTTAGTATGGAGGATAAAAGTTTTGACGAAAATTAACAAATGTTAATTCTACTTTTTTCACTTTTATAAAATTGCTCAAAAGATAAACCATTTTTAACACACCAATAAAACGTTTGATACTAATTAAATACACACGCATATACATGTATCCGTGTGTGTGATTTTGCATATTTTTTTTATATCTCAGTTTTGACGATTAATTTGCGAAGATTCTTAATTTTCCGAATATGTATTACTGAAAATATAAAAAAAATTCGACACATTTTTTTTAAAGTATTTTCGAATGAATAATCGACTGTTAACTGGACTTTTTTATTTTTCTTTTTTTATATTCACAATCGTATGTCACAATTTTAAATTTATTGTATTTATATATAAAAGACGAGCTGTTTATTAGTGCTATAGTAAAAAACGCGTCATAATTTCCAGTAATTTCTTTGGTGGTAATATCAATTTAAAATGGTTTAGTTTTTTTATGGTATATATTTATATAGGTCTGCCTTAACACTGCCTACGAGTATAAAATACAAGACGTTATTATTGCATGTCGTTGTAAATATTATAAAATATAATTTCATGTGAAAATTTCAAGGCAAAAGAAGAAAAGCTCATAAAATGCCTTCAGTTTTTTCAATGACAGTTAATCCCGTAGAAGCTTGATGGAATTCGGACAAGTTTAAAAAAGAAAACGTCCTTAAAAGTTGAACTCTGGTTGAAATTCTCGAATAGTTAATTTTATTTGTGGAAAAAAATAAAATAAACAGATTCTCATATTTGTTCATTTATTATCGTTCTATTGGAAGGATAGTAAACGTTAGGAGTTCATTCACACCTTTATTTTTTGTTTCAAACTTGTTAAAAAGTATATTGAACGCATTAGACGGATGAATGACAGCGCCAGTCGCTCTGACGTTCACTAAGTTTTTAAATGGATATGACTTCGTACGTCAAGCACATTAAACTTTTACAAAGTGATGAGATTTTCAAACGTTTATGAGTGATATGTTAATCTGTCAGATTGCTTCTTTCAGTAAATAATCTGCGTTCTAACCACGGTCTTGTAGATTATTAGCATTCGATTAAACAAAAGGACTGAAATGCCTTATTTTGTATATCGTAAGTTTGTATGCGTGAATATTGAATATGGTTTGAATGCGTAAGTTAGGAACGAATAAATATCGTTCTTATATACTTACATATCCTTATTTGGACAAATTGCATGTATGTATGTATGTCACATTATCACATTTGTTTGTATGTATGTAACATATTTAAGGTAAGAACTGAAGTATTTGTGACAAGTTTTGTACTGAAATGTTCTCGAATGACTTTACGTAGTGGTTGTTTATTATTAATAGAACTTTTACAACAAGACCTGATGACTCTAAATCTAGATTTCCGTAGAACATAAGTTATTCCAGTAGTAAAGTTTTTGGAATGTAATCGACACGTTCGGCAATGTTCGGTTTGGTCTTTCGGGTGTTCGGCCTTTATGCTAAGAATGATTCGGCAACATCGCTTTAAAAATGACTTACCGATGAATAAATAGTAGTAAAACTGTCATAAGATCCAACATTTTAGACGAATTTGTTTGTCAGATTCCAAACCCGACGGTTCCCGAACATTGCCGATGTGCATTCCGATCGCTAATTCGTTTAGCTTTGTAAGTATTAATGTCGATCGTCGATAAAATATGGTTGATGTTCTCAATTTTCAACATTTCAAATTTATTTTTATTACCATAATTGAAAGATCAAATCAAAATAACGTATCCCTTTTTTAATATCCTCAGAATGTAATAATAATGTTTTTAGATTTTAGTTCTAAAAAGGTTATTCTCGTACAAAGCTCCTAAAAAAACAAGAAGAAAAATAATTAATGACATCATTACGAGCTTCGTACGAAAATAACATTATTAGGACCATGACTTGGATTTTCAAAAATCTCTAAAAAGTTAATTAATTACATTCTGAGTAGAATAAAAAAGCAGGAATACTTAATTTTTCATTTATCTTTCCATTATCGCAATAAAAATTGGGGGTCAAAAATTTGAAATGTTGTCAATTGCGCCCCATCCGCAACAGACTGCCACACTAGAGCATTGATGTGCCATCGCTGTGGACACGAACGACTCATTTCATCCCTGACGAAGTTCACCGAATGTGAACGAAACTATAGTTGGACCTTTCCAACAATCAGGTACACGTGAAAACCCGTCTTCATAATAAATTCAATAGTGTGGCAGTATTCTTAGGATGGGATGATTTTTACATCACAGAGTTGTGAATTGTGATTCTCTGTGTTCATTTTGGTAGTTATACTGTTTCGCTTTTGGAGCAATTTTGAAAGTTTTTTGACTTCGCTCGTGACGTGGAAATATATTCGCTCATTATGTACATTTAATTTTTTCTGCTCGATTTGCTAATCTCATATTATTTTTATACTGACTGTATATGTAGAAGTATATATATATATATATATTTAAGGTATCAAGCTTAGAGGAGGTTTCTATACTCATCATTATAAACAATTTCACTATGAGGCCAACTCTGATTTCATTAAAGAAATTCAGCAGATTCATAGAAAAAGTTAGATTTTATCTCGAATCCAGCGTTAGTCGCATAGTTAAAGTTGTTCATCAGCATGTGTATATTGAGCCCCTTTTGGCTTAGTACACCTTTAACCGATAATCGTGTGTAATTTCAAGCATCATATATAAAGTACCTAATTTCTAAATATTATGTAAGTAGCTGACACGGCGTAATAGCGAAGTATTATTACGAATCGTTTGTATGGGAGTATAGTAAAGTGTTGTTTTTAGACCTTTTCAGGCAATTTTTGAAACTATCCTCGTACTTCAAGGAATATTCTAAAAAAAGACTTACCAAAATCAGTTCAGCTGCTCTCGAGATTTCCCCTCAGCAACACATTAAGTGATTCATTTTTATATTATGGATAACATGTAGGTGTTCCTTAATTTTTTTTAATACATTAGTTTGAACCATCACAAAACAATGCTGTAACGATATTCATAAATACAATTCTTTACAGTAAAAATTTAATTTAATTTATATATTTTGTTACAATTTAATTCTTGAACTACATACCTATGTATAGAAGCTGTGAAACAATCACGAAATTTTTTTTTTGCAATATTAAAAAAATAAATACAAAATTTTATCTGATTTTTGCGGCAAATTAAGTTTCGGAAGTGGGTTAGTTTTTTTTTCTATGTTATCGGTAAGGGGTGTACTCGTATTAAGCCGGATGAGGTCATAGTGATGAACAAACTGTGGCGCCAACCCGAAAATTCAAAAACAATAATCAGCTGTTTCACATAAAAGTTTATCTGCCGTGGAAAAAAAATATGTATCGATGTTTTTTTTTTCGGTTACAGTGTTTAGGTATTTTTTTAGTAAAAGTTTGTCATCATAAAGTATAGTGACCACCTTTCGGCTTTGTACACCCTTCACTTCACACTATTACTTACTACTTACAGAGAAATTTGTAATCAATACCTTAACCGATTTATATGTATATAATTTTGGATAGATCTATCCTACAAAGGAATCACCGAAATCGAATCAGCCTTTTTAAATAAGTTTAAATTATAATTTAAGTAAAACATAAATCTAATCACAAACTATTATCACATCATTAGTAATTAAGTTTAAAATATGAATTTATATTTAATGTGTTAATCCTGATTATATATGAAACATTCTGAGGCCTATTGACATATTTATGTTTATATGATTTTTTTTTGATGTATTATTCGTTTAGGGCTTAGCAGTAATTTCACGTAGCATTGAGAGCAGTAAAAGTATATAATTAAACTATTCATAGGAAAATTAAATGTATGGAAAAAAAAACGAGCAGAAAAAGGAAATTAATAAATATGTCATACATTCTACTATTTACAAGGAAATGTATGAAAAAAGCAAGCAAAAAAGTTTTTTTTTATATTAACGTTTAACTATTTATGCGTAAATGTATGAAAAAAAAACCGAGCATAAATAATAAACTAATAATACTGTCATACATTCAACCATTCATACTCGTAGGTAAATATTTGCGTGAAGAAAGCGAGAAGAAAAAGTAAATTAAAACAAATTTTACACACTTTTATATTTTTTTCTACGCGAGTTATTCCTGCTAGGCCCCCACGAACTTCCAGTTATAGGATAGCAATGCATGTTGTAAATATAAAAAAAAAAAAACAAATCGTTCCTAATAAAATTATTTTTAGTCCGCAATTTTAGGAGTAGTTTGTTGAACAATGTCTCAGAATATAACTCACTTGACAAAATATGTAGAATTCAGCTAAAGGGGAGTTACATCTAAAAAAACGCACACTTCAAATTTAAAAAAAAAAAAAAAAAAACGTATAATACAATAAATTGACGTTCAGTAATATTTGTGCCGTAAAATTTTCAAAATAGGTCATTGAGATAGATTGAAAAAATAACTAAAAATAAATGAAAAACGTTTCAATCAACCCTTTCTATGATATCGAATTTATGTATTTGATAAAAACGTTTAACCTACGTTTTTTTTTCAGTTTTTTTGAAGTCTAATAATGTAGGACCCTAAAAAAATTGCTAGCCCTGAATTTAATTTATTTAAACGAAAAGTTTGTAAAAAAAAATTACTCACTTAAATACCAGTGCGGATTTTTTATTAATTTAGACGTTGATTAATGTAAAAAATAGATATAAATGATATGTACGGGCAAGTATCTTTTTAAGAAAAATTAGATTGCTAAAGATTAAAATGAAATAGCCTAACGTTTCAGCATTGATTTTTACCGTAATGCCGCTAGCGACTGGGTACGCTACCCTCTGCTAGATTTTTATTCATTTGCTCTTTTTGCTGTTATTAGTAATTTAATTTTTCTTATGAAAATAATGGAAAATAATTTGATCATAATTTTGGTATCGGTTGACGCCCCGGGGCCTAAGTCTGATGTTTTAAATTGTGTCAGAATAACTATTGCATTGAGATATAATGGTTATTTGACATAGAATACATCAGAGTTAGTATTAAACATTAACAAACTACCAAATCTATCAAAAATGCAAAAAATTGCAATTGTAATTTTGAAAAACTTAAAAAAAACACGCCCCTCAATAGTGTCTTGGAAAAAATATACATTTCCAACTGTTTTATGAGAGACAAAAATCTATATTAGATTTTTTTTATAATTTTAGCATTTAGTTTAGTAATTATTTGCATTTATTTTATTTTTAGAAAAAAAAATGTTACTAATTTAAGTTTAATATTTAAGATTTTGATATTATGATTGAGATCGAGAGATTTTAGTGGATTTAAAAAAAAAAAATCTTGAATATTTTCAAAATGGCTTCCAAATTGTTTGGATGTATTTATTTTGAGCCATTTTTAGGATGAAGGCAGCTGAAAGACATTGTATCACTGGTATATTTAATTTTTTTTTTTTAATTTTATAAATGAATATATACGATTTTGATATTTTTAATCCATTGGTTTTGATTATATATTAAATTCCCGTCTCGTTTAAGTGTCTTTGGAAAATTGGTGTAAACTGCAAAAAAGTTTAGAGACATGCATCTCGAAAGTATTAAAAAATCACATACAATATGAGAACTACAAAAACTAGCTCAAAATAAATGAAGAGTGCGCTTTGAATGAAAAGATCTTACCGTAAAAAGCGATCTCTACCAGGCAATTTTAGTGAAATGGGAATTGCATAAATTTTTGCTTTCCGTTAGAGACAAATTTGGTCAGGACTGAAAAAAGTGAATGAATGAAACTCTTTATTGCAGACAAACAAACATCAAATTTATAGAAAAAAACTTACTTCTAGCGTCACAAGTGGGCGGCATTATCGCTAAAAGCGATCTCTTCCAGGCACCCGTAGAATGGAGACAATTTACAAAATAAATACAGTATAGGGCGGTGTATACAATAAAGAATATTTATAATTTTTTATTACAAAGTGTAGAGGAAGAGGCCTATGCTCAGCAGTGATAGACTGACGATGCGTTACATATAGTGAACTAGTAATGTTAGGAGTGTATAAACCAGTTACTTTGTACGTAAAGGATGATCTAATCATAATCGCAGTCGATGTTTGGGCAGCAGTCCGGGAAGAGTTTATGTTTATCTTCTACCACCTTGCAAGGAAGCGTGGCTACCACGACGCCGCACCTTGAACATAATCAATACATTACTGACACAAGTAAAATGTAAAAATGCACGTGGTTAGAAGGAATTATTGCCGTCGTATGGTAACACCTATGGCTATCGATCCCCACATACTATAAATGGGGGCAGAGGCTCATATTTTATTACCATCTGCCACTGCGCTACTGCGCTTGGAGGCGCGGTGGCAGATCTTACTATCAGTAGTAAGGACGGTAAATTAATTACGCTTCTTATTACTGCAGTTGAAAGTTAAGGTATAGCAACCCGCAGAACTTCGTTCCGCCTAGCAGTTACTTATGTTTCTCACCTTTTAAACCTTCCCTGGACTAGGTAAGGTAGGATTTCAAGACCTAAATCGGCCCAGCCGTTCTCGATTTTTAGCGATACAAACGTACAGCAATTGATTTATATATATATATATATATATATATATATATATATATATATAATAAACATATAAAAATCAATTGCTGTACGTTTAATAATTATTTTTAAGCTATTGCATAGCTTTTATCACGGGTTTTGAGCAAGGCGATTGAATCATAAAATTTCGTAACGAAAATAAACCTAACACCCCCCACTCCGACCGGCACAGCGCCACCTGTACGGCGTTGAAAGCCGTGCATCGTCTAACGTCGTTTCAGTTCCGCAGACTTCGGTACGGTGTTTGTGTGCGTGCGAATATACGTATGCGTATGCAATAGCTTTACCGCGGCAGTCCCCGAGTGCCACATGTATTTTATTATAAAACTGATATCTTTAATCCGCGGGATGCAACTAGTATAGCCTATGACCATCAGCAAATAAAAAGTTTTTTAAATCAAAATTATTACATAATTAATTTACTTCGATCTAAAAACTAAAGTTCTGAACCGATTCAGATAAAGTTTTAATGAGTTTGTCTTCAAACATCTCTCACAAACAAAACAAATGTAACTAACATACAAAATGCACTCGAATTAAACTATGTACTACCCCTTCATTGGGAAACCAGTAAAAAATGGCTAATAAATTGCGAATATTTTGAAAAAATTACTCAATTCACAGGTAAGCTAATATATGAGTAAATTATACATATGTAAAATTATTAAATCCCATAAGCCTTATTTATCCCACTAATATTATAAACGAGAAAGGTTGTATATATGTCAGTTATCTTATCTTTCACGCACTAACGGCTAATAGGATTTTGTAAGACACTAGGATAGTTTATGACCAAGATAAAGACATACATTACAAAAATGCATTGTTCCTGTTGAATGAATAAAAAAATCTGGAAGTACGAGTAACATTGCAGGGTGAGCTAGTGTAGGTACGTACCTATACAAAAAGCACAATAAAATCGTGTTACCGGATCTTTGAACGAACAAACAGAACTCGATGAAAAGTTTTATTTGTGTTTAAAATCGATATGTTTTATGAAGTTTTGGCTCCAGATTTACAATACGTTGGAATAGAGAGATAATTATACTAGCCGCTCCCAGCGGTGTTACTCTTTTACGCATAAACTGCTGAATCAATTTGGATGAAATTTGGTATGGAGATAGCTTAGACCCTGGCTACTTTTTATCCTGTATTAACGTGTATATCCCGATCCGAAGTCAGCAAAATGCTATGTACTTAAATATCTAAATTCTGTGAATTGTATTGCAATTAAGGCATTCCTAGAACAAATTTGTATCCTAAATGTATGTAACTTTATTTGGAATTTAGTTAATAGATTAAACATTAATGACCCCTGGCGTATTTATAGTATCATGTACGAGTACACTGTGCTAACCTGAGCTTCATACATTTTTGAAAAATCTCGTTTTCAGTCTCATAAAAGAACACTAAAGAAATCGTTGTTTGAATCAATTTGCTAAGTATCTACATCGCATTTGTGACTTAAAGATAAGCACTTATGAAAGATATTATAATTTTGATAGGACCTGAATACAAACTGCCTTGCACTTTGTCAAAAACGAAATTTGCGTCTTATGTATTTTTGTAACAGTAAATAAATGAACTCACCCTGCTATAGTAACAATTCTACGCATACACCTATACTCCACACATCTCTCCTTGCTCGGCGCGCTCTTGCCGAATGGTATCACCTGATCCAATTCTTGAATGTAACAGCCTTTTTGATCCCCTGAAAAGGTAGTTCAAAGATTTGTTGACCTCGCAAAAACTCACTTTTTACCCGACTGCGAAAGAAGGAGGGTTATATTTTTCGAGTGTATATATGTAAGTATGTATGTCATTACTTATGCTTTAGTTCTCTCCATACAAAGGTTGCATGAAAGAGATTGCTATTATGGATAGGGCCGCCGCTTGTTGCACGTAATCATAAGTTTTATTAAGTTTATTGTATTATATATGTGTGCATACTATAAAGAGTTTTCTATCTATCTATATATATTTCATTGGCACGCTCTAGAGCCTAAACGGCTTGTCGTATTTTTATGTGAGTTTTGTCAACAGATTCGTCTTAGTCGTGAGAGTAACACTGGGTACATGAAAATTAATAAAAAAAATAACAAAAGTAAGGATGATATACAGGATAAGAGATTTAGCAGTCGGGGTTTTTTTGAAGACGCTTCTAACCACTTGCTAACTACCCTCAGCGTAAACTTTACTTTTTTTGAGACGGTTTTATTAGCTTACTGTATGAATTTATGTGGGTAACGGTATCGTTGAAAGTCATTTGTCAGATTGATTTAAAAGTTTGCATCCTTATCAAAGATTAATGATAACTCGATAATATAAATACCTAGAGAGACAATTTAAAACTCCCACTACAGAGCGTATTTACTTTAATTTTTAATTATTATCTCTTATATTACAAAAACTTCTCGAACGATTTCGTTCATATTTTACGTTCTTAAAGGTGTAACAGTTTGATGGTGTTGTTGGAAACCAAAATTTAAAATCGTACCCGTCATATCAAAAATTTCCTTTATTGTTTTTTTAATGGACTGATGATGATGATGGATTTGTAAAGTATACCTACTACCAGAATACATCTTCATCACAATTAAAAACTAACGTCTTAAAATCTGAAATTCATGTCCGTTTTTATCCATTTACTCGTCTAAAAATCGATTGTTAACATACAAAATTTTATCCGACCCATGTACTGTGCAGATCTTTATCATGCTGTGTATATATATTTATCGAATCTTAACTTAATTGTATACAGGATATTATGTTGACAAGTAAATACTCATACTTACTGAATTTCTCAGGAATAGGTTCCAAGTCCGCATGCTCCAAAAACGCACCGGCAAAAGCCAGGAGAGCACAAAACACGACCGCACTCTTCAACATTCTGATATCAAATGACAACTTAAATTGTCTTAATGGATTAATTCTCTTTGTAGTGTGATGTAACCTACGATTGAGGTGACCTGGCGGCAGGAAACTTTAATCTAACCTATAAGCGCATTACCACGAATTATCAGACCGGTCGGTAAAAACAAACATGGACTTGGGTTCTATTTAATTTTCTTTATTGATTTTTATACTTAATCTGATGTCATCTGAAATATTTTGGTTATCGATCTATATACTCTCTCATGTCTACTCTCCTTCATACCTTCGGCCTTCCGAAAAATCTATCCTATTTTGTATTTGTGCTTACGTCGTTTGTAGATATTTACTTATGTCCGCAAACCCTTACATCATCGCTGGTTTTTCCAACCAGCATCATGATTAGAGTTGGGACCGGTTTGTGATTTTTCATGTTGTTGACCCATTATTATAAATATAATTCTATTTCTATGGACCTGGACTGAGAAAAACTACATGAGTTTATGTAATCTATATTTTATTGGTAGTTTCGGCAGTAGTTTCTGGAGACTTAGCGAGCAGATCGTAACTTTTAAGAGTGGGGCAGCAGTGGGGGTAAGGCCGCTCGGAATGCACCACCAACTCTTGTGGGGGAACCGCCACCGCGATTCCACACCTGGAATCATAAGTAAAGAAATATTTACTGAGCTTCAAATAACTTTCGTTACAGGCAAGTCTTATTTTACTTGACTTAAAAAATACTTTAAGAAATTAAAATTATAAATATTATTTATATATGAGTAGTTAATATTAGTTAGTTATTAGTTGCGGCTAGCACGCTGGGCACGCTGCCCTCTGGTGGTGGGTTGGAGCATTTGGATTACCTGTAGATCTTAAATGGTCTACATTTAAGATCTAGCTAGGTAATCTTTCTTCTATTTTTTTATTGTTGTTGTTTATTGTTGATTTTGTAAAAGTTTTTAATTTAATAGTTCTCATGTCATATATTTACACTTTGATTGCCTTGTTTACTTACTCGTATTAGCAGTATTTTATTATGGTTGTTTGTTACACAAAAACGATGATAGAACTTTAACTGGGTTGAACTTTAACTGGGCCTTTGGATCATCTGTAGTTATGAAGTGCTGTATAGGTAGTCTATGGGGGTAGTTTCAGGATTTGTTCGGAGCTTGTCAAATTCAACAATAAAGAAATTCTGTCCCTTAAAATTTTGATAGATTGATAAACCTACCTAGTGTGATGTGTGCACCTTAATTCAATTTAATAGTTTTGTGGAAAGTATGGCATTCTTGGGTTTTGGGTAATCCGGGGATGACTCCAACGTTCAAAGGTTAAGTTAAACATATGCCTGGCGATTTCTCATGGCACTATGCTCTGTAAAATTGCCAGGCGTTCAAGGCAATCATCGAACCAAAGAACAATTCGTAGACTTTACAAAAAATATAATACAGAAGGCTATAGACAAGCTAAGAACCAGATAATTGTTCAGAAGGTGTAAAAAATCTCGTTCTTTCGTGTGCCTACTCGCCCCACTAGGTACGCATATATGGATGACATGAGAAAAATAAAAATGAACACCCAACCTTCGTCCGTAAAGGGAATTAAAAATTGAGATTAATCACAATAAAATTCATAGTAAATATATTAAATTAAACTCACAAGTGTAATTAAATTTATTTACTGTGAATTTTATCGTCAATATCTTTTAATACCTAGTAAAATAATTATTTTTTGTTTATTATTTAATTTGATTTGTAAATAGACCTTAGATATACATTGGTTGGTAATATTGCATATTTATTTGTAGCCCTCATTAAAACGTTATGACTATGACTAAATTACTATAATTATTTACGCGATACAAAATTATTAATGCTAAAAACTTACATGAATGTTAATATTCGAAATATGACTACTCTTTATGCAAGTATTCGCAGGTTTATTTTAGTGGTTAGGTGCGTAGTAAGATCTTTATCGGTGATCGACAAAATGTATAAATCAGCTATTTTTTCGGGCAGATTAAAATCAATCAATGAAAAAAATACCAATAATTGTCCCAATTAATTAATTATAAGTTATGTTATAAGAACTATCAAAGTATTTATTAAGTTTCTTTTTTTACGTACCTACTTAATCATTCAAATGTTACAAGACTTGCCTGTAACGGACGTTATTTAAAAGTCAATAAATATTTCTTATTTTTATTCTTCAATTCTAACCATGGTTTTGTACCTTTGTAATTATATTTAGTGCGAGTCTTCGGACCCTCTATCTTATTACCAATGGCGCCTTGCAGTTATGTACTTTATTAAATTTTGCAAATACCAAGCCTTTATTACAAAAACAAAATGACTAACTACAATAACAAAATAAATATAGCAGAAAGATATACCATTTAAGATCTACAGATAATGCTCCAGCCCACGAGCCCCTGAGCGTGGCGTACCTAGCCTACAACTGGCAACCAGCCCACGAGCCCCTGAGCGTGGCGTACCTAGCCTACAACTGGCAACCAGCCCACGAGCCCCTGAGCGTGGCGTACCTAGCCTACAACTGGCAACCAGCCCACGAGCCCCTGAGCGTGGCGTACCTAGCCTACAACTGGCAACCAGCCCACGAGCCCCTGAGCGTGGCGTACCTAGCCTACAACTGGCAACCAGCCCACGAGCCCCTGAGCGTGGCGTACCTAGCCTACAACTGGCAACCTTCGAACTAGTTATTTGAAAACACTTACGATGCAAATTGTACCCATTCGGTCCCGCAGCGATATTCCATACAATTCTTCACAGACGGTCTCGCCTCGCCGAATGGTATCACTGCATCTAACTCTTCTATGTAACATCCTTCTACATCCTCTGGAAATAAAAAAGCAGTATTGTGAGAATTTCGGAAAAACGGTAAGTAGTCGTAGTTGAAAGGGAAATCATGACTGATGGCTTCTCAACTTCGAGATGTTTCAGCTCAGGTCTGGTACATTTTTATTTGCAATCTACGTAATATACTAGAGTGTGCGTATAATTTTGTAGCGATAATGGTCGAGTGGTTAGCGGGGTCGACTGCCGTGTAAAAGGTACGAGGTTCGATACCACCTAACTTGCAAAAAGAGCCTAAGCTATCGGTAAAGGAAAACATGGTGAGGAAACCACAGCATGGTGCTAGGGCGTTTTCTATCGCTCGTCTGGCTACTGAACTATCGGTGAAGGAAAACATCGTTAAGAAACCACAACATGGTGGTAGGGGGTTTTCTATCGCTCACCTGGCTTGCTAACTTGACGACAGATTTTACAAATCGACTCTCAAGTTGTAAAATCTGTCGTCAAGCACGTAGCGGTGTGATCCAGTAGCATTCCTTGAGAGCCAGTGTATTTCAGAGTAGGCATGCTCGATCTAGGGCTACAGTATCGCGGACTTCCGTGCTCGTGCGAAACTGTGGTGAGTTCAGTTCGCGGAATTAAGTGGTTTTTTACTAGCAATAGCTAACTGCGCATCAAATATCTACAACGAGATTATCAGAGAGATTGTTCGCTTCATGTTGTACTGGTACGAGTATGACGTTGTAGCACTTTGTATATTATCATTAAAACTAACGCTAGGTACAGAATCGTTTTTGCTTTCTTTATTCATCTTGCATAATATATACACATAGTGATAGAAGAGACTTTAAAAAAATCCTGACTGCTAAATGTTTAAACCTGTGTAACATATTCATTTTATTAATTTTTTATTTTGATGTATCCAGTGTCACTCTCACTGAGACGAATCTATTGATACCACTCATATAAAATACGACAAGTCGTTTAGGCTCTATGGCGTGCCAATGAAATATACATACATACACTTAGAAAACATAACCCTCTTTCTTTCGCAGTCTGGTAAAAATAGCTAGCAGTTCATAAACCAAAATTGGTTTATCCGGGGAGCCGCACTCCGCCTTCAATACTAATTCTTATTTCTAAGTATCAGAGTAGATTATAGTATTTTTTTGTGTTTCATAATCCAACTTAACTGAAACACAATAGGCAGAAACTCACTATTGAGCTGAATATTTCTACGTCATAGAATAACGTGTGTACTCTTATAAACAATGTTTACTAAATATCGAAATAAATCACAAAACCTATATTCTAGGTCTAGAATATAGGTTAGAAAGTTATTGCGCTATATAAGCATAGTTATTGCGATGCATTATTGGCGATAATATCGGGATGCAATATCGGCGGCTTTGGAACAATACCTACTTATAACATTAAATAATGATTTAACAATATTATGCCCAGTATATGGAAAATTAAATAGGTATTTACTTCAACAAAAAATGAGCATTTGGATCACCCTAAAATCACTGAAGATTTACAGATAAGCGTAATGTTCCAATAAGCACTACCAGAAAGCAGCATAGAATGAACTCTACAAACGAGAAATTAAACGATTACTCATAAGTGCTATATACCTACTCGTATTATACACACAGAAGCAAATATAAAAAAAAATTTCACAGTTATAAAAACTAATCTAATAATAAACCCCCAGAAGAAGGGAAAGTTCCAAGAATGTTGGTTTTTGACCAATATAAGATCCAACATTCTAGTCGCATTCACTAGACGTTTTAATATTTCTAAAAATAAATTTCAAAGTGCTCGGTCCCATGTCCCCAAAGTTTCTACTGCACAAATATCAAACCTCTGTCAAGCTTTTCACATTTGCGCCGCAAACTTAGTATATTATAGCAAAATAACAAAATATGTACTTACTGTATTTTGCAGGTTTTTCCTCCAATTTAGCAAGCCCCACCGCGGCGGTAGCTAATCCTAACGCAGCGCAAAAAACAGCCAGACTTCTCAACATCTTACACTCAAATGATTATGTTGTTCTATAATATCTCTACAGCATTCTTAAACATAATTTTATTGATACTGACCTATACATTAATGCTGATGGGATCACCTATTGTTATATATTAAACCGAAGCTAGACTGTCAGGATTATATTATTTATGTAGGTATTTGTATTATTTACTATTATGAGTGGCAATTCAAGGTGCATTAGTATTTTTTTTCTTTAAGTACGGGTTTTACCCGTCGGTTAGATAAATACTACTTCGTAAAATCCTATCCGATCTTTGTTGTTCTGTTTTTTTAATAATTTTTGTCTTTTATTAGTAGAAATTTACTAATGTTATCTTGAAGTTACTTAAGTTACAGTTTGAAACATAGCAGGCAGCAGGGAGTGACAATCTTTTGCGACATAATTATACGCATACGTAAAAATGAAGTTGCTTTTTACAACTGAACAAATGCCTTTGCTTATAAAGAAAAGTGAAATAACAATGCTCCCCAATACCAGAGAGTACACTCGTATAGCGTGTTCAGGAAGCTGGCGGCATTAACACGCTGATTGTTACTTGGTAGGTATATTATTATAAATAATTTTTTAAAAATCAATCACAATCACTTATCGGTCAACATTTAATTCGAGAAAAAACTCAGCTATTTCATACATTTTGCCGACGACCGATAAACTCTTTCTATGGAACCGCAGATTTTTTTTCTAGAATTAAGAGTTAGTCCCGTAGTGAAAGTTGTTCCTTAGGATAAGTATAGTGACCCCCTTTCGGCTTAGTACACCCCTATCCGATAGCACTGTATAGCAGTCAAACTATTCATCTGATGGGAAAAGCCTAAAACCATAAATGTGTATTATTTTTCTAAGCGCTGAGCAAGCTTGTGAGCAATGTCTTGCTAAATCGTTGTGAATAACCTTTCACAATATCTTGTAAGATATCACAAATAGATGTTTTACGTAGAGTACCAGTTACGTTCCCAACGTGCGACTGCAATGCACAAGAATGTATAATGCATCCGCAGCCTTAGCCAAAGAATTCTCAGGATATCATAAACTTGCCTTAATGGCTCACGATCGCACAATAATTTTCCAAATTCAGCGTCCACAATACCTAAATAATAGCCGTTCGATAGTATGATTCTGTAATGAGCTCTCTGGCGCCAGGCGCTAAATGTTAGAATATTTCCATGTTTTCTGCCAAATAGGCAAGGTACGTGTGTGTAATAGCTATTCCATGCGGGTTTTCCTAGCTACATGATCAATATGAAGAAATTGGTATACAATAAGTTAGGGTAGGGATATACGGTAAACAGTGTGGGGTGGGGATTTGGTTGTTTTCGGATAGATAAATGCATAAGAACTAAATATGTCAATGTCGCTACCCACAGCAAACTTGTATCGCCATATAATTGAATGCCTATCAAATCAATAGTAGGCTACGTGAAATTCCTGCTGTCCTTCCAACTGACAAGCCAGCGGACAATTTATCTTCTTACCTATTAAATTTGCTACTTAACATCACATCTTTAGGTACCTTCCACAGCCTTCCCTTCCTTAATTTGTCCTTCTTCCTTTCTTGCCTTCATCGGCAGTCTTCCTAGAGAGCCAGTGTATTCCAGGCTTGGCATACTCTATCTAGGGCTACAGTATTGTTGACTTTCATTGTGCGAACTTGTGGTCAAATGTTACGTCGATTTGCCTATTTTAGACGTTTTGCTTAGCAGTCGTTGCAATATACATATTAATATGGATAGAAACTTGACTAGTACTACTGAGAACGGTAGACCTCAGAAGTAAAACTACTTTGTAACTGTTTGTACTTTTCACTTCTTTTGTCCATACCGCCTTATATCACAAATTGTTGCCTGTAAAATATAATATTAGGTTTAGGTAATATGAATTCGTTGCCCTGTGTGCAAGTACCAACTGGCAGACAGAAAAAATATAGAAAGTTTTGAAACATAGACTCTTCGCTCGTTTGCAAGGTCAATAAAAATAATTAAAATAAGCCCATTGTCCTACAATTTTTAAAGTTGGAAGAAAGCAGGAGATTCTATATTTTAGTATTACTTATGTAATACGTAGATATAGGTATTTCACAACAGATATACAGACATGAGTCTATTTTTTGTAGATATAATTTTAATATAAATCTATATACCTATGTCTAGCCGGTACTTCAAGTTGGCGACTACTTTTTTATTCATTAATCGTAATATATGGCAGTTGTTATCTAAAACGGTCTCAATATCGCTTTTTTACATATCTATTGAAACATGTGAGGAAAGGTCAGAGATCGTAGATAATCTTATCTTTATTTGCATTCTTGCGGGTCTCGTATCTTCCATAGACCACCTCATTAATAAGTTATAAATAGCAAACAAATATTCTTCCACACCCATAGCTCCCTACTAGGATTTCTCCTGTGTCAGGAATGACGGGCTCCATACTCGAAGAAAAGTATTTTTTTATTTAGTAATAAATTTTTAATAGGTTTTGGTAATAATAAAAATTAACGTTAATAAGTTGCAACACGGCAACCTTTGCTACGCTTTATATACTACCATCTTTGTCATTAACCCACCACTGACCATTCTCGATACCAAGCATTGCCACGCTGAATTGTTACGGCCATCTCTTGGAACAGGAACGAACCGGAAAGAGACATATGTATTAAACATGAGCCTTTGCCCTATTTCCCACATTACTTAGCCTCAGTACCCCAACAGCCCAGGGTTTCTTCCACAATATGCAAGAAATATGGTTCGATAGCGGCATACTTTAACCTCTTTTTCAAAGTGGATATCCTTTGCAGCGCGCGGCCGCCTTAAGTGACTGTTGAGACTAAAGTCGCTGGTAGCAATAGTACTAACGCAAGTCGTCAACACGCTGTCGTCCCTGACACTTCGTCTCTTACAGCAAATCCCCCTCAAATTCAATCAACTAGGTAATATAGTTCCTAAATAAGGAGTTGCAGGTAATCAATTGGTAATAACTGTAGTTCGTCAATATGATCTTACACATTCTATTTTTCCAAATCACCAGAGTCAGTTCAGTCAGCACAGAGCCGAAGATTTAAGAATGTAATGAATGTCCTTCGACGTAAGGGTTCTATTGAATATGTCATTAAAAGCACGGTATCGCGGAAACAGGAAGGTTTCTTTAAAATACATTAAAAACTTATTTTTCATAACACCATCTTCTGGTAAATAAATACAACTAAATTGTAAACAGGAGGAAATAAAATGAATAAAATATTTCCATTAATTTATTTCGACATCTCCCACTGTATCTACCCACATTTCTGCATTACATTCGCATCGTCTCGTCAGGTGTGTTTGGCACAACATTTGGCATTAGGCTGCTATCGATACCCACGGCTAATGTAGGCAGTGTGCAAATATTAAATACAATATCATTTTTATTACAAAAAAGAAAGGAGATTCAAAGGTGTCTCTAACTATTATGGATAGTCTTTCGGAGATCAGTGGTAGTATTAGAAAGCGCTCTTGATCGGATTCGAATATTTTGTAAATTGATGATATTCTAATGACTAAATTCTAGACAGCAAACTGCGGCTATTTCTTCCAATTGGTTTGGGAGTATAATTTCCAATTTCAAAGCTATGATTTATGAAACAAATTTTTCAGAATTCATGTTAATAAAGAGTGTCTTGCATACTCCCACAACTCGAAATAGCGAATTAGAATTTATTACAAGGAAAGTTAGGTAAGTATAATTATAAATTATTTGCTGTTGTATTTATATTTTTCGCGGAACTATTCATAGATAACTAATTTACTCGTCATAATTTATTAACATTTTTGAAATCATTAAACAATTCTAAACATTCATACGAACCAAACAACATCGCGTAACAATTTTACTTCATAATTATATATTAACAACAGACTCAATTAATTTCAATTAATCATCATTCAAGTATGTAATAAAACAAATAGATGAAATTATGTGGCAAACATTTTGTTTAATTTACATACAACAAATGCTTCTAAATATGATAAATATATAACTCTAAGAGCTACTGAAGGAATTCAGTAACTCTTTACATTCGATTCGATACAGAATACACAACTTGTAATTTCGTGGCAGTGAGGAATCTTGCGATCTCAATCGCATATTATAATCGTTCGTTTCCACAAATTTGTCTTTTGTCTGGCAAAAGCATCTTCAAGTTTATGAACAAGAATTCATTGCCGAAACCCAAGAATATTAACTTCTCTTCTCTCAGAGACAATATTTATTTCTGCTATAGATTATAATTCATTACTTACTTCAATACTACCCCTAATATTACAATACTTATTGCTTATAATTATATTATTGCTTTTATTTCACATTGGTCTCTGAAATCGGCGGCGAGTGAAGAACATTGTGTGTATAAAAGGTAAACTTGTGTGCTTCCCGTGTGCTTACCGTAAGTACGTAGCTAATTAGAAAAAAAAGCGATTACAGATCACTACTAGCGGCGAAACTATGAGTAAAAATAGTTCTAAAAGTAGTAGACTAGTTCTAAAGGGATCGCCGTCGGTCGACTCCTACAAGGCCTTCGATAGGATTCGTCTTGAGATCACGTTCTTATAGATTAAGTACAAACTATTATTGCATGTTAAGAATTGCACTGTTACGATTTCTAAAAGATTATCGATAAAAGAAGTCTTTGATATACCGTCGTGCTCGGACACGTATCCGGGACACGCGAGGGGTCCCGTAGGGCAGCCGACTCGGCCCGCTTTTGTTGTGTTTACGCGTTGAACAAAGAGATTCTTTGATGTTAGTAAACACAGTGTTCTGAGTGTCGCGTGAGACAGCTCAGACGGGCGGGTCCATGTCGCGCTGCAAGGCCGTCAGTCACGTGTGGAAAACCCACCCGGGGATCGGAGGTCACGCGTCCGGCACGCCGTGTATGTGATGCTGGTAGTTGTGATTCAGCTTGTTGGCAAACTCGTGCATTATATCGCGGAATATTACCGAGTCGAGATTCTCCCCGAGGATGTAGAGGAGATACCAGTCGCCCATCTTGCTCCGACGCACGATTGTATCGACGTTGTCGCGCCGCACTAGACGGAAGCGCATTCGCATCATGTAGACGCGCATGCGCGGCGAGAAGATGATGACAATGCGGTAGATAAGCGTGATGAAGGTTAGGAATCCGAGAATCACGAACCAGAACCAGAGGAAGACATAGATCTTTTCGTTGACGACGTTTAGTGGCAGGATGCAGAGCGCGTCGTGACGCTCCACCTCGCCCGATGATCCGAACTTGTTGAATAATGTGCATTTCACCATTCTGGAATGGGGAATACATTCGTAATTCAAAATTGTTAGTAATATCATAGAACACAATCCAGTTGCAGAGTGTTTGTAAATTATAATGATTCTTATTTATCAATATCGTAATGGTAATGTACTGCCTCTGTAATATTATAGTAATGGTCCCTGTTCAGCATTATCAAGAAACTTAAATAAGTCATGCAAAATTTTTATTTTTCATTTTGTTGTGAACGTTTTTATCGGAGAGACTTCCAAACGCCTGAGGAAAGTTTTGCAGCATCTTGTATTATATAAACCCACGATTTATGAATAGACAAGAATGGTGTATCAGGGAAAGAATAGCTCACTAGGGAAGAATGTTTCACTAGGGAAGAATGTCTCACTAGGGAAGAATGTCTCACTAGGGAAGAATGTCTCACCTGGGAAATATATATATCATGGGGTCGATCCTGTCCTCCTGGTCGGATTCCATGTACGCGATCACGTCCAGCCCGAACCGGAGAAACTCGCCGTCGAAGAACCGGTCCATCAGGAACATTTGCCCTGGAATGTTGAGAAATTTGTTAATTCACGTCACCTGGTTTTAGTGTATATTTTTTAATTTGGCTGAAGGTTAACATGTATAAAGCAATGAATATATTAAATTGGGGCCGTGTGTGAATTTACCGTATAAAAAAAATTTTTTGATGTGTGTAAAGACTATACCGCTATTCCTATTTTTTATTTGCTAAGTTGATCCTATAGTTTAGTTTTCTAATCACAATAACTGAGAAAAATTTAGATGCGCCTACAGAATTGAAATCGATTGATACTCTTTACAATGAAATATTACTGTTCTACACACATGTAACTAACAACAACTTGGAGCATCTCCACAATGTATTACCATCTTTATCGTACCGAACCTGAATCACGATATAAAAGCAATACTTTTAATTCAATATGTTATGATATAGGACGAGGGCGGGCGGCCGCGGCAGCTAGTTCACATTCAGGGCGGCGGAGACACAGATGGCTCGCTGATATATCAGTTAGGACGAAAGTGGGGTCATTCAGTCAGCGGGAATTAAAACTTTGTTACTAAAAAACTTCCTAAGCAAATGGGAAATTCCAAATTCCACTTTCGAATTACTCTGGCATCACGACGGGGAGCTACACTCACTTCCACCACAAATGGTCACGGCTTTCTGCCTAGAGCCCTAGCCAGTTGTGATGGAGCTATTACTTTTATTTACATATTTCTTTAGAGAATTTGCAAAGACCACGTTGAGGTGGAAGGACAAAATTGAATGATGCGTATGCATCTGAGTGATTAAGTCTGTTTCTATGTTAAGAATTTACCAATAGAGCTACGCTCCCATACGATGAAAACCCAACTTTATAATTCATTAACTTTGGCACTACTGCTTGGCTCTACTGGTAGTGTCATGAGAAATTTTACTTTCCCATGACACTACCGGTAGTGCCACGGGTAAAAAAAACCTGTGACACTTCAGTAGTCTTAGTAGTGTCAAGGGAAGATTAATTTCCCTTGGCACAACGCTATCTTATCTTCAAACAACAGTACAAATTGACTCACAGACTGATGGACTGATGGACTGATGTTAAAGTGGATACGGACGCGGATAAACGTAATAATTAAGTAGTGGCATTTGAGGTATTTTCCAAATGTATGGTCCAAAAGTTTTATATTCCGCTCATTTCACAGCCCCGCACTGAAGGTTTGCGTTGTCAACGAATTTCGTCGCACTCACATTGTTTTTGTTATTTTGGAAAAAATGCTACACGAATGCTCCAACCTGCTAGTGTTCGGAATAATAACACATGGGGTCCGGTACAATAGTTTAAAACTTATTTGTTTATGTTTCTTTATAAGACTCACTGCTAAGCAGTAGCAACGGGCCATCTTTATGGTCCAGAAGGTTTTTCAAAAATGCCTAACTGAAAATAAAAGTTTCTTTAATACTTGTTTTAAATGCGATTGTGTCAATTTTAAACCGATTTAAAAATGGTTCAGGGTCTCAATTTGTCGGAATTTATTTTAATGTGTGTTCCAAAATGTCTAGATCTAAGGAAGAAATTTAAGATACACTAGGACGAAATTTCAGTTCTAGAGTTACCTATTAAATAAATTTTAATATGAAAAATGCATTGAGTGTGAGTGACGCTCGGGAAGGCTTCCAATTGTCCGATTTTTGGCCTGAAAATTTTCCAACAAAGGACGTTAAATGCACCACTTCTGCGTTTGTCTGACGTGAAGCACTCGGGTAATTTAGATTTATGAACTTCCAGGCACATTATGCTAACCATCTTTTTAAATTATACAAGCATAATTTTTAATATTAAAGTGATCAACAAACACAAACAATATTTTAATACTTCGCTCACGGATCCAAAAAACCTGATTGTGATGTGATGTGATTTATTTCCCAGGTGAACAAATTACACCGATTTAGTCGCCAAAAAACACGTGGGTGATTTGCTCACCCAGGTGAACAATGATGATGAATATATCGAATCATATCAAACAGGATACGCTTTTATATGCCACTATATCGAGGGTTGAAAAAAAAAATATAGACGTAAAGACATGTACGACGATAATGTTATTATGATTGAGGAACGGCGTAAATGTACTAACTAGCAGGTTTCCTTATGTTTTATTAATTTTCGTTGGATGCTCGGTTGAGTCGTAACACGAGTATTGCTGTTACTTACTAAGCCTTCACAAATGCTTCTTTGAAGAGGAAAATTTGTAGAGACAAGTTATACTTTACTGAGGAACCAAACTCCATACCGATTTGGATAATAATGTATATACGAGTAGATCCACCTGAGAAGAAGCCGTATCCTTTAGTTGAGGAGCTGCACTAGTTTTTATAAAGGAGTATGAAACCAAAAACTGTGCAAGAACCAAGTAACTTATACACTCGTAGTAAATATTGTCAAATACATATACAACCCGGTCACAATATCTGTGCACCTGAGCTCGTGACGTCACATCGGCGGTCTGGGTGTGGTGTGCTAACCGTACTGTCGCACTGGGGAGTGCGCGGAGAGGTGATAGGGGAAGCGGGAGAGGCGCCGCATTCTAGCGAGGTGCACAGATATTTTGACCGGGTTATAGGTTCGTGCTTGATTTACTGGGGAGATATTGCTATAAGCGATAAAGCGATACAGCTCTCATGAGCTAATTTACATGGTGATAGGGCGTTTCTTATCGCTCGACTGGCTAGCACCCTCAAGTTTTAAAATCTATGGCCATGCACCTAACGGTGTGTTCCGACAGCCTTCCTAGAGCCAGTGTATTCTAGAGTATGCATGCTTCATCTAGAACTACAAGATCGCTGACTTCCGTGGTCGTACGAACTTGTGGTCAAATGCCTAACTTTATAGGATAAAAAAAAATTCATTGGAACGAGTTTTTTACTAGAGAATTTTATTATTTATCTGTATGTTTCTTTTTGTGTATAATCATCGATATTTTCGACAATTGTGTATTGTGTTTTAAAAAATCTCATTTAGTTTGATAAGGTATACTTAGATACTCCCGAAATGGTCCCAGCTGTGTTTTTTACTAGCTGTGCCCCGCGGATTCACCCGCGTAGTTCTACTAAAACTTCGAACTACTTTTTTTGAAGTCGGTTAAAAAGTATTCTATGTCCTTCTCCTGGTTCTGAGCTACTTCCCCAACAATTTTCAGCCAAATCGGTTCTGCAGTTCTCGAGTTATAAATAGAGTAACTTACACGACTTTATTTTATATATATAGATTAAAAAAAAATTAAAAAAAAAATTAAAAAGACGAGAAGACCATATAGAGTTTACTAAATATTTTTATGAATAGTTAAGTAATAATCCATTAATCTGGTACTATTGCGCTGATCTGGATGGAGTCAGGAGATGTATAGTGGAACTCTTCAACAGTTAAGACACGACATTTTATGAATTTATAGTGTTACCAAATATAATGAAATGGTAATATATTTTATGTTTGGTGTGTCTAAATAAAGAATTCATTTTTTATAGGGGCAAGAACCGTTATTACCATAAACAAAATTACTAATTACAACAACAAAAGAATTTGGCAGAAAGATTACCTATAGACCAATTAAGATCTACAGATAATCCAAATGCTCTAACCCACCACCAGAGGGCAGCGTACCCAAGCTATAGCCGTATTACTACGCTGAATTGCCATTCAGCTTAAGCTAAAGAAGAATAAGAAAAGAAAGAAAGAATAATGTGCTAAGAATTTATTAATTTATCTATCAACTGTACAACTAGTTAAGTATTTCAGTTGAGCAGTAGGAACCGGACGTCTACTTAAATATTTTTCCGAGGAAAATCTGTAAAAATGACCGGCGTAAACATTTTACTGCACAATACTGATTTTATGTCTCTCCATGCCGGATGTGGCAGCCATGTCGCGGCACACGCAATATAAAACTCTGTAATAAGACATTGTTAAAAGAATATCTAGTGTTTTCCCGCTTCGTTTTGATATAAGCGTCAGAAAAGGAAAATAAAATATAGCGTGGATCCTCCACACCACCTCCACTCTTCACCTTATTATTTCTCTTTTTCTTAGTATCTGACTTCATCTGCATCCTTAGGAAATGTTGACTCTTCAAGTGCTCTTTTGAGCAACCGCTTGATGACTGAGGAGTGTAGGTGGTGAGGAAGAACACCATAAAATAAAAAGAATTTTCCAGAAATCGAAACGCTATTAACGCTAACATCAACATGAAGCGGAAAAACACTAGATATTCTTATCATAACATCTTATTATAAATGGATTTCCTCAAAGTAACTCAAAGTAGTCGTCCGTTAGTCATAAAACTGTGTCTTGGTTTGTCTGCTGCTGCTTGCAATGCTTGTTCTTAATCATAGTATTATAAACGCGAAAGTTTGTATGTAGGTAGGTATGTTTGTTACTCTCTCACGCAAAAACTGATTTAACTGAAATTTGACAAGGAGATAGTTTAGACTTTATATTAACATTAAGGTTACTTTTTATCCGGTATTAATACGGATAATACCGCGGGCGCTGCTAGTAAGTAATAATACTCTAAAAAGTGTAAAAAGTGAAAATCTGACTTAAATCTAAACGTAAAATCTGTCAATTTGTAAAATCTGTCGCCAAACACTTAACGGTGCGTTCCGGCAGCCTTCCATGAGAGCCAGTGTATTGCAAACTAGGCATGCTCCATCTTAGTGAACCGATGATGTTTCAATCATTTATGACCAACTAGAAAGTATAATATTTTATGTAATTATTAAGTAAAAACAAAAAAATAATTGGTACGGAGGTTATAAATTTCTTATTTAGTAAGTTATTGTTAAATCCCTTAGTCGCAATGTTTTTGTAATAGTTTTGCAAGTGTGATACGATTTGGCTTTATATATATACATATCGGTATATTATATATGTAGATATGCGAAGGGTACGGTTTCTTTTTAATTACCACATTGGAAAGAGAAATGAAACTTAACGCATCCGTATATTTTGATTTTTGAAAATCTAAGATAAGTTCAGAATCATGTTATTCTTGTTAAAAGCTCGTAAAAAAATGATGTCATTAATTATCTGTAATTTTATTCTTACACATATTGTAAATGCAAAAGTGAGTTTGTTAGTTTGTGTGTCCTTCTACTCTTTGTGACAGACTTTGTACAAAGTTAGTTGTTCAGGGTCTGGAAAGTGCCATCAGCTGTTTCTTCCCCAGGAAAAACAAAAACGTAACGCGAAAGCCGTAAATAAAAGCTAGTAAAACCATAAACTCACTTACCTATAACATTGACAAGAGCTAGACCCTCGCAGAGGTAATACCGGTAGGCCCACCAATTGTGGTACCTCAAGTTCTCCCACAGATAGTCCAGGATCAGCTTCTTCTTCGTCTTCTTCTCTATCTCTGTGCAGACGCCCACATCCAAGTCCATCATCAGCGCTCGTATCTTGCCCCCCTCCCAGGACTTCCACAGCCAGCGGGGGGCGTAGAACAGCATCGCCTAGAAAAATAGAAAAAATTTGAAGTTAGAGCAAAGACGAGAAACACTACACTTAGAAAAAATTATATTTAGCTAATAATATCAGGGGTCTAAAATAGAAATAATGTATGTCAGAGAAAGTGAGATATTTTGTTTTTATTTGTTTTTGTTTCAGGCTTTGGGGGAGACCTTTGCTCAGGAGTGGGACATTATAGGTAAAAAAAATTGTTCCAGAAAACTTCAGAACATAGGCGTAAAATGCATCACCCGGAAAGTCAAATTCTTGGAAATCAGTTAAAAAACGTAATGCATAAACGTAAAAACGGTCTGCTCTGAAATAGAAAATTATTGAAAATAAGATAACCATAGAAAAACAGCATCGCCGAAATTACTAAAAAAATCAGACACAAGGGAAAGTTCTAGGGTTCAAACAGAAAATAGAAATAAATAAAACAATGAATAATAATTCTCGTCGATATCACCATCCCATGGCGAGAACCTCGTGAAGGCTAGAAGAACACAGTCAGCAAGTATGTTCACTTGGCTCACGAGGTCACCGCAAAGTGGGATGTTGATTCGACAATCATTGTTCCAATTGTCGCTTCGGCAAACGGCCTGACAGAAAGATGCCTCTTAAAAAACTTTTGCTAGATAGTTGGATCAAGGGACAGGTTTTGTATCCGACCCTTGATGCACCCGTTTAGCAATATAACGAGCGGTGATACTCAAAACGACACGCATAGTCAGGAGGTTTCTCTCTCTGTAGTAATTACCATCGGTAGCTCGCACCCAGTCCCGTTGCTGACGGCACTTTAGGTTTAAGTTTTTTTATTATAATTATGTTTTATATTGTAAAAAACATACACTTAATAAATTAAATGAACAGAAAATAATCAATAGAAAAAATATATGCCTAAAAGGGCTAACAAATCTTGGGCCGTGTAAAAGAGTAAATATAATGAATAGGTCAACTCAAGCCCAGACTGTAGCAAAACAATTCTCTCAATATTTTAGAATAATACTAAACTCTGATTATAATTCGACTGCCAAAGTCTACGCTGTCCATAACTACATCAAAAGATTTATATCATGCAATAAAAGTCTCTATAACTACACTTTTAAATCAAACCAGACTTTACTTGTCCAATTTTTCAATCTTTTAACATCTGTCATAAAATTGGTAACACTCTAGGTAAAACAAACGTTATGACGTTGTAATAACGACTAATTTTAAGATGTGAAATCAGTAAAGACGTCAATTTGATCTGACTAGACGGAATCGTAAAGTCAGGTTTATGAGGATAATGGCAATGTGCAGAATGTGCACCTATGTGCACGCATAGATAGCGCCCGTTTGATTTGATGAATTTTATAATGCAGGTACAATGATTGTACTTTTGAATCGCAACAAAAACAGTCTTCAGTTACTATTTCAAAAGTGAAATATAAATTGATAACGCAGCCAGTAATACTGATGAACAAAATAATAAATATAGATATATATAGGATATTATTATATTATTATTGGACTTATGTAGGATTATATTGGATATTATTATTGGACCGAGAGCTCAACCTATTTTCCAAAACTTATCGGAGAGTGTGATCGATTCGACGCGTGACCAGAATGCTGGTTTTTACCTGGCTCAACGTATAAGCATTGCCATTCAGCGTTGTAATGCGGTAGCAATTAGGGCACGCTGCCCTCTGGTGGTGGGTTAGAGCATTTGGATTAACAGTAGATATTAAATGGTCTATAGGTAATCTTTCTACTATGATTTTTTGTTCTCGTAGTTAGTCATTTCGCTTATGTTAATAATAATGAAATTTGTAAAATTAAGTTGTAAAATCTGTCGCCAAGCACCTAACGGTGTGTTCCGGCAGCTTTCCTTGAGAGCCAGTGTATTCCAGACTAGACATGCTCTATCTAGGGCTACAGTATCGCTGACTTCCGTGGTCGTGCGAACTTGTGGTCAAATGGTTAGCTGATTAGGATAGAAAATGTAGGATATTATTATGTAGGAGTACTACACATCGTCCACGATACTGAGTAGGTATTATTGAGAGCAACAAGTAAGGTAAAAGAGTAAGAGAGCATCACCTCACACTTCAGTGGCTGGCAACCGTTCAAGCGAAAAGATAACGCTCATTCCGCCAAGAAAGCGTCTACGCGGCCTTCCTTCCATACACATTGTAGTTAATGGCGAAGATGCGATACTTACAGTGACCGAGATTTTATATAGAGCTTTTGTAAAGCTCATAAACAGATTTGATAATTTGTCTGAAAGATAAAACCGTTAATAACTAGAGTGTGCTTGGGTATGGTGACTAAAAAATGTGAGCACGTGTAATTGGACTCTGCTTTCGATGCGATCAATGTAGTGGCATCCATTTTTTGCCTTAGGCACAAGAAAGAAAGAAGTAAATCAAATGACTACTGGTAGCGTCATATCATATCGTATAATATCGTAATGTTGGCGGCGAAAGAAGTAAAACAAGTGACAGCAACTGCCAAAATAAAACCAAAATTCGTGTCCGTTTCACTTCTTTATATTCGCGACATACTACTTACTATGTTAAACTGTAAGTATATCGCAAAATCCAATCACACGCATTCATATTTATTTGGTCAGAAAAACATTATTTTGAGGTCTTTAATAGAAGACCTTTGTATGGATTTGTCCCAAAAAAAATAACATACTTACCAATGTTATTTTTTTTGGGACAAATCCATACAAAGGTCTTCAGGTCCCAAACTAGGCAAAGCCTGTGCTGTGGTGACCCTGATGATGACTGATATACATACTTAAATACATATATACATACTTATATATATAATGAACACCCAGACACAGGTCAAACAGACATGTTCATGCACACAAATGTTTGACCTATCCGGGGATCGAACTCGGGACCAGCGGCGCAGAAGGCAGGGACATTAAGTTGTTTATTTCACTTCTATTATTAGAAATTACAGATAAATATAACGGTATCAACTAATAAAACGGTGCTTGAATGGCTTGTTTCGACAGGAAATTTCGGCGCATAAACACAGAATATAATAATGCAAAGCTTCTAGTTTTAAGACACTAATATAAACAAATTATCTGTTATATTGTCTGTTTGCATTCAAGCCTACAATTGATTTTACGGATCATTAATTCCTTATACGTCATGCTTCAATAGAGAAAGTTGGGAGCAGCATGGCAGAGGTCATTGGACACATTTGTATAAATAGCTATTTCTATTTCTACATAAATAAATGAAAAAATATAGCTTCTCACTAGGATTTCTCCTGTGTCGGGGATGCCAAAGCTAGAAGCAGATGGACTATGGTTCAACCATCTGGTTCCGGCCTGGAATCGAGATTGAGAGTTTCGGATCTCGACGCAAATATTCTACCTATTCCAGTCATTTGACCACAAGTTCGGACGACCACGGAATTCAGCGATACTGTAGCCCTAGATGGAGCATGCTTAGTCTGGAATACACTGGCTCTCAATTTAAGCTGCCGGAACACACCGTTACATGCTTAGCAAAGTTGTCGTGTTATAGACATTGTTCTTAGTTCTAATTAAGGAAAATCTATTTATGTTATATTATTATATAATCAAACGCCTGAGCTCACCTTCTACAAGTATATTAGAGGCTATTTTACTGCATATGGCCCCTTAATCATAAAATTGAATATATATAAAAAAAATACAATATACATTTTACTTAGGTATTTTCAAAAAAAGTTTAATTAAAATTCTTGTATGTAAAGTAACAGAATATGCTATGAAAATCAGTAGGAAACCTATCATAGAAATAGTTATAAAACTTGTTTATAAACGGCCAGAAATAATCATAAAACAAAATGAATTAAATATAAAAAGTAGCACTAAAATAATTTTTTCGGCAAGCTAAATAGTAGTGGCGTAATGCAGTAATAGGAGCTCATACGCACTACGCACGACAAAATTTGTGGGTTTTGCTTATACTATAAGATAATTACTATTTCTGAATGGATACGGGTGAAATCCACGAAGAAAATCAAGGACTTCTTTATATTTAAATTAAAATTATGCGGCACTGCAAAAAACGCAACTGTGGTCAGTTACAGTTCTATAGAAGATAACTGACGTTTTAACATCAAAGCTGAAAAATATGAGCCTCGTTATTCCCAATTTCATAAAACGAACTCATGGATTTATAAGCCGTTAGTGAGCTTTATATGATTTACAAGCCAACTGGCGGGTCAACTGCGATGGCCGTCACATTTTGGTAGGATCAGTTTTAGGTCCGAAATCACTCATTTCCTGACATGGCTTTGGTGTCAAATGTTCACTTATACACAAATAGCAGTTCCAAAAAATAACGCTACAAAGAGAGGAGAGCACCTATGACGTCACGTGTTTTTACTAAGTGTTATTCGCAATGAATAAGTTTATGTAAGATATTTGGTAAGATGGACCACATAGCGTTCGTTTTTTGTCGCGAATAAAATGGTGGACAGAACAAACGTACTCTTGTTATGGTAGTTGAAATTAAATTAAATGAAATGATCATTTCATTTCATTGTTTTATTTAACTGGATATTTTTCGATTTAGATTAATAGTTCTCCTAAATAGAGCGGAGGCAATGATTGTTGCAACACAGCTCACGCCAAAGAGGCAGTACGCAGGGTTTCGTCATCAAATTTGTTTACCTTCCTATAAAATGAACTATTTGTGTTATTCTAGTAGGAAACTTTGCGAGTACTAAATTCGCTCTATCTTTGAAATCAGCAGGCCTAACAAAGAAGTGAACAACCCTTTGTTCTCGGGGAAAGGAAAAGAAAAAAGAGTTCAGCTAATATGAGATAATAAAACAATATTTTGATCGAAGACCTGATCGGGCTGAGGCACTGAATCACGGTGATCGTTAAGATAAACTAAGCTACTTAAATCATGTGCTACGAGCATAGAGATTCTATCACCTAATGATTGCGTTTTTTACGTCAAAAAGATAATAGCTGATGTGTCACATTTTGTCGAATTCTTAGTCCTCTGAGTGACTTTATAGTTTTGCAAGACTAGGCAAGGCAAGCAATAACCAGTTATTATTGCTGAGCCAACCGTCTTGGGCAGAGCCGTTTTTGTCTTAATCCAGAACAGGTAGGCATTTGATCATCAGCTCACACGACTACGGATGTCAGTGACGCTGTGGCCTTGATGGAATATGCCTAGTCTGGAATGCACTGGCTCTTAATGGAGGAACACACCATTACGTGCTTGGTGACAGATCAACTTGAGGATAGTAGCGAGTAAGGCAGCATACGAGTATATCATATCATATTCTCAGGCAACCAATTCTAATAGTAAAGTCGGCTACTGATGATGTGTTGATAATTGGCCCCTGAGAGCTTTTCTTTCGAAAGCAGTGCGTGCTGCTAGAAAGGGCGGTATTATACTAGAATTTCTCGGAAGCAGTTGGCACTGCGCTCTGACATTCCAGCGGCGTACGACGATTCATCGTCGTTTTAATTCGGTTTAATTTTAACTTAGCCATCGTCTTATTTGCATCTAGCTCTATAACGGTGCAGCTAGGAATAGCACTTACTAGCAGACACGTTGGGGAGTAGACTGTTATGTTCGGGGAATTTAGCTTAAATGGTGGTGGATAGGATCGGTGAAATTGAGAGTCGTTTTTGGTATTAATAAGACGAAAATAACCTATACTATGTTTAATCCTAAAACAGGCATGACCTTAACTAACATTTCGTAGAATTCCACAACTGTCCCTTAAAACAGCATGATAAAATTAATGAAATTGCCGTAAAAATAATGAGTAACATAAAATAATTCGAAATATGCTAGATGATGATACATAATATCATTTTTATATTATTATATATTATTATAAATATATCATATAGCATAGAAGATAAAGCATTATGGTGTATTTTTACTGCACGTATGCCGGCTGAAACAGCATTTGAATATGTAATGGTATTTTGAAAACAATTTGGAACATTTTTTTATTTTATTTTTCTGTTTTCGTATGTCTTGAAATTCAACTATATTTATTTCCCCCATCTCCACTCCAAAAGTTAAGTATCATTAATATCAACATCTGACAAGTACAGATAACGGTGCAGGGTTCCATAGACTCGCACGAAACGCAGTCGGTCTACTGTTATTGTGCAAACTTCCAGATTGCAACGCTCTTAAGACAGATGCTATAGACCGCCAAATTGTCCATACATTAAAATATTTCTTATATCTTAGAATAGATCTATAAGCTTTATTCTACCTTTTAATGTAGTCCGCGATTCCAGTGGGTTTTTTTCACATAGCTAAAACATTATTTACTAGGCTTTACCGTTTTATTTTTTTCTGTTGTCTTTTTTTAATGTCAGGATAAAGTTACAAGCTTCCTAATCTATCATGTTTTTGCACTGATACAATGCCCATCAAAAGTCAATAATTATGCAGAATGCAATAACTTTTTTCAAAATAATAAAACGTTTAGGCCTTAAATACATCATAGTGAAGCGATTGACACCAATAACAAAAAATTACGTTACAATTTGGGGGGCGAAAAGAGTTACGCCCCGGAACGAAAATTCTATCAGAAACACGAAATCAGTGAAGGGTCAGTGATCCTCGTAGGAAAGCGTGTTCTATTTTATCATCATTATTTTTAATCAATCTAATTACAGTCAAACGTAAGTCTATTTTCTATATGAATAATATCACACCAGCTGAAAGTCTTGAAGATCTATAATGTTCAATTTTCGCTAGTCATAATCATAAAGCGTAGTTTACGAACCTCGGTCGGGTGTCGTTAGGGGAAACTCCTAATTTCACCGACTGCCCATAAAGTATGCAATGTTTGCGGACGACCAACTTGATATCGGTTTATTGCCTACTTCTAAGGTGTTTCAAAGGTTCATTGATACTTAAAAGGTCATCAAACTTAGTGGTATTCAACAAGGGATACATTTTTTATGTATTTATATATGCGTAGAGAAAGAAGCCAGGTGACGAAGGGTCCATGAAAATGATTGTAGATGGAAGTGCTGGGAGAGGGCGACCTAAGAAGACGTGGATGAGTTGTGCGAAAAGGGATATGTGTGAAAGGGGAGTGAAATAAGAGATGACGGCTGATAGAGAGGAATGGAAGAGGAAGACATGCTGTGCCGACCCCACGTAGTGGGATAAGGTCAGCAAGATGATGATAATGATGACTCCCCCCCTGGGTTTGTTCCAGGACTTAGATAACTCTAGCTGTTATGAGAAATCATTCACCACGGTTTTTGAATATAAATAGGCTGCCTGTACTACGAGTAGTGCTTCTCTCAATGTCTTCAAGAGAAGCTGGCAATATGTACGTGTATTATTATTATTATTATGTGTTAAGTTCTTCAAGTGTACAATAAAGAATAAATATTTTTAAGTACACTACTTACGTACATTAATACCTACATTTTACTTGTATCAAAAATGTTGTCAAAATTAAATTATAAGTTCTTGACTTCTTCACCACGACTATTTGACCCCCTGCTGGCGCCAAAGCTGGATCCGCCCTTGAGTCTAAGCCTATAATATTTTTTACTGTAAAGTCTTTAACCAGCATTTTGCGAGTGTGGTAGACTATCTGACTTGGGGCCTACACGATCGTTTGGGTAACAGCATCACTTCCATCATAACCATAACTTACCTGTGAAGCCTAACCTAGCACTCTACATAGAGAGTTGCAGAGGTTTTTTGTCGTCATCGGACATAGATCGTGGCGCAGACCATAAGCCACATACATGTCAATACCATAAATCAGTGTCGAAGTCGGCCAGACGCCGACCCGTGCCGCCATGATGGATGCGTTTCGATTTTGCTATTGCGTTTCGTTTTACACTGACAGGTTTATTTTAAAAGTAAAGTTTCGATGTTTTTCTATTGACTTTGTACGCATTGCGGATTTACCCTTGCATAATCTATGGGGCAATCTTGACGGCAGCAATCTTAATTGCCTTGGTTTAACAATTTCGCAAACTATTATATTTTTTAAATCTATGGGCTTGAGTATGCTTGCCTAATGTAAAACAACGATGCGGCCTAAGGATAGCATATGTTTCTCATGAGTGATAAGTTTCTAAATATGCAATTTAATTTAATTTTGTGACAAATTGTTATGCAGAATTGAAAATAAATATATAATCTACTAATAGGCAGGAAAGTGTAGAAAACGTGAAAAATTACAAAAAAAACGCCAAAATATATATTTTCAACAATATTAACAAATTTATATTACAAAAAATTATAAACAAGTTCGAAATTGCATTTTTATTTATGTCAATATTTCATTTTCTTGAAACGAAACGCATGGCCGTGAAAAAATTAAGCGGCGGGAAATCGGGTCACCTGTGGGATGGTGTAGTGTGGAGCAAGTGATAATACTATATTTAATTATTAAATTTTAATGTTTAATTATTAATATTAAACATTATTATATTTTTTATTTTGCAAGCGTTAAATCCAAACAAGGTTACATGGTACGTTGGAAATATTCAGTAGCAAAATTTTGTTCGTTTTTTAATGTGTAATTCTAATCTAATACATACGTGTACTTAGTTACGTATAGGTATTTCATTTATTTTAACTTTGCTTGCTCTTGATTATTGTCTATGGATACATAGAATTTTTTTTTTTTTTTTAATTTAAAATTTAAATTTAGAAATTTAATTTGAATGGGTCAACGATAGTTGACCCATTCAAATTAAATAAATACATAAAATACTATAAATAAATAAAAAATATTACAGCTAAAAAGATTTATTACTGTTGTTCTTATTGATTAGACAAATTCTTAAATGGTACATTTTAGTAACTTAGTTAATATACAGGGTTTGGTTTGTACAAAGCCGTAAGGGGGTCATTATACTCATTCTAAGGAACAACTTTCACTATGGGGCCAACTCTGAATTCGAGAAAATAAATCAGCTGTTCCATACATTTTGTCAACGACTTATAGATGCAGCTAGTATATAGCTAGTACATATAGTACCATCTGCAGGTGAAGACTAAGCTATTGACACCGCTCATATAAAAATACGACAAGC
Source organism: Ligdia adustata (assembly GCA_947049295.1). NCBI lineage: Eukaryota > Metazoa > Arthropoda > Insecta > Lepidoptera > Geometridae > Ligdia > Ligdia adustata. The sequence goes on from OX346216.1 coordinate 14,936,781, forward strand.
TGTTTAGGCTTTAGTAGAGCGTGCCAAATAAATATACATACATACATACATACGAGTTCCCTCGAAAATCGTAACCGTCCTTCTTTCGCACTTGGGTAAAAATACAAAGTTTCCTCATTATAATATTAGGATAGAAGTGTAGATGAAGATAGTGTAGTCAATAATCTCGTTTCTAGCAGCTTCAAGGTTATATTATCATTTGCTTAATATTGAAACACTAACCTTGTTGATAATATATTTCTATTTATATTTTATTATGTGCGAATATTTCCCCAATTACTCTTGCGATGAAAGCAAAAAGGTCAACCGCGTAGATCTGAGTGCATCACCCAGAGCGCTTATTTTGCCATATCAATCCTTATCGTGCGTCCCGCTTGGTTGAATAACATTTGCAACTGGAGCGAGCGGGATGACAAGTTAAAGTTACGATGTCTGTAAGGCCGCTGGTTAGGTTTATATTCAAACGATCTCTAGTACCTTGGACCACATCATGCGGCTCTGACTGATGCCAACTGCCAAGTTTAGTGAGTCAACACACACTATTACTTTCTATTTGATCAACACAACGTAAATAAATATTTGTTAGTTAAAATACACAGCTGAACTAAACACCGATATTTAATTTAATTTGCCGTCGGGCCTCCAATTAATAAAAATCTGGTACACGATGTTAGCCTACAATAAATTTATTTATTAGCCTACAAAAAATCCGTCTTTTTAATGCTATTTTTTTATTGTTTTTTAGGAAGCCTAAACATTATGCTGTAAAAAAATCACGTACAAAGATAGGATAAAGGGTTACCATATTTTATCTTCAGGCATGTAAAAATTAAAAAAATAAATCTATGGATAGAATATTCACTTTCTGTCCTTTAGTCCTGTATTCTTAGATTTTTTGTATGCCTTTTGAATCTCACGTTTCTAAAATTTCTGTAATAGAAACTCGTTTCTTGTAAGGTTAATACTATTGTTCTTAGAAAGCTAAAATAAGTCATTGAAAACAAATAAGAAATTATGTTTAAACACATGACAGGTACGTTCGATCGGAAATTATTAAAAAAATTATGAGATAACACATCAAAAAATTTTAACATACATATTGTGCGAAAAAATTAAATAATTTGGATATAGTAATTCGTAAACTTCTTAAATGCACTCAGCTGTATCTAACAATAACTAATAATAATTTTATAAGTCAACAGCGCGGCGAGAAATAATTTTACGTTTATTTCGATGAAAATATTAACCCATAGCGTCCGACCTGGGCAAGGGGCTCCCCGTGAAGGCAGGCGATAGTCCACCACACCAGCCAAATTGCGGGTTGTTGACCTAACGATAACAATATTTTTTACAAGTGTTTATAAGAGGATTTGAAAAAACCCTGCTCTATAATGGAGAGTTAAAACATTTTAATTGGTCTATGGTTAATCCATTTGGGTATTCTTTCGTTGTACTTAGTTACGTAGTTATTTCTTTGCCTTTAACTTTATTTAGACGTTTTCAGCATTGCACCAGCTTTATTCAAAACATCAAATGCAACTTAAAATTAATCAATTGAAGTGGATCTTGGCTATTAAATAAGAAAAATAAATTCAGAGGTAAAAATATGGACGAGAAAATTTTTTTGGTCTCTTATAGACCTGCCCCATCGATGGGTATGAATGATTGATTCCATTTCATTTCATAACCGGGAGAAAAAAAACACAACGACCTAAGATGTTGCTTGGCTAGAAGCTTGGCTCGGTCAATGATTTGTCGGTCGTCTGGGATTTCAATGAACAGCCAGCCGCCGTGCGCCGCAGCCGGCCATTTCCTATCCGCTGAACAATAACTAATCATAAATAATTACTAGCAGCTTTATTAACGTGGCTATTTTGGCGCTATATGCCATATTTCTTATTGCGGGCTAACTACGACGCGGAGCCGCTTTGGGAAATTAGTTTTGGACAGGGCCAGTTCACAAAACAGCGAATCTGCATAGATACCTAGAACTAATTTATGCTCTAATATTCTCTACAATAAGGTTTTCATCTAAGTTGTGGTGTAGTTCACATTGGAGGCAGTTTCTGGGCTGACTAAGGTTTTACGTTCATTATAGGTTTGCCATTGCCAAACTTCCTTTCCAAAAAATCTAAAATATCGTTTTGCCTGCCTTTGCACTTTTTTTTCCTGTCATGATTTGGCTTTCAGAGATTCGGTTTAATAACAACCTTTTATAATAAGATGGTATATAAATATCTTATTATAAATGAATTTCCGAAAAGTCAAGCCTGGCACCATCAATTAATAACCTTTTATCAATTTTGTGTTGAAAAATGTTAAAATATTTATTAAACATTTTAAAATCAATTTAAAGTTAGTAAATTTGTTTGGGGCCTGTAGTTAAAAAGTCAAGAGGTAGGTACACTACTAATTATACTGGTAAGTACTTTCAGTTAGTTCTGGATGAGATCGCTTTTAAGCGATAAGGCACAAAGTCTGTTTTTGTTGTATTCTTACTCTGGATGTTGTATTTTTGTGACAAAAAAGGATTTAGTACTTGTGAATTTACTTTTTTTTATGCAACAACTTTGTCAACAAAACTAAGCTCTTCATTGAAACAATAAATACTTTTTGGCAAAATGACGCGTAGTGTTTTGGCAGTGGTGTGGTTATAGGCCACTAACGGCCGGAAGTCGGTGCTGATGACCGGAAGTGGCCACTGGTGACCGGAAGCGTGTGATTTGGCAAATGAATTGTAATAAATTTGAATTAATTTATTGTTTTGTTTGTGCAACATGTTCTTATGAGAGTTAGCAAACTGTGCTATTGACCAATTTATTGAACTATTTATTTATTTGTAATTTTTTATTTTTACTTATCTTCGAGCAGATAATAAATGTTATTGAAATTACCGTCGCAAAGAAAGCTCGGTTAATAATACTTATCAAATTTCACATCTTCTTAGTTCCTTTAATCTTATTGTATATTTCTTGAACAGGAGCACAGCTAGTGCTATGCCTCGCGGTGGTACTTATATACTATAAGCTATCCATTTTCTACGTTTGCAAACTACGTCCGACAGCGTGATGGCACTAATTTTCTGTGCCAAGTAGCCTAACTAACCTATCACATTTAGAGCGAATTTCAAGACCACTTAAAATTCGAATAGAGCATCAAAATACGTAAGTCTTATAAATTAAATTAACACCTCCATGTATATAAAAAATAAAGTAACGTTTAGCCATATGTACATAATGTAACAACTGCTAAATGACGCAGACAAATTTGTCAGTAAACAAGTTCTTATAGTTTAAATAAAGTCATTACCCACTTGCGTACTTACTTACCTTACTTGGCTGTAGTATTCATTACGTCAGGCCTTCACGATATTTTTCAGGTTTTACGATTTATAAATCAAATTTACTAAAATTTAAATGTAATTACTTTGGAAGTATAACCTTCCAAACAAAAAAATATTCTTTAAATCGGTCCAGCCGTCAGGTAACACACATATAAAAAAATCGAATTGACTAAATCCTTCTTTTTTTTGGGAAGTGGGTTAAGAAATGTATCCACTCTGCCGTCATGAGACCATGTCTTTATACAACGAGAAAGAACTATGAAGTCAATCTTGAACTAATACAAAGTTTTAAATCAACGACCGCCAACGAAAATTGATTAACGAAACAATATTGTCATACGTCAATCAACTTACGCAACTGGCGGCTGTAACTCACTAAAAGTCAATAAAGAAATCAATCATAATATCGGCGTTTTTTCACTAGCTTTTATTTGACGAATAGCTATAGAAATTGCAGAAAAAAGATTGTGAAGAAACCGATTGGTCGAAGAATAAGAGCTCATAAGCCGTTTTGTTTTTTTTTTTTGGTTACAGGGGGAAATCTTCTCAATATAACCAGTTGCTTTGGGATTCAACCGGGATATGTGGGATTTTCACCTACTAAAACCCCTCGGTGGCCTGCCTGTGTGTCTCTCTAACACGTCGCTACACGTCCCGGCATTTTTTTCACTTTAGGAATATGTAATTAGGTATCCCTTAAGCGTTATTTAACTAGCGTGTTTATTCGACCCAGACTATTTTTATATCACTTAAAATATAGTAAAGATTCCTCCAAACAATTATATGGACTCAACTCTTTTAAAAACTCTGACAGATAAAAATACTAACGATTCACTTCGATGAACAATAAGAAATAAAACTAATGCAAAACGTAGTCTTTAGATAGAAAAGCTGCGAACGCTACGATCGAATTTCCAGGCCATGAAATAAGTAATGACGTATTGGCAGATGACGTTTCGCGTTCAGATTTACAATAGGAGATTCATAGGTGAACTTTGCTTGAAGTTTTAACGGCTGAGGCTATAAATTCAGCTCTCTACCTGCTCTGACGTATGCTTAGAAACTCTTAAGGATTCGCTGCGTTTTCTTGGCATTTTTAGTCTCGGCGTCAAAATATGAAATTTTAACTTGGATATCTGACAGTTGAGTTGTAAGTTTACAACACAGATGATTTTTCTTTGGAATAGCGAAAAATATGCTGGTTATAAAAATTTCAAATTAAGCTGGTTCGAGTAGGTATGTAGCTATGCGTACCTTACTTGATACAGCTAATGTTACTTATAAATATTGATAACACAAAAGCTTGTCTATTCCATACCAATAGTTTACTGACAATAAATGTGTGAAATAAAGGCCGATAGAAAAAAAAATGTTTGAAAGAATATACTTACATTTTCCAAAAAAACATTTTCCAAAGAAAATACTTTCCAATTGGGCCCGCATAAGTTTTCAAAATCAGTCCATTCGTTTTTTTTTTTTATCTACATAACTTTGAGTATACACAGATGATATTTTTATAACGTAAGTTTTGCGTGATTTATATAACTTTTTTAAATTAACACTTGTTTATTTAAATGTTTTAACTAAAACTATATAAAGTTATAAACTATATGTACAAAAGCAATATCCATAAATTAAAACTAACTTAAATCTAAACCACTGCCAGTTGGTAGAGTACACAAAATGCTGGCCCCATTGCCTCGTTGAATGGCAATACCAATGCGCTGACCCAGGTAGAGACCAGCATAAAATTTAAATGTTAGTTGTTTATAGTAAATATTACCAAAAAATAAAATATAACATTATAGCTATACACCATAATATAACTACTTCAATAACAATGATTAGAGTAATATTAGACGATGATTCCTTCCCTTTCTTACTGTTATTACCCCGTAACAAAACAACATAATCTCTGGTCCATTTATAGCTCCCTTTGTGCCTTCATATAATGTACTAGAACTCCGTCTGTCCCTAGAGACAACATTCTGATCTGTTATATTTGCTACAATATAGACCCGAATTTTGCTTCGCTATTTTGAACACTAACCTACTTTTCATATTCTTTTTTGGAACATGATTACAAAGCGATAAGAATATCTTGGCGTGAATGAGTAAATGGATTAACTCCAAATACACAAGAAAATTCTTAAATCTAGTGTCAGAAGTGAGAGCCGTATCGCTAAAAGCAATCTCTTCTTGGCAACTTTAGGCGTGATTTAGAGTAAAATGATTAAAAAAACTGCGTTCGGAATTAACGATGAAAATTTTTCTAATTTACAACTCTAGCATCAAAATATTAGATTAAAATGAACTATGTGTAGATAATCGCCGTACATTATTGTACACGAAGTAAAGTTCCTACATCAGTGTTATTTAACATCCTAAGTTTACGATACAGTTTTATCTTATTTACTTTTTACTTATATATAAAAATCAATTGCTGTTCGTTTGCCTCGCAGAAACTCGAGAACGGCTGGGCCGATTTACCTGATTTAGGTTTTGAAATGTTTTTGAAAGTTCAAAGAAGGTTTAAACGACGAGAAACATACATAAGTGTTAGGCGGTACGAAGTTCGCCGGGTCAGCTAGATAAGAAATAAATTATATCACTATTAATTACTTAGTAAACTACGGGGCAAGTGCCTTTATTACCATAAACAAAATGACTAACTACAACGATAAAAAAATAGCAGAAATATCACCTATAGACCATTTAAGATCTACAGATAATCCAAAATTGATAATCACTTAGTTGAATTTGTTCAATTCGTTGATGAAACAGTTCTAAGGATGGCATGCAACACTGCGACAAAAACAGAAAAAAACCCTAGAGAGTAAAAAATTATATTTTAAATTTTTTCTCAACTTTCTCTATCCTAAGATTGCCTGGAAGAGATCGCTTTTTAGCTATAAAGCCGCCACTTGTAGCACTATATTTTGTAAGAATTTTTCTCTTGTATTAAATTTTTTTTGTGTGTCTCTAGTCTTTTATCTCATGAACGTGCTCACCTATCCAAACCAAATGTTTAGGCTTTGTTCGGACTATTTAGTACATCGTTTATGTGAAGTTTGTACGAAGTGCGGTTCATCATTCATCATTCATCACATTTTTTAGAACATCATCATCATTTTCATCATTCATTATCATTTTCATTTTATCGATGGCGATCATTTTGTTAATGGCGATTTTGCTGTCAAATTGAAACTTTTTCAGTGTTGACAGTACAAGCATGTTTATACTCGTATATAGCGGAGCACGTACCCACCCGCTAGTTAGGTATATTTATTCGAAGACAGTTGCCAGAAGGTGATCACGCTATTAAATCATGTACGGAAGCTGGCAATACCTAGTAGGTACTAACGCTCACCATGTTGTACCAAAACATAAGCTTTCCGATACATTAAAAGCATTCGATGTTATCTTGAGTGAAGCCAGTGAACTTCAATTTACCTACAAGTGGTTTGTTCTTGACCTGAAAGATATATAATATGTTATTTTTAGTATTTGAGAATATGAATTTTGTAAACACTTTATCAAAACTATGAATACGTATCAACCCATAGCGTCCCACAGCTGGGCAAGGGTCTCCCCATGAAGGGTTGTAGGCCATAGTCCACCACGCTGGCCAAATTGGGGTTGGGGATTTTCACTTATCTTTGAAAGTTATTAACCTTCCCCGACAAGCAGGTTTCCTCACGATGTTTACCTTCACCGTTTAAGCACGCGGTAATTGATTCTAATACGCGCATGAGTGAAATGTACAGAGGTGCATGCCTGAAACTGGATTTGAACCAAAACTAAATATATTTAATCAGTATTATCTCCAGGTTTGTGTTAGAGGTGTATTTAGCCAAAACGGGTCACTAAGTAACAACTTTTACTTTGAAACCAACACTGAATTCGAGAAAAAAAAACAGCTGAATCGACAAAATGCAATTACCTACTAATAAGCTTTATACAATGGCTAATATTTTACAATGAGTATATTATTATTTTATAAATATTATTATGACCTCTTATCGACTTAGTAAACTCTTATCCGATACCTCTGTTTGTATAAAAGACTAACTCCTGACTGATATTCGCTAGGAATCAACGCAGAGCCCGAACTGCTGACCCTACAAACATTACGTTTGGTAGGTGTATTGCATTATTGTAGGGGTAAAGGACTTTTGGAAATTCCATCGCTAAGTAATGGGGGGTTCAAATGTTGAATGTTTTTTTTTTTTTATTTTACGTTCCGGGCATCGCCGCGCGTGACACCAACTAATTATTTAAATACTATCTAAAAAAAGATAAACGATTTCAATTCGCCAAAGGCCTTACTCTCTAAATCTTTTTGAGTAGGTATACTCGTAAGTACATAGATGACTTTTCACCCGACTGCAGAAGAAGGTGGGTTATGTTTTTCGAGTGTACGTATGTATATATTTATGTGTGTATATATCTTTGGCACGCCCAAGAGCCTAAATGGCTTTTCGTTTTTTATGTGAGTGGTGTCATTAGATTCCTCTTAATCGTGAGAGTGACACTGGGTACATTAAAATTAATATATATATATATATATATATTAAGGATGATACACAGGTTTAAAGATTTAGCAGTCAGGTTTTTTTGACTTCGCTTCTAACCGCTTGTTTGGGAGACAAGTATTGCGTGCCCAATGGAAGTCGCTTTTTTGCTTTTTAAAGTATTGCCAGAATATTAAATATTTTTGCAGCTGTGATCTGTGACTACGGGAGTCTTTTTGAAATTTGATATATTTTACCTTTTCAACCCTGGCTAAGACATTTCGAAAATTTACTAAAATTGAATCAATCATAAAATATACATTATAAGCTACAATACTGTATACCTGTTCAATTTATAATGTTGTCAATATACCAATACCGATTTAGACTAAGAGAAATAATGACTGAATAACATGTCCTGAAATATAGGAAGGGATTTTACCTGCCTAATGGACAATGGCAGTACATTCCAAAAAGTGATAGCATGCACAGTAAAAGAGGAAATATTATACATTATTAATTATAATAATCGAACCCATGCACAAAGAGCAGGAGCTGAAATAATTTCACGAAAATCGGTGATAAACACTATACTTCGTACCACTCTTGGAAGAGACATGCCTACCTTCCTGACATACATATGAAAGCATTTTTATCTTAACTGAAACTCGATGAATTTTGGCTTTATTTTATTATAATAAATATTCTAATGGTTTAAGAAGACGGGTTTTCACGCGTATCTGATCTTTGGGAATGTCCAACTATAGTTTCGTTTACATTCGCTAAACTTCATCATGGATGAAATGAGTCGTTCGTGTCTTCAACGACGACACGTCTCGCACACCAGTCTTCTCGAACAAAATTAATCAAACACGCGTTACTTTTCTAAATTATATATTCTGTTTTTTTATTTTTCACACTCAATCGTTGAAATTAAAATCCTGCCAGAGTTTAAACAGCTACTATTGGATTTTGTCAATATTTAGTAGGCGTACGTATTTATTATATGTAATTAGCTGTATAAAACTATGACAAGAGCAACGTGTAGAAGAGAACCATGCTCGCACATAATCAGCACTTACCAACGAACGAGCATCAAATATAACCCAACTACTATAATAAACTCATAACTGAATAATAAAGCACAAATTGTATGTATGTATATATTTTTCTTTTGCACGCCCTAGAGCCTAAACGGCTTGTCGTATTTTTATGTGAGTGGCGTCAATAGATTCGTCTTAGTCGTGAGAGTGACACTGGATATATCAAAACAAAATAAAAACTAAATTACGGGGATTTCAATGGTTTAAAGATTCAGTTGTCGGGTTTTTCGAAGTCACTTCTAACCACTTTTTTGACTGTATGTCATTGTTTCTTTTTATAACTGTATTTTCATTAACTTACTACTTGTTTTCTAAAAAAGGTGATACTAGTTTTTCAGTTATTTTGATTTATAAACCTAAATAATTAAATGATTTTGATAACATTTATACTATTGAGGCCAACTGGAAAGTATATTAGGAAAAAACACGTTTTTTTTAATCCTATCAATAGAGAATCCTCCTTCAAGAAGTATCAATGATTCCATCACTTCTACGCCTTCTTCCACCTTTTAATAAAATAAAATGCATTACTGTTTTAACTGTAGGTATTTAATTGTTTCTATAAGAGAATTCCTGAGATATTTATTGTAATTTAAAATACACCCTAAAAAATATACGTTAGGTGTTAAATTTGTATCAAAACAGTGCCTTTCTCTCATGTTCGAAGCTACGATACCCAATACCTCGCTAATTTGAGTAGATTTACTTTCCCTGCGTGCTGATGTATCTAATTGGCTTGGTTCGGTTCTCGGTTCAGTTTCACGCCTGTATAGAGCATGCGTCATGGCTGCAATGAATCATGACGTTGTGTTGCAAGCCGGCGGCTTTCTTTTGAGACAGTCTTACGAGTAACGATATTTAAACGAGCTTAAAGCGTTTAGCCGCTGCTGGTCCCGGGTTCGTTCAATGGGCAGTTTAAACATATGTGTGCATGAACATGTCTGTATGACCTGTGTCTGGGTGTTACCCCCCCCCCCCCCCCTTACCCCTTTAAATGTATAAAACCCCAAACACTTGTTTAAAAAGCGTGTAACAATTAATTAACGTAATGCTGACATTTGATCTCTAGATTTTAGTAATTTTTTTTGATGTGCAGCCATCTTGGATTGAAATTAATTATAGTGTATTATATTAGCCTTGTCAGCCCTTTCATTTGATACCCTGATGATATTTGAGTGCTGAAAAAATATGTAATCTGCCATTTCGCACATCTTGAACTTATAATCATCAATAAACACACTCTCACTGATAAGTAATAAGAAATAAATACTCAAAAATACCCGATGAAAAAAATATTAAACTTCGTAGAACCCATACCACCAAGTTTGGCGAAGACTGGTTGGAAACGGCTACATATAAAAATGTATGCAAGTGCATAATATCAGGAGACATAAAACATACTAAGCGACTGATGAAAGAAAAAAATAGCGGATCTGAAGCGAAGACGCTTTACTAAATTAATAATAAATCGCTGATCGTTTTTTTATTCTACATAGTTAGTCATTTGAACACAAGTTCACACGACCTCAGAAGTCAGCGATACTGTAGCCCTAGATGGAGCATGCTTAGTCTGGAATTCGAGTACACTGGCTCTCAAATAAAGCTGCCGGAACACATCGTTAGGTGCTTGGCGACAGATTTTACAACTTGAGGGTGATAGCTAGCCAGGCGAGCGATAGGAAACGCCCTACCACCGTCTAAACTGCTGCCGAGATCGCCATCTTTATTATTTAGTCACAGCGACAAAACACATGACAGAAGAATATCGACCTCGTCAAGCGATCCTTCAATGATTATAGAGACATCGATAGATTTTAATTAAAACATAAATTGGTTGTGATCTCCCCAGTCTAGTCTATAAACAGGCGCGTAGATCAAAGCGACATGCGCCCGCGCACAAAGCAAGCTAATCACTAATAATAGTGCAAAGGTGATGTGCGACCTGCTCCACTGCACTCTTTATTATTTTTCGTGAAATTAACGAGCAGTTAACCGTTGATCAACAGCAGCGATTCGTAAATATTTTTTTGCATTTTTAATAAGTTGTTTTTTGTGAAATATCTAGTGTTTTCCCGCTTCGTTAAAATGTTAGCGTGAGAAAACGAAAAAAATATTTTGTCTTCGTGGTGTTGTTCGTCCTCTCCACCTCCACACATCACCTTATTAATTTTTATTTTTCTCTATATCTGACTTCCTCGATACGTGTTTCGCCTTAGCAAAAGGCATCCTTAGGAGATGTTGACTCTGCGAGCGCTTTGAACAAAGTATGACGCCTGATTTCATTGATTGTCTCTGTTTGGAGGAGGTTATTAATTTGTCGGTTTTTTTATTTATGTTCTCGTACCTCGATTTCTTCGAAACTTCTGGACCAATTCGGTAAAAAAATTATTGTTTTGTAGCGTATACTTTCCAAGTAGTCCTTATTATTCTAATCCAATTATGTTCCATTACTATCTTTTGGTATTTTAGTAATCATTAAACATCATTCAATACAATAGATTTTCAGGAATTGAGAACCTAATTCGTTTTTAATTCGGTTCTAAATATCAGATCAGATTTGTAGTCACATACAGCAAAAAATGAACAAACGAAAGGGAAAAAGCAACTACCACAGTTTCGGCCATAATCCAACCATCTTCAAGAATTTACACGTGACTGTTGAATTTTAAAACGCCGGGAAAGTTTACGACTCGCGGTTCCGTGAGAAATATGCAAAAATTTTGCCGCGAAACCGCCAAAAATCAGCACATTTGCAGCTAATTTACGTAGAAACATGTAAAAATCCAGTTCACAAGCGGCCGCCATCATTAACATCGTTAACGACTTCTTCCAAAATATATCTTTAGCTTGTTATCACCCGTTATATATGTGGGAACTAGTGTAAGGAGGTTATACAGGCTGACTGGTTAATCAAACGCAATATTGAAAGACTAGTTTTAGTCACCCGTGATGTATCCCGCGACATAAATATAGTATGAAGAAATTTCAAACTTTCAACTCCCCTTTGACCCACTTAGGGGTTGAATTTCCAAAAAATATTTTTTCACTACAACTCTACGCTCTATAATGAATACACATTACAAATTTAAATTTATTACTAAAAAATAAACATCAGATATAAACAACCAAATTTAAATTTTGCCAGACGAGCAAAATTTTAACATTCGATCACATGCATCTTTTATTGTATGTAACGAGAATCTAGTACCTAAACTTGAGGATGAATATAGCGAGTATTTAAACAGTCACCCTGTGTATGTGGGAACTAGTATAAAGAGGTTATATTTGAGGAGTGAGCTCAAAGTAGCCGAGAACTACATCAGAGTGGCTCAAAGGATTAAAGAATTTATACTTACATGAGATATTGAGCCGTACAGTTAGATAACACCTTCTTTTATGGGACGTAGGAGATAACATCCATAGTTATAGGTTGTAAAACTTTGTTTGATATTCGTCTAGTAGCTGTAAGCTTTTGTTGGTAATTTTATTAACAGTTTAGTAAGTATTTGGATGTTTATGATTCTGGTGTTTGGAATAAAATGAACGATATCCGGCGCTCTACTTGCAAACTAAAGATTGTCATGCTCAGTTCAAAATCATAAATGTTGATATGCATGCTTAGCAATTTTTTTGCTGAATTGCATAATTATTGTAATATCATGATGTATACAAGGAATAGTTGCAGATTTGAGTCCTGTAGTGTACATTAAAGAAGATTACTTCAGTTCTTTTTTATTTTGTATACGGTGTAATTTTAAAATGTATTACGTATATGTTTGCCAGCAATCAACATCGTTAATAAATCATATTTTAAGAAAAAGATATTTTTAGAATTTTTGTTTATAATAAACTATGAAATATGACCTAGTTTCGCATTGGGCGGCTTAGGGTATCCATGAGTTTCGCGTCCAATTTGCATGACTTCAATTGAAGTTTTCTCATTATTTAATATTTATACAAAAATTACATGGGTATTTTATTTTTCAATATTCTCTCAGTATATTAAATTTACGCACTCAATTTAGAATCACTCTGTATTTACTGAGTGGATCTTCGTGTCGTGTGTTCATAATGAAGTACCAATCCAACATATTTTTTCTCTTCTTTGGATCTTCCCCAATAACTTTAATTAAAAATTACAACCAAACAAGATGTAACCTGCTTCTATCAGAAGGTATAAGTACGTCAGGTGATTCATTAAAGTCGACTTTCCTATTCATCGTCACGCCTTAACGGCTGCGACTTCAATTTCGTTTGATTGCTTATTGCGATCCAGATCGTAAAGCAAACCTAGTGGCGTGCTCTTTATAGGAAGACAAGGGCTGGAGAATTAATAATTCAAAGCTCAACGCAGTTTTGTAGCATCGAACCCAATTCGAAAAAACAATTTGGAAAAATTAGGAAAGTGCGAATCATCAAACGATTCTAACATAGTTGTGCAACTTTCGCTAGCTCCATCAAGGTTTTTTTATAAGTAAAAAATATGTGGGTATCAAAATGTAAGAGGAAATCTAAAGGTTTATCACGTTGCGGGGACAGATTGGAGTGACAAACAAGATCATATTTTATAATCACCAACGATATTATGAAATTCATACTAGGTGGAGGTAAACTTAGTGCTTAGCGCGCTATAAAACCTGACTTTATTTCTGTTCTTTCCAGCAGTTACAGTTAAGACTGTTATGTAGATGCTAATTCTGGCAACCAGCACGAGTCCGTTATAGAGGGAACGTCGGAAGTCCTTAATCCTTGCAAGTAATCATGTAACGCGACAAAGAACTAAATATTAGATGCGGTTCCGCTGCACTCGTTTTATTGCGGATAATTCCCGCTAACGGCGTGAAGTCCTCTACTTACGACATTTTAGCCGAGATTGTGAAAAATACTGTGCATGGTAATGTTTGCAATGTTTCTTGGTTTCTGGCTCGTGGCACGGCTATTGCTGTTGAGTCTTTCTTTGAATTATTATTTGTCTTTTGTATATACTGTAGAATGTTTCTCTCTTGGTGCCTTTTTTGGTAACGAAACGTATTATTATATACTTACTTATGCTCTGACTAAGCGCGGCTATTCATTTTGGTATATATTTCAATTTATATTTACTATACAAGGTTAATACTTGTATAGTAAATTTAAATATATAATAATTTATTTGCACTAGCGTACAAAACAATATCTAAGACCTCCAAAAATAATAAAAACTAAACAAACACATAGTTTATCAAAATTTAAGATTTGTTGGACTAATTCGATCTCACAGATGGCACCACCGGTCGCTTATTATCGTATTGTGAGAACGTTCTTTGCGGTCGGTAGAAATCCGACAATGGTCTAATGGTCAAAACATCTGGGCGTGTGATCTAGAAGATGCATAGATATTGTTTAAGAAACGGGTTTTCTGATAGACGAGTCTGAAGTCGTTTGTGTCTTCAACGATTGCGCGAGACGTGTCATCGGTGATGACACGAACGACTCATTTCATCCCTGATGAAGTTCACCGAATGTGAACGAAACTATAGACAGACCTTTCCAACAATCAGGTACTCGTGAAAACCAGTCTTCTTAAACGATATGAATCAAACACGCGTTAGAAGATGCAGTTTCGAATCCTGCTGTTGAAATGTTTTGCAGCTCTCTCATAAGTACACTTAGTATGGTTTAACATTAGTAAAACAGTGATTTAGGAACAGTATTGCACGTATGCTATTTACTGAAGCTCATCTAGTTGCTAATGTTCTACTGATCTACACAAAAAGCTCGCAGATCGTAAAACAAAGTCGCATCATTGGGGCCACCCCTTAAATTGATGTTCAGAATAAAAATGTACACAAACGAAACTGCTTGTCTCTTTAGTGACTCTTATATCTGGCGATTAGCATCCGAGCCGGGTCGCCGCGTCCGACCTCCTTCGCAGATCATTTACCAAATAATATTACTGGGGGACGAATTTACGGGAGATACAAAAATACTAGGTACAGCTGATTGTTTGTTTTGTTTGGGAAACTAGGTTAATAAGGTAAGTAAGCAGTATGTTGCGGTATATTCTTACAATTTAAATCGCGTGTTACTATGAATACAACATATAACTTTACGTGTTGGGTGTTTCTTATATATATATATATATATAAGTATGTACGAGTATATCAGTCACCAGATTACCACAGGATTTGCCTAAAGATTTGGGAGCTGAAGCTGACCTTTGTGTGGTTGTTAAAAAAAAGACCTAATGTGATAAAATCAAATTCCTTCTTAAATACTCGTAGTTAATCATACCCAGAGGTTATTACTAGTTTGAGCAGTCAATCGTAAATACCTATTTCAATACATATTTGGGATCAAAAATCTACTTCAAATTCTTTTGGTGACTGTTACCTCGATAATTTATTCATGGCCTGACTGTTTCATAGTGTTTAGGTTACTCGCTTTGCGACCCGTTGGTCCCGAGTTCCATTCCTGGTTAATTTACTTATGAGTTTGAATATCCAGCTCAGTTTTGTATTTCAAAACGATGCAAGGCATTCATAAAACATGAAATATCCTAGTAAAGAGCTATGCGAGAAAAGTTATTTAATATTTACTTTGCAACGCCACCATAAAACCAAGTTCAGCTATTTCTTCCCAGATTAAATACATTATTACGATTAAATGTTTGCTTTAGTGCTAGTTCGAATTGTTATTTTCCGGTGTTTTTAACAGAAGGTCAATAGCTCGGTTTGATTTAAGCTGCCCGGAAATCGGACTTTAAACGCCTTGCAATAAAATAGTTACAAGACAATAAAAGCTGTATGTCTATGACGTTAAATGAGGTATCTCTTTAGTTGCAAGAAATTTAATTTTCAATAAATTGAACAGAGTTAAAAGTTCATTATATTATTGCATTTATACTCGTCAATCGAACAAATGAATGTCAAGCAACAAAGCGATGATGCCATCTACTAGGAAGAAAAGTAATGCTTTTATCCAGATCGTATAACTATAATTTTTTATTGTTAACTATAACTTGTTTATGTAAAAAATGTGCAAAACACCATGATGTTGATATGAAAAACCCCAGTCAGTGCCTTTTTACTCGACTGTGAAAGAAGGAGGTGACGTTCGCCAGCCATAGAGCCTAAGGCCGTATTTATATGTGATCTCAATTTGTCTTCACCAGATGGTCATTAGCCCTTAGTATATATACCTACAAGCTGCATCCCGCGATTGCAATTATCAGATACTTGAGTCTACAGTTCTTAATTGCAGTCCGGTTTTTGAGGTAACTTTTAACCACTTGTTACCTTCATTTACGATGATGGTCAGTTCTATTGCCCGCGCTGCAACCGAACCTGTACTAAGTTTAACATTGCAAAACGTTCTCATTTTCTTTGCCGACAGGTTCTATATTGTCAGTGATATAGGTGTAACAAAGTCTTTCCTTATAAGTACACAAAGAATAATATTTAAAAAACTCACCTGAAAAAACAGGCAGAAGCATACCCATTGGTAATACTTGTAGATCTTGCGATCGCTGGGATCCTCCGTACCTCCGTTCGCGCGGCTGTTGCCAATACCAGGGTAAGGGACCTGGTCGCCCACTCTCCGCTTGAAGAAACTCTTCAGGGTATAGGTGGAGTGGATCCAGCAGTAAGTGTTCAGCACGTCCTCGGGAATGTCCTTAGTGTGAATGCAGTCAATTGGGTTTCCCACGTACTGCCGTGTGGTCACAATCAGACTGAACGATATTAGCAGAATCACCGTTATAGAGTAATGCAGCCGAAACACGGGCGAGTCGATATGAACATAGTTTACTTTAATAAGATTCTTTAACCCGCGAAAAACGTCTAACATCTTAAACGCTTCAACTTATTGTCCTTCGAGTTAGAGTTTTTCACTAACATTATTTATTTTATTGTTTTCATGAGCACCAATCTTTTAACGTTAACTGTTCACTATGTTCTCGGTTAAGGCACTTCGATAGGCTGCGTTCGATGCACATCACGATTCAAGTTGGTGTAACTTTTTTGGTATTTTTATGAATTTTAGCAGCGATAATGTTTGTGGCATGTTTTCTTCGTTTCATGTTATGTCGTTTTCATCGAGTGTGAGTTCGCGCGTTTGTTCGTGCTCATGGAGGTCATGGAGTCTAGTGGGGTTTCAATAATGACGGGCTATTTAGAGTTTAATCTTCTGAGAAATAATGTAAACTGGATTATCAGGTCAGAGATTTCTCGAGCGATTTACGATCGCGGTATGCGCGCGCGTCGACACCGGAGCACCGCGGCGAGCGGCGAACGACTGAAGGTTGCCCGAACCCGAACTCGAAAGCTGCTGAAAAACGTTTCAGTTATGAAAGTACACGTAGTTATTGCTGGGCCGCCGCCATCACAGGATGTTATAATAATAACTCTCATTGACTGAATTATTATTCCACTAATTGCACAAGCTTTAGACTGTTCGCCGTATCAGGTTTTGGTCATAATATCTATAAATAATATATTAATTTTACATAAAATGCAGTAAAACTAATATCGCTGCATAAATACTGGAAGAAATCGATTTTTAGGCGATAAAACTGTCGAATATAATACTAAAATATTGTTGTTATTTGTATTTTTTTTTGTTCGAAATGGAACATTATTACATTCGTATTCATATTCATCATTCTTCATTCACCGTATTATAATATAAAATTTAAAAATTAAATAAGTACTCATAGTTTACACTGATACGAAATCGACAACCCCCATAAGCCTAAAACTAAAAAAAACTCTAAAATTTCTGAAAACTTATTATGTAAGTCATTCTTAATTGTATTATAATCTTTTCTTACTGACATCAGACACAGATATTTGATCGGTCGACAGAAAGAAATATATAATTATCACATATGTATGTTTCTTGTTTACTTTTACACCGGGACAAGGGTATCTCGGCTTGTCAGCTTATTGTCAAAGTCTCTTATATCAGATTAGTACGAGTATATTTACCCTTTTAGTAAAAGAAAACTGCGAGATAATAAAAGACGCCAGCGGTATATGACAAGAGATTCCACGGGCTCTCACTAAACGTTTTCCGTCTACTTTTACTGTGCGAACTGCCAGTTTGTGGAAATTGCTCTATTTCTCGATAGCTATATTCTCGGCCGATTCAAATCGTGAATGCATCGGTTTGTTATAGACAAGCGTGCGCAACAAAGGCAGCATTGTCGTTTTACATCAGGTGAGTTGCAGTCAAGCGGAAGTAAAAGAAAAGAAGAGCCTTTTCTCGGCCGCTATGTTCTCAAATACCTAATTGCCATTAGAATTCCAAATTCAAATTTACTTATATAAGTTATTCATTCCATTGTTTTCACGTTAATAACTTTTTTATTGAAATATTTCTGTTTACAATTTAAAAGTTGACTAATTAGTAACTATGATCAATCTTATGTCGCGCCGATCTTTGCTTCCCTACAACACCGCGCCCAATGCTTTCGCGACACACTAGCAGAAACATGTCAGAATATAGCTGATAAGAGATGTTTTAATAATGTATGGAGCCCTGGCCAGGACAGTGTATACCACCATACCATAAATACGTTAGGGATTATCAATAATTAATCTAGCAACCAAATTCAAAATAACGAAACTTATCGCAGTGTACAAAATTTACTTCGATTCAAAATATTTTCACCTTATTACCAGAAAAGGGCAATTTGCTCGTTCTTAATGTGTCAATTTTGTCATTTTTACATGTGGTGCAATTGATAGAGCAATGTGACCATTGAAGTCAACCTAGGATATAAAAATATTACCGGGATACCATAATATCTCTATAATGCACAGAAATTAGATATTTTTGTACACTATGAAGTAGGAAATTGATGCAGGTTTCGTTAATACATAATATTAACCACACCTAATTCATTTTTGGTAGACATACACCGTCTTGGCCGAAATTATAACAAGTCCTTTATCCCCTTTAACTATATAGGAATGAATGGACTACAATAAACAAGCAGGTGACGTCAACACGTTCCACTCAAATGATAAAAGCTTGTTCTACAAGAGACGCGGCTAATTCGCTTTTAAAAATAAATTTATATCGAAATGCTACGTGAACAAGAAACGGCCTTGTTTATTTCAGGGGAATGTTAAATGTTCATTATATCTCATATATA
The DNA here is from genome assembly GCA_947049295.1 of Ligdia adustata. NCBI lineage: Eukaryota > Metazoa > Arthropoda > Insecta > Lepidoptera > Geometridae > Ligdia > Ligdia adustata. Next base: position 14,955,879 of record OX346216.1, read on the forward strand.
TTTTCAATTTGCTTTATGCGAACATAATTCGGTTACCTGTCGCCTTTATAGCATTAATAATTTGAGTTCATTGTTTATTCTAGTTTCAAGCTGGTGCTGCCGCTGGTAAAGCTGAAACCCTGTGTTTGTTTTTTTTTATAATCTGAAATATATTATTGTCTGATTGATGGAAATCCTCAAGTGGCGCAGATTTGCTACTTATCTTAACAAGGTGTGTATAAATGTGTGCTGTTTGAGGAACAAACCATGGATCTGTGGGGGTCGGCCGACGTCAACCAATTTGCCAGCATTTTAGCCACTTCCAACTAACTGGTTTTTGGACTAGGTTATATATATGTATATTTCATAGTTGTGAATATATTTAGTTTAGTTGTAAACTGTAATGACAAAAACTAAAAAAAAAAAACATTTTAAATACTCTAATATAGTTTAGAAGGTTAGAATTTTAAAGTTTTCGTTGTTGCTGTTTGTTATAACTAAAAAAACAGCTGTTATGTTATGTTAATTAAGTTTTTAAGTTGAGTAATTATGTTAATGTAGCATTTAATTTTTATATTAATTAAATTTTAAATACTTTATTAGGGTATTTAAAATGCTTTAAATTTTGTATGTTTTTGTCATAACAGTTTTCAATTAAAAATTTGAGTTCTTAAAGTAATAATATCTTGAATACTTGAATTACGTGTATTATGTTTATGTTTGTTTTTTGCATATTTTCAAATATGCCAGTAGATTATAGTGAAACATTTTCAAACAACCGTCAGCTTTTGTTAATTGACTACGTCTATGTAGGCAATTATTTATGGTTTAGATTAAATTTAATTATATTATACGACAAGTCGAGCAATTCCAGATGTTTTAAATACATATAAGCAAGAAAAGAAAGCAGTTATAGTCTAATATTTTTTAGCACAGATACTTGTACACTACAATTATGTTATTCTATATTATAGAAGAGCAGGGACTCTTAATAAACGCATCTTTTGCTTAAAAGGAATCCTTGGTAACTTAAAATTTTTTTTTTTGTTTCATGGGTTACTGATATTATTACTGACTGATCTTTAATAATCACTCTTAATCTGATTTTTCTTATTACCACCATAGGACTAATAACACAAGCCATTTCTGCAGACAACTAAAAATTCACATTGTATCGATATTCAATTTTATTATTTTTACATGTGTTAAAGCACAATAACACATTGAATTCCCAATTTCAATTTCAATGTATTATCTATTTCGAGATAGTTTATAGAGATTAGTATCGGTAAAATAAAGTAAGTTGTTGGTAGCCTAGCCGGTAAACCCCTTGCCTCACAAGCGACATGTGCATATTATAATTAATTACCACATGCTGAGATGGTGAAGAAATATACTGTAAAGAAACCTGCAAGCCGGATAAGGCTAAAAGAAAATTGAAGTCACCATATCTCGTTTTTGGCCAGCGTGGTAGACTATGGTCTACACCCCTTTCATAGGGCAGACCCGAGCCCAGCAGTGGGACGATATGGGTAGAAACGTAATTCTCTCTGTCCCTTAAAGCCGCGAGTAATTCTTTTTCTTGTAGGCAAGCGCGCTTAAACCTAGGCCGCATCTTTGCTTTACATCAGGAGAGCTGCGGTCAAATGCAAGCCTTTAAAAAAATATATTCTAAAATACTTAAAAGATAATAAAGATTTGACATTTGACGATTGTTACCCAGAAGTATACAGGTTCGAATCCTGCCACCGTGTTATTTTCTATCGCGCTTTAGTAAGTGGCTATTTATATTGCCGTGCAGCTTACGTCTTCCAGACAATCGTAAGTTATGGCTATAATTCCAAATCTTTTACAACTGTTAAAAACTCTAGTCTAGACTGTGACGTTATGACGCATGTTGGCACTGACAGACTGACAGTGCAGTTTATATCATATTATCCAAACAGTACCAGATCGATTCCAAGGAAATAGCTACGACTGACACTCGAGTAGAGCTTCTATCTAAACTTCAAAGGAGGATAAAAAATTGGTTATCTGTCAAAATGTACGATTCATATGTTTGAGTAATTTGGACAGGAGAGGATTAGTCATGTTTACAACATCCGGGATTTTAAAATAGCGCTAATGTATGTATTATTCACTATTTTGTTTAAACTACCCTATTATACTTTGCTATTATTTACATTTTTTTGGTTGCTAAAGATGTTATAATCAAAGTTACCTAAATGGTGAGGCTGTGCGTAGGTAAGAGTCGAGATAAGAGTCACACAGAGGGCCATGGAAAGCCATGGTCGAAGTCAAACTCCAAGATCAAGTTAGAAATGTTGAAATCCGACTAAGAACTAAAGTTGGATTGGTAGTAATGAAGAGGCATATACCCAACAGTGGGATAAAGAAAGCTGTTTACGATGATCATGATAATGATGAAAATATAGTTATCATATTTTCGCAATTGTCGTGCATGAAATCAAATTATCTAGATTTACTAGTACTTGCATCATTACTTAAATTAAGTACTAGATAATTTTATCTAACGGGTTTGCCAGTGCCATGTTTTACCGGAAAAAATAGCCTAAACAAGACAAACAAACACACCAAGACACCAACGAACACACTTTCTCAGTTTTTATTATGTATGGGGTAATTGGGATGGCGTGACTAAAGCCTTAAGAGTTAACGTATGATCACTGATATTGTAAAGTATGTATAAAATAAGGCTTTAATCTTACCACTATTATCAATAGAAGAGTTTGTGTTCGTTACTCCATCACGTCAAAACTTATTGAAAGCTCTAAATGAAGTTTATCATACATTAATAGGCTCAGCATAAGCCTAAAGTAATGACCCTAGAAGGGGCTTTTTTTGCAGATGATTATTGTACTTGACCTCATCTCGCCTGATATAAAGTGACGATGCAGTCTACGTTGTAGCGAGCTTGCCTAGAATATAAGATACCGCCATATACAAGGCAAAGACACGTTAGTAATCCTGTACTATTCCTTTCAAGTTCAGCACACTACCTCATCGTCTGTTCCCACCCATTTCAACGGGTGGAGCCAACCACGCCGCGTTTATTGTGACAGCGGTGCCCTGAACATTATGTTTACAATTTCCAAAGAGCTTCTCAGAAGAATATATTCAGTTTCATTGTAAACGGGGTGAATCATCCGCCAAGGTTTAGTAATATACTATACACATACGTTTACATGTGAAATTACCTCGTCGTTTCATTAATCTCTGCTGAGTATATTTTATGTGGCTCATATGACTAATTAGTAGTAGAGTCTAGTTTTCTCCTAGATATACCTAAGGGCTCGTACACATAAACACGATACGATGTCGCGCCGCATCGTGCTAGGACGCGACGATGCGTCGTATTGTGGGACGAGCGACATCGCAACGTGCCACACCATTGCCGGTGCCGCATTCAGTTGTTATTGAAAATTCAAAGATGACGGACGACATTGAAGTTGATCATTTAATGACCCATTATCAATGAAGCGTATCGTGCCAAAACATCAGAAGAATTTAAAGTTAGATATCCATTTTTCAGGATAAACTGCGAGCTATCACAAGATCGTAATACGTTGCGATTTCGTGTCGTAGCACGATGCGACATCGTATCGTGTTCATATATTACGAGCCCTTACTGCTATTTTGTCATATTATCGTTTTAGTGATAAGTCTACAGGAAAGAATTATCAATCTCACTAATATTATAAAGGCGAAAGTTTCTGTGTGTGTGTTTGTTTGTTGCTCCTTCTTCACGCTTAAACGGCTGAACGGATTTGGGTAAAATTTGCCATGAAGATAGCTTATAGCCTGGATTAACACGAGGTTGCTTTTCATCCCGGAAAATTGAAGTGTACCCATGGTATGATCTAATATCCACCGCGGGTAAATCCGCGGGGGACATCTAGTAAGAAATATAAGGAAATATTATGTTATTAAAAAAAGATAATGAAATATTTTTGATATTTCAGTATTTGCTTCTAATTAATTGAATCTATATACATAAAAGATTAAGTCCGGACTGACTGACTGGCTGAACGTAGAGCAGAAACCGCTAAACCTAGAGATATGAAATTTGTAGAGTATTTGCAATATGGGGTATAGAAGTGTACTTAGAAATAATTTTAAGAAATTCTAGCCAAAGGGGGTTAAGAGACGGTGTGAAACTTTAAAACGTTGTGAACGTAAACATTTCATTTACTTAATAATTAATGTTAATATTTTTAGCGCCATAAAGTAATCCCAAAAAAATACATTTCACAATACATTGACTTTTTATTGGTGAGTACTCGTAGCTGTACCCGCGACTTCGTTCACGGTTGCTAACCGTCCAATATTATGTCAGTGGGACTTAAAAATTAGAGAAATAGTTTCAGTGGTCCCTCTTATTTATTTATTTATTTATTTATTTACAACGAAACACCAACAGTATATATATTACAAAATTTTAAAATACATGATAACCAATATTGATTCTGATATATATACCCTTTATGGGTGTTATCTTAAATCTTATCATTGTAAAAGATACAATAAGAAAGCAGTGTTTTGAACTGTAAATTTTATTAATTAAAGCGATACAGAGAAGTTCGCACAATTATGTTCCGCATGTTAAGATTCTGCATATCGCCTATTTAATTTTACGAATTCTGCCATTTATAAACAATGCCACAGTTATAAACTCAAAAAAACAAATGAACTACAATACTGATGTCGTATTTTTTTGCGGTACAATCATTTCAGATAATTCTTTCTAAAAAAATAACTACGCAAAGTAAATTTCAATACTAAAAACTTAATTACCTACTTCAGCTTTTTATGTAGGCGTCCAATAAAAGATTTTTTGTTAAATCTACAAAAATGAAGTAGTATTTTTTTTGGGTACAATAATTTGAGTTAGTCATTACTAACAAAAAAACATCCTTACCGAAGCACGCGATGACTGTTATCCCCTCTCTCACGGATACCGCCACTAATTTTTTGGATAACATCATTTCAGTTACACCTTTCTAACAAAAAAAGAATCATCCAAATCGAAGCACGCGTTATCTACTTATAGTTAAATACGACTTTCATGCGTCCCACTGGAACCCCTACAAATTTTTGGGATAACATCATTTCAGTTAGACTTTTAGAATAAAAAAAGAATCATCCAACTCAAAGCACGCGCTAACGAGTTCTAGTTAAATACGATTTTCATCACCCCTTCCACGGGAACACCCCTAATTCTGGAATAATTTCTGGGATAACATCAATTGTCCTTTGTTTTTCCTAACAGAAAAAGAATTATCAAAATCAAAGCATGCGTTACTGAGCTATAATTAAATAAGACTTTCATCCCCTCTCCCACCGGAACCCCTTCCGAGTTTCGGGATAAAAAGTAGATAAAATTCTACCTCATGGTATAAACCTTAAGCATATCAAGTTTCATTAGAATCCATCCAGCAGTTCCGAAGTTATGGAAAGTCCAGAAACAGACAGACAGACAGACAAAAATTGAGATTTTTTTTAAATATATTCAATGTACAGAAGTTGACCTGTTACAGTTTTATTATAAGTATAGATTACGAATTAATATATAACTCATAAGTTATATTGGAGTTTGTAATAGGAAATGCTGATTTAAATGCCAAGTTACACACACGGGTTTAAAGATTTAGCTGTCGTTTTTCTTTAATTCGCTTCAAACTACTTGTTCTATAAGGTTAATAGATTTATCTAAGACTGTAAAATCCAATAAAACAAAATAAATACGTCAATGTTCGAACAGTAAACCATAAAAAAACTCATCCAAACCACATTTTTATTAGTTTCCCTTACGTCAACAAACTTTTATCGATTGCTAATCCGTCGGCTATAAAACTGATATTATATGTCATAAATAAATATGGCGGTAGATCGTCATTTGTCAAAATTAAGTGGCCAAACGGCGTCAAAGGGCGGCAGAAATCATGCGGGCATAGTAAACGGGACGCCAAATTTATCGCCTATCAAAGGAGGGCTCTTAGCAGAAAATTTATATATTATAATTTCTACGCTACCATATTTTATAGTGCACCGTTAATTTTGCTCTTCAGATTAGAGCACTTTCTGGGTCAAGGATCTTTTATATTTAATTTCGCTCGGCGCGTCAGCAGATTAATTGTAATACGAGCGTTTGTATAATAATTATAGACAAATTAAAATTAATTATCAAACATCATAAAAAGGTGAAACTAATTTTCATATTGTTTGAGTTCTTCTCTTCTTAGGGGTGATCGGTGCCTAGCAGTGGGAAGCTTGAAAAATTACAAAAGTAAGAAGTCCAGTCCATCTGTGAACATTTTTACAGGTCTAAAACATTTACGAATATAAAAATTAATTCTTATTAGTAAATATATAAAGATTATCTAAAATTAATAAATACAATGCAGAATCCATTAGAAATGAAACCTCTCTACTATTTTTATTGTCAGAAAATTGGCAGAATAAGTTAAAAAAAAAAAAAACAAGGAAAGGCATCTTAGGCATCAGTTTTTTTCAAATCAGTCTAGCAGTTTTGGAGAAATCAGATAATAAACACACAAGCAAGTGGTTAGAAGCGAGTTCGAAAAAACCCGACTGCTAAATCGTTAAACCTGGGTATCACACTTATTTATTTATTTTAATTTTGATGTACGCAGTGTCACTCTCACGGCTAAGATTCACTCACTCACCATTTAGGCTTAGGTTTAGGCTCTTTAGCAGTCTGGTAAAAATACCGTCGAATTGAGCACCAATATCCCAAAATAAGAGTACCTATTTTGGGAAATCGGTAAGAAATAGACAGTTTTAAGAACACAACAGACTCTCAGAATATGTCCCTTCAGACTTTTCTACGACCTTCATGTCATATAATAAACATAATTTTAAACAAATCCAGGCTAATTGCCGCACCATCTGCCAGAACAGTGGCACGTTATGATTGCTGTAATAATAACTAATACGTAGGCCACGATATCACCACACATATTATAAATAAGAAAGTGTTGGTTTGTTTGTCCTTCTACCCTTCAGAAAAAAAATCACAGAGATTTACTTGACTCAGAGATAAGATTGCAGATATTTTATTTTTTGCAATCCAATTCTAGATTCCGAAAGAAAGAAGCATATGATACTTTATTCTCGTATGCCATTTTTAATTCGGGAAAAAATAATGCGGGCTAAGCCGCGGGTAGCAGCTAGTATTGCAAATAAGTTAGAATGTTTGTTTGTTTTATTATATGTCTCTCTACTCCTCAAAAACTGAGTGACAGGTCAAGATGGTTTATTGCAAAAATATCATCGTGAAAAATAGTTTGAAAATTTAAATTAATTACTTTTTGCCGATAAAACAAAACATAAAGTGGACGAAAGCTCAGGCAAGAGCTAGTTACCAATACGTAAGCAACAATATTAGTTTTATAACTGACACATTTCAAAAAACTTATAAATCATTTTTATAGTGGCACTAATACGAAAGATGAGGCGGATGCTATTAACACTCGGAAACCTTGAATCATCTGTTTAATTATTATTGTCTATAATTATTTCTACTTGATGAAATTATAGGTGAGATGAGCACATGCTCCGATTCGTTAATATTGGCACTACGAGTACAGGCGTATCATCAACTTTTTTAACTTGCATTTTTTCATCGAAGGATGAACTTCTGTGGCGCTTGACACGTCAGACGTGTTATAGAAAATCTGTTCACAGCCATGGCGAAAAGTTTTTTCGAAAATGGGCGCCGTCGAATCGGTTAATTGAATGACGAATGAATCGTCTCTTTTTTTATAGGCCAGGAAACTTTATATTCACAGTAAGAAAATGGTTTTGCAGGGAAAAATTTAACAATAAACCCAAAGCTACCGAAGAATTGAAATAAATTCATTTATGATAAAAGCCGGAAAGTCGAAAAATTTAGAGCATAGCAAACTTTGTTAAAAAAAATTGGACACAAAAATATTAAATATATATTTAATATTTTAAAATTGAAATTTTAAATAAAATTTCAATTTTATATATTAACTTTGAATAGCCCACGTAGTTTCGAGAGCTGATGATTTCGCGTCAATATTTTTTTTTTGCATTTAATATTATAATATGCTACTGACCCGATTTTAATAAAACTTATATCGGACCACTTGATACCACTATAAACCATTAAATTAAAACAATATACTAAAATCAATCCAAGCGTCCGCGACAATTCAAAACATAATACACAAAAAAAATTAAAACAAAATCCCACCAATGGAGAAAACCTCCTCATTTTATGAAGTTTTTTTTTATCCTGCACATCTAGGCATTTGTCCACAAGTTCGCAAGACCACGGAAGTCAGCGATACTAAAGTCAGTTAAAATATAATAATTGTGAACAAAGACAATGTTTACAACCTTGTAAGCAGTATGTAATTGATATACCAATAATGCGATAGTGAGCAAGACGCATTTATAAGGGCTCGGGGCAAGACTTGTCGGGCAACATTATTCCTCGCATTATCTGCTTTGTCAACACGCCTTACACTACTGCCTTTCCACTTACAGAGCTTATTGAGTTATTGACCGACGCCGTCAAAAGATTACTTTGTCTGTAAGTTTGTTGGGACGTTGGTATTCGTGTTTAAGGGCCTAATCGGCGAAAAAGAGGTAAAATCAAGAGCACGATAAATTTATTCATCTGAAGGTCTTAACATGAATACGAGTTTTTATCAGTCTTTCGTAAATAGCTCGGAAGAAAGTTGATATAAAAATCTGGTGTTTTTAGCATGAACTCTTCATTACATTATCTCGAAATGGTTTTCGAACTTCCATCGCTTTACAAAAATGAAATGGAGCTCTCTTATACCAATGTCAAGAGTCAAGTACAGTCATTACTAATGCCTTTTCTATGAGCACTTTAGCAAAAATATCGTGAAAACAGTTCCGGTATGAGTTACATTCGTTAGTCACTTCCAACGGAAACCGAGGAATCTGGGAAGACAAGAATAATCACGTGAATCAGGCGTCATTAGGGAGCCACTGATGTTAATGAGATCGAAATGCGCGTACCTATTACCTAAGAGATTTAGCTAATATTGGCTCATATTTCGCATACCTTATTGCTTAAGCATGTATTTCGATTGCATGTAAGTTTTTTGCGTGATAGAACGGGCAAGTGCCATTATTACCAGTAGCAAAACGACTAACTACAACAATAACAAAAAAGATAGCAGAAAGAATAGCTGTAGATCTTTTCAAATCGTGAGTGAACCGGTTTCTTCTAGGCAAGCGTGCCACATCTTAGACCGCATCGTCGCTTTACATCAGGCGAGTTGCAGTCAAGCGCAGGCCTATTACATATAAAAAAAAATTTTGATCACGTATTCAAGATCAAACGTATTCATAAACCTGAAAGTAAAGTATACAAAGACGCATGCAAATGACGCCAGCGCTGACTCAAGTTTATTTAACGAAGATAACTAGTGCAAACACAAGTCCCTACACATATTATATACGTGAAACTGTGTTTGTTAATTTATTTGTCTTTTTTTTCGCGCAGGTATACTTTTTCCGAAAATAATAAATCATAATGCAGACACGCCGCGGACAAACGCTATAAAATTATCTCTCTTCCATTCAACAAATATCAGGTCAAGAATTTGCATATTCTCAGGTCTAAGTGATTAATCTCCGGTACCAATATTACATTTTTATATCCACCCGAACACAGGCTACATTTAATCCTGAAAAATTCCAAGTTCTTGCAGATACCTATTTAATAATACTGGAATGTAAGCCGCTGTATTTCCGAGGACATAGCCGGAACGTAGCGTTTTTGTGGCTAAGAAAAAATATGTGTATAGCGGCAAGGATAATTAATGTTAAATAGATATTTTTTACTTAAACCTACATACACCGAAAGTAGAAAAGATAAAAGCTGTTTAATACTGTTAAAAGATTGAAAAACCTAAGTGATTAAAATTTATAGTAAACGACTAATGAAAAGCAATTAGCCAACTTCGTTGAATCATTTTTTTAAGTGATTGCAATAAGAAGAAATTGAAAACTTACGACATTATTATTTTTTTATCGTACACAGCTAGGCATTTGACCACAAGTACGCACGACCACGGAAGTCAGCTATACTAAAGATTTTTATTCTAGTATATTTTTCTGTGGCGATACTATAGCCCTGGATCAAGCATGCCTACTCTGGAATACACTGACTCTCAAGGAAGGCTACCTAAGCCTAGCTAAGGTGCTTGGCGATAGATTTTACAACTTGAGGGTACAATGGCAATTAAAATATTTTATAAGAATAATTCATGTTTTTTACTTATTGTTTTATCTAGCTACTCGTATTTGGTCTGATTCAAAGCATTGTTTGAGCGTTAGGTAAGTCGCTATTTGAGCTTGGACAAAATATGCTTTCCTTCAGATAATAAGCAACCTAACATCTAGACAGACATATCTGCAGGTCACATTTCTATTTCGATTCTCAAGAACGTTTGTGACCGCGATCGCTAAGCAGAGGCTTATGTCGCAGTTTTGGAAAATTCAAAATTGGTGAGATTTGAGGATTGATAACGTAAAAATATTATATTTCAGTTAAGAAAGGTTCCCAAAGTCTTATGTCTTACTTTGAAATTTATGATTTCAAAAAGATGTTATAAATATTATTTAATGTATTAAATTAGGTTATTTATCTATAATATTATATTAGGTATTGCCAAAACCAGGCTTTAGATATAAAATATTAGATCAAAAAGTCAACGCGGATGGATCGTAACTGTGAAATGAATATTTTATGATTGGATGCAACACACGGCCTGTACTTCAGGCTATCCTTTAATCTGTTCAGCAGTTCTATCGGCCATCAAATTTGCTAAGTTGTATTGCAATTCGCACCACAGAATATACGCGGAAATGCAGTAGGATAACTTTAATAAGCTTAATATTCACATACATATACGATAACCTAATGTAGTTAAATCTTAGTAAAAAATAGCAAAAAAAAAAATCAAATTTTTTATTGAGTAACGTATGAGAGACTAGAAAAATATCTCTTCGTCCCCCGATCTCGTACAATCTAAAATCTCACAGGAGGGCAAAAAGTAAAAAAGACTTTTCTGGCCCCTCTTCAGGCGACGAACAGGCATCTAAAAAAAAGGAAAGAATTGCTTTTAGTAGCCATCAAACCAAACCTCTCTAACGACCGGTAAGATATACCAAAACCCGTTTTTTAACTCCGGTTTCAAGGTCATCTTCAGCAGGCCTAAGGGCATTTCAATTGTTCAGCGAGAATGGGATTAATTTGACTGTGAATGACAAGGAAATATATTTTTGATGAGACCATATAAATATCAACTTTGCAATGAGGCCTTTTAGTCCATAGATCTCTGTGTGATAGTAGTTCTGGGATATCACGACGATAATATCATCAAGGCATATCTCCCTAAATTACCTACTGATATTTAGTTTCCCAAACTGTACAAGTATGTTAAATGCAGCAATTTCAAGCAATATTCCAAATATTTATACATATATCGAGCGATTGATGCGTGTCCATTACCCCCCGATCATTCGATGGCCGGTTTTATGACGAGACCAAACACGAAATTTATTTTCGGATTAAATAGCCGAGTGTTTACGTTTTATTCGTCGTATGAGAATAAAACAAAGAATGAAACGACACCGTAACATGTGTCGATATATAAATGTGGTTTTAATGTGCGTTATGAAATATGCCACAAAATTAGTAAAGAAAAGAGGAAGGAATAAAGTTTTAGAGGCGCTTTGACCGGGTTTTTGACAGGATGTAAATTCTAAAAAGTAATGTTTTTTCTATTAATCTTTATTAATTCGAAGAAGTTGACAGATGTAATAGATCTGATAGCGTCGGCTTAGTGAATCTTCTGATGCAGTTTTAGTGAAAATGTATCTTGGCGACTGATGTTCTTAATATGACTCAGACTGTTCCGGCAAACATTTGTGTATTTATTGCGCTTTTTACTGTTGTCCTCGTTTCTGCACCTCGTATGTGCACCCAACAAATTAACATATTTTGAATGTGTCCAAATAAAAAATAAAGAAGCACACCTAAATCATTATAGTCTAGATAGACAACGTTTGACTCTCAAATATGTTTTCAAGTTGTCTGGCATAAACACTGTCTCCATATTAATAAACGCATCTTAACTTAGAGCATCTTTTGTCTTGTTCTATCCAACAGCGAATGTCAAGCGCCAAAACAAGACAAATGACGATTAAAGTTAAGACGCGTTTATACAAAAGGTTGTGTATCTTTAATTTTATTAGTCTATATCAGTGTAAACTGTTAAAGTTTATTTTTACTAAAGTTAGTAAGAAGTTTATTACTAAGTTAGGTTACTCTAGTAAGAAAAGACTTAATATGACTATGTAGTCATGGAAAAATGCATTAGAAAGCCTGTTTTTTTAAGGAGGTTATATGTACAACCTCTTCAAAAACAGCCTAAGTACCCAACCTGGATTATGACTTACAGAAAATGGCTACAAAAGAAATACTTTTAGTAAGTACTATTACGCCCCAGTAATGTGTAGGTAATTAGATGACATGATTTTATGTAATATTAACTCTACTTCCGTATTAATGAATGATTTTAGCTTTATTACTCATCAAAAAAGATACAGCATAAAAATATAGGTAGATAATAATATATAATAATATAATGAGGCCTTAGTATTAATGAGTGCCCAAATAAACTCCACATTTGCCTAGACCACGAACTTTGCTTGCCAACAGCTGATCCCGTATAGGCATATTCAGTCATACACGCAAGTATAACATTCCCTCCTGGTGCTGCTTTAATTATCTGTTAAATATGGAAGAAAGGCCTATGATGACTATGATTAATGAATAAATGAATGACGTCGCCACATGCTTCAATGGAAATGCACTTCCCTAGAGTGCACGCATTTACCACTAACCGAAGCTTGGCGTGCATCGTACATAAATAAACTGGCTAAAGTGCACGCACAGATTAAATAGAGTTATTATACTTCAATATTATTGATGCAAGCTTGTGTTAGGCATATGCCAGTATGGTCAAAACATAGCAGTATAGAGTTGAACCTTCTTCTATAATTTAGATATAAAACATAATAAAGGTTTCTTCACAAATTTGAAATTTGTTGTTTATTATATGATACCTATAATATCATGACTTTATATGTCATTGGCTTTTACAGGATTATCGACTTAAAAACCAGGTTTCAAGTCAAGTCGGTATCTTTTTAGGTACTTATGTTTGGTCCTCAAATTTTAAGAGATGCCTAGACCGCTTCGAAAATCTTTTTTTTGTTTACAAGGCTTTACAGGATCAGTCCTATATACATTTTATCAAATTTAGATTTCTAGTTTGGTTTTGTAAATTAAAAAGGACTGATTTTATTTCTATTGCTTAATTTTTTACTCCTTTTTTTATTCCAGACTATGCATGCTCCATCTAGGGCTACAGGTCGTGTGAACTTGTGGTCAAATGCCTAGCTGTGCAGTGAAATTTGCTTGCAGTTCTAATACCTATAGTAAAATCAGGAGAATAAACACTCCATACATATTTCTCGTTGTTATAAAATCAGAGCTTCAATTATGCAATGATATGTTAGCATCTTACTCTCAAAAGGTACAAGTAGTTCACCAACAAAGAAAGAGTAGTTAGAACATTACCTTTCATCTCATTGAACTCTCGGCGCAATACAATCGTGGTATGCATCCGGTGTCGGTGACTCTAAACAAAGAAACTCAATTACAATCACCCACACAGGATGCTAAAGCAATCGCTTTTTATTTACAAGCTTTTTAAATTGTATTTGAAGCGAGCTACAGCTTTATATCTTGGTATATTATATATTATGAGGTGGATAAAAAAAGTTTTTACCGATTTCCATTACCAGTACTGCAGGCGTGGTACCACTATTGCTCGCCTGGCTAGCTACCATCCTCAAGTTGTAAAATCAGTCGCCGAGTACCTAACGGTGTGTTTCAGACTAGGCATGCACCATCTAGCGCCACAGTATCGCTGACTTCCGTGCTCGTGCGATCTTGTGCTCAAATGCCTAGCTATGTAGGATTAAAAAAAGGCGCCGATTCAGATAAAATTCAAATGGGACTACACAGAAAGTAAACTCTACCAAATAAAACTGAAGTTTCGTTTGAAATCTGGTATCAGACATTAAAAAACAATTGGATTGAAGACCTACCTTCTCTTCTTGAAAGTCATTAGAATAATACTGGAAGTATTCCTGTTAAATATCATCGTATTAAATGAACATATTTTCATTCATATTCGGAAAATATAGTTTTAGTAACTGTGTAGGTATGTTATTTACTTTTACTTTGTATTTATTTACCCTTCGATATACTACAAAATTCTTAGCTGTAATAAATAGACCAAATTATAAGAAAAACCAGGAAAAGGCTCGCTGCCAGCTTTTTTATTTAATTGTTTCGATAATTAGACAATACGTGCTTTACTTTAGGCTGCATCGTCGTTTTATGTCAAGCGAATTGCAGTCAAATTAAAGTGAATTTTTATTTTACAAAAATAAAATTTACAATCACTCGCTACGATTTGAAATAGTGTATGAAAAGTTTTAAATGCACAACTGAAATCGTATCTCCGCAAGAAAGCTCTTGAAACACTCAATTTTAACAAAACTGTTTAATTATCTAGTAGCCAATTTAAAGTCATAATTATTATCCGATACAGATACGAGCATAATAAACACTTGTCTCGAATAACGTATCTATTTAGACATGACGTTGTTACGGAGTTAAATTGCACGTTATGTTTGTGTTAACTCATTTAATCAGTGCCGATATGAATTTATTCAGCCTGTATACCTGAATACCTCTCATGTGGTCTTATTTTAATTTTAGCTTAACTTAAATTATTAGTTAAAACGAAATCGTAATGGAATTCGGTAGTCTTTTCTTTTTTACCTGATTGCAAAAGAAGGAGAGTTATGTTTTTTGACTGTATCCATGTATGTATGTATGTATGTATATTTATTTCTTTGGCACGCCCTAGAGCCTAACGGCTTGTCGTATTTAGATGTGAGTGATGTCAATAGATTTATCTTAGTCGCGAAAGTGACACTGAACACATCAAAATTAAAAAAAAGAGTAATATAGGATGATATACGGGTTTAACGATTCAGCAGTCAGGTTTTTTCAAACTCGCTTCCAACCAAAATAATTATTTGGGAAGTAAGTTAGGAAGAAATTGGTTCCAAAGAACACGGACAATATTACATTTGAATCCAGGCCATAACAAGGTAAAGAACTTACTTAAATAGAACTACTACTAGAAGTAGCTGGGTCAAATTTTAACGATATTTTACTCGTATAATCCCTTCCATGTGTTGTCCACTCATCTTTACTGTCGCAAGTAGTTTACCAAAGATTAAAATAATACAGATGTATGTCTTTGAGCAACATAACTGCACTACTAAATGTACTACCGATGTTTTGTTCTTGTTTATATCTTACTGTATATTTTGTTTTTGGTGCGCAATAAAGAAATATTGTATTGTAACTGCGGGAATTTTTGGTTTATTTGGGGGAAATCTTCAACCGTCATTTGGCTGAGTTAGGGTACTGCAGGGTTATGTAAGATGCACAAAAAACACCTGCCTCTGTCCTTGGTAAGGGGTTCTGGCATCCCAGTACCCGTATGTACCCATATAACATTAAACCCGCCCTACCACGGGGAGTAAGAGATTATTATATAAGCGCTTCTTACGTAACGCGAAAATTTGTATGTATTTTTGTTTCTCTTTCACGCTCAAGCAGCTGAACTGATATGGATAAAATCTGGCACGGAGATAGCTCAGACCGTGGATTAACACAAAGGCTACTTTTTATCCTGTATTTACGCGTGTAGCAAGTAAAACTATTAAAATGCGTACCTGTAGTTACTATTTCTATTATCAAATGAAATAGTTATTAAATTCCGATAGTATCTATCTGTAAGCCTCTAATCTGTGCCGAGTTTTTTTTGCCGGTTAAATTGAATACATAGTAATTTATCAGCGAGCTTTTTATTCTTAGTTTATGATAACCGCCGTCTTGAATAGTTGAAAAACTTTCTCAATGTGACAGATTCGCCATTCAGTTGAGCTACCAGGAATTTTACGCACAACATATTTGATATTTTTGTTAAACATTTTTATAGCCTCGCTTTCATCTTTAAATGAGCAAACTAGCTGTTAGCATGTGATAGTTTGTAGAATTTATTTAATGGTATATTTGCATACATTGTAATAACTTATCGATCTTTGCTAGACAATCTGAGTAAAATTCCTTCTTCATGTGCTGCGTGTATAATATCAGTCGATATATTATCTATATGTTTATATATAAAAGAGTAACTCCTGACCGACTGACTGACTGATATTATTTATGCAGGGGTTGAATTTTTAAAATAACCCTCTCTAAGTCTGAATTGTCAAATCACCCTCAAATTTTTCAAATCACAAATCACAATCAAGTCTTGAATTTTCAAATCACCCTTCAAATTTTTTGTCAAATAAGGCAGTCAAAGTCTAACAATTCTAACATTCCATGTTATGTCGCGAATAACGCCCCGGACGATAGCTGCTAGTTTTTTTTATATATCGCGTTTGATTTACATAATTAATTCAATTCAAAGATAGTGAATTAACTTTATTAAAATTAGGAGTAAAATATTATTAAACACAACTTTTGTAGTAGACGGATGTGTTAAGTAAAAAAGTAAAAAAAAAGTAACTAAAAGTCTATCTTTAACTAAACAAACATTGCTGTCGAACAAAGTAAACAGTAAAGTTTCAGAATTTCAAGAAAATCATTTGTTTGAATATTTAGCTTGGAAACCATCAGATTTCCCAATCGGCATCGTTCACGAGTCCGATGATCGACGCGGCTCATCGATTTGGCAACTGATCTTACGATTGTATCGATGCGGGTCGTACATCACTAGTGTACCTACTGTATCGATATAGGCCGTACATCACTAGTACTGACGGCTTCTGACGGGACTGACCGACGCGATGAAACTTGGTGCATTGAACTCCATACTGTATGCTCGATTCCAAATAGAATGATGAATAGTCGGTATATTGCAGTTCAGAAAGAACAGATACTATAAAGCTATATTTTTGGTATAGGGAATATAATGGTAGTTACTTTGGTTTTAGCGCTGCTTCAGTGTTCTTGTCAGGGAACATGTTGTAATTAACAAAGCATTTTGTATGGTGCAGAAATATAAAATATCAGCATTTTGTTGAACACGTCAGGGTATTTATTAGGGCTTTGTCAAAGTGAGAAAATGTGACGTTTATTTTCTATTCTTTTTAAATATTGACCCGTTGACTGAATATTACGTTTTAGATACTACTCATGGCTGCTATAAAAGGTATAACTTAGTGTTTGTTCACGAGAAATAAACATAATATAACTATTATGGACATATTTTAGTACAAAATCTGATATAGGTAAGCTTTCAGTCGCGAGGTGTAATCAATGACTTTTAGTATTATATAATTTCCAACGTTAGTCTTTCGAAAGCAAATAATACTAATATATACCATGATTCATCTCTAATATCTCATGGTAAATAATCGCAATGTGTCAAATGGGATACGTAGACCCGATTCGGCAAATGTCGCCAAGTTAAATTTAAGCTATGAACTTTTTTATGAGTCTTGTGTCTTAGAAATACGCTCAAAAAGGTATTACAATTTTCTGACTTCAAACAATAAAAGTTAAAAACTCCAAGCCAGTTTTACTCACATTGCATACAGAAATAGACAGACACTGCAGTGGGAAATCGATGCATGTGCTGTAAAAATACTGACTACTGTTCAGTACATACATGACCAGTCCAGCAATTCGGCTCTTCGGAAAATGTATTTTCCTTTATCTTCCGTTGTTTCTTGCATTTTACTCGAACTGGTCAATAAAAAATGGCAATTTGAATTTGAGATACTTCTCGTAAGGGGTTTAGAAATGAGTATATGTATAAAAGAGTAAGTGGCATTTAAATATATAACAAATATATATGTAAATAATGGTCCAGTAATAAAATGGTAAACTTAATTCTCTGTCCTGTAGCGTCTTGTATCCTACTTTTACTTGACCAGCATTTTTTGGGAAAAATTAATCCGAACAAGTTCATTTATGAAGAAAAATAAAATTACATTGACTTGTTTTTAACATATTACTTTACAATGGCATTAACGCTAGTCGTATGACGCCATATTAAAAAATAGACAAATACTAACATACATACACTCTCACTCACACGCAAGTTCTATATCTTAGTACTAAGATGAAGGGTTGTCATGTTACATCAATGCTTTATTACCTATAAAACATCAATCGGCCATCAGACAGATGGGATGAGAAAGTGGAGCAACTTTTGCCTGTATAATAGTATAATATCAGTTAAGATTAAAAATATTTTTTCTAACAAACAACAACACCAAAAATTACTTAACTATATTTTAATATTTTTATTTGATTATACAGATTGATTATACAGAAGACCATAATTTGTAGAACATCTAATTATTGTAACCCACGGCTCACTGGAACTCACTCGAATGGATTCTTCGCCCGAAACTTACCTAAGTTACGAAAATTGTTTTTATTTTGAACTCTAAATTTATGGTTCTCTTTGCTACAAGGAATTCAAGTATATTATTATGTAATGGGTAGACAAACGCCCATAATTATTATCACATCTTTTTGTTATACACGTTGTATATAAAGAGTTTCAGAACCGTAAGCTCCACTTGCATCAACCCCCCCCAAGTATTGAAGACACTACGATAGCGTGGTATCGGCGTACATCCCTGCGTACGCGCATCGAGCAGAAATAGCTCGCAACTAGGTTAATACCCGCACCGACACACGATTTTTGTACACCAGACGATGGACAGGGCTATATCGGCTTACGTAGACGTGTACTGGCAGCTTTTTAATTTGTTACGTGGTAATAAGGAAGTATATCACAACTAAAACTAAAAGGAAATAAGTATTTTTAGCGCAATTGGACTAGTGTTTTAAATTTTTTAAATATGTAGAAGTAATTAACAAAAGCTTTAACTCAATCGCAAGGGGATTGCTTTTTCTGGACAAATATGCTTGATCTTTCAACCACATAGATTTTAGCGGACGCAAGTAATTTCTGGGTAATTGACAGCCTGGTGGCATTAATAATAAATATCTCGGCTTATTTCAAACAGACGACCATTCTCGCTCAACTTTTTCTCGCTTTAGATACACAGACAAACGCATTAAAGAAACCTTGGTATAAAGTACTTATTGAAAAATAATCACTCGCTTTGCTCACGCCTTAGACGATTTGCAGTAAACATTGGCCAGGATATTAAAAGTATCATACATCTCTACTCGTATGTACGTACATGCGTAGCTTTAACATATACAAGGATTAAAATACTAATTTCAATCTGAGCCTCTCGTTTTCTGAGTAATCCTCGTTTGACATCACGATCAAAGATGTGCGCAAAACAAACATCGTTTTGATAATAATTTTAGTCACCCCTTTAATGTATTGCCAGCTTTTGAAGGCGTTTTTTACCTATTACCAGAAACTGTGATATATGGATTTAATGGTCAAAATAATTGATGTGTTAGCAGTATTTTGTGAAACGCTTTAACGAGTTCACAAACGCAGAGTTTGCTCTATATATATCCGGTGATCAAGAGAGGATCTGAAAGCAAAATGCGCGTTTATGTATTTTGAAGATTTACTGCGTAAATAATATGAAAATATTGTGTAAACAGAACCTTAAAATCGGGTATATATGTTGTCAGGCTGACCTCAAATATAAAAACACATTGTAAATTACATTCCCATAAAAATTTAAGATAAGCAATAATTGCTTATCGCTACTTATTACTCTTACTACCTAGTTATATAAAACCTTAATCTAGCATTGTTATTATCTTAGATACTTGAATCTTTCTCAAACACTAGCTTTTGCCCGCAGCCTTGCCTACGTAATGCTTGTCTTCACGAGGATATGGCCCTCTTTTTTATGGTCCTCTTCGTCCTCAGTTGCTGAGGAGGAGACGAACAATCAAATCAACAAACACACTGTCGCATTTATAATGTGTGCGGATTAAAATTTCATTAATTTTCTTCCGCAACTGAAATATATTTTGCACTTGGACACGAACGCTTTAGTACATACGATTAAAATTCAATTTAGATGAATAACCTTTTGATTTGTGATGCAAAAGGAAATTATTATCGTATTTAAATTAAAATAAAAAAGAAATAGATGAACAAATAAACACACTTAACAACAAACAGCGTATCGCATCAATAACACGAGTACTTGTGTATTTTTTTTCTAATAATATTTACTTCTATAGCGGCAGATTACCTATAAGAAATATGTAATTAATACTATATGAGCCCTCAAAGATATTGCAGACTGGGTATCCGTCCGGATACAAACAGCCTCAAGAACTCATCGACGTAAACCATATTTTGACGTGTTCTAATACATTTTTGTCCCCAGTAGCGTTGTTATGTTTTGTCCCATTACATTTATTTACTGGGCGTATTTCTACAACTGTCAACTCTTACGTCAATATAAATAGAACGAAATAGTAATTGAGGAAACTGCGATGACACAAAAATAAATCGTAAAACCTTTAACAAATAGCTCATCATACGGAGAAATGTTGCATCTAATACAATCAGCTATAGTTAAATTTGGATTCATTCATTAGATAAAATGTCAACTAAAAATATAAATACATTTAGGTAAAACTCAACCGAAGGAAACTTTTTCCGAGTGCTAGCAACACCTATTTCGAAAATGGAACGCCTTTTAATCGTTTTATGAATGGCGGAGCGAACGCATTTATTCGGCTAGTTTGACATTAGTGGACACGTCACTGCATCTGTCACTTGGCAGATTAGGAAGTCAATAAATTGCTTTGAAATAACGTTTGGGTTGACTTAACATGGATGTTTTGGGTTGGCTTGACTTTAGAGAGAGCGTGACATTCTTTTCTAATTTGGGCGTAACTTCTGTTGTGTTCTTTGTAAATGTATTGGAGCCTAAAATAAGCTAAACTATTAAAGGTGTTTTGGATTTATTTTATAAGATTCGTGATGAACTCTTCGAGGGGTGTGGATAAGATCAACCAACTAGGGCTGTAATACTTTAAGTTCAATTAACTGAAAATAGTTTAATATTATTCTACAGGATTTGTTAGAACGTCAAACACAAGTCATAAAATGAAAGAGTTGGTATTGTGTAAGCTCTTAAGAGATGGTTTACAAATATTTACCAGTATCAATTTACTATGAATATTTTTGCCTTTTCAAAGCACAACTCTTTTTCTTTCTCTGAAAACATCTTTCTTAAACACTATACATAAAATAAATAATAATAATTAACTTTTCACACTCATAGCTCCTGATTAAGAATTCTCCTGTGTCGGGGATGTCACGCAACATTCACAAACACACGCACAAACACCTAGACCTACAGACAGATATTCAAACTAATCGTTCGAACATCTGACCCCGCCGGGAATCGAACTCAAAGCCAGCATGCCAGCGGCGGTCATACAATATTGCTCGTTTTTTTTTTATCCTACACGGCTAGGCATTTGACGACAAGTTCGCACGACCACAGAAGTCAGCAATTCTGTAGCCCTAGATAGAGCATGCCTAGGCTGGAATACATTGGCTCTCAAGAAGACTGCCGGAACACACCGTTAGGTGCTCGGCGACAGATCTTGCAACTTGAGGGTGGTAGCTAGCCAGGCGAGCGATAGGAAACGCCTTACCACCATGCTATGGTTTCCTCACGATGTTTTCCTTCACCGGTTTCGTGGGATCGAACCTCGTACCTTTTGCACGGCAGTTAACCCCACAAGCCACTCGACCATCATCGCTACAAATCTCGTATTTTCTGTTTTACAACTTAACCCTAACACTTGTTTATATAACAGCAAACTTCTAATAAAACTCCACAATACACAATCAATAAACAACACTGTACAGATGAAACACACATCATTCCATAACATACACACTTATTTTGGTACCGTTACATCTGTTGCTCGCGTAACCATAAGAAACAATAAAAAGTGATTCGAAATTAGGTCAGAACGATCGCTAATCTGTTTAGCTGGTACATTCAGAATTCAGCAACAAAATATGATTTCATCCGTCTCGATCGGGCGCGGGTAAATCTGACATCAATTTGTATAAAATTGTATAAATACTTATAAACTTCCTCAGTCCTGAAATAAACTGACTGGCTAAGGAGAGCCGACTTCACTTCACTCGATCAATTCTAATGTTTATTTGTAGGGTGCAATTTATTTTTATGAATGTTTAGTTAACTTTGTGTGTTTGTTGGAGTAATTCCTGTTTTAATGGAAACGATTAGTTTGGTGTTAAACTATTAATTACATCATATTTACGTGGTACGAATTAACTCTTTATTACAGACACTAAAACGGAAATACAGGAAAAATCTTACATCTAGTGTCACAAGAGGCGGCCTTATCGCTAAAAGCGATCTGGTAATAGATGGCAAAAAATATTCAAGTTTGAAAAGCGTATTCAATCTCGTTTGACTTCATGATTCACTAGCTTTAACACACAGTTTTGTTCGAGTTAAGTTGGTTTTTCCGAAAGGGAAAATAGCCTATGCCACTCTTCTTTGTAGTATCTCTGTCCAAAAAAAAACAGGTTGATCCGTCACTCAGTTGCTGTGGAGATGAAGGACAAACAAACCAACAAACACAATTTTGCATTTAAAATATGTGTAGGCATGGATTTGAAAATTTCTTAGCATAATACGTAATGAGAATGTTGATTTCTAACAAGAAGCTTTAATTAGATTTACTTAAAACTCGAACGTTTAGCTTTTAGATGGTAATATTAGGTAACTAAGAGCAGAAATTTTACCTATGAACTAAAAAAATTGAAAACTTGAAGATTGAACGTGCCTCTCAGGTACTAAAGATGATAGAATTTAATTATTCAAGTGGTATTTCAGTGAGAGTTACAGTCGACCTTTTTCTGCTATCTTTATCTAGAACGTGTTATGATGGAATTTTATATTATTTTGTACATCTAAATGTTTTACATAACCTTAGTAACTGAACTAGAAATAATAATAAAAAAGAATAACCTACCCTACCACTGGGTAGTGAAGTGTAGCTCTGGCGTTTTTTATTTATTTTTAATATTTTCAAGCAACTGAATCTTTTAAAAGTTGTGTTAATAACAATAAATAAGTGGTGAATTACGCAGTGTGATTATCTACATTTATGACCTTTTGATTTTTTATACAAAATCAGACGATTCTAAAACAACTACGATTGTTTTGGTTTGGATCCGGAAAATAAACCTGCAGTGGAGGGTAGATCAGCTTTGGCTGCTTAGTTGCAGATTTACTTGCTCACGTTGGCGTAAGCATACCTACCAAAAAGCAACAAAACAGCGGCGTATCCTGCGATTGACAGATTAGTGCATTTGGGTTTGAATTCGCAAAATTTTCGGTATAATTTTCAAGCCGATTTGGATAAACGGCGCCATCTATTAGTATCTATCTGGAGTAAAGAGCGCTGGGCTGTGACAACAATATCGCAGGAGTTCATCATTGATATTTGTATCATCCAACCAACCGACTTGTGGCGTAATTCGGCAGTTGGAGAAGAGGACCAGGCCCTTAGGGTGTAATTGTGTTTTCACTAGTTTGAATTGCAATTATACTAATTAATCATATATAACAAATAAATTAATTGTGAAACTAGAATTATAAGAATTCTTATAATTATAATTATTCTTATTAACACAATTATCACTAAATAATACTTTTATGTTTAAGCAACTTGACACTTATTTAACGTTTGTTTTTAGTTATTTTGTAAGAACGTGTAGAGGGCGGGACCTGCACCTGTATGTGCTTATGTTTATTTTACTTATAGATTATTATTTAAAAGAACAAAATATTAATTGTTAATTGTATTGTTTCTTAGTTATTATTGACATTTTATTTTATGAATTGATATTGACTGTTAGGTATGTAAAATAGTTTTTTTAATGGTATTTTATTTGTGTAGTCTAACTTTTGATCATGTAGGTACATGTGTAAAGACTTAATTGAATTTGATTAATTAAATTTCTCAAATTTATGTTCACGGTTTATAATTGAGGAATATGTTTTGTATTGAATATTGTTAATTCAAGACCTAATTTATTTTGTTATTTAGCATATGTATATTTGTAAATTATCAGATAATTATAAATGAGAATGAAAGATTCTCTATAACTGTTAAGACTAAAAAGTTTTTATACAATTTGTTGTTTTAGTTTTTGTTTTTTGTTTATAGTATAACCTCAGTACCTACCGGTTTTGTCTGGAATTATTGTTTTGATATTATTAACATTTTATTTAATTCATCTATCTATCTGCTTGATCACCAACCACCAGTTAGTTACCAACCTACATACGAAGGTACCCTTTCTTTTTAATTTTAAATCATTATTGTTTTTGTTTCGTATAATTTTCACATAAATGTTTGTTGTTCTGTATGTCGAAGTGTTTTATAATTTTGATACTTTAATTTTATAATTTGTACTTATTTAATATTGTATTAGGTACTCAGGCTCTGATTCTACGCACTATTTACATAGTACCATTTCACAATGAGTACTACTTCAGCGTCTTTAACATGTCCTCACTGTTCAGGGTCGACGCGGGTTTTCAGCGTACATGGGCTTAGAGTGCACATAGGTCGCATGCACAAAGAGGTGCTTCATCAGAGTTTTCCGTCGCAGAGCTCATTGGCCGCTACAGTTACCCAGCAGCTGCACAAGGCGGCGCCACCTTGCCAATGTCCATTAGAAAGGTTAGCATCTCTTAAAGCTGCCACACCAGTGCTTCGTCATATTCCTAAGGGAGCTCGAAACCAAGCGGCCGGCAAGCTCTGTGACATAATTAACAAGTGTGTGGACAGTAATGGGCTTGAGGACTGGAGTGCGCTTCTCTCTTTTGCCTATACTGCTTTGAAGGTACCGTCGAGGGAGTTACACGGCAATATGACTGCCAAGGTGAAAGCAAATGTTCAGTCCTCTGGTTCGTTCCAGCCCGATGACGAGTTTGGTGAAAGTAGAGTGACTTCAACTAGGTTGAGATCGGTGCATCAAAGAATCGAGTCAAAGGTTTTCGAAGGGGACTTAAGGGGGGCTGTTCGGTTACTGGTTAGTAATGATACATTTGCGGAGCAGGGTCCTGACACTCTCGCTGCTCTTAAAGTTAAGCACCCGGATCCGTCGCGTCCACTTAGCTTTCCGCCAGCACCAGACATATCGTATGCTGCGATTTCGGTGACAGTTGAAGATGTGATGCTGGCGCTTAGCTCTTTTTATAGTGGCTCTGCAGCGGGTTTGGACGGGATCAGGCCGGGACATTTAAAAGAGCTCACATCAGGGTCAGCTGGCGAGAACGGACACCGTCTTTTGGAATCTCTAACCAGACTTTCAAATTTCCTGCTCAGTGGTCAGCTGAATTGTGAGGTATGTCCATATCTGTATGGTGCCTCTCTTTGTGCTTTGTCAAAGAAAGATGGCGGAGTCAGACCCATCGCCATTGGCAGTGTATTTCGTCGATTAACTGCAAAGTTAGCATGTAAAGCCGTTAGGGAGGAGATGTCCGCGTACTTGCAACCGCACCAACTAGGCTTTGGTACGCGTCGGGGGTGTGAAGCAGCCATTCATGCCGTGCGTGCTTTCGTAATGGCTCCAGAGAATTCTAACTGTGTGGTGCTGAAGCTTGATATACGGAACGCGTTTAACACTCTCGAGAGGGACGTCCTTTTGAGCGCAGTCAAGGATAAAATCCCTTCCCTTTTTCCGTTTCTTCATCAGGTTTACCGTTTTCCTTCAAATCTTTTCTACAACAACGAACTTATTCTTTCGCAAGTGGGAGCCCAGCAGGGGGATCCGCTGGGGCCGCTCGTCTTTAGCCTAGCCATCCATAAAGTCATTTTGGAACTTAGGTCCTCTCTAAATTTATGGTACCTGGACGACGCCACTTTGGGGGGAGATCCAAAAGACGTGTGCCAGGATTTAGAAGCTTTGATTCCACGCCTTAAAGAGCTTGGGTTGGAAGTAAACCCCTCAAAATGTGAGTATTTCCCCTGCTCTATTGACGCTCGTAAACACTTCACTAACTTCGCTATTTCATTGCCAGGTCTTAGGGAAAATTGTCCTTCTTCTTTTAACCTTTTAGGTTCTCCTATTTTTTTAAATGCTGTCCCTGAGGCTATTATTTCTCGTCAACAACTTGTCCTTGATGCTCAAAAACGTTTAAAGGACCTATCCGCTCATGTTGCTTTGGTGTTGCTACGGATGTGTTTTGCTATACCTAAAATGACATATCTATTGCGGACTACTCCAACCTGGCTTTGCCCTGAAGAAATTAACGCATTCGACAACACTCTAAAATGCACAGTGGAGTCGATCTTAAATGTTTCCTTAAATGAGTCCCAATGGCGTCAGGCTTCTTTACCGATACGGTATGGTGGTCTAGGGGTGCGGTGCGCTTCTGATATTGGTCTACCGGCTTTTTTGGCATCGGCACATGGGGTAGCGGACCTTGTCACTATCATTCTTAACTCCAATGGTGATAATGCGAGCATACCTTATGTGTCTGACGCGCTGTCAGGCTGGTCTGATCGCAATTCAGGCGCATCATTCCCGGTGACTACGTATGCCCAACGCGCTTGGGATGAATGTGGGGTTAAGAAAGTTCAAGGCGACATAGTGCAAAATGCTGCGGGGGCGGATTTGGCTAGGCTCATGGCTATTTCGCGGTCAGAAGCAGGGGCATGGCTACAAGCGCTTCCTTCGCCTCACCTGGGCACATTGCTAGACGATGACTCTCTGCGTGTGGCGGTGGCTTTCCGCCTGGGATGTAAGGTGTGCGAACCTCATATTTGCATCTGCGGTTCCATGGTGGAAGCCAATGGGCATCACGCTTTGAGTTGTCGTCGCTGCGCAGGGAGGTTTCCGCGACACCATGCTCTCAACGAAATAGTCCGCAGAGCCCTAATTTCAGCCAATGTACCCTGCATGTTGGAGCCGCCAGGTTTAATCAGGTCCGATGGCAAAAGGCCGGACGGGCTAACGTTGGTCCCATGGAAAAATGGCAAGTGCCTCGTCTGGGACGCAACATGCGTCAATACTGTGGCTCTTAGCCATCTGGGCCGCTCAACGCTTTCACCAGCGGCTGCCGCAGAAGACGCTGCAGCTAAAAAACATATGAAATATGCGGTCATGAAAGAACAGTACCACTTTGTGCCTATTGCGGTTGAGACCTTGGGCAGTTGGGGTGCTGAGGCTAAGCAGTTGGTACAAGATATAGGCCGTCGAATCAGAGAAAGAGGTGGTGACTCCCGTTCTGGCTCTTTCTTGGTTCAAAGGTTGGCCATAGCCATACAGCGCGGTAATGCCGCCAGTGTTATGGGCACCTTTGCTCCAGGACTGAGTCAGAACGGGTAATTTAGTTAACATGCTTACCTATTTATGTAAGTTGTATTTCTATTTCATCATTTAGTTTCATTAATTATTTAAGTTACTATGATAAATAATCAAATTATGAAAATAAAAAGAATAATAAAAAAAACAATTGTTTATTGGCATAAATTCATAGTAGGTACATGTGTAATTAAGCTTATTTTTAGCAAATTACCTAGTGCTATTATATTTATATATAGAGACAGTATACTGAAGTACTTAAGATTTATTTAAACCTTACACCTTGAATCAAATTTAACAACATCAATAATCGAGGAATAGTAGAACTATTTGATAAATAAATTAAAACAATTCTTGAAGTTACCACCCGAGTAATGCATCGGACAACTCGACATATTTTACTCGTAGAATGAAATACCGCTTCAATATAAAATTGTATATACTACATAAATAAAGAGTAACAAGTTTACAAAAGTATAGAACTTGGCGTTTTTATAAGTAGGTGGAGGTTATCCCTTCAGCAAAGTGATAGAGAGCAGTCAAAAGTTGGTTGGATATCCAAATATTTAATGAGAATCGGATAAACATGAGTAGCGTATCTACTAGTATCTTGAATTGTGCAGATGCGAACCAGACACGTTTATTAACTGGAGATACATTAGTAGTACAGATAGTGCCAACCCTATGAGTACAGTTGTAGCTGTAAGTACACTGAGAAAAAGCCAAATGAAATTTAAAAAAACAAACCCGAAATCATCATAAACGTAAAATTTAAAACAACAAAAACATTTGTTGTAGCAGTCATCTTGGTTTTGTAATTATCATACTGTAGTATTTTACTAGTCAAGCCTTTTCGTTTCATACCCATATTGAAGGAGTTGTCAAATAAATTGTACTCCGCCATTTTGTGGCGTCGTCCATCTTGGATCAATTTAAATCAAACATAGCTAAGAACCCTCCTTTCAAACACACACACATAGACGTCAAATTTATAAACCCCGTCGTTATTGCGTCTGAGGTACACTGATTCCACTAAAATATAAGACAATACTACTTATCTTTACAGTGAGAAGCATACTCGTCTTTTCTGATTTACTCGAATAATTCGCTATTTATGAAAAGAAGAATTGATAATATGATGAATAGATCTTCCGTTTTTAGAGATCGTCTTAGTTTTCAGGTATTCTGACTTTATTTACAAATTATAGTATGTGTTTTGGATCCAAGCGCCAACCTTGAGTTCTCCGTAAACATATAGAGGTACTTTAAAAAAATATATCAATTCATGAACCTTTTTATGTTTCGTTTAAAAATAACTTTTTTGTGGTAACTAGTATTAGCAATTTTCTTATTTGCGTATAAATTTGACCTTGGTGAACTGCCTCAAGAAAGGTGTCAAGGTGTTGTCATGGCATGCAATCATCTATCGATGTAAGTAGATGGTGGTCCGTACTAAGTGCTAATTTCCTGTCCTTTGTCGAAAAGGCAGTTGAACCTCCACTGGCAAACTTCCGTTATTAGAGCTTTTTTAAGTGCATGTTGAAACGACTTGAGACGAATGGAATGGAATACTAGTAGCTTTGCATGCGAAAAAAATAAAATAAAAAGAAGTTTCAAACTGTGAACCCCTATTTGTACCTTTTAGGGATTAAATTCCCAAAAATTCCTTTCGGAGTACACTCCGATAGAATACTCTCTTCAAATTTCATGTCCTTAGGTGCAACAGTTTAGGCTCTACGTTGATTCCTAGCGAATTATATTATCTGTCAGTCTGGACTTACTATTTTATATATAGAACGTAGATTAGTGGCGTAAAATTAGGCACAATGGAAATGTTGTAAAGGTATTGTTATTAATTCCTTTGACTATATCCTCTATAATTTAATATTATAAAAAATTAATATCTATTCTAATGCTATATCTATTGTAAAGTATATCCATTCAAAAGTTGCCTGGAAGAGATCGCTATTAGCGATAAGGTCACCTCTTTGCACTACCATTATTAAGCCCTTTCTGGTTCATATATTTCTTTTACGTATACACAATAAAGTGATTTTTAACTTTGGGTTATCATAGGATCGTTGGTTTTTACAATCATTCATCGCCTTAACAAGTCATCTTTTAAAAGAAAATTAAAGACATTCTACTTGATTGAAAACTCAGTTTTATGGGTTTAATTCTGGCATAAAATGGACTAAGGCGACGCAAATAGATCAGATTAACTTTACTACTATACAATTGAATTCACTATATCTTTGGCTTTTATGGACTTTATTTTTATTTTTTGGTTTTTATTTTTAAATATCACATGCAAGTTTCTGCAAAATTATCTTATCTTTTTAAATGTTAGTACCTTCTACGAAGAATTAGAAAATAGTGAAGAAAAAAGATAAATATAAGCGGTACAGCTGTTTTCAAGTAATGGCGTGACCAAGAGAAATAGGGGTTCATATTTGGTCGTTTCTATTAGTATTGTATAGCTGTGCTTGCACGGGTACATTAAACAAACCTAACGAAGCTAAGAATTTAGTTTATTCATCTAGTGGACTTTGAATTATAGGGGGAGAAATACAAAGAACTTTCTCCTGAAAATGAAGTTATTGCGACGATATGCTAGTCCCCTATCCAAACTCCAGGTATACAACGAATAGTGTAATATGATCATATGGGCACCTATGGCAATATCATTTAATTTGTTTTTCGAATAAAACGGTATTTTGATCAGGCTTAAAATCAGTAAGAATATCAGAAACTGTTTTTTTACATAGACTTCAACGTTCTTTGCCTTATTAACTATCAGATTATCAAGGTTCATAAAATAAGTAAACATCAAAAATAAGCTTACGCACGCGACTTTCCCTGTATCAAGCACCAATGAATTTTCAAAGCTTGAGAGGCGGTACGGCATCGATTTCAAGAGCCATCCACCCATCTTCCCAAGTAGCACGCGCGCCCTTCTACTTTCACCAATTTAGGACTATATTAGGACACTGGGTGTTAAAATCAATTATCAACTCTGTGACGTGAATAGCTTCAGCTCCTGACCTTTTTTTAGAGCAAGCGAGCGAAGCGAATCTGCTTCCTGTCTATTAAAAATTTACTTTTGTCTGTCAATCATGACAAAACTACGATAGGTATGCTTACAAACAAGGACGGATAATTTTGAGATAATTTTTTTGAAAGTGGAGAATTTCTTATTATTTTCAGTTCTCCGATCGAGTCAATATTATTTTGAAGAGACTCGATACTCGTACATTAATAGGTGCTAAAGCAAATGTATGGCAGAGACAAACGTTACTCAACGTCAAATAAAACCTGAATTTGAACAAAATCTGCTGATAGTTCATCAAGATTTAAGTCCCGTAAGGGTTTGCGCTAAATCTTATTGGTAGCGCTGCAGAACTAAATACACGTGTAATTCCTCCTTTAGACTTTGATATTAAACCAAATTATAAGACACGCCATCGCTACGAAGTAATGAATCACTAAGGCCACAGGCTCCTCAGCTCCCATAGACGGAGACCTGGTTAATATCACTGCCACGTTTAAAACAACAGTTGTTAACTCAAACAATATCTCCTAGTCAAGGCCGTTTACCGTATTACACAATACTACGCGTCCTACTATATTTCCAACCGTTCAAATATTCATACAAATGTTCGTAGCCGTACTATTTTTTCTTAGTCGTAACTATTACAAAGGTGTACGTCGCGGTTTTATGCGTATTTCAGGCTCTGACAGGTTATGGGCTTTCGTGATCTCTTGCCGCTTAGAGTATGCAAGGTTTAGGAGATCAAAATTCAGTCAAGGGAGAAATGATAGTTGCATTAACTAAGAATAAGAATATTTTTTTGTATTGACCTTTAAATAACTTTCGTTAAAGGCAAGTCTTGTTATTTTTGAATTATTAATTAATTACTTTAAATTTTTTTTTAAACTTATTTAAATACTTTTATAGTTCTCATAACATATTTATTATACTATATATTGTGATTTATTTCTTTAGTTATTAGTAATTAACTGTGTTTGTTCAACGGATTACTAGTTATTAGTGTAATTGTGTCTTTTTGTTTTGAGTTCTATATTGCTACGTTTTGTAGCAGTATTTAATTTATTTTTGGAAACGAAATGACTGAACTAAATACTGGAATTTAAAGTTCCCCTTAATTCAACTTAGACATATTGCATTTGGGTAATATCAACCAGGTGATTTGTGGCAACCAAATCGGTGGGATTTGTTCACTTTCATATTATTTAAGAAGACGGGTTTTCACTTGTACCTGATTGTTGGAAAGGTCCAAATATAGTTTCGTTAACATTAGGTGAATTTCATCAGGGATGAAATGAGTCGTTCGTGTCTTCAACAATGACACGTCTCGCAAAAAACCGTCTTCTTAAACAATATGAATCAAACAGGCGATACTTTTCTAAATAAAATTTGTTCACTTTGGAATGGACGTGAAAAAACACGCCAGTGAATATGGGCGACATTTTAATATTTTTTGTGATTTTGATCACCCACAACCAAAATTAAAAAACTCAACTAAATAGTTTAGTTTTAAGAACATCGAAAAAACTAAAGAGCATCTTTTTCTCGACTTGGGTATAATTTGCGCGACATTTTAATATTTTTTGTGTTTTTTGATCACCCACAGCCAAAATTAAATAACTAAACTAAATAGTTTAGTTTTAAGAACATCGAAAAAACTAAATAGCATCTCTTTCTCGGCTTGGGTATAATTTTCATGGTTTGCGAGGATAATGATTGCGACAGTGGCAATTACATTAAAGCGCAAATTAAATAGGTGTGTAACGTGGCAGTGGCTTGACTACGGTGACTTTATTAGATATTTTTAATTCAATGAAATATTGTATAACTTGAATATACCGTATGACACCATTAAATAACAGTGTGTTGCTACACGTTAGCGCCAAGACTAAACATAAATCTAAATTAAAATAAATAAAAATCCTGTTGTCAGCTAGATATTGCGACTGATTATAAGATAATTATTTAAATTTCGGACACAGTTTAGCGGCTAATATTACTTTCACAGTGGTTTGCCAGGATAGTATAACCACTATTGGCATCCAGTACTAAACTAACAGCCGGTACACTAAACAACTTCAGCTTTTATTTCGTAATCGTTCAAAAACTGGTACATGTAACTGATAGTGAAACGTAGTGTTACGAATAAAAAATCGTGAATTCATTTTTATCAAAGAAAAATAGATAATTTTCTCATTACGTAATTTTTCTCAATTTCTCATTACTTATATTTCTACGGTTGCAGTAAAATTATGCAGTGCCCCCTAAGGGCATTTCTTAATAAATGTTTGACAATTGAATCTTGTCAACATTTCAACATCATCTTCTTGTCCTTATTCCACTACGTGGGGTCAGCACAGTATGTCTTCTTCTTCCATTCTACTCTATCTGCCGTCATCTCTTAATGCACTCCCCTTTCACACATATCCCTCTTCACACAACTCATGCACGTCTTCTCAGGTGAAACTTTGTTTCTTGTATGACAAAATTGACGGGTACTTAATTATAAGTACTTGCAAGCATGCTCAAAATAGACGAGTATATTATAACAATACATATTAAAAATCAATGAATACTTTCACAATAACATTGTGAATTTGATTCTCTCCCACAATAACGGTTCAACGTCACTAAATTTAAAACATCGGCTGTTTTAAAACTTTAAAATAAACTGCGTTAAATAAATGATCTTCTAGCTATAAAGTCGGTCAGCCTTGAATCGTTGAAACATACCTGTTGCAAGTATTATAATTATTTACAGTCGTAAATCGGATCAACAAATGAATTGAACTGTTTATTTTATTTATCTTCGTGTTAAGGATAGATTTGGTGGAAACATCAAGTACGTGACTATGACTGATAGATGCGGTGATGAAGGCGATAGATTCTAGTCTACAAATAGTTTTTGGTCTGTTATTTTGGAGAAAAAGTTGGTACATAAAACCCCTTTTTTAAAATGTACATCGCATTTTCTTTACTTATGATTGATTTCTTAATGGCAACCATTTAAACCCGGGGGGTGATATTACCGCCAGAATGCGTATTTAAAACATTAGACTGTAATATAGTTATGCGTATTCAACTACTGCTAAGTACAAATAATACGCCAGTAGTAAACTAACTAAAAACTCGCGTACGAACCGTCCAAAATAATAATAAAAAACAGTAAACTAACTAAAATAACGTGTACGATTGTTTCCACAAACAAAATAAACGCAATGAAACAATATCTATTTTACATTTTTCCATGAAATAAGGCATAGTACTCGTATTTCTGTGGATGAGTGATGACGCCACAGTCGTTATCTGTGCTTCCGGTTCCGTTGTCGAAGGGTCCCGCTATTATGTTGTTTTATTTCCATGGTGTAACGGCATCGGCGTTTTTGCCAATAATGGCCGACGATTAAGTGTACTTCTTCTACTGACTCTAAGACCGAATCAATAGATTTGGAATTATTATTCTTTTACTAATCGTAGCCTTAGTGGAATGCTATTTTATTCTACGGCCAAGAGCATTAGGACAAGCCAACGTAACAATACCTACTGTTGAAGATCGTAAATTCTAAGGCTGCCAATACTCAAGGTAAACTTTTTAAACTTGTTGTAAAAGAAAAACTGTCATTACTATTTTAAATTAAGACATTCTTGTATAAGACAGTGTCAGTAAAGTTTAGGATTAAAATGTTCATGCGATTTACAATGGTCCCGATAAAGAAAGCGAAAAACACAGCGAAAAATAAAACAACCAAGAAAATTACAATAACCTAAACCTAATTCGCTTACTTCATGCATTCAAATGAACAGCCATCTTGATAGCATGAAACGATGGATCTTAATAATTCGATGCATATACTTACAAGGGAGACGACGATGTAACAACGTTTTTATGAGGTTATTTGTGGGTTTATCTGTAAGCTTATTTTTATGTTCATTCCAGTTGGGAGCGTCTCAAAAGGGTCCCCGCTGGCCCCGACCGTAGTTAAAACTACCATATTCTGTCAGTTTTACAGCGTTTCTAGCAGAGACGTAGCCAAGTAACCAAAATGCCTTGGTGCATAAAATGTGGGGCCCCAATATACTTATAAGTTAAAACTCACTAAAAGATATCTTCCAGTAATCATAATATGATTGACTGGCAATAATGACAATAATGTCTAAAAATATTTAAATCAAGTGACTAATATTATTTGGTCAAATGAAAGTCAAGAAACTAAATGACGTTACTCATTTCGATTTCAATTCATACATCTTAATTTCAGTGGAACCCTACTTTTAATAGTTGGATCTACGAGTAAAACTATTACAGAAATGTATAGGTACATACTCGTACCTATTAACAATAAAATTACAATCTAGCTTATTAATCATTTTTTCCTAGCCTAAGCTTTTGGAATAAGTTTAGTCTATGACGAGGTTTGATGATCAGGCTCCGAGGGCCCTCTGGCACCGGGACTAAGCAACGTCTAGTTACGCCACTGGTAACCAGTGGCGTAAAGCAGGGAAGATATAACTAGAGTCGGACTTAGTAGTATAGTCGAGTACTGCTCATAGCGTGGCTAAAGCGTTTCTAAGTCAGAAACCATAGAGGCTGTAAAAATTGTCTTGACCATTTTTATCTTTGGCAGGCTTGGTGATAAGTGAACCGAAGAATCGTTTCTTGTTTTTCGACAGCTAATTTAGTCATCATCAAAAGTCATCCACAGTTACATTACTGATTCACTTCCACGTTCATGCCATAACTTTAAAGTGTTATTTCTTTTGGAAGTTTAATATCTTGGGGAAGAGTGATTGATATTTATTTGTTTATAACCCCTTGATAGAGCAAGAGTTATAAGTTTAATGGGTGTGTTTATGAAATTGTGACAAAGAATATGGTTTCCTCATAGTCTCATATGACTACTAAATAATGGTTAGATTTTAATGCAATCTTAATTTGCCTGAACTTACGCAATCTAGATTTTTCTTAGATATAAATCATGAATAAATATGTTTTAATAATGTTATGTGTTAATATCTTTGTTGGTATTGCTGTAGTGCCTTGTGTGTCTTAATGAACGCCTTCTTTCTTTTTTTCTATATATCAGCTCGTCTACGTATGTTATCTTCTGAATAAGCTTTCATAAAATTAAACCAAAACTTGTAAATCGTTTATATGATCGGTTCTGATCACGGTTTCCTAAAAATTTAACAGGCTTAATATTGGTGATAATATACAGACTGTGCGGAAAGAGAATGAATGAATGAATGAATAAGCTTATAATATTATTTTTGGTGGTTAGATACTTCTCTTTAGTATAGTTTAAGAAGGTTTTCAAGGGTAACCGATTGTTGGAAAGGTCCAACTTTAGTTTGGTTCACATTCAGTGAACTTTACTAGGATGAAATGAATCGTTCATGTCTTCAACGATGACACATTTCGCACTCGAAAACCCGTCTTTTTAAACCATATGAAACACACGTTAGTTTTCTCTTTAGTACTCTAATTGTCACCTCCGGCACACTGCACTGAGCTTTTTGTCCAACTGTGTCAGAAAATCTCATATTACCGTACTGTGTAATTTTACGTTATTTCTATATATGATAATACTGTCTCTATAAACACATTGTTTTTGTGAACGTTGCTTGTTTCTTCACCTCGGGCCTGTGTTGTAAATGTGTAAATTATTTATTTATCGTGGAAAACAGCTACGACCCGGTTTAGGGGCAGTTAAATTTTATTTTACCTTCATGTTCGAATTAAAACGCGCTTTACGTCTCAGTTGATACGTTTGTATAAAAGAATGTGGGTATTTTATCAATACTCGCATACCTGTCGACTGCTATCGACACCTTTCTGGGCTTTTCCTATAATTTAATTCGGTATATATTTATTTATTTATATTTAGCTAGTGGAAATAATTTCTTTACTTTAACATTCACATCGTTATTGAAAAAAAATGCAACTTAAATAAATTACCTTTATATTATATTATACTTGATTTACGGACAATTTATAACAGATGCATATTTTTACTTCGAACAGCTTGAAAGTGAAGATAAAGGTTGATTAAAAACTCTTTGTTTGACTAAATCGACGCCAAAAGCGTATATGAATTTAAAACAATAAATGAATTTTGGTGTTTTTGAATAAAATTAATTCATTTATTTATTTTAACCGACTTTAGTATATGTGGAGGTTTATAATTAGTCAGAATATTTTTTATAATTGTTTTCCGGTTTCTCAGCGATCCTACGACTGATTTAGGAAACTTAAGCTTACGTCCCGTCCCTTATGTATAATAATATCCCGCCTCGCCTTATGTGGTGGTCCCATCCGAATTTTATCAAACTCAGTCCAGTCGTGTGCTAAAAATATCAAGTACACATATTGTTTGTCTAAACTTTTAGGTTTCAACTAAAACATGATAAATATTCAACTTTACAATGTAAATAACAATCATTAGATACAAATTAACCTCTTCGTTATTCTAAAATTGCGGAAATTACACTGATATATGTATCTTATATATTGTTTTATTATGTTTTGATTGAATTAAGTCAAATATCTAAAAGTATGTTCATAGCTTGTTAAAAGTATTCGTTATAATTATAACTATATCAGCAAATAATTAGCAAAATTAGGGGAAAGTCAAGGAAAAGGTCCCTAACTACCTCTCGCTATTCCAAATATAGCTCGCGACGCGCTGCCTGAATGCCAATGATGCCTTCATTATGCCAATTACTAAGATGTTTACCTACTTTTCCACATTACCGCATTTGGTCAATATAATTAAGAATCGTGCACATGCGAAAACCATGCTATTTCCTTCATTAACAATGTATTTACCAAATTAACGTCGAATTTTTAGGAAGGTAACAGTTTCCGTGAGTTCTTATAAAAATCAATATAATCAATACAGCTCACTTATCGGCTAGTAGTAGTAAGGCATGAAATATGTGAAAATAAGAGTTACCAACCTTAGTTTCAGATTGACACCGTTAAAACTGAGAACTGCCAAAACGAAACCAAGTTTACTTGCTCATCACATCTTTCATGACTTTCATGTCAAAAACAGCGGCGCGTCAATATTTTTTTGAACTGAAGAAAAGTTACTATTTTTACGAATTTTCAAAGGTCCAACAACAAGAGTTGTTGCTGGTCGTCAGAAGCCAGACCTAAGGATACAATTTGATTAGTAGAGACCGAAATCAAAATCAGTTTTATTTACTAGAAACATGGTAATTCTCGTTCAAGATCTTATTATAATTTTAGATCATGTCCTGCCCTAGTTTGGCATGCAAAATATCAAAATTAGGTTTGTAGACCCTATAGACGGAGTTTTATTCTCAAATTCTGTATTGATCCTTTAGTTAGATTTAATCGTAGTAGTGACAACAGTATCTTAAAACACCACTAACTGATAACCGAGCAAAACTGTTTCAACGCTTATTAAGAAGACGATATTAGTGATATGCATTCTCCAGTAATCTATCTCCAATTTTCCCCGATCGTGGGTCAAAATTGTCTAATCGTTTGGTGCTGTGCTATGAGCTACGAGCGTTTGAGCATTATCGTGCCACAAGCGTACGTAAATCACCGAGCGATATTACAACCAGATTTGAATTTAGAATGCGCCATAAATTACCGATAGAACCTTTAGTTTGTACTCCTAGTGTGTAATCGTCTTTAGAGTGAATCTGAAACCGGGAAGCGGTTATAGGGAGGTCGAGAGAGAAAAAAGTATCAGCAACACAATTACAAGAACTGGAAGACACAGCATAAGTAGGCCTCCCACTAGGTGGACTGACAAATAACCAGTCGATGCAATTGGCAGCTTGTTGATGGGAATGGCGGTCTAAGGGGGAGACCTATAGGAGTGGAACTGTTGTACCTGAGACCCAGGTGGTCAAGTCTGTTATTTGAATTGTTTCAGAATTACAATTACATTGCCCAAAATGGCCGTTTTGACATAGAATAGGCCACAGTTAGTATTAAACAAAACTTAATTATTAATATTAACTCTGATCTATTCTATGTCGAAACAGAGATTTGGACACAATGCAAATGTAATTCTGAGATATTCAAATAACAGACTTGACCACCAAAGCGAGACCGGGGAAATGCACAATAATACACCCCAAGCGGGACGGCAATATATATAACAATTGTCATTTAATTGTTAACGTAGGAATATATAAGTATTCGTATGTGACGTATAAATAGGAAATAAACGAACTCGATATTTAAGTCGAACCTAGTAAAGCGACAGATAAAATACATATGAGACATACAGAGTTAACGCAATGCTTAAACACAAGCAAAAAAATGTTTTTTCTACATATCAGAATTATTTGATGAACATCATTTAAATACGATAGGTAGATTAGATTCACGATTTTCATTTTCTAACTCAAAATATTGAAGTATAATACGAGTAATAATAACAAAAGTTTTTGGTAAACTGAAAATATATTCAGAAGTTATTAGTTAACCTGGCCGACGGCAAAATGTAAACACAAATGATGTTATGCTATTAACTGGAGAACGATGACAATAATGGAGTCAACCATTAGGTAAATGGCGGCTTATTAATGATATCAGGCATTTAAGTTGTATAATTTCAGTACCTAACATGATATAACCTTTAGCAAGAGTACTTTATAAAGTTTGTAATAGTGCTGCAAGTGACATATAATCCGCATTGTGATTAATAAGCTGACTCATAAAATCGAGTGTGAAACTCACGTGTACTCAAAAGAGAGCTTTCATTGATGAGAAAATCTCTATAAATATATCCGATAGCGACAGCCAACGCACATGTGTACGGAACAATAGCAGAGAATCCAGGTTGCGGCGGCGATTTTTCAAACACAAGATTTAATGCATGCTTTTTTTATTTTGTCATTAACCTTCGAGGTGCTCCGGTTTCGAATCGGCAACGTTATATTTCTGAAACACGGTTACGCGGTGATTAGCGGCGGAGTAGAAAGATCCGCCTCGCGGTCTGTCGGTCGCTGGCACGTGCGTTCGTCGCTCGCGGTTCACTACCGTCCACTCTCCACTACCTCGCGGCACTCTTTCACAAAGTTAATTCGAATTTCGAAAGAAAGTTTGTGGGTTACTCCACGGAGCGCGTGGCGCGGCCGGCGCGCCGGGCAGTTCGCGGCGACTGGCCGCGGCCCGCCCGCCGGCCTCGCGAGAAAAGCTCCTTACGTGAAACACATACAGGGCGATGTGCATTCTATTTATAATGTTAAGTTGGGCGTGCACCGCGCACCTCGCCGTTAACATCATAATATTTGAAGTTATTAGGTCGGCTGATGAAACGAGTTGCGGCATCCGACGTTACGTCTCAATAGTTACCGTGATGGAGGGCGCCGACTATGTCGCTCGTCGCCCTCGTACCACTCGACGATAATTGACGATATACGAGAACCGATCTATGAAATCGGGTCCCGGTTATATTGAACAGGTCGCGCGATACACTAACAACATTGGAAGGGCTCCAACAACAATACAGATACGTTACGGTTTACGATGATCGTGAGAATCGCGTTTGACGCGCTCGATGCGCTTTTAAAATTTACATTATTTACTGAAACAACATCTTCAGTTACAGTACAAGCTATAAAAGCGGTAATAAATATTGATATTTGATAATCGTAAAAGAATATGGCTTGTGTTTGAAGACGTCTGGTCTGATGAGAAGTTTGTTGAAAGGTTATTGTGTTTGCGCGGACGTCAGTCAGTGTTGACGGGCGCGTGGCGCGGGTGTCGACGGACGAGTCGCTCGTCACTCACCGGTGGCAGACACTGGCAGCCACTGTAGCCCACTGTCGGGCTCTTTACTGTCACCCTGTAAACATGCGTACACACTGGGAACGAACAAATCGAGTAGGAA
The DNA here is from genome assembly GCA_947049295.1 of Ligdia adustata. Classification (NCBI taxonomy): domain Eukaryota; kingdom Metazoa; phylum Arthropoda; class Insecta; order Lepidoptera; family Geometridae; genus Ligdia; species Ligdia adustata. Next base: position 14,996,354 of record OX346216.1, read on the forward strand.
CTTACCTACTCGATTTCCTTTTACAGATTTGAACAAGCAATTGCTCGTGTACCAAACTTTCAGCCAGTTGAAATCATAGCCTCAATCAAACGCCTGTTTACTGTTTCATTTGTTATAATCAAAAATAACGCACGAGTATTATGTGCGTGAGCTCGAAGAGGACATACAGCGTTTGTTCTGAAAATGAGTCCCGATTGCGCTCGAAATCCGAAAAACTCGACGGATTTTACTAGTGCGTTCCATCGTGTGGAAACGACTATATGTTTGAACTTCCACAGTTCCTCTGACTTGAACCCGATCGAAATAGTTACTGACAGTCTAGTTCCTGTAACTATCAGCCTACCTCGTGCCATGAATTATAAGCGATAGCTTCAAATACTTACTACGATACTTAATATAACTTGTATGGAAAGCGATGCTGTCGTGTTTCTTTGGGGATAACCTTGTGTCAATAATCGCTTCTAGGGCATCTTTTTTTGTCTTATACAGATAGACATTTAACCACAAGTTCGCAAGACCACGGAAGTCAGCGATACTGTAGCCGTAGATGGAGCATGCCTTGTCTGGAATACACTGGCTCTCAAGGAAGGCTGCCGTAACACACCGTTAGGTGCTTGGCGACAGATTTGACTACTTGAGGGTGGCATCTCTTAGAGTACAGCGTGAATTATTAGGTCCTTACATATGAAATTGGCGTTTTGTCGTACTGGCCACTTTGATCTCAAATATCTCTTCTTTGGTTCATACATTTGTAATTCGAAAACCGTAATTCATTTGTTTTGTCCTCATTTAGTTTTTTCTTTGCGTCACGCAGTTAACAAAATGGAAAACTTGAAATATCCGATTTAAAATCCCTTCATTATTGTGCCGGTTGAAAAAATGTAACGCAGCAGTTGACGCGCGTTTGTCGGTTTGCTGCACTCAATTCATGAGGTACCCACCTTTCAAACTTTTTCACCTTTCCAATTTGCTTCAAGTGGATTAAAACAGTTTTATCACTAACACCGCAGCCTGCAGCTAACTCGGACGTGGTTTGCGATGGATCTGCTTCCATAATAACTTTCAATTCTTCATTAGCAACTTTAGTCTCCGGCCGTAAACGGGGCTTATTCTGCAGGTCGAAATTTCCAGAACGAAAACGTTGGAACCAAAAACGCACTGTAAATCACAATGCGTTTTTGGTTCCAATGTTTTCGTCTTTTGCGACACCGCCGCCATACACATCATTAATCCTTCGAGCCCTTTCTGCAGCACTGGTACCACGGTGGAACTCGTACTCGTAAATAACGCGATATTTCAAGTTTTCCATTTTGTAAACTGCGTGACGCAAAGAAAAAACCAAACGAGGACAAAACAAATGAATTACGGTATTCGAAATACAAATGTATGAATAAATAGCTGTATAAATTTGAAATTGGAATCCCTAACCAAAGAAGAGATATTTGAGATCAAAGTGGCCAGTACGACAAAACACCAATTTCATATGTAAGGACCTAATATTTATTAGTGTGCATATAACTCAGGTAAATACTATTCCGAAACCATCGAACTGGGCGAGTAAGTTAAGAACTTTTCAATCTCACGGACTTTTTAGTCAAACCATCAAGAATATCGGTCAAAAAATTTTGTAATTAGCTGTTTTATCAACAGGACAAAAATTCTGTCACAGTTTTTTTTTATCCTACACAACTAGACATTTGACCACAAGTTCGCACGACCACGACGAGATGTCTCTAGGTCTAAGCAAAACATCAACTAATTATTTTCTCTACTATGAACGCAGCTTAATACACTTCTACGCGTCACTGACGAACATGATTTAGACACATCGATGTCAATGCTGAAGGGCCTTCTAACCGATTTACCGAATAAAAATATAATAAAATCAAGAAAATAGATGCCACAGTCAAGACGACGATTTAATAAATCATAACTAAATAGCTTTGGACATAAACATGTTCTCTTGTAATAACCAAATTATACCCGAATAATATCTTTGCATATTTCATCTGGGTTTAGTGCTATTATAAAAAATGGAAAATGTTTTATTATACCTACATTTTTGTATGTCTAATAGTAGATCTCCTGTTGGTAAATCGTTATGAAAATTTATCTCAAACATTTCAAAGCAAGAATCTGAATTTCAAACGATTGCTAAAAGTTCACAGTTGTAACTGTAATGATATAAAAAATATGAGCGCATTACTTTGTTCGAGACCAATATACTTTAAATTAAAGTAACTTTAAAAAAAGTAAAGTAAAACTCGACTATTAAAGAAATGCTGTTTTCCTGCGTTTTTCGGATTAAATGGCGTCTACGTATATTTACTAAATATATAAATCGTATGGTGCCATATTATACAATAAAAAACAGTAATAAAAAATTTCAGAGACAAACGATTTCTTGTGGTTATATCCAGAACGTTTAATAAGATTGCATTCACCTATTCAAATGAGTTCAGAATGCCTTATTTTCAACATTGTTCCTGCTAGTTAGTATGATTGACATATTGGCGCGGGCGGCTACCGGACCGCTTGCTCGGCTATATCAGGGTATGTATTCTGCAAACGTATCTCGATTGAGTGATCGCTGAATTTCCGGGGATTCCGTACTTCTCAGCGCGGATTCAGCGCTCACGCAAACGAGATACGGTTACAGAATCGCCCTGCTGCTTACATCCTGTGCTAACTGACGCCTTTTCCCTTTACAAAGTTATATGCATTGCTTAGTATTTTTAACTTTCTTTGTGTTGCGATAAAACGTGTAGAACAGTTTGAAATTGGAAGTGTAACTGAGCAAGTTGTAGAAGACAGCTTTGATGAAATTCGAATGTGAGTTGTGTTTTTTTTTGTGACACAAACTTATTTACCGTCTCATATCTCGATAACCTCTTAGCTAATGTTGTTGTTATAGTTAATTTTTCTTCTTATTTTGTTAAAAAAATATAGCCATGTGATAAAGAAACACCATGAAAATGACTGTAGATGGTAGCGCCGGGAGGGGGCGACCTAAGAGGATGTGGATGAATTGTGTAAAAAAGGATTTGCGTGAAAGGGGAGTGAATGAAGAGATGACGGCTGATAGAATAGAATGGAACAGGAAGACATGCTGTGCTGACCCCATGTAATGGGATAAGGTCAGAAAGATGATGATCTTGTTAAGGATATTGAATAACTATTGTTAAACTTAAATGGCGTCGCAGCAAACTGCTCTCATTATGGTGATTTCTAAAATCAGACCCGAAAATATCTTAAAACCTGTTGTCTATGTTGGAATACGACCTATACGCGAGTACCAACATCTAGACAAGCATACAAGGCACTGACACATTAAATAAAGTTTTCTCACACGTGAAGTAATAATTTTTTTCCGTGATTTTTGCAATACTTATAAGAGCTACTTGTTAAAAAAAAGTTCGAACTTTTCATGATAGTAAATTCTTAAGATCCTATAATAAGGTGCTCGTGGGACATGTTTCAGTACTTACCCATACAACCTTCTACTTGAAAAGTTGGGTCAAGCACCACAAAGTATAGTTTGGTAAAGTTACTTGAGATTTATTACACGTTATCTAATAACGCTTAAGCGCTTCCTCATATAGATATCGTTCAACAACGATACTCAAGTTAAACGTTTAAGAAAATTCATAAAATAAAAAAAAAACAACTTATTTGATAATAGCTATTCGTTATTATACAAGAGTGCAAAGTTACTTTATAACCGCGTGATCAGAATTAGCTCAAAATTACTCGTAGAATCCCGAGCATTAGCGAGGGAATTAAAAGAGCACAAGGTGAAAATTTTCTCGAGTGCAACACGTAACGCAAGGAAATTACTACATACGAAAAATACTCATTATAGTTTTGTCTCTTACTTTTAACATAAGGTTTTATAGTAGGGCCAATTTAATAGGTCACAGATTGTTTATCACAGATAATTAACAATTCTTCAGGCATGGCGTGCTCTTTCTAAATTTAACAGGTCACATTTGACACTTTATCAAAATTCAACAACGTAACCTTGTAACAGCGGGCATAAAAAATTATTTAATTTTTCGAAGTTACAACTGCACATTTGATTAACGTTTTTTCAAATAATAATTATATCTTTATCGTAATTACCAAAAAATCAGGCAATTTTACGATTTACTTTCACTAATAAACCGTTTTAAATATAAAAAAAACAATTTTTGGTCTAAAGAACTGAACGTCATTTCAATGTTGCGTCTGTAAACCCGTTTTCTTTTTAATCTTAAGTGATGCGACTCTGAAATCGACTGTTGCTAAGTAGAATCGAATGAAATAATTTTATTATGTAAGGGAATATTTCACCATAAATTAATACATTGTGATTAAAATAAAACGTATAATTTTCCTTTTAAAGGAAAATGAATGAATGCTTACAGCAGTGATAAAGATGACAATACTAGTTATAATTTGTTATAAGATGTTAGTATCTTACAAATAAGAATGCCAATATTTGTCAATATTTATATGATGGTAACATTACTCTTAACGAATCTACTGTTAGGTGGTACGAAGTTCGCCGGGTCAGCAAGTCTTCTTATATATAAAAATCAATTCAAAAAATCAATCAAACAACCGAGAACGGCTGGGCCGATTTAGCACATTTTAGTCTTGAAGTGTTTGTCGTACTCCAGGGAAGGTTTAAATGGTAAGAAACATAAATAATTGTTAGGCAGTAAGAAGTTCGCCGGGCTCAATTTCAAATTCAAAAAACATAAATAGGTAAAGGATTCTAATGTCAATTTTTAAAACAAAATAATAACCATATGTAACTTTATAATAATAATATAGAATAATAACTGAATTCAATACACATAGAAGTCCGTATCGATTTATTCGCTTTAATCGATGTTTTAAGCATGTCACCTTACTATGATGCTAAAACTGACAGATGTATGTGATCTATTAAGCCCTACTATAACAATATGACATGAAAAGATAATGGCGCGCAAAAAACAAATTAAAAAAAAGTACAATAAAAAGGTTCCGGGTCTGAGTTTTTAACAAAATAAAAAAGGTTGTATGATGAATTCGGCACCATGGAGGTAAAAGTAAATAGGTTGAATGAGGTTTTTAATTCACAAACTTAGTGCACACGATATTCTAAATTAAAATTTCCTTCATCCGGATTAAAACGGCTTTTGCACTCAGATATCGAATAGCAGAAATACTCTTTCCGAAATGGTGGGATGAAACCTAAATTACAATATCGATTTTGATAAAATTTATCCCGACCGCTAAATGTATTATCCTTAAATATATTTTTTTAATTTTGATGTACCCAGTGTCACTCTTACAAACTAAGACGAATCTATTGACATCACTCACATAAAAATGCGACAAGCCGTTTAGGCTCTAGAGCGTGCCAAAGAAATATAAATACATACATACACTCGAAAAACATAACCGTCTCTGTCTTTCGCAGTCGGGTAAAAATACAGTCACATTGTACCTCGGCCGTTTAGGAAAGTCGGTCGAAAAAAATGAAATCTGGTGTTATACGTACAATAATTTTCTAGTTATTTGCACCTTAGAGAGAAGTGAGTACTTCAGTAGACGGTACATGTGGGTCGTTTCGTCATAATGTCACAGCAGACGCGCCGTGGCGACCCACATGTGTACAGGTGCTCGCACTAAATGTAAAACTGTACTGTATAACACAAGGTACAGGCGAATAACTCCAACAAGATAACAAACGAGTTTATTACAAAAGTGATTGAAAAGTTAGTGAGTATATAGACTTCAATTTGCTTATTTTGATTTAAAAACCTGAGAGACGAAGTAACTTTTTTTTGTTTCGATACACGCGCGATTTTTGTCGTTTTTCGCTCGATATAAATTATGACAACAGGCAGAAGTTTGAGTTAATCTTGACAATGGTTCGACATTTAGAAATGTGTGTTCCACAATTTTTTAATTAACACTGGACCGATTACAAAAAAATATTTTTTTTGAAACGGTCCAGTAGTTTTTGAGATACCGTCAATATGTATTTAGTTGTCTTTGACTATATTGTGATGGTATAGTTTTTGGTTTTGTAACATAAGCTTTGCCTATTGAATTGAAGTCACTTTCCATATAAATATTTTTTAATTTTACTTGTAGAATTAATAAAGTTAATAAGTTTGAAAAGCCATCGCCATTTTGTGGTCGCGATCTTCGTGGTTTTAAAATGTATCATAGTATAGGTACCTAAACTAAAAATTCTTAAATAATATAAATGTTGATATAATATATAGTTGTAAAAAATATATATAATCCGCCGTATTGTGGCGGATTTCCATCAAACATAGCTAAGATAAATTCCCGACTATTTCACCCTAACTAAAACAAAAACGGTTCCATCCGTTCGGGAGCTACGATGCCATAAACAAACGCATACATACAACAACCCGTCGTTTTTGCATCGGGAGTTAAAAAGTATTTGCTTATATTCCATGACTTGTTCCACACTCGCAAATACTCGTCGCTTGGTGCACGGATCATAAATTACAATGCGACGGAAAGGTACGTCTACGAAAGAAGCAACTAAAACTTAAAGAACACTTTAAAATGAGGTACAGATGATAAGTTCACCATAATTTACTATCGGACAAGTAAAGATTCGGCCAGACACCACCGCACCGGTAGAGGTTATACGGGCTCGCACGAAATGCATTGAGTTTTTTTATCCTACACATCTAGGCATTTGATCACAAAGCCGCACGACCACGGAAAACAGGGCTACTGTAGCCCTAGATGGAGCATGCCTAGTCTGGTATACACTGGCTTTCAAGGAAGACTGCCGGAACACACCGTTAGGTCCTTTGCGACAGATTTTACAACTTGAGGGAGGTAGCTAGCCGGGCGGGCGATAAAAAACACCCAAACACCATACTACTATTTCCTCACGATGTTTGGTTTCACCGGTAGCTCACGCTCTTTTTGCATGTTTAGTGGGATCGAACCTTGTGCCTTTTGCACGGCAATCGACTCTACTAACCACTCGACCATCATCGCTACAAAATCGCGTTTAGAACTACCAGATTGTGGAAATCGCTAACGATAAGTATAATTTTATCTAGTAAATATAACAATAACGCTGCTAGTTTCTCTATTTCCTGATATCTTTGATCTGTATCTTATTAAGTCGCAGGTGAATCAGTTAGGTTCTAGGCAGGCGTGCTATCTTAAGCTGCATCGTCGCTTCACATCAGGTGGTCATGTCTGTTATTTGAATTGCCTCAGAATTGAACTTGGGCTCCATGTGAGTTGTGGCCAAACACAAGCCTATCTTCTATAAAAAATGTTGTAAATTGGATACTCGTGAGAGATACTTAACGCTCGCTCTAACGGTGAAGGAAAACATAATGAGAAATATTAGTTTTCTACGACTATTGTATATACCTAAATAGGAAAGACCCCTGAACAACAGTAGCATGCTATCCATGACATGTGTCAAGTTGATGGAAAAAGTCTTTAAATTTTGATAAGTCTAAACCTGACAAATAATGAACTCTATAAAAAATTATAGAGTTCATTATTTGTCAGGTTTGCGAGCGATCGCAAGTGTTTGATACTTTTCTTAACGTCATAAAAATATTTATTTAAAAAAACTCTAATGTAATCCTTAGGAGTCAACATTGCGTGATGAGAATAACAGTTTAAGTTTTTTACCCGACTACGAAAGAAGGAGGGTTATGTTTTCTAGTGTATGTATGTATGTACGTACATATGTAAGTGAGAGGTGTCAATAAATTCGTCTTAAACGTGAGAGTGACACTGAATATATCAAATTTTATAAATAATTTAGCATAGGTTTAATGATTTAGTAGTAGTGTTTTTTTTTAATTACTTTTAACTACTTTTCGTGTATTAAATTCATTTTGTTTGACGGTACGGGTTTTAACGCGTACCTAATTGTTAGAAAAGTCCAAATCTAGTTGAAGTACAATGAAGGCAAATGAAACATAATAATACGAAGCTAACATTATAAAGAACACTCAACAACCTTTCTGTATATACGTACTACACAAAACCTAAATATATATATATATATATATATATATATATATATATATAGGTAAATGTAATCTCACCTGACGACCAACAGTGATGGATGTTCAATACATCAGATGCGTCAAATGACCTGCGAATCCTAACAATAAATAGTTATTACCGTTACGTTACACGGTTATGAGCTTAAAAATACGAGTACAACCGGGTGTGTTCAAGTGCAAGGTGAATAGCTTTTTACTAGGTAAACGAGCTATATCTTCGACTGCATCTTTACTTCCTATCAGGTGTGGTCAAACGTTTGTTAGGAACAAGTAGTTAAAAGTGACTTCAAAAAACCGACTGCGAGAACTCTAGACCCAAGGTTTTTTTTACACCAGCCCTTTTATTGGCTAGAATTAAGTATGAAAGAGATGAGTAAGTACTCACAAGTAACAAATTCTTTTATAATTGGGTTTATTATAAAATGCTTTATTTGTGTTTTTAGATAGATTATTCAAATTTGTTTTTTTTTATATTCAATAATTTAAATTCCGAAAATATATATTATATGTACTCTTTTGTTTTAAAATGATTATTGTAATGAAATAGGTATTAGCTAATTAATATTTTAATTTGCTGATTGTTTGTAAACTGCTACAATTAATTTACTTAAATTTAGAACACATATTTAATGTATGATATCGTTGACCATTTTATAATATGATTTTCAAAAGATGTTATTTTATTATTTAATAGACAAAAATGTTATGATTTAGGTAATTATGGGAGAGCACTGTACGCCGTAACACAGGCGAATAGCCTAGTTCGGCAACAGACGCCCTATCTGTACATATTGAAAATAAATTTGCCTAATTTATTATGTGTAAATCTATGGAATAAACGCATTATTATTATTATCATTAGTAAAAGTAACCAATTTTGAAATTTTGAAGCTTCGAACTGTAAAATGAAACCAAAAGACTTGTTTCATTCTCGGCCAGGACGGTGTACGTGTCGGTTTACTGACGATAATTGAACGTGACAACGTCGAAAGAAAATACTGATGGAATGATTTCATTTTTCAAAAAGGAAATTTTAATTTTATTTAATTTTATTTGTTTGACAGACATTTTGTATCGAAAGAATCATTACCTTTATCGCTGCAATTATCGTTGTTATGAACAATTGACACCACATTCACTTTTCACTGCACTTCGTACTCTACGGAAACATGTAAATGTATTATTGTGTAGCAGCTGTCCACGCGGACGACGATGACACGTCTCGCACTGCTGTTGGTCACAGTTGGACCTTTCCAACAAGCAGGTGAAAACCCGTCTTTTTAAGCAATATGAATCAAACACACATTAGTTTTCTAAAGGGTAGAGTGACGTTGATCTAATAATGGGACACAACTGAGTCGTAATAAGTATATGGATGTCTGGAACCTGAACGAAGAGGTCAATGAGAATGATGGTAAGTGGTAGTGCATGGAGAGACGACATAAGAAGACATGGAAGAGTTGTGTGAAGAGGGATATGTGTGAAAGGGGAGTGAATGAAGAGATGACGGCTGATAGAGAGGAATGGAAGAGGAAGACATGTTGTGCCTCTTGGTCCTTATCTCATGAAGTGGACGTCATGATATAAGGACCAAAAGATGATTGAGATGCTATTTAGATGTTGCAACTCGCAACATAACATATTTTTACAAGAGGATGAAAACACAAACTTCCGACTTTCATTAAGGTAAGTCTTTTTCAGTTATTTCGATTTAAATATAAGACCTCTTGACCGATTTTGATTAAATTGAAATAAGAATACCCTTTACAACCAAAAAATATTTTTTCAAATCTGTCTACCCGTCACCGAGACATCAACTAACACTATCAAAAATACAGTTCAATTGAGTATTTTGGAAGTGGGTTAAAGAGAGTCTTACTTTTTTAGATCATTGTTTTTTGAGCTAGTACAAAGTGCTTGTAACCCTGTATAGTGATAGTAGGGCAGTTAGTGCGGTCATCGTGAAACGGCGTCTATTTCATTGGCCTCCGGATTATCAATCACGCCATCCGTTCTTGGTACTACTTAAGGGGAGAATTGGCCTATAAATTGTGTTATATAGCTCTTCTTTTTATTGCTTGTGACTTCATTTTTAATCTCCGACGCAAAAACGATGGGGTGTTACAAGTTTAACGTGTCCGTGTGTGTGTGGCATCGTAGCTCGGACTACGGATGGGTCGATTCTGATTTAGTTTTTTTTGTATGAAAGGTGTATTAGTCGGGGTTTTGTTTGCTATATTTGATGAAAATCGGTCGAAAATTGCCGCCGATTTTTGTATAATTCTCTCAATATGGGTACGAAATAAAAAGGCTTGAGTGTTAGATTACTATATATTATGATAATTTCAAATCCAATGGCTGCAACAAGAAATGTCAGGGGTTTTTCTAAATGTTTAATTTTACTTGTAAGTATTAAAAGTATTTATGAGATTGAGAAATAATTTATTTATTATTAGCTGATAACAATGACAGAAAATACGAAACGAGAACTTCGCGTTCTTTCTAAGATTAGGCTGCGAAAGCCAATTGTACGGATTCCATCGGGATTCCATTTACTATCGTAGGTTTAGCCAGGGAACATTTAATTATAATTTATCTATTTACATTGAAATGTTTTTATACTTATATTTTGATCACTATACGAGCAGATGATAGTGTTAGGAATCATATTAATGATACAATAATTTACATAGACAGTTTGCATTTTAGTTTTGTACTTATTCAAATCTACAATACCGAATAATGTAAGTAATAACTGTGTGAAATATTGTAAAGTTTTTTGATTAAAAACGAATTAACTATTCGTATGCTAGAAAAAATATAGTGCTACGAAATTTAACACGTAGGATCTACGACGTAGCAGTACCTCTACAAGGTTACCTCTACGCCATACGAGTAGCAACGTGTAGCGTAGAGGTGGAAAAATAAAATTAATGAATATTGCTTCCGATTCTGTAAGTTTTTAAAACAGTTTTTAATTATCTAAGGAAAGCAAGATAGAAAGATACGGCCTAACCTTTTAATTAAATTAAAATGATCAATACTATTACTCAAAACTTTTCAAAATTACGTTTCCAATGTATAATACATATATATATATGCACATTAGCAATTATTTTCATTTAAACTTATCAATTTTTATTTACAATTTTTAAGTTGGTTTTTGAGTTATTCCGGCATAATTTAAACATCAGTATTATGACTGAGAGTTGTTCTGCAGCTACTCTTTATATTTTATGACCAATTCGCATTGTCCCCACTACACCCTTGATAGAGCAGTAAACGAAAGGGTAGTTGAGGCTTCTGATGTGATTGCTGCTATTTAATCTTATATTATACCACTTTGTGAACATTGATTTATAGCCTCGAGTAAAATTATTAGTGACTCGCGAATAGAAATAACCCATTTCAACAGCCTGAAATCGATGATGGGCCAATACAGCCTGAAATCGATGATGATGATTCTTTTCATTTAACTGGTGTCATACAAGTTTTTTTTCAGTTTTCATATATACTTACATCGTTTCATACCTGAATTTTTGTCTTAAATTACTGTGACATTTTTTTGTAGGCAAATTGGAATATGATACATAGAAAAAAATATATAATCTTATGTTCTCAGTTGATAACATGGGCTCTGAAAGAACTAAAGTTGGAAAGTTTCAACTATAGATTGTAACTGGTTACGAAGCTCCAATTTCCTAGTTGAGAGGTTAAGTACTTACCTGAAAGAAAAGTGTGAAGGCCACCCATTGGTAGTACTTCCCGTACCGGCGGGGCGAAGTCCCAGCGGGGCGCACGCCCGGGTAAGCTCCCCCGCCTACAGCTTCGCCGGCTACCGTGAACGTAGAGTGGATCCAGCAGTACGTGTTTAGGACATCTTCCGGGATGTCCCTGGGGCAGAACAATCGGATGCATTGAATTGATTAAAAGGATTGAAGAATTTGGTTGTAATTGTTTTTATCCTAAAGTTGCCTGGAAGAGATAGGTTTTAGCAATAAGGCTTCTACTTGTGACAAGTTTATGGGTTTACAATAGAAAGTTAATTCATTAATTCCTTGAATTGACAGAAAGGGATATTTTCCACGATAGAAAACAATGTTACTAAGGGTTACTTTTAACTTTTGACAAACCTCTACCATGGGTTTTGAAGGTGAGTTATTTATTGCATATTTCAGCAATGATAAACTACGATTTTAAAATATTTCAGTCTTTCCATAGAAATCAATTGACATGTGGTTCTATGCGGTTTTAGCAACACATTAGGTACCTTTTTGTGTAGAGCATCTGATATTTTTGTCCCTATTTTCATTGTCGTATAATAAGTAATAATTAAACACATTAATATTTTGAAACGTACTTAAGTACTGAATATTCTATGTTCATTTTCGTACGACCCCTAACGTTTTACAGCAACACTAATACTACATGAAAATCAGATATTCCTATTTTCCAGCCCTTACATTTTATATATTTTTATAGCGCCATCTAGGTGCGCAGTGTCGTATTAGGTGAGGCGCTAGTAAATTAGCTACCTACCTCGTATGGATGCAGTCGATAGGATTTCCCACCAGGTGGCGCGTTGTTAAAGCGGCGCTCGCTGCAAGAAGTGCCGCGGTCGTGGCTCCGCAATGAAGACGGAACGCGAACGAGTCTATCTTCGGGTTTACTCCTTGCTGTATCATAAATAATGAAAAATGATGAAAATAATACAGACATACATTAATAAATCTAATAAACTATGATGGTAGGGCGTTTCGCATGGTGGTAGGGCGTTTACTATAGCTCGTCTGGCTAGCTACCACCCTCAAGTATAGTAAAATCTGTCGCCAAGCACCTAACGGTGTGTTCCGGCAGCCTTCCTTCAGAGACAGTGTATTACAGACTAGGCATGGTCCATCTAGGGCTACAGTATCGCTGTCTTCCGTGGTTGTGCGAACTTGTGGTCAAATGCCTAGGTGTGTAGGATAAAAAAAACTAGTCATATACTGTGGACCGTAGACTCGCGTCGAGAGGAAGCTTATATGCAACACAAGAAAAGCAACAGCTTTTCCATATAAGCATAAAAAGTTTACCTATCGATCGTCGACAAAATGCAAAATTGAACAGATTTTTGTTTATCGCATTCTGAGCTGTTTCCTATTATAAAAGTTGTTCGTAATAATGAGTCTGATGACCTCCATTCCTGTCATTGATTATAGACGCTTATAAGTACCCAATCAATGGCTTTGTACACCATGAACGAAAAAAATCCTAGAGCTGTTTCCTTATATAAAAACTATAGGTAATTATGTTAATATTTAGCCTATATTTATTTGACGACCGCCGCGTTCTAGCGGCTAGGATGTTTGGCTTCGAAATCCAACAGCCCCGGGTTCGATTCTCGTTCGGGGCCGTTGTTTGAACCATGAGTTTGAACATTGCCTTCGAGTCTGGATATGATGTGTGTGTTTGTGAATGTTTTGTGGCATCTAGTATGGAGCTACGAAAAAGTACTACTGAAATTGCCATTGTATTTACTTGTAGGTGCCCAATAATGACACGTTGCGATATTTTGCTGAAACAATGTTACAGCCGTAGTAATTTTAATACCTAGTAAAATAATATTTCATGTGCTATTTTTACACCGAGCTCGCTTTTATGACAATCGATGTTTTATTACGGACAGGATTCACGTATTACATAATATATATATATATATAGGAATGATTTGTAGGTACTGCAACTATTGCTTTGATAGATAGTAAATAAACGTCATGTACATGTGTACCTAGCAGGTATTCAACGCATAATACAAATATAGTTGAACGGAAGTGTAAAGTTCTTCTTCGTTCATCGTTTCTGTAGCTAATGTACGGAATTTAACTAATATATATTTGTTCATGATTGAAACTACTTATTACCGTTAGTACCAATCATCAAGGGTACAACGTGAGGGTACTAGTGAAACTAATTTTATATTTTTATGTCCGTGCAATACGTCCTGGGGCTCATTTCTCGCTTTTGACACTCATGGGTATATGCAAAATATGCAAAAAGATGCAGTATTCTTGAACTAATCATACCCTTCGGTAAGTAACTCAGAAATGGTATAAACGACAAGTATTTGAATTTAACTTTCATTCATTACATAGCGACGGTTTTTTTTTCAAGAACGCATGTGTAACGTCTTTAACTAGTGATAAATTCATACGAGCGATTCAAAAATAGAGCCCCATAATTTCACGTAACGAAATTCATTGTAGTAAACTCGTTACGAGTTTAAAGTTATTTCGACGTAATAAGTTATTCTGAATATGCAAAACGAGCGCGTTCAGCAGCATGATTCAAAATTTGATATCAGCTAAGTGAATACCATTCCACGGTAATTCTACGAGCTTAAAATAACGCGAACGCATTACAAATTGAAATATTCATAGTGAATAATGGACCCGGGCCTCTATTCAATAAAAAAAACAACGAGATTCGTTGCTGAAAATGCGTGTCGATTTTAACGTTATGTTGACACAATACGATTTTCTGATACACACATTGACACGTAAAATGTATAACAACCCATCGTTTTTGCGACGGGAGTTAAAAATATATTAGTCTGAAGATACTGCAGGTTTTCTCGAAGTCGATTCTAACCACTTGTTACTTTTTATTTCATACATTACTAGGACGCAAATGGCCAACTAACTGACCGATGCGTTTAGGCTATACGAGGGCCGAATCACAAAAGAAATGTTTCAATAATGTATGAAGCCCCGGCCAGGACAGTGTGTGTATATGACACCATAAATACGTCAGAGATTATTAATACTTTATCTATCAACCAAATTTGAAGTAACGTAACTTAACGTAGTGCAGAAATATTTAATTTCGGTTCAAAATATTTCCACATTCACGCAAAATCCATGTTATTAATAAATGTTATTTTCTCGTTGTTGTTGTGTTTTGTCATTTGTAACGAGTGGTACAAATAATAGACCAAGGTGACTATTAGAATCAACCTCGAATATAAAAATCTACCAGAGATGCCAGAATCTCACTACAATTCACAGAAATTAAATATTTTTGTAGACAGTGAAGTGAACAACTGATGCAGGTTTCATAAATACATAATATTAACTACATCTTTAGGCATCTCTAGGTAAATGGGCACCATCTTGACCGAAAATGAATCAAGTCTCGTCCATTCCCCATAATGCAAGCGATGCTCAAAGGCGGTCCTTAGAGGGCCGTACATTATTTATGTAGTGTCACCGCAAATATATTCCGGCTGTAAAGAGGAATCCTGCCGGACATACAACTATAGGTATAGGAAGTAGACATATAAATTGTATAGTATGCAATGCTGTTCTCCATGACGATTTTGGCTAGTATTGCCAATAGACAAAGGACTTTCGTTTCATTTTCGACGAGGACGGTATTTTATTTTATTTTATTCGGCCAGAACGGTTATTGTGTATTAATGAAAAATGCATAACTACAAAAATATCTAAATTCTGTTAACTGCAGTATATCGCATACCTGGAAGATTTATATATTCTTAACTAACCTGACGAAACGTAACTGTACACTGCGAGAGCAGTGTACAAAATTAATTATGAATCACTTATTTCCACGTTATTTGCACAAAAAAGTTTTACAACTACAATTTATAGACCAATGTGACCATTGAAATCAACAATGGTCACATTGTTATATAAATTGTACCGCCCGTCACAAATATCAAAATTCACTCAAAAAACGCGTAAATCACCTTTTTGTGTAAATAACGTGGAAAAAAGTGAATCTAATAATAATATTCATTTTAAAAAAACACTTCACCTAGGCCTCAGCTGTAGGTGGACCGACGACAGTGAAAGTCACAAGTAACCAGTGGATGGAATTGGCAGTTTGTCGTTCTAAGATGAGGCCTATGTTCAGCAGTAGATGTCTTCTGGCTGATGATGATAAATTAAAAAAAAACACGTAGTATTATATTCTTCAGTTTCAGGAAGTATGCTATCAGTTTTTCAAAGTTTCGCTAGCTAAAATTCAGTTACGTTATTTCAGTATAAATAATGTAAAACACGTCCACGCTTTTCTGATGAATAGCCAGACTAAATCCTCGGAGACTTAGCAGATAGAAATATCATGAAATTTAACGCGCACCTGAATTTTAAACTTTGTTTGGTTAACGTTAACTGCTCGTGTACATAAAGACACGAAAAGGTGTTGCAAAACGAACGTGTAATGTAACATACGTCGAGCAATCATGTTACGAAAGATCTTTGTTCTGTTTGAAAATTCATGTGAAATGAGGCTATAATAAGATTGTCATTATTAATATTCTTCGACTTGGTTTATATTAGATTTAACAACCTTTTATGGCAGAAAAAGTGCGCTGTGACATTTATATGTTTTTGAACATGTTGTGTTTTCGACGGGATTATATTAAGTAGTGTCACGGCAACCAAAATTACTCCTGAGACACCCAGGAGAAATATGTATTGAGCCAGAAGCAGTGCTAATATCATGTAAAATTAGAGACAAAATAACAAAACAAGTTAAAGCTATGTTGGTTTTGTTATGTCTCATCGCTCTCTGTCAAAACGAAACCAATATGGCATTAATTGAATTCACTTCTTTCATCATCAAAACATCACACATTGATAGAAAATGAAAAGATAGATTGATTATTAAACCAACATCTTCGAAATTAATTAAAACTATGGAAAGAGTGCTAAACAGCAGGCTCATGGCATACCTAGAAGACAATTCCCTCCTCAGTGACAGGCAGTACGGCTTCCGCCGAAATAGATCAACGGGAGATCTTTTAGTCTATGCCACGCATATATTGGGCGAGATCATTGAGAGATACGGCGAAGCCTTGGCCGTTTCTCTTGATGTCTCAAAAGCCTTTGACAGGGTCTGGCATGACAGCCTTATTAGCAAGCTTCCTGCATACGGACTACCTTCTGGTCTTTGTACGTGGATTGCAGATTATTTGAGATAACGATCAATTCGAGTAGTCGTTGCTCTTCTGATCTAATGGCGATTAACGCCGGCGTACCTCAAGGGTCAGTACTCTCTGCAACTCTTTTCCTGCTGCACATTAATGACTTGCTCATTCCTAAAATCTTTGGGTACCGCAGATGACAACACGGTTGTGCAGAAGTACACTGCTAATCCCAGGTCCAGTAAGGCGGAGCTACCAATGTTGAGAAAGGATATGGTTGAGCGTTTAACTCGAACCCTGTCAATAGTTTCCAAATGGGGAGACAATAACCTCGTCAAATTCAACGCCAATAAAACCCAAGCCTGTCTTTTCTCCGCTAAAAAGTGTCCATTTGCCCTCTCTCCTGTTTTCCGGGATGTGCCTGTGAGATTGGCAGACCACTTGGACTTACTAGGGCTAACCCTTATGCCCACGCTAAACTTTGGTACCTGCCTTGAGTCAAAGGCTCAATTACCTGGCCAAAAACTCGGTATTCTGAACAAGGTTAAACGGTATTTTACACCGGCACAATTACTAACGTTATACCAGGCACAGGTCCGTTCGTGTCTGGAATATTGTTGTCACCTTTGGCAAGGGGTCGGCAAAGTACCAGCTCCAGGCTCTTGACTCGGTGGAACGACGTGCTGTTCGAATCATAGGGGATAGCAAGTTAGTCTCCTCAAGTTTGCTTCCTCTAGAACACCGTCGTAGGGTAGCCAGTCTTTAAATTTTTTACAGGATGCATTTCGGTGAGTGCTCTAGTGAGTTGCACGACCTTATTCTTCTGTATAAAAAATACGAAATATATAATATAATTTATTCGATATTATAAAAATACGCGAGCTTTACATGAACACGTTCGATTAGGTAGACAAGTAGAGACACACCCTAACAAGAGTTAATTTTTTTGTCTGCTAAGGTAACGGGACACACGTGACCTGAAATAACACAAATAAACAGGGGGCGTGGAACGACGGGAGCCATGCAATGAATGCACGATGGCTTTACAGTTATTTCCGTGGGGATAACATAACACCATGATGGTGCTCGTTTTATGGCTTCAAGCCCTCCGTACGAACGCAATTTCGAAAATACTAATCCTTCCTTAATTTAACCAAAAAGCCGCTGCAGCTCTGAAACAGCAATTGCGTCTTATAATCAATTGTCTGTAAGAATAATCACGTCATTGCTTTAAAGCCTAGTTTTTCGCGCGAACGTAATTTTTAATGAGTATTGATTTGTGGCTCATGGAGCACAACAAGTATAAATATATTAAATATATTCTGGTGCAGTAACATACCTATATTCAATACCCATTATATTATGTTTCTTTAGGGCTGTACAAAATTGAAAGGGGGTAATGTACTCATAATGATCAACAGCTTTGCTTTTGGGACCAACCCGTGATTCAAGAAAAAATATCAGCGGCTTCACAGAAAATGTTCACCACTCGTCGCCAAAACGTATGTAGGACGTATCAACTGATTTATTTTTCTCAAATTCAAAGTTAGTCCCATAGTTAAAGTCGTTCATAAAGATAACTTATAGTGACAATTCGAATTTGCCTGACACTGGTTCAATGCATACATGCACATCTGAGTTTTTCACTCATGTGCATACCTATTACGATTATCACAAAAAAACGGGGTAGAAAAACATCGTTAGGAAACTTGCTTTTCGAAAAACAATACAATACAATACCTACAATATATCTTTATTGCACACCAAGAAAAATATATACTTACAGCAAATATATTATAAACAAAACATTGGTAGTACATTAGGCCTTATCGCCTAAACGAGAACGTAATAGCTTACGTAGGTTAGTAAAGTCCCCAACAAGCAATTAGGCACCCTGCACCCCCTTCATAAGGGAGACCCGAGCCCAGCAACGGGACGTTATTGGTTCATACTACATGATGCATATACATAAACGGAGCGGAAGCAGGAAACCAATGGTGCGTTGGTTTCCCGCTCCTACGCTATCTTATTAATAAACGCGTTTTAGCTTCAAGCATCTTTTGTTTCAATTTATCCGATATAGAAAGAACGTCATGCGTCAAAACAAGACAAAAAACGCTCAACATATTACAAACGTTTATTGTTAATAAGGTCGAGAGTGCAGTACTTACCCCGCCAGAGAGCAAAGCGTAGATGCTGGTAAGGATCTCCATGGGCCTCCGCGGCTGCGGCGCGCGCTCCCGCCGCCGCCAAGCGCCCGCGCCCGCGCCGCCCGCGCCTGCGCCTGCGCCGCCGGCCACGCCCCCCCGCGCGCCCGCGCCGCGCACGCGCCTTCCCCACGACACACCCGAGTCTCTGTATACAGATAAAATAAACACTCACATTACATCAAAGTACAAACAAGAAATGAAAATTATGCTGATATTTATGCGGCTAGCATTCTGGCCACGCTGCGCTCTGGTGATGGGTTAGAGCATTTGGATTGTCTGTAGATCTTAAATGGTTTATAGGTAATCTTTCTCAGTCAGTCATTTAATTAGTCATTTTGTTTTTGGTAATAAAAAACAATAAATAGAGTTAGTTATTTAAAAAATAACTAAAATCATTCCTTAATCACTTTTGTAGATAACCGTCCTAAACAAGTGGTTCAAAAGTTACTTCAAAAATCTCGACGTATAAAACTTTAGACCGTCGAATCTTAACTAATGAAACAGCGGGATGCAAACAGGATAACCCAGAATTATGACCATCTGCAGATACCCACAGTAAAATCGTTAGCATTAATGTCTAAAGGAGCATTTGGTCGGTAGTGCTGATTCTGATTTTTCACCTAGTTAGTACAAGGAGTTCGACACAAAATCATTTTTCTTGAACTAAGATAATGTCTAAAACTTTTTGTAGTCTGATTAGTAATAATAGAAAATTATTCATAGTAATAATACCGACAAACACTATAACTGCTAATAAATGGTAAGCGCCAGAACGACTGCAGTACCATAATGCTTATAGTTTTGAATTTCCAAACTCACTGTCCTATGCCCATCGTCACGAGATAATAGTGATTGATTTGTCCCCTGTAATAATAACTCTTTCAAAATATAAATTTTTACTGATCAAAATGGTGGTGTTTTCCCAAACAGCCCATGCTAAATCAACACAATCTTTACATACGATTAATAAAAAAATACAAATATAATATCTCTTTTATGAGATTTAACAGTATCTGCATCATTAATAAATAAGTCAGATAGTTTGATCTGGGTTATTGAACTCCTAAATATTTTACTTCCACTATCAATACTTCTATTATAACCTGGGGCGATAAAAATTTACGAAATAGGTATTAGCAATAATGGTCGGAATAAAATAATAACTCAACACATCATCCTATTAGCCGTGTGAAAATGTGGAAATTTAAAAGATTAGTTCTTTTTCAGTTCCATTGGCTTTATCAATTCCATATGAAAGAACTTTGGAATGTGTCCAAATTGTTCTTGTCTTTGTGATAAATGTGGTGTGGAGCGTCCTAACAGCCGTGTAATCCGGGATTGTGTCTAGCGGGCAATTTATTTAATTACTCGGTATAGTTATTACCTAGCACAAGTCTTCGAGCGAGTACAGAAACTATTTAAAGTCTGTTTCTCAATCATCCTTGTTACCGTAAGATTTATAGTGTAACGGCCCCAACACTTGACCTTGGCGTACTCCAGCCGCAGATCGTTAAATAATCCATTGAAGTTGCATGTTAAGGAAACGTACTATGAAAATGCTGACAACAAACGAATACCGTAAGAATTACCCGTGAATTATTATGGAGTTGAAAGCAGGTTAAATAAATACAGACGGGCTACGCTGTCGAATGCTGCCCACGTGTCAAAAACAAAGATTGACGGTGGAAGAACTGTGGCAACAGACATTTTGTGGTCTGGTGAAAATTTACATTGTCTGTAATATCTTCAGAGTATTTTTGATCTCGGTCAAATGTCTGTCGTATCAGCATATACTATGTAGTATTTTAATTCAACAATTTATGTAAATGATGAGAAAAGCACATGCGAGTGAGAGCATACATAAAATTCCGCGTCATAAAAGGAATAGTTTAAAAGAATTTCTACCAGAGAAGCATCTTGGTAGAAAATCTGGGTCCCATCGGCTAGAAAGACATGAAATAAATAAAGACCTGGTCAAGCTAATCTTGTTTCGTTTTAAAAGTTTGCCGGCAACACGCTGTTAATATGAGACCAAGTTGATTACTCGTATATCACGCCGTTAGTTTTAGTACTAAGTACATAGATACGTTCTAAGTTAGTAATAGCCTCGTCAAACCCCTTGCCTCGCAACCGAAAGGGCTTGGGCTCAATCCTAGGGTCAGTAGGCATACATCTCTGAGTTTTCATTCATGTACATAATACGAGCATTTTTCCTCACGCAAAACATTGTAAGGAAACATGCTCGTCGGAGAAGGATAAAAAATAGCTTTCGAAGATAAGTAAAGTCGCCAACCCGCAATTTGGCCATTGTGCTGTACTACGGCCAATAACCCTTTCATAGACGAGACCCGTGTACAGTGGGACACTATGGATTGTTACGTACCTTCTATGAGCGAGTCTTTGCGAATGCGAGCGCACGGCAGTCTCTGGACGACCTCCGGATGTCTTGCCCATCGGGTCGGCGCAGGCGGCGCCTAGCGCGATTCAGCCCGCCGCATCTCACCACCGCTGTTCTGCCGTCTGTTAAACAACAACGACTGTTTTTAAACAACTTCGGAAAAAGAGGAAGTGCTCAACGTTTTTAGAAACACATTTCTCTACAATTTATTCGACACGCCAGGGCTGTTCTAAAAACAAAATAAGTATACGAGTATTTTACAGTTGCCCTAATATATTTCAAAACATAAGCTTTGTAGTTTGGTTTCTTAGTCAAAATATCTGAAAAATTGCGTAACTACCTACAACGGACCTGCAGAAGTCGGTTTTAAATTTTTTACAGTGTTAAACTGATATGTTACAAAAGTTCATAACTTGAGAAACCGCAACACTCGCACTATGAACCATGAATATCTTGAAACCAAGTAATAGACTATTTAGTATTAGTTACATGATTGTTCTTTGAACTCATTGGAGTACCGCATAAAGCATGCTCATATTATATGCGACCAAGAGGAACACTGCCTTCCGAGATACCATCTAGGACTAGTTCGGAAGTTGCATATTTTTTGTTGTCAAGAACCTTTACAAATTACCTTTGATGCTCTTGTAGAAAAGGGTCAAGTGCCATTATTACCAATAACATAATGACTAACTACAAGAACAAAAAAATATATAGCAAAAGACCCATAGACCATTTAAGATCTACAGATAATCCAAATGCTCCAACTCAACTTTGATTAAAATTGCCTGTAATAATGTCATTCTTATAAAAATGTGCTAAATAAATAATTTGATTGTTTAATAGATTCTTGTTCTGTTCTGTATCACTCGTAATGTCTGTTTGCCGAACCTCGCATCACAATACGAATGTCAAATCACAAAAATAAGTCAATGTAACCCAACTAGCGGATATTCCATCAGTTCGACCAGCGCATTACGTATAATATTTTCGCAGAAAATGTCGAGGAAATTGAACGAAATTCCATTCCAGCAGATTTCTGTCTCGGATAAGTTTTAGCGAGCGCATGTGGAGCTGAACGGACGGTGGCTATCTACACATTTATTTTTTCAAGTTTTACCGCAGTGTTTAATTCTACTTAATAAAGACAATTTTTGAATGAAAATGAAGGGAACTATAAAATAGTATTTTATTCTAAAAAAAAATGATGATCAAACCTCAGATAAAACCCAACCTAACCTCAGATTACAGCTATCGGTAAATAAAGCGATTCGGCAGCAAATTCCCTAACCAGTGCAAGTATGATCATATAGGTATATTTATTACGGCCGGTTAAAACGTTATGCTGTAACGTTTTTTGCAAGCACGGATCTTGCTAAGATAAAGAAATCGCCAAAAACCGTTATCGATATAACTGTTTTATGACGATTTCTTTAGAAATATTTAAACCCATTTGACTTCAAGCGCCAGTTTACGGTGTTTGAGTCCTTATGACATTTATATAAAGTGTTAGTATAAGATCCCGATATACAACGACCTTCAGCGAGATATTTATTTAATAAAACGTATTTAATATTAAATCCTATATTATGTACTCGTGTTAAGCCCTCGATAATGATAGGAATTAGCGTTTATACCGGTTAGAATTTCAAAACTAACGATTGATAGAGAACCGTACTTGCGGTGATGGCCGTACATTAAATATAAGTAGACACAAAGCGTTTTGTGAGAGTCCACGGAACCTCCATGAACCAGTACTTAGTGAACTTACTAGTCCGATTGTCCAATAGTGACGGGGTAATTAAATCGAGTCCGTCTCGATCATGTAATTTCATTTTTACTCCCCGAAGTTTATCAGATACGAGTAAAAACTATAAAACCACTATTCGTTATCTCTGTTCGAGAAATAATTCTACTCCATTCGTTCTGTTTTTACTCGATACCGCAGCAGGATTCGGTCACATTTATACAATTTCCAATGTCGTGTCCATTGTCCCACATTTTCGACATGAAATGTTGACATGCGTCTTCGAACTGCAGGCCTTCGATTTGTTTGATGTTCCGGAGACTGCGTTTATTTGTGGACTGCAGTTATTGAATCTGATTGTTACATTAGACTGCACACATTAGTTGCTTATAGTTTTTGATGTAGATGAGACGTATTACAAATTTTACCAAACTGAAAGAACATTGCGTATCTACGCAGTGTTCAGTATGATAAAATTTATATTTTATTATGGCGTATCTACACTAAAATATTTATATTATCTACGATAAATTCAGTTTGGTAAAATAATGATTTTACAATTGCAGAGATTATGTACACGTCGCTCTACGAACCGATAAGCCATGGGAAAGAAAGGATCTAAAGGGAGAGGCTTATGTTCAGCAGCGAACGTCTTCTGACTGTTGATGATGATGATGAATGGCAGCACTACGGATTTTTTTTTATTTCACAAACACAACTATTTGAAATATTTTTTATAAAATTTTAGCAACGTATCTTTTCTACTGTTATGTACAATGAACCAACCAAGAATTACTTTGAATAATAAATTAGTACTTACGGGTGTTATTTTACATTAGGTAAGTTTTAACTCATACGTAGCTATAGATATTTATAGGTTTAGGGAATAATCCCACCTACTTTACAAAACTTCCCTATAATATGTGTAAATGTTATAGAAGCATTTACACTTAATACAACTTTCCATAGCGCCAAATAATTTTATCTCAGTTCCACTAACTGGCTACATCACTGTCCTACATCACCGCGCCAAGTGGCTACTTCATTCTTGGACTAACTACAACTAACGTATTCACAAAGCCACTACAATAAGCTCAGAACTCCTACAGAACCGGCTTCCTCGAAGAACACGGCAAAGTAGCATTACTCCAGATATCAGTCCCAGGTAACAAGATTGCCAGCAAGACCTAGATTTAGAGCTGCATAAGGCGGTAAGTGGCTAGCGCGGTAAGTCGCAAAGTGGCGCAATCTTAACTTTTATGCCTCACGTAAAATACTATTTATTGCATTTCGCAAGTACGCCCCTATTCAGATGGCGGGTTAACATGAATTTTGAATGTTTTATCTTTTGCGTTTTGTAGGGCAGTACTTTGTGTTTTAAATTTAGCAACGCGTTTTACTATGGAATAAAATTGGAAGTTTTTAGCTTACAATTTATATTTGTTACATTGATTGCTGCAATGCGGATAGGAAAAACAGTTTTAGAAAAACGTATTTTTATTGCATGTTTCGTGAACGTAGAAACAAATATATTAGATTTTTATGTATTAGCTACTTTATTCACTAATTTCTGCGTTGCTTACTTGTTTCGGCGATGCTTACTTGTTTTATCATGTTAGATCGATCGATCTGTAAATCTGTGCATTTCCGAATCTGTCCAGTTGGTATGGAGGTCTTTGCATTTATGATTAGAAAATTCAAAGTTAAGTAAATAAGCATTGAAATAATATAGGTAGCATAGTTCTGACTACAAACTGCATCATAGTTTGTCAGAAGCGTATTCGATCATTTCATCAATACAATATATAAAATATTAGAAAGAAGATCATACCATTAAAAAAAAAAATTTTTAAATATTAACCACGAAATAAAGTCTCCTAATAGTTTCAAAGTATTATGGTCGAAATTAATAAGATATCAACTGAAAAATATACGATAAACAGGATTCTTAGTTACATCCTCCTGAGTAACAAGCCCAAATGTCTGAACATTTGACAGCCATCGACTAACAGTCAGCAAAACAACACGATTGCCCTCACTTCAAAGTCCAGTTTATTAACAGAACCATCGCCATCCGAATAAAACATTCCGCAGATTTACCATTGACAACATTCAAATCCTTTACTGACAACATTTTAAATCCTTTAACGTATCAATCCCCATGTAAACACAGGCTCATACATCCGGGACGGAAACCGGAATAATAAAAATAAAACAGACAATATCGTAGAGTTTTATTGTCGCGGCCGATATACACCAATTGTATTTTAAGCTTTATTATGCAAATTGACGCTTTTATACTGCTTTTTTAAACTAGCTTCTTGTTGTGGGTATTCGGTTGCACTTCTTTTTTTCGGGACAGCTTTTGTTTTGCATATTGCTTACTATTTAGTAAGTGTATTGATTATAACATTTTGTATCGTAATGTTAATTAAATATATATATTCTTTATGTATTTAATTTCCGTTTTTTTCACAATCGTCTTCATTCTAAGGTTGCCGGGAAGCAGTCGTTTTTTAACGATAAGGACGCCAGTATTAGGCACTTTTTTTTGTAAGAATTTTTCTCAGATATTTGTTTTTTTGTGTCTTCAATAAAGAATTGATCTATCTATCTTAAAGGAACGCTTTTGCGTTAAATTAGCATTTACAACGGTTTAAAATCTTAAGAATAATCTACATTTGATGAAACTACACATACGAGTTTACAATTAATAATAAGATCAGTCTCTAGAAACTCGTTTTGAGGGAATAATTAGAAGTCGATTTAGGTTAGTTAGTCGGTTTTGATGTTCTTAGGCATTTTATAACAATTTTTCATATAAATAACTTAAAATTATATTAATACTAACTTATATATACAACAGCACAGCAACTACCCCGCTGGCATGGTCGTTCCCCCCGAGGAAAGGGAAAGACAAAAAATGTCACGACGAAAATTGCTCAGAAGCACGACAAATGAAATTTAAATTACAATATTCTAATTTTTTTCCGTCAAAATTGCATTCAAACTATTTTATAAAAAAATAAATTTATGATAAAGTTTCTGGCACAAACCAGCTTCAATTCACCGTAAGGTCAGAAGTAAAATAAACTAATCCCATATTAAACCCTATTAAAAGGTAAGGATCCCAGCATTCTGCTGCCTGAATGCAATTGTAATTTTTTCTACACCTTCTACTGACATTATACTTCAATCTCAAGAACCTGGCTAAAATTATTTAAAAGATACAACGATAGCAAATATATTTACGAGGTGTATTCTCAACACATTCTCTTGTAAAAAGATCAATGAAAACGTACCTAACGCTAACAAAAAGTAAACTTCCAAAACTGTGCCGAAAATAATTATTCCTATGGGAAAAATGTAACTTGACAGCGGACTACGATCTTTTCTTTTCAGGGAAAACACACAAAAACGCAACTTCTAAATAAATATTTCAACTCCCAAACTTTGTAACTTAGAAACTTCGTACAAAGGCTAAGCTAATAAAAAGCGCAATTTTCTCTTTACTTTCCGAGTGTTGCAGATTGAATTTTTGCTTCAGTTTCAATTATTTATTCCATTCATATTTTATACCTTAATTTCATAAGTGACGCAACTTTCTTCTCACCGAGACCGACTCAGCGACTTAAACTTTTGTTCTTTAATGATGACTATGCCATCGGGAAGTGAAAAATATGAAACACGATTGTTCTTTTATTTAAATGTATGTTTTTTGATCAGCATACGAAGCGGCTTTCCTGTCGTACTGAAAAGATCTGACTGAACTGAACGTTGATTGGTTGGGAACACCATCGTCGCTATAAACATTATATTGCATAAGATATCTTGGTAGTCATTCTAATACAAAAAAATATATGTGAATGGGCCAAAATTTTGTAAATTCTAGAACGGGACAATGTTTCGTAAACAACTGCTTCGTATAACGACATATTTTCGTGAATTTTAATAGGCTTAAAATTCACAAATATGTATCCGATATGTATCGGAAAGCGTTATTTTGATAGCTGAATATTGGATATAAAAATATTAAAATAATTCTAATGCTATATATTTTTTGTTGTTGTAGTTAGTCATTTTATTTATGTTTAAATATTAAAATAATAAAATTTAATATTAATAATCATGTCAACATTCAAGTTCATATTTTGTAAACCCTTGGAGTCTATAATAAAATGTCGACTGCCTACACACAACGCAGCACTTTACATCAACCATTGTGTAATGGCGTTGCTGAAACTTTATCAATCGTTAAACTAGTACACGTCCAACAAATTGCAAAATCGAAATAGAAAAACCAATTGAAATCTCACTACCGCGGCCACATTTTCCTCCATACGTTGTAAAATGTAAAAGTTCGCTTTAAAATTCTCTGTGCAGCGCTGAAGCGCTTGAAAATAAAATGAGTATAGGCAGTTAAAGTGAAAATAGTGCAGTGAAAATGGGTGGATTGGGGCTTTTCTTTTTAGTTTCTATTGTACGAATGGCCGCAGGAAATGCAGAGGAGGTGATCGTTATTGTTTTGGAACTACACATCCATTTATCTGTGCCTATTGTCCGTTGTAACTTTAAATGCAATATTTAAAACTGCGGATGCGAAACGCGAGTAATGAAAAAAAGAACGATAACCGCTATTGTTAACCGGTTTCGAAACTGTGATTTTAGTGAATTGAAAATGCTAAACAAAGGATACGATGTACATTTTCCAATCAAACGTTGGGATATTTTATTTTTGGTGTTTTCACTATATTTGTTTCATTCAAACTGGAACTAAGTAGATAAAATATTTTGTATAAGTTTTATACGTAAGGCTCTTATCAAAGTGTTAGCTTGGAGTAATTTGGCCCATCTGGTTGTAACTTACTTCGAAAGTAGTTTTTTTGCCAGTCTAGATAAGCGACAGCATTTTGGTCACGCGCCGCTTAACCTGACCTTGTGAAGGAAAAAAGTAAAAAAGTATTGGGTAAAAAAGATATAACACAGAGTGTCAACTGCAAAAAAACCTTGTTTACGTAGCTATTTGTCTTACCTTATTCCTGTATAAGTTGTATATTATATACAAATAGTATTTCTGCATACAGTTGACTTCGTCACAATTGAAAAAACCAACTTTGTCCGTTTTTACTAGTAAAATGGAGCAAGCTTTCCCCATTTCTGAGAAAAATACTCTCCCAATCTAAAATACCCGCTGTCCAAAAATTTTTAAAATTCATTGAATCTGTACCACAAGTTTTGTCATAATTAATTATATACTTCGATCTGTATGCACATTTTTTTGTAGGAACATACAAATTGAAACACAAAAGAAATTCTGCGAAAAAAAAAATCTGCTTGACTGAAGAAAATTGCTTTCATGTCAGTACGTTTATGTGGATGTCAGTACTCGCGTATAGTTCAGTAAATCTTATCGAAACAGGAACGATTATTTTTTTACCCACTTTTGAAAAGTTGAAGTTCAGGAATTCGTCGAAATCTTTTTATATATTTTATTAAATCAATTTAAGCTAAAATATTACAGAAGTACTTTCAAGACAACAAGAACATCGCCAAGGCTGTAGTGGAGGCTCTACAAGACTCCAGGTTTGATGAGGAACTGCTCTTCGACCTGAAGAAGGACAACCAGATGTATCTCAACCGCACCATGTCTTTCATCATCAAATACATCGTGAAGCGGTCAGAATGTTAACTTTCATTTATTTAAGATTTTACTTTAAAAATGTTTATAAAAAAAAGCCTTATTTGGCCAATGAACTTAAAAAATATATTTAAATATAAAAAATTCGTTTAAAGATGAATTAAAGCAAGCTTACACTCGATGCGTTTATCTTGTTAACTGACTTTAAAAAAAGAGGGTTCTGAACTCGTCAGATTCTATTATTTTTTTCATTTCCATTGCATATGTTCCCAGATTTCTTAAACACGTCTGGGCTGGCTTGAAAAATCTTATTTTTTTTGGAAGGGAATAGGTATATTTTTATGTACCTCTTGTATTAATTAACCTTTTCCATGCCACGCTAAAATTGCATTGCCGTGCTTCATACACCGAAGAACACGATTTCAATATTTTTTTGTCAACTATAGACAATGGCGCACAGGTCATGGCAAAGCTATTGATGACTATTGCGCTGAAGAAGTTAAATTTTGTTATCATTTTATGTCTTCAAGTATCTATACGAGTAGTTTCTTTCCAGTGAGGTTGACAACTACAGATCTCGACGCACCGATGCCATCAGCCGTCGCATTTACTCATCTCTTATTATGAAGCTTATCGACATCGCAAAGGTAATCGTAGATAGAGTAAGGCATGGCATTTGCTCCAGAATCTGCCGCATCAATAGGGCAGAATTTTTCAATCTGCCCCAGTGGCTACAAAAATTGGGCCGATAAGAATAGTCAGTGGTGTAAGATATTCGTTTTGATATCGGAACGATCTATAGGTAAGAAGAAAATGGAAAACGTGGCAAGTTTTTTTAACAATTAACAAGTATGCGCAACTCATAGTTTTGCAACGGTGTACTTTTCGTTACCGTAAGCGCAAGCGATATTTAGAAATGGATAAGAATGAATAATAAATAAGATGTAAAGCTGAGGGAAGTCCAGAGAAGTCCCGATTTTGGTGCAGCCCAAGAAGTGAATTAGTCTTCAAGTTAAATAAAACACAGTTATGAGTAATTAGGTATTTTAAGCATAAATAAGGCATTGGCATAGGCGAGGTTCGCCAATTGCGACTTTTTGTAGCGATGCAGTAGCGATGCTGTCGCGCGATCGCATCGGTACAGTCGTGATGCGGTCGCTAGCTGTTTGTCATCGCCCACCACACCACGATAATGTGTCGCGATGCAAACGCGATACTGTCGCGCTTCTGTCATGATGCAAACGCAATTCAGTAACGGCACAAAAATGCCTGCAAATGCTACAGTTACACGATGGACTCGGTTGAGGCAACATTAGTCACGTTGTCCTTGGTGTTGCTTTTTCATAAGCCACCGAAGCGTGGGCAACGATAGCAGCGTCACTATTAGATGCGTTCTCTCCTCGATGTCATCATTGCATCGATACAGTCGCGCGTTAGTAGCGCGTTGGCATCGCTTCTGTAGCGCGTTTTAATGCGACTGACGCGTGTTAGTAGCAATGCTGTCGCGCAATTATGAAACACGCGACAACATCGCTTCAAAAAGTCGCCGTGGGCGAGGGGCCTTGGAGGTGAACCATAAAACATAAAGTAATACCACACGCACTTGACGATTATTTAACCTCAGTTGAGCTGTTAAAATATAATAAAAATTGCAAATCCAGGATGAATACATTTATTGCTACATATCCTTTCAGTTGTCGTTATTACGTTGCAGGATCTGCCTCGCAATACCAGCGCGACCAGCCGTATAGAGACAGCCCATCGATACTATATGTCAGTAGAGAGCCGAGACATGCACGACCAGATGGCAGACATACAGGTGTTCCACGCATGCGCCAGGCTCTATGACGTCATGTTTACTGCAAGTATTCTTCCACATGCAACGAAAGAAAAAATTGGCTCGGCTTTTTGAGTATGTCTCATCCTTACTGCCTTAACATATCACCTTGCTGTATCACTTTTTCTCAGTTGCTAATTTTCTAATTTATTCAAAACCTCTTCGCGTTTTAGCCTTACTATAAGGCGTCCTCTGGATATGTTGACTGCTCAAGTGCTCGTTTGTTAAGAAATTCCCGTCTATTGTTCATATTGCTCGCTAAACTCTAATTTGTGTAACATGTTTCATATTTATGGTATGTATATAAACGCAGTGACTGTTTCCACTAAAATCCTTCATTGATTTGTTCTATGATTGTCCAGTAGCTTAATCCCCAATACAAAATGCTAGTGCTATCTACCAATAGGGACCAATAAATAGCTAGCGACCAGTAGGCAGTTCATCAGCTAGTTGAGTGAATGACAACCGTCGCAGGCATACTCTGGACGAAGTTGACGTAGGATAAATAGCTATAGCACAAGGAAGAGGAAGGCCAGCAGTCGGCTGATAGGCTAATAATTGTCCTTAGTTATGTTCACACAAACAAGCCATATCTTTAAAACTTAGAACTAACCTCGCTTGATGATATGAGAATTCTGTGCTCCCTGTTTGCAGGCTCCACGAATATTTCTTCAATTAGGCAGACTAGATGACTTGACGCCACGGATACTAGTAAGGAAGCTGAAGGCCATGGAAATCAAGCCAGTTCATCTTGGAGTAGCGCTGCTGCTGCAGGTAAATTACCTACCTACCATATCCACGTCCAAATGGTAATTCTTAATAAATGAATTTTGATAACCGAGCAAGGGAAGCGTATTTGCGTCAAGTCTGGCAATATTTTAATTTATTTTTTTCGTCTTGCTGTATATATGTGTGTCTGGAAATTTTGCAGTGGTTTAGTAGAAAAATTACGTTACGTTTAGTTGTAGAAATTACGTTCTGACCGATCTTGCCTGACGGTACTTCTTCTGCAGTTTTACAAACTTTCTGATTGTAAAAACGAACGGGATTTTTAACTAGGAGTACAGTACCTCCAAAAAGAGAAAATATTGCTGAATAGCTACTATTTAGCTGATTCATATAATATTTGGCTGGGACACAAATATCAGAACGTTAAATCAAGAGTTCAGAATATATAAACAAAAGGGGAAAAGTTGTTTTTCTTTTAGAAACGTTATAAAATTATTAGGTCAGTAGTGCATAAGTAACTAGTTCTACTATTATACACCTACGGCTAGTTTGCAGCATAGTTTGCGTTTCTGCCAATCTTCTATTTCTAGATAAGCCCACGCGTCAGTTGCCTCCAGCAATGGGCTTTGCACTGGATTAAAAGCTCTTTGATGGCAATGAATCTCTATTTATTGCCCGAGGGAGTCAAGCTTCCCAGCTTCAGCTGTCGTAGTTCCAACCTTGGCAAAAAAAATTAGTACTTAGAGACTTTTATTTAGAAATCTAACGAGTATTTGATTCATATTGGTTAATAAGACGAGTTTAATCTTTCCAACAACCAGGTACGCGTGAAAACCCGTCTTCTTAAACAATACTTAGAGTGTTTTGTTAGTTATTCTCAAAACGAAAGAAATTTTCTACGGCGTCATTTACATGTAAATTTTATTAATATTTGGAAAATATAACCGGTATTGCATTTTAGATATGAACTAAATAGGTTAGTTAATGCTTGTCGTATTTAAGGACGGACTTCAATGCAAATGAGTGGCAGTTTACTGCAGCGCAAGCTAAGTATTGCAAGAAGTTTAAATGTGCCGCGAAGCTTGCTGATAAAACTCCATGTTGGTACAAAAAAACCTGCTTATATTATTCTAACATGTCTCAATAAATAAATACATAAATAAATATACAAATAATGTCTAACATGTAATATTCCCCCAGTATCACTTACGGATCACCGTGAACTTTGCCATCCACACCAAGGTCATTGACGTGCTGTCTACGAAGCCACAGCAAGTCGGGCCGCAGGTAAGTTCGTTCATAAAGAAAAATACATGTATGTATCTTTCAACATTTTATTTCAAAGCGACAGGAAAATCTTCCAGTTTTTTGATTTACAGACCAAAGTAATAGATCGATTGAAATAAAATTGTATAGTATATATAATTATGAATAAAAAAAATTTTTTTCAAATTGATCAAAATGTCGCTGATAGCTAAAGTTCGCCGACGCAAGCCATCCAGTGGTTGTATATACAAGGGCTACAATACTTATTTATTTTCTATTTGTAGGGATTTTCGTTTGATAATTACAAAAGTGGATGGAAGTTTTCTAAGGTGCCATAATTCCTAACGGTTTCAGAATTCCAACGGTCAATAATCTTTGGCAGAGGCATGCGGCGTATCAAATAAAAATTCTAAATAACAAACAAAATCGATCAAGAGGTTGTCGCGATAAGAGTCACAAAGCAAAAGCAGCTGTTCGCAGAACATAACTAGTAAATTTATCCTAGCGCTGCTTAATTACCACCGTTTTTACAATCACAGGTGGTATCAGTGCTGAAAGCTTTAGCGGCGCGCCTGCTGCCAGTTGCTGAACTGCTGGACGTGCATCTGGCACACTCCAGTCCCGCTTTCAAGGACACATGCCCTGCCACGTGGCTTGGCATCGTCAATAATAAACAACCATAAGTTTAAATGTTTCATTTACTCCGATAACATTGCTCTCTTCTGGTGAACGGACGGAAATAACTGAATCTTTGTAATATGGAGTCTATGTATAGAATATACAGATTTTACTTCATACTTATCACACTAATGTGTATGTTTATGTGTGTGTGTGTGTGTATGTGTTTGT
Organism: Ligdia adustata; assembly: GCA_947049295.1. Classification (NCBI taxonomy): domain Eukaryota; kingdom Metazoa; phylum Arthropoda; class Insecta; order Lepidoptera; family Geometridae; genus Ligdia; species Ligdia adustata. The sequence continues at coordinate 15,030,023 of OX346216.1, forward strand.
GTGTTCCTCCTTCAAATTGAAATTGCTTAACGGGTTTGGATGAAATTTGACACGTAGCTAAGAACTTGGATTAACACATAGGCTACTTTTTATTCTAGAAAATTGTAGTGTTCCCATGTGATGATCAAATATTTACCGCGGGTAAAACCGCGGGGTACAGCTAGTGTGGTGGCTAGTGTTATACACGTGTAAGTTTGTAAGAATATATGGATTTCCAATCGAAGGACAGGGAAGAACACATAAGGATAAAGAGTCATATCACCGCGTCCAACGTATAGCCAGAATTGGAATCTTACTTTCTTATAGATGTTTAACTTTTTAATGATTTACAGCTTCGCGCAGTTTATATTTAATTACTACTAGATTCCGACATGACCTAACCCTATCATAGAACAGTCCTATGCTCAGCAGTGGGTCTCTATGGGAAGTAATGTAGACTTAGGCACACTGAATGTAGAGCAATGATGGTCGAGTGGTTAGTGGAGTCGATTGCCGTGCAAAAGGTACGAGGTTCGATCCCACGAAACATGCAAAAAGCGCCTGAGCTACCAGTGAAGAAAAACATGTAGCATTGTAGTAGAGTGTTTCCTATCATGGCGCGCCTGACTAGATACCATCCTACCTACCCTCAAGTTGTCAAATCTATCGCCAAGCACCTAACGGTGTGTTCCGGCAGCCTTCCTTGAGAGCCAGTGTATTCCAGACTAGGCATGCTCCATCTAGGGCTACAGTATCGCTGACTTTCGTAGTCGTGTAATAATGACCTGAAAGAGGACATGACCTGACGGTCTTTCGCTTGAAGATAAATAGCAAAAAATTTACTATAACTTACTCTATGCATAGAGATAGATGGAATCAAGACCACAGATGAAATCTTCATATTAGCATAGATAAGACAAAGAGCTTACTGCCTGGTTAGATGAGATAGCTCAGTCCAGTCAGTTATTTACATAAACTTAGTACAAACATTGAGAATCGTGGTTGAGTTTATTCAGCGTTTCGCTGACCATTGTAGCTCGTACGTATCGCTTTATTTATGAGCTCATGCATTAATTAATTTATGCATTGTTTTGTCTGAGTTATAGTACAAGAAATTATTAACATAAAATATTATATAAATTAAATACCCGCTATAATGTCGCCTGTGGTGTTTCACGCGGCTTTATACTTTGGACTACCATAAGGGATTCTTTAGGGATTGAAGGCAATGACAGGTCACAATCAGTGATCTGTCATTGTCAGTCAGTCAGGACTATAAGCATTGCCATTCAGCGTGGTAATGCGCCTAACATGATGGCCACGCTGGCCCTGATGGTGGGTTGGAGCATTTGGATTATCTATAGATCTTATATATATATATATATAGAAATTAATGAACCAATGATCTGCAGATAAAAACAAATTCTTAAACACCTTGTACATCGAAATCGGTCTACCGATTAAGGCTGTAGAGAGACACAAAGAGTTTGACATACATACATACAAAAATGCATACAATCACTCGAAAAACATTACCTTCTTTTGGCCAGTCGGATAAAAAAATCGGTTACTTCGAAACGACGCCTTTTAAATGTTTAGGGGAGAATCACTAAAATGATTTAAAACACCAATTCAGAATAAAAATTACCAATACAGTTTTGTATAATATTCGTTTCACCAAATGAAAATCACCATATACATAAAAGCCTATTATTGGAGAGGCAGAACGTCACGTTTATTCCCACCTGTTCTGTGGAGTAGTTATGTTGACAGAACTAATGAGTTTTTTTGTCCCACTAGTTCTGTTCACATAACTAACGGGAAATTAATTTCCAGTAGTTCTGTTACACAGACTGATATTCAATTTTTATTATTCAGATATATTTTTTTATGAGCAAGTGTCGCATGTACAAATAATCACACTTAAACTTTAGACATTCCCGATGCCTAAAAAGTTTCCAAGGAACTGAGATAAGATCCAGACGTAGAGTAAGGATATATATATAGACACAAACGTCGCAACGAGGCGGCGGTCTCTTCCGTCCCTACAAAATGGGTAAAGGTTCGGAGGTCTACCCGAAAATCAGGGTAATGTTTGAGGCCGCACTACACAACGCATTATTTGTATCGTGGCGGTGTACTCGAACAGTGATATTTTCTCTAGGGCTGCCACAAACGGTTGTCACGCTTGTGAGAGATATAAGTGACTAGGATCTGTCACCCGCAAAGTTTCTCGGGACTTAAAATAGATTATAAAGAAGTTTTTTTTCATAGACTTGCACCTGATGTAAAGTGACAATGCGGTCTAGGATGTAGCGCGCTTGCCTTCAAGAAACCGTTAAATAAATGATTTGAAGAGACCGAAATTATAGCTACTCCTATCGGGAAATAGAGAACTGGCAGCGAATTCCACGACCTGGCAGTTCCAAACTTTGAACACCCATTTGACCTCCTTAGGGATTAAAACAAGTAACGTGTCAACGCATAACGTCCCACTACTGGGCTCGGGTCTTTCCTATGAAAGTGTAGGCCATAAAGTCCACCACGCTGGCCGAATTGCGGGTTGATGACTTCACTTAGCTTCGAAAGCTATCCTTCTTCGACAAGCAGAATATTTTCCTTCGCTGTTTTTAAGCTTGTGATAATTAGCAAATAAGTAAAAAACCTCAGAAGCGTAGTAAACCAAAAAAGGCTACTTACCTACCAGCATTATGGAGTTGGGGCCGATTTATGACAAAAAGCTTGTAATTAAGTTGGTTTTTCTTATATTGTAATGTTCTGTTGCAAATAAAATGTATTCTATTATATTCTTTGGAAATTCAACCGCTAAGCAATTAATAAAAAAATATATAGTAAAAAGTATCAGCCCTATAGTTCGGAGTGGGCGGTTCGTACTATCTGGTAGTTTTTATTAGACAAGGTGGATTTATCGGCACTAAACTGCGATCGCACTATCGCACTGAGGCCACTGAAACTGAGACTAAATCATTTTATTTTACAGTTTTAGTCCGAATATTACACCTATTATATATATAAATATATGAGGGTTTACTTTGTGTGACCTATACAAAAAAAAAACTTTGCTCAAAAAAAAAAAAAATTACGAAACAGACTACGATTCGGCGCACAACGGTTATAGTTACTAAAATTTAACTAATGTATACATATTGAATGAAAATTAATAATTATATTAATAAAAAACACTACGTTACCGATCTAGTTGAAATTTATAAGGGACTAGTTGGAATTGAAAAGTATACGCATTTAATAAGAAAACAGTTTTTTATATCGCTCCAGCAATCTCTGATATCAGGAAACATACAGAAAATCTCTACCTTTTGGAAGTCGGATTAAAATTTTTAATAACGGCGAATAATGTAAATTATAAAATTAAATACGGGATGTTTGTCCTAGACATAAAAAATTAATTTTCACCTATCCGTTGTTGTCTTTATCTACGTCGCATCAGACAATAAACCACAGGAAATTCATAAAAATAAAAACGTGTCCGAGCTTTATACAAGAAAAAAAAACGTTGTTTAGACGAACTATGCCTACTACATGATATTATTTACTATTTTATAAAGTTATAATTATACAAAACCTATCATTATTAAAGACTTTTATTACAGCTACTTCTGAATTCGCCAAAGGAAATTTCTTATTCTACACTAATTAACTTCTACTGGTAAGATGTATACATTCTTTTGCTACATTATCAATGAGTAAAATAGGCAATTTTAATCACTATGAAAAAAATAGAGATCTTTAGAAATCCCCGCTAAAATGAACGCAGGGCGTATTGTATGTGTTTCATCGAATGCGCAACGAGATGTGTTGATGATAGAACAAAAAAATTAGACAATATTATAGAACATATCAATGAGGATTTAACAATAATTTTTTTTAACAAAAAGACCTTATTATAACTTTCACACGCCACCTTCTAGGTGCTGTCTAAATTGGCGTAAATTTTAGAATGAAATCACTAAAAATAGAGATCTTTAGAAATCCCCGCTAAAATGAACGCAGGGCGTATTGTATGTGTTTCATCGAATGCGCAGCGAGATGTGTTGATGATAGAACAAAAAAATTAGACAATATTATAGTACATATCAATGAGGATTTAACAATATTTTTTTTTAACAAAAAGACCTTATTATAACTTTCACACGCCACCTTCTAGGTGCTGTCTAAATTGACGTAAATTTTAGAATGAAATCACTAAAAATGTTTACGATCGAATTCACGTAATATGACCTAAATTGAGTAACAAAAAAAAATTGTGCGGTGTGACTAATGTTTAGTTGAGAGTAGTGACAGCCGAATGGCGTTTTAACGTTTGACAGGACTAAACTAAATTAGCGGTAGTTTACGCTAGTTCGTGCGTGGCTATATTTATGTAAAGCTCATCTCATTGACGTTAACGTTTATCGACTGTTAGGCAGTACGAAGTTCGCCAGGTCAGCTGGGATTACTACCGTATAATAATACGGTAGTCGCCGTGTAAATATAAATAAAGCTCAATCAAATGTTTTATCGTCCGACGTGTCATTATGTGATTTACATGGCTCAGCTCCAACCCAAGTTTTACAATGCGCCTACGCAGTCTTAATGTCTATTTACAATCACCTGATTAAATCGTACAGCTGTTTTTTTGTCGAATGGCAAATGCCGATTTTATTTACCAGATTTTTATTTACTGTCGCTTCAACTATGAAAAAATATTAAGTCACATGGCGTGTTCTAGATTTTGTGATTCGTGTAGACCTGTTACTCAGATGGATTTAGGTTCGGCTTCTGAAATACGTGATAATTTTAAGTTTAATTAAACTTTTCTGGCGTCCACAGGCCCTAGTTCAGAAATTAGGGTTTGGTAAGGTTACTTATGTTTAATATTACAAAGCTATTAACCTTTTTCAAAAAGCAAGTTTCTTCACGTTGTTTTTTTCTTTGTTAAAGCAAATGGTCAGTAATTCTAATAAGCACATTTACACGTGAGTGAATTCACGCACAGTCAGTTTTGCATGCCTGCCTCATGGGATCGAACCCGCGCCCTCTCGCTTAAGAGGCAAGTGTTGACCGTCTAGACTAACACTAACTCCGCTTAGCTATAGCTACAGTTCTATAGTTCTACACTACAGTTCTACTAGGCTACCAAAAATTTTAATAATAACCATTATGTTGGAAGTCTGAATACGGAGTCATATTCAGCCTTCCAGCACTCGAGTACTCTATTTCCCGTTACATATAATCCCAGTCTTTTAGCGAGTGAATCGGTTTCTTCTAGGCAAGCGTGCCACATCCTAGACCGCATCGTCGCTTTAGATCAGGCGAGTTGCGGTAAACCCCCAGGCCTATAAACTATAAAAAAGGTTTTTTTTAATGTTTTTATTAAAAAATAAAAAAATAAAATATTTATTACCGCATTAAACATGGTGAGTAACCAAGACTAAGATTATATGTAGTAAAATTAAACAGTTTTTTACTTAAAGTGAAAATACCATATTAAACTATATATGTTACGGCTTCCTCACTAAGCAAGCTTGTTACAGGAAACCAGAATCCGAGTCAATTTAAAAATATTGAACACCTCGTTACATAAACAATATTACAGCTATAGTAATTTTAAATTTTGAACTTTTTCTTAATCTATACATAAAATTTATATCTAGGATAAGTCATTTTTTCTTCATTTATTGTTCGATATACTTGTATGTACACTCCCATTATGCAATAATAAACTAACTTAAAATTTAATGTCGTCTATTACTCGCAAAATGTATACTAGAGTAAATTTGATATTTAAAATAAACAGAGGATTTTAAAATGTCGACATCTAGAAATGACAACCACGAAACCAGAATTATTTTTATACACTGTTGACTATAGATCTGATTTATAAAGAGCATGCTCAATATTCCAGGTGCTTTATTTAATATTATCAGAGTAACATTGACACTCGTAAAAAGATTACGATGACTTGACTTGACCACTGAGTATGATGTCAACCAAAATTGATAATGAATAAACCACAGGACAACAACGTTCGCGGTGTCGTAACACAGTTTTAAAACCGTGTAACGACACCGCGAACCACCTTAATCAGTACAGATTATTAAAAATGCGTTCTTTATTATTAATATAAAGCTTATTAATTTTATTGTAAACGTGCATAAACAAAAATTTAAATTCCAATATTAAAGCTAACGAATCAAACTGAATCAGTTAATATGCAGGATGCAACCAGTATATCATTGACCCCAATTCGAACAGTCACACCGACTAAACTAAAAGCTCTTAAATTAATATCCATCCTTTTCTCCCTTTTGAAAACAAAAAGAGAGGAGACAATTTTAGAACTGTCAAATTTGGTTAGTTTAGCAAGTTTGGCCAGACAGAATCGGGGTCAATATCGATCTTCATTTTACGCTGTAAAATTTTTACAAAGAATAAGACATACTAACATGCAGATATACAAACATGCACTCGAAAAACATAAGATTTTTTTTTGGGCAGTCGGGTAAAAACATCACGTATAACTTTTAGGCAGTCGGTAAATATTTATGTGATATTATAATTCAAAGAAAATTTACAAGCAGAACAGTCTGATTCAAACCTTATATGTATCACCAAAACTTTGACCTTTGTATTCGTATATAAAACCAGACCCTGCATAGCATTACTTCGGCCAATTTCGTAGCCCCATACGTTCACGAATATTGCCTCAGCCGACAATGCCTCTAACGAAATTGCACGGATTTGTATGCATGTGCCGATACATAAGGTGGTAGTTCTATGCTTGTCACCAGTAACCAAATTGTTGCTCGTAAATTTTGTTAACCCGAACTGGTTTATCTACTGGTTGGGGCTCCGTAGCTAAAAGGTAACAAGTGGTTATAAGTGACTTCAAAAGAGCCGACTGCGAGAACTTTTAGACCCACGTATATTAAAGTTAATTTGCGAGATGCAGCTAGTATAGCCCATGACCGTCTGCAAGTGAAGACAAATCTATTGACACCACTCACATGAAAATACGACAGGCCGTTTAGGCTGTAGGAACATATATATACTTATACGTATACACATACATATACACATACATATACATATACATATACATACACATACACATATACATATACATATACATATACATATACATATACATATACATATACATATACATATACATATACATATACATATACATATACATATACATATACATATACATATACATATACATATACATATACATATACATATACATATACATATACATATACATATACATATACATATACATATACATATACATATACATATACATATACATATACATATACATATACATATACATATACATATACACATACATATACATGCATACCCTTATGCTTTCGCAGTCAGTCGGGAAAAACGAGACCCGATTACTAAGACTGTTGTCAGTCGAAGTATTAGGTCCTTACATATGAAATTGGCGTTTTGTCGTACTGGTCACTTTGATCTCAAATATCTCTTCTTTGGTTAAGGATTCCAATTTAAAATTTATACAGTTATTTATTCATACATTTGAATTTCGAAAACCGTAATTCATTTGTTTTGTCCTCGTTTGGTTTTTTTTGCGTCACGCAGTTTACAAAAGGGAAAACTTGAAATATCGCGTTATTTACGAGTACGAGTTCCACCGTGGTACCAGTGCTGCAGAAACGGCTCGAAGGATTAATGATGTGTAGGCAGTGGACGGCCGGAGACTAAAGTTGCTAATGAAGAATTGAAAGCTATTGTGGAAGCAGATCCATCGCAAACCACTTCCGAGTTAGCTGCAGGCTGCGGTGTTAGTGATAAAACTGTTTTAATCCACTTGAAGCAAATTGGAAAGGTGAAAAAGCTTGAAAGGTGGGTCAACTGCTGCGTTACATTACTCAACCGGCACAATAATGAAAGGATTTTAAATCGGATCATTACCTGTGATGAAAATTTGATCCTGTACGATAATCGGAAACGCTCATCGCAGTGGCTGAATCCTGACGAACCAGCCAAACCCTGCCCCAAGCGAAAAACCCTGCCCCAAGCAAAAATAGACTCAAAAAAAGTTACTTGTGAGCGTTTGGTGGACTAGTGCCGGTGTCGTTCACTACAGCTTTCTTAAATCTGGCCAGACGATTACAGCAGATATCTATTGTCAGCAACTGCAAACCATGATGGAAAAGCTAGCTGCTAAACAACCGAGGTTAGTCAATCGCTCTAGGCCACTGCTGCTTCAGGACAACGCTAGACCACACACTGCACAACAGACGGCTGCCAAATTAGAGGAGCTTCAATTGGAATGTCTAAGACTTCCACCGTACTCCCCGGACCTGGCTCCAACAGATTACCATTTTTTTCGAAATTTGGATAACTTCTTGCAAGGGAAAAAATTCAACTCCGATGGGGCAGTCCGTTTCATTGATTCTCGTCCTAATGGTTTTTTAGTAAAGGGATCAATGAACTACCTATGAGATGGCAAAAGTGCATAGATAGCAATGGTACATACTTTGATTAAATAAATATATTATTATAAAAAAGACTTTATGTTCCTCCGTACAAAACGCCAATTTCATATGTAGCTTCATGAACCGTGATATGTAGTTGACATATTCACTGATAATCTATTTCTGTTGCCGCTATAACACATATACGAAAAATAAAATAATTAAATATATAAAGGGGACTTCCACACAACAAACGAGGTTTTATTGCTCGATATTAAGAACCTCCTTTTTTCAATTTTAACTTATTTTTAAATCTTGCAAATGTAAAGTGGAGACCCGACTTCACATAATTCATAAACTTGACGCTATATACAAATCATGTGGAAAACAAATGCAGAAAATTTTGACAATTTTTTTTTTCTTGAAATTCGTAAAAATTTCAAGCTCACATGCGCAATGCGGATTTATGGAACTACGAATCCAGCCAGGGAGGAAACTTAAAATTTTTGAAGATAAAACTCCGACTTGACACCTAAGCTTACGGGTAAGACAGACGCTCAAAGTTTGCCGCGACCTCCCATCACCTGCGTCAATCTCGGTCTAATCTGAACATATTTCCTATAATTATCCCCTTATCTACGGCATATTTCAGCGTGTTCCACCATCGGGTGCCGCGATCATCAAGAAGTTAACGCGGCAGAAAGTGATTTACTGCCATTCTCGGCAACGGTTTCACCAAACACTGCCAGATAAGACAAGGAAACACTCCGTTTGCTGAAAATAGATTATTTAAAATGACTAAAACTCAAGTTTATTCCTATTATACTATATTCAATCATTTATTTGAAAAGGAATACAGAAAATTACTCGTATCATAGTCTCAATAAAAAATTTAAAACCTGAAATAATATTATGTCCGTGTGGCAAAATCCAAATAAAACTGGCAGTAGAATTTACAATAATAATTAAGTATGTAATAATAATTTAATATACTTTTATTTTATACTAGTTGACCCAGCGAACTTCGTACCGCCTAACAGTCAATTATATAAGAGTAATATTACTATCGTATAAATACTAACAACAGCGTCTATACGATACTAACGTCACTCAATAGTTACGAGTATGCCTTCCCGGAACCTCTCCACTAACACTGAAACTTTATGGTATGGTATTAAAGTTCAAATTGACTTTTAAGTATTATTATGAATCGATTGTATGTGAGTATTGAAAAGTGTTGCTTATAGACTTTTTCATGTAATTTTTTTAGTTTTTCTCTACGTAAGAACCATCCTCGTACTTCAAGGAATATTGTAAAAAGAGAATTAGCAAAATCGTTTCAGCTGCTCTCGAGATTCTAGCAACACATTATGCGATTCCTTTTTATATTATAGATTTCCTAAGTATACTTAGCTGAATTTAATTTAGTTATCAGTATTGCTAATTGTAACGAAATAGTTGAAATAATGAATCCCACTAAAATATCTGTTAAAATTAGCCTAATCATTCATGTTAAGTTTCTGCTAATAAACAATTATTTATTTATTTACTAATATTTTAAACGCGAAAGTTTATATGTATGTTTGTTACTCGTTCACGCAAAAACTGCTGAACGAGTCTGGCTTCAAGATAGCTTATGTCCTGGACTAACACGTAATGATACTTTTCATCTCGGAAAATGCGTTATCTCTGTAGAATAATCAAATTACCATAACCTCGCGGGGTGCAACTTAAAAAAGGTTTAAGGTATAACTTGATCCTGATTGTTTTTTTGAGCACAAGTGTCTAATAGCCTAATATTGTTGACCTATGTTGATCGTGAAATCTTAGTTAAATTACCTACGGACCGTTTAATTAATTCTAGTGCGATATTACTTCAGTACAGATATATTATTAGTTTACTTCAGACTACCTTTATGTAGCATACTGAGTTTATTAAAAATAAACTCAGTATGCTACATAAAGGTAGTCTGAAGTAAATTTCTTGTAACCTTAACAAGCCTAATTAAGTAACGCATTCTGACGCCATTCGCTTTTGCTTAGCTGGAAAATATTTGTTTTTAATCTTTTTGGATTATTACAAATACACTAAGAGCACAACATTACCTCTAAAGCTTCCTACGTACCTACAAAGTTTGTCTGGAAGAGATCGCTTTTAGAGATAAGACTGTCGTTCGTGCGTTGTATTTATTATCTGATGTTCTATTAGCGGTTATTTTAAATTGAATTAGTGGATATATAAATTTAGTTTATGTAAGGTATTAGAATGTATGTGTATATAATAATATAATATATTGTCAATAATCACCATCCAAATGTTGCCTAGAAGAGATCGCTTTTAGCGATAAGGCCCCCACTTGTGGTACAACATGTATTTTTTTTTCTCTTTTTTTATTTTGTGTGTCTACAATAAAGCGTTCATCTATCTAAATATATTTTTTCAAAATTCAGATTGAAAACCTTTATAGACACTAATATTTATTTAAATTGACGGCACCAGCCTGCCCTGTCAGCATGTAACACCTCACCTGCAATGCCACCAAGTTTAAAACCTACATAATATCTGCAAAATGCTGCACTGCGCTAGTCTATCTGAAATTTATTACTTAGTAACCTAGCAACTAACTAAAAATTCAACTTTAGGTACTGACACACAGTGAACTAATCTTTACATAAATCATTAACTCAACATACCCCTACTACGTATTCCCTTACAAATAAATCAAAATCCAGTCACATTAAACTCGGTCAACTGCAACCTACTCAGTTTCGCACCGCAATCTCGATATTTCTTCAACAAATAATCTGTAAAGATTTATGTCGTCTGAGTGCGAAGTCCTCGGGGCGACGATTAGAAGAATAGGCCAACAAGATAAATCCCACCCTTATTTCACCAGAATTAGGAGCTTACTCCTGGTTGCGCTTAAAAGTCCACATCGGGATTTGCGAAGAAATATGGTAAGGCCCTTTTAAAACTCGCGAAAAGACCGCGTAATTTGCGGACGACTCTTTTTCGCTTCGGATTTGTGGATGGGCCAGTCACTAAATCAACCTGCAGCTGTGGGACTCATGGGAAAACCTTGCTTTAAGCATGTTTTTATGGTTGTTTCGCCGAAGAAAAACTACGGTCGCGATTCTCCAAGGGATTTCTTTACTTACAAACGACAGAGACACAACTCGTAAAATACAATGTTATCAAGGAACTAAAGCTTACGTTTAAATGATACAATAATAATATATATATATAAAAAATAAAATACAAAACGAATGACGACGCGTGACCAGAATACCGGTTTTTTTCTGACCCAACGTATGAGCATTGCCATTCAGCATGTTAATGCGGCTAGCAATCTGACCACGCTATCTGTAGATCTTAAATGGTCTATAGGTAATCTTTCTGCTGTAGTCATTTTGTTTATGTTAAATACAGAACTAATTTATATTAAAATAGAGTTGTATAAGCCATATAATTTCTTGTCATTATTCTTATTCTAGCTCAAAAAAATAGGTAGATGAAGTACTTTACCATCATGCGCAACTATTATTACATACTTTTATACCAAATAGCAAACCATTTAAGTTTTCGCATCTGAATTGTAGAGTAACAAGTTTTAACAAAGCAAACATGTGCCAGAACCTGTCAGCAACTTTCCATAGAAACGGTCAGATAACGAGCAGTGCGGTTGCTATGCGGGTGCGGCGCGGTTGCGGCGCAGATGCGGTGCGGATGCGGTGCGGCTGCGGCGGCAATTGTCCAGGCAAGTGGTCAAACCAAAGATATACGACCTGCCGCAGCAAATGGACTGTCCTGCTACTGTGATTACTAGGATCTTTGTTATATTTTCCTTGGCACCTGCATTATTATGTGAAAATGAAATAGAATGGGCGACCGGGATTGGAACCGCGACAATTTAGAATGGCATTAAAATGTGATAAATCTGTAACAAATCGAGAGCCAGCTATCTAACCACAAAATTTAATATAATGTTTTTTTTACAAATCGTTATCGGATGAGGATGATATCGGTTGCAGTAGAGAAAAACTGATATTCTAAGATTTTTGATCCTCCGATAATCATGATTCCCATAATGTATTTCTATCACTTCGTCAAGCGGCCAGTCAAATTAAATCAGATGCATTCCTGCACCCGGGACCGGACCGACACTCTATTTCCTTGATGGGTATCACCATATTGATATGGGATCACCAACTGTACTATCTTACCCCAGCCTGTACCAGGATATCATAAACGTCAGAATAGAATTCAGAATATCTAATTAAGCTCCTTGCAGGAAAAACTCGGTCCTATGTCGCCAGGTGTATTGAATAGTCCACAACTTTGGGACACGACATTATTAGATACGAACCATTGTCTCCTTTGTGTGCCATTGTTTCGATTAACCTAACTAATGATAGGATATTATACAGCACAATTGTTAGGTATCGGTTACCTGAAAGATAAGTATTGTTTACGTGCGCTCTACCAGGAAACATTTGGTAGCAAAAACTTATAATAGGTCATCAGCATCTTCGTTTATTTCAGAAGTAAGTTGTTATTGTATAAGTTTATCGCTACGAAACAACAGATGCTTTTTTGATGCAAATCAACAAAAAGATGGATTTTTAAATGTTGAATAAAAATCATAACCTATCTATAAGCTATATATATAAAGACAAGATAACGTCATTTCATATTATCCTTCATTACTAAAACTTTTGCCGTATAGTCGGCCCCAGAATCGGTAAAATACATCGTTTGGCTCCAACGAAATAAAAGTGAATGGCATTATTAAATTCTCATATCAGTGGACTGGACTATAGAGTTCGTTGACCTTCTAACAAAATGAATATGAATGGGTGAAAATTACACACGAAATAATAACAATAACAAATTAAACTTCTTTAAATTCCTTTAGTCTTAGAAGTCTTTTTGATTTAGAAATTACCGCTAGATCCTAATGAAGGCCTGTCTGATCTATGTTTTACTAAATGCCAAAATCACAACGAATCATAAAGAATGATTCATAAATTCAACATGCACAAAACAAAGCCAGGATTGTAAGAGGTTCTAATAATGTAATTCAATTATACCTCACATTTCGTCCTTGAGGCCTACTTATTTATGTGATAGGATTACCCCAAAACCAGCCTTGCTTCCGCAGGAAAGCCATACTAATTGTTTGTTAACGCTCCTATTAGCGACCCTCGTGAGGAATCTATTATGAGTATATTAATAAGGGATGGGAAAACTATGGCTGGATATATTTGAGGCAGGTTTATGAACGTAGAGGTCCTTTGAAATCGTTATTGAATTAATTCTATCAGGAAAACGAATCGTTTCTTGACATGTTTTCTATAGTATTACCGTAAAAAACGTTAAAACTTTTTATTGCCCGAGCGAAACCTCTTTACTTCGGGTCTATTTTTTTTTACCAGTTAATGTGCATATGGAATTGTCCTTTGTAAGAAGATGTTTGTCTGTTGTTGGAACTAGCGTACAGAACGTTGTTTTTTTTTTTGAACATTTTGAACATAAATTTAATTTTCAGGTTTAGACGATAAGGTAGGTTGCGACACACTGAAAGATTCAAACAAATTTTGGAAAATTAAATTGAGAAAAGAACAATAATATTTTCATAAAACCATTCCATAGTTCAGGAAACAAAACAGCCAGCTGTGTCAGAAAACGGTGTTATTCATTACTTTTTTGGTTTCGCGAACTTCGCGAAAAAAAGGATGAGATACTCAATACGACTAAAAAACCAGTCAGTATTTCAATAATAATAATTCATAATACGAGTTTTTTAGTTACCAGGGATTCCTTTTAAGCAAAAGATGCGTGTATTAAGAGTGCCTGCTCTTCCATAATATAGAATAACATAATTGTAGTGTACAAGTATGTGTGGTTATTACTGTTTTACTTATGTGTATGAATATTTGCATTTACCATATTGAACCTGTAGCAGTAATTCGATTTCATCATAATTAAGCGGTGTTATCCATTCGATAATACATTTCTTAAATTCAAAGAACCTTTTAGAATATACATCGAAAACTTTGTTAGCCTTATTATATATATATAAGATGATCGAGTCGTAGTATCAGTATCTCAAAGTTTTATAGAGGATAGGTTTGCATTTGACCTGAAAAAGCCTCATGCGTCCTAAGATGGGGCACGCTTTCCTTGAAGAAATCGATTCACTCGATTCGGTTTTATTTGTTACCAACAATTTTTCAGCGACGGTTACAAAGTTTTGTAAATTTTTTTTTTTTGCTTAAAGTGCTCCCATTTTAATTTTATTAGTTCGATATTAAAGTCAAATAAAAAATTATATCAACGTGTGCCAAACTGAATTAAATACCTACATATATTTTAAAAAACGAACAGAAAAAGAGCTAAGCACAATTCAGACATATATATTTTTTTCCTACCCAAAACGTAGGGTTCAATAAAGTTCCAGGGGTCATCTAGATAAGTCTAACAGGATATGACGCAGCCGGGCTGACAAACTGCCTGTTCCCACATGGATTTACTATTCCCACCCCTAACCCGGAAGGGGTGAGAATGCGGTACATTGCACGTATCACGGGATCATGGCCGTACTTAAAATATTTTATGTATTTGTTTATTAGTAGTATAAAGTTTGCAGCTGGTAGAGTACGGCAGTATTCATAGGGTTTGTTCTAATCTCTAGTTTTGACATTTAGAGAAATGTTGGCATGATGAGTGTTTGTATTTTCATTATATATTTTTTTTTACATTTATTTCATTGACCTAGTTTATTGTGGTAATGCCGGAAACTAGGCACACTGTCCTGTGGTGGTGGGTTGGAGCATTTGGATTATATGAAGATCTGAAGTGGTCCAGATAATCCATCTTCTATTTTTTGTCATAGTTTTTTTTTTATTTAACGCACTTACCCGTTTATATTATTAACGCGTTTAATTATGTGAAGGAAATGTAAAGTTTATATTATGTATCTATCTGTGCACAAATAAAATGTTTCAAGACTCCATCTTTAGTTCTAACTAAAGATGGAGTCTGTAACTAAAGAAAATATTTTCTAACCAAGTATTTTCTAATAAGTAAAGAGCTCACGTACTTTTCCGAAACTAGCAATTTGGTAGAAGAGCAAAGTATTAATTAAAACAAATTCTAACATCGATAAAAAGCGCTTGCAGCGCCCGCCGCCGCTGATAAAGCTAACGCGGGCCGTAATGAGGGCGGGCAGCCCTCGACAGGGGGGCATCGAGGGGAGGGGTAGGAGGTCATAGACCGAGACGATATTACGAAATTGCCAAAAAAGCAACGTATTCTTTGATGAACAGTTACTATTATTTTTACAAAATGGTTGCAATGGTGGCAAAGTATTTTATTAAAAGTCAATTTACAAAATAACTTACTTTTAAGTACTAAACTATACTTAGGTTTAATATGTCAAATTGCCAGGCGCGTGTTCTCAGAAGAACTTCGTAGGGAGTTGAATACTCCCTACGAATTACGCTTTCTCATGAGTATAATTTGCAAAATAAGAAAATTCGCGTAAAAGTAACGACTCACTACGACTATTATTAGTGGCCAAGGTGGTAGTTACTTTTATTGGCCACTTTTATTGATTTACACACTGCCCAAGAGATGGATAATGACATTCGAATATAATGTTCGTATATTTGTATGTATGTATTACTACACACCATATCTATCTGTACTTTTTAATTTATAATACTTTGGTGTTGCCAGTTATATGAACAGAAGAAATACACGGTGCTCTGCATTGATTAAATAAATCAGTTCGTAAACTTTTCATATTAAACTTTTCTAATTAATTAATTCAACGCAGCGCAGTGCTACGCCGGATTTTAATCATAAGTCAGGCTGGTAACGTAACAGTATTATGAGTATAAATGTCGCTTATAACCTTAATAATAACCTGGAAACATTTCTGCTTTAACGTTGTATATTTTCGTACTTTTAAAAGACTATTTTTATATTAGGCTCGATTCAAAGGTTTTTATTGGTCTAAAATGTTTCACTTGTCATCTTTTGAGGCCAGACTCATTTCAGTTATTTAAGAACTACCTTGTTTTTAGTACTGGTCCAAATATCTCTGTTATTTTATTCGTAATTAATATAGAGTTTTATTAAAATGTCTATTAAATGAATATTATACGAGATAAAAAAATATATTTACAGCAAATTTTCAATTACTTAAACTTATAGTTTAGGTTTATCAGCCCCCACATAAAGCCCGCAGTACGTCTCTGCCACTCAGCTACCAAGGGCCATTAAGAGTGGAGAGGGCAACAAGGACAACAGTTGTAAAAACTAACTGCTGTTACTTGCATACACTACACATTATCTACTCTCGTGGACAAGTTGTTAAACACCGCCGCAGACTTTTAGCCCATAGCAACATCAGCTTCAGCAATATTCACCGCAACGACTCTACCCACTGTATTATTATGAATCCACAAGATTTATTGGGCTACGTTTTTATTTAATAACGCACGTTCATTGCTTCTTTTGCGTCTAAGGCGATATCATCGTATTTACGAGTACTCACTTCCTTTTTGTTTTGGTTTTGGCGCTTGTTTTGTTTTTGGTTGAAATATTGTTGACGTATATTTAGAATTACTTGTTTTATTGTAATTTTTAGAGATTATTTATTATCTTTATGAAAACGACTATAACACTGGATTTACACCGTAGAGATGGATTTTTTAAATAAACTTATATGATAAGACTCACCTTTATCATCAAGGCGAAGAATTGATCACTCTCCACAGATGATTTAAGTGACAAGCCCTAAGGTCCACCATTCAAGAAATAACACCTTCACTGGACAAAAACATCGCGAACAACAAATTCATCACTCACGGCTATAAATCAAAAACACCGGTGTATTTACAGCAGGGACATTTGTTTCGAAACGACAAGTAAAACTAAAATAGACGCCACTTGTTTGTCTAATAACAGAAGCCACGTGCGTACCATCGGCCTCACCAATCATATCTGACGGGGAGTCGAACTATCGCTACCTATAGGTACTTACCTACCTCGCGCCCCGTAACTACAGACCCGTCAAAAACTACACGCGAAACCATTTGTCTAAAAACAAATAAAATTAACGAAACATCCATGGCGATGCTTTGATGTCTGCACCACTACAACGCTTAATTCGCCATAAGTCTTTTAAACTGGGCCGGAGCAGTTTATTTCGTGAAATGACACAATTCAGTACCCGAGCCAGGCTTTTAACGTTTGAGTTATTACAACGAAATACTCGACCGGAGTCTGGTTGCGAAAAAAATAAGCACCTAATTCAGTGACTTGATAAGGGAATGAAAATGTAGACGCGATCTTACTATGTTGCTGTAAAAGCTAGGTGTTTGAAAAATTCTTAGACTTTTCAGTAAAACACAAGATTCATCGAGTTATAACAAATATCTTAACAGTTCATTCGAATTTTTAAAAAGCTATAAAATAACTTCCGAACTAAACATCATTCGCAATTCCGTCGCCTTTGTCACTATAACGTGAAATTCTAAGATTTTCCGAACACCGAGCTTTTCCAGCAACATTCGGTACATACCAGTGTTCATTAGTATACAATCATTTATCAACGTAAGTTAGTCGAACGCACCTGAAGAAAAAGCGCGGGAAAGCTCATCCGTCACGCTTGCGTTTGCCGCCAAAACGACAATCCATTCAGGCGGGACGTTACACGTCATACATCTAGCCACTTATTCACTGAAGTATTATCCGGCGGAACTAGCTGTCAAAGTCACAGAACTCATGGACGTCTTTTAACTTTTTAATGTTCGAGGTCGAGGAGCGTAGGTGGGTGTCGACCAGCCCGGGAACAGTTTTACAAGGGACTGGAAGAGTGAGCGTGTCTGGCCGCTCGCCGTGTCACGTATTTTTCTATTCTATCGGTATTTCTTTAGCGAATCGTGTCAAATGTGCAGAGGACATGGGCCCGGGCTATTTATAATTGGCCCTAAACTAATTTCGCGCGATATAAACAGATTGTTTTATATTTTTCGTGTGTCACGCACGATACATTATGTTGTGTAATTTACGATGTTTTATTATGTATTATATTGACGCTGACGTGGGCGATTATTTTTTTTTCTGAGTTTTTGTGAGGGATGTTTCATATTGACAGACAGAAAGAATCTGAATACCGAAAGAAATTTTTTAAACTGGAGTCGTCAGACTTTTTTAGTTTATAAACTATTTAATTAGTTTTGTTTGAATTTTAAAGTATATTTTTTGTGTCTACTTATATTATTTATATTACACCCCACATTACATACAGCTTTTTTAAATTAAAAATATGTTATATTTCTTGTTTTAGCATAATTAGGCATGTTTTTTTCTATTAATTTTGTATAAATCTGGTAGTTATTAGATATATACGTCAAGTTAAACCCATATATAGTATTTTCAAAATCTTATACTTATAGTCTAGGATCCCTAGAACATATAGACTATTAGCATGAAAAATAATAAAAAACTAGAAATTCTATATATTCGTATATTCGTATGATGTATTTTCTTTTGCATATATTTTATATGCATTATAGCATTTTTTTTAAATATAAGGTGTTACACTGATGTACATAAACATCTAACATTTTGAAATATCCTGAATATACTAGATATATCATATGTAAAAAAACTATTCCTCATTTCGTATCAGAGACTACATATAAGCGCCGGGCAACTAACACTTATTCGTATATTGATTAGGGTATATTAAGTCGAAAGGGCGTCGCTACACTCATCCCAATTATTAAATTTACTACAAGATTAATTTGTAATGAAAAAAAAAAGAGCAGCTTCATATATCTTATTGATGACGCATAAACTTCTTAAGATCTAACTGCGCCCTGCGGTGTTACCTGCGTTAATACGGAATAAAATGTTTGTGTTATTCCAGGGTCTAAGCTATCTCCGTACCAAATATTATCCAAATTGGATCAATAGTTAAAGAGTAACAAACATACACACATACATTCTTACACAACTTTCCCGTTTATAACATCAGGAAGTAGGATAGCTGATTTGTTTTCTCGAATTCAAGGTTGCTCCTCAAATAAAAGTTATTCGTAACCATTAGTATAATAAACTTCCATTAGTACCCTAACTGTTATTAACCTTGTATTATTTATTTATTATATGTCGATCAGTGACAAAGTACTACAATGAAATAAGTCGGTATATTTTACAGAGTTATTTTAGTAACACATCGGAAGTCGTCTATCATTCTAAACGTTCCAGAACATTGTTGCTGATGCTGACGCAAATATTGGTACGAAAAAATTGCCGCCTAATGAAATTTGAAATCAAGTGAAGAGTCCATAATAGTCGTTTTCTATCTGCGTGTATAGGGATAAACCTTTGATTATCATTAGACTGGATGGATGGTCACTGTCGAGGTTGAACGCGTCGGATAAAATAGAGGGAAAAGTTCAACTCTAGAGTCCCGTTTAACGTAAATTATTTCTTCCTAGGATTTTGTACAAAACGTAGGGTCTTATTGCTAAGACATCGCTGACTCTCCGGCCGTCTGTCCGACCGTCCGTTCATCCGTTCGTCCGTCCGTTTGTTACTTGACTCAGGAATCGTGATAGCTTATTATATTTAATTATATTTTTGGATCGATATTTATAATGGCTACAGGTAGAATAACTAATGTTTTGTAATGATAATACTAGTGCCTATATCCACGACCTCGCTACCACGATACTTTTGCGACTTTATAAAAAAGATGTCAAACACTTGCATGATTTTTATTCAGGAAACTTAATTAATATTGTGCTTTGCATACAAACATGCAAATGATATCGGCTAGTAAATGGCGCTGTAGCAAACTTCCCCTTTTATTGAGAGAAAAATTTTGGGAACCTTTACACCTAGTTTCGTCATTGGTTGGACACTACGCCTTGTACGGGAGTACGAAATTTTATGCGGACAAACATCTATACATACTCATATAAACATACAAATCGATAAAATAAAAAGAACATATTTCCAGACTTAAATCCGAGTCCGTAGTACGCGAGACCGGTTCTTACTTGACCGATTTTTTGTATTTTACAAACATTTCAAATGCACCATTACACGTGCAGACTACGACATAAATATCGATGCAATGCTAGAGGTAAATAACAGCTAATATTAAAACTTTGACATATATACCGCTGCCATTACAGAGTCAAAATATTTCTTGAGTTCTAAAACAGTCTTAATTAGCTTAAGCGCTACAAGAACTTCTTGGCACGTTTCACGCGCAATTTTCAATATTCAAACACCTTAAAATCAGAATAAAACGGCTTCATTGATTTACACGATAAGGCCGCCCAATGTACAGATTTCTCTTCCTTTATCTTTTTATCTCTTGTTTGGTGTGCAATAAAGCAATATCCTATTCATGCATTGATTATACTTAGTTTGCGAAGAGACCTCTATGAGGGGACAAGCATTGCATAAAAGTTTTATAGCTTCATAAATGTGTTGGTTGTATAGGTACTAACCACCGTATTTTTCATGCGCGCTAACTTAGCGAAGTTGGCTTGTCTGTTTTAGTTTAATGGATTCTCGTCTCTCAATCTAGATATATAAATTATCTCAGATATAGAATATAAGCTTTGTATGCTGATGAGTCAGACAGCAAAGAGAACGGTACTTTTATGACTATGGAAATGATACATAAAGAGGGGTTATTTGGGCTCACCTTATGCCGAGCTGAAAGAGGCGCATTGTAAGCGTCATTATTTACTACTCTTACTATGGACTCGACATTCACATACAACATTTAGTATTTTATAAAACTACTAATTTCTAAAAACTCTGACTGCTTCTCACCAAAGATCAACGTAAAAGTTGAAGAAGTAAAAAACTTAAAATTGAATCACTTACTAGATGTTTCTGACACAAAAGACTCGTAATTTGACTCATTGTCGAAAACTTTTGCAGATCGTCTGTTAAAATGATAGCTGTCAGTCGACCATCCATCTGTCAAGGAACTTCGCTTTCTTGACAGCGCGTGAACCCCGGGCGTGACGTCATGTGCTAAAGGGCGTTCGGTACCAGGACTTCAGTAGTAAGTAGAAGTTGCATCCACTAGTAGATTCAATTTCACATAAGTTGACGCGCTATCATAGGTGAGCGATGTCGCGTCGCGTAGTCGTGGTGTTACGTAGAACAGAACTATATTTGCAATAGTTGAAACTAAGCAAAATAACTTGGGTTGTAAGTTTGGCTAGAAGATCTAACTTTCTAGACCAAACGATGTAAGCCAATTCAATAAATTAAAAAGATTAAAAGCTTCAAAATGTTTGATATGTTTTAAATAAATTTTATTATAATATTAAGGAATAGCAATAGGTACATATATTGAGTATTGAGTACTGAATATTCGCATACGTCTAGTCGCACGCACACAAACACCGTGCCGAAGTCTGCCGAACTCAACGACGTTAGACAAGTGTTAGGTTTATTTTCGTTACAGAATTTGATTCGGTCGCCGCTCTCAAAGCCCGCGTTAAAAGCTATGCAATAGCTTAAAAATATATTATACTTATAACTAAAAGCTCAAATGTCTCAGACTACTAAATGCTCTAACGGGCGGTTTTCAACATGAATGATTTTCTTACATTAAAATGAATGTGCGTGTATGGTTGCATTTCATGCGCGTATTTTTAATATTATGTATGTACCTTCGCAATTTGGCCGGCGTGGTGGATTTAGGCACACTCTTACCTTATAGGGAAGAAGCATGCTCTATGGTATATCATAGTTTCACAGTTATTATATATCAGTGATTTTAAAAATACAATTCATGTAGTTAGATTGTTTGTTGTAACAATAAATCCAAGGAAAATCGACAATAACTTGGATATTACTCAATCTAGTCCACCAAAATTCACCTACCAACTTATATGAAATGTAGTCTATAGTAGAAATCATTCGGGTGTCATTCTGAATAATACAGTGTCCCGTAATAGTGTTTCCCGCAAGGAGAATCCTGCTCTAACTCACTGTTGTTACGTCAGTATTTCCTTTGCAGAATTATGTCAAATTCCTGCTTGTTTCATCACGCTTCTCTATCATTTCATAAACCTAACACGTTTGGCTTATTGTATGTTTTTGGGTTCGTAAAAAGATAGACCCCTTATAGTTAACGTTACAGTATTTTTTCACAAAATAGGCTGTAAGTAATATCAATTCAAAGGATAATGTTCCATACATAAGAAGATAATTGTAAAAGTATAGAATCTGTATTTTACAGATAATAGAAGGAATCCAAAATCATATTGATTTCGTTAGTTAAGGTGTGATATGTGTAAAGAGAATCTCGAAATATTATAAAAATATGACTAAGGTCTAGAACATTTTGCAGTTTACATAAGCTATGCTCTGGTCTTCTCAAAGAGGTGTAGCTGTTTTTTACTTGTTTTATTAATATTATTTCGTTTGCGTCACACTTGAAGACCTGCTACGTCACGTGTCCCGCGTCACAAAGTACTAAGGGACCAGGAGCTGTGAAGACATGCACAAAAAAATATGCAGTGTTCGCGCCTTCGGCTTTCAGTCGGTGCCAAGCTTAATCTATTGAGATGAGACAAATAGTTTTTTTTTAAACTGAGCGTTCTTATGCAAAACACAGTCACCAGGCATGCATGAGACAGTAGAGTTTACAAATAAACAAGATATCATTTTTATAAGCAAGAATATATTTGACCCCGAATATATATTTGCCGTCGCCGTACATAATCTGATCAAACAAAAAAATATACTTAGGTTAGTAAGTATACGTGCAAATAAGATAAATTTATATTAATAAAAACCGTAGTACATTACTTCTTCTATGCTAAAACTTCATTCTTATACTTACTTACCAAGGAAAGTGGGTTTTAAGGGTGTGTTAAAGGTGCAATTAAGGAATAAGTTCGAGCAATTCGAATTCCTGGAAGTTCAGTGCCCACTCAAGCGTTTCCACCGTTCACGAGGGGTGGAGGGCAACCTTCAACATTTTATGATACCCTACTATATTTTGGGATATGATGTGGCTCGATGTCCGCCTTTTTACCTCTTTGATTTCCTCCTCTTTCAATTTTTAAGAAGTACATAAAATTAAAAGTATAAAAAAACTTGCAACTCAACACCCCAAATCAATACAAATCATGCTCTCGCACTCTCATATACAAATAATCAATAAATATTTCCGAATACCTTTCCATAGCTTTAGGCGTAAAATCCCTAATAGACTTTGGACGAGACGTCCTAACATCACAGCCAATTTGTTATAGGAAAATAGCATTAAAAATGAAAATAGCATTAAAAATATAGCTAACATGTAGGTCATGTATAGATTTACTACCTGCGCGACGGCTTTACCCGCGTTAGATATTTGATCATCCCTTGGGAACACTTCAACTTTACGGGGAAAAAAGCCTATGAGTCAATCCAAAGTATAAGCTATTTTCGTGAATAATTTCATCGAAATCCGCTAAGCCGTTTGAGCGTGTAGGAGGAACAAACAAACACACACATACAAACTTTCGCTTTTATAATATTAGTGTGACGTACTTTCATTAGTAAAATGGTAAATGATTAATTAAGTAATAACGAAATTACATGTTCGAGTTGTAATCTATGTAACGAATGCTATTTCATCAATTTAATCACCTATGATTAATTTGAATAACTACATACCGAAATGGCTTTATTAGTTTATAATATTACTAGTAGATGTCACTCGCGGCGTTGCCCGTGACTCAAAATGAAAATATAAAGAAATTTCAATCTTTGAACCCCAATTTAACCCCTAAAGATATCGAATATGTCTTCTAAATTGCATGTCTCTAGATTCAGCAGTTTAGACTCTTTTTTTATCCTACACAGCTAGCTAGGCATTTGACCACAAGCTCGCACCCCACGGAAAAGTATCCCTAGAAGGAGCATGTCTGTAAAACACTGGAACCCAAGGAAAACTGCTTAAACAAACTGTTAGGTAGGTAGCCAGGCGAGCGATAGGAAACGCTCTACCACCATGCTATGGTTTCCACACGATGTTTTCCTTCACCGGCAGCTCTGGCTCTTTTAGCATGTTTCGTGAAATCTCTGTTCATTGTGTCGTGTCAGCCAGTCAGTCAGTCAAGACTTACTCTTTTGTACAGGTGACTGGTAATCATCAAACACCCATAAGGGTGGCTTCTGGTGACCACAAGCAAGAACCTTTGTTCCACGCCATTCAAAAATATACAATACAGTACAATATATCTTTAATGCACACCAAGATGAATAAATACATCTAAACATTGGTAGTACATTGGGTGGCCTCGTCGCTTAAAGCGATTTCTTCCAGGCAACCTTTGAATGGATCGGACTAAGTGCAAACATATTTTACTTAAGTATATAGAAAAATTTAAAAATGTATGGATATGCAAAGCCGTAGATAGCATGCACGTTGATAACCAGTCTCCGTGTATACATAGATAAATAATTGAAATACGAAACATATTAGTCTGGTCTATTAGTTTCAGTTACAGAATAGATATTTCAGGTCTTTATAAAAAAAAAGAACCAATTCTTCTTAACTACGTTTTTTTTCGAGGTTTTCGAGATTCGGAGCACCAAAACCATGTCAATCTAAATGGCCCGTTCAAGTAAGAAACTGATTAGGTACTGGGGAAATAATACAAAAACCGTAAAGCTCAAAAATTCATTGGGAGATGAAAGATGAACTAGAAATCTGTCATCCATCTCTTTCCGTAACAAATAAGGTTGTCTCTTTCACGCCAGTCTAAACTACTGTTCCGCAAAACGAGAGAAAGGGATTGCACATGTTGGTGTCATTTCAATTATCACATCTTCATACATTTCCACGAGGGGTGGTTAAGCGACCTTAGACTTTTTATGATGCCCTGGTAGCTATGTTTTGGGTTATGATGTCGCTCGATGTCTTGTGCGCAGATTTCTTTTTTTTTATAGAATTTAAGTACATAAAAACGTGTCAGTCAGTTCTGTAAAATATTTTATTAATTTACATAGTAATAGATTTTTTTTAACAACAATTAACAAGTAATCAAAAATAAATTTAATATAAAATAACTTGATTCCTAGATGAATTAATACAATAACTGGAATTAAACTAAATAAAAAAATATACGCCCAGTCAGTAATTTAAATTTAACTGGCGACCCCAGTATTTTTTATTGTAAATATGTTTATTTTTGCTATGTTACGAGTAGAAGTCAGGTCAATTGTACCATCAACAAAAAATCGATAAATAACTATTAACTGTTCTTTTTTTACTTTCACGCGATTCGTGTATCGCCGTACTTGTCTCCTGTACATGGAAAATTAAAAATAGGGATACGTTATTTTTCATTTATCTGTCCATTATCGTAATAAAAATGGAGGGTCAATGAATTCGAAATGTTGTTTAAAATGTTGTTATTCTTTTATTTAGAAAGGAACCAGCCCTATTGTCCTCAGTAGCAACAAAGTATGCTTCATCTGTGGTTCTAGAGTTGAAAAACAACAACATATCAGTAGTAATTTCCTATAGCGTGTTTTGCAAAGTTCGAGAATCTTCAGTTTAAAAAGACAAGATTTTTTATATGTTTTTTTTTTATATTTATGTTTCCCTATAGTTTACTATAATTCGTTTTTCATATTAATAATCAAAAGTATAACTATTTTCTGTAAGAATATTAGTACCAAAGACCTTTAAGATAAGCAAATTAGGTTTCATTGCCCCATATTTATCCTTGTGTACTACAACACACAGAACACTAAATCTGACAAAAATTGATTTAGTTTCTATTCTAAAAGACGTCTCTGCTATTCCTGCTTCCAAACGTCACGCTAACGTCACGCTTACGTCACGTGTTAGTCGCCGTCTAGTACTAGGCTACCAGGAATCAGAAGGATAATGTGTGTACATCTTCCAGGTACACACACAACCGTCCTATCGGGAATAAAGAATCACATCGACACGCGGCATGTATGCATGTCTACATTTGAGGACGCTCCAGCTTTTTTACCGACTTCAAAAAAGGAGAATGAAGGAACTTCTCGTGTATATTTTTATATACAATCCAATTTCTTAGGGAAGTCTGGCTGGACCGATTCAGAATCGATCCACAATCGAAAACCCTTGACGACTGAAAAGTTAGCCAATATTAGTATTGTCAGTATTAGCTTGAACAGTTGCAAACTAATATTGATAAAACTCATAAAAAAAACATACATAGAAACAGAAAAAGATGTTAGAGTCGAACTTTTTGACTTTGCTCGCTCGGTTGACAACCTTCTAATATAAGAATTATTATTTAGAAAACTAACGCGTGTTTGATTCATATTGTTTAAGAAAACGGGTTTTAGAACTTAACGGGTTTAAACTATAGTTGGACCTTTCCAACAATCAGGTATGTGTGAAAACTCGTTTTGTTAAATAATATAAAAATTATTGTTAATGTTGGACAAGATTTTCCCCTAGAACTATTTATGACAAGTAAAATTTTGTGGTAGCGGCCATCTTGGATTTGAAATTTATCACAGTGTATATTATAGTATTTCTCTAGTCAAGCCCTTTTATTTGAGACCCATATACAGGTCTGAAATAAATACGCAATCCACAATTTTTTTAAGGTGGCCATCTTAGACCAAATTTCACCAAACGCAGTAGGGCTAAGAATACTCTCGAATAATTTACGTTAAAAAATCAAAATCGGTTCATCCGTTCCGGAGCTACATGCCACAGAGATATACACACACGCACACAGACAGATAGGCACCTCAAACTTACGTGGTTTTTCATCGGGAATTAAAAATGGCAGTATTTAGCATTCTCGCCATCTCTCGGAAGCCTACAACAATACATAGCCAGGTTTTCTGGAACATGATACTAGATTGTAATCTCGTCAACTTGTAAGTAGAGCTTTATTTCTACGCCATCTACCGTTAATGCACAGCAAGAGCTCAGGAATGGTTTTATTTTGTGATATTTCGACACAAGTCTAGTTCGTCGGTTGAAAGTACGAGGTACAAAGATGATACCTAAATAATTTACGTGCTACGGAGTAAGTAGATGGCAGTTGACCCGGTAAACATTGTTATCCAGGAATAAAACAACTTATATCAATCTCGTTTCTGCCTAAGAAAAATTCTATTAAATACTAGCTGACCCGGCGAACTTCGTACTGCCTAACAGTCGATTCTTTGATAAGTTTTTTAATACTTATTTTGCTAATATAGTTCAAATTGTCTTTAAAGTATTATTACAAATCGATTGTATGGGAGTATAGAACATTTTATTTTTAGACCTTCTCAGGCAACTTTTTTAATTTTTCTTTACTTAAGAACCATCCTCGTACTTCAAGGAATATTCTAAAAAAAGAATCAGCAAAATTGGTTCAGCTGCTCTCGTGATTTGCGAGTAGCAACACATTCAGCGATTCATTGTTAAAATTATAGATGTTTAGCAAAGGAAGTATTATATATAGTATCTACTACGCTCACTGAATCAGGTGAAATCATATGAATTTAAATAAACTGAATATCATAGGTAACATAACACCTCTTTAAAACATATAAATCTGATATCACCAAGGTGATTTATGTTAAAGAAATAGTCTCGATTTCAAATCCCGTTCTGTGTCACTTTTCAACACCTTTCTTCACTTTTTAACCCCCGACACAAAAACAACGGGATGCTATGAACTTGACGTGTGGCATCGTACGAGTAGATCCCGAATGTATGACCCGATTTTAATTTAATTTGAAATGTAAATTAGTCGAGAGTGTTGATAACTATGTTTGATATAAATCGGTCTAAAATGGCCACCGTGACCACCAAATGAGTGTGGTAATAAATATAAAGTTTTGGTAGTGTAAGTAATAGATGGTTAGCTTTTACAGAGTAAGCCAAGTCGAGCAGCATAGAAGCAATTCTTTGACCTCTTACTATTGTTACGAGCTACGGGTTCGGGATAAAAATAGAAAAATGCCAATTCACACCAATGACGATTTATTCCTCACAACACTCAGAAACTGACACACAAAAACACTACACAACACTTTCACTCACAATCACACTACACTGAGCACTTCGATTCGCACTTGGTTCGCACTAGAACTGTTCGCGGTTATAGCTTCCGAATAACTGACTCCCCGGACCCACAGTCGGTCCCTTTATATACCTCAGCGCCGTAATTCTGTAATGATCCAGAATATTCGTCTAATTACTGGACACCGAGAACAATAGATGTTTACAAATAGGAAGGTACTTGAATTCGAGAGAGATCCCTTTTTTTCTATGCGCGATAAACAATAGCGCGGGCGACGCTTACTATGTCTTATTCTGTGCATAAGGGCGCCGGCACACTAACTACTGCGTATTCTGTGAGACATAGGGCACGGCCGTAACACTACCCCCTCCTTAGACATGCTCGTCCCGAGCATCGTCGGTCTCGTGATGTTACCAGGTGATCCTCGCAGGCAGTCCTAGTTATTCGTTGTCGTTTTTCCGATGTACCGACATTGCCACGTCCATTTATAATCTTAGCGTCGCCCGTTTTCAGCATTCTGATAGGAACAGTCTCCATAGCTACTTGTTTATCACGATTTCTCCAGTTGTCAGGTGGTAATCTTCTTGAAACAGTTTTCACCTCATTGCAACGACATCTGTAGCAACACTGGGCAATCACTATTGGTCCGTCACAGCCTCGCAGGAAACGTGTAGTGCAACTAGACTTAAGATGTCCTTTTTCTCCGCAGCGATGGCATCTGGGGCTGAAACTATGACGACCGTAATGGACTGTTGTTAGTTCCGCATTTTCAGGTTGTTGTTTTCGACTATCCCACCGAGCTGCTTCCACTTCCAATGCATGTGCCAAAGCTTCAGATATAGTTCGGTGATGTCCAAGTCTCACTGCAGCTCTCACTTCCACGTCACGTATACCATCGACGAATGTCTGAACCACATTCACATCGATGAGCTCAGGCAAAGATTGATAAGCCTTTCTCACAAGCACTTGCACTTGGAAAGCCCACTCCCGCAGATCCTCATTTCTGCGCTGGACCCTGTCCTTTAACTGAGCACGATACATATATTCCTTATGTGCATCCCCAAAACGACACTCCAGCATTCCCAGCAGACTTTCGTAAGTGACGTCCTTCTCAAGGCCTTCCAAAATAATCAGAGCCTGCCCTCGGAGACTCATGATGAGAGCAGCTTTGGCTTGTACTTCACTCCATCCATTGACCTTAACCAGGGCTTCATGCTGCATTTTATATGCTGGCCAGGAAGAGCATCCGTCGAATGGTGGTACTTTAAATCCCGGTGTCGAAGTCGTAACAGTAGCAGGAGCTGCAGTTACACCGGACGTTTTAAGAACGCGCAGAACATTCTTTATGTCAGCGATCTGGGTTTCTGCTTCTGCCACGCGGCCTTCGACCTGTTCCTTGAAATCTTTCAACTCTTTTCTGAAACCCTTGTGCAGATCTTGTAAGAGAAGAGTCTGTTCTTCTTGTTTACGGGCTTGTTCCTCTTGTTTCCTGGTCTGCTCCTGAAGAATTTTCATAATAGCCATAAATTCTGACGAAATTGCAGCTGTTCCCGTCGAAGCAGCAGGTTCTTCCGATGGCCCGGCGATTGACGGCTGATCTTCCTCAGAGAATTCTTCAAACCAATGCCGATCCATCTCTTTTTGTTGTTGACTCCTGGTTTGCACGGGAGTGCCGTCATCCTTCAGCAGAGCAGGTATCTTAAAGGTTTCCCACGAAGAGTTTTCCCTGAAGACTGGCTGTTCGAAACCTCCGGATCTTTCTGAATCGATCATCATCTTCATATTTGTGATGCTTGTTTCAGTCTTGGCAATACGACTCTCAAGCTGATGCATCTTTTCCTTGAGGTCATTAATTTCCTTTTCCAAGGTTGTACGCAGGTCGTTCACAAGTAGATTCTGTTCCTTCTGCCAGCGGGCGTGTTCCACTTGTCGACGAATATTTTCCTCTTTGTCACGGAAAAACCTCTCTTCAAGCCGACGAAGCTGCTCTGCCAGTATAGGAACTTGATCCTCTCGCTGGGCACCTGCTTCTACTCGCCGCCGTTGGCTACTAGTCTGAATCTGATCGTCTTCCGGTATCTTCGGCATTATTTTTATCCCACTTCTGACACCAAATGTTACGAGCTACGGGTTCGGGATAAAAATAGAAAAATGCCAATTCACACCAATGACGATTTATTCCTCACAACACTCAGAAACTGACACACAAAAACACTACACAACACTTTCACTCACAATCACACTACACTGAGCACTTCGATTCGCACTTGGTTCGCACTAGAACTGTTCGCGGTTATAGCTTCCGAATAACTGACTCCCCGGACCCACAGTCGGTCCCTTTATATACCTCAGCGCCGTAATTCTGTAATGATCCAGAATATTCGTCTAATTACTGGACACCGAGAACAATAGATGTTTACAAATAGGAAGGTACTTGAATTCGAGAGAGATCCCTTTTTTTCTATGCGCGATAAACAATAGCGCGGGCGACGCTTACTATGTCTTATTCTGTGCATAAGGGCGCCGGCACACTAACTACTGCGTATTCTGTGAGACATAGGGCACGGCCGTAACACTATCAACGAAACCTTCACACTCTGTGGGTAGTCGGTGATACTTCTGTGAATAATGTAGGGTATATTTGAATAAAGCAGTCGATATCTTGCATTTACCTGTATCATTACGCTCCCTCGAGAAATATATTTTACATGGCGCAGTCGGTAGGATTGGTTCCTAAAAACTATTATAAACAGAAATACGAGTGTTGATTTTCCGGGAAAAAGTGAAGTTTACATCGGACAACTTATATTTTCGAAGATATTATGGAATCTATTTTGCAACCGCCCTCGCCATTTTGTTTCGAGAAAGATTTAGTGAATATTACATCAGTGAGTAATCAGTGGTTCAAATGGAAGAAATCATTTCTTATATATTTTAATGCGTGTCAGCTGGATCTGAAAGATAACGATGTTCAGATAAATATTTTGCTGCATATCATCGGAGAACAATGCCGCGACGTGTACGAACAATTTACGCCAGACGCGAGTTATACAGTTGACAGTCTGTTAAAGAAATTTGATGCATTTTTTACACCGACGAAAAATCTAACAGTCGAACGGCACAGGTTCTTTATACGAAATCAGCAAGAACACGAGACAGTGGAGCAATATACTTTTGAGTTAAACAAGCTGGCGATGTCATGTGAGTTTAAGGATCTTAAAGAAGACCTCGTCAAGGACAGACTGATATGTGGCCTGAGAGAAGAGGCTTTACGAGAACGCCTGCTGAGAGAGTACAATTTAACTTTGAAGAAAGCTTTAGATATCTGCAACGTCTCAAAAATGTCTCGAGTTCAAGCGAACAATACGCAGAAAGAGCAAGAAAGCCGCATCGAAAAGGTGAGGGAGCGAGACGCAGATATACCTATGCATTGGGTACAGCGACAACACGGAACGGGCGGCGCAAGCGGCGCTTATCATGGTGGCGGGCGCGTGCGTGCGCTTGACAACAGAAGAAATAAGAGTACGCTTGGTATGGGGCAGCAGCGCCACTCCAGCGCCAGGCGGGCCCCGTACATGCTCCATGAGTGAGCTGGACTGGGCCGGGCAAAGTCAGCACCGTCCGGTGCAGCAGCGGTCGTCTTTGAAGGAGTATCAGCGACAATGTGTTCGTGAAATTTGTGAATATTGTGGAATTGTGCATGAGAAAGATAAGTTTAAGTGCCCGGCATTCGGTCAAAGATGTGCAAAGTGCAAATCATTTTGCGCGTGTGTACCGCGTTTACACCGTCCAGGAGAACTCCATAGATCAGGTATGTGGGTCGAATAATTCGAGCGCGAAAGATTATTGGTGCATAGATTTGCAAATAAATAGCAGTAGTATTCGTTTTAAGTTGGACACTGGAGCTAACGCGAATGTTTTGCCGTCTAAATTTTTATCGCTGGCGGGTGTTACAGAGAATGAATGACCTGTTATCTACGGATGTGCGTTTAGTTAGCTACTCTGGCGGGGATATCAAAGTCTTAGGACAATGTAAATTAAAATGTTTGTGTAAAACTAAGCCTTACATAGTTAAATTTATCATAGCTGATGTGACGTCACCGCCGGTTTTAGGAAAAAAATCTTGCGAGGAAATGAATTTAGTAAAGCGAATTTTATCCCTAAGTATGAAAGGATCGCAGAGAGAAAAGGTGCTTGATGATTTTTCTGACGTATTTGAAGGTGTGGGATGCTTGCCGTGCGAGTATAAGATACAATTAACCGCGGACGCTCGTACGGGATGCACCGCGAAAATTACCTGTCGCGTTTAGAGATGATGTGAACGTAAGTTATCAGAGATGCTCGAACAAGGAGTGATAGCGAAGGTAGAAGGGCCAACGGATTGGGTGAACAGTATGACCGTTGTTCAAAAGCCGAACGGAGATATTCGGATATGTCTAGATCCGCGAGATTTAAATAAGTTTATTAGGCGAGAGCATTTCAAGTTGCGTGCGTTAGATGAAATTACATCGAGGCTTTCAGGGGCAAGTTACTTCAGTACCCTCGACTGCAAGCACGGGTTTTATCAACTTCGACTTCATGAAGAATCGACCGAGCTTTGCACCTTCAATACGGTATTTGGTAGATTTAAATTTTTGCGTATGCCGTTTGGAATTTCGTCAGCTTCATTTTTCATAGAAAACTTCGATGACATTGAGGGCGTGGTGCTTTTTATTGATGATTTGCTTATATTTGGAAATACAAAAGAAGTCTATGATCTGCGTTTACGCCGCGTGTTAGAGAGATGTAAACAAATAAATGTTAAGCTAAATCGCGAAAAATGTAAAATAGGCTTGACGGAGATTAAATATTTAGGTTACATAATATCGAAAGACGGCATTCGCCCAGATGACTCTTACATACTGCCTATCAGAAATATGCCTAAACCGGAGAATGATAAGGAGCTAGAACGTTTCTTAGGGTTAGTGACGTATGTGGGAAGTTTTATACCTAATCTATCAGAAAAAACGAAAGTGCTGAGAGAACTTTTAAAGAAAAATATTGAATGGCAGTGGAATGAAACACATGATAAATGTTTTCATGATTTACAGCAATGCATAACGAGTCCACCCGTGTTACAGTTTTATGACGTAGATAAGCCAGTGACAATATCTGTGGACGCGAGTAAAATCGGCCTAGGGGCGTGTTTATTACAGGACGGAAAACCGGTTTGTTTTGCATCGAAGTCATTATCTAAAATGGAACAAAACTATGCTCAGATTGAGAAAGAGTTGTATGCTTGTGTATTTGCTTGCGAGAAATTTTATGCATATATTTATGGCAAAGCCGACGTGGTCATGGAAACAGACCACAGTCCACTGATAAGCATTATAAACAAACCAATTGCTAATGCCCCAGCTAGATTACAGCGGATGCTAATGCGTTTACAACCGTATACATTCAAGCTAGTATATAAACCAGGTAAGTATTTATATGTAGCTGACGCGTTGTCGCGCGCGGTAGCACCGAATGCAGATTCTAGGGAAGACCCCCGAGATTACTTGGAGGAACGTGCACAAGTATGTACGATTGCGGTCAGCAACAGTTTGACAGATTCGCATTTCATAGAGTTACAGAAATTCACGAGGCAGGATGACGAGTCACAACAGCTTAGGAAAATTATTTTGGATGGGTGGCCAGTGCACAAACGAGAAGTTAGAGAGATACTAACACCGTATTGGGACTATAGAGATGAGTTGACTGTGGCGTATGATTTAATATGGAAGGGTGCAAGGATCGTTATTCCGAGATGCATGCGGAAGGATATGTTGAAAAAGATACATGTAGGTCATTTAGGTGCCGCGAAAACTAAACTTAGGGAACGTGAGATAATGTTTTGGCCTAATATGGGTGCACAGATACAAGACATGATTTCTCATTGTCAGGCTTGTTTAACCTACAGAAAGGTGAATTGCAAACAGCCTCTAATATCACATGAAATTCCAGCGAGGCCTTAGGCAAAAGTGGGAGCTGATATTTTTCATTTTAACGGGAAAGTTTACCTTTTAGTTACGGATTATTTTAGTAAATTTATTGAAATCGAGAAGCTGAAAGATTTAACTTCTGATTGCGTAATTGAGAGCATGAATAGCGTGTTCAGCCGCCAGGGGATTCCAGAAATTTGTTTCACTGATAATGGACCGCAGTATTCTTCTCAATTATTTAAGCGTTTCAGCAGGGAATGGAAATTTCAGCACATAACGTCGTCTCCGAGATATCCTCAGTCCAACGGGCAGGTCGAAAGAGCAATTCAGACAGTAAAATCAATGTTGCGCAAGACGAAATATGATCAGTCTGAGTTTAGGCTAGCATTATTAGAGTTTTTAAATACCTATAAGTGATAAGCTACCTTCTCCATCAGAATTGTTAAATAGTAGAAAGCTTCGGAGTGTACTGCCTTGCGCGCCACAGTTACTCGAATCCAAAGTTTGTGACGTTAAACAAGTTCGGGATGAGTTACGTCAGAGGCAGGCTATACAAAAGAAATATTATGACAGAGGCAGCAAGAATCTTAAACCCTTATCAATAGGTAATAAAGTTAAAGTACGCATGGGTAGAAATTGGGTGGATGCTAACGTAATAGATATAAAAGGAACAAGGTCATATTTAGTAAAACTCAATACAGGTACTGTGGTGCGTCGCAACAGAAAACAGATCATTCTCGATAGCCAGTTACGCAGGGATAAGTATAATGAATTGCGACTATATGATTTGGATGACATAATGTCCGGCGCGCGCGGCTCCATTGTACAACACGAAGAACACCGCTCCGGTAGTGCACAATCAAACACTCATAATGGTTTTATTACTCGTTCTGGCAGGGTGGTGAGAGCTCCTGATCGGTGGGGTTATACCTGATGACGGTCCGCGTCGACTAGTTATACCTAATTATTATAAATAGTTAAGAGCTAAGTGTTTTTATTTACGATTTAAAACTAGGAATGTTTAACTAGCACTTGTTAACACTAGTTACTTAATGATGATTAATGAAATAATATAAGTTAATAATAGTTAAATAGATCAGTTTGGAGTAAGTAAATATTAGTAAATTAAAAAAATATATACTTTTTGTTTTTTAAACAATATATAATAAAAATGAATATATTTACATGCAGATAATTATTACATATTAAAGCATGAATTGAATAAAAATTATAAGAATGTATACTATTTATTATAAGTAATAGCATGCTTACTTTTCTTTTGTTTAAAAAGGGGATGTAGAAGAATGTGAGAAAATGTAATTGTATTAAATTTTAATTGTTATTGTTCATTCAAAATAATTGTTATTTTTGATTAAAAGTTATTAACTATATGTAATTGTTTAAGAAGGAGGATGTGGGTAGTCGGTGATACTTATGTGAATAATGTAGGGTATATTTGAATAAAGCAGTCGATATCTTGCTTTTGCCTGTATCATTACGCTCCCTCGAGAAATATATTTTACAACTCTGCCCAATAGAAACGGAAGTAAGTTGCGCAAACACTGAAAACCAACGTTAGGTGGTCTTTAGTAGATTTCTAGTGTTCTACTGGATCTTATAGGGTATGATTCCTCGATTCTTATCACCTCAACATTGACCTTGTATCTCTGTTTCTTCTTATTTTTTATAGGTTGCGCTTGACCACAACTCGCCTGATGTAAAGCGACAATGCGGCTTATTAGGATGTAGCACGCTTGATTGCCTAGAAAAAACCGATTTACTCGCAATTTAAAAAAAACAGAAATACTCTCAATCTTTTATTTTCTTGACACGTTTATGGCCATAGCACAAGGCCTAGGAAAATGTTGATCTGCATTCGGTCGATCGAAAGTATAGCAGATCTCTCTCTCTCTCTTCCCAAAAACACTCAAGATTTTAATTGATAAAACATATACTTACTCAAACATATTACTGTAGCAAAGTAATAGAAATAAAATAAAATGCTATGTAATGTGGTCATTATTTTCACAACTTTTTAAAAGCAAAGTCTTCGTTCTAACAAGAGATGCCAGCAAAGTTGTATGGAATATCATCACCGGCGTGATATAGGTAGACGCCAGCAATTTGCTTGTGATTTGAAGCGATTTAAAAAAACCCGAATGCTACACCGTTTATATTTTAATTTTGTTATTACTAGTGTCACCTCTTCGACTAAGACGAATCTATTGACACTACTCATATAAAACTAATATAAGCCGTTTAGGTTCTAGGGCGTGCCAAAGAAATAAACATACATATTTACATACATACATACACTCGAAGAGCATAACCTTCCTACTTTTGCAGTCGGGTAATATACAATGAAATGTTCATCATATTTTTACTATATATTTTGTACAATCATACAAGCTAGATATATCTTGATTGTTCAGCTGGTATCTAAACTCCTCCATTCTATGATAGCTTCACATTCAACGTCATAACTTCTCAGCTGATCTATTTCTAGCTCTATAACTTGGACTGCGTCTGGACACTCTGCTTCCTCAAAGTCTACAACTTCGTCATAATATTCTATAGAACTGAATTGGTAATCACTTCGCCTGCTCTTTTTACCTGTTGTATTATTTTCGCTTTTGGACTTCGTAACGCCTGTTGGCTTGGTTTTAGGAGTTGTGGCAGTGTTGATTGATTCTGCTTTAGTTTTATTGGCATCTATAGATTCTGTCATTTTATAATTTGTGTTTGTCTGATTTGTATCTATAATTGTGTCATTATTACTTTTTGTTGCTGTATTAGTGATAGCGCTTGTTTTACTCGTTTTTTTTGAAGAAATATAGAAGATATCCGTCTTATTCGGCGCTGGACACTTATTTGTGATGATCAAATCTTCTTGGTTTACTTTTAAAGGTTCTGCAAAAACATATTCAACTAACGCTCCGTCGTTTTTCAGCGCTTTTCTGTATCTTTTATATTTGTCTTCTAAAGTATCTTCTGCGCATTCGCTTCGACGGAAATCTCTGTCTTTTAGATGTGCAATATGCCACTCCTTGTCGTTTATGTCTGTAAAATGCACAATATCTTCATCGCAGAGAGATTTTTGTAAGATGAGTAAAAATAGTACGAAAATCATTTTCAAGTCGTTTGCTCCATTTGGCTGTTACGATTTTTCAGTAACAACGATTAAATTGTTAGGTGCTGTTTTGGTTTTAATGCTTGAATTAATGCAATAATTAATTTCTAGTGCAAAACATAACATTGGTTATTGTTGTATTCAAATATTATGATTATGTTACAAGCTCTAAAAAGTAATTACTTACCTACTTCTATATCTGCCTCACTTTTCCAAAACTTTTTCAGTTACTTAAATTTTAAAATCAGAGTTTTGGACCGAATTTGAATAATATGAATATGAGATTGCTTGAAAAGCTAAAATAAAATTTAAAAAAAAATTTCATGTCGATCTAACCATCTCTTAGAAATCAGGTAACAAACATTTAAAATTCTTTAAATCCGAATAACTCGAATATATAGCAAAATAAAACATGAATATTAGTCTTAAAGATATAAAAAAATCGTGCAAGTGCAGCAACGCATGTTTAAAAGTTCATATTTTCTAATAAATAAAAATAATACAAACTTTATTTTATATACGAAGAAATAATTTTGGTAAAGGTGCGTAAATAATGTATTAATAAATTTGCTTGAATTGCAAATTACGATGAAATTGATACTTAAAAGAGTAAGTCCTGGCTGAGTGACTGCTGAACAGTCACAATCAACGTAGAGCCTAAACTACTGAACCTCGAAAAATGAAATATGGAAATTCATTAGAAGGTGTAGAGATGAACTCAAAAATGATTTTTAGAAATTCAACCAATGTGAGGGCCAAGTGGTGGTTCAAAGCTTAAAACTTCTTTCCTTTCTATTTATTCTGTCTTTCAATTCCATTTCATGTCGCGTGTAACACCGCGGGTAACATCTAGGTATATATCATACTATAAAAGATATAATTATATGCAAGAGAACAATTCTTACAAAATATAATGCTAAAAGTGGTAGCTTTATCGCTAAAAAGCGATCTCTACCAATAATATGTATCAACTAAGTTGAGTGCTCCTCCTTTAACCTATTTACAGACTCTCCTTAATTCATATGAAAAATCTTACCAAATAATCTGAAAACACTTTGCGCCTCACTGGTTAAAGTTAAGTATTCCCAATCAAGTCGTATTATCCCATTGCTTGACTATTATTCACAACAGTATCTAACAAGCCCATCCACAATACTTCTAAGTACAGTAGCAGGCTGATTGTAACAGGCATAGCTGACAGATCGTTATCGCCACGCTAACTAATCTATTCAGATCATAACTACCCACCAAACGCTGGGAAAATACTTCAATTACCCCTGCAATAGGGGTGTTTGTAATGTTAGAAGTATACTGAGAAAAATTGCGTCGTACGCTAAATGTACGCAGTATACTGATGACACCAAATTCTATTAATTTTTACGTGATACTTGTATTACATACTCGAACAAGTGCTTTTCTTCTCTTCAGTTTAAAATAACGCGTCAACTCTTAATTAACAAAAATGATAATGAAATTTAATTGTTTGATTCGTCTTTACAATAATTACTTATCCAGAATTATAACTCATTTTCAAAAAAAAAACCACGTTCGCAATCACAAGCAAATCGAAAGAGCAAGCGTCAACCCTAATGACGGCCCACCCTCGCCACCTCGGGATCAAAACAGGCCAATTACTACCCAGCACGACCTCACCCTTTAATAATCCTCGTTTGCTCTCGAATAAAGATAAATAATCACGAGTCAAAACGAAAAGCCCTGAAATTAGCATCTCGTTTGAATAAATTGACATATAATGCGAAACCAAGACGAGTAGAACTTGATGGACAGAGGCGCAGAAGCGGTACAGCGCTTTATAGCTGCTTATATAACTTCAGCAAGTATTATGACACGTTTACAAAAGATTTATAAAGTATCCTAATATATTATTGTTTGAGATACTTCAAACTTTTTCTGCTAGGCATAATTTACAACCAATACTTACATTTATTTTCAATTTGTCTATAGGTGTGGGCTTTGGTATTGCCCTACACCCGTTATATAAAATTAACAAGTACGAAAATTTAATTTCCGTATTTTGCTTGTGTTTCATGCAAAAAATGTTCTAAGTAGAGACGAGAAGAGAAACTAAGACTAACCAAACTTTCGAATGACTATGAATATATTTTTATAGACAACTCACTGCGCCCTGCGGTGTTACCCGCGTTAATAAAGGATAAAAAATAGCTTTTGTGTTAATTCAGGGCTACCTCCGTGCCATATTTCATCCAGTGTGTTTTCACCTTAACAACGCCAATAAGAAAAGTGTCAATGGACAAATGGAGACATTATTTTGTATACGATTAAGTTAAATTAAACTTACTAACTTAAAAACTTACTACTATTAGCCTTAGGCTTACCTAGGCTTGATTGTAATAATATCATGGAAAACCTTTTACGAGTTTTCTTTGTGCATTTAGAAAAAAAACGTCCAAATCGGCGTAGCAGTTTTTGCGTGAAAGAGCAACAATATCAACATACATCCATAACTTCTTACAAACTTTCGTGTTTATAATATTAGTGGAAAGTAGGATATTGTGACACGACATCGTATGCGATGCACGTAATAGCTATTTTGAATAATAATCCAAATAAAAATAAGATACCGCTGAATGATTATACGCTGGATTTTATAGACGAAGCTATAAAATTCAGCGCTGCAGCAGATTTTATCTCTCCTCTCCTCTCGATGTTAACAACTCACTAACAGATGCAAATTGACAGCGGTTGGCAACACTGATTCCAAATGGCGCCAGACCTTTGCATAATCTCGAAAATGGAACGCTCCCGTCCCGCTCAATTTAACGGTCGCAAAATGGCGGATGATTGAAAAACAACACCTCTAATCGTGAGTCAATTTACTTTCAATTAACGCTATTAAGTATAAGCTTAGGCCATTTACAAAAACAAGAACTACCTATAATAACAGGAAAAAGTCTATTAATAAATACATTGACATTTTAAACAAAATTAATTAAGCAATGTATCACAAAATATCTAAACTAAAATTCTAACATGCATAACAAAACTATTTACAGCTTCGTAATTATTATTAATAATGTCATAGTGACGTGTTTGGTTTACTTGACAAATCGGTAGAGTGCCCAATATTTTCAAGATAAAAGTTCTTATAGTAATAGATTCTTGACTCAGTTTAGACACCTACATTCTAATTGTGCGGCAATTTTCAAGATCGTCAAGTCTGCACAGTTGCATAATTCGATCGCCGATTTAAAATTAGAACGTTACAGACGGGATCAGTATGGGCCTTAGATAAAAGATTGTTCTTGTGCAAGGATGATTCGCAAAATCATATTTGTTG
Organism: Ligdia adustata; assembly: GCA_947049295.1. NCBI lineage: Eukaryota > Metazoa > Arthropoda > Insecta > Lepidoptera > Geometridae > Ligdia > Ligdia adustata. The sequence continues at coordinate 15,070,979 of OX346216.1, forward strand.
ACAAGTTGCAGCTAGTTCACAGATGGCAGTGCATGTAGGCGGGGTAGGGCGGCAGAAGCGCGCAGGCGAGCGGCAGCGCGTGCGCAGATAGTTCCCGCTCGCCGCAAGCTGCCTGCGCGCGCAACTGCTCTAGCCGGAGTTGGTTCTGCCTCTTCCATTTGGTCCTGCGGTGGACGAATTGGAGTTTTAATAGAATTAGCTTACGTTCGTTCGCATCTATTATAATGTAACACGATGATGCTACCTGACATAGAGAACGCTTATGCCTGAAAAAAAAAACGATTCAGTCGAGACTTGAAAACAATTTTTTTGTGAACTAAGTGTTTTGAGTTCTGCTAATTAGACAATTCTAATAAAACATTATTAATGAGTGCCGGTTTAATAGTTGTGAAAATTTAGTGCTATTTTATTATTTGCTTTTACAAATGACCAAATAACTGAAACACTAAATGAGAATATTTATGATAATTAAGGGATTAAATAAAACTGACAATCGTAGCTTCGGACCCGGATTTGTATATGCTCGTACACTTATCCTAGACGGGATCACACCCAGGACCACATACGCGTTAGTTCTTAGTCAGATAGAAAAACTCATAAACTTGTGTTCACTTACCTTCGATTCTGGTACCAAGTCTTGACTTGCGTCTCACTTAGACTGAGCGCATCGGCTACATCTCCTCGATCAGCAACTGAGAGATACTTCTGGCAACGGAACTTGCGCTCCAAGTAGGCAAGTTGTGCGTGAGTGAAAGCAGTACGCCTTCGTCGGGGCTTCCGTCCTGACCCTTGAGATGAACCACATCGGCCTGATTCTCTGCCTGCGAAGGAGAAAGCCTTTAAAATACGAACTTTGGCTAAATGGCTGCATAAGGTGAAGCACCGCTTAGGAATAAATCAAAGAATAGGGCGTTGCTTTAATCGTAATAAAATACTGTTACTTTTTGATTCAGAGGTGGCTGAAACCAGTAAAAAATGGTTGCGAAATAACGAGAAAATTGTCACAGAACCGAATTAATATGTTTTTTCCAGCTTATTGGTAAAAATAGTAACAAATCGAAGTAGACAGTTGTAGAAAATGCTTCGACTAATCCTTATCCATGGAAACAATTTTAGCTTTTATGAAATTTTATAAATACCTTACGTATTGAGAGGAGGGAAAAACTAGATAGAGATAGAAATTATTACTGTATGTATTTTCAATTGCCAACAGCAACATTATTAACCTGTTTTCATAAAATAGCGTCTCTAACATTTCATACCCAGCCTCTTTGTTACCATTATATGGAGTGAGCAAAAAAAATCATCTAAATACAAATTAAAATTAAATCTTGGCACATATACTGTCACAACACAAGTACCTGATGACTCCTGGGTATCTCTCTGTGAACTCCCGGCCATAACAGAAGCAAAGCCAGCCAATAACTGTGATTGGAAGGCATTTTTCGTCAAATCCATAGAACTGCCATATATGGTGTCTAGTCTTTTGAACCCAGCACCGGCGCTCGCTGTGCCTTCTACTCCGTCTTGTGCTTCGCCACGGTAGAGTTGGAAGATGCCTCCTTCATACATCTTTAGCTTATCCTCATTGCGACCTTCGTAGAAATACGGATAGAAATATAAATACCTACAAAAAGAACCATCTGAAGTATTGTCAATATTTGTCCGCGACAACATTCTCAAGGACACCGGCAATACTCGTACTCTATCCATTTTCTTATTGGATACCAAGAGGTTTACATACTCGTATTTCAAATTGAAAGTTGAAGATTTATACATAAAAAAAATATTATCCTATGAAAAATATTCTATGCTCACAATGTTTATAACCAGTAAAAGCGTAAATTTCAACAATTAAATTACTTATAAACATTACTAGTGACTGAAATATTCGTTGAAAATCCATCGACTTAGTATAATTTCAATCTGTTCAACAATACTAAGAATTCGAGAAAGTGTTCAATAGATACCTTCGTATTCACTGTCGTCTTCCTTGAACGGTGAATTATAACTCGAGTTTGGTATTCGACCACTCATGTTATATTCCAACAGTCTGTCACCATCCTCACCATCGATTGGTTTCTTTCCATAATTCTCTGTATTTTCGTAATACGCGTTCTTAGTGGAGGCTTCGCTGCAGTTATCACCGACTGAGATGTCATCGTCTGCGTCGGAGGTTTCCAAGTGAGGGCTTGTGATTGGAGAAATGCGTTTATCTGGATCTTGTTCGTCTTCGCTTTCCGGCGTTTCTGTGTATAAAATAAATATTTTGTAATTTTGCCCACATACGATGGGCTGGGCTGCATCATAGGCAAATGATCATCTTACACGGGTAGAATTTAAATTCGTTGCACTGCTCGTTAGCATAGCTGGTTTATAAGCACCTTTATCTGATCTGCTTTTGATTTGAATCGACTGGATTTTTAGCTTAGTTACCACTCAGATTGTTTAATTATCCTATGCCTTATTATACCGAAGATCTTAGTTAATAAGCTACTTGTTGTTTTTTACTAATCGTATAATCCATGTCGCAGATAACACGCCATTCATTTTACGAGCATGTCAACCTCTACGACAAGCATGAAGTAGAACAGATGTCTACGCAAACACCCTGAGTATCACAAACAGGGTAGATACAACAAGTCGCTAACGATGTTCTCACTGAGATAATTCGTGCGTAAACATTAAGATCCACCACTCGACAACTCTCCACCGAAAACTGTACGCTAAAACATATTTATGCGAAATTATAACGAGACCCTCAAGCCCCGCCTCTTCATGGGTCCCCGCGATATAACAAGTAATCCTAAGGAAACTCATGAAAAGCGACCTCAGCTGAATGCCCGGCTTGCTCCTCGCCATTTTCACGCAAATTAAAAGACACAAACGAAGCTGTAAACAAAAATCCGCGCTTAAAACACACCATTCACAGACGGCGTGTATTCAATTGCTCGAGAGCAGAGCGGAACGCCCCGAGGCATTAATTAGAGCAGAATTTCCTTCTGTATGGTCGTTCCTTTTAAAAGTGAGGTCTTTATGCGAACCGCCTTTGTGTGGGATCCGTTTGCGTCCAGGGTTAAGTGTCGGGATGTAGTGTCAAGATGCTTTAAACCGTTTTGTTGTCAGTAATTTAAAGGAAACCGCGAGATCGTTACGTTTTACTTCCTTTGTGTATTGTCATCAATGTGTCTAGTCTATATTCATTCTCGTATCGACCCACGGCCATTTTTCTCCGCTATAAAGGAGGTGTAGCCAGTATGGTGGCCGTAGTCTACCACCATAGGCTAAATCGCGAGTAGGGAATTTAGATCACTCCGAAAACTATTACTTGGTTTAACGGTAATGAAATCATTGTTAAAGCAAAAATAATTTATAGTAATAAATAATTAATTAACTAATTAATTCATATGTAATTAATTTAAATATGCTGCTGAGCTTTTCACTGATATCAGTGAAAATCTCAGCGATGCACGACTGAACCTGGGATTGAATTGAATATTTATGAATATTTTCTAGTATAATACTTCGTTTAAATAGTACGTAATAACTACATAATTGTTGAGATGATGATGAAAAAATTGCATTGAAAATCAGAGCACTCTCTTCAGGTAATTCAGAAAATGAGTGTAATTTATGTAATATTGCAAATATCACGCGCTGTACTACCGACAAGCGCCCCACTGCGCTCTTTGAATTCATATTCATCACTAGTGATTGAAGAATGAGGGGAGCATTATAAAAACCAGGGGTTTTAAGCAATGATACCTTAGACAGTCTTATTCTGTGTGCGATATGTTCCTGCACTGTCGTCCCGCTTGGGGTTTATTTTGCATTTCCCCCCGCGAGCCAAACCCAAAAAGCCGAGCTCCTTGAAATAAGGGAACACAACTCTGGGTCGCTTGTATACATTTATCAAAAACTGTCTTCAATCCGTCAGGCAATTTTAATTATTTTGATACAAATAGATTTTCAACAGTGTAGTTAGTTTAAAACATTAAAGATTTTGATAAAATACTAATGTGACTAACTAGAAATTATGGTTATAATATTCTTTCAGCCAAAACAAAATATTTTTTCAAATTACTCCTGGCTTCATGAAATAATTGAGAAACAAATAAAAGACGGAACCCGCCGATTTCAGAATTACTCCTTCTATATGTACTTATCTTGATCAAGTAAAAAAAAATCAGAAAGATACATACAACGCCACTACTACACCAATTTACGAAAAACACTATTAAAGTCCATTCAAAGCTATTGAATGTTGATTGGATCGAGTTGTTATAATGAAGGCAAACTAAGAAGTATTTGTTCGTTCAATAAGTCAAGTCGTGCGAGGTCGTGCGAGGTCGCGTGGCGCGCGCGTGCGACCTGGAGTGGAACCTTGCTGCGTTCGAGAGCATATGCATGTTATATGCGACTGGCGCTGTTGCATTCAAGTTAATGACTCACAAGTAATACTTTTTGAAATAGAATAATAATAATAGTTTTGTAATAAAATAATATTTTTTTTATGAAAGCAGAAGCAGAGGATAAAAAACATTCACTATTATAAAAACTAATCTAATAATAAACCCCCAGCAGAAGGGAAAGTTCCAAGAATGCTGGCAGCTTTGCCACCTTGAATGGCAATGCTAATTTTTTGACCAAAATAAAAGCCAGCATTCTGGTCACATGTCGCTTCCACTAGACGGTACGTTTTGAAATATCACCACTAGTGGCACTACTTGTAAAATTATATATTTTATTGTTTTTATGTTTTGTATGTCTACAATAAAGCGTTCATCTATCTATGAATTTCTAAAAATAACTTTAAAGCCCCATCCATGTCCTCAAAGTTTCTACTGCAAACGGCATAAATATGAAACCTGTGTCAATATTTTCATATTTTTTATAATAATTAGGTATATAATAACTAAAATTATACGCTTTTGTATATAACTGAATCAACCTGCTTTACCACAAAAAAAATACGCAATACAAAACAAATCAATTTAGTGCACTACAAAATAAAATACAGCAAAATATAATATAAACCAAAACATCAGGCGGCCTTATCCCCTATAGCGATTTCTTCCAAGCAACCTTTGAAACATAGCAAAATTTAAACTGTTGTTTTGCTAAGCAAGATCAAAAATTTGAATATGATTAACGGCTTCCACTACGGCAGGCGCGTATAGAACATTTTCAGTTATTTCGATTTCAAAATCAAACTACTGGAACGTTTTTAGTAAAATTTACATGAGATCACTCGAGAAGTATGTATTTAATAAACCCTTTCATACAAAACATTTGGTTGCAAACAAAATCAAAAAATCCGACTGCATGAACTTTAGACCCACGTATCTTAACAAGTGAAATCGTGGGATACAGATAGCTTATTACCAACTGCTGGTGAATCTATTGACTCCACTTACACAAAAATACCCTCAAAATACTCCTAATAATCCTAAAAATACGGCTACCTGTTTGGGTTATACATACCACACACACCCGAAAAATATAAACCTCTTTCTTCCGCAGTGGGGTAAAAAGTTTTTTCCGAATCGGTGCAGCCGTCTCCGAGAAATCGGGAAACAAACATACAAACAGACAAGCATACTGTCGAATTAAGTACCCCCTCCTTTCTTTGGGAATACGGTAAAAATAATAAACATCGAACGTCAAAGTAGGTTGTCAGGCACAAAGTTATATTAGCATTTTTGTAAAGTAAATTATTAACCCAAATCAATCGTGGCGTCTCTGTCATCGGAGAACGAGTCAGATGAATAGAATAGAATATGGTCTATTTATTGAGACAAAAACAACAAGCAATTTTGAACAAAAATAGTAAGGAAGCATGTTTCTCACAAGCCGATCGTAACTCAGCAGGGTTTGATAAGAATAGGAATAATAAGAAATATTTATTGACCTTTAAATAACATTCGTTAAAGGCAAGTCTTGTTGCATTTGAATTATTAATTACTGAAATAAAATAAACTTAATAAACTTATTTATATACTTTAATAGTTCTAAGAACAATTCTTTATTATATTATATATGTGATTAATTTCTTTACTTATTAGTAACATTATGTAATGGTTGTTCGTTACACAAGAACGATGATACCACAAGCTGCATTCACATATTATAATCACAAAGTTTATAAAAATTAGAAATTTTAAAGTTGAATTAATTTGAGTTTCTTTTTGAAGTCGGTTAAAAAAGCTGCTATTTTCGCGATCCCATTTTGGCTCAGGGTAAAAATACATAATATAGCCGTGTACATAAAAGTGGTCTCCTAACAAAGAGCACGTGTGAAGTGGTCAGCGCAGGTTTTAGAGAGCTTGTTACTTGTTTCTAACTTTTATTGCGAAAATGTCTTGAGTTAACAAAAGGAACAGGCCAAGTGAGTTGGACTCGTGCATCGAGGGTCCCGTAAAAACTGTAGGTATATTAGTAAAAGTTATGGCATTTTTGTTGCTATAATTTTTTTATTATGATGTTACTAAATATCTCCATCGATCCGACGAAAATATAAATAACACTTTTATCGCCATGTAGGACACTAATTTATCAATTATTATTATCGTTTCGGCAAGGACACCTCGGATGAATTACCTAGATTTAAGTGTATTTTGAACCAATATCTGTATATGCTACAAAAGTACCAAAATTAAATTAGATTAAAGTATAATAAAGACATAGTTTTCATAAATGTTTGCATAATTTATTTACAAGCATGAACTATTTTTATACGAAAATCTTACCGGTTAGCTACAGACACAACAAACTGAAATATATTATTAAAAATTCTTGTTTTTTTCCCAACGGTGGATCGATGGGAACTTTTCTACATTTTATTTACAGTGATGTAAATACTGAGCATTGGTATAAGATTTCAGCTCTCTAGCTTATTTAATATGGGATTAGTGGACAGGATGACTTTTTTCAAATTTCATAGGTAACGTCAATCTCAGGTCGGTAAAAATGGATTAAGTTTGAATATTGTGACCTGTTGTTAAAAATGTTGTATTAATTTGAAACCATTTATATTGTAAGTCCCACTGAGACGTAAATTATGAATACGCAATACAAAAGAGTAACTAATGACTGACTGATATTTTCTAAGAATCAACGTAGAGTCTAAACCGCTTAACCTAGAGACATGAAATTTGGAGTGAGAATTCATTATACAGTGTAGGGTTGTTGTAAGAAATGATTAAATGCTTAAAATGTCAAATCAGGGTTCAAAGTTTGAAACTTGACATCTACTAGTTATGTATACGCAGTGTATAACACCTACCTAACCTTTGTAAATAACACAAAAATCTATTACGTTAATTACGAAGGTCGCTGTCGAAGGCTCCAAAAAAAAACCAAAATTGATTTAACTAAATTTAATTATAGAATAATCTTAACAAGTACTGCTTGCAACCGATGTTAGGTATACAATGAATAACTTAGAATTAATAATTATATCTAATGCACATTCCATGTAAATTGAGGCCACGGCAGTTTCCGTCGAATTCGCTGACGCCGTGGAAACGCTGTTGCTGCGGTGCGGCATCGAGGGCGACGTCAGCATTCCTTTATGCGCTCGATGACGTAACACCTCCACCCCCAAATCGGCAACTATTTGAGAATTTTGAGATCAAATATTGCCGGTGTTCTCGATGGGGTTGTAGCGGCTGGATTCTCAGGATCCTCGTAGTGATGATCTTCGACTTTGTCCTTTTCTTTGTTGCTGGGATGATTGTAGTATTGTCGTAGGCTTAAAGCGGCTGCTAATAGCGATGCAAGCAATATAATGCCGTAGACTGGTATTGTAGTATGATATATTGCATCAATTGAGGCTTGTTTCAGTTGTATTGCTGGTTGCAGCATCACATGGTCTTGATATTCATGCAGGTCTCTCAAATTGACAGAGTTTAATTTGAGGTATTTTACAGGAAGCGCAGTAGTTGCTTCGAGGTTCACGGAGATTTTCATGATGTTGAACGGTTGACCTTCGATCTTGTCATAGGTGTTTTTGATAGTAAGTTGTTCGGTGTCAAGTGAGCAGCTGACTGGGATGGTGACCAGGAAACTTCCTTGCACGGTGTTGTAGTTCTCGTATCCGCAGCTGGTATGAATCTTCGTCAGACGGGGAAATGAGATCACGTAGTGTTTCTCATCTAGTTGGTCCACTGCTTCCTTGGTAAGCTTGACTGTTATCATCTCACAGGTTGCGTCGAGAGACTGGTTCACAAGTAGGTGCTGGATACAGTCCGATTGCGCTCGTACTTGGTGACTTAGAGTTTCTTCACAGAGGAACCTTTCACTGTACTTCGGACATTCTGTCTCTATGTACAAGAACGACAACTTGTTACTTGCTATGAAAGGATAGGGAGGTAAGATGGATTGATTGTGCTTATTAGGAACTATAGCTAACTTAAATAAATCGTATTCTACTGGAGATACTATAGGAAACTTTAAGGTTATAACTATACGTTTCCCCGAAAAGTAATAACCCGGTTTGATGATATCATAGTATTCCCTTAACTGTAACCTTAGTATATGACCCTTAGGGTAAATTAATTCTAACTTACGTATCATTTTATCTAAAATGTTTATATTAACTACTGAATGGTGGGTGCTCGATGCACGCACAAAACTTAATATATTTTCTACCCTTAACACTTCTGCTATAATGTCATTTCCATTTTCGGACATAATGGACAACAATTGAGCAAATTTCGCGTATTTAATTAGGCTCGTGTCCTTGTGTGCATCATGGTCCATCAGGATTCTTAGAGTTGAATTTATTTTTTCCTGATTTTGGGCTATCTGTAACAAAGCTTGGGTATGATGAGACATCCACTCTTTACTAATGCTGATATGGCTGTTAAATTCATCTGTTATTTTCTGTTGATTATTATCTAAAAGTTCGATCGCATTATTGAATTTAATTGCGTCTGAATAATCCAAATTACCAGTAATACTTTTAATTACCGAACCTAACCCGTCTACAAGACCTCTCTTGCTACGATTAGGCTCTAGGCTACCGAGATGATCGATGATTTTTTGAAGCTTAATTGTAAGATAGTCGATCTGCAGTTCGTAGATAGAATATGTGTCATTGTCAAGTCGATTTTTATAGTCAGACAGTTGAATTTGTAAGTCAGTAATTTGATTCTCAATTTCGTCTAGTTCGATGTATTGTAAGAAAGTATGATAGTGAGTTATCAATGTCGTAGGTCCAAGTTTAAATGGTAAAAGTCCAGGTCCTTCGTCCAAGCTTTCAAGTCGTATTTCTTGCGTCATCAGTCTTGTTGTTATCACGAACAGCGTCAGGAGGGTTCTGTAACAATTTTGCCGATTTAGGGACTCTTTTAAGGCGTGATTTTGCCACAGGACCACGCTTTTTAGATGTATAGATATGTATGGGTAAATCAGCTAAGACTTTGTCATGAGTATATCGTGGTGCGACCTTTTGTCTAGCAGAGAAAGGGTTGCGAATAAAAATCTGTTGCTCAGGCTCGTATTCCTGTTCGGTCTCACGATTTTTATTTCGGTTATTTGTCAGTTGCGTACGGTCGTTTAGTGAATTTTCGTTAATCATATTGTATACTGTCTGCATTTGCTCGCGGTGAGATTGAGTGTATTGCTGTAGTAAGTGTTTAGTCAGGTCTATGTCAATAGGGTCTCTGGGGTCAAAATGTCCGTTGATTATGTCAAATGGTCGGCATTTAGTAAAGCTATGAATAGAGCTGTTATATGCAATGAGTGCATAAGGCATGAGATTAACCACCGGTTCATCCTTACGTTGAAGTTTAAGGATGCGTAGATGCTCTAAGATTGTTGAATGAAATCTCTCAATGTTACCGTTGTCATTAGGCGCATGAGGCAGTGTTCTATGGTGATTGATCTTATGCAGCTGGGTGAATTCGGAAAAAAGCTGATTAGTAAATTCGGTTCCGTTGTCTGTCACAATAGTCAGTGGGAGTCCATGGTGAGTACAATAATGGAGAAGGTTTTGAACTATGCTGACAGCAGTACCATCCCGAAGGTAGTATGCTTGAGCGTATTTTGAGAACACATCTATGATTGTTAGATACTTCTGATTTTCGGCTGTAAAAAGGTCGAGGTGAACGATCTCAAAGGGTTTAGTTGCTGGTGGTACAACATTAAACTTTTGTTTGATGGGATTTCTATCATATTTGGATTGACCACATATAGTGCAATTATTAATAAATTTTGTTATGTGTTCTTTCATTTTAGGCCAGTAGTATCTGCTGGACAAGGATAGAAAGCATTCATTAATGCCACGGTGGTTGGTTTTACCTTTGTGGTAGTTACGAATTAAATCTTGTTGTTTAAGGTAGTCTTTGACGTTTTCGACTTCCTTCTTCGCCAATACCAAATTCATTGCTGAGCTACGGAATTTATCTTGAATAATAGGGATTACATCATACATTCTTATAGTTGGATTTATGTAAAGGGCTGTCTTAACCTTGGGATTCACAAATTTCTTTATGACGCTTACTATGTCGTTCGCTAGATTGTCGTCGGATACTTGCACAGAAGTTCTTGTGTGTGTATCAAATGGTTTAATTACTGAGGGCTTGCGTTTTACGTCACCCACTACTGTAATTATGAGCTGTCGGTGAAACTTATTCAAAGGATCGTCGGTTATCGGCACTTCGAGAATAGGATTTTCAAGGCTCGTGTGAGCTGTTAAAGTGGTGGAACCTACTGCAGAGCCTGCTGGTATTTCCGAAGGATTGGCAACTACAGAGCTGATTTCTTCGTTATAGATCTCTACTCTAGAAAGTGCATCGGCATTCGTGTTGGCTTTACCCTTTTTGTGTATAACTGTAAAGTCATACTCGCTAAGTTTTAGCCTCCACCTTGTTAATCGTGAATTCGTTTCTTTAAGGGTCATTACCCACTGAAGAGGTTTGTGATCTGTAATAATCTTGAATTTTCGCCCAAACAAATAAGGACGAAAGTACTTGGTAGCCCAAACTATAGCCAGTAGCTCCTTCTCTATGGTGCTATAGTTGACTTCACTATCGTTTAGGGTTCGAGATGCATAGCACACAGGCTTATCTGATCCTATAGGCCCTTGAGAAAGAATGGCACCTATGGCCACGTTAGATGCGTCCGTTGTTAAGATAAACTCTTTTTTGAAATCGGGGTATTGCAATATTGGATCGTTGGTGAGAAGAGTTTTACACTTCTCGAAACTTTCTACGTATTGAGGGCTCATTATAATTTTCCTACCTTTTTTCAAACAATGAGTTAAAGGTTTCGTAATCCTTGCGAAATCAGGAATAAATTTCCTATAGTACCCAACTAAACCCAAAAATTGTTTTATCTCCTTTGGAGTTTTGGGAATGGGGTAGTTTTGAATTGCCGAGATTTTGTCGGGATTTGGCTTGATACCATCTCTGGTAATGACATGTTCTAGATATGCAGTCTCTAGCTTTAAAAATTCCGACTTATCCATCTGAATTTTAAAGTTAGATTCTCGCAGTCTCTGGAAAACTTTCTGGAGGTTCACTATGTGTTCCTGGAGGGAGGTGCTGAACACAATTATATCATCAAGATATACTAGACACACTGTATTCTGGAGATCCCTGAGGACATTATCCATCACACGTTGAAATGTGGACGGAGAATTCTTAAGACCCATGGGCATGCGAAGAAATTCATAATGACCATGCTCTACATTAAATGCCGTCTTGGGGATGTCTTCTGGACTCATTTCCAGTTGATAAAACCCACTGGCGAGGTCCAGGGTTGTAAAATACTGACAATTGCCAAGCTTGTCTAAAACGTCATTAATATTTGGAATGGGGTATTTATCGTCTATCGTCTTTTCATTGAGTTTACGAAAGTCTACGACTAGGCGCCATTTCACTTTGCCAGATGCATCGGCTTTCTTAGGCACAACCCAGATTGGGGAACTCCACGCGGAGTCAGAAGGTCTTATTATTCCCTGTTCTAGCATTTTACCTATCTGCTGTCTAACTTCGTCTCTATGAACGTACGGGTACCGATAGCTTTTCGTGTACACCGGGTTCTCATCGGTTGTTCGGATCCGATGCTTCATCTCGTTACTGAACGTCAGAGGTTCTCCATCTATATAGAACACATCTGCGTACTCAGCGCAAAGAGCTTTTAAATTAGCACGTTCCTCGGCGTTTAAGTGATTGGTACGTAAACGCGACAATACATCGTTAACGCGCGCGGACTGCTGTTCGGTGCGCGTGCACTCATTCGTATGAATCTCAGCTGAAATCGGCTGGTTCATAGAAAATATTACGTCATTCGACGATGGGTTCACAACTTCTAACACTGCATAGTTATTTTTTACTACTGTTAGGCAGTCCCGAATTACACAATTAGATGTTATCTGTTCTGGTATGAAAACTTCGCCTTCGTGAATATTAATTGGAAGTCTAATTATCTTCGAAGTATCGGCCGGTATAACTGTTTCGTATAGATTAACGTTGCGCGAGTTATACATTAAAATAGGGTTGATCGCGTTCCGAGTGTTAAGCGCTTTATTTTTGAGGTCAATTTTCGCTTCCCATTTTTGTAAAAGGTCTAGTCCAATAAGACCGTCGAAATAATCGTGAAAACGGTACACAAATAATTTTATAGGGTCAAAATCCTGAAATTCGTTAAAACATGGTAGTGTCAGAGTAGTTATTGCGGGTGGTAGCATGCACATTTGTCACTTCAAAAGGATCAAAATTTAAAGGTACATGTGAAAAAAAATTTTCGACCGCTTCAGGGTTAAGGAACGACTGGTTAGCTCCCGTGTCTATAAGAAGTTTCAAGGGTGGCTGAGAAATTTGGATGTAAGGGAGTTGTCTCTGTGATTGAACGTTAACTTCTATTTTGGCTTTTGTGATATATTGCCCTTGTGAAAATCCTGCGGGTCGCAACCACTAGAAGAGGGTTGCGGCTCATTAAAATCAGTGTCGTTAATCTGCTCCAATACACTAGAGTCCTGGTAATACTGTGACTCATCACACTCGTACACAGTCGGATATTCATAATCGTACTCAGGGTAGTACGCGTACGGGTCGTAATCTTCGTACGAATACCCTTCATAGTTAGCACATTCGTTAACATTAGCTTCACGTGTCTTAAAATAGTTACTGGGTGGCGGGTTTCCCGACTTCATCCAGTCATGCCCTACGAAGCCAGTAGGCTTTAGGGTCTTAGTCACAAAATGACTCACGCCACTCATTGGTGTGGGTGCAGGAATTGTATTTTGAATTTGAGGTCTGGGCCTTAATTTAAATACATTGCTTTGAGGGTTATAGTTCGGTGGCGGTGCACGGAACATTCGTTGCGTGTGTGTAGGACCTTGAGAAGGTCTCATCACAGGGAGGTTAGGCCTCCATGGTTGTGGAGATTGAAATTGAGGCAAGGGCTGGTGGGATTGAAGCTGAGGTAACGGTCGCTGAAGGGGCACATTATTATTATAGTTATACGTAGGTGCAGGAGGGACTGTAAACGTCCTCTGGGGTGACATTGAAAATTTAGGGGCAGGTGGTGCCCTCTGCTGCAAGTACATCACATTTAGTTCCTCATGCACATACTCTAACGCTTTTTCAACGCTATCGGGACGCATGCATCTAATGCGGGATCCTAAGGGTTCTTTAAGACCGCGCACATATGCTTGCATAGTTAGTTTTTTATATAAGGTGCGTTTCGCCTCGATAGTGGTTTGAACATCCTCGTGTAAGGACACATACGTCATAATCGTGCTGAAAAGCGTCTGACATTTATCATAGAATTCCTGCGGAGAATCGTTGCCCTGGGTAGCAAGAGCCAGGTCGTTATAGAGGGCGGTTTCGTCCCTCTGGTCAGAAAAATTATTGACCAAGGCAGTTCTAATTCCAGTCCAACTTTCTGGCACGCCGTTTGAATTGATAGTACGGGCGGCTGGTCCGGTTATTTTATTTAAAATACCGTTAATTAATCCTAAATTAACTAACTCCCCGCCCTGTTCTTCGCTCAAATATCTAGCTCAAAGTTCATCGCATAGGCGAATGAACCTCGTAAGTACATTGGGATTGCCGTCGAATTCGGGCACTACCCTTAAGGCCTTGTAAATCGTGTCTAAGTCGGGCATCTTGTTCCACTCTAAAATACTACCTAAACGTCTAACTCTATCGGTAATTCTAAAACGTGATTGCCTACTCGGTGCAGGACTTGAAGGGTCTTTCCTTGGATGGAAAATTTTGGTAAATAAAAAAAGGACTATGATAAAGGAGAGCAAGTACAAGAGCGATTCAAGTACTTACATATATTTCATCCTGGTTCCTCTGGAATCGATGTTTGGATTTCTCCTCCGGCGGCGATCCTAGGTTCTTCTGGATAGGCAGGACCGAAGCGCGGCGACGCAATACGCGAGCACGCACACGGGCGCGCTTAGCTGGGCGATAATTCGGCGATATATCTCCCTAGCTAGTCCTACTCTATCCTACCGACTGCGCCAATTACGAAGGTCGCTGTCGAAGGCTCCAAAAAAAAACCAAAATTGATTTAACTAAATTTAATTATAGAATAATCTTAACAAGTACTGCTTGCAACCGATGTTAGGTATACAATGAATAACTTAGAATTAATAATTATATCTAATGCACATTCCATGTAAATTGAGGCCACGGCAGTTTCCGTCGAATTCGCTGACGCCGTGGAAACGCTGTTGCTGCGGTGCGGCATCGAGGGCGACGTCAGCATTCCTTTATGCGCTCGATGACGTAACACGTTCACCCAACTTATGTTTGTTTTGACGATGGTATTTATTACCTTTATAGGACGTACTATTCAACGTTTATAGACGGCTCTTAGTATACAAGATCTACTAATTTAAAATTGGTTGTCAGTAGTTTCTGAAAGAAGAACCAATCTTCTAAAATGAGGGGAAATACTTAAAAACTACGGTGCCATATACCGGTCGATTACCACAATATTAGCCAGAGACATACAGTATACTTCACTTTGAATAAGAATTCTTAGATCACTAATAATAATAATATGCAATGTTGATTAGTCGAATACGACACCCCGGTTGAAAACTACCACCTAATACACAATTCATGACACCAACCACATATGAATATTAAAAACCTTCAAGTGTAATCCCAGTATCAGTCTCCAAAGTCTCCTCGCGAGTAATAATACCATTATTGCTCTCCTATCACCTGACAAACGTGTTCGAGTGTGCGCCTCGTCTGCCGTAATAAGCAGCCAATTTGCAAGTGTACGCGCGCCCTTACCATGTAGTTGCATACATTAGGACCTAATTCTGAATCTTGACTCCTTGATTAGGTACATGTGTTCATGAATTTTTCATATTTCGTGCTGTTTTCTATGTGTTACGAGCTCTTAGGTTAATTTTGATGCATGTTTTTATGACAGGTACCTAATTGAGATAGAATATAGGAAAGAATTATGCTACACTAACTGTGCCCCGTGGTTTTATATCGGTATATATTTGATCATCGCATGGGAACACTTCAATTTTCCAGAATAAAAAACCTGTGTAAATCCCAGGCATAAGCTATCATCGTGCCAAATTTCATTCAAGTCTCTTAAGCCGTTTGAGCGTGAAACATATAAACTTTTGCCTTTATAATATTAAGTGTAATTTGTCATGTTGGAAGGGTTCTATGGCGTTATATTTGTAAAGTTTGTTTTCATGCAGCAAAGGTTGACTTTATACACATTCTAGTTGACCGAGCGAAGCAAGCATAGCGTCTCTGCTTTGAGTCTGGAAAAACGTTATTTCGTCTGTAAGTTTGTTCCTATATTTGTATGTATGGATGTTTGTCCTCAAGAAATGCCGTACTTGCGTGCAGGTCGTTACTTCCATTCAATTTTGACGAAACTTGGTGTACTAACAAATTTTAAAAATATTTTGCCCTCGGAACTTTTTGTGTTGGGGGGTTCGTGTCTTTTCCCTTTCCCCTGTTGAAGATTGCTACGGAGTTATCATTTTACTGACCGATTCCAATAATATATTCTAATATATATAAATCTCGTGTCACAATGTTTGTCCTCAATGGACTCCTAAACCACTTAACCGATTATAATAAAATTCGCACACCATGTGCAGTTCGATCCAACTTGAGAGATAGGATAGTTTAAATCTCAAATTATAGTCGCAATTTTAATTTATTGCTAATTATTTGTCTGTTATTATTTGACAGTCACAATTATCTGTTAACTCCAAATGATTCTAACAGATGTCGATACCTTTCGACTGAGTTGAGTAAGTAATCGATAGATGGCGCTGCTATAGTAAATCTACTAAAAACTTTAGCCACAGCAACGCGTGGCTGGGTCAGCTAGTATATATATATATGTGTACTAACATGTTTAAGAACAACATTAATTAAGATCCCTTAATATAAAAATAAAATAAAAAGGGGTTGTCGTTTCTTTTTTACAATGTTGTAAAATCACATTTATTAGCAAATGTGCAAGTCACAGAAAATTTTTAAAAGTCGACTAAAGTGGTCCCAAAATAACCAAGAGATAGCTGACCTGTTAAAGGAAAATTTCAAAGTGCGGTCTCCACTAGGCCCTTCCACTATGGTGTTCGATACTGGGTCCGTGGAGCAGGGAGAGGCGCCTCTCTTACGGTTTACTTCTTTACAAATAAAAACTGTAATTAACGGTATGAGTAGAGGCAAATCTCCCGGTCACGACAGGCTCAGCGTAGATCATTTGAAAAACGCAGTCTTGCATTTGCCAAAGGTTTTGTCGATGTTTTTTAATATGTGTATCAGACATTCTTGTTTACCCTTTGATTTAATGAGGGCTACAGTAGTGCCTACATTGAAGGATAGGACAGGTGTTATTGCTGATAAAAACAACTATTGAGTGATGTCCCTGGCAACTACGATTGCGATAGTGTTGGATTGGCTTGGGTGCTGTTTGGATAAACACCTAGACATTCACGACGCGCAGTTTGAGTTTCGACCTAAACTTTCTACCGAAAGCGCAATCCTTTGTCTTAAGCATACTGTCCAATATTACGAGTATACTGTTCGCAAGAAGCCGGTGTACGCCTGTTTTCTTGATCTCTCCATAGCCTTCGATCTTGTCTCATACGATGTGCTTTAGAGGAAGATGGCAGACAGAGGAATACCGGCGGAATTGCTTAAAGTTTTGTAATATTAGTATGCGAACTAAATCAATAATGTTAAATGGTCGAATAGCCTCTCGGAAGCATATAGGTAAGTTGGAGTGTGAGATGAGCAAAGGGGGTTTGTCATCCCTTAAGCTCTTCAACTTGTGTGTTAATGATCTTATGGTCGAACTCAGCAGCATGCGTGTCGGATGCCGCATGGGGGGGTATTTGTGTTAATAATATCAGCTACTCAGACGACATGGTGCTGCTGGAGCCGACCAGATTCAGTCACATATTATACCATTATACTTACAATATTTCACGACTCATTATAATTCGATATATAATTAAATTTACCTACATAAAATTTCAACGACATTAAAAGGCAAAAACTAAACGCATATTAAAAAAAAGGTATCAAGACTATAAGCACGATAATTGTTACATATTATTTAAATGTAACAGTCTTCAGCAATTATTGACGTAAGCACAGTCGAGCGCTACCAAAATGCTGTTGGTGCTCCCAAGCACTCGCCGCACTAGCGACGTGCCACTCTTGTGCTGCATTCATTGCTATTCTCCTTCGCTATTGCAGTGCATTGTCGCATTGTCGCTAAGGAGTCCCAACAACATCCTGAGCGCATTGATGTATTGGACGCAAAGGGCACTGTACGATCACTGCGTATAATCGTCCCACAGGCTGCAGGTATAGAACGTAGAACAATCACCTTTAAACACGGAGCACCAAACCTGCAGATCACCATATTCACTCTGACCGACATCACCCTTCTACCTCAAACAACACGTAATAAATACGTTCTATCAAGTGTTGAATATTTGCTCCGCTTGAGGCATTCTGCTGACGAAGCTGCGCCACACGCTGGCTTATTTCCGAAAGTCTGGACGGTGCTAGTGTTGACACCCGTGTCATGTCACACCAAACGCCATCCCACCTTTCAGGGAATGAGACTTATATATTTTTTAATCCTATTTTCTCTCTCATTTTAATATTTTAAATTATTTTTTAAGCAAGCTAGATTGTAATTAATTTGATATTATTAATGGACGCTTTTTTCTGGTATAGAAGATTTAAGGGTTGACCAAGTTAACCCAACCAACCAAAGAAAAGGGTTACTTTCTTTTGTTATAATTCCGTAGTGTAACAAGGGACCACTATGGTTGCGCTCTGTCCATCCGTCCATCCGTCAGTCGGCGGACTCTAATTCCTACACTTATAAAGCAAAATGCGTAAAACAAAGTTACAGCATGCGATGGTATATATTGTATGTAGTTCAAAGTTGGCATCACGGAATAGTAATCAACTTATATTATTATGAATATTAGTTTAGGTCTGTTGGTTATCTTTGTGCTATATTTTTTTGTTGTTATTGTTGTTGTAGTTAGTCATTTTGTTTTTCTTTAATAAAGAATTACATATTCCTACTATATGGAAACTGATGACGCAGAGCATTCGACGACCTACATGCGAGTCAGGTTGGCGCACCACGAGTTGCTGCATCAGCACCACGCCACTGCTGGCCACCTAACCATCGGAGGTTACCCGAAGCCTCGAGCATTGACGCGAGTCACTCTTAACTTTACTTCAGTTGGATAAAGACATTTTTAGACTTAAAATATTTTTATTGTAATATTAATTTTAGTAATAAATTAAGTCCTTCGGTTTATTTATTCATAATAATATACGTATTTAAAGGCACTTCAATTTTGCAATATTTTGTTCTGCAATTGGTTCACTTTAATGCGTAGACTAACACCGTTGAGTATTGTCACACGTTCTGTTACACCTTGTATATTTAATTATATATAGTTTTCACACGCTTTTATTACTTGTTGTATATCTATGTAACGGAATCTTTGAACGTGTTTTCACCTTAGGATTGATTTAAAACTTTTCACACATACCGATGACAATGCTATAATTCCAATTGTTTAACCCCTTATATTTAACAGGAGTTTTAGGATTAGCTATATTTTCATATCTTTTTCTACATTTTATCTAGGACAACGTGTTTTTTAGGTATTTTTCATACCCACGACACATTCGATTGCCATTTAAGAAAAACATTAAATTTTGTATGTGGTCACATTTTTTGTATTCATTTACCTAAGCTCCAGAAGCGTACAATTTGTGTATCGACAACCAAAATTGTTTAAATTCGTATAACTGGCCGACAGGTTAAGTGTAGCGTATGCTACGCCAGCGTAGGCCGTAAGACCGCTACGGCGTAGCTAGCTATTATGTATCACGGCTGACACGTGGATATTCAGTTATTTCGATTTAAAAACGAAACTACTGGACATATTTTTATATAATTTAAATGAGACTTAATATAAAGCTTTAAGAGGCAGCTAATACAAACGAAAAAGAATCCCGTGGTCCCAGCCGTTGCTGAGTTAAAAAATAACAAATATAATTGATTTAAGAACCTCCGCCTATTTTTTGCAAGTCGGTGAAAAACGAATACAATTAAAAATGGTAAATAAAATATGTGTGACGTCAAAATAATAGAAGTCTTAATTAAGCTTGGATATATCGCTACGGATCTCAATAATATGCGCGTCCCGACACGCACTTGACAAATTTATGTTTTCTCTCTTTTCTTTTATGTTTTCTTTTCGTATGTCTCTCGATTTCTCAGTAACAAGACCAATTTAAAATAATTTTAACGGAGTGAGTATAATTTACAGACAATGTATTTTTATTTATGTCATACAATATAAGACTTATTAGTTTTTTACCGACTTGTTAAAAAATATCGACGCGTGTAGAATTTAATCAGGTAGATCCTAATCACATTTTTAAATTGGTCGTCTAGGTATAAATATATGAACTTGCGTTTTCCACAGCTACTACACAGCTTGTTAATTGCCGACACGATCTATTTATATTCGCAAATATGATTGTTTCGGGTTATTCCGCCAAACGTTAAGTTTTATCGCAAAAATAGTTCGTAGTTAAATTATTAGATCTTGCAAGTACATGTATGTATATAAATTGTTTTAACAGTTTTTTTCCTAAGTGTCACAGTTTCTGAGTCATAACAAACAGCGGCTAGCACGCCGGGAACGCTGCTCTCTGGTGGTGGATTGGAGCATTTGGATTATCCTTAGATCTTAAAGGTTGTAGTTAGTCTTTTCGATTTTGGTAATAAAGGCACTTGTCCGTTAGTTAGTTTTTTTTTGTATTTTGTACTGAAAGAAATGAAAAGATGTTTTGCTTTTTAGACGTTAGAATAATATGATTTGTATTATATGTCTACTTAAATTTATAAATAAGCTACGGAAGTAATTGTTTTTGTTCGATCTTTGTATATAACGTGTTTATTATATGTAATAACATGAGGACCTAGCTCTTAAACAAACCTCTGCAAGGCTCATTAGTGCTACGATACTAAATGTTTTTTTAAGAAATTTTTACCAACAAAATAAAAAGAATGAATAAAAAGTTAAAGCAGTTAATGAAGTTTTTAGACAAATGGAATCCCTTACTAATTAATATCAAATAATTAACTATAATATTAATTACTTAACCTTTGTCATTGATTAATATATCTAGTTACACATTAAGTTAATGTAATGTTATGTATAAAATTTAATGTGAATTGTAATGTCTGATGTGAATAAATAAATTATCTTATATTAAATTATCTTATTCATGATATGCACTAGTACACCGGTCACACCTTGAAGATTTATTTTTGCTAATGTTTTTAAAAGTTTAACAAGAAATGATTATATTAGGCTTCTTTACTAGAGGATATTTTAGAAACTATTCTGTATTGCACAATAAAATGCTTTGCTATTTTTTATTATTATTTCTAGAACATTCAACAGCTATTTAACAAACACCAATAATAAGACATCACGGATAACATGACAGTTAAATAAAAGTCAACAAAAATTACAAACAGTAACAAACGCGTAAATGAAGAAGTTAGAAAGTTGTCTATGTTGACACAGATTTACTTATCACAATACAATACAATAATTCTTTATTGTCACCACAAAAATATAACACAAAAAGAATACAACAAACAAATAACATGGCACAAAAGGCGGTCTTATCGCTAAAAAGCGATCTCTTCTAGACAACCTTTACAGACAATATTAATCAAAGTAAGATATTAATCATAGAAATGTTTATTTTAATTGTTTTCGTTACAGTGTACATATTGGTACAGTCCCCTCTATAGCAGCCTCTAGTCTATATTACTAGCTAAATATGAAAGTACTAGCGGGTGGGTCAGAGTACGTGCTTCGCTACGTATAAAGTGAAATAATAAAAATGTGATAAATGAAGATAAACATAAACCATCTGCTAAATAGTCCGAACAAAGCCTAAACATTTTGGATAGGTGAACCCGTTCTTGAGTTATAAAATTACAACGAAAAGTGGCATCGATTTTTATATATATTGATGTAGTCACATACCTGGAGCAGGTTTTTCGGGAGGCCTCAGTACATCGCCTAGGAGGTCTTTGATCAGGAAAGACTTGTGGCTGTCCTGCATGCTGACATCCACTCTCACTCACTTACACTAGGCGTGAATAAAAGTACCTATTAATTGTAATATTTTACAACTACCTACTTTAGATACCGTTGTAGTTTAATTTTCAGTGACTTCAAAATGTAAGTACCTATATTTTGAGTTTTGTTAGTGATTTTATGATTGATTATATCAGCTCTAATCCCTCAGTAAGAAACTTGATAGTTATAAGTCGCGGAAGCCTACACTTTCCCGCGCTTTCACGATGACTGCCCGCCATGTTCGAAAAGTCGTCGCTCAATTGAGAAAATCTTTTCATTTAGCTACGCCCTACCCCTAACCGATGTTACATACGTTTTCTTGCGGTTTTGGGCCAAAATACCGCTTAAACGGGGTTTAAATCGCGTTTAGCATGCGCGGCGGGCACAGGGCGGGGCTTCGGGGAATCCGCCCTCGGGGGCTGCGCCAATAGCGACACAGCATCAAACTTTTCCACGAGAACGATTTCTAAAGTACGGGTTGTAACGGGGGTTTAGTCTCCTTGTTATTGAGTTGGATTTTTTAAAACACCGTTTTGAATGTAAATCGAAAAGTTAACCGGGGTAAAGAGGCTGCCCGCGGATCTCCAATTAAATTGATAGTTGTTTTTCGAGAGGCGACTCGGGTTCCGTCTCCCGCAGCGCAGCCCTATTAGACAGATATAGTAGGGTTTGTTGCAACCACTTGTCATGAATGGTAAGAGGATCTATTTTCGTATTCGGTAGAGCTTAATTGTTTCGGTAAACTCATATTGAGCTCGATTTGTGCATATACAAAACAGAAACATACTTTATGGTAGATTTCCCAAACAAATGCTTTATTAAGTCCTACTTTAAAAAAACGACTTTCATTCAGCACGCTAAACTACGTTACCAATAATGTCGTCTTAGAAAATTACGATTTATATTGTACGTATGTAACTACCTCGGAACTATTCATTTATAGCTATTACCTATACAAAAAAAAACATAACGCCGAAAATAATACCTCCTCCTATTTAGAAGTCAGTAGAAAACTATAGAAATGTACCTACTTGCTACATCAACATCACGTAATCGTTTAATAAAGTACCTATTGTTCGTAATGCCATTGAATTTTTTGCGAGTGTATGATTTGAAGCCTGGACACCTTCATTCTCCATTTATTCTAACAATTTTAAGCCTTTTTTCGCAAAAGCTCTTTCCAAGATCAGTCAATCTTTGTACAAAATTTCATGCATGTCAGCTGAGTGGTTTAGGCGTGAAAAGGTAGCTGACAGACAGATGGACAAATAGTTACTTTCGCATTTATAATATTAGTAGGTATCATACCCCACTGCCTATCAAGTAAAGATTTAATGTCTGAGCGAACGAAACGTCTCAGCTTCGAGTCTAGCCAAACGTTATTACGTCTGTCAGAATGATTAAATGTTGGTATTCGCGTATAAGCTGTTTTTTTTTACGTAGCCGTCGGGTTTTTTTGTCGGGGAATAAATTCCGAAAATAAGGGAAGTATGTTTTGGCACTAATTAGCTTTTTTTTAACGAGGGGGAAATCTTCGTATTATACCCTGTTCTGTTGGGGTACAATCTAATCAAAACAATTTAGTAATAATCCTAAAAAATCTTTACTTGTCGAATTGAACAAGGTATATAGGTAACTACCTACATTAGTAGATAGATAGAAGATATAAGACTCTTTATTGTATGCACACATTAATAATACAATAAACTTAATAAAACTTATGATTACTTGCAACAAGCGGCGGCCTTATCACTAATAGCGATCTCTTCCAACCTTTGGATAGAGAGGACTAAAGCATAAGTAATGATGGGGAGGATAAACATAAAAACTTACTTGTATTTTCATTTTTAACCAACATTAGTTAATATTTTATATTACGTAACAAGCTTCGCGTATTTCGAGTTGCAGTTTTCGAATCCGATCGAAAACTCATTGTGAATCTGGCAGCAGAAGTGATTGTGCAAGAGCCATTTTAGTGACAGTAGGAAGAAAGTCACGAAGTCTCTTCATCGAACCAGCCGCAGCAAACAATATTCGACTCGCATACGGTTATCCATGATTAAACCCAGATGCTAACGGTATCACTAAAGGGAATAGCGATTCCATCAAATTTTATCTTAGGCAGCGATTCCCAGTCAACTGTAGATATGAGTCGAGAGCTCCCTAGGTCAATAACTTGGGACTAAGTTGGGTTAACATTCAAACCGTAAGCTGTGATCTTAGTTAGGTTAGAGTTAATAACATTTCTGATGACAGATTTTGAATAGACTCTATTGAGTATATCTGCAAATCGTCTGCATACATGTAATAATACGAGTACCTAGTAAATGTCAAAAACAGTCTATAAGAACTATTAACGGTTTGAAAAAACGTAGTCCTGCGAGAAAACACTTTAAAAAAGATAAAATAATGACAGTTATATCACTTTATATTTATAGTTGTTTATTAGAAGTACACGAGGATAGGGAAATACCGGAAAAAAGAATTTCACGCAATAATAAAAAAGGGCGAATCCTACCAATAAATAGATTAGCTAAATGTAAAAAGCAGGGGCTTTATACCAAAATACTGATGTACAATAAATTACCTAATAGTGTAATGGATCTCAATTTTATTACATTTAAACAAAAATTGAAGTATTTTTTTGAAAGCAATCCTTTTTATAAACTCAGCGAATATATGTCAATGCAGCTTGTGGAATCATCGTTCTTGTGTAACGAACAACCATAATAAAATATCACTATTAACTTAACAAAGCAATCATAATGTAAATATTTGTCAAGAGAACTGTTAAACTAAGAACTAATATTAAGTAATCGTATATGAATGAGATTTGTAAGTTAAACTTTTTAAGTAATTCTTAATTCAAATGTTATAAGACTTGCCTGTAACGAACGTTATTTAAAGGTCAATAAATATTACTTTACTTTACTATTTATGGCGAGATTTTTCTGTTAAGTAATAAAGCATAGCGTGAAATTGGCACTTTCTTTTATCTCGTTTTACTCGACTGCCCAAAAGAATGATAGTACTTTTCGAATATTCCAAAGTTTTTACATCTGTATATATGTATGTCTAATTCTTTGTTACCACAACCGGTAGGCCGATTTTGATGTGCAAGGTGTCATTGGATTCGACTTGAACTGAACTACTGAAGGGTTGGTTCAGGTAGTTATTTAATGGATTTAAAAACATTGCAGTACGAATATCGCAGATCTCTGTATACAACTTTGTCTGAAACTTTTAAAGTAGTGCTCAGGTAACAACCTAATTGTTTACTTGCTATTAGTAGACATACCTAGTTAAACGTTGACAAACGCCCCACTTTAATAACCTTTGGTACTTTAAATTATTTGTTGTAAGGTTCCGGACCTTAATGGTACTAAAGGTATTAATAAAACTCTCATGAACCGTGATATCTAGACAGTTGAAATTTTTACAGATGATGTATCTCTGCGGTCCCTATAACAACAAATAGGCACATACTAAAAACAGGATAAAATAATTATTTATGCAGGCTCCAATATAACTAACTTTATTTCTATGCCGTTTATATATATAACGGCAACATGAGTAAATTCTTGAACTAATGTTACCCTCAAAACGCCGTTTTTTCCGTTTTCGTTCTCAAAACGTATTTATTCGAAACTTTGCAGTTATCAAGACCGATAATAATTAAATATTTAAATTTAAGTGATTGATTTTCTGATTTTTAGTTCGCCTATCTAGTGTTTTTAAACTACATTATTATAGACGAGGGTTTGTAGGTACTCTTAGGTACTGCTTAAACCACGAGAAGGTTTAATTCGCTTAAACTATACCAAAGTAAAACTCTTTAAAAAATACGACATCCCGACAATACTTTTGGTAGATACTAAAATAAAACAAAAGTAATTTAAAAAAATACAATTTACTTTATTTTCATTTAATACATAATTAGATAAGATGCAATTCCTAGGTGGATAACTGGATCATATGTTTGATATCCTTCACGATGAGGTCTAGGAAACCACGCTGCGTGGGCGGCTGGCTCTGAAGCAATAATAACACATACGTATATTTCTTCTTTTTTGTATCATGATGTCTTACTAGTAGTATATTAGCCAACGCTAGTGTAAATTCTAATTTGCGATATTTAGCTATATGCCGATATCGTACAAAGCTCAAAGTAGTAGAACAATGATGGCTATAAAACAACACATCATTCTTAACAGAGTTTTTCCCGAATTCTCTGAAAAAATGGCGTCTCTGTCTGTGTATTTTTTGCAAAACCAGTAATTCTGCAAGCGCCAATGTGTAATATTGGCGAATTATTAACCATTAATGTCTTGTTTATGTGCACAAGTGTGCAAGACTGAATGACGTGGCTTTCGTGTTCACGGGAAATCTCCATAGAAACCCTGGAAAAGTCTCTACCACTTTACGAGGGAACGAGAACATGATATATTATAACTGCAGACAAGGCGGTATGGCCTCAATGGCTTCAGCCTGCCATATAGGCAAATAAAATAAAATCATTCTTAACCATGGAATTAAAAAGTACACAGAGGAAAACGAAAACATGGGAAATTTAGAATAGACGATACAATATAGATAAATACGAGTATGTTCTAAATAATATGTTGTACCTCTTAGTTATGTGAACTTGGATCATTGTCTCAGTGAGGCACAAAAAACTTTATATGCAGGTCACGAAACACAAAAATGGCAAACGTGCGACAGTTTCTAATGACGTAATCAATACGACATTACACTTTGACTGGCCAGTTGACGCAGTTGGCAGCAACCCTGCCTTCTGCGCCGCTGCTCCCGGGTTCGATCCCCGGACAGGTTAAATATTTGTGTGCATGAACATGTCTGTTTGACTTGTGTCTAGGTGTTTATTATCAGCCTTATAAATAAACGCATAAACTTTAATCGTCATTTGTCTTGTTTTGACGCGTTCACGTTCACCCTTGGATAGAACCAGACAAAATATGTTAAGATGCGTTTATTAATAAAGCAGTATATATATCAGTCACCAGGTCACCAGAGCACAGGCTTTGCCCAGTTTGTGACCTGAAGACCTCTGTGTGGATGTTGTCCCATATTATTATCACATGTACCTTGGCAGTATCGAGCAGTTCCTCCGTGAACCGATCGTTGAAGAGCGAGATGAGTTCCTTGCGTAGCTCCGGCAGACCTTCTCCGGACGCGCTCATCTCACTACTGCTGATCATTGCTGAAATAATACGCATTCAAACAAACTGTAAGGCACACTATAATGTGCTTTTACGAGAGAAGAATATAATTAAGACCAATTATTTAAAACAATTGGAATTTCCGACTTCAATTACGGCAGATGTCATACAACTTATACAGTTGTTTCGATATACGGACTAAATATTCACTGGGAAATGACAGGTGACTCTATGTCAATTACAAGCGCCTGGTGTGAATACGGGGAACTTATATTGACATTATCCTATCAGCACCTAAATGGCGGAAATCGAATCGAATCGTTGTCACTTAAACAATGTGAAGGCTAGCATTCTTGTATAGTTATATATAATTCAGGAAGTAATTTTCAAAAGTGGTCAAATCAAAATCCATAGATTTTAAAGTAGGAACACAACATTTTTCTTTGCAGAATTCTTCATAGCCAAATCCAGCCTAAAGCCCTAAAAAATACAAAAAACTAACCTTAGCCTAACAACATACCTCATGACGGTATACAAATGTACACTTTTCTCAATTTGGCATAAAGTGGATTTGACTGCTATTGAAAATTACCTCCTGAATTTATGTCAGTGGTATTAGTTGGTAAAGTACGCGGCAAACAAGTTGAGCTCGCGCGAGACGTGTCGTACTGTTCGCACTTACCAAACTGCCCGTGCGAGTGAAAGGGACGATGCCGCCACCTTGGTTCTAGTTATATGGTGCGTACTGTACCTTGCGTGTGTAGGCGATGCTCGTGGGTGTGGGTATGGTGCGCGAGCAGCGCGCGCAAGTGCGAGTGTATGAGCGCGGCGCACGCTTCCAGCGCGAGCGTGCAGCGCGCCAACTCGCGGCGGCGCGCGTCCACCGCCTGCCGCAGCACGAGGCCGCCGGCCGCGCGCGCCTCCACGCCACCCAGCGACACGCTCTCCGACGGCAGCAGCTTCTTTATGTCTGTGGGTTGTAATCGACATGTTACCTAAAAAAATAAACTGATCACCAACATACGTCACGGCAAGCGCCGACACAACATTACATTTACTTGATATAAATAGCAAACATGTGGACCGTTCTTGGTATTATTTAAATAGGATCACTTCAGCTTAAGTTCCAATTAAGTTTTTTTCTCGTTTTGCTTTTTGGAAAGTTGGTAATAAGAAGATATGTGAGTGATGTACTCTTGTTTCTTGGGATACTCTTGTTTCTATATATAAGCGTGAAGAAGTAATAAACATACACACATACATATATATATATACGCCTCTATAATGTTAGTCTGAGATCGCTTGCTCATCTGTCTCGCTTCCACACGCTGCCGTAGCCACTATCGCACACTTAACATTATAGAGGCGTATATATATATATATATGCATGTGTGTATGTTTATTACTTCTTCACGCTTAAACGGCTGTACGAATTTGGCAATAGGATAGCTTATGTCCAGGATTAAGACATAGGCTACTTTGAATCCCAGTAACATGTAGTGATCCCGTGGGATAATAAACTTCCGCGAGTTTTTCGAGCAATGTCTGCTTACTGCGTGCGTCAGACAACCCACGTGGTTTCCCAGGTGTCATTGGTGGCACATATAGTACAATGTTACTCGATTGAGTTTCCTCAGGAGCGTGTTGTTACCTGCCAGTGTGGCGGAGGCGCCGGTGCGCAGCCTGTGGTGAGCGGTGGCGAGCAGCTTGTCGTGCGCGTGCGCGAGCCGCACCAGCCGCGTCAGCAGCACCACGCACGCGCGCACGCCAACACCCTCGCCTACGTTACGACCGTACAGCACCAGGTTGCACACGATCTGAATATAACACGCACACACATATTACATGGAATCAATATTCTACAAGAAATTACATTTGTGTGCGTGTCAGTGTACACGGAAGTAAAGAGTGACGCAAGTGACGTCACGTGCCGGTGCCAACGGATGATCAACGCTGGTTGTTCCAGCCGGCACTGAATTGAGTTGAGATCGGATTGTGACAGAAAGCATTGAGTAGTAAAGCAAATAAATAAATAAAATTTATAATTATATATATTTTATATATTTATTTGCAACAGAAAATATTTTTGTCAAAAATTCAAATTACATATAATATTTACTACTCTACTACTACTATGTAGCAAGATGTAGTATCCACTTGTGACGTCACCTTATAGTATGTATGCGAGGGTTGTTCCGGCGGCGTGTGGAAGCGAGACAGCAGCGCCAGCATCAGCCCCCTGAGTCGCTGCAGCGCGGGCGCGGCGTGCGCGAGCGCAGTGTCCGCGCCCACCACACCGCACACCTCCCGGTCGGACGCGCGGCACACCACCGACGTGATCCATTCCACCTCCGTCAGCAGCTCCGGCGGGGACTCAGGGTTCGCTGCTCTGTACGCATTAACAATACTAATAAATTGACAATCAAGGACTTGTTTCCATTTGCGGACAAGACGGCGTACGTCTACCAAAAAGTGCCTTAAGATATGGTTAATATTATGTATTAATGTATATGTCATATAATTATATTTATCATAGACGTATTCTATTTTCATTTTTTTTTTTTTTGTAATTCTATTAACACGTTTTTAAAATCGTCAAAATAATATAAAATAACAAATTATTTCAAATAATCAAATCATATAATTTTTACTTCATAAAATCTTTAAAATAACCTTAATAAATAATAATGAGAACTTAGTGACAAACATCAATCTGTGGTTTACAGATACACTTGTGAGCCGTGCACTAGGTGTGAGAGCTGTGTCGCAGGCGCTCGCTGTCGGCTTACTTACAGTAGTTACTGACTGGTGCGTTTATGATAGCAAATTCTTAAATTGTTTAAAATAGTGGCTTACATGGCAAGTTAATTAGAATTTCGTGTGAAAGTTGCTTTCTTACTGAAAGCGTGCATGCACGCTGAGTAAAGTAAGTTTAGCAGAGGTTGTGTCGAGGAACTTGTTATGTGTATTGTATAAAATTATATTGCCTAGTTGTTACGATTCTATGCGAAGAAGGTTCTCTGTTTCATCATACGTTAGTGAGAGGAAATATTTCAACAGAAGTCTTTTACATTCATTATAGGATTTGTCACGAAAGTTGCAGATTTATCGTCAACAATCAAATAGCCCGCATTTATTTATAATAGAATTATAATATTTTAGATATTATTCAATGTTATTGCATACCTGAGCACCATGTCGATGCACTCGAGGTGGCTGAGCAGGAAGTGCGTCACGTGTATGACGCAGCTGTGGTTCTCAGTGCCGAGTGTGGTCAGCAGCGCGTCGCACAGTGCCAGCGCTGGGATCAATATCTGACGGAACCTGGGACAACGAACAATGGCTCGCTCAACTAAATTGAATTGAAATTAATTAATATTGCTTTACACTAGTTAAAGTCACTCAGTAGACGCGACCATGGCGGCTAAATGTTAACATAATGTAATTGTGGGACGTTTGATAATCACTATGCACATAATGACACACCACGATTATTTCACTTGAAAGTTTATTCGTTCCTTAATACAAAACAGTTCTGTGCACTTATAATGTTACTAAGTACAACACAAAACTCTGTGAAATACAGAAAAACTACGTAAATTAACAAATAATGTAAAAAAACAGAACAGTAAGTTCGCGCCAGGTGGATCACCAATCTGACAGATCGGTGAGCGCTGACAGATGACGGCGGCGCGGGCGCGTTGCTATTGCAATCAGACGCGGTCTTGCCACAAGCGCACGGCGATTTATTGTGGGCGTGAGCGAGTTAGTACAAACTGAATAATACACTATACTCGCCACATAATATTAAGTACTTATACAAGGTGTAACAGAAAGGTGTGACAATACCTAACGGTGTCAGTCTACACAACAATTTAAAAAAAAAATGCAAAATTCTATAAATAATAAAATTGCGTCCTCCATACAACTTGGCCGATCACGTGACCAATCTTTGTATGGAGAGCTTAATATTTTTTTCTGGAATTTTGTACAAATTGTTTCTACGCAGGGTTCACCTTCACCTTGATTGGTAGACTGACATCATTAAGTATTGTCACACCTTTTCTTTACATGTTGTGTATCTAATAGTTAATTTACTTGAGTATGGTAATGTGTTGAGTAGAGCGCAGCGATTTATTTTATATCATTTTAATGTTTTTTTCACAAGTCATAGTGTTGTTCAAGTGACCTGTTCCCCCTGGTGGGCACGAAGGCAGTATGGTGCGTCTCGGCCCCCGGCTGTATGTCCGGGTGGTGCTGCAGCGCCTGCAGCTCGGCGAGCCTGCCCAGCGCGCCCTGCGACAGCACGGTCTCCGCGCCGCGCCGGGACCCCGACAGTTTCACCAACAACGCCATCTTAGACTCGTACACGTAGAGAGCGCGGAGCGAGTGGGGGGACGCTTCCAGTGCCTGTTGTATACATTGCACGTCTCAAATGATACATATTATTAATTCCTTTATGCCACCTTTTTAGTCATAGGTGGAAAAAGAGAATTTTTAACTGTAAGGGGACATATTGAGGTGACAAACAAGAATAAATCATGATTATTGATATATATCAGTAACTAAAATAATAAACAAATCAAAAATCTTCAAATCAAATAACAAATCGCTGTGTTTTAAATCTAGTGTTAAGGAATGTCACTACACTGAATAAACATCATTATTTGCACTGTAGTAAGAATTCATTAATTAATAGAAACGTAAAAGTACCCTAAGCTCATCTTTATACAATCGCTTGCGCGATTCAACCTTGGCCCTCCATTGACGCACGCCAAACGCTAGTAACGATATCAAGAACAAAATTTACTTAGGATATTTTTTACTGCGCGCTGTGTTTGGACATCGAGTGAATCAGTTTTTCTACATCCTAGGTCGAGTCGTTGTAGTAAGTACGTCTTTTTTATAAAAGATTATAAAATAAATACTCTTTAGAACAAATAAAAAAATCTAGATTGGTCCAGGCGTCCCTGAGATATCGGGACAGATACATAAAAAAAATAAAGCTTCCAACGATAACTCTTATTAGAAGAAAATTTCAAATAAAACCTCCCTGTCAAGTACTCACCTGTTTCAACTCATGATCATCCTGCTGCAGACTATCGATCAAACTCCTCAGGTATCCTTGATTCGTGAGTGTATTCATCCAATCAGTTCTTGGGTTGATTTCAATCAACGTCTCCAAACAAGCCAGCGCCAGCATTCTGCACACATCGTGCCCCGCTCCGATACAATCACCGCAAACGATAGAGCAAAGATTTTCTCCGAAATTGTCTATGACATCGATCACTGTAGCCTTCAACGAAGATTCCTCTTTGGTCGGCCGCACTCTAGAACTGTCCAGTCGCGACACGTACGTTGTCGATGGTTCATCTTCCGTGTCTATGGCGGATGGCTTTAAATTCACAATGTTTAAAAAGTTTAACAGCGCTCCGTAGAGATTTACTCTCATTTTCTGGGTGCAGCCACCGGAGACGGAAATCCAGCTCAATATTTTGTGCAGGATGAATTTGAGTGTGAGAGAATTGGTCTGCATTATTTGGCTGGTCGGTCCGAAGAATGTGCTCTCGAAGTCTGAACCTTTCAAGGTAGACTCTCGCTTTTGTAGGATGTAGCAGTGGCGTAGATTGACCAGTAATAGTAGCAGTGTTCCGGAAGCCAAGTTGCCGAGTTGGGGCAGAACTTCGGCGGGTTGTATCTTGTTGAGGAGATCTTGGAGGATGTTGAGGAGGAGGTTTTTCCTCGCCTCGAGGTTGAGGATGTCGTGAGGAGCGACACAGAACAGTATCTCTGTGAGTTGCCGCCACGAGTCGTAGTAGTGTGTGAGTGTGGCCGCCAGGTTGCGCTGTCGGTTTATCGCCGATACGTAGTCCAGGACCTGACATTAGTTTAAAACAATAAAAAACTGTATCTCTAATGCTTTCTAATTCAGTATCTCACACTAGGCTTCATGATTTTGATACTGATTAGGTTAAACGTGCAAGCATGTATATTCTTTAAGTGAACATAGTGCAATCACGATCTCTAAATAACTTAAAATAATAAAACATTTTATCTTCCAAAAAAGTTGTTACTTTAGATACGTTTGGGCATATTAGACAAAAACAAAGCAGACTACATTATTTACGTAGAAACTATGTAGTGCTTGTATCTTGGGCATCGATTTCTATATTTAGATCTGTGAATCAAGAGACACAAGCTGGTATTTTTGGTATTTTAGAAACTGTTGCTTCTAAGATTCATTTGTCACAATATTAAAATACATAATAACAAACATAACGCTCTTGTTATAATTATAAAATAAAATTAAAAGAGCCGCGGAGTGCCCTCCTACAAACATGCCTAAAAATCTGGCAGATTTATCAAGCCGTATGGCAAACGAAATGCGTTAAATATATCAAAATTCAAAATAATTCATTTTCGAGCAACCAGGACTCTTCATTTTAACACATAAATTATGACAATATTTCGCGATAGACATAAATTATGACAATATCTCAGTCTCTTCAAATGGTTTCTTCTAGGCAAGCGCGCTACATCCTAGACCGCATCATTACTTTACATCAAGATGAGTTGCGGTCAAGCACAAGCCTAACGACTATAAAAAAAATGCCACAAGAACAAAAATTACTGTCTCAAAACATTAAGAATGCCCGGACCGCGGATTACCTCAATCCCATCTCTGTCTTTTAAACGCCGCGCCGGGGTAATAAAACTATCAATACCGTTGTGGAACATAGGTCGGACGTACTCGTACCTTCTGTATCTCGGTGTCGACGAGCGCACGCTGCGGCGCGGTGGCGTGCAGCGCGGCCAGCTCGCGCGCCAGCACGGCGTGCACGCGCGGCACGGACACGCGCCGCCCGCCGCCCGCCGCGCTCAGCTCGCACGCAGCGATGGCCGCTCGCAGCTGCCCCCCGTGGAACACCTCCCACGCCGGCTCCGGCACCGCCTCCACGCTCACCGGCACAGACTCCAGCAGGCGACGCACCACGCAGAACTCCCACTCCTGACCAACAAACGTTATGCGTTACACGGATATTGCGACCGATCGCCAATTAAAATACAAGAACACACAGAAAATGTATTTCATAAAACATACATAAAAAGCGCAGAAGAGGACGTCCCGCTAAACGTTGGGTGATGACATCGTGAATGTAGCGGGTAATACCTGGAGTAGAGTCGCTCGGGAACGGGAACAGTGAAGGCAGTGGAGGAGGCTTTCACCACTTCTAAATATTGGACCTCACACATTTTATAATTATTAAATATTATTATATAATACATAAATATAATTAAGTCTACCATAATAATAGGTTAAACTGTAAAATATCTGTTTATTGTTTTTATGTGAAGGAATAAAAAGCTATTTAATTTTATTTATGATACCTAAAAATATAAAATGATTAACGCTTTTTATAGAATATAGGCAGACAGCGCCTCGCGGTAAATATTTGATCATACCATGGGAACACTCAAATTTTTCGGTAGTGTCCGACCGATAGCTCTGTAGCAACAAAACTTAGTGAGTGCGTTATCACTTAAGTTTTTTATTAGTTATGGCGCCTTACGATGTTATTTTTATGTTTTTTCTCCTGTGAAAAATTGTTAAATGTTATTTTATGTTTTGTGTACATTGCACGAGATTGTGTGTGTGCGTGACGTCACCTGCCGGCACCAACGGAAGACCAGCGCTGGTTGTTTACAACTAGCATTATGCTGAGTTGGAGCCGGTTTGTGCCAAGAAACTTACATTTTTTTTTTAACACTGTAACTGCTAGTAGTTTTTGGTACAAATAAATTCTTTCTTTCTTTCTTTCTTTCTTTAAGTTTGTTGAACATACTTAATACGAGTATACTCTGTTTTCATTTCATGTCAAAATGAATCCAGAATAATGGATAAAATGCACCAAATTTTAGTATTTTAAGGAATTTCATACTTGATCACGTGAGTTTCGGTTTCGGCCGGAAAACCAGTTTCGGTCGGACTCTATTTTTCGGGATAAAATGTAGCCTATGTGTTAATCCAGGATATAAGCTATATTCGTGCCAAATCCCATACAAATCTGTTAAGTCGTTGGCGCGTGAAGGAGGAACAAACAAACACACACACGCAGCTTTCTACTTTATAAGAAAGAATAAGAATGTATTCGATAGTTCGTCGCTGGATCATTGTTAGTTTTTTGCTACTGACCGCAGGATGGTGGCTAGCTTGCGTGAGAGCCGCTACAAGCGCTGCCAGCGCTGCGTGGTGCTTCGCGGCCGCTGCAGCGCCCGCCTCCACAGCAGCCGCGCGGACGATCCAAGACCTCGCAGATACCGTCGCTGGTGACGCGTTACGTAGGTCCACGCAGCGCTTGATGTGACGCGACAGGAAGTAGTCTCGAGAGCGCAAGTAGCGCAGTGCTGGAGCGCCCGTGCCCACGCCGCTCACTATGCGGTACACGAGGCGGTAGCAACTCTCGATCAGGTCGTCCGCCTCCCTGACACACGACCAAAGAACCTTCACTACACCACTATGAGAGAAAACCTATATCCCAAAGTGATCGTGGAGCGTTGAAAAATCTAAAACTATTACTATCGCGTTGGGGACTCTAAGGGACAAGACAGACGACTCGTCCCGTTTCTCCCTCATACTGGTGTAGTGAATACTCATGGGACAAGTTAGACGACTTGTCAAAAGTCCAATGAGATTTTTATAGAGTTTTTCCACGCTTCACAATCACTTTGGGATATTTTGAGACACGCAGTTACGAAATGTGGGATGCCTCTTGTCGACAGGTTTGGCTTTATATCTAGAATAGCCAGTATTACTATGAATGAAGGAATATAGCTTTAAAGCATACCAAACAAAAGATACAGCATGAAAAATGCATACACATGAACAATGGCAGTACATTGGACGGCTATGCCATGTAACCAAAAAAATTAGGATATAAAGGTCGGAGACTATCATAAACGGCTTAAGCGAGACATAACACTCTGTGTCATTGCTTCCATAAAAACACAATGAGGAATTTCCAATTGCAAAACACGAGAATAAAAGGAATGTGTTCACATTGTAGCGACGATGGTCGAGTGGTTAGTGAGGTAGATTGCCGTGCAAAGCTACGGGGTTCGATAACACGAAACATGCAAGAAGAGCCTGAGCTCCCGGTGAAGGAAAACATCGTTAGGAAAACATAGCATGGTGATTGGGCACGATCCCTATCGCTCGCCAGTCTAGCTACCACCCTCTGCTTGTCCGGCAGCCTTCCTTGAGAGCCAGTGTATTCCAGACTAGGCACGCTCCATCTAGGGCTACAGTATCGCTGACTTCCGTGCTCGTGCGAACTTATGGTCATATACATAGAAGTGTAAGATTAAAAAAAAAAAACATTAAATCACTCACCGATCATTATCATTCTGCTCGGCGATGAACTGGTCTAATATATCGAGCACCGCATGTAGACAGGTCCTGGGGAAGCCAGCCACGCCTGGCTCGTGCAGGGCGCTCCTACCCACATCCTCGGTCAACTGGTACCCGAGGAGGAAGTGAGCGAAGTTGGGCGCAGCCGTGGGGAGGAGTTGCAGCAGTAGGGTTATGACGCCTTCTTTGGCAGCTCGCACGGGATTCTTCCCGCCGTCGGTACCTCCGCCCCATTCTTCCGTCTCGAGGCATTCGACGAAGCCGTGTCTGGTGGGTGATATGAAGATTTTAACTATGAATAAAGTTGTCCAGACTTCAGGGGTATCACCTACCACTTAACCACAAAGGATAACACCTCTATTTAACGCTGTAAATAATAACTGTTAGGGATAGCCACTGGGATGAGTTGTTTCAATTGTATACATTAGTCTTATTAGGCGAATAACAAAGTTCTTTTTTGCATAAAAGAAACATTTCCCAAAAGCCACCCAGTTCTGCGGCCCAAATGAAACCTCTTTGCCCGGAGTTTGACTGGGACTTAGCTGGGCTGGCTCATGAAATTAATGCACTTCAATTTTCATTTCCTGACGTGATCCGGACAACGAACGTTTCCAACGTTTCGATCCGTACATCGCACTTGATGACGTTATTGATCTGCTAAGACCGGCTGAGATTCTGCCCCATTCTATTAGGCATACCAAACTTGTACAGACGCTGCAGGCAGTGAGCTGCACCACACAGGAAGAAGTGTACCTGAGCTGTATAGGCTGCGCGGCGCGGTGCGTGACAGCCGCGAGCAGGTCGCGCGCAGCCGCGGCGTGCTGCAGCGCGCGGCACAGCAGCTGCACGGCGCGCGCGCACGCTGCAGGCAGCGTGGCGGTGAGTCGCACGCAGCGGCACCACCACACCAGCCGGCACGACGAGGTGCCTTCTTCTGGAACTGCACACAGCATCATTTATTAAAGCTTGGAATAAAACTCTAGTCTCGTGAAGAATAAGATAAGATAATGTTTATTTACCAAATAAATACAGATTACAAATTATTTCTAAATTATAAGTAGGAAATTACAAACCACGAGCTAGTACAAAACAATTATACATAGTCTAACTACATTGTGAATCCGTTACAATAGATTACTAGTGGGTCCCAAACTAGGCGATGCCTGTATTTTGGAGACCCACAAATTTATTATTATTAAACAATTGAATTCGCGCTACTTTATTCACAATATGGATAGTAATGAGCGTGTATCTACTTGTGACATTATTATTATTTCTGAACCTTGATATTACATAACGTTACGATGATCAATTACATATCCAATTTAAAACAGTTGTAATATTCAGGAGTTAAGAAACTAACACATTACAAAACCAAAGCGATAATAATATTTATTAATGAGGCAGTTATAGTTTCATTTTATATAAATACATTCATTAATGAGGCAGTTATAGTTTCATTTTACATTAAATATAACACAGTAAGGAATTTAATCAATAGATTTTGGTAATCCCTTAATAAATATTCCAGATGGATGGATATATTACGTCTCATTGAAGTGTAGGGGAGGGTGTGTATGTGTACTTATTAGTGTGAGTGTGAGCAGAGGAAAGAATGTGAAACTGTGTGCATGACAATTCTGCTAAAGATAATCTATGGACTTGGTTAACAGTAGGTAGTTACTCGAGTAGGTAGGTGTTTGTGTGTGGTGAAGCGTTAGAGTGAATGTAGCCTTCATACTCAGTTACGAACGATTGAAGAAGAATGTTATCTAACAATTTAAAAAATAATATTAGGTTAGCTTCGAGATTACCCAGCATAAGTTTGGAGAGGCCTAGGATGGGCACGGCGCGCTCTGCCGCGGCCGCAGCGTTCACTAGCGCGCGCTCTAAACACAAAGCGCGCTCTAACATCTGTAGGACGCTGATCAGAGCTTGCTCCACGTATTCCTGGAGGAAGATACCACATTCATTTCAAGAGCAATATCAAATAGGCTAAATTGACAACATTTCAAGTGATGGAAGTTCGATAACCATTTCGAGACAATGTAATGAAGAATTCATACTAAAAATAACAGATTTTTTAATCAACTTTCTTACGAGTGTTTTTACGAAAAACTGATGAAAAAATCTCGTATTTATGTTAAGACCGTCAGATAGTTATATAGCTAAAAAAATATTATCGTATCTGTCACCTGTGAACCATATCAAAACAAACAACACATTTTAAATGTTGTCAATAACTAAATAAGCATTTAAGAATGAGACTCAGTTAAATAGTTTCAGAATCGTGATTGAGAATCGTCGTTTATTTTTTGACAGGTTTATGTCGTGAGTGGTACCTTCCCGGGCGGATGGAGCTGTTCCAGCTGCAGCAGCGCCTCCTCCAGCGAGGCCAGCACCAGCCGCAGCAGCTCCGACTTGCTGTGCAGCTGCATGCACAGCCGGAACCCGGGCGGGGGGCAGGCGTCGGCCGCGCGGTGCGGGGGAGGGAAGTCGCCGGGACAAGGCTCGTACTGGTCGAGCCAGCGCGCGAATATACGGAAACAGAGGGACAGCATCTGTGGGGAACGAAGTGCGCTTTACTCACTAAAGTTAGACAAACAATTTACTGTAGTAAATATATAAATAATGGTAAATAATGACCAGTTCGTTGTCAATATTTTGGAGTCTTTACTATGAATACTTTATATGTTTCAATTAAGTCATTGGTACTTAACATACTTACCTATTTGTTTATGTATTTATTTTATAGGACATCCAACAGTGTTACAATAACGGTAGAATAAAAGTATTAGATACATACAGACAATTAAAGGACATCACGGTTAGCGACATTATAAATAGCACATCAGTTACGGACACATAGAATTGTGTATTAATATATTGTGATCGAACTAAATTATTTAATATCATACCTGCCACTTCTCGTGGGGTCGCGCGTAAGCCCTATTAGGCGCGGGCAGGGCGAGCTTGTGCAGCGTGTGGTCGAGGTAGGGGTCCAACCCGGGCGTGCGAACGCCGGCGCCCAGCGTGCGTGGGAGCGGGCCCGCCGCGCACAGCGAGTCGACCAGTATGAGGAACGCGAGGGACAGTGGGTACTCTTCTAAGCGACATTCCACCTGGGAAGATATTTAAAATAAATGAATTTGATAATAAGCATGATTAATTTTATTTTTTTGGACATCCTGCGGCCTTCTCACAATAAAAACTACAAACTATGTTTGAGCATACTTGGGCCAAAAAAGGTTATCACTAGTATAAACTAGAAATATAATTACAAACATGCTAATAATGATTTCAAGAAAGACAGATTATTCAATTTACGTAACAAATTAATAATATAAACAAATTCATTTTTTAACATTTTATATAATACAGGAGCTGCCTCTTGAATTGAGTCTTATTGGAAAAGACTTAGCTGATAATACCTTCCGAACGGGGAGTGACTGGAGCCACTTGTAATCGCATCCTAACTTGTATTTTACAGCGAAATTTGCCAAACCTCCCGGAGGAGGATCAAACTTAGCTTCATAGTTAAAACATAGCTCGTGTATCGCTAAATTCAAGGTCGAGTTCATAACCATTCAAACCCGCCTTCAGAGGCAGTGTGACGTCATCAGAGCTGTCATCATTACCTCGTTGAGTTCTATGGCGAGCGGTCTCTTGTCCGGCTCGGCGGAGACCAATCGCGCGGCCTCCAGCGCGGCCCACACTCGCGGCGCCGTGGCCGCGGTACTGCCGAGCGCTGCTAGAGTCGTGCACAGCTCCGCCTTCAGAGGCAAAGGCACGTGGCAGCACATCAGACCTGGCCAGACACAAATGATTGCTGAATGAAGTACTAACCATACGCAGGCAGGACTGTGAGGATCTAAAACACCTAATAACAAATATCAATTAGTTGAAAAAGAAACTGCTAGAGGAGAAACTGCGGTCGACCAATGGATACAATCTGTAGCGCTCCTATAAGGACCAAACTATCACAGGAAGGAGGCGTTTGGCATAACATCAATGGCACGAGGGAGTGAGATGACAAAAGTGAACATTAAACAAAGAGTATGTTACCGAACATGACGTTGACAGCGTCCCACTGCAGGTTCTCACAGATGGCGGCGCACGCGGAGGAGTCGACGCGAGCTACCCCCGCTAACAGCTTCAGGGCTGCTATCATCGCTTCCACCTGGTATCAAGCACATAATCATTGAAAATATATTATATAACTTTAATTAAGTTGATAAGTCTTAACTTGGTGTTGTTTTTACCCGACTGCGAAAGAAGGAGGGTTATGTTTTTCGAGTGTGTGTAAGTATGTATATTTCTTTGGCACGCCGTAGAGCCTAAACGGCTTGTCGTATTATTGTGAGTGGTGTCAATAGATTCGTCTTAGCCGTGAGAGTGGAACTGGGTACAATAAAGTTAAAAAAATAAAAGAAATTAAGAATGATACACAGATTTAACAATTTAGCCGTCGGGTTTTTTTAAACTCGCTTCTACTTACTTGTTATATTATTTTCACAAAGTGATAGGTAGTATATAGATCAATTATCTACAATAGACACACAAAACATTAAATATAAGAGAATAACTTTTACAAAATATAATGCTACAAGTAGCAGCGCTATCGCTAAAAAGCGTTTTGTTCCAGCCAATGGACTGAATCAATGTTGAATACATATTATGTGACAAATTTTGATGTATGATCTACAAAACCAAAATTGGTAGACAATTGACAAGATTTCAAATTTTTGACCTTCCTTTTTTTTAAAGCATAACGTACGTAATAACGTACTCCTATTTTTTATTTTATTCAGAATATAATAATTACGTTTTCTGAAATTTTTTGAAAATATAAGAAAAGTTCAGCGTTATGTTATTCTCAACAAAAGCTCGTAAAAATGTGTCATTAACTATCTGTATTTTTGTTGTTTGTTATGGTACGGTTCACGGATGGCAGATACAGTAACATTTTTTATTGGTGGCATCTAACGGTCATAGCATAAATACGAGATGTTTTTTTATCAGTTTTTTGTAAATAACTGGGAAGGAAGTGGGTATAAAAATCTAGTATTTTTAGTATGAGCTCTACATTATATTATCTTTTTTCCATCACTTTGCAAAAATGAAATGTTGTCAATTTGTGCCACAATGGCCGTTATGACACAGAATATGCCACAGTTCTATAGTTCATCATTAGTTAACTACTCAAGTACTCAAGACAGTATATAGGGTTAGCGGCTAAGGGTGTACTAGGCAGAAAGATGGTTACTATACTCATCCTAAGGAACAATTTTCATCACAGTACCAATTCTGAATTCAAAAAAAAATCTGCTGTTCCATACAAAAAGTTGATCGGTCGTCGACAAAATGTATAAAATAGCAGATATTTTTTTTCGAATTCAGAGTTGATCCCATAGGTAATGAAAGTTGTTCCTTAGGATGAGTATTGTGACCCCCTTTCGGCTTAGTACACCTCTAGCCGATAACCCCGTATAGCAACAATGAAAACAATCACCTCTTCATGTCTAACGAGCAGTTTCCCCGGTCGCGGCGCGATGGCGGACGCGCCCATGGAGTTAGCGTGCCGCGGCTCGGAGAACGGAGATGGATCCGCGCGCAAGTTGCTACAGATACACAAAATATTTTACATTTATTACGTTCATCAACTGGACGTCACAACACTCGATTTAAAGACTTCTATTTCTCAAAAAGAAATTACATTTCGCTTAAACGACAAAATAATATTAAAGTAAATCTAAACTTCGACACAACTAAAAGTAACTTATAGTTAGACAAATAATTATTAACTAAATAAATATTACATAAGTATATTTATATGCACACTACATACCAAAACACTAACTGCCGTATTGATAAACGCGTCTTAACTTTGAGCATATTTTGTCTTGTTCTATCCAACGGAGAACATCACGCGCCAAAACATGAAAAATGTCGATTAAAGTTATTATTAGACGCATTTATTAATAAGGCTGTGAGTGAAAACTATAATGTTTTTTAACCTAAATATGCCTACAACAAAGTATTATTTGTTCATTTGATTCCGTCCGGAGTATGCACTGGCATGCATTGCTCGCTGCGAACCACTGCAGAACCGGTTCGTGGGAACAGTCGGATCGTGCGCCACAGTGTAGTTTTAACAGAGACAAATCTATTTTTAAATTGTTAAAAATTCTAAAAGTTTGTAACAGTACTACACTAAATATAAAGCCGTATTTTAATTTCAGAATATATATGGTACACGTAAAATAAGCTTTAAGTATACAACCACACCTCATGACATACAATCAAAGGCAAAACACCTTGACTGGCTGGTGATGATTTTTTAGATCTATTTGGCAGATCGCAGGGCGGAGGGCGCGGGGCTAGGTTCTAGTCGAGATCCAAGCTTTTCTCTAAAAAAGGTTGCCGCGCACTATTCTCTAAGTAAAGTCTTGCAAAACATGTGATTTCGGCTACGCAGCGTCAGCTAGCAATGCTTGCCCTACAATGAGAGTGACACAATAATGTTCACTGTGCAGCGAATGACATTGGTTCGAGAGTCAAGGTCATTGGTTCAAGAGTCAAGGTCATTGGTCCAAGTTAACGACAATTCTCGCATCTTTGGGATGGCTCAGCTAAATATCAGTTTGACACTGACACAATGTAGACAGTTACCTGTAGTATCTGGCGAGAGCCTGCAGCGCGTGGTGCGCGGAGAGCGCGTCGCGGCGCGCCAGCAGCGCCCACGTGTGTCGCGGCACCGCCAGCGCCGCCAGCGCTCGCAGGTACGCGGGCACCAGCGCCGCGGACACCAGCTCGCCTGACAGACGGACGAACTTGTACAGCGTGGCCGCGCGACCGCCCGACCTGATACAACCATTACAATAAGTTACTTGTATCATGTTTAGATTCGATATTAATATGTAAATCAAAATCATGGTCAGTTATGGTTAGAACTCATGATCAAGTGAATTTATTTTAAGTACTTATTTATTGATAAGTTAGTAGTTGCCATTAATTTAATAATATCATTATTTGTTCATTTCGCATGTTGAAAGGCAACATATATGCGCGCTCATTACTTTAAGATCTTGTATTCATTATATTTATTATGCCTCCTACCATGTTCCTAGAAAATGATTGTAGATGGTAACGCCGGGAAGGGACGAATTAAGAACACGTGGATGAGTTGTGTGAAAAGGGAGTGTATGAAGAGATGACCGATGATAGAGTAGAATGGAAGAGGAAGTGATGCTGTGCCGACCCCACCTAGTGGGATAAGGTCAGGAAGACGACGACCATGTTTCTAGCAAATAAAAATAATTTGAATTTGGTAACATGGGAATTCGTTCAAGGACAGTTTAAACAGCGATTAAGGTGTGTATGTACCGGTGCGTGGAGGCGGTGTGGTGGCAGGCCTGCCAGTAGTCGTCCCGCAGCCGCAGCGGGTCGCGCGTGTACACTCGCTCCACGCACCGCAGCAGTGCGTCGAGCCGCGTGCGGTGCGCCCCCACCCCGCCCGGCGCCACCAGACCCTCCGACGCGTACATGGCGACTGTGCGCGTCGCTTCGTCCGCCCTGGGGGGAGGGAATCAACTGTTACTGCCTGCCTTATCTATACTATAAAAATGAATCGCTGATTGTGTT
Source organism: Ligdia adustata (assembly GCA_947049295.1). Classification (NCBI taxonomy): domain Eukaryota; kingdom Metazoa; phylum Arthropoda; class Insecta; order Lepidoptera; family Geometridae; genus Ligdia; species Ligdia adustata. Next base: position 15,114,888 of record OX346216.1, read on the forward strand.
GCTAAGCGCAAATCTCGAAAGCAGCTTATTTTTTTAGAATATTCCTTGAAGTACGAAAATTCTTACGGAGATAAAAATTTAAAAATTGCCTGAAAAAGTCTAAAAATAACACTTTTCTATATCCTATATATCTCCCATACAATCTATTTGTAATAATAATTATAAGCCAGTTTTAACTTTAATACCGTATCATGAAGTTCAAGTGTTAGTGGAGAGGTTTCGGGAAGGCGGAACAATTGAGTGACGTTAGTATTGTATGAATATTACTGTCAATATTTGACAATATTTATACGATGGTAACATTACTCTTAAAGAATCGACTGTTAGGCGGTACGAAGTTCGCCGGGTCAGTTAGTAAATAATAATATATAAATGTATTTATACAATACAATCCATGGGTTAGTATATCATAGTGTTAATATAAAAATTAAATTAAGTTAGTTATAAGATTAGGACGCATGTCCCTGAAGTTGTAAAATTTGTCGTCAAGCACCTAACGGTACGTTCCGGCAACATTCCTTGAGAGCCAGTGTAATCCAAATTAGCGTATACTCCATCTAGGGTTACAGTATCGCTAACTTACGTGGACGTGCGAACTTGTTCTCAAATGCCTAGCTTTGTAGAATAAAAACAAATTGTTTCAATTTATCCGTCAGTTATAGTCTCACATCAGCACAACACAAAACACATTTATAAAATTAATTATTAACTAGAGCGACAATAAATTCAAGAAAGAGGTAACTCTACTCGTAACTCCATTAGGCGCAAATGTTTAATTCACTCACTTGACTCTCATCTCCATGAGTTTGGAATGCATGAGAACTATGAAGTCTGTGATGAGCGTGTGAATTCTCCTCTGGTAATATTCCTCCTTGCTGACGTAGTCCGTCGAGAGTATCGCTTCGTCTATATATTCGAACACCTGCGTGTAACAGAAAAACCACACTAATATTAGGTCCTTACATATGAAATTGGCGTTTTGTCGTACTGGCCACTTTGATCTCAAATATCTCTTCTTTGATTAGGGATTCCAATTTCAAATTTATACAGCTATTTATTCATACATTTGTATTTCGAAAACCGTAATTCATTTGTTTTGTCCTCGTTTGGTTTTTTCTTTACGTCACGCAGTTTACAAAATGGAAAACTTGAAGTATCAGTATCTAGTAGTAGATCCAGTAACCTTGCTCGTGCAAGGTTACTAGATCAAGTTCACTGGCGTGTATTATAAAAGTACGCTGGAATTCAGATTGACGATATAACAATGAATCCATTTGAATTTCGCCATTTTGGCACTGATGGCATCGAGTGATCGAGATCTAATATTAGTGATGGGACACATAACGTAATCATCATTTGCATTAAATGTTCATTTTATATTGTTTAAGAATACGAGTTTTCACGCGTACCTGATCGTTGGAAAGGTCCAAATATAGTTTCGTTCACATTCGGTGAACTTCATCAGTGATGAAATGAGTCGTTCGTGTCTTCAACGAATACACGTCTCGCACTGATGTTCATTTTAGTAACAAGGACACACACGTGGGCGCTTGTTATCGACAGAAAACAACTGCCATTTTCTAGTTAATATTAAGTAAATATAATATACGACAGTGATCGAGTTGATTGATGCAAGTAACATACATTAAAAGTAAGTTTGTAAGTAATGGACATTAGCTCACCTTGTTGTCTATAGCAGCGTCTACGAGCAGCTCGTCCTGATCCAACAGCTCTACTTTCATGTCGTGTGGTGGTGCTCGGAGAAGAGAGTGCGGCGCGCGTTTTAACGCTGCTAGGGCCAGCCCTACAAACACACACAAAAATCACATTTAACAAATTATGCCCTGCGGTTGATACTCGTATAATGATCATCTCATGTGTACACTTCAATTTTTCAGGATAAAAAGTAGCCTATGTGTTAATCCAGGGTATAAGCCTTTTTCGTGCCAAATTTCATCAGTTCAGTTCAGTCGTTTGAGCGCGAATAAGGAACAAACAATCACATATACATACAAACTTTCGCCTTTAAAATATTAGTGTGATTAGCCTGCAATTTTGCTATTCTTGTACTTTTTATTAGACTTCATAAAGGAGGTCAACAATTCGCCGTAACGTTTTTTTGAGTACTATTTCCGATTTCTCGGCTGCACCAGGATAAAGAATTTTTTCCTGTACTCTCATATAAATTATAACAAAATAGTTCTAGAATTTTGGTTCCTAAACAAAATAAATAAAAAATTAACCAGCAAAATTTAAATTAGTTATCGCTTTTTCGGTCTTAGGTCAGAGGTAAGAAGCAATACAAACAAACCATCGCTTACCCAGGGAAAGTTGACACAGAGCTCGCACTCCGTTCCTCCTCTCCTGTCCATCTTGACCCTGAGCTGTCCCCTGGCTCTGCATGGTGTGGTTCTGCGGAGGAGACAGCTCCTCCACCATGACTGATATGAGATCCGGGTCCTGTATTAATGGAAGCTTCTTGGCGAGCTCCTCGCCGTCTTCTCGCCTGTTCGTATGCAAAATGTAATAAGTCATAAATATACAATAATTTAAAATAACGCCGTCTGCTCGGCGTGTCTTTAGTGGGCTTGCCTGACGCCGAAATTAATGTACAGAGACTCTTTTAGATATTTTTAAATTTTATATTATATGTTGTTGAAAACTAATTGAAATCAACGCCAAGGAGCAATCCCCAGCATCATTTTAAGCACTGACGTTTTTACGCACGGGACATTGGAACTCGACTGAGTCATAATTTATAATTTTGTTTAAATAACTGTTGTAGTGGTGCTGAGTGTCCAAAATAAATGTGTTCTTTCATCCTAATTTATTCTATTCCATAATTGTTTACAGAGATGTAATATTGACCTTGAAAAGTGTCACATTTTAAATTGTGTTGTCAATTTCTTTCCCGTTACGTTAAATAAAGACAAAAGCAGTGGGATATTATGCTCTTACTATCAATGAAAAATTAGTTAATATTTACAGGGCGATTCTAAATAGAGTGCGTATGTTTAGTACTCGTATACTGAAATAATATTGAATAATAAAATACTTGTGTTTTTTAGTACACAAGTATTGAGAAAACTTCAATTGAAGTCATGCAAAGTGAACGCGAAACTGTCCATGACACCGTAAGCCGCGGCGCCGGTGCGAAACTAGGTCACGTCGACGACACGCGGCTTCGCATGACCCAGATTTGTGTAATTGCGCTTAGGGAACATTTTATTGCTAAATAACTTATATTATTAATATAATATGGGACAACATCCACACAAATGTCTTCAGGTCCCAAACTAGGCAAAGCCTGTACTATAGTAACCTGATGACTGATATACATACTTATATATACAATAAACAGCCAGACACAGGTCAAACAGACATATTCATGCACACAAACGTTTGACCTGTCCTGGGATCGAACCCAGGACCAGCGGCGCAGAAGCCAGGGTTGCTACCAACTGCGCCAACCGGCCAGTTATATTAACGATGTTGATTGTGTGGTAATATCACAGTCTCAATTTATAATCACTGCGTATAATAAGTCAACATCAAATACAATCTACAGTTAAAACATAAAAGCTACTGAACAGATTAAAATGATTTAGTTATTAGAAAGCTACATTACCACTGAGTAACATAGGCTATATTTAATTCTATAAAAAAGTAGATACCCGAAGGTAACGCCGCGGAGCACAGCTAGTGCTTAATATAAGTTTCACCTACCTATGTAACACAGATAGATCAAGCGCGTACAGCAACGCCATCTGTAGCGCCAGAGATATCTCGTCGAGCGCGCCCGTCGGACCGTGGCTCGGGGATGTCGTTTGCTACACACGATAATACAATACAATACAATATTTCTTTATTGCACACCAAAAACAAAATAAACAATAAGATACAGGCAAGAACAAAACATCGGTAGTACATTGGGCGGCCTTATCGCCTAAAGCAATTTCTTCCAGGCAACCTTGGGATGGATCGGACTAAGTGAGAATAGTCACGTCGGTGATGCATCAATAGAAAAAACAGAAAAAAAATACAAGTACAAATATTGTACCGCAAAAAAACAATAAGAAAAAAAAAAATTTTAAAATTAATCAACATACATAGTTAATACATACCTATACATACATGTCATACTCGCAATAATCATTCGTAAATAAATGTTCGGTTTAATTTACGGAGAGATAATGATTTTTCAACAATTTTTTAAATATATATAGAGATTTAGCCTGCCTGATTGACAGGGGTAACATGTTCCATAGCAGGATAGCTTGCACAGTAAATGATGCTTGAAAAAAAGAGTTGGTTGAGGTGGAAGCTGGCAGCATAAGGCGAAGATCTCGTGAAGGTCTTAAAGAAATAGAATGAGAAGCAGTCACAAAGACAAAATTATCTTTTAAATACGAAGGAGTGGTGGGATTGAATATTATTTTATAAAGAAAAGACAGAATATGAGAATTACGGCGAAGACGAATAGGTAACCATTTGAGCCTATTACGGTATTCGGAGATGTGGTCATATTTGCGTAACCCAAATACAAACCTAATGCAAAAATTCTGTAAACGCTCAAGCTTGTTGAGCTGCTCTTCGGTTAAATCTAAATAGCAAGCATCTGCGTAATCCAATATGGGAAGAAGGAGCGATTTCACAAGTGCAGTTTTGGTAGTAATCGAAAGAAAATTACGCAGTCTTCTTAAGGAAGCTGCAGACGCAAAGATTTTGCGACTGACTTCTGCAAGTTGTGGATTCCAGGAAAGTGTTTTATCCATGGTTATTCCAAGATTTTTGACAGTCTCGCTAATTTTAATTGGAACTCCATCAAAAAATATTTGAGGAATGCGGCTCATGTCGATTTTAGAAATCATACGGGAACTTCCTATGATAATACATTGAGTTTTAGACGGATTAACCGTGAGACCGTACGACTTACTCCAGTCCCGAATCCGTTGAAGATCAGAATTAGTCACGTTAATCGCCTCATTCAGTTGCTCAAATGAGGCCTGAGTATAGATCTGTAAATCGTCTGCATAGAGGTGATAGGAAGAAGTTAAATTCTGAGAGATTGAGTTTATAAATATCGCAAAAAGAAGAGGAGATAGCACGCCACCCTGCGGCACACCGGCAGAGATATCGCACCATGACGAGAATGACTCATCAATGCGAACGCATTGCCGGTGGCCGAATAAGTAACTACGAAACCAATCAACTACCGTTGGAGATATGTTAAGAGTGCGCAAAAGAGTCAACAAGACGTCGAAATCAACATTATTAAAAGCATTGCTAAAATCGAGCAGTGACAGCACAGTAAGCTGACAATTGCCCATACCTGCACGAATGTCATCAGTGATTTTTGTGAGAGCTGTAACTGTGCTATGGCCTTGGCGAAAACCAGATTGGAGTGGGTTAAGGAGGTGATTTTTGACAAGGAAAGAGGAGAGTTGCTGATGGACTAGCTTTTCTAAAACTTTCGAGAGAAAAGGAAGGATAGAAATAGGACGATATTCGGAGAAGGAAGAAGGATTGGATTTCTTAGGAATTGGAGTTACCTGAGCTTCTTTCCATGCTACCGGAAAGGTGCCCGAAGAAATGGAATGGTTAAGGATATATTGGACAACAGGCATGACTTCGTCAAGAATTGGCATGATCATTTTGCGACTAATACTATCACTACCGACAGCGTTGGACGAGATGGACTCTATACACTTTTTAACATCACAAGCGGAAAATTGATTAAACTCGAAATGGTCAATATCAGGAGGTATCATGGTAGAAAGATGCTGTAGGGTAGCCGTCTTTATGGGCCCATCAAACATAGTAGAAGAGGAGAAATGTTGATTCAGTAGATCAAGGTTTACAATTTTTGGAATAGTGTCTTCACGAGATTTACCGACTCCTAATGACTTGAGAAATTTCCAGACTTTTCCAGGATCTTCATCCTCTACAGATTTGTGAATATGGCGGCGCTGTGCATCCCTACACGCTCTATTGCAGACATTACGGCGATTAATATATTTATCCCTATTTTCATTCGACTGGTGACACTTTAGCTTCACCTTGGCTACGAGTTTTTTATGCATGAGCTCACGTATTTCATCAGTGAGCCAAGGTGCAGGAGCATGCTTCATTTTGACTGGCCGAATAGGAGCATGAGTGTCATAAAGTTTCATCAATATGCTATTAAACTCAACAATTTTTTCATCCATACTGACCGCATTTATCACAGCAGACCAGTTAAGTTCTTGAGCGTCTTTACGAAGGCTATCAATGCACATACTACCAAAGCTGCGCTGCAAAAGAATTTTTGGTTTGGCTTTAGGTGGACGGACTTTATACGAAAGATAAATCAGATCATGGTGAGAGATGGCGTCTGCCGCACACTGGCCATGCTTAACGACGTGTGCTGGTGAAGAAATTAGTATCAAATCTAGAAGAGAAGGAACACAATTCGGAAAATTGTGAGTCGCATTAAGCGGAAGAATGGTTAAATTACACGCCGTAGCCAAAGAGAGAAGTTTTGAAGATCTAAGGTCATTTTTCAATAGACAAGTATTGAAATCGCCCATTAGAATGGTGTGATCATAGGAAGGAGAGAGATTTTCAAGAAGAAGCTCAAGAGATTGAAAGTAATTAACGTAAAGATTACGAGGGTAATAAACACCAAGAAGTATTTTAGTGTGATGCAGGATGACTTCAATAAAGAGATGCTCGCCAGCATCGGATGGAGGCGGCTGTGCTGATTTGCTGATAATATTATAGGGAATGTGAGATCGGAGATAAATAGCGACACCGCCACCACCCTGTCCAATGCGATCATTTCTTATGAGTCGAAAACCTGGTAACAATACACTATTTGAAGTAATGGCGGGTTTTAGCCAAGTTTCCGATACTAATATAGCATGAATATTAGGATTTACGAAAGATGCAAGAATTTCTGAAAAATGTGCCGTAATACTCTGGGCATTAATGTGAAACACGTTAAATTTTTTTGGAACATCATGAATGAATGTTTGTATTGAGTCAGACAGCGTTGGCAAGCTGCAAAAACTGTCCGTACTCTCCTCAGATGAGGAACAAGTAGCATAAAGAGAGCTTTCATTATCACTAGAATACGACATAGTAATAACAGGTGTATTTATGGGTATGTGTATGTAAAGATAAATACAAATGTAAGGATTCTACTGACAACTAAGTAGTTAACTACTTTATCACTAGCCATCCACCTGCCAGTCGTGTCTGGAATGCTTAAGACACGTACCTAAGTAAACACTGCAAATAACACACTTGTATTAAGTAAGTACAGTTATTAAAATAAAGTGGCTATAACAAATGTTTTGAATGCTGCAAATTCGGCTCCCAAACTCCCCGGACTACTTGGCGCCGTCGGTAACTGTCCCTGAATGGAATCCAGGCGCTGGTTAAACGCCTCCATCATGCTATTGAGTGACTCCTGAATGTCCATGTTAGTAGATTGCAGGTTATGAAGTGTGTACTGAGTTTATAAATAGTGAAATTATTGGTAAAAACAGTAGAAAGAGAGGAGATAACACTTGCAGGTGGACTTTATGGATTACTTATGCATAATATGCTCAAGTATGTATTATTTTTATATTTTTTTCTAATTAAAAATTGTAGACTTGAAAATATACGTGTTTTAGTCGCGCCTACCGCCGCCGAAAAAAAAAAAAAAAAAAAAAAAAAAAAAAAAAAGATAATACTTTATTAGAAACATTTTATAAAAAATTAAAATAGTATGGTCTATTTTACATTACTGTAGAACTATAGAAGATTCTCAAGTAGGAGCGCATTATGCAAAGACTGTCTAATTGCTAAAAAGCATATAATGCTAGGTAGAGATGTGGCACTAACCTCTGATATCAGTCTTAGAATAACATTTCTTTCGAGGCCTCGCTGTGCGGAAGCCGCAAACACAACGCCCGCTAATAGTTTTCTGAAAACATTTTCAAATTGTATAAGATTGTACTCGTATTCTGTCTCTCTGTGAGAGACGGCGGACTGGCAAATATCGCTTTTAGGAATAGGCGAATTACTGTACTGTGCAAGTGTTACCGTGTACTGTGTGTGTACTGTGTAAGTGTTACCGTGTACTGTGCAAGTGTTACCGTGTACTGTGCAAGTGTTACCGTGTACTGTGTAAGTGTTACCGTGTACTGTGCAAGTGTTACCGTGTACTGTGCAAGTGTTAACGTGTACTGTGCAAGTGTTACCGTGTACTGTGCAAGTGTTAACGTGTACTGTTCAAGTGGATTACAGTGTAGTGAGTTAGTGTTAATGTGTAGTGTGCAAGTGTTACCGTGTAGTGTGCAAGTGTATTAATGTGTAGTGAGCTAGTGTTAATGTGTAGTGTGCAAGTGTATTAATGTGTAGTGAGCTAGTGGATTACTGTGTAGTGAGCTAGTGTTCATGTGTAGTGTGCAATTGTTACCATGTAGTGTGCAAGTTAATTACTGTGTAGTGAGCTAGTGTTAATGTGTAGTGTGCAAGTGTTACTATGTAGTGTGCAAGTGGATTACTGTGTAGTGAGCTAGTGTTAATGTGTAGTGTGCAAGTGTTACCATGTAGTGTGCAAGTGTTACCATGTAGTGTGCAAGTGTTACCATGTAGTGTGCAAGTGGATTACTGTGTAGTGAGCTAGTAATACCATGTAGTGTGCAAGTGGATTACTGTGTAGTGAGCTAGTGTTAATGTGTAGTGTGCAAATATATGAATATATTTTTATTACTAGAAAAGATTACATTAACAATCAACTTATACTACTAAACTACAATTAAAATTAAACTAAAGTTTTAGTTACAGTTGGCTATAAAACTAAGTTCAAGGCTTGTTACTTGAGGCCAAGTACTTTACCAGAACGGTGTGTTCATCTAAAATGTTTGAAGTACTTACCATTAATTGAAAACACATGTAATATATGGCTTTGAATTAAATGAGAGTATGTTATTAATGAGTGAGTATGTGTGAAGTGAGAGGAGTGTTACCAGGTAGTCAAGTGCATAACTGTGTAGTGTGATTATAAATGACTGTGCAGTGTGATTATATTACCTAGTAGTATGCATGGTATGCAGCAGACGCGCGTGGTACAGCGGTGGCGGCAGCGCTCGGTTCTGCTGCAACAGCTGCAGCTCTGCATCGGGCGTCACGCGACGCAGCGCGTCTAGCGCTTCGCTGATCGCGCCACCCGCCACCAACCCCTCCGCGTATCGAGTCACGTACGCTACTATCTCTTCGCGGGTGTTTATACACCTGGTAACAACATAACCAAATATTATTATCATCACTTTATTTATTGTAAACATCTTCTTCAACAACCTCAGAAAGAAGACAAAGCTCAAATACATTGTTGAGAGAATAGACCAACCAAAATGGAGATGGTATATATATATGTTAAGAGATCCCAGAGGAAAATGGTGCAAGGCATTCACAGAATGGTACCCAAGGGATGGAAAGCGTAATAGAGGCGGGCAGTTCAAGAGATGGTAAGATGACCAGAAGTTAACTGTAGGACCTAACTGAAAAGGGTAGCCCTGGATAGACAACAGTGGAAAGAGTTGGAGGAGGCCTATGCCAAAAGTCACTCTGAAGTCAGAGACATTTTATAGAAACCTTTGGAAAAAGATTTCAGATAAAATGACTTATTATTATAAATCTCTTCTTAGTTATTGACTCTTGATAGAGTAGTTGTGGCCATACTTTGTCTGGTGGTAGTTAGTGGTACAAGGCCTAGTAGGTAACCCCTTGCCTCACGAGAAGGGTGTGGGTTCAATCCCAAGTTCAGGCATGTATTTCTGACGTTTACGCATATGTGAATATTACAATTTATAACCACAAGCTAAAATGGTGAAGGAAAATAACATGATCTGATCTGATGCTGCTTTTCGGAGAAGGGTATCAATAAGCTTTCAAAGATAAGTAAAGTCCCCATACAGACCCTCAAATTGGGCAGAGTGGTGGCAATATCATAGGGGAAACCCGAGCCCAGCAGTGGGACTTTCGAAATTTCAGTCACATTGTTAATGTTAAATTGCACTGTAATATAACTATCTACACTTTGTGTATTTTTCAGATCTATCTTTAGTGAAAATTAAAAGCAATTTTGTTGCACAAGTCCCATAGAACAAGTGACACTAGTATTTTTGTTCCACTTGACCAATTGTTTCCAGTACATTACACTTAGAGAGTACCTGGAATATACTAAAAAGTGAAGTATCTTTTACCAACACACTCCATCCCTGGCCATGAATATCTCTTTCAGTGCATGCACCAGCGCTCTCCGTCCATCGTAGTACAGTAATATGGCCACGAGCCCCCGAGGCAGGCCGGGGTGCCTCGGCATCTGTCTCTGAGCTGTATGTAACAACTCCAAGGCAAGGTACTCATTGACATTGTACATATCTGCAAGTGTGACATAAAACATACTAATTACAATTGGATTTAGCAACAAATGTATCAGTACTAAACTCAACTGAAATAAGCGAATAACATAAACATCAAATCACTCATGTACCACAGAAACAAGGTGTTTTTAACCTAGAATGCTTCTTTAATATTTTATTTATAATCTAAGAGCTAAACAACTTTGTTTAACTTAACATAACACAAATAAATTTCCATACTTTATTTAAATTTAAATATTTTATCAAGTAACTAAATGCTGTAAAGCACTCACCAGATATAATGATAGCTTCATCCACCAGCTCCTTGGACAATAGTGTACGTCCGATACTAGGAAGGTTAACACCTTCTGTAACACCTTTTTTCAATTCTTCTCGACTCGCTGGATTTTTTGCCTGAATAATTAGAGAAATAACACATTGTGACATGCCAATGAGGTTACTCAAATAACAATGAAATGAATGAAAAAAATGAAGACAAAATGATTTTTGAAAACCTTGATATCGAGAGTTTAGAGAGTTAGACTTAGTAGAAATAAAATTTAAGATAATAAAATCAATATCACTGAAATATATAGGAATCACTAAGGAACACTATCAGCATTTAAGTAAGTATTAAAAATTGCCTAAATAGTACAATGAAATTAGGTTACTGATTTTTCATTGTTATTTTATTTTTTTCCACATTACTATCTAAAGAAATGTAGTATTTATGTACCAACATATCTAATAAATTGATAATCAATAGGCCAATTCTGAGTATACCCGCCGGTATTTCTACATACTTACAGGGTTTTTGAACAGATTGAGAAACGTTTGTTTGTGTCGCCGCAGCACCGACTCGAATGTGTGGACGGCATAAGGAGCCCCGCCGCCTTCCGAGGTCAGGTAGCCTTCCACCACTGACACTAGCTCCTTGTAAGGCGTCCATAAGTCATCCGTCGTTGCTCCTGTACCAAATTACAGTGAAATATGAGAATTGTGGTGTCAAATAAATACTTGAGGCCAAGGTAATGGCACCCTAACCTCAAACGTAAAATATATAAGAACTGAGCTTAATAAAATCTTACTGTATCAATTAATATATGAGCAGCGACTGCAATAAGTAAATCCAGTTTTAAAGCTTCTAATAAGCGTGACTTAGGCAATATTTTCAGAGAATTAACATTACCGCCAAACACAAACAATATAAGGTTACTTTCTTACCTTCGGTTATATCCATGATTCGCAACTAAATTGTAGCGTACTGAGATTATTTATATGATTATAATTCTACACAGCCGGCATTTGAAAAGATAGTTATTTACTGTCTACGTTATTTTAATTACAATAAAACACAAACATAAAATCCGTTTTTCTTTCGAAAACTGACTGACCGACCGAAGCCAATGAGACAGCTGACATTGACTTATAAAGCATTTTGACATTGATTTAAATATTACGTTTGACATTGATAGAGGCTCCTAGTTTACTTTTTCACTGCATAACACTACGTAAGTAAAATAAATTTATCAGTTTTATTCCAAATTTGAAAAGTAATTAGTAGCAATAGCAACCATTGTATATTGCTAAATAAATTCTTAAATTTAGTTTTTGTAAATTTAGTTTTTGTAAACTAAATTACTTTAGTACCCTTAGTGGGCCCTTACCTGTATAGACATCAGTGGTCCTTTTTTATCGCACTTTTATCCACATAACACTGTAGGTATATCAGCAGCTCGCCGAAACATTATCGCAAACGGTGGTATTCTGAAATCGTATCATCTTAAATAGCTAAATAATTATGATTTATTCCTGTTTGTCACCCCAATCTGTCCCCGCAAGGTGACAAACAGGAATAAAAATTATGTATCCTCTCTAACACGTATGTACTTACTTACGTTTCCTTTTGCCTTGACACTAGTTTCTTTCCAAATACCTATTCGAGCTAGTGCCGATCCTTGCAAAATAATTATTTCAAAAGCGACTTTCTACGTGTGTGCATATATAATTAAAGCATCGACGTCGATATTGTATAACAAATGAGTCAGCTGGTTGGTGCGTTGCGTGCGCTTGCGCAAGTGGTCTAGTCCGAGGAGCAAACTGACTGTGCTTATTATGGCGGTCAGGAGTGGACACACACATGACCTCTACAAGAACTGTGTTTTGATCCAGGGTTTTATATAGAAACTCGTAGGTGTTTAACGGCCAGCTCCAAGCTAAGGGTGCTTGGAGCTGTATTTTTAATGAAATTAAAATTAAGGTAACTCTAAGGTCATGGTGATGAGATCAACAATGAAACACGCAAATGCTGGGATCATTGCATTAGGTCCAAAGTACAAAGTGCTTGAGCAACTTTACGAAACATAATATTTCTTGCAACCTTGGACTTCGGACGTTATTCAACCACGGGTTGAATCACATAACATATAATAACACTAATAACTAACGACTTATTGCACTAGTGTTATTTCCTAAAATTAATACCAACCTTCAATATTGGACGAGGTCCATAGTATAAGTTGCTGTTTTAGCAAATCTTGGACTTTAAACGCTATTTATTACAGGCCAAATCATAAACAAATTAACGCGTTTAAATTCCATGTACCTAGGTATGCCGCTCGCAGACTCTATGCAATAATGTTTTGCATAGAGTCTGCGAGCGGACTCTTGCATTAATTAAGTAGGCATCTCATTACAATTAGGTCCGTTAAAAATGTAACAGTAAAACGAGTAGGTACCTGTCACATACTAGAGTACCCTGTACACTTCCTATCTCCCTGCTCTCGGATACCAATTGGGTAAATGCAATAAATAAGAAGAATAATGGGTAAAAACAATTTTTTTTCTTCCGCATACTTCTACTCGACAGCATGAATACCTACACACTTTATAAGTACCTAAGATATTAGAGAATCAACATAGTTGATCAGTAGATATAGATGCTAGAGCAGCAGATAGACGGTAAAGCTAATCAATCATGTTTATTGCGTGTTAAAACTATTGAAATTTAGCAAATGTGAATTGCGTTGCTTAAGCAATTTTATAAATGGGAGTAGCACACCTTTAGACAACGCCGTTGCAGCGATAGCGTAAGTTTCTGGCAAGCAAATAATGACTTTAATCGTTTGCAATTTAAAGTTTATTTCACCGGTACGAGTATTAACTTCGGTACTGACACACCTTCGCAATACAAGGAAAATCCTGTAAATTACGTGGTGATATAAGAAATATCGTGAAATATCACGCTGGACTACATCTGAATACTGGGGCTCTATTTTTGAAACCTTCGAGTGAATTCATCACTCCCTAATGACGTCATCGTGTTATTTTGCGGCAAACTAGCGGCATCTCAATAGGATATTATTGCACAGACAGAACCAAACGAGGGACTACGAAACGAAAGTACCGCGAATTTTCTATTGTAGATTTTGTTGCCGTTAGAAACAGAAATCATTTAATTTTCGGTGAAAAAGTTACCTTCTGCGCTGTTTTTGACTTTTGTTACCAACCAAAAGCATCTCTTAATTCATTACCTACGCCCACGCGGGGGGCTATGACCTTATCCCTCTATTTGAGTAAGCAAATATATATACACTTACCTTAAGCGTAGGTACTTTACAAGTGTATTTCACACAATAGATATTGCTTTGAAAATGTATTGTTAAAAACAAAATCGCATGTATTTTGGCTACACTTTTGTGTGTATTAAAGGTCTACTCGAAGGTGCAGGTATGTATGTATCTTGCTTCAATAGCTTGCTGCGGTCAGTTAGACAGGCTAACAGTCGAATAGGTACTCAGCGAGCATTTCGATTGCGTAACTCCTACACCTCGACAAATGTAGGAATGCCCGGTTGTATGTCTTTCTCTGGTACAGTTGCAGTTTCTAACCAGAGTTGCAAAGTTGTTACCTACTTACTGGAATACGTAACTATTTAGTATTATTTTTTCTGTGCTATAATTATGCTCGGCGATCAATCCAGAGGCTGTTGTCTTTTTACCCGACTGCTTAAAGGATAGGTAATGTTTTTCAAGTGTTTGTTTGTATGTCTAACTCTTGGTGACCTTCATGTTTTCACTCGTTTCGATATATAGAGTGGTCTGAAGTTTTTGCAGATGCAGGTATTTTTTCTAACCATTTGATGGCTTAGTGCATCCCTTATCAACGAATCTGAGCAGACTACCCTATATTCTTTTAGACCATAAACAAATATAGAATACCATACATTCGGAAAAAAGAAAACTATAATCTGGCTGAGTATGCCTACTGCATTTTTTACACTGTACCACCAGTTCAGATCGATGGAGCGAGGCAAAGTACACAGAGTGTTAGGGTACCTAGGCTACCTTTCCTATACTATTGCTTCCATCATTCTACCGTGACAGCTGGCCACTTCGCGCCCTGGTGTGATGAAACTGTAGGTATACACAAGTTACAACATCTGAGGGTCTAGCAGGCATTTCACGAAATAGCTATTCAGAATTATTAATTACGTAGTCAATAAAACAACCTTTCATCTCCACAATTCCATTTAAGAAACTGCTGAAAAAAACCTTAACATTATATTAAGTACATGTCATATTCGCTAACGGAATAATCGTAAAATGTTTTTGATGAAATATTGGGTGGGAACTCTTTGTATTGGTAAAACTAGAATACGAACCCAACCGTTATTTAGATTGTATTTACGAGTACCTACGAGTATATCGTACAAGCAACAAGTAATACTTTAAAACAGTAACAACCGACATCAATTAAACAAGTGGCTACACAAATTTTGTGCCGACAAAAAAGATGCCGGATTTTTTTTAGAACAGCGCGTTGAGTCTTGTTATCTTAAAAAAGTTATTGGTGACGTGGTATGTTGATCCCAGTGTAATGTCCATCGATTAAAAAAAAAATTTGGTGTCTTATAGACCGGTACTCAAGTCCGTTTTGTATGAGAACCGGTGCAGCCGAAATTAGGAGGGGTGATTGTGCTTGTGCGAAATTGTGCTTGGGGAGGCAAGGTATAATACGAATTATTTGGTTACTTACTATATTTACTACTCGAGTTTGTTTGTATCTGGATACTATTATTTTTGGTCGTTTAATATACCGACGTCAGACATCGGGAGATATTGAGTAATGGGAAAGAAAATTACTTTTCGTTTATATCGATTAATTTTGTAAAGTCACAACATACCAAGCTATAATACAACCGACTTCGAAGAACTTCCATGTTGGACGTGTCTCTTCCAAGTCTCCATTGTATCCAAAACAACAATACAGTGAGAGCGATTTGAGCATGAATTGAGACGTTGCGTTTCCACTTACACAAGTAGATGCCTACTTGTTACGGAGTTATTTGCAAGCTTGCGATGTTATGACATTCGCCCCTTTATACGACTTCTGCTATCTTGAGCGCCGGTCACACAGCCAGTGATAAACATATCATTATTTTTTTTTTAAAACTCTTCATCACACTCTCAAAAATAGGACATCAGAAATAAGCTTACTTGTAAGCCAACAAAATTTTAAAGTAACCATATCAATAATATTAATATATATTTATTTCATTTATAAATATAGTAAATTGAATTTGAAATAGAGTGACGCACACAACATTAACAAGTGAAACCACGAATAACCGATAAATAAAAAAATTATTAGACGATACTGAACATAATTCTTTTCCAAGTCATTTAACCGACTGCAATAGGGAGGGCTCTCCTCAATACGTGGGAATCGTTTTTTTTTTGGAAAAAAATATTTCTTTCAATCTCTTTTATTACAAGAGTACAAAATTTTTGTTATAATCGGTATAATAATGACCGCGATGACTTGGATACAGCAATGTAGTCATTACCTACCGCAGCAGTAGAATATATTCACTTCGTAGTTGATTTGACTCATATACTACTATATACTGAAACCGGGATAGCTTTTACTAACTAATATATCTTTACTTGCGAGAAACGTCTGTGAATACCTTAAAGAGTAATTTACTGGCATCGATAGTTTAATAGGAGTAACAAGCACCCTAGATTTCCAATTTCCCATGCTGTTATACAACAATGGGCGCGTACTTTTCATTATATTCCCATAAAGGAACGTCTCGTATGTGTTGACTGACATGATTTACGGTTTTTATGGAGTGGCGCTACTTAAATTTTTGTTCATAGGTTTCACACGAGCAAGACATAGTGAAGATGATATAAAATCTGCATACAATAGACGAAACTATTACCAAAGTAATGTAAAGTAGGTAAGCAATAACAACTAACACAATTAACACCTATATTTAACAGAATTTTAGCGATGATGGTTGAGTGGTTAGAAGGATCGATTACCGTGCAAAAGGTACGAGGTTCGATCCCACGAAACATGCAAAATGAGCCTGGGCTACTGGTGAAGGAAAACATCGTGAGAAAACCATAGCATGGTTAAAAACGCCTGTCGCCAAGCACCTAACGGTGTGTTACGGCAGTCTTCCTTGAGAGCCAGTGTATTCCAGACTAGGCATGCTCCATCTAGGGCTACAGTATCGCTGACTTCCATGGTCTTGCCAACTTGTGGTCAAATGTCTAGTTGTGTAAGATAAAAAAAACACTCGTGCTTTATTTATTTTATATTCTTACATTCAAAGACTGCGACGATTTTTGGGTCTTTATTAAAACGGACAACCTAACACTGGTAAAGAACAGATTTTTTCGCATCTAGAACCTGTCTAATAGTAATATGACGCCACTTCTGAACTTGAGCAAAGAGTTATACCCATTAAGAGATAACCATTAGTAATTCCCACACGCTATAATAAATGCGAAAGTGCGTTTATAGTTTGTCTTTCTTATACTCAGCAACTAAGCGACAGATCGACTTGATTTTTTGTACAGGAATAGTTCAAGGTTCGTAGAGTGCCATCTGGGGGCACGGCAGTGCCCTCGCCAAGTCAAACAATAGAATAGAATAGAAACCTTTTATTACAAATATTGTGTACATAGTAGATGTTGTTACATGATATTGTTTCAACTGTAGGCCTCTTTCAAGCATGCAAAAATACAATTCTAACAAAGGCATGACCGTACCATCCTATTCTCAAAGCGGTTGGATCCACTTTTGACCCCCTGTAGCGTCATTGCGGAAATAGTTAGAAACCCAAATTAATTTGTGACTAATTTATGCATACATCTATAAATATATTAGTAGGATGTAAGGGTATTTTTCAAATCGCTTCTAACAACTTGGTTTTGGTAGGTAACATTGTTTACCAAGTACTTATTTATAACTACTATAAAATTTAAGTACATGCCTATATAATATAATTTACGTTCACTTTCTTGGATAGTTCTATTATAAATAATTAATTGTATTACGAAAATAGCATTCCATAGCCAAATGTTGGTGGTTCACCATGAACACAAATAGTATTGCTTAATCGACATAAAAATATTAATAACTATAAATATACGCATAAAGTAAAATCAAGTTATTGAAGGGCTTATGTAAATTTAACTCACATACGAGTGAAAATTATTAACAAATCCTATATCTATGTATATTATCTTATGTAATGTAAGACTTAACCGATAAAAATATACAAATAAAATTAATATGGGCCCAGTAATATTGTAAAGTTCCTTACGAACAAAAAATAACAAATCGGTCTAGCCATCTCTGAGAGATCGGGGATTATACATTAAAAAGGCTTGCACGAATTGAGAGCCTTATCCTGAAGTAGTTCAAAAAGATGATCTCTATTATGTCAAGATTCAAGATCATCTGTTCATGTGTGATACTTGATTTTTAACTGACACCTAGGTCTCAAGTCTGTTATTTGAATTGTCTCAGAATTACAATTGCATAGTCCCATAAAAAGTAAACTTAGTTTGGCCTCTGAAATAAAATAACTGACAAGTTTTCATACGCGTCTACCGAATTGAAATCGGTTTTGATTTTATAAAGTATTACTTGTATGAAGTACGTCTATAAATAATTACGAGCTCAATTTCGTGCCAAAAACCTAATCGTATCGCGCCTAAGGTGAGTACTATAATTTCTTCTGCCCGATTCATCATTTTGCATCATAAACGATTACAGTTTTTATGTCATCGCTGTGTTTTGCCCAAGTGCAGTATGTTGGTCAGTAGGTGATCGTACTGTCAGCTATTCTGTGGCGAGAGCTAGTGTAGACCGACTCGTCATGCTGTGACGTTGGGGTTAAACTTAGAGATGCTACGGACATTCGGAAAATATTCGATTTTCGCCCATTTGTTTTAAAAGGTTCCACTTTCGCTCGTATTATTCGGGCAAGTGTCAAAGCTTTCGGGTTATAATAAAATTAATAAATCATAAATAAAATACTCACAAATATTTATTTTCATCATAATTAATCAAATACATATTTTTTATAATGCGAATTGGAAAATTATGAATGCAATTTGGTAAATAGAACAAAAATATTATCATCGTGATCTTCTATGTTAAGTATAACTAGTAGATGTCACTCGCTGCATAAAATGAAATTAAAAATAATCTTTGAACCCTATTTGTCTTTCTTAGTGGTTAAATTTCGAACAATCATTTCTCTCCCATAATGAATACGGATTTCATGTCTCCAGGTTCAGCAGTTTAGGTTCTGCGTCCAAGTCCTTTATTTAAATAGTGCAATAAATTAAAATTGTAATAAATAATTGCATTTCCTTGCAAGCATTACCACTGCTGGGAACGGGTCATACCGATGAGGGAATTAATAATTCTCAATTAATATTTTTCAATTATAACTACTTAAATAAGTACCTACTTAAAACACGGAATTTAAAGGTTTAACGGTACAGCTAACAATGATGCCCGTCTTTATGAAAATATTTTATTTTCCTGTCTCTTTGTTCGGCCCTGTGTGTTTATATTTTGCCAAAATTACTTTAGTATGTATCGGGTATCACGCCTGATGCCGAAAATTCGGTAACAGAATATTTGGCGATGCAACTAAGAGAATTCATAGCATCTCTAGCTACAGTCACATAATATTTCAATATTGGGTAATAAGGAAAACAGATACTGAATTTTACACTGTAAGTGTGATAGCATAGCTTATTGACCAAACGAGCGAAACGACTCTGCTACAAGATTGGCGAAAAGTTATTTTTTCTGTCAGTATGTGTATTTGTCTAGATATTATACAGGTCAGATTTTTCTTCTTATCCCGACAAGACCTGGTCAAGTCATTGAGCCACCACTATGTATAAAGCATATCATAATTTAATCGCTCTTAAATAAAGTTTATTTTTTTTTAATTTTAGTAAGCTCTACACAGCCTTTTATAAATTGTGATTGGTTGAATTTCAATTTACACAACCCTGTGTACAGCTTTAATAATGCAGTGAATGCAACGCAAGGTTTGAAAGTAATATATTGTCTCAGTACCTCAACTGCATTGACCTACATTAGTGATCATTAATTACGACAGTAAAACAAAACGAAATAAACTTCAACAATATCCTACGGTCAAATTGCAAGACCGAAAAAAACCCGCGCAGCATAGTTTATAAATACCATCTGGATTAAATAATATACCACGGAGACCTCCTTTACAAGTTCTCGATATCAAAGTAGCATAAACAAATTATGTGTTACAGTATATTTTGATATTGCATGTGTTAGCTAACTGGGGAAGTGGAGCGTCGTCTGCGCGCCCTAGAAGGATGCTCACCATCGCCGGCG
Organism: Ligdia adustata; assembly: GCA_947049295.1. Taxonomy (NCBI): domain Eukaryota; kingdom Metazoa; phylum Arthropoda; class Insecta; order Lepidoptera; family Geometridae; genus Ligdia; species Ligdia adustata. The sequence goes on from OX346216.1 coordinate 15,134,987, forward strand.
GGCCGAGCGCACCGCCGCGGAGTGAAAGTGCTGCGATAACTTCGTAACGGCGTTATGTCACAGCCTCCGCGCCGCACAACCAGTCGCACCACGACTATGACGCCGCGCGCGCACCTACCAATCTAAAAATACATTCTCAAAATACGATCGACTCAAAATTCGAACCCGACCAGTGCCGTCAGAATGCGCGAGTGATTAACGAATTTAAATACCGAATAATGTCTCCCTTTGTGATCCTTTTGTTGTGTGCTACCCTTGTGAGGTGTGCGGAGCTTCCAGCCAGCGAGAACAATGGCAGTGTGAGAGAAGAGAAGCTGAGAAGTGCGCTCATCGACGCTTTCCAGAGCATCAAGAAAGCTTCCGCCAAGGGAGGCTTCGATGACGAGGGACCGTTGACTTCTGACTTAATCGGGTCCAAACCGCCGTCTAGGACCGCTAAATCGCAGGACAATTTCGAACTCTTTGCAGACGACGACGGTCTCTCCTTCGCCGACTTTAACGACTCAGATGTCGAGAGAAAACTCTCCAGCACGGAAAAGTCTCACAATGTCCAGCATATCGTAAAAACAACTATTAAACCTCTCGAAAAGACAGCGACTAACCCGATCAGAGGTGTGTTAGGACAACTGAATGACTCTATAAGAGATACGGTGAACGAATCAAGACTGGCTCTGAAGAAGGAACCGATCAACTCTACTGATCTTATGGGAATAGAGAATATGTTAAGAGTATTCGATGCTGATATATTGGTGAATCAATGGGATGAGCTTCAGAAGAGAGTGAGTGGACAATGTAAGGAAAACATGCAGGAGTACGTGGACGGACTGACGAAGAGAAAGCTTTGGGCGATGAAGAGTAAGTTTTTACAATTATAATTAATAATCAAATTTATAACGTTAAGATAACCCAAAATAATATTTTAATGTATATTTTGACGTAACTGGCTCATTAATAAGTGAGAGTAAGATTGAGATTTTTAAAAATGTTCAACTGGTTGAAAAATTTTTGAAAGTATTTAGTCTAGTAAAATTTTCTTACTTACTACAGGTTATATTAATTCAGGGAAAACTTCGTTCGCTTGCGATGTAAAAAATTAACTAGGTCATCGAGAAATTCAGTGTTAATTTTTGGACCGAAGCTGCATAAAATACCTACTTAATTTCACAAGATAACGTTATGTAAAATTAGAAATCGAATACCTAGTAAGCACGACGCTTGTTTGTATTTCGACATGGTTTCGTTCGTTTCCTTGACAAAAGCCTTGCTTAATTTTTAAATACATACGAGTACAACAATTTCCTTTCGAAAATACCACTTTTGTATGACATGAGTCAGTTTTTTGTATTTTTTTTGAGTATGATGAAAATACGTATGACTGTATAGACACCTATTAGTATGTCTCTTTGTAAAGCCTTACAGCTTTCTTGCTCTCGATTTTTCCTTTTAGTTGTTCTTAGAAGCTATACCTACTGTATGAATACTGAGATGTAGATACTCTATTACTAATGTAAATATTCAGATAGCATGAAAACCATCCGCATAAACTTTTATCTAAATAAATAAATAAACAGCCTCGTTAATGCACCCAAATAGGTCACCATACAAACAAATCTTTGAAAAGCGCAACATAACCTCATTTTCTTTTGTTTCTCTGCAGATGTAGGCCATATTTCTTTTGATTTTCTGAGATTGCGTCATTGGACACGAAATTGATAAATGTGGGCCACTGGCCGCGCGTGCGGTTAAAAAGACCAAAACAAGCTATTCAATTGCACAATATGCAGTCTTTTGACATTAAATAACAGCCGTTTCGGCAAAATCTGGTTTGTTATGAACATTTGAGCAATTGCTTCATATTTTATTTATTACTATTTCTTGTGGTTGATTTTAGAGAAATTCGTCTGTGAGAAAACTAATAATATCAATAAATAAGAATCCCACCTTTGATTAATGACAAGTCGTGCGCCCAATCATTTATAAGAATCGCAAAAAATACAAAATTATCTTATCTTTATTTATTTGTATGAAATATTTAAGATAAATAACTTTTTCTTTAACACTGTATAATATTACTATTATAAATATTTCACCGCGCGGTGTTGCTCCCGGAAATTGTTATTTTATTTCACAGGAACACTGTTATTTTCTGGGATGAAAGATTACCTGTGCTAATGTGTTTTAATGCGGGACATAAGCTATCCTGATGCCAAATTTCATCAAAATCCGTTCAGCCGTTGAGGCATAAGTGAGTAACAAACAAATACACACAAACTTTCGCTTATATTAGTCTGACCAATTAAAAAACAGCAGACCTACCAAAAATACAACTGGGAATATCATAAAATAGCAAATATAAATAATTTTTATTTGAGAATAGTATTCATTATATATATACATAGTTTTTTTTTCAAGTACCATTGATATGCCATTCATTTTTGTCATGCCATGTAAACAAATCTAGATGTTCCGTACATAATAATGATTATTAGACGTTGTAATGGAAAACCCACAAACGCTTTTTAAGATTTATTCATGGTTCATGTACGTATGAACCTTAAATATTACGCCTCTTTTTTACGCAATCATACGAAAACGCGGCCCCTAAACCAATACTAATCGCATCTTTGCTAATCATCACTTATCACTAGGCACGTAGTTTTTTTAAGGTTGTATTTTTTTGAATTCGCACCAATATCTACAGCAAGTGTCAGTATATTTGCACAGATATACAAATAATATGAGGCGGAGTTGTATGGTGATCACTTAGCACTGTTTGTCGTCGCATTTACTTAGCTAGGACCATCTATTATATTCCGTTGACCTCTATATTACAAGTGCGGTAGACATGCCTTTTGAAGGAATTCGTGCCAAAGACAGAAGACAGGACAGTCAGTTATCGCCATTTGGACGTATAGTCAAGTAACAGTCATACTGATGACAGGAGCGTCTACAGAACAACACAAAATTTTTTAAAAAAAATTATTAACACAGTTTTTTGGAATCTAACAATCGTGTTCAAAGGAGGTTTAGTATCAAGTTATAATTTTGTTTAACAATTAACAAGCGCTTCTTGATTAACTTTACTTTTGCTGATTCGTTGGTTTTTGTAATCACAAATACATCGAAACAAGTAATATTGAAAAAGAGTACTAGATTGATTTTGATGAGTTTTATATCGTATCACCAATTAAGTATGCCCTCTGTCCAAAGGTTTCTTAGAAATCGGGAACATACAAAAAAGTTTCAGACTAACTGAGAACCATTCTTTTTGAAGTTGGTTAACATCAATGCTGAAAATAAGTTTTAAACATCTTAAACTAGATATATATATAAGATTTCGTGTCAAAGTCTGTATCTGTATTTTTGAAAGGAATAGCCAGTCTTGTAACATCAAGTATGCGATGCAAAGTTAGGTACATATTTTTCTACTTACTCGTTGGTATGCTATTAGCGATTTATTCGCTCCATGTGTCGTGTACTCGTAGATGAAAATATCTTCCGCCATTGGATGTGAAATGTGACTGTTTTATTAGTAAGTATTCGTATGTACAAAATGTAGAAGATACGTTTCTAAATACCTAATAATGATTGTTGTTATTAGTCGTATTTTTTTCGTTCGTATAAATCGATAAATTCCTGACCGATATGTTTCATATTTGTAAATTTGATGTTGACTCTGACTAATATAAAATATTACATTTATTATTGAAATGTGTCAGTAAATATCTTGAATTAACTCGACACCTACGCCCTTTCTAGTAGATATACTCCCCAAATATGAACATATTGCGAGGATGTACTTACAATTAGCTCTACATAATTTTTCCTTACAGTAGCCTTTACTTGTGAGTACCTAGATATCTTAAAGAAAGCTTTTTACAATTCGAATCACGTTGATATTCATAAATATTTTTCCTTGTTCGGTGTTGGACAGAAAGTATTTTGTATCACGGATAAATAAATAAGTATAAGAGAGTTTACTTTTCTAAAGCAAACGATGAATTTTAATTCGTACACGGTTAAGAACAAGTATTGTAGGTCCGGTAGAGATGTGGAGAATATGTTTTTGAGATCAGTGGAGTAGGTATCTATTACCATCCAGCGCGGTAATGATGCCTAAACCTAGCTTGTACCATTTACAGGATCATATGAATTAACTGTAGGTATTTCCATGTCTATGGACGACCCAATTGTTCACGTTTTAGTGTTCCGTACCCAATAAGCAAAAATGGGATCCTTTTACTAAGACTTCGCTGTCCGTACGTCCGTTCGTTTGTCAATGCAGGAACTTGAACTAAAGATAATACTGAACACTTGACTGATTTATTATTGTTATCTTGTCCTCTAGCATATTTATTATTATTTATATGATTTTAGTTAGGCACATCCAATAACTGCTACAGAGACAGATGGTAGGTAGTTAAAAAGTCATCTAAGTTTTAACTTTTAAGCTAAAGCTAGAAGACATTTGTTTCCAGATTTTGTCGTCCTACTACATATACGTATTAAATATATTTAAAAAAAAATTAAGTAAGGATATCTTACTAATTATAGTGAAGATCTCTATCAGATACTTCAGATACTTCATCGACATACTTTATTTCGACACTTATTAAAATGGTAGATTCCACTGCTTAAGCCCAAAGTTCCTCCTCATTTATCAATTATTATTATTTTTTACCAAAAAAAACTGGTAGTTTGGTAAAGTTCTCCTTAATTAAGGCGTAGTTAATGTGCCTATGGTGTGGTTATAACACCATTTTTAGCGTATAATTGTTCCACTTGACCAATAATTAATATAACAATTGGCTATGCTGTAACTAGTGGGTCAATAATGTAATAAACGACAATTATTTTTTTTTAATTCAATTTACTTGGCATTTAATTTACGGCCTGTCATGTCTGTTTTGGGACTACCTTGAAGTCAAGCGAAACTCTACCCGAATTAAGATAACAATTATTTTGGTTTCTTTGATTTTTTAAGGTGCTTTATTACTCATTATAAACACCTGCTTCTAGTAGAATCCACGAACTTAGAAAATGCACGAACACAAAAACAAGGAGCAAAAAAAATTATATACTGCTTCTTTGTTATGTAGGATGAGTTAAGAATACGCATTTAAGATGAGCTAAGATTATTTTTTAGTAAAGTTGAGATGTAGTAGAATGATTGAGGACAACCCAGACATTCAAATCTCCCTTCGAAGATCTGTCACAGTCCAAAATCGAACTGTACCACCGGCACCGGCTCGCATAGCGAAAGAATAAGAGTAACCGATTGTTCAGTATTGGACAGATTTTCTATTGGACAGAAGTACATTCGGGCAGAAAAATTACCAACATATGGCTGCAAAAGCGAGGCTAGAGTAGAATAGAGAACTACATTGAAAATCAAACGCTTAAAATCTTCAAACAAAATTAAACGTTTCAAGTAAATAAGCAACAATATTTAAATTTTAAAAATTTGACAACGTGGAGGATGAGCCTATTGAGAGATGAGATATTTTTCGCTAGGCGAATTGAGAGAGGGGACGAAGACCGACATAGTCAGGCGAGTTTAACTGATGATGGAAGTTCGAAAACTGCTTGTTTTATTCTATATCTCTTAGAAGATATATTAAAACTATTTGCTGACTTCAATAAAGGTTCTCAATGGTCATCTGAAATATGTTTTATGTTAGTTCCCAATTTCTCAGATATGCTGGGCCTTATCCGAAAAATGTCATAATAAAGGATATTTTCCCAGAGTTATATAATTTTTCAAAATCAAAATCTTACACGTTGATTAGTAAATCAAAATAAAAAAAATCGAGATTGTTTTGTCTCTTATTTTAAAGTATTACTTGTACAGCAACAATTCTCAATACAAGCGCGTTCGTATGAAAGCTGTTTAAGTAAATGAGCCAAGGTCTCGACATTGGGGTGCAGATGGTCACTCACTTAATTACTGCTGATTCATTTTCTTTACACATTTACAAAATAAAATCAGTTTAAATAAATAACTATCGCTTTTTAATAGATTTCAAAAAGAAGGTTTTCAATTCGTCGGAATATTTTTTTATGTATGTTGCCCGATTTCTCATAGATAGCAGACCGAATCTTTTTTTAAAGCTTTTTTTGTTCGTAAGGATATACCTTCAAATTAGCTAATTTTAGTTTTGTCAAAATCGATACAGTAGTTTTTTCTTAAATTTATTAATCTGACTTTTATTTTCTTTAAGTATATATATGTACATTGAAGACATTAATTATACATAAGTTTTGAGTGCCGAATTGAAGTCAGTTTTCCATTTTTCTAAAGAATTACTTAGAAGTTATCTCACTGATGTCAAGGTAAAGGTTTTCATTAAGTTATGGAGGTGGATACATATATTAAAGCTTTTGATTTGAAATTTTACGGAAACCGTAAGAAAAAGTCTTCTATAATTAATTCGGTGAACTATTCATAAACATAGGAACGTAACTTATATTAGGTTATAAGTAATACTCGTAGCTGTCGTCCGCGGCGTTTCCCGCGATGTAAAATAAAATATAAAGATAATTTATTTGATTTACCTAATTTCATTTTCAACTCTGAACCCCATTGGACTCCCCTAGAGGTTGAGTTTCAGCAAAAACATTATTCAACATAAACAACAACATTAGAATTACGAACAACATTAGGATTACCTACCCTTGAATTTTACTTTTACTATATCATAATTTCACTAACATTAAAATGTTAGTGAAATTATGATATACATTAAAATAAACTTTCAGAAGGTTGACACTCACAATATATTAATTCCTTGTTAATTTCCTCTACAAATACAAAAATCCGCCTTACTTACTCTGCCTAAGAATACAATCTGTCAAAAATCGACCTTGAAACTGGTAATTCAGCAAATTCTTGTAACCTATGATTATTGTGATGGTTTTAGATGTGGTAGACGTAACGCAGTAGGTTACCTAGTTGCCGTCCATTACACCACTGAGCGACCTTCGGTTGAATTTCTACTGACATTTCTCAACCCACCATCTCGCTTGCCCAATCGCTTATGTAACGGCGGTCAAGCCCGCGCTGCTTAATTTGACTAGATTCTAGACTAATATTTTACATAAAAAGCCGTGATAGCTTAGCTGAAACGTTCGACTTACATAGAAAAACCGAATTTTCTTACGCATTTTCCGTTTTTTTTTCTACTGACCGACATCAAATTATTTGCGATATACATAGTATTAAGTAATATAAAAAAGAACTAACTTTCGTTCTAAGACATTAAAATAAAATGCTTAGACGTGGCTTAGAATAAACATGCTGTAAGTGAAAGAATTTTAAGATACCCTATATGTAAACAATACCATATGCCATATCATACTGCAAGATATAGGTATATATCGTGCTTATTGGTATTGGCTCATCATTGAAATGGCAAGTCATTAATGTCCAGATAGAATATTTTGACAACCTGAAGAGGAGAAAAGCCGGACATCCAGAGAGACGCTTCGCTAATACTTGGTCAATTACTTACTTAGTTAAACACAACTTAAATTGAAATGAGTTATGTATTTCTTATTTTTTAATTACTATAAATATACTTTTACACAAGTAAAAAATGGGTTTAGTTGTAATACAAAAGTAAGGAAAGGGATGTGAAAAGAATACGAGATTTATATCTTTATATACTTACCTACTCTTACTACGAAAATACATTGTAAAACATACAACCCATTTTACATTCTCTTTATATGGCTTAACATCAGTCGTCATCATACAACTGCTATAAAATAAATATATGCTATCTAAATAATGATTCGAACGTGAATAATATTGAAGGGTCATGAGAACATGCTTCCTTGAGTAATTTTACTTCCTACAAAAGTTTAAAAGCTAAAGTTTTTTACTTAAGAGGTATCGATCAAGTTTTGCCCAAGAATACCTATGAATTGTGGTGCTCATCATTGTAATGAAAGACTTTTATTATAGCTCCAATATGGAAGGCTAGAAAAATACCACAAACACTATAAAAAAACTACTTAACGGCTGACAAAAAAATGTGTGATGAAACAGTATTTTTTATATTCCGATTTGGGTCTATACCCTAAGTGAATGTAGGTAGTTTATTAAATGCCTATTTAAATGCCTCACCAGTAAGCAAATGCTAAAATAGCATGGTCAGCAGATGGACAGTTTAAGTTAATGAGGTCATGGGTTCGCTTCCCTTCATTGTATTTTCGAGTATCTTTGTTTTGAAGCTGACATTGAAAACGTATAAGTTCCTACTCTCTTCCTATTGTCGTATTTGTGACCGAAGAAATTTAAGTTATGACTGCACCTTTTGTTTCTCTTTTGTCTATTTGTATTTAGTTGTAAATATGAGGTCAGTACATTTGTTTGATTAAGATAAAAATTATTAATTTAGCCAAAAGTCAAGGATTACGTATCGAGAATGCCATAGGCGCCTTTTTAATTAGAAAACTAACGAGAGTTTGATTCATATTGTTTAAGAAGACGGGTTCTCACGCGTACCTGATTGTTGGAAAGGTCCAACTATATTTTCGTTCAGATTTGGTGAACTTCATCAGGGATTAAATGAGTCGTCCGTGTCTTCAACGATGACACGTCTCGCGTTGAAGACACGAATTACTTATTTCATCCCTGATGAAGTTTATAGGCGCCTCTTTAACAGAGCCGTATTAATGTTGTACTACTTATAAAGAACTAGGTATCATCTCGTTGCATAGCTAGCAGTAGGTGATAAGATTATCTTTTATGTGAACGAATGAACGGTATCTCATTGTACGAGTAAATAGTAATAAACCAAATCTATAGAATTGCACGCCCCTTCGTAACCTGGCGTCTCTATGTGCGTGTCTGGGTTGCCTTAGGCATAATCCGGCACTGCACATTGTCTATATGCTATTGAGTAAGTCTTTTGAATTTAAATTTGCAAATGATAAACAAAGCGAAATCGTATTTTTATGTTTGCAATGTTAAAATAATATTAATTTATGACATTACACCTTTTAATTATATATTTACTCATGTGCCTAGACAGGATGTTGCACGAAAAGCTCAAAAAACTTTAATGGTTTTTAAATATTTATGAAGGCGGCCGGCTCTATGTTTCTGCTGCCTTGGCCTCAAAATATATATCTTGTCTATAAGTTTTGTAAGCTTATTAAATATTTGATTGATCTACTCGTATGAGTCGAGATATATTATAGGTACAATATTTTTATATGTAGTAATATTGTCAATGTGTATTTATTGAACCGTACGATTTATTGCATCTGTAACATTGGATTACTTAACCTGCAAGAGGGATGAAAAAATATATAAAAAAATATACTCTTAGAAATACATGTTAATAGTTATTGCTTTTGAGCGTTTTCTTGAATGATTTGTAACGCGAACTCAACAACACTTTTTTTGGAATGTTAATTACTGACAAAGAAATTGAAATAATTTAATAGAAATACTGGGGTAACGTTAAGGGGTGTACTAAATCTTTTTTAAAATTATGTTATCTTCTACAATTTTGATTTCCAGTGGCAAACAGTTATAAGCTTTGATAGCTATGGCATATAAACGACATACATATATGTATATTTAAAAAATTTACTTCACTCTCTATCTGGAGTTCTCGTCTCTCCCCTAAACCCCCTACTTGCCTATCCTTCTGTATATTATTATGTTTATATTAGGATTACCGAAGTATTTGAGTAGAAGTTATTGGATTGCTTCCAATCATCGTCGCACCGTTAAATGCTTTGTATAATTTATCTAAATAAACTGTTAATGTTGCGAAGTTTTCGATTCTGATGTGAATCCTGGCGATCATTCAGAATTTAGAGTTACTAATACTAAATCTAGTAATTTGTAGAATAAAAGTAGGTCGATATTAGACACAGTAAGTGGATCCTAAACACTATGTTAGTGATGACCTAGGACCCCTGCTATATTATGCGACACGCGAAGTCATTTAGCAATAGTTGGTAATGATAGTTCTTTGACTTGTGAGGTGTTGTAAGGTTTATATGTGATCGGAGAATCAATTATGTACTTGGGAAATAAGCTATTAGTCTACAGCAGATATAATAAAGAAAATATTTCTAAACTAAATAATAATAGGTAATTACGTTCCAGATTATTTGATTGACAGCGTTCTCTTTATTGTCATTAAAAATACAAAATTAGAGGGTAAAATGAGGGTAAATACAAAAACAACTGGTACGTAAGCACTATCAGTATTACTTTATGTACCGACTATTACTACTGCTACTAATTCACGTTTGCCCCCTCGTAGAGGAGATCCGTGTGTAGTAGTGGCATCACCCTATAGCATCATTACATGCTATAGGGTGATGCCACTACTACTTACATTTCCCTTCCCGTAATCAATAATCTGTCCTATACCGAACAAAAGTTGTCTTCTGACAATACTTTTATTCCTGGCGTGTCACTCTTTACCGCAATTGTAAACAACCATAGCCATACCTCATCAAGCCGTAGAATAAACTTATTACAATGACTAAATCTTGGCTAATCTTAGGCTATATAAATGGCTAAATAACAGTTTCCATAAGGTCTCCAACTAGTGATACGAGGTACGAGGATCACAATGCAATTCCCACGGATGGTCGCAGTAGGGTTGAGGTCGGCTGAACGCTCGGAAGAACATGTATTATGGCCGATTATGGTGTTATGCTAATCAAATTCGACAAGTTTTATTAAAAACTGGATAACAGATTTCAATATTCGGCAGACGCCCATACAATTTTGTAAGTTACTAGTAGGTGTCACCCGCGGCGTTGCCCGTGAAATAATATGGATAAAAATAGTTTTCAAACTTTGAACCCCCATTTGACCCCTAGGGGTTGAATTTTTAAAAATCCTTTCTTAGCTTTACACCTGATAAAAACACCCTTAAACTTTCATGTCTTTAGATATTCAGCGCGTTAAGCTCTGCGTTGATTCCTAGCAAACATCAGTTCGTGAGTCAGTCAGGACTTCTTCAATAAATATAGGTTTTGATATATGTCCCAAACTAGTGTGTGATTTAGATAAATTTAATATAACAACCTAAGAAGTTATGCGCTTTAAAAAAAAGGTTCGGTTTAAGTACTTAATCATGAAACACATTTTTATGTAGGTTTAGGTTTATATGAATTGATTCCATTTCTTTAAAGTCGGACATAAATTAAAATCATTTGGTTGTAGCCATCAAAATTTGTGGTTTCATAATGCTTATTCCGGGAGACTAAGGCCTCATAAAAAAATGTGTTTGCAAATAATTTGCAACCAGTCCGGAAAATCCATCGCGGATTTATCTGTCAGATTTACCGCTACTTAGGTCGAATAACTCTCTATGAGCCTCATAGTAATTTAAAGTTTTATCCATTTTAACCTACTTCAAATTAGGAGGATTATCTCAATCCACCGAAACATATTTATATAAATTTGGCGATTACTCTAAGACGCCAGACGCTTCTAAGATGCTTTTAAAACAGACTGAATAGGTAACGTTTGACCACAGTCTCACCTATGAAGAGGCGGTTTACCTAACAAAAACTTAACGTTGCACTTGAACACACCTGGGTTGTACTTATCCGAAAATATATATAATGGCTAGTTATATATAGTTCCCAAATTACATAACTATTGCGCTTCGTCCACATAAGATTTATTCATTAAAGTTGTTACCTACTTACTTAATGGCAGTTCTGTTTACGACTTCTCATTATGTTGTCCACGAACAATAGACAAAACTTGGTCATCACTCCTGTCTATGACTTAACGTATTAGCTAGTTAGTAACGGGTGTTGGGAGACACGAGTGTGTAATGCCGTATGTGTATATTTATACCGTGACTACTTTTCTTTGAAGAACTTTGCTGTATCTCTTAGTCCTACATAACAACTCTGCCCTCTCGTGGTGAAACGGTCTGAAAATAATTTAAAAAACCTACATTTACGAAAAATAATGTATTAAATTAAGGAAATCTATTGAGCATGTTGACATTTTTGGAATATATTTTAATGACTTCCAAAAAATGAGGTACTCAATTCGACTGTATAAATAAAACTGTGTTTTTTTAAAGTAAGTATTAGTAAAGAAAGTATATCAGTATTACAATTTTGCTAAAATAACAAAAAGAACATTTAACATGTTCTTTCAGTTATTAAGAAAATGATCAATTTCTGTCAAAATGATCAATGTCAACAGTTCGCAAAATTGCTAGTTAGAACCATCAAATTAAATTCAAATAGATTGGTTCCACGGGTTATAGTTCAAGTTCCCGTGGCGGTTTCCACAATGCCGCATAGTAATATCAACCCGGTCCGCTCGAACAGGACGGCCGGCATTCGATCTTGAGTTACGAAATAACATAGACGAATTGTAAAATTAATAAAATTAAACTTTATAAATAGATATTAGATACGAGTATATATATATAGCCCCTTCTTTGCCACCTTGATTTTCTAACTTTCACAAAAATCATCCAGTGTGAGGTTATTCCCCGCAATTCAAGAATTAGATCTATTTGCCTCCTTCACGGAAACTCGCCATATTGCCTAAACGTGGTCTACACTTCAGAACTCGTTTATCACAGCGTTTACCGACATAGCTATTCGTTTGTTAATCCTATAAGTGTTTTACTTACACTATACTCATAAGTGTGTATGCACAGTAAATGCGATTTACAACGACAGCTATGGCGACATTTGCTATAAAATTTTTGTGCATGACATTACAAATTCAATTATGTTGGTACATAGATTAGATGAGGTATGTATATAGCCTTTCGTTCCGTATATTGCATGGTTGCAGCACAATGCACGTAGTGCTCTTAGTATAATGCTTTGCGATATATATATACCAACTAGTTTGTTTCTCTCCTTCTGTTTGTTGTATAACTTTAGCGGTTAGCGAAATAGGATTTTAAATCCTCATTATTTTCTCGAACTCCAGGAGAGAAATATTAAAAACAACACTTAACTTAAATAACCTATTAAAAATTAAGTCTGTTATAAATTAATGTCCGGAGTAACGTTGTCCCAATAACGCTGGCTGCATTCCCACGTTGAGTTATCATTGAAATATTTTGAGCAAGGCGTTAGCCAGCTCTCTTGTCACCAGCGGTATCGATGCGCTTAGGGGATTCGGTTTTAAAGACTTTTTGATATTGTTCAGATGAGAACTCGTAGATTACTCATCTGAAGAAATTAAACGATTTAATATTTTTCTAACCTTTAAAAAATGTTAGAAAACTATTAATACTAGGTGTCTTTTAAGGTCATTCTGAACTTGTACATTTTGTACTTATTTAGTAGAATAAATATTTTGCCAGAGGTATTCAGATATTCTTAAGACTTTCAACTGGTCGTGTTACCTTAGTCAAAGAGCAAACCTCTGGTAATTGTCATGCTGGTTACATCGCTTCTTTTCCTCAAACAAATTAGATTATTACACCCCATAGAGTGAAAGCGACAGTGACAAGGATGAGGTCTTTGCCCTGAGCACGTAATGTTTGCCTAATTTGAGTTTTATTGCCAGGCCATAAAGACTATAACTGCGGAAACGTGTTCCTGCTGCGTATACTCAAGCTATTAGCCATGATTTAGCACCACAACTATTTGTACTTGCTTCGCTTTCTTCTATTTCTGTTTCCTACAGTTTATGCTGACGCTTTATTCTTACGAGAATCGCATGGATTTTTTTATTAATTTCGAAGAGCCTACTAAATGTTTGATCACAATTTAAGGTTATTTTTATACTCGTACAATGTGTCAATAAAGTGATTCTGATTCTGATGATTCAAAAGCAAGGTATGAAGCAATTTGGTCACTGTTCAATGTGAAATGGACGAGTTACTCACACCTGCCTAAGAAGGATTTAAAACTCTGTCATAAACCAGAATAGGTACCTAATAAATACAAGGAATGCACCCGATACATGCACCCGACAAGGTTTTTTGTGCCGCCGTCTACTCTGCCGTGGTAAATATAAGAGCGCTATGTGTACGCCAGCATGTTTTGAGAAAATGGCGCCTAAAGTTTGAAAATGAATTTCTTCTTTCACGGCTGGAAATCGCCATTTATTTACTTTTGATAAATGAGTAACTGTAGAACAACTGTTGTTCTTTATTATGGTTAAAATGAAACTCTTGAAATATCAATATCCCTATAGAATAAATAGCAAAATGTCTATATGCTAGAGACTCAAATGTATTTTGAAATATAAATACTTAAAATTAGCGCAGTAACCAACACAGTTAGAGCGCTTATTCTAAGTAAATTATGTAAATGCGCTTTTGATAAGGAATGAAAGCATTTATACTAAGATTTGTTAATTATAACAGCCGTTACATTAACATTTAGAGCTTTTATATTTAGGAACTCGTAAAATATTTGTATACTAATTCGGCGCAAGTGAAATTTGAAATCGAAATCAAAGCAACTGTCAAAAAATAACTTAATGCTCTAAATAATTAATTACAATGAAGTAACATAAATACTTTAAAGAAGTAACTTAATAGGAACTTATTTTGAAAGTAATAAAAGAAGTATAATTATATTCATGCTTTAATTTAGTTAAATTACTAACTTTAATTCAAATCACTGTCATAATCAAATTATGGCATTCTTGAAATCACAATTATTATTGAATAATATTTTTATTTATATAGGTACTAAGTTTAATATTTAGTCAAAAATTATAATAATGTACTTAAGCTTATTAAAATAAGTACCAACATAACAATTGCACTTTAAAATAGGTAGTAAGTATATGAGTAACATACCAAAATTTACCTACTATTAAAGTAATTTTTTTTGGTAACAATTTTGGTAAGATCCAAAATCACATTATTACTTACTTACAATAAAAAATAGAAAGACACAATACTAAATACGAAAATTAAATCTATAAATGTTTGCAGTCTTTAGAATACTGATACTATACCTAATTTTCATAATTTTAAAATTAATCTTCTTCCAATAGGTTCCTATTTGCATTATTGGTTGGCATATTTAGCCAAAATAATTTTCTATTTTCCGGCATTAATGGAAGAAGTTTTTCGACAATAGCAGCTTTTCTTTCTTCCGTTATGCCTCTTGGAGTAATCTTTTTCTTAATTTCAGGGAATTTTTGAGATTTCGTTATTTTCAGCTTCAGAAAATCTAATGGCTCCTGCATGTAACTGCTGCTATGATGAAATTTATACTTCAATTTGAAAAGTCCTCTTTCCATTCTAATAGGCATCAAGTTATTGAGATAGACTCGCGGTTCATTTTTCTTTAATTTGTATTGTGACGATACGTCTTCATATGCCACAAAATCTTTCTCAGTTCTCAGAAAACATAGCCCAGATACCGCGCGTAGCATTCGTGTTCGTGTAAATTTTATTGTTTAGTGGCCTAGAATAACAGCCGTATATGACGCGGAAGATTTATTAAACTCAATATCTTGATTGCCTTCCTTTAGAAAACCGACCCAATTGACAGTTACCACTCTTTTTTAATATTTTTTTTGTTAAAAGGAGCTGAATAACTTATCTTAAGCGTCGTATACGGCTGATCCGGGCTTTATCTTTGCTATCAATAAAAATATATCTGTTTAGTTCCTTAGTAAACCGCCGTAAACGGTACTTAGCGCGCTTATTATATGAAAGTTGATACCTAAATTTAGAGATTTCTTTATTTTTTAAGCATCATATTTAGTTACCGCTGTTATATTTATCCATACTATGCTAATTTTTAGAGCATTTAGAAAATAACAGCAGTATGGGGCCCTTACGACGGACATTCGAAGGAACAAAATAAAATAAGTGTAGTTACCGCGCTTATACCATGAAAAAAATACCACTTAGAGGCTTATTTCCTAAAAACTGTCAAAGACAAAGTTATAGACCAGTTTATGGCGATTCCGAATATATTACTAACTCAATTTTGAAAAAAGTGTTGGTTGCCGCTGTTTTGATAAGTGCGGCAGTACTGGTCACTGATCCCTGTTAGATAGATATTTTTTGTGACACTTTCATTTATAAATAAGTAACTAAGATTTCGTAGGGTTTCGTTGTTAACAGAGACATTGTTGGCAGTCTATCTGTTTTAAATTTAGTTAGGATAGATTAATTATGTAGATAGATATATAAATTCTTTATTGCAGACCCACAAAAAAATGTAATACAAGGGAACCATTCTTACAATATATAGTGGTACAAGTGGCGGCCTTAAAAAGTGCTCCTCGCTATAAAGTGATCTCTAAGATCTCTTCCAGGCAACCTTAGGACGTTTTATATACCTAGACGTAGAGAATCTTCAAAAAGTTTTATATAGTTTTAAATCTGTGTTCATGTCTTACATGACAGAATATATTATTGCACTAATATTATAACGCGAAAGTTTGTAAGATTGCATGGACGCAATAACTGCTGAACCGATTTGGATGAATGTATTAGCGCGGGTAACACCGCAGGGTGCAGCTACTTATATAATAAATTAATTAGACTGCCATTCACGCGTACCGGACTGTTGGAAAGTATTCTTTCACTTGAACTTCATCAGGGATGAAATGAGTCGTTCGTATCTTCAACGATGACATGTCTAGCCCATATCCAACCCACCCTTTTAACCCATATAGACATATATGTAGCTTTTTGTAGCGATGATGGTCGAGTGGTTAGTAAGGTCAATTTCCGTGCAAAAGGTGCGAGATGAAATCCCACGAAACATGCAAAAAGAGCCTGAGCTACCCGTGAAGGAGGAAACCATAGCAAGGTGGTAGGGCTTTTCCTATCGCTCGCCTGGCTAGCTATCACCCTATATTTTGCCTGCACCTAAAACCTAAGCTAACTTAGGTTCTTGGTTTCTTATCCTTTATTAATATAGGATATAATTCACACCATTTAGGCACATTTATGATGTGGATTATGGTCTTTAGCTACATATAATACCAATTGCCAGCCCAGTAACTACGTAATGAAAAATAATGTGTCACATAAATATATTTTTTTTTGCACTAAGCTACAAAAGTTATTTTAATATACCCTATTAATTCCACGAGATAACGTTAAGTAGAATATCTCCTAGTAGGTACTTGTGAATAGCTAACATGGCGCTAGTACTCGTTTATCCAACATGGTTTAATGTTTTTAATTAGTACCTTAAAAAAGTTTACTATAAAATATAATGAGTAGTTTAAGTCGTTATAAAGAGCTATTTAAAAATATATAAATCCCACGGCATCTCCACTTAGTGGCGGCGGCCATCGTGGACCAATATTCATCAAACATAGCTGACTACTCTCCCGACTACTTCACTTTTCGAATACAAAATCAAAATCTGTTTATCCGCAAGAGCTACATGCCACAGACAGACACACACGCTCACAAAGTCACATCAATAACACCCAGAGAGACGTATTCACACTCAGCTATTAAAATATACGAACGATTATATTTCCTATCAAGAGCAAAAATAAAACACAAACATCGATCTTTATGATGACGAAACCAATTTTATACAAGATATCCACCAAGGACCCCTATTAAAAAAAACGCTAACACCTGCACGCTAGTCCACCTGTGCCTCAGCACGTTGGTACAGAGAAAGCGTCCCATAACCGCTTGCGCAATAGTTGACGTAGCTCCGTGCGGCGCAAGCCACGGGCGACAGTGTGTCAAGTTCATAGGCTATATCTATGCAATTTGTACTTTTACGTAACCCTAAGTAGGCTTCTAGCTCTTTGCTTAGGTTAATCAATGCGAAGTTGTTTGAGCATCTTGGCGGTGACCGAGATGTTTGCGATCATTTCTACACCGGTTTTAGACGTGTTTTGTATAATCAGAGAATCCCTGTAACCTTATTCTCTTTAATACTTATTCAAGGTTTCTATAATAATGCTTACTAAAGTATCACATTGTAAAGATTTAATATTTAAAAACGATCGAAATGTGAACCACATCCATTAGATACACCTGCCGACACCACATAGTTATGTGATTCTAACTCTGTGGCTTTTTATACCCTGGGTGTAAAAAAGCTTATTATAAAGAGAGAACTCCACGAACAGCCGGCGACTTACCTGGGTCAAGTCTGTTATTTGAATTGTTTCAGAATTACGATTTTATTACGTCATAATCGTCGTTTGTGACAGATTTGATAGTTTGTTAATATTAAATATACTTAAATTATAATAAATTATATTTTTGTATCTTTATTGTCATTTTGAGTAATAATCAATTTTTCTGCTTTAATTAAGACGGTTTCAAACTTTTAGCCGGTACTGTATACAAAACAAACAATTATATCATTGTCTCAAAACGCCAACCACTCAAATCTTACGCCCCACTCTCAGAGCAAGAGTCGCGAACTCCGGCGCAGGCGAAGCGCGTTATGGTCGTTCAGTGAAATTAATATGTCCGACACAGATGCCATAACCGTGTGATAGCCGTCATTTGACGTAATATATAATGACAGCCATTGTCAGCACTTATGACGTGATTGTATAATGGTTTGTTTTAACGGGCCTAACGAAATATGCTTTAGCTTGGGCAGTATTTTCTGCACTTATACTAATTTATCAGTTACTTTGATTTACAACCCAAATCACTAAACCGATTATGATGAATCATCTTATAAACCCCCTTAATAGTTTAACTAGCTGCGCCCTACGGTGTTACCCGCGTTAATACAGGATAAAACAGTAGGTAGCCTATGTGTCAATCCAGGGCTTAAGCTATATCCGTTCCAAATTCCCGGAACCACCCGGTCCCAACGAAACATCAGCGCTGGTTGTTTCAGCCAGCATTATGTTGAGTTGGGGCCGGTTTGTGACAGAAAACAGTAAATGAGTTTAATTTTTTAAAGTTGTGTACACTGTTCATTTCTGATACAAATAAAAAAAACTATTCTATTCTAAATGTTTATCCAATCGGTTCTTTAGTTTTTGCGTTAAATAGTAACAAACATACATCAACACATTCTTACAGAAGGAAAAATTTGATAATAGGTTTAAATCATGAAGTCCTTGACCGACTTTTCCTTGATTTAAGCGTCGGAAACGCTATCATACTCGTACCAATATAGTATTTCCTTTTAAATACGCCTATTTTTTTTTAATGATATCATAATAATAAACTGAGAAATGTTACCAACATAGTAAAATGTAGCTCTTCAAATAGGTATCTTTAAACTATATACGTTTCCCGAGAGCCCAAAGAAGCCTGGCAAGATTCGGAAAATGCTTGTGTTACCGACATCCAAATAGGAAAAGATAGTCAAGAGATTTTGATTCTTGATTTCTCTGAGACGAATGAACAGTTTTGAAAATTTCAAATTTTGTTTGGAGGGGCACTCCTGATGTGTTTCTGTATAAAGTTCAATATTAATCCATTTATTTGCTTTTTAAATCAAAATAGCTGATTTTCTTTTCGGACCTGCCGAATGAAAGCTGTATTTGTTATATTGTATTATAGATAGTCCTGTAGCCCCATATAAAATTGATCAAATTCGGTGTAGAGGTTTCATTGAAATAGTAATGTATAGGCACCTGTAGCCTGTGTGTTATTCCTAGGCATAAGCTATCCTGGTACCGAATTTCTTCTAAATCCGTTAAGCCGTTTGAGCGTGAAGGAGGAACAAACATACACAAAGACTGACTTTCGCCAATATTAATTTACTTTATATAATAGAGATGTTACAGCGCGATATAATATTTTATGTTTAATTTGAATATAACTTGAGTCGCAAGGATTCGGTCAAGTGTAATCCGATTCTCACCGGCTGTAGTCACGCACCTGCGTCACAACGGGTATGGAGTTGTCAATACATTCATAGATAAAAGTATACAGATGCGTAGATATGTTTTGTAGTGGGAAATATGAAAAATTGAGTGATAGCGGTACATCACCACCGATTTTTTTTCTCGATAGCTGCTCAAACTTCGCGCAAAGCTCTCTGGTCATTTTTGGTGTTACAAATTTTAAAAAATCCACGGCATCTCTCTTGGGTGGACTTAACTTACTCCTACATAATTATAATATTAAGTAACAATACTTTTGTTTTAGTGAGAAACAGTAGCCAGTTTACACGCGGCAGTGCCACGTACCTATTATCTCTTAATCTAAACTGGTAGACACTTCATACGGGAAAATTATATTCCGTATTACAAATCGCGATCCACGATAACTCATTCACGGTTTTACCACTTTATTTCACATGCAAGCAATAACAAAAAGCTCAGTGAATCATATGCGTGTCAATGTGGCCAACTAATGTCCAAATCTGAGAAGCAGTGGAGGTTCGTTGAGCAACAGATGATAGCCATTGGCTTGCCGTTGGCCAACCGCTGCTGTGGACCGCATACCGAGTATACTGACTACTTCACTTGTGAAACCTTAGCTTGCACCTCGTATTTAATATTATAGCTGTTTTGGTTGACAAAAGAGAAATTTGTACAATTAACTTACCTTAAGAACGCATAAAACTTGCAAGTTTGAATCAACATTGTATATAAACCAAATAACGCATGATTGTCAAATGAGCACGTATTATATTGAAACCTTTTTATAACTTTCTAGTTTAATAACAAATTAAGCTGAAATTACAATTACTAGCGTGATCCTGCTTGACCTATTCTTAAAATCTCACACTTATGTTTTTTACCCGACTGCGAAAGAAGGGGGGTTATGTTTTTCGAGTGTATGTATGTATGTATATTTCTTTGGCACGCCCTAGAGCCTAAACGACTTGTCGTATTTTGATGTGAGTGGTGTCAATAGATTTGTCTTAGTCGTGATAGTGACACTGAGTATATAACAATTTAAAAAAAAATAAAGTAAGAATGATACACAAGTTTAACGATTTAGCAATCGGGTTTGTTTCGAACTCACTTTTAACATTTTGTTTTACAAGTGTCCCGGAACTAACGCGAGCGGGTACGGGCCGAATGGGTGCCCTGTTTTTTAATATAAATAAATGTATAACATGTCAAAAAGATACCCTGCTTCAATGCAGTACATACTCGTACTATACTGATAACTTCTCATTATTCTCTGTATGACTACGTAAAGTGAACGCACGTAGCCTCCTCAGACCTTACGGAAAAAAGTTTTTGGTCTCTTTAGACCGGCCCTCAAGGCTGTTTTGTATAAGAACCGGTGAAGCTGAAATTAGGGGAGGTGCGGCTTGTGTTTTGGGGGGCAGGGTGCTCGGTATTATATGATCTAGCTGTTACCCGCGATTTTGTACGCGTGGACTAATCAATTTTCCTGATGGTGGTAAGAACTAATTGAATAACAATTCGTTGACGTCATTGCTCGGCTGCACATCTGCAAACCTTCGTCGGCTGCCCATTGCCGGGTTCATTTCCGTCGTGAATAAAGATATTTTGATATTTTAGTTTTCTTCAGAAACCATTGACGTGACTATTAGGATTCTCCTTGAGGTACTACCGGGCAAGTACCTATATTACCATAAACAAAATTACTCACTACAACTACAAAAAAAATATAACAGAAAGATTACCTATAGACCATTTAAGGACTACTGATAATCAAAATGCTCCAATCCACCACCAGAGTAGCGTGCCCAGCTTGGTAGCCGGATTACCACACTGAATGGCAATGCTTATACGTTGGGCCAGACAAAAATCCCTTGAGGTTAATTCGTGATTAGCTGGTAAAATCTTTGATAACAGCTATGCAATAGCTTAGATAAGATAGATTAGTATTGGCGTTCAAAGCAAGGCCAATATTCATTTAATTATTGATAACCTTAAGTTCAGTTCGCTCCCTTCAGTTTAAGTAACCATACATCCATTGTTTTCCGGATATAAGCGCGTATTTGGACCGAAACTTTGATTTCTATATGTTAGCTATCTATCTTATTACAGTTGCCAGTGATTAATAACTCAATTCTCATCCATTTCGCTATAAACTATAAATTTCGCTTATATAAAAACAATTTATCTTATACTTTTACGTTCTCCATCCAAATTCTCCAAATCTATAATTAATTTTGCTATTTTCAAAAATTTGAAATGGTAACCCTACATGTTAGACCTTGATGGTAGAGAATGTTATTAACCTTAGCAGCACCGGGGTATGAGTGATATATTAGTTATGTTTATTTATTCACGTGTGTATCACTGTTATGAACATTAATCAAAATAAAAATGAAATTATATTAGATGGAATTGTAGTAAAGGTAATAAACATAACGACTTTTTTGTAGACGTAAATATATCGAGAAATTTCTTTGACCACAGATAACTAAAACAAAAAAAAATAAAAACTCGATAAATTTTCAAAGAACTTAACTTTTTTAGGTCATCTGAGATACAAAACTGAATATAAAACGAAAATATATTTAATCTAAATATATTATATACATATATGATTTAAAAAAACAGTAAAGTAAAGTAAAGTAATATTTATTGACCTTTAAATAACGTTAGTTACAGGCAAGTCTTATTACATTTGAATTAATAATTACTTAAAAATTACTTATAAATCTCATTTATATACGATTACTTAATATTAGTTCTTAGTTTAATAGTTCTCATGACATTTATATTTACATTATGATCGCTTTCTTTAGTTATTAGTCATATTTTATTATAGTACATAAATATATACGAGCAAATGAGTAAGTTCTGACTGACTGATATTTGCTAAGAATCAACATAGAGCCTAAACCGCTGAACTTAGGGACATGAAATTTGGAGCGTGTTATTAATTATAGGGTGTAGGGGTGTACAAATAAGAGTTTTGGGAAATTAATTCCATAAGAGGTATAAAAGGTTCAAAGTATAAAACTTCTTTAAAGGACTTGTTTCATTTTCGGCTAAGACGGTGTATGTTGACCAAAAAATGTTTTATTAATGAGAAATGTGTCAGTCACCTCCTTCATTGTGTACAAAAATTTCTAAATTCTGTGAATTGTAGTAAAATTACGGGATCCTTGGAAGATTTATGTATCCTAGGTTGAATCCAAGGGTCACTATCTATAAATGGTACCGCCCGTCACAAATGTCAAAATTTACATAATAAAAACGCGTAAATCACCTTTTTGCGAAAATAACGTGGAATTATTTTGATTGGAAATTAATTTTGTACACTGCGATAAGTTACGTTATTTTGAATTTGGTTGATATATTAAAGATAAATAGTCTCTAACGTATTTATGGTTTCATGTACACTGTCCTGGCCGGAACTCCATACATTTTTGAAACAACTCTTTTAAGTTGATGTTGCGGGCAACGCCGCGGATACAGCTACTAATCGTAGTATAAAATTAAAGAGAAAAATAAAATGCTTGTATTTGAGTCAAATGTTTTTTTTTTATACACTAACGAAGAATCTTATCAGGCACGGGATAAATACACAAAACAAAGACTTTAATAAACACAAAACCAGCATAAAACATAAATAAATATGTTAATGTAGTAAAAAATACATTCGACGTCGATTTATTGATAAGGTAAGCTTCCACAGTGTCGTTTATTTATTACCAAGACAAGAGACTAGAAAGAACTGGACCGATCTTTATTGTGGCGAGTTCATTGATCCATCTACTCGCTCGAGACCTTGACACAGATACAGAACACAATCTATTATATTTATTTATATTATTAAGTTTACCTTGCACACTGGTAACCCTCGGAAATTAAGTATTAGGAATTTTGACCATTTAAAATAATAAATCGACGAAGGAAGATAGGGTCGACCTTAGGTTCAAAATTCACAATTATTTCAGGATATATTTGTAAATCTAAACGGTAAATCTAGAGATATATAAAATGTTACTTTAGTATATTGTAGGCTCAGAACACTGAGTGACAATGGCTAGCTGATAAAGTAAAACTCGAAGCACTAGACGTAGAGACGTTCAGATTGGAGGGTGTATAAGTCAGGTTAGCTAGAAGAGAATTCATTCATATATTAGTTTTTTTTATTCATGTTCTTCATACGAATTTCAATAGCTTCGATGACTAGAAATATTGCCAAAATATGTACTTACTTATCTCTATCGTATAATTATACCGGTCGCGTCTTGCAGTAATCTCTACCAGCTCGATGGCTTGATTATGAGATGGGAGTAGGCTAATTATTTTTTTTGTATTTCCAAGGCACACGTTAGTGTGCTTTGTTGTTTACCGAATTTCCTAGAAAGGAGGAAGTACTCACATTTAACTATAGTTTTTAAGGCTAAACTGAATTAAAAACATATTTTTTTGCTCAAAAAGGCCCATTAAATTTTTATAAAAATAGGCACTGTACTTTGGGTTTTAAATCGCAAAATTGTATCAATGCCTACCAAATTGAAGACGATTATCACTTTTGAAAGAACTTACGCCTAGTCTTTGTTTTCGATTTTTCTAAAGGTCAAAATAGTTACGCGTTCAATTCATCCGTTCTGACGTATGTAACTAAATGTAAATCGGAAAGTGAGTGGAGTTCTGTGAAATAAGGTTAAACTTCGAAACTGGCAGTTCAAAGACGGAACCAATAAATTTGAAACACAAGGTGCTTTGCATATAATAACATTACATTAAGTGACGTATGTTGCACTTAATACCAAAAGATCGGCTACTTATCGCACATTTGGTTTGTAAAATATAAATTGAATTTTACTTTTAAGACCGGAAACGTCACATTATTTATATACTTATTATGTAACTGGCAGCTGTCGCACGGCGTTGCACGCGATATACAAAATAATGTAAATACGAGTAAGATTTAAACTTTGAACCCCCTTTAACCTCCTTTGGGATTCAATTTACAAATCATTTTCTTAGCACACTGCTATTAACATACAAAAAATAATATAATAATGAATAGTATAATATAATGAATAAATAATATAATAATGAGTAGTATAATATAATAGATAAATAATATAATAATGAATTCTATAATATAATAAATAATACAGCCTCTAGGTTCTGCGGTTTAGACTCTGCGTTGATTTGGACGTGTCAGTAAATCAGAACATACATTTTTTATACAGATATCACTATGTTATTATTCTACGCGAATACTTTTCTTTCCGGGATGAAAAGCTTTCTGTGTTCTTTGCTATCATGGTGCTAAATTTCATTCAAATCCGTTCAGTAGTTTTTGCGTGAAAGAGTAACAAACATGCCTACATACATCAATACATACAGACTTTAACTTTTATAATATTCGTAGTATAGGGATACATATGTCAGTTAAAAACATATACTTAATCAAAAATCCCTACTTCCTTTCACATAATCATTGTTTATTAAACTAACACATCTGCTGTAATGCGTTGAAAATATTATTATTTTATGGCTGGACCTCTAGTTCTAGTTATAAAGTAACAATACTGACGTTGCGCTTCTTATGAAACCTCATTCAAAACTCTACAATTTATGTTTTAAGTCAATTAATCTCCTTCGTTACAATTCAAGTTGAAATGGAGTTCTCTCATTAACAAATAAATCAACATCATGCGCTGGCATTAATATACTAATGGAACTTTAAATCGAATAGTAAACCACAACCGTAATTTATAATGGCATAGGCTGTCCAGCGAACTTATGACAGAGGTCAGTGGCTGCATGCTTCACCTTGCCCTTGAACCTTCTTGGCTTCGCAGAAATGATGAGCAGTATCCGTCAGGTCACGGTAGTTTATCAACGTAGCCATAAAAGATGCACTTCCTTCCCAACATATTTATTATAGCCCATTAAAGTACCGAACATATTCGGATAACCTTGCACGGCTATAAATTTTCAGAATTGTGTATTGTAAAATATTCGTTTAAGGATGACCTTAAGTTCTTCACACGGCGACATTGGAAAAGTATTTACAATTACAATCTCTCCTTTTCTCAGTCCACTAAAACCTTCGTATTTAAATCGTCAGTAGGTACATTTATGACGGTGTTATGTAATTCTGCATGCACTTCCTTCTTAGCAATCTTAATTGACGAAACGTTACATACGAAATGTGAAATGTGGAACGCGTACTCTGAGCAATACATCATTTCCTAACCAGGAAATTATAAAAGTTCTCCAGACACGCGACGGGAGCCTTGCTCTAGTTTTATATTGGCGATAGATAACTAGAGCAATTACTTAGATTAGATTCGTAAATAAATAAAGAGTTCCTAAATAGGAGGCTGTCGATAACCCTAAGGTATTTTTTTATATACGAAAGGCGTTGATTGCCTTATATTGGCTTAGAGCATTAAATATATATGTATAATAATTGACACAATAACGATTACAAGTAAATTTGAAACATTTTGAAAAACTCCCGGCATATGTTGTAACAGCCATCTTGAATTTGAAATAATCATAGTAGTTACTCGTATCATACTATTCTCCATATAAACAAGAATACATCAGAGACACCACGAACTTGAGTATGATGGCAGCGAAGCCCTAAAGATTATCACACTAATGTTATAAAGGCGAAAGTCTATGTTTGTTAATTTTTCATTCTTAAAAGGCTAAATGGATTAAATAATACTTGGTACCAGAACAGCTTATTTTCTACATTGACGTATAAGTTACTTTCAATTATGTTATTTTGCAATGTTCTTGTTGGATGATCAAATTTTAAAGTAGGTAACATCGGCATCTAGTCAATATTTACACTTATTCCAGTTTATGTTATGAAATCATCTCTTATTAACAATTCTGTATTGTTTCTAGTGGAAGACGCTAGCGGGCGGTACACGTCGATGTTCTACTGGGGCAACAACTACTGGACCGGCTCGGCCGAGCTCTGCCAGGTCCTCAACAACCAAGCAACGCCGCACGACACGCACAACAGTAAGCACCACATTGTTTCTAGTGGAGGACGCTAGCGGGTGCTTTTCGACTACCCCTTGACTGGTTTTGTTCATATTCAAACTAATGATAGTAAAAGGACAGGTGCTGAATTTGACGAGGTTATAGGTTAACGTCACGCTATATTCAAATATGCTGTAAGGATCCAATTCTAATGCTCAGTTATTTATTTTTTCAATATCTGCAAATTCGCCTTATTGGTCACTGGATCTAGCAGTATACTTTTCCACAACTGTGGTGTTATTTGATCAACCAGTGCGTCCGGTCCTGAAATCGAAGCTGCCGATCCGGACCAAACTGCGGATCTTTAAGACCTACATCCGGACGAAAGCAACCTACGCTGCCCCATCGTGGTACGCCCTATGTTTAGCCAGTCCGCGCAAGCGACTCCAAGCAATCCAGAACATTGCCCTAAGGATGATCTCCGGAGCTGGATGGTACGTGCGCAACGACGTAATCGCCAGGGACGTGAAGATCGAGACCATTGTGAAGTTAGTGGTGCGGTTAGCGCGGGGCATGTAGGACAACAGCCCGCACCCTCACTTGAACAACATTGCCCCTCATCACGCACGTCCTTCTGACGCGCGTACCTGTTAGGCGCTCCCCCGTGATCTCGCGACTGGCCAAGCCGACGTTGGGCGTAAAAACACCTACCTGACACGACACCCCATTGGCGCCGACGGAGGTCGCTCGCCTGTCCCTGACTCCAGACTGACAGAGCAGAGCTTGACAGATTCCGCCGGTGCTCTGTAAAAATACCGGATATGACATTCACGTTCCGACTAACCTCCGACTAACGCTAACCTAGACGGGCTCCGGGATTAATCGACAATATAGGATAAAGCAACAGTCCGTATGTAAGAAACTTGTTAATAAAACTATCAAGTCAGACCCTGTCAAAGTTTTTGGAGGTATCGCTAGACACGGTCAAGGCGTGCCTCGGGAGTGGCACATTATCAGCAGTAGACGAGAGTAAGCTAACAGGTATTTCAATTCATAATTATACCTATACATTGAAGTACCTAAATAAACTAATGCACGTGCACTGATATAAATATCATGACAATGGATTTTCAAAAAAAAAGTCTGAAGATTTCACAGAAAATATTTTAGCTTTTCATCATACATGCCTAATAACGTATAATTGCTAGTTAAAATTTTAGCGATTTGTCGTAAATGCTAATTTGTTAATTGGTCACGCACCTCGTGCGCTTGTCGCATTTCAAAATACTTAATATAAGAAGTGAAATTTCGCAAAACAATTACCAAGTCTGTTTACTCATGCGCACAATAATTGCGACGCGATGCAATAGCAGATCTAGACTCCTATTTACAAGACATGGATCGAGTAATACAACTCACAAGCACAAACTTTTGCAATACTCAATGAAACATGTGTCTACCATATTAAGTTACGCCTATTTTCTCTTACGAATCTACCACTGCAGATTTAGTGGTATAAGAACACGCACACACACACTGATATTTTTTGAAAATAAGAGAAGCTCCCAATTCCTGCAGCCCAAAATTCAAGACACTCCAGCTCCAAAGTACTCAAATATGTAACCTCTGCCTAACATATGTTGTTCCGCAAAATCTACTCGTACCGCCTCATACATATTTGAATGAAATGGCGTGACTGACCACTAAATGCGGTGCAATCAACTGCAATACATCGTGTGCATGAGCACGAACCCTAAGTTGCTAGATGAAATGTAATGAACATAACCAACCAACGCAATCATGGGTAATACCCAAAAACCTTGAAAAGAGAATGTATTTGAGAGCACAAACGCAACACTTGTATTTACACAATACTCGTGTAATAATGCGTATTACGATTTAATTTGAATGTTAATGCGAGAACTCATTAGTCGAGGTGACATGGGGTCGTGGTCCACTGCCTCAATCACTCATTGCAGCAACTTTGAACAAACTAGAGAAATGGCGGCGAGAGATGATGACCGAGTGGTTTGCGAGTTCGATTGTTATGCGAGAGGTACGGGGTTCGATCCTTGAAGAAAAACGTTGTGAGGAAACTATGGCAAAGTGGTAGACCGTTTTCTATCGCTTGCCTAGCTACTACCCACCACTAGTTGAAAAATCTTTCGCCAAGCACCTAACAGTGTGTTCCAGCAGCCTTCCTTGAGAGCCAGTGTCAGTACCAGTCGCAGATTTCCGCGGTTTCTAGAGGCACACTTAAATATTTAATGTACTGGAAATAAATTATAGTAATTATTGGTATTGTCATAGATCTTAAAAGATCTTCTCAATTACAGAACTTTAGGCCACACAAAGGCCTCTAACATGTTTTGCAGCTATTGATTTATATAAAACATACCTGCGCGCTACGGCAGGTGTACCATATACTATTCTAGTACACTGTGCATCACTGTCAGCGCGCGTTGAAGTCTTTTCTTCCTAGGTGTAAATGCTCTACAAAAATGTTAGGCGCTACGCTTGTATGGGAAAGAGATTTGTTTTTTTTTTATCTATATAGCCACCGTTGTAAAAACGACGGTATATGTTTACCAAATAACGTTTGACGTGTCTGTATGTGTGTGGCTTCATAGCTCCCGCAGGGGTGAACCGATTTTGAAATAGACTAGATGAAAATCGGTACATGATGGCCACCGCCACATAATGTACGTATTTTTTAGCTGATCATTTGTAGCAAATATTAAATTATGAGAATTTATGATAGTTTCTAAAAGCTTATGAAAGATTTTAATTAGTTATTTTTGAAATTGACTTATACTCTTATATCTACTCTTGTTTACTATGTACTACTTTTTTTCTTGCACCGTTTAGTGCTGACAAGCTACTATTTTAGAAAACATAGGGATAAGATAAATTCAGCGCTATCCCTGATGTGTTTTGTATTTGTATATTCAGAGAGCAGCGGGTCCCAGATCTTCAGCGAGTGGCGCGCCGACGTGTCGATGTCGGGCTCCGGGCCTCCGTTCCCTACCGCCTTCTACACCGTGCGGGTCTCCGTCTCCTCGCCCGTGCATGATGTCGTCAAAACGGTCAGCAGTTAGCGCATTACTAGATACAGACATTTAAAGAGGGATAACCTCGTAACAAGGGGAAACCTATAAACGAATCATTTCCGATCTCCGCTATAAACCATTTTTAAAAGGATATTCTGAAAGTTGTATCATAAAAGGTTTCACACCCCGACTGGCCAAAAGGAAACTAATTCGAGTATATTATGTTTGTATACTTGCATGAATTTATGGTTAACTCTTTGTGACCCTCCACAACGTAAACCTGATCGATTTTGATGTTAAGGCGTTAGTGTCAGACCGATTTGATAAATTCTTGTTTTGTTTGAAATATCCCATGTGGCTCATTATAATTTTATCAAAAACAGTTTAGACGTTTGATTTTTAAATCAAAATGCCTGAAAAAGTTCTATCGGCGCTTGCCATAATGGTAACATATTGTAATTCCTCAGAAACGAACGCTGTATCTAGGGCTGTGCCTGCCGTATTCGTGCGCGCGCGCTAGCATTGGCGCGCTGGTGGGCGCCGCGCGTGCGCCGCTCCTGCGGCTCGCGGTGCTGGCGGTGCGCTCGCCGCAGCACGGAGGCTACACCTACATGAAGGACCCCACCTTCCAGGTTTTACTGTGAGTACTGCAACATTATTGTCTTGTATCTTTAACATAAAATCTGGAAACCTAAGTGTGTCTGTTCAAAAAATCTATCGATAGCTTATTTTAGATAGGATAGGCTTAACATCTGTCCGCAGTCGCCAAATTTTAGCGTTTCACATTTGTATAAGTACGTAAAAAGTAGCCGTAAATGATATCGTCTGAAACATCATGACGGTTAAGATCATATGGATGTAGTTTAGAGAGAACGGTAGAACGTTCTCATTCATATCGTTTCGCTCTCGATATAATTACTGTCATCGGCAAACAACCTGAACTAATGGCCTAGGCTGTGCGTAGTGACAATTTAAAGGACTTTTTGGTGCGTGATAGAGATTTCATCGAGACGAGGGGTGATTTATTAGTTAGAAGTGCACATACTCTGTCTGTTAGTACTAGTAGATTTTTGGTATAAATAAATTCTTTATTTTTTATTTCATACGCGTAAATACACCCACTGAGCCGCTTTTAGTCCAAGGAGATTATCAGGCACGTTTAATGCATTAAAGCACTGCTAGTAGTGGCGTCTACTAATTAGGCGAAATGACTATTCATATGACACTAGTCATTTTTGTACTTTTATTTTTATTTGCTTCACCAACAGGATGATGCATTAACAGTTGTAACATTATAAGTTGATCCTTTCAAGGCTTGAATTTGCGAAAATCTTTTTAGGTACCTACCCCTATAATGAGCACATCCACTAATTTTCATGTGTATAGATTCAGCGGTTTCTTTAAATTCTGCGTTGATTTTGACCTGACCAGAAATATAGAATTTTTGTGACCAATTTTGGAATAGGAGATGTTAATGGAATTCTGGAATTATATCAATGCCGGATTTTCGGAGCTCAAGCCCTAATTATTGAAGATTTGTCCCTTCATGTAGTCGAATAATAATAAAGAGTAATAAGCAGGTAAATTGCACGTTAAGACCGATATTGTGAAATCTCCGTCGCAAGTAGGTCAGTAGAATAAAGCTAGCCGCCGCCCGCCAGCGAGATTCTGTGCGAGATTTATTATGTAAAATTACTTAACGATTTAACTGTTTGTTTGGATTGTTGGAGTTTGCGAAATGTACAGAGAATGCAGGCGCTCCGATGCAGAGTAGCTGGCAGTGATCTGTGTGCGGAAACAATGTCCGCCTTGAACATTTCTATCTGTACGTTTAACTATATATTTTTTTTAATCCTGTACATCTAGGCATTTGACCACAAGTTAGCACGACCACGGAAGTCAGCGACACTGTAGCCCTAGACGGAACATGTCTAGTCTGGTATACACTGGCTCTCAAGGAAGGCTGCCAGAACACACCGTTAGGTGCTTGGAGACATATTTTACAACTTGAGGGTGTTAGCTAGCCAGAGGAGCGATAGGAAACGCCCTACCACCATGCTATGGTTTCATTACGATGTTTTCCTTCACCAGTAGCTCAGGCTCTTTTTGCATGTTTCGTGGGATCGAACCACTTACCTATTGAACGGCAATCGACCGTACTAACCACTCGACCATCATCGTTACAAAGGTTAAGCCTAAGGCTGGTCAACATTACTTACTACTGACGACTTAATGTGTAGGTATAGGTTCCATGCTTCGTTAAAATTGGATGACAACTACGACCTGTACACGAGTAAGAAACTTCTCGCGAAAAAAATCCCTACATACAAACAGACAAGTTGGTAATGTTTCTTTGTTTGACAAGTACATTTTGCCATGAAGCAAAGACGCTTCGCTCGCTCTCTCGCTCGTTCAATTATCAACCGTGATTTATTTATTATTGTAAATGAATAATAAAATTATTGCTTTATCTCAGATACGGTTATGTATACGGTTCTGTAGTGGCGAGTACAGCCGCAACGAACAACGCTGTTTTGTTACATAAAGTATTGTACACACAGGGTTTATTAAAAATTAAAAAAATCTTTTGGATGCTGTAGATTGGCATTACATGTATGACGTATTATAATTAATTAATAAATATATTTACTTTAATTAATTTTTTTTAAGACTAGATAACTCTTTTTCATTTTCATAACACCTAACAAGAGATATATTAAGTAACAACATTATATATCTGTTACAGCGCTATATCCATCCTGGTAGGAGTGCTGCTGATAACAGCGACAGCATACGACATGCAGCTGGCGCGAGCAGTGCGCCGCCGACGACGACGCGCTGATAATATGGCAGCACGACCGAGGGATCTCAAGCTGCAGATCAACTCTCTCGACGATATCACTGTTAACAACGGTATGTGATCATATTACCATTGATAAGTAATAACTACAGGATGTGATAAACAGCTCTCACCTGCATTACGCCGCCGATAACCAACTTTATTTCAACGGGGCTCCTGCAAATGTTATTGATAATCAACTCGATAGATACATCACTGTCAAGTACTGTGCAGAGATGCAGAGGTACGGTTTGAAGGTCATTGTACATATATCGGGTGCAAAATCACTGGCACACCACTCGATTTATAGAAACGGCAAACTTTGGCTGCGCAGTGACGTTTTGGCAGTTCGAAGGGTGTGGGGTAGGGATTTCGTCATGACGCGACAAATGATTCGACAATCAGGAGTGCACAATCTGCAGTTTTCTCCCAATGCGTCCCGTTAGCTCAATATATTTAACGGGTATTTTAATATCTATGTAAGGTATCAGAGAGTAGTGGTGTCGTGCATGCAACGACAAATAACTTCTTATAACTATACGAGTAAACAGTCCTGTACGCAGCAGGATTAATACGAGTATAATTCTAAACGCGCCTTACTCAAACGGGACGTGGCGATGAGTGCTGATGGGTTACGCTAAGGTTGACTGACTAAAGGTCGTCGGCGGCTCGGCCGCTCAGTGCGGGACTTGTATCAGAATGATCTCCTGCATGCGTATGCGTGTGGAGTGGCGCAATGTCAAGATACCACCTACAATTATTCTACATATTCTCTGCCTGACTTATTGGTAATTTTTGCAGGCAAGTCCATCTACAACGTGAACAACAACATCGCCATCAACAGCAACACGTCGGAGGAGCGTCTCACTGCAGATACTTCCTCCACTAACACCGACGATGAACTCAAACTCAGTTAGTATCCACACCCACGTAACAACACACAACACATAAACATGCTTCTAGATCTTTATAGAGCAAATTCATGAATCAAATATTTAAAAAAATATATAGTTGGTAAAAGGCTATGCAAATAAAATCCAGTTATCGGAGGTTGAGGTTGCGGCCAGACCGTCGATTCATACTCCGCAAGCTCCAAGTTTCAGTAAACTTTGACGCAACAGTACCCTAATTGAGTTAATGTTAAGCCCGCTAGAGCTTTGCTTATTGAGTTTTGTTTCTTTTATTTAGATTTCACGGAGCACACAGATTATATATATGCATCTATTACAGGCATATGGTCAGAACTGCTGCTCTCTTTCTCTATGAAGGCCAACATCCTGCAGATATTCGAGCAGTCAGTGGGGGCCGACACGGTGCCGTGTGTACACGGACTGCGCTCCCTCTCCATGCTATGGGTCATATTCGGACACACATGTATCGTCGTCTTCAAGGTAAAAGTTTTTCGTCTCTAAAGTATTGTTAGTGTAAACAATAGTCCGTACCATCACTCAGTGGAAATGTCCACCTACGGCTAAGTCTTATAACCTCTATCTATAACAAGTCTATTTTGTTATACATTCGGTGATTGTATAATAACCTTGTATTAATTTTGTATTTGGTGGCTTCTTTAATGCTCGTTAATATAGTTTTTTTAGAGATGTATTTTTATTAACAAGCTTGTAGTTAACTTGCTATAAAAATATTGATAAACCAAATACAATCGAACATTTATGATTGGGGACTAGCTGAAGTCAAAAGCAACGATCTTTGCTATGAATAAAAACATTTGATAGCTTACAGACACCTTCATAAACATCAGTTCTCGATGTTTGTGGAGAATATCATGTATGTTTTTTTTTACAGTACGCGGACAACACAGCCCTTCGAGCAATCTTAGAGAAAAGCTTCTGGTTCCAGCTGATTCTCAGCGCAGTTTACAGCGTTGATACCTTCTTCTGTCTCGGGTCAGTTTATTATAAACAACAGTCGTCAGATAATCGTTTTTCCAACCATAGACAATGGTACAATACAATGAACTATATACCACGGAAAAAATTGCTCCACAACCAAAGTTGTTCAGTTATTGAGGGAATTGTTTCATTGCATTTCACTTTATTTTTTAACAATATTTTTTCCTGCCCCTTTATCGGCTGCAGATAATCAGGCATAATAGTCAAAATGAAACCAAAATTGCTTGCTCTTGTTTTCACATCTATCAAATCTAAATCTAAACGATAAGAGGGCTGATTTATACTATTTTTTTCTAAATGGAAACACCAAAGTAAAAGAAAAGACCAGCTGCTGCTCAAATCGGAGGAATAAACGAGAACGGAGTACCTACTCCGACCTAAGAAAGGATAATATTGGGGATACTTATAACAAAAAAGGCAAATACTGCGATGTTTTTTTTATTGTCTGTATCACAATTCAAAATATTTATTACTTTTATTCTATTTATTATGTACCTGGTTACAGAGGACTACTGGTGTCGTTCCTGTACTTCCGCACGAATGCAAAAGGCAAGCTCGAGCTGCTAACAAAAGGACGCAGTAGATTTTGGGCCGGCGTGCTGCAGTTTTTCGGACTCATCGGTTATCGATTCGCCAGGTTAGACTCACTATAAACTGTCTATTCATTGGTACATTCTAGTTGGTCCCAAGATATCACGTGATCTTAGACGTATACTTTAAATTATTTCCTACAGATTGACGGCCCCGTATCTATTCATGTTGGGAGTAGTCGAAGTGACGATGAAGTGGTTCGCACACAACGCCGTGTTCGAGCCCCCTGCGATGGACCACGAGACTTGCCCGCAGTACTGGTGGAGGAACCTGCTTTACATCAACACTCTCTTCCCCGTTGACCAGATGGTAGGGATTTACTTTCATTGTGATAGAACTCTAGCAGTGAAGTAACTACTACATTACACATTAGAATTTCCGAAGTGTTTGTTACTCCTACAATTTCCTATGGCTTATTAAAAATGGGCCATAGCCCTATTTTCAATTGTGAACCCTATGGAGCTGACATGATCTTTAGATTATAAACCTAAATAAATAAACAGATATTTAAAAAAGTTCGGAACTATCACTACGTTGGGACCCCAGGCATAGAAGAGAGGTTTAGTTTCTGATCGTGATAGTTATAAAAGTTGGATGGAATGAAACTAATACCGAGCGCAACATTTGTCTCTTGTTCTTCAAGATACTTAAAAAATATTTTTTTCAGTGTATGCTTTGGAGTTGGTACCTCTCGGACGACACTCAATTTTACGCAGTCAGCGCTATTCTTCTCATCTTATCCACCAGGTAGGCAACCCATTTTTTATTCCAATGACTCTGTAAATGCGCTTGTCCATAAATTACTCTTTGATATTACTGCCCTTTTTATATTTAATTTACTGTTACATATAAAAATACACAGGGCACAAATTTTGTTTATAGAACGCAGGTGCTACCATACAAAGATATCCATATACCAAGTATTTGCGTAAATTCCAACGAACTTGACTCTACAGTCTCTTCTTTGATTGAGACAATAACATTTGAAATCGGTATCCTCCAGTTTGTTTACCAGGTAAATTGAGGACACTTTATTAACCTGGGTGCACATACCTTCAAATCGGGGACGTCTCTGTTTCTTATGTGAATGTTCTATGGAAATTTTATTTGTAAAATTAATTGTAACGTAACTTTTAGCTAATACATAATTTACCAAATAGCCTTGTTATAATAACTTCTCAGAAGCACAGGTGTAAACCCTACGATTATAAGAAAAGTCTTTCAATATATCCATCCGAATATTTATTTACTTACGTTTTATTTTTATTCAAATTTGTTAATATTTCAGCCACTTTAAGCTATCAGTGGGTCTGACAGGCGTGTTCTTCGTGTCTTCCCTGATCACCACCGGCTACGTCTCCTGGAGCAATGAACACATCCCCAACAGCGAAGACCCGTTCACGCAGTTCGACAAGATCTACGACAAGCCCTGGACGAGGCTGGGACCCTACCTAGTGGGCATGTTCGTCGGTTGGATACTGTTTAAGACTAATTTGAAGATTAGGATGAGCAGGGTACGTAGACTGCAGCCAAGATATTCTGGTTTAAGTCGTGAGTGAATCAGTTTCTTCTAAACACGTGTTTTTCTTTTACTTGTAAGGCCACATCGTCACCTCTATCAAGTGAGTTGCGGTAAAACACAACGTTACTTGGTTATACAAAAGATAAATAGATTTTAATTATTCTTCTCTTTAAAGCTACTTTTCGTGAGTGTGTTTTATTACATTAGGTATTACAATAACTGAATGAAATTAATTACATGAACTGAACTAATATAAGACAACAGAAGGCCGATAGAAGCCTAACGTCTTGGTCATGTTTTCGACATGCTATTCTACAAGTATAGGTACCTAGGTATAAGTTTACAATCGCTTACTATTATGTATATTAACTTAGGCTTTGCCTAGTTTCGGACCTGAAGACATTTGTGTGGATGTTGTCTCATGTTATTATTATTCTTTGTTCAACTTCCTTTCTAGATTTGGGCATGGGTGGGGTGGGCGATATGCACGGCCACTCTCCTGTTCCTGATCTTCGGTCTGTACCAGACAGAGCTAGGCGTAGCTTCTGCAGCAGTGTACAGCGCACTATCTCACTCTCTGTGGGCTGCTTGCATCGGCTGGATCATACTGGCCTGCTCCACTGGACACGGTGGTCAGTATTTAAAAGTTATAGACAATTCTAAAGCAGAGTTACTATGTTACTGGACCTAAATTTTATATGAATCAGAGACTACACCTAAGTCGAGGCCACTATTCAGAACCGTTCAGGATCAGTATGTCTAGTATAAAAAAATATCCAGTAAGTTATACAGTCCACTTCCGTACAACTGTTCGTTCGTACTCATTAAGTCATTCGAATCCCGTCGGATCTTAACATTTGCAATAGAATACTAAAAAAAATCATTTCAACGTCTTAGACATTAAACTTGACTTTTTGTTTTCATTTTTTCGTGAATCGATTACTATTTTCAAGGTCAAATTTGCAAGGTATTGAATAGTTTGGCTACAACCCTAACAGGCTATCCCAATTTCAAACTAACAGGCTCACTAAATAAACTTTTGCTAAAAGTGGTAAGTATCATGTATTACGCTAGCCGACCATTACAAGACATTTGCACTCAAGTCTATTCTTTGCACGCAAACACACTATTCTAGAACAAGCTCACGTTCTACTCGTCCTGTTCTAGGTTGGGTGCGTCCAATCCTATGCGCGCCAGTGCTGTACCCATTCTCCCGAGTGACGTACTGCGCTTATCTGGTGCACCCTGTAGTACTGAGATACGTCGCCATGCATCTCACACATCCCATACATCTGGGCGAGCTGCTCGTCGTGAGTATTAATATCTATTATGATTGAAGTACGAAAATGATTGTAGATGATAGCGCCGGGAGGGGGCGACAAAAGAAGATGTGGATGAATTGTCTGAAAAGGGTGTATGTGTAAAAGAGGAGTGAATGAAGAGATGATATACTTAGAGTAGAATGGATGAGGAAGACATGCTGTGACGACCCCACATAGTGGGAAAAGGTCAGAAAGATAATGATGATGATTCAAGGACGATGCTAACGCGGCCGTCTATGTTTCACTTGATTAGCGCGGTGTTGAATGGGAGAGAATTTTATTGATCTCTCTAGAATGAGAATGTCTCTACTGCACGTGAATTTCATTTCATAGAATAATAAAGATAATACGCGAAATCTGTTAAGGCAAGTGATACATCATTGTGGAATCATCGTTCTTGTGTAACCAACAACCATTACAAAATGTAACTAATAAGTAAAGTAATAAATGACATTGTAAATAATAGTATATAATATAATCAAAATAAATATTGGTTCTTAGAACTATAAAAGTATTTAAGTTTTTTTTTTTCCAGTACTTAATAATTCAAATGTAACAAGACTTGCCTGTAACGTTATTTAAAGGCCCATAAATATTTTTATTCTTATACAATGTTACCTCACCAGTTCGTGCTGTTCCTGGGCCTGTCAGTGATCTCCTTCTTCCTGGCGCTGGTGATCTCGGTGGCATTCGAGGCACCTATTGTCACCATGCTCAAGATTCTCTCGCCGCAGCGCAAGCCGCATCGAGTATGATACAAAGCTTTCTACTTTATGTACCTAGTTACTAATTAATGTTGTTTGATTATGACATCAAAAAGGTGGAACTTCAGTTCGTGTCTCTCAGAGGTCACAGTTTGCTTCAGCTGAAGCAGTGGCAGAATAAACTTTCGTAGGTAGTAGGGGTGGTAATCTGAACCAATGATCTGAGAATTCGATATAAATGTATTATATGAACCCTGCAGGACGACCACCATGTTAAATTACAATTTATATGACATATATAATATGACGATGACAAAATTTTTTCAAAGAATATTAGTAACATATTTATGATAATTAAATTAAATAGCCTCTTCTACTATACCCTTTTGTCCTGCCAATTATGGAAGTTGCCACATAATCTGTGTAAGTTCGCAGAACAAAGCGTGAGAAATACTTGTGATAGTAATGCTCGTGCGATTTATATTTAGACTGGTCGAGTTTGGAACTCTACAGAATTATCGGTTAGGGGTGTTGTAGGCCCAAACGGGTTCACTGTACTCGTCATTACATATTCCTTTTCTTCTGCTTACATAGAAAAATCAATTGCTGTTCGTTTCAACTCGAGAATGGCTGGGTCGATTTAGTTAATTTTGGTTTTGAAATGATTTTAAAACTTTAGGGAAAGTTTAAACATATATAACTGTTCGGCGGTACGAAGTTCGCCGGAATGAGTTACGTTTCACACTCATAACACCCCACTAGGAGTTTTCCTGCGTCGGGGATGCCACGCTACACTCACAAACACACGCACCTGTAGTCATCGGATCCTTAAGAACAACTTTTAATAAGGAATTGAATTCAAGAAAAAAGACATTCATTCCATAAAAAAAGTTTATCGGTCGCCGACAAAATGTAGAAAAGTTATTTATTTTTTCTGAAATTTGGAGTAAGTTACATAGAGAAAACCCCTAACCGATAACCCTGTATAATTATAATTTAAAAATATGTCAAAAAGTACTCAAGCGGAACTGTAATTGACTAGTAGTGTACCTATACTTTCCTTAGATTATTTAAGTTACTTATCAGATTTACGCTGTTAAAATTTACATTAATATTAAGCGTTTTCTTTTTTGGAGCAACCGTTAGTGCTACAAATATATTAAAGCTGAGAGCTTTAGTGTTTACGTAGAAGATTAAAAACTGAAATTTACGTACAATCTAGCGGCCACGTAATGGTACATATAACGTAATTGATAGTATTTTGATTATATAGCTTACATGATTTGAGATTCATTTTTATATTCTCTATGAAGCGCTTGTATACATTGTCATACGATTGTTTATCAAATATAAAATATACACGTATCGATAGATTGCAATCGACACTGTTAACATAAATCCAATATTTCTTAGCTCTCAATTTGTGAAGATCTTAATTCACAAGAAAATTAATAATTTTATGATCTTTCTTTTATGTTTCTCTGTCTTGCTGATTATTTTATAAGAATTTAGATATTATGTACAAAGACTCCTTTTTAAGTTAGTTACTTAGTAAAAAAATATATCGACTGAAATACAATGCGTTAAAGAGATCATCGAGTCAATCGCAATTAATTCTTTACAAAAAGAAATTTTATATTTTTCATGTTATTGGCTCACTTACTATAAAATTTGAAGCTAATGATATTCTGGATAGTTTGCTTTTTACTCCGTAGAGTAGGTACATTTTATTTTTTCCTATTGTACAAGGAGAACCCTTAAAGGCTTTTCTTGAAATATCCTAGAGTACAAATTAAAATGACTTGGTTTGCAATCTAGTACAGACATACGTATACGTGTCAACCCATAACGTCCCAGTGCTGGGCTCGGGTCTCCCATACAAAGCTGATGTACGCTATTATAGTCCACCACCCTGGCCAAACTGTGGGTTGGAGACTTCACTTATGTTTGAAAATACAGTCATACATAATCTTAAACAAGTACAAAAATAGCTAATATTTTTTCATAAAACCTGCTGAAAGTGTTTTCATAAATATTAAATCTATTATTATCTAGATTCATGTCTTCGATATTAGAATTTACTTTTTCAATTATTACAAAAATAATGTAATAAAATGTCCAATAGTATTCTGGTGAAGATTGTTTATTTAATTTCAAAATTACTTAAAAACTGTACATACTCTTTACACTAAATATATTGTAAATAAGTTGTAAATATTATTATTCTAGTTATAAAGTTTTTAATTAGAATACATATTTTGTAATAAAATTATGTGTTTATACTTCTAGTTAAAGCTTGATGAATTTATATTATTTACCTAAAAACTCGTCGGTCCCTGAATCTGAAACATTTGTAATCTTTTCCGATCAAATTTGATAAATATTGCGTCAAAAAATCTGTAAAACTTGAACTTTAAAACCGCTGGAAGCGAAGCAAAATATTGTCTATTAATCTTTTGTCTTTTTTTGACGCATGAAATTTTCTATCGGATATAACGAGACAAAAGATGCTCAGTTTCAACATTGCCACAAAATTATCGAGTTTATTAATAATAGATTGATAGGCCGAGAAATAACATGTTTGCATAACATACATGATATCAAAGGAAGTGTCCTATGACCTGTTCCATAACCAATAAATACAGCACGAATATTTACTTATCATATACTCGTAATATACAAGGTTTTCAACTGAAAATTGAAGCAACGACAGTAATTATACAATTTTGAAATAATCTCTATAATGCTGACAATTAAAATTATAAGTAAATATCTGTTTATCATTAAAAGTACAGCGTTCTCAGTGCTATGTCGTAATTTCTCTGTCCTAATATTTTCTTTTTATCTGCATTATGTTGTCCAGTTTTGGTTTGGATATCGTCTAAAGTCAGGTGGTAGCGCAATCGGAGAGCCTGCGGAAGAGGCCACAGAATGGCATTTCCACGAGAAGCGACAGCAATAGAGCTCCAACCAACGTCGCAGCCACCGTGCCCGCCCAGTACATCCACTGATGACGACAAAAGCTTAGCTTATTATAATACTTCGTCGTTATCATAACAACAATATTATACCCTAGATTTGATTTCAGTTGTGTTTTTAACTAGGCATCTATTGAGATATATATTATAATAAATTCAGATTTTTTATGAATTTACGTAGTATACGTAATCGATAGCGTTTACGTAAACTTCAGATAACAGGGGATCTTATCTGAAATTTGCATAAACGTAGAAAATAATCATTGTACCTGAAAAATAACTATTTTCCAGGTACAATGATTGAGCGATTTAAACTAAATATAGAATCACAGATTAATTATGTACTTAATAATAAGTAATACATATGTATTATTAAAGAAGCAGGTAGGTACCTATTATAGCCGTCGATTCGTTCGAAAACTTTCTACACTAAACGTGTAAGAGACAATAAAACGTGGTATACCTACTGGACCAAGTTTCGCCGAGATTGGTAGTAGACAACGGGACTACATACGAGACGCTTCTTTCGCTCGGTCTATAGTTACAATTTACAGTCTACAGTGCCTACGTAACTCTCATGCTGTACTCGCACCTAATAGATTGCTGCGAATTGATTTTTTCTAGTCGGTTTTATATATATATAAAACAGACTAGAAAAAATGTAACCTGTAATGTAAATAACCACCCACCCTCTTTCGGCTTAGTACACCCCTAGCCGATAACCCTGTATATATAAATATATATTCATCATACCCTCCGAAGACAGTGATCGGAGACCTGTTCTGCTCTATCCATTCATAACAGTTTTCGCATGCAAACCTGTCCTTTTACTTTCGTCCGTCATATCTTTCACATCACTTATAAATTCCGTTTTACACAGTGCTTATTCTACGTTTTAGATTTTTCTAGTGTGTTAAATAGTACGCAATACTCACAATGCAAGCGACATGCGAACAGAGCGGCATGTCTGCACTGAGCAGGAGAGCGCGCGCTACGGCTCCGTGCAGCAGCAGCGCGCTGTAGCTGAGCCGGCTGATCGCCGCGCACGTACACCCACACACGCGACGAAACCACGCTGCGAAACAAACACATTTAATTCCCGCTAACATCTTGAGCTAAAAGCAACAGTGGGGGACTTTTGGCACATTGTATACATGTAATTGAGGTAGCATCTTGGCGAAATCCTTGCCCTCATACTACGATCCAACAGACTGATTTAAAATATCGTTTACATCTCTCATATTTGGTAAGTAGGTCCTTATTACCCCCAAATGGAGCTTGTAGGTGACCAATTAGCGCTCTAGGGCAATAATGTAATTAAAAAAAATTTTACTCTTTCAAAAAGTTCGCGTACATCTAACCATCATACTGGCAATAGACATCATGCATTCAGCCCAATGACAAAAGAGGTCGCTTCGCTATTCAGCCTTGTCTTCGTATGAGTATAATAGTCATCAATTTTAAATATCGTACGGTGAAGATCAATTTCGTTATTTAAAAAAATAATTAAAAATAAGACGAAAAAAGGCGGGAATAGAAAACTTTTACTTTAAATATTGTTTGTTTTTGGGTTTTTTTTATAATTACGTGCTAATTAGGTAAAAAACATGAGTTCTGCAAGTGATGAAGATATAAGCTGCACTCCCGTATCAATGAAAAGAAGCTGAAGCAGTTAAAATGTATGTGAACAAGTATTATTGTAATGCCGGTTTTTTTCTACTTACCTCACAATCGAGATGTAAAGCAGAGTAGTTAGCTCGGATGTAAGCATCAATTGCACCCTCGAACTATAGATCTTGGGCTGCAATTGATGCCTTACAGCCCTTAGCTACTAATCTACTATTCTGCGCAGCCAAGTTCATTGGTCAACATTGTTTACCGGAGATACATACATCTGATATAAGCCAAGCAAGTGAGCTAACCACTTGACCCTATAACTTTGGTTGTGCAGTGACAATTCTGGTCAAGTATCAGAACAAGGTCTGTTATGATCGTGGTGTATCTATGTGGCAGGTCACCGAATACCTACCCTAGGTACTCGGTGAGACGCGACCGCTGATTCATCAATTAAAAATGAACATGCAAGAAGTTTCACCCACCACGTCGTTTCACCACGTTTCAGTTCAAGATGTTTTGCCGGAATACAACAGGATTTTAATAAACATGAGTTATAT
The DNA here is from genome assembly GCA_947049295.1 of Ligdia adustata. Lineage (NCBI taxonomy): Eukaryota > Metazoa > Arthropoda > Insecta > Lepidoptera > Geometridae > Ligdia > Ligdia adustata. Next base: position 15,178,835 of record OX346216.1, read on the forward strand.
TTACTAATTAGTTAATTTAATTCACATTGGGAATAGGCGAGTTGCCTCGGGACTGAAGTATACGTTGATCAATTATAGATCATAGACGGCACATACAACTAGCTGTTAAGAAATACTTTAATGCTAGGCGACGACGACTTTTGGCCAGGTAGTAAGCCACGCTAGCTGTGACTATGCGCCATGCAGGTGAAATAATAGCATCTGCTGTATTTTAGAGCTAATAGACTGGCGATTATCATAACTCGCCTGATGTAAAGCGACGATGCGGCCTAGGATGTAGCGCACTTACCTAAATACCTTGCTTACATACCTGCACGGTAGGTGCAACACACGAACACGGGCCACAGCAGGGCGCAGGGCCAGGCCAGGTGCAGCCAGGCCGCGAGCCACGCCGGCTGAACCCACGGCAGCGCTGCCGACGCTGCCAGCAACGGCAGCGATGCTCCCCACAGGAGAGATGATAGCATCTGATACAATAGATATCGTATCAACCCATAACCTCCCACTGCTGGGCACGGGTCTCCCCTATGATGGGGGTGTAGGTCATAGTCCACCACACTGACCCGCTTGAAAACTCGCCACTAACTTCAAGAACAGATATAACGTTACGTAATTACATACTGAAATCACCGAAAAATAGACTATTATTCATTTTTACTTTAAAATCGTTTTGGTCCTTGGAGCCGAATCGAAAACGAATATTAATTGAAATGACTACCACCGTACCTTAGTGACCTTGAGCCGTGCGTGCATGACATGCACGAGCCAGCCTGCGAAGAGCCCCACGAAATACGGCGACACTCGCGCCCAGCCGCGCTGTATCACGTCTGAGTAAACCGAATATGTGTTCGTGTACCTGGGTGGAATATACTATTTTATTTTACTAGTAAGTTGGACAGGGCCATCGGCTTCTCTAAGAAGTATTCCTTATATCTTTTAAATATGCATTGTATTGATACAAGTGACCTGCTTCGATAGCGAATAAATCTATTTATATAAAATTAAGTCCTGACTGCCTGACTTATATTTTCTAGGATCAATGTAGAGCCTAAACCATTAAAACTCCCTCGTACACTAGACAAAAGATGCACTTTAAATTAAAAGACAATGACAGTACTTTGGTCCTAAAGATACCTTTAGGTATATAAATAGAACTGTTCTTTACAAACAGCGATTAGTGTGCGGTTCGATCGTCCATACAAGATGAAACAAGAACAAACTCACAGGACATCGTGTTCGAAGTAAGCCGCGCTGACGTCAGCGGCCGTGCTAGCGAGCGCGAACACAGCGGCGACGAGCACTATGAACCGTGCGCGCGAGGTAGCAGCCGCGCAAGCAGCCGCGCACGCCGCACCGAGTGCGTGCAGCTGACTCTCCGTGCTCAGGTACCATGATATTTGGAGACACTGTAACGTATGTGCTATATTTTAGAAAATAGTATCACAGTTTATATCAATACTATCCGTATAGTTCAGAAACAGGTGTTTTAATTATTTGAAGAGTGTCCGCGGAATATTACGTAGCGTGTGAGATAAGTAGCGTTTGTTCTGTAGCTATAGATCTCTGGAGCTGATAAAGCGCGTGGAGTAGGATAATCCACGCCACCCGCTACCATATGATATCCCCGTTCTGCAATACATTCGTTTATCGATTTCAAAAACTATACTAGTAATGAGTGTTCTGCGAACCAGAACACGTCCACGTCTTCTCGATCGATTTTATTGGTATCATGAATTTGTATCTAAAATTGAATAGGTGCCTCACGTCTTTATCAAACATAAATGTATATAGGACTGTGAATGGCACCATGGCAAACGTCTCTACGTTAAAGGAAATTACCGAATCATAAACATTCGACGAATAGAAGAATTCGAAGAACCTCATTTTTACCAAGTTCCGGTTCTATATTGAATTTCTGTCCAGTTTTGTGTTAAATTCCAGCTAACAACCCTTAGGGGGTTGTCAAAAACCTGCTTGATTGTATGCTACATTTTAATAAACAATCCACGGAAGACTGCTTGATGTAATAATTACATTCTAGCTAACTACACACCGACAAAACTGTCTGGAATATGTTAAATTCCAGTTAACAACCCACCAACAAATCTGCCCAGATATGTTTAATTTGAACAACGTACCTCCCGACAGAACTGCCTGCTTTCATGTAACTTTCCAGTTAACAATCCGCTGACAAATACAGCTTGGTTAATGTAATGTTCCAGTTAAGAACTTTCTCACTAAACTGCCTAGTTCAATGCAAGTTCGCACGAGCACGGAAGTCAGCAATACTGTAGCCCTAGATGAAGCATGCCTAGTCTGGAATACACTGGATGTCCATGATTCCAGTAAACACCCGTGGACTGACCTGCTGATGTGAGGGGAACATGTTGGAGACGTATAGCAGGTTGCGCCACCAGTGCACGTCGCAGTTGTGGTGGTCGCCGTCCGGCAGAGTTAGAGTAGAGCGGCCGAGAGTCGCGCGGCTCACTACTGCTGATAGCAACACTGTGTACGCGTACGATGGTAGCATTCTGCAAGAAGTTATGAACATAGCTATTTATTGCGTAATGGTATTAACTTGGATGATTATTGTTAAGGGTAGCGCTCGTGTCTTTAGCTATAGAACTTCTTGGTCGTAGCGGAGAGTCTGTCTTTTATATTTAATAACTGTTTATAATAATAACTTGATAAATACACTGCACAAATGGTCTATGTAACTTAACTGAATAGATTGATTAATTGTATGGTAATCGGTTTAATGGATATGGTTTGGTAATGGTATTGAGCACGCGAGTTTGCTGAACGGTAGGTGATCGCGTACTACATAGTTATAATATTTAATGAAGCCAGGTACTTCGGTGTCGCGTCTAATGCAAACTAATCAGAAACGCATAATTGCTGAGCTGTTCGGACTATACCCGAACAATTGTTGTGTAAAATACCGAAGAAAAAGAAGAATCGAAGTCAAAAATTCAGGTGTTCTATATATACATCTTGTTAATCGTTTCTTTTTTCTATAAATATTTTTTTGGATAAAATGGTGTTTTTATTAGGGGAATATCTTTTTTTTTAAATTGAATTCAGCATAATGCTAAGTAATGCATATTTTAATTTGTTTTTTATTTTATGTTTACCAACCGGCCGCCCACCACTATTGTTAGCGTGTCGTACCTGATGACTCTGTTGGTGACGGTACAGAGGAAGTGCATGAGGTCTCCGCAGGGGCCGCTGAAGCTGACCAGTTGCTCCACCGAATACCGACTCTTTAAGTAGAAGAAGTGATGGCCGCTGAACAACCCGCTAAACATCAAACATTCGGCAGTGTTACCACAACTAGACACTGTTATTCCATTATTAAACTATACATAGTATATATACATCGGCCAGGGGTGTACTAAGCCGAAAGAGTATCACTTTACTCATCCTAAGGAACAACTTTTACTGTGGCACTAACTCTGAATTCGAGATAAAAAAAAAATGCTGTTTCATAGATTTTGTCGACGACCAATCTACTTTTTCTATGGAACGGTATTTTTTTCTCGAATCCTAAATTGGTCCCACAGTAAAAGTTATTCATAAAGATTAGTTTGGCTTAGTACATCTTAGTACTGTAGCCGTATTATAATCTGTAAATCCCCACGTTTCAAAACTTGCTTCGAATTCAACTAACTACTAACTTCGGTTACAGATTTTATAATTGTGTTTTAAGTAATATTACGAAATTAATTTACTACCCTCGCCAAAAAACTCACCTCACGAAAAACAAAGTGTCGAAAGCAATCGTCCCAGTAGCCAGAATGTGATACAAATTGTCCCTTTCGTTTATATCGCCAGTATTATCTGAAGGAAAAAAACGTGCAATTTACTTCTTTATCTGTTCATAAACGTAAACTTACACCCTTCCTACTCAAGTCTTCATTCTAACAAAATATAACAAATCTTAGTAGCAGTCGCTTACCTGATATGTACCCCACCATAACTGCAACATGCACAAACATGATCCAAAACGTGGCAACGATCCTCATTATATGAATCAAAGACAGATCCTTATTCGCCGTATTCTTATTAAAAACCCTATTCCAGCCGTAGCAAACGGAGAAACACAGCAAAAGCCTGCAGAAGAAGCTGTTCTTTCTCCTATCATCCGTGCTGAGACTTGCAAAAGAGCTGTATTTCACTCTCGGACACGCTGCAAGGTTCTCCACCTGCTTACCACTGTTAGGGCACTGTCTCTTGTATTTACCACATCTATGGCAACTACCAGACATTCCCGGGTTCACCACATCTACAGGAGCTGCGAGTGACCTCGGCATTTTAGCCGTCATAAGATTTAAATTCACGCTCTCCGATAGAATATCATCCACACATTTAATTTCGTTGTTTTTCCTCTTAAATTCGTCGACCAGTTTACTCTCGCTGTTGTTATACGTCGGTAAATCGAAGCTCATGGATTGCTTCTTGTATCTTATACATTTCATCAAATCTAGGTCTACTAGAGTTGCTACGATAGCTACAATCACTAGTAACGTCGTGACAGTCAGAAGTAAAACGGCGCCGGCGTCATTTTCCATGCGGAATTCATTACGGATTCTTCTAGAAGACGTGATCTTCAGGGTCCGCGGTAAGGTTCGGTTAGTTTTCAGATTGTCTGCCAACATGATGGAAAAGTTGACGATAGATTCAACATCGTCTTGTGGACAGGAGCGAGGGAGGCAAACTCCCAGGACGATGTCGTACGACTGGAATTAAGAAGAATATTTATATCCTATCTTTTTAACAGAAGTATATGTTTATGCTTATCCAGGGTTACTGTTTAAAAATATACTAAGTCGAATGGGGGTAACTATATACTCATCCTTAATTACGACCGTTTGCATACGATCTTTAGAGCCGTAAGTGGCCATTGGTTACAGGCTACTTACTCACTCTACTACAAACTGGTCATCATTAGGTTCGACCGATTGCTTTGTTGTCTCTTTAAAGCTTTAGGTCTGGGATAACTAACAACCGCGCCGCCTCCCTGACCCGGTAGCCGGGGTTTAAGAATACTACTACGGTATCTCCTGCCTCTCGTAAGAGGCGACTGAAAGGGGACTTCTGGGCTCTAGGGTGATTAGAGTTGGGGCTCACATCACCCGTCCGACATGAGCCCTGGGAAGATGACAACGTGAGCTACGCACGTTGTCACCTTCCAGGGCTCTTAGGAGGTGCAAATGCACGTGCTAGGAGGCCACCGGTGCGTTCTACGGAGATCCCGGTGCCCTCCGTCAAGCACTGAGTCAGGCTACCGGGGAGGACTTAGTAGGTACAATCCTACATAACCCGGTTGTACCCCAACAGAACAGGGTATCTTACGAAGATTTCCCCCCTAGTTAAACAAGGAGGACAACACTTCAATGAGACACCTACATCTAAATTAAAACGTCTTGTAAAAATGTTTTGTAATTTCAGAAAGCTGTATTACTTTTTATCTTTTTTCTTCCCAGGGAATAAAGCCTACTTCCTGTCAAATAGGTCATACCTTGAGCATGGTGATCTTGGTGACGTTGAGCTGCAGGTGGAGAGTGGTGTAGGTGAGGTGGTACGGAGGTCGGTGGTCTGCCGCCGCCAATCGCGACACCAGCTCGTCCGGTTGCACCATCCAGCGCCAGTCGTTGATCTCTGGAACCGACTCATCAGGGTTACTATAGTAGACCACTTGCAATATCCGTTGATGTTAATAAAGATCTTTAAGCGTCAATAAATATTCTTCGAGGATTCCTTACAAGGATATCGGGTAGAGGTGTACTAAGCCAAAAGAGGGTCACTATACACGCCCTAATGAACAATTTTCACTTTGGGATCAACTTTTAATTCAAGTAAAAATAATCAGCTGTTTCATACATTTTGTCGTCACCGGTTTTTTTTTTTGATGGGTCAGCTGATTTTTTCTCGATTTCAGAGTTGGTTGTATAATGACTTAACAATGAGTGTAGTTACCACCTTGCGGCTTAGTACACCCCTAAGCGACCCTGTATGTTTAAAATGAGAAGGTTTTCAAGTCTTCAGAATATATATTTTTTTATGTAGATATGTTATCCGATTTCTTAACGATAGGACTCCCCAGTGCTCGTACTTCGAAAGACAACGCTATTCTATCATAGCAATTAGTTCAGAAGACTTCAACGAGCGCTACTATCTATATATCTACTTATCTGATGTCATAGGTGAAATAACACATTCAGAAGAATTTATATTTTTAATGTGATTTATAGTAGTAGGTAACCTACCTGCGTCAAAGTACTTCTGCCTCCGCAGCACAGAGTTAATGTAGTCGTTGTTGCGCAACAGAGCCACTGTCGCGTTGTCTATATGCTCTTTTGAATCGTTATCCTGAAATATATTTAACATAATTACTAAAAATATTGATAAATATTGTTTACACTCATATAGCTTCTCCGACTAAGTCTTCTTCTTTGTTGGATGCGATTTACTAACAAACAAGCACCCAAAGGGAAATCGTATTTCTATGAAGGTAGATTAAATAAATGAGTCGATACATCCCTACACATATTATAAATACGAAAGTGTGTTTGTTGTTTATTAGTTTGTTGTTTGTTCATCTTGTCCAAATGACAAAACGATATGATTTTTTGCATAGGTATAGGTACTCGTAGTTTGAACTTCAAACTATACGAGTATCTATGCAAAAAATCAAGAGTCATATCAGACTTCAGTCTTTGACACAGGCTATTTTTTTCCTGGTGAAATATAACGCGGGTGAAACCGCCTAACGTCGACTATCTTTTAAACGAAGCAACAAATTTGCTTCGTCTTCATAGGTCCAGATGCACATATTGTGTAATTTACAGCAGTTCAAAATTGAAACTTGTCGGATGATATTAAAACTCTTTACTCAAAGTCCATTGACTCTAAAGAACATTTGATTCTTTTGAGTCAATCACTTTGAACACACTAATTTAGAGCGTATTGAGTTAACTATATAGATAGTTTGGTTCTAGAGTCCTAGGTATTATCCTTAGGCTTAGTTGATCTCTATACCTAGAGTGTTATAAGTACAATACATGTATCTACTCACCGAGTGCATCTTGAATTATACAGATCATTTAGTTCTGGGCCAGAGAATAGGTAATAATCTTTTAGGCTTAGTTGATATTTATATAGATATTTTTGTAAAAGTGAATGTATTTCCTTGTATAATAAAGTGATTGTAATAACTCACCAGTCGCCAGCACTGTTGCTTAGAGCCGAGCCAGTACCGGCTTCCCGCGAACAGAGCTGACTGGTACCGACCTGACGCATCCACCGCTACAAACAATGAGGAGGGCGAGTTCATTATAAATATTATAAAAATAAGTATGTTCCTATACCACGAGTTTTGATAGGTTCGATATCGTATTTTGAAACACCCCATACATATTCTAATAGCGCCTCTAGGTGATATGTTAGTGTTTTATATAAATTAATGCTAATTAAGCAAGCAGTACATCGAGAGCAAAGAGTAGGTACAGTAATGTCGAGAGTCGCTGTTGTTGCCAGTCGTGGTCGCAGTCGCCAACATTTAAATGCTATCTTAAAAAACATAGGTTAACGATAGAAATATATTAGAATACTTATTGAATTATGTACACTACATTATAAAGAGTATAGTAACTTAAAAAGTACAGGACCGATTTCAAATATGCTTTTGTCGTTAGAAATAGTTTTTTACCGATAATATGCGAGTAATATGCTTTTATTATTGCTAGAAAATATTAGAGATCCTTACATTAATTAGAAAATCTACACAAGGTGTTTTTTTTTTTCTTCCATAAATTGATTTTCATAGCATGCGCTGCGGAAAGTATTGATGATACAATGTTATAGATCATATCAATATCTACAAAAAACTTCCAAACGTGCGAAGCCGCGACGAGCCGCTGGTTTCTAATATATTTGAACACGATCACGACACAGCACAGGAACCCATAGAGGATTTGTCTTAATAATTGTTAGTTATTTTAGACCGCATATTCTTTAGTTGTACGTACACATCAAACCATTATAAATTTTAAAGGCACCTACTTCAACATCTGAAAAAGAATATGAAAATCGCGAGCAAGACAATATCCAAACGGGACAACGTTGAAAAACAAATAAAGTATAGGTACTCAATGAATAAATCATAACGAGTGTTAATAAGTAAGTGCGCGCGCGCAGCAGTCTGCAGGCGATCGCAGCACGCGAACGCAATGAACTTCAAAGAGCGTTCACTTTGCGCATGAAAGGGGCGAAAGTTGCGCAACTGCACATATCTATTGAAAGTGCGTTTACAGCGCACGAAATATGTAGTACGGAGATACTCGTATGTGAAAATAAAACTATCCCACTCCTCCTACCAATCGAAGTTCCGATCGGATGACAGGAGAAATCCTCTTGACATGACATATGAGAATAAATTAAGTTTTCAAAAACTGGTTTCATAAGTGGCCGTAAAGGATAGGGGGGTTTTCCCCGGATAGTAAAATATGAGCTTTACGAACGTCGATTGTTTTCAATTATGTTATGTAACCGACATCAAAAAATAATCTCGTATAAGAATCGTAACCGAAGGGTAAACCGGGACCATATTATTATTATATGTCATTCTCCGCTTTTGACTAGACTATTCTTAGGCTTCACTGTGTCCGTCCGTCCGTTTGTCTGTCACCAGGTTGTATCTCATGAACTCTCATGAACATGAGCTAGCTAGGCAAATGACATTTTTTTAAAATAATATCTTTCGGATTCCGCTTTAACAACAAATACTAAAAATGTTGTGTTCTAGATAACGGTACGAAACCCTTCGTGCGCTAATCCAACTTGCACTTGGCCGATTTTATTTCTTATTATTGAACCCCGATTTCATAGCGGTTGCTGGACCGACTTACGAAAATCTTTTTGGATTGATTGAATTAAATAAAATCAATATAAATTTTTACTTAATCGATCTAGGTACCTACTGTGGTCTAAGAAATAATTGTCCGCCGATTTAATTCGGCATTTTTTTTATTATCAGGAAGATACCTTCACGTACCTATGAAGAAGTTAATTGTTAGTACTTCCCGAACATGTATCGCTTTCTATTTTATTTCTTGTATTCCTTTTAATTTATTTTTTGTTTGGTAAAAAAATGGTAGATAATAGTAAAAAATATATGTATGAAACCTCACGTTCGATAATTTAATTAGTTCGGATAATCGAGTGCGGGGCAGAAGTAGCAAGCGAAAAGGAGGGTAGCTCTGAGTTAGCAGATCGTTTAAGTGGTCGTTCGGATAATCGACGCACTGCTATGTTGTTATAATTTTAGAATTACAAAACTTGAAAAGATTTACAAACAACTGTATGTAGTTTATTCACTTTGGTCCTTAATTATGAATGTAAATAACGGACGGATAGAGCGAAACTATACCGGTTCCTTAAAATAACCAAGGAACCCTAAAAGGAAATTGTAAAAGTATGGTGAAGGCTGCGAATTTTCCAGTTTTCGGTGGCTTTAGATCAAGGGAGTAGTTCCCCCAAAAAAGTTAAGGAAATTGACGCATTTTACCGGCTGATTTTAATATTTTGATAAAGAAAGATATACCTGTAGGAAATAAGAATTCTCAATATCGATATGAAAATAAAACTAATAATAGTAAGTGAACAACCTCCTATTTTTCCTGTCTGTTTTTCTAACTTGAAAATGAAGTTTTGCAAAAGTAAAAGATGCCGTAGGAAGGTAGATTAATATGATTAATTTCGTCGTGTATAACTCACCGTCATAAGCCCATGCTCTCCCATCCACCAGGTCTCTGAAGAGCAGCGCCATGTCATCCCAGCAAGCCTGCTCTAACGTCAAATGCATCCCATTGTTGATCTTAGGCCACACACCGCTAAGAAACACCGGGTCGTACACCGTGAACAAATGCTCGAGCACATCCCCGCGCTTCCAAGACTTCAAGCCTTCCTTCCTCAAAGAACCTGCGTCTTGGCGTCTCGCGGACTCTACGTTTAAAACCAACAAAAGTATGCAAAGTTTTTGTAGTAGCAACATTGTTTACGTTATTTTCTCCCGTTATTTGTTTGCGTGCGAGCCGCGTCGAGTCGGACGAGAGATAGACACGCGTGGTGAAGCAGCTTCGTTTGTTCTACAGGGTTACTCTGTTACACTTAGGCCTAGAACAAACGGCGTAACGCGGCTGCAACGAACTGCAAAATTCTAGTTACTTTAGAATTTCTGCTATAGACACATTAGAGAGACCGCACCTAGCGCAACCATTTTGAAACGCTTTGCAAATCAGTACAACAAGATGGCAGACTACGAAAAAAGGAACACCGAAATGAGTCTGACCTTGCGGCGTGTGTGGAAAATAACTAGTTTCAAACTAAATTTCAAAAAGGGTTTCGTTGTAGATGCGTTATCTGTCTGTTCAGGGCCTTAGGGATAGAGCTATACATGTGCTGGCGTAAGTCGTTAAGTCTCCGTCTATGTTTTTTGGAAGATGGAGCGATTAACGATAATGCTACTTGTTGCACTAGATGTATAATCAATATTTTTTTATTTTCTACTGCTGAATGCGTAGCGGAACACCTCTTTCTTCACCTCTAACACAATCTTTTGTTCTATCAATTAATCACGACGTCCAGACCCACATTATAGCTATCGGGAAATAGAGAAGCCGGTAACGAGTTTCATATTCTGGTAGTTCGTACAATGAAAGTTGACGCAAAGTGTACAAGGTGCGAAGCAAGCGATACACAGCGGTTTGCTGCTTTAACTAGCCTCCTTCATACAGAAATAACTCGACTTCAACTTGATAGCTAGGGATCGTTTCTGCCGATGACTAATATTTTTCCTTCGAAGAATAAAAATAGTATATATTTAATTAATAACTTTGATTTTTATAGAAACTAACTAAGCACAACTGTCAAATATTTTTCGACAACTTGTACGAAAAATTAGTGCTACCAAACCAATCTTTTTTTATTAGGCTCCCATTTTGCCAACGATACTTACCTAGTGATGATGCGACCTTATAAAATATATCGGGCTTGGCTAAAAGAAACGATTCACTCGCGACTAAACGTAAGAGTTCTGGTAATCTATATATATATCCCACTTAAATGCCCTTATGTTAAAAGTAAACCTGTATAGGTACACAGTGAATGCTAGACCTACACTTCACTCCAGCCAGTTGTAAACATCAACTCCAATCAACGCTTTATTATATGCTTGTTATCGATTAACACAAAACTTACTTTCTTTTTCAATCCACTATCCGAAACAGTTATGATTGATACAAACGGAAATTGCTAATATCGTTAACGTAATAAGAGCTCGTAAATACATGTTACTATTTCAAAGAGCGCGTTAGTTGCGAGTTATTGGCCACATTTGTTATTAAAACCGTGAGAGTACTACCATTAATTCATGAACAAGAAAACGTATCAATTTGTGCATTTTCGTAATAAACATGCCGATAGCAGTTCTACGAACAATAATAACGTTTATTGTCTTCCGTAATACCATTTAGAATTTATGCACATACTCTGCAATACTGCGAATCATGCTTTACCTTACCTTAACATACCATGTCTGTAATAAGTTTCAAAACGTGCATAGCCACTGATCATATTCTAACAATATCTGGGATCGATTTCCTTCATATTCCATTACAGGAGTCAACCGTCATAATTGCGATAAACATTGTTTTGTTTTTACTCCCACAAATAACCGCAATACTGCAAAATAAAATAGTTTTAAGGACAACAACTTAATACTTCGATGCTTCACGATTGGTTCCATTCTAAAAACTTTTTATTAACCCCTGGTTCAACAATAAAATTATTAACAACCAGTGACAGCTATTTGTACGGCCATTTTATTCTATTATTGCCCATCTCCTGAGACCACCTGGGTGAACTGTGGAAAAACATATTTTTTCCTGGCCACCGCATTTTCAATATTTTAATTCATATTATCGCACGTTTTCTTTTTGTTACCGGCTAATACTCACACTAATTTTCAAGTAGTTCAACTATTATAAAAGCCAAAAACTGACCATTTTGGTTGAACATATTGGAATAGCCTAAAATCACATTTAATTGCCTTAACTTTATATTGAGGTGAACCGTCACACACCTCAAATGTACTAACTGGCTATTGTATATTCATCAGAAGCGATTCGCAGCAATATTGTATAGCACAGAGTGGCTAGTCAAACACTCGCAATATATAAAGACAGTGCTCAATAACTAGCTAGTTCGTACAAAAAAGTGACATAAATAATTTTATACACTGTGTATGTAACCTTAAGACATTGCACACCTTGAAGATTGTGCGTGACCTACCAGTCAGTGTTTGCTTATTCAAAGGAACACCTCACATATGTAACACATCAACAAAATAAAACAAGCAATATATTAGTAATAATACATTTATTACCTGTCAATACGACATAGATTACAATTATTACTCCATGTACTTAGTAAATACAATTAGCTAGATTTATGTCCAATAATCTGATACCGTATTTAATTCACTGCAGGAGTCTCGCTCACACACACACATACACACAAGACGCACAAACATTGCCTTATACTTGAACGGTCTCGTACATAAAAACCTTAAAACATCCTACGATGCTATTGCTGTCGTACCTAGTAACTGTTTGGTCTCGAATTGATTCAGCCCCGGATCCAGGATTGGGTAAGCGGGGGCTACTAGCCCCGAACGCTCATTTTATAGGATATAAATAAGAAATGGTAATTGGTTTCACGAAACGCCTAGGCGCTTTAATCAAATATGGTCCATCGTTTATATTCAATATTCTGTGTTGGTTGTCGGACGTGTGATTGTAACACGTGCCTAACAGGAAATCCCCGTCGCATTTAAAATTAAACCTAATAGAGTAAAGACGTCGTAGATCCGGGGCTGATTCAGCAAGATGTGACATAGGAGATACGCTAATTTGTAACTTAAACAGAGATGTACCCGGATATTTTATATTTTTATGGACAAGTTAGGAGAATACTTTACAATCGAAATGTTCACATCTGTCGGAGTCGCTTGTTGGGCCGCTGGCCGTCCATGAAGCCGCCCTGCCAAACAAAAGTAACATTTTAATAACATATATCTTATAATTACACAAGCTTGTAACTCACGATTGTCAGTCGAATCCGTCGACCCGGTCACGAGAGCGAGTTACAAGCCAATGTAACTATAACTATGTCTTAATTTAATTAAAACATATCTTGTGGTTTGAGGCGTAGAATTTGACCCATGTGCCCTTTCACTCACACCATTCCTTTTTTTTTTAAACACGGAAACATTGTTTTAAGTTTCATGTTGATAATAATATAGTTATTATTTTTACCCAAAAAAAAACTTTTATTGCGGATAAGTACTCTCATAAAAAATGTGCATGTTAATATATACAATACAATATTGTGTATGAAAACTTATTTCCCCTTGTTATTCCGCCTAAGATTTAATATTTAATTCTCTATGAAGACACATCAAAAAAGATATCAACACGAGACAAAGATTATTTTAATTGTAAAGTAAAGTAATATTTATATGATAATTGAAAGTAAGATTTCTGAAACCATAAGTGTTGTTTACGCTAGTCGTATTTTAATGGTTACAGACGTTAACTACAAAAGAGAAAAGAGAATAACCTGAATTGAATACTATATGAATAAAGTTAAACATTCAGTTCAGTTCCACTACTCTGGGAGGGAGGCGGTCGGAATAGAACGAACATACTCGTACGTTGCGTGGTTATATATCAAAGTTACCTTCACTCAGCGTTCTACAACAGGTAGTTCTGAAAAGAATGCATAGAACATTGTTAAGGCACAGAATTGCATACATGCGCCCCCTCTCGCTCGTACTATTTCAGTTTTATTTATTTAGGTATACAAGGTTTTCAGCTAGGGGTGTACTAAACCGAAAGGGAATCCACTATATTCATCCTAAAGAACAACTTTTTTACTATGGGATTAACTCTGAATTGGAAAAAAACATCAGTTTTTTCCAACATTTGAATTTGAACGGCTGATTTTATTTTCTCGAATTCAAAGTTAGTCACATAGTGAAAGTTGATTCTTATAATAAGTAAAGTGACCCCCTTTCGCTTAATATACCCCTAGCCCATAACCTTGTATAATTAATGCATTTTATTGTGAAAATACCTGCTTTGCCATTTTTTTGAGAATAATATAACACATTTTTTTGTGAAAAACAAATGATTACAAAAAAAACATACATAAAAATTGTTAATATATATATTGTGATGATAAAAATTGTAAGACATCGGTAATGTTATATTTAACATGATGCCCGTAGTCTGTTCTTCAAATAATAAATCTATAAGTTAGATCTTAATAAAAGTGATTTAGTGCGAGCGAGGGGGCGCATGCACCCAACTATGCGCCTCAATGGCAAAGAGTCTTGCAGGGGCTGATCGTAATATGTCCAATGTTAATAAAACATTGTTCTCAATGTTGTACTGCATTTCGTTGCACATCTTTCTATGCACTCGTTTCTAGTGAATAATAAATATGGCGTCAACATGCAAAAACAAGCGTTTGTACATTGCAAAAAAATACAGCAAAATGAAGCCGAGTAAAATTAAATATGTTCATGGGATCTGTTCCGTTGGTTTTAATATGAAAGTAATTTTAAATTAATTAAAAAAAAGATGTATTTATAAAAAAAAATATAATCAAAACCATGATCTGAATTGGTCCCAGAAAAGGTCTACTTGTGTATAAGTGTAAGATTGAGGTTTAAAAATATTTTAATTTTACCTTTATAAAGCTATGTTGTCTTCCATTAAATACAAAGTTATTTTAAATATAATACCCCGGGTACATAAGAAAAATAATTAGCCATTTTGAACGGCGGCCTTCTTGGATGTGATATTTGTCATTCTACTAGTCAAGCTCTTACATTTGATACCCATATTGAGGAAGCCGTCATAAATAAGTAATCCGCCATTTTCTGCCTGCCGCCATTTTTACCATTTGGCCATTTGGACTTCCATCCTCTTAAGGGTTGGTTTTTGATATCTATAAACAATTTTTTTATTCTAGGACTAACACATAATTTTTTTTAATATTTTTCCTAATTTGTAGATCAAAAATTGTTGTTCATAGTCATCAGAAGTCAGCGTGAGTAGGTAAGTCAAAGTCAAATCAAAGTCAAATCATTTATTGGCCTTATAACTGCGTTTGTTACACTAGGCAAGTCAATACGTACAATAATGAATTATAATATTATGACGAAACAAGAGTTAAAATTTAAAGAAAAATTAGAAAAAATAAATTTGTGTCTAGATAATAATGTTAAATTTAATATTGATGTCTGATTACTATATACATAATACTTAGTTATATATCAGTCCGGTAACATTACAAGTCAAGTATTGTTTAATGTCAATATCCATTTTAATTAATAATTCGAGAATGAATATTCAGTCAGATCAGTTTGTAAGAATTCTTTTACTGAGTAAAAAGCAGTGGATACGAAGATTTTTTTTTAATTTACACCTAAAATCATTGCCATGTAAGTTAGCTACAGGACGAGGTAATTTATTGAACATACATATCTTAATCCAGATGCCTAGTAACCTTAGCTAGTAACCTTACACATGTATGAAATGAGTGGTGTATATTTACCGGACGTCCGGGTCCCATGAAGGGCTGCGGGGGCATGTACGTGTTGACGGGCGCGAACCCGCCGCGCGGGAAGGCGCCGCCGCGACCGAACCCGCCGCGACCGCGCGCACCTGACACATCACACCGCACATCTTATGACACTCGCTCACTCAAACAAATATACCTCACACAATACTAACATTGTTTATTTTCACCACAAAAACGAAAAATCACATCAAACTGGCACAAGGCTTATCGCTAAAAAGCATATTATCCATACATTTTGTAGGAACTAAATCTTAAATTAAATTTAGCGTAGACGGATTTACTGTTCTAACCGACTATAAAAAATAGAGGACGCTCTCAATATAGCTGTTTTTAGTTACCTGATTATTTATGGCAAGTTAAAAAAATATTTAAAGGAAATAACTACACTAATAGTTCCATAAAAGATGTATTAAAATAAACCCAGTAGTTTGGTTTATAAAATAAAAAGAAGAGAAATATTGTAGACGTACGCATGTCTGTAATATACAAGTAATCATTAGATACATTTGTATAAATTGTATAGATAGATTGTATTGTATTGCTGTATATTTTATTTTGCTTTGTGTGCAATAAAGCTATATTCATTCATTCATTAAGTGATTCAATAACTATATTATGTATGTATTAGATAATTAACATTGTTGTCTGTGACTATATTTAAAGTACAAAAATGAAATAAAAATGATTGCGGATAGCTGTTTGTTACCTCTGAAGTTCCCCCGTGCGTTGAAGGCGCCGCCGCCGCCGCCGCCGCCGCGCGGTCTGAACGCGTTGTTTCGGTTAGCGTTGGGGCTCGCGTTGGTGCTCGCGCTCACGTTGTTGCTGTTGTTGCGGTTCTGCTGCTGCGAGTGCTGCCTCTTGTTCTGCAACAATGTGCCGTTCAGCTGTTAATTATACACAGACTAATCACAAAAGCGTTATGATTTTCGGAAAATAAAGGAGTGTTTTATGCTTAAATATCGTCATATGCTAGCTTCAATGCTCAGACATAATGTGGTGTCGCGTTAACGGCTTGATTTCATTTTTGTCAATTTGCCCAATATTTGTTTTGTATTCACACAGTAGTGTGAATACAAAACAAATATTACTGACACTGTGTGTTTCACTTCTTTCCCAGCTTATTTTGTACGATCCCCTGGACTAATTCAATTAATTCAGGGCTGAGATTTTATTTAATTTTTTTTTAGTTAAATATGGCGTCATGCTATAAGTGTTTTGTCAACAGTTAGTCAATGTCAAATTAAAAATGAATGTTGTTATTGTACCTTGTTGTTGTTAGCGTTGTGCGCCTTCTGTTCGTCGTCGTCGCGGTACTTGGAGACGGTGACGAGGAATCCGTTGATGCGCAGCTCACGATCCAGCTTCAGCGCGCGCTCCACGCTCTCCTTCTCGTGGAACGTCACCCGCACTACGACAACATAACGTACGTACATTTAGAACTGGTCAATAGATCGCTCAGAGTCACTGTAAATATTAACTCACCTACTTTAGCAATAGCGACCTAATTAAAGCTTTTTGATCATATTAGACAATGAAATGGCAACTTTTACGAGACGATCTCTCTCTTTCTCTCGTAGTGGTCATCTATGTTGAAGGTAAGAACAGCTCTACAACAATTAATTCGTTTTATTATTTCCATTAACAGAATAAATCAACTATCAGTCCACTATACTACAGTCTAGCATCCGTGATAAAGTTTTTAATCATTTTGTGAAATAAACGCATGTCAATAAATTATTAATTAATTTCAATGATTATTTTTTAAATATTAGTGTTATTTAATTTTAAAGAATATAACAATATATTTTACAAAAAAACTAGAAAGGTGCCGGAAGCAGAGCCGTAGCCAAGCTAGCCGATAGTTCTAACTACAGAGTCTGGAACTCTAAATTACAGTATCTAACCCTCGATTCAACCATCTAGAGAATAAAGAGCATTCACTAGATGGTTGATGGTCAAGGCGTAAACTAATGCGGCGCCCATTTTCGAAAACTTTTCGCCATAGCTGTAAACAAATTTTCTATGACACGACTGGCGTGTCAAGCGTCACAGGAATTCTTTCTTAATTTGAGGGTGTTACAATCAATGAAAAAATGACTCGCATATCGTGTCATAAGCCACAAGTTATAAAAATGGATGACACGCCTGTTGTGCCATTAGCAATTAATCGGTTAAGTGTGAGGCACTACGCGATGTACCTATTCGTATTCACAAAGCCGCCTGCCTACCTGCGGCCAAAACAATCATATACCAAAGTAAAAGAGAAACAGGGACTTCATTTCAAGGCTTTACAAGCTACATTTTACTTGATGGCAACGAAACTATTCTTAGTCTCTTTAAATGACTTTACGAGTGTATTTTTTACCATAATACTACTTATTAATAATTTGCTTTTTATTAAAAGTCGGGAAAACTTAAAAGATTTTAGTTATCTACGACTCTAATTCGGTCACGCCGCACTTGCTAAACAAATTTGACAGTGCTAAAAATACAGCCATCTGTTTCTTTTTGAAAAAGAGAGGAAACCATTTTAGAACTGTCACAAACAGTTAGTTGTTGGTCCGAATTGGGGTCATTGAAGATGTGGATTTCTAATTTATAGTATAAATCCAGACACTTAACGCTTTTCAACGAACATGATGAAACGATATACTATAGCCATGCCTTCTAAAACTGGCCTTAATGGTAACTGTTCCCTGTTTGTTTGAATGTTTAGAAAGTCACTTCTTAGACCTACTTAGGGCTACACTATCTCCGTTGTGATGTCTTCATATTGAGCCCTGCGCGATAAAACCACATCGAGAGGTTTAATAGTCGGTCGATAATCGAATCGTTTAACGAGCCATTGAGTTAGACGTTTTAACTGAAATCCACTTGTAATAAGATGTAATAATAGCTCTGTCAGGAGCAAGAGCTAACTTTCGAGCAAGCGTTTGAAGATTTAAGAACTCCTGAGGAGCTAAGGCGAAACACGTGTCGACAAAGTTAGATATATAATAAGCTGAGGTGGTGAGAAGGAACTACATAATGTTTTTCTCGCGATTTCTCGCGCTGAAGACAAAACCAAGCAGAAACACATTAGTAAAATAATATCTTATTACGTTGAACAAGGTTACGTTACTGAGTACAGCCCTTGTCTCGTTCAGGAGCACTGTGTTGTGTGGATAAAATTGCTCGCTTACTAGGCTAGTTCACAGCTCAATTGACAGGCCGTAGTCGATAAACGCAGACTCAATAGCCGTTGACCTGATATCAATACTAAATGCTTATACATACTCGTATAACGAAGCGAACATAATCTAGCCTAGCGCAGCATTTAAATAGCACGCACTTGCTTTGCGCAACACATATTATATAGAATTACAGTAGTAGAGTCGCGACCACTATCTGTACATATTTAGGGATATCGACTACACATTTCTTGATTTTGATTACGAATATCGATTCGTCAATTCGACCCAGTTGTCGGAGAGCGGAAGAAGTAAAGCGCGGGAAAGAGAGGGGCTTTGAACTAGAAGTTCGGTTAAGTGGACGTTCGTATACTCGCAACCTTTATACGTTCAAATTCAATCATCGCGACGCCTAAGACTGTCATGTCAATATACAGTTCGACAAATATATCTTAAGAAAGGGCTGTACAATTAGTACAGATTACCGCCAAGCTCTTGAAAATCAACCTACGGAAGCACACGAAAACACCAAAGAAAAAAAAAACATTCCCGACGTGTCTGCGAAAATCTCCTCCATTTGTAAAGGCGGTTGAAATAGCACTTCTTACCTATATCAGCGAAGCGCCAACATATGCAAGTCCGAGTGTAGATTATTAGAAAGGGCAATAAAAGTCAGTGATCCACAGAATATAATACCTAACTACGTCTATTTTGGCCTTAATACGAACTAGTATGTGTAGTTTGTTACGGACGAGCGCTCAAGTCTATAAATGGCGTAAAATATCATAATTTGCATGAAGCAGGTGTAAGGGTGACCACACACAGCATTTGGATCTAAGAAATTATTATTTTCTGTTATTCAAACCCGGCGGAACTAGATTGATAGGAACGGATGATCTAAATTTGTTTATTAGGATACCGGTTTTTATTCCGGTATTCGGTATTTATAAAAAAAACATGTAGTTTTTTTTATTAAGTGCTAAAGAAAATAAAGTATAAGAATTTAGTTAATTTTGAAATGGCAGACGTGTATTTAGATTACTCTTTTATAATAATAATAATAGTACTTTATTTCAGATACGAGATCCATAGCATTTGTAATACACAAAGAAAAAACAACAAAATACAACAGATTAAAAATTGTGTCAAAAACATACATATTTTCAAAATTAAAGATTAAGAAATAAAATTTATAATTTTATCGGTATTACTATGACCGTTTTTCACAAATTCTAAATTGGCCATCATAGTTTATCAGTAAACATAATATAATGACCTCTTTTCAACTAAACGCAAGACTAGTCAATATCCCCATATCACAATACTCATATTTTCCCGTGACTCCTGATATAACTAAATGGTGCGAAGGCAAGGGCTAGGCTAGTATACACGTGGCAACATTGCCGGTACCAGTTTTCTTAAACAAGAACGAAGTGCGAGGTAAATCTTAAGGCTCGAATTCGTCAAGGTCACACACGCCCTAGCAACGTACATGGTCACACCATGGTGTCATTACCTCGAGAGCTTTTGGCACAAACCATTTAATAGCCTAAGTCCATAATAAAAACTCTTGATTGAATCGAGTTAAAGATAAATTGCTACTTTGATGAATTCTTATGAAATTGCTTATGTTGTATGTAATGACACTACTCATTGGGGTCAATGACTTCCAGTTGCCATCTGAACTTGTAAGATAGACAAGAAACTAATTATCTTGCATAAACAGTTCATTGTTTCGGTAAGGAAATAAAAAATGGATAAGTAACTGTTCATACAATGATAACGACTTCAATTCGGCAGGCGTTAATACACATTTTTTTATTTCTTTTATGTTGATTAACAAATATAAATTCACGTATCGGTCCAGTCCTAAAAGAAGATAACGACGAATTCAGATCCTCCTTCATTTTTGTAGACGGTAAAAAAGGAATTATTTTTTAATAACATGTAGTTAGAAGGCACTTCAAAAAACGCGACCGCTAAATCTTTAACTTGTCCATCATCCTTACATAAGGATGGTACATACCCAGTGTCACTGTCTCAACTAAGACAAATCTATTGACAGCACTCACATCTAAATACGACTAGCTGTTTAGGCTCTAGGGCGTGCCCAAGAAATATACATACATACATACATACGTATACTCGAAAACATAACCCTTCTTCTTTTGCAGTCGACTAAAAAATATTACGTTAAATACAGTAAAAAATTTTTACTGTATTTAACGTAATACATATCTATGTACGCGTATATATTTCTTTTCGTCGCGAAGCGAACATGATGTAGCCCTAAATAAAACTTATGTTGTTTGCCAAAAATATTTCGTCCGAAACATGTAAAGGTCAAGATTACGCGTTCGTGAATTTTATGAGCATTTGCAGGACCGGGTTCTTGCGATCATTTGAGTAGCTTTTGATCAAGATTTTATTGTCGAATGAGGCAAAAAGAAACACCTTTGACGACTTGAATTTCATATAAAAAAGTGTATTTGTGTGTGCGCGCTTGTTATGTATATTTTGATGTGAGTGGCGTCAATAGATTCGTCTTAGTCGTGAGAGTGACACTGGGTAGGTATATCATAATAAAAAAGAAAGACTAAATTAAGGATGATACAGGTTCAAAGATTTAGTAGTAGGGTTTTTTTGAAGTCTCTTATAACCGCTTCTTTGATAAGAATTTAATGTTAAATTATCCGCAACCTCTCAGCGGCTTTAGCAAAACTTATAAACAGTTGTTGGTAGTGGCAATCCAATGGTTCGAAGTGGTTCCAGGAGTCTTTCGGCCGTTTTGACAACTGAGGTTCACATGGAGGTATTTTCCTTCCTTGTTAGCAATAGAAAAATGTTATTCCTTATTTCGGAACCAGTTCCCAGATAAGAATTATTCAAAAAACTAGTTGTTAAACAAGTGCCAAAATATTTTGTTATATAACCCTTAAGAACAAAGGTCGGAAGGAAGATTACCAAGTATCAAGCGATTATGGAGTCTGATTGTTAATTTAACCACCAAGCGATATTGCATGTACATTCATGTGTTCCAGTTAGAGCGGCCGATTCCAACAGCACCACAAGCTACAATTGAGATACATATAAAAACTAATATGCTGACCATCAGGCTCATATCTACTTATTCAAAACTATAAAAATGATAATTCCTAGCAGTAAGCCAACACAGACTGAAAATTATTATGATGATTAATTTCTTACTGGACATAACTTATGAGACATTTTTCTTTTTAGACACAAGACGTGCAAACCATAAACGCTAAATATACAAAGATCATTGCATGCAGGGGTATGAGTAGAAAGTCATATCTATCAATGACATGTTTTGTTAATGGCACAGCCGATTCCCAAATGACCTAAATGAATAAAAGTGTTGAATACTCACATATCTTGTACTTGGTCTTGCTGAACTCGTGCAGATGCGCGACAGGTCCACACTGAGTGAACAGAAGCCTCACATAGTCAGAGCTGGCCTCGTAGGGCACGCCCACCAGGACTGCGGTCTCAGCGCGCGACTCCACTGCCACACCGATCACTTGACCCTCCAGGACTGTGCCATCCTCGCTCAGTGCCTGTACCAACATGTCTATCAACTCGAGTCTAAGGAATGACTGGTTAATGAGGTGAAAGTGTCTCATCCAAACTATCAACAAACAGATGACTCAATAAATAATACCTAGCAAGTTTAGCAGTCACTTGCACCAACCATTTCACAACTTTTTTTTTTATTTAACTCATGGTTAATTTAGCTGGTACGAGCAACACTAGGGAGTTAATTTTACGCCATCTGTTCTTGTTTTGTATATCTGTCAGTTCTTAGGAAAACACGATGCCAAAAATTACTGCTCTAATTTTAGTCAGTACACACTTGTGAAAATTACTTTTATAATACCGAGATATTAAAGAAGACAAATTGAAAAGGCTGCAGATGAAGCACTTTCACATTTTATACATTACAATATAAATTTAGCAACTTGTGTTTAATTTCTTGCAAAGTACATTATTGTATTATTATTATATTTTTGTAAATACAATAATTATTAAACTTTATACACTAATAAAATACAGTTGAGGAAATTACTTTCTGTGCTTTATACTTTTTGAATTGAATTAACGAGATATCTGCTAACAGAAAAATTACCTTCATCAGCAAATAAAGCTGTTAAAACAAAGTTTAACATAATATACACTTAGAAATGATTAATACAATGTTAGCATACCTAACCACATACAACCATACCACGGAGACACAGAGGAACAAAATATCAACTGCTAATTTAAAATTTATTTTTCCTATTTACAATTTTGTCCCTCCAAGGTAGATGAACACCTTTTTGTCCTCTTTGCATGCTAGACCTACTAAAGTTTATTGAATTTTAAATATAACTAACATAACATATAATAACATAACTTTTTAACATAATTTATGTGAAATCTGAACTGACTAAGTACACTCAAGATATGAAACACAGACTACCTGTTCAGGCATGTTATGCTTTGGTGTTCACTAATTATTATAATTTATGGCGTTTTTAGCAAAATTGCTTAAAAATACAAGTTGTAGCCTAGCATAAGAATATAGGAAGATATTACAAAAGAAAAAATAATATAACCACTTTAGATATATTTACAGAGACTATGAAACAGTTAAGATATTATTGTTTACATCAAAATGATTGTGTAGTTTACATGAACTAAGTATGAGCATTGTATATGTAATACATAAGTCTCTGTAAATAAATTGTGTGCATACTTTAAATACCAATAATATTACCTATTATTCATAACATGTACTAACTCAATAAATAAATAGCTAATAAGTGAAAATTTGTATACAAAATATGCACAGACAGTCCCTTAGCTTACCAGACCTGCAAGTGCACACAGTAAAACAACATGAGTGTGTCATGTGTATGTATGCTGGTCAGCTGATCTACCACCTCACATAGCAAGTCATAATTTAGACAGTTACTGAGCAACAAGGATCAAGCCCAATGGGTGTGGGGCACGGTAGGAGACCAGCCGGATCTAACATTCAAATAGTCACTCATTCTGACTCCATCCAAGTGGCAATTTGGAAAAATATAACTCATAGCCTTAATTAAAAGCCTTCACGGCACTAAATACTACTTCTCATAATTAAAATTAAAATGTTAATCAAACTTTTGTTTACCTTGTCCAGAGACTCTTTGTTTTTGAATTCGACTATAGCCGATAATGTCGGAGTTGTGGTCAGTTCTGTTACAATGATTGGACCACGTCTAAAAAGAAAAAAATATTTCTTTCGTTAATACTCCGCAGTGCCGGCAGTCAAGCGTTCTGAGTGCCGTTCACACCTCCAGAACAAAAACATTTAACAATAGGCATAGACATTTAATATTGCAAAGAAATTTATATTTACTACAGAGCATTATGAAATTCAGGGATTGATATTTGAATGTTGCCAAATACAAAATTTATGAATACAACAATATGACAACAAGTGGTATACTCACTTTACGCTGGTGATTTCTCCATATTGGGAGAAAAGCTCCTTGAGTTTCTCTTGATAGTCAAAGAGGTAGCTCGAGGGCAGGTTCTCAACCAGAAGTTTACCAGATTCCACTTTCTCTTCTTCTTTTTTCTCTGGCTCCGCCGCTTCTTCAGCGGCGGTCTCAGCGCCTCCGTCAGCAGGCGCGTCTGCGCCAGCCTCAGCGGAGTCTCCGCCCGCGCCCGCCTCATCTCCCTGCTCCATGAGCTCTGTGTCACCGTTATTTTCTTCAGCCGCGACCTCTTCTACCGCAGGCTCAGCCTCAGGTGCCGCCTGTTGCGGCTCTTCGGCAGGCGTGGCCTTGCCCTTTGGCGTCTGATTTCTCGCACCGCGACCTCTTTTCGGAGCGACCATTCTGTTTGATTACGCTGAAATTTACACATAACAATATAATTCCATCTCGTAAAACAGACCTCGGCCGCGAGTACATTTCCCGCCATATCTATTTTCCGCCGAAAACTTATATACCATACCTTGGCGCCGATTCTCAGATCTCAAGGACAAAGTTTATACCGCGCGAAATGACATACACGTGAAATAAGAACTTAATTACACATAAGAACAGCGATCTCTAAAGAAATTAAGTAAGCGTCACTGTAAAGATAACGGTAAATTTATTGTAAGGGAAGCATCCATACGCGCCATGAAGCATGGTTTTTGCCAGTGGAAAATTCACGAACTCCGCGTCATTGGGCTTGTAAAGCATCGATCGCTGATCTCATTCTATTATGAAAAGTGAGGCATGACACCTCAAAATGTACTCACCGACAAAGATTATAGAACTTTAATCCACGCTAAAACACTTTTTTACAAAATGACGCCAACTTTAAGCAATAATAACATTAATAACACGAAACCGGCATCACGCAAGCGCAGCCGCCATTTATCATAGAGATGGACCGTTTCGAAATTTTCCGAGTAGTGAGATTTAGATCGATTCGATTAATATTCTGCAAACTTAGCACTTACACAGAATATAAAAACTACGGGTTATTTTATATTCTTCTGAACTACAGTTGCCTAGTTATTAATAGCCTTAGGACTGAAAATGAAAATTAATAATAAAGCAAGTTATCGAATACCTTATGCAAAGAAACAAGGTATTCCGATTAGCCTTGGGTAACTCAGATCTGAGCCGGCTAAAATGTGCAGATAACACCAGTTTGAGCTGTGGAGTCACGGTCCAAGCCTAGACCAAACGCTCAAAACGCGGCACGCGGCACATCATTTTATATGAACAAAACTCGTGAGCGTGAGCCGAAAATGAGCTCAATCAATCGCGAGACCCGTCGCGATGGCGAACCACGTGTGCATGAGCAAGATAGATTGATAGAGAAAAAAGTGATGAATATAAATTTCTACGTAATATAGAGACAGATGTGATCTGGGTGATGTTTCATATATGTATATGTGCTGTGACTTACTTGGAACGTAGCTTAGAACCGAAAACTAAATCCTAAGCCATTTTCGTTAATTAATATTAATATTGTTAATGTAGGTACAAGTAAATTTTACTGTTCAAGATTGCTGTTTAGTTTTGGATTCATCAAAATTTTGGTAAGTCATTGCACGGGTCAAGTGGATAATATGATCTGGTCTGGCTTTCATTTTCCTCGCTTTTGTCAATGGCGCATTTTTATCCATAAGAAGTTTTTTGAGTTTGATTTTTAGCTTATCTAGACACCACCGGTTCGCAGGGCTGACTCAACTCCATGAGCCGTGAGCTAATCCGCAGCTCAGTTGTGTTACCCATGTCAAATTCCGATATTTCTTTTCGTAACTACTTCACTCTCCGTATCACTCAATTTTATACACAGGGATAAAATGTAAGATTGCATTTGTTGCAGTTTATTCTTAGATAACAATAAGTAGAACTGTTGCGAACTGTTGATCTCGTCAACCATGATATTTTTTACACCTTGATAAAAAATAATGCCAACCAATGAACAGATTTTTTTATTTTAGGAATCTAAATAGGTATATTTGTAAGTAATGAGTGACGTTACGTTGTTTTTCTTCAACTTTATAATAGGTGGCAAATCTAATATGCTCGTGAAAACTCCGAATCAGAATTGCGCTAATATTTTACATTGTTTGATCATAATGCGTAGGTATTCTTCCCAAAAGAGGGCGAAATTTTAAACGGTGGCATTTGCTGGTCACTTTACCTGACTTCTATAATATTTGGTGCAAACATCCAAACACACTACACACAAATATTAATTTATAGATATCATTACGCATTGATATTGGAACTAAACTTGGTCAGTACTTCCTTCATAGTTTCGATTGAATACGTACACAAGTAGGTATTCCATCTTCCAATCCATCAAACATTTTGTAACGATATCTCTAGCGAATTGAATTGAAACATCGCATTACACAATAATCGATTTCACATCCCTACTGACCATAGATAGACCGAGAAGCATGCCACAGAGTTTACAGTTTTTTTTTAAATTGTATGCTTGATAAGGAATGCTATATTCAGCCATTTCACGAGAATATTTACCGATATATAAATTTTAAGGGCTCAAAATAAAGAAAGATACTATGTAGACAAAAAGTGACAGAAAAAGTATAACATAAAATACGTCTAGATATTTTTCGGCTATTATGCTTTTTACTTAAAATAGACAAAAATAAAAATACGGCATAATGTATATTACCTAAAAGCCGTAGTTAGAGAAAAAAAAGAAATGTAGTAAGTCCTAAAAAAAAGAAATGTGAAAAGAAAAAGAAATGGCCAGTGGAAATGGCAGTTACTCAAGAGAAAGAAAATTGTTCAAGAAAAATTAATGGAAATATACCTGCCTTATCTCTCAATAGTGATAATATGTCGACGTCCACTGATAGCGACGACGTAGCGGACCCGACATACGAAATTAGGAATATACAAAGTATTATAAATGTAACTCGTGAAAACATAGATGCGCTAAACGCGAAATTCGCTGGTTTTCAGCATCCACCGTCGTTGTATTTGTCTGAATATCAAGAATTGACGTCTAAATTGCATAATTTGGAGCTTAGGGAACGGACTTTGCGTGAATTATTACAGGAATCACCGGATAGGAGTGAAGAGTGTTCCATACAAGATGAGTCTAAAAAGTTTGATACTCTCACGCGGCAACCGAAGGTATTCCTCCGGGCGCACCTGCCGAACCAGCAGCGCACGAGCGTGCAGGTGAAGGAGGGCGTGACGCTGCGGGATGCGCTCTCGAAAGCGCTGAAGCTGCGCAACCTGACTTGCGAGATGTGCGAGGTGGTCCGAACTGGCTTCAACCAGGTCATACCTTGGGACATCGACATAACGCTCATCGACGCTGAGGAGGTCAGTGCCAGTTACATGAACTTTCTCTTTCTAGTCTTACTACGTTCCAGAAGCCTTTACTTTGCTGGCCTTGCAAAAGGTCAAGTTGCAGTTCTTATTCTATGTGGAGAACTGAATACGTAAAACTGTATTAAATGTAGCCTTATAACACGTAACTAATATTTGTTTTATATATTTGTTTAGCTGGGTGTTAAAGAATATGATAAATTTTAATTTATTATAGATGTTGAGTATACTAATATAATATCTTTACCAAATGTGTCTCAATATAAAATCACAAATGATTATATCAACTACAAATAAAACCCTTGAATAATCATCAGCTGTCACAATATTGACCATATCAGCTTCACAATTTAAACCATTTTTTGCGTAAGACTGATTCTATAATGCTTTTTGATGTCCAACATAGCAATAAGCTTTGTAGTTTATTTCTCTATTGAATCTAAGTGCTTTGTTTAATACTCAATGATACCAATGGTCAAACCAATACTTGATATGAGGTCACACCTAAGATTCATAAACATTTAAAACTGGTGTTACTGTGCAGTTCTATTTCTCTGAAAAAACTAACTTAAATAGCAGTCATAACTGAAACTGGTGGTTCCAAGATAAAATCTCAGTTGAGACAGGTACATAAACATAATTTTGGACTTGAGTGTGTTGAGAATCTATTTCTCTATGTTGCATGATGAAGACCTTGCAGGCAGACAATCTCAGAGTTTATATGAACTTTTATGGCCATTGGTTGTTAAGCACAAAAATCTTTGTACCGCTACAAAAAAATAAAATTGTTTATTCATAAGAAGAATTCAACAAGAATAATTACAATCAGTCATAGAACCTTGCTGTAGAGTCAGAGCTGCTTGATGCCCTCTGAAATAACTTATGATTGTTATCTGAAGACAAACAAATGGAATCTACAATTTAACAGGTCATCTGACTTACTGAAGTACTTAGTTGTAGATGCCACTCCATAGTCACCACAACCTGATGAGTTTGTTTAAACTTGTTTAACAAACCCAGGAAGAGAGTAGAAGAGGAAGGAGGTAGAATCACAATAGAATGTAAAAAAATAAGTTTACAAGCTAATAAATTTAGTGCCACTGGAAGTAAGAAATACTTCTTGAAGTGCTACAACCCAATATGAGTCTTGGCCTCCTCTCCTAGATCTCCAACTTGCTCTGTCTCTGGCTGCTTTTCTCCAATTCGCCCTGTTCATCCTTCTCAAGTCTTCCTCCACACACTTTAAACATATTTTCTCGGCATTCCTTGTTCCCGGTTTCACTGTGGTGTTTAACCTGAGAGAGTTATCAGTTCTACTGTGCTCCTGTCTCTCCTGATGACCTGCTCACCTCAAACGCTGAGCTTTGCTGAATCTTAATATATTTTATTTTTATTAGAATTCCATGCTTATGTTAAATACTTGTACACTCTTCACCACGAAACACTATAATCTAAGCTTAATATACATATTGCAGGTAACAGTAAGAACTCTGGACAAGCTGCCAATAATGTCACACATATCGCACCAGTTCACTCGGAAGACCTTCTTCACGCTAGCATTCTGTGAGTGCTGCAGACGACTGCTCTTCAACGGCTTCTATTGCAGCCAGTGCAATTTCAAGTTCCACCAGAGATGTGCAGATAAAGTACCCAGCACTTGCCATCAGGTATATTATATTATATTTTTACTGGGTTTTTACCAACTTCTCAAAAAAGAAAGAGTTACATAATTCAACTGTATTTTTTTTAAATAGAAATAGAAATATATATATTTGTTACAGAAAACTACTTTACAAACACACAGATTACGATGTGTACTAGCTGTCACAAACCTGTCTGTGTGTGTGTGTATTTAAATGTTTGTTACGTGATTTCTCAGAGACTGCCGGAAAGATATGAAAAAATCGTTTTAGTAGTTGTAAAGGGCGTACTTGGCATGTGGTCCCATTTAAATTTTGTCAATATCAGTCCAAATGTTTAATGTTTAAATGGAAGTAACTGAAATAGTTCTATTGGTGCCCGCTGCCCGCGTTACAGACAGTCAATAATTATTAATTACTTTTAAAAAACAACTTGTGTAAGTTCTACATTAATATTTGAATGTATTCCTTAAAGTTTAATACTTCATAGTAAGTATTATAAAAGTTAGGATAACATACAATATGGTAATTATAATTGAATAAAAAATGGTACCTATAATTGAGTAAGCTTTGACCTTTTTTTAGCAAAATTATAAGAGTTATTTTACTGCTAAATCATATTTTAGATAATGAAATTTATGAATTATAAAATGAAATTTATAATTTATAGCTTATAAAAAAGAATTGCCACCTAAAAAATTTTGAATTTCCAAAAGTGCACAAAATGCTGGCTGTGTTGCCTCGGTGTATTACGAGACTTATTTTTTGGGAAAAATAAAAGCCAGCATTTCTGTCTAACGCAGAGTCCTTCAGGCATTCGACAAATCCTTATAAAAGCTGGAGCTCCCAAGATTTAGTTCCTTATATATAGAATTGAGCTAAGTCATACCTGACCATCAAAATGAATAAGAACACCCATATTATTGTTCTATTCGTCACTGATGTCCTACTTATACTTACCAGACTCGAAAAATGAAGCACAGCTTCAGGTTCTTGAACTAAATACGACGACATAAACGAAATAAAGCGACATAGAGAGAGAGAGTTTAATATGTTTGCACTTATAATTGTCAAAACACTGGTCGCGACTAGTACCCTGACCCAGCACCCCAAGCATGGCTATCAGACCAAGTGACCTAACAATTCGTAATTCAAGATTCAAGTTGTATGCCAGTGATGCCCATGAGCAAGTCTAGTAGTGAACGTGTTCTTACGCTACAGAGGTCAGTGGTTGCAGGTGCGCATGACAGACACGTACTACGCGGCGCTGCTGGCACAGAACCCGGAGCGACAGGCCGGCATCCTGCACTACCCGCCGCAGTTCGGATACCATCACATGATCAACCGCACTCATCAGAACAAGTAAACTCTTAATTCTACTATCAATATACTAATACTTCTATTAAACTACTACTAATAATATACTAATACTTCTATTAAACTACTACTAATATTCTACTACTAATAATATACTAATACTTCTATTATACTACTACTAATATTCTACTAATACTTCTATTATACTACTACTAATATTCTACTAATACTTCTATTATACTACTACTAATATTCTACTAATACTTCTATTATACTACTACTAATATTCTACTAATACTTCTATTATACTACTACTAATATTCTACTACTAATAATATACTAATACTTCTATTATACTACTACTAATATTCTACTAATACTTCTATTATACTACTACTAATATTCTACTAATACTTCTATTATACTACTACTAATATTCTACTAATACTTCTATTATACTACTACTAATATTCTACTACTAATAATATACTAATACTTCTATTATACTACTACTAATATTCTACTAATACTTCTATTATACTACTACTAATATTCTACTAATACTTCTATTATACTACTACTAATATTCTACTAATACTTCTATTATACTACTACTAATATTCTACTAATACTTCTATTATACTACTACTAATATTCTACTAATACTTCTATTATACTACTACTAATATTCTACTACTAATAATATACTAATACTTCTATTATACTACTACTAATATTCTACTAATACTTCTATTATACTACTACTAATATTCTACTAATACTTCTATTATACTACTACTAATATTCTACTACTAATAATATACTAATACTTCTATTATACTACTACTAATATTCTACTAATACTTCTATTATACTACTACTAATATTCTACTAATACTTCTATTATACTACTACTAATATTCTCCTACTAATAATATACTAATACTTCTAATTAACTACTACTAAGATCCTACTACTACTTATAATATACTAATATTATAATATACTTCTTCTAATAGGCACCTCTGAGTATTCATAGGTAGCTCTTTCATAGGAGGTACACCCCTCTCATAGGGAATGTCCGCGTCACATACGTGCTAATGTACTTCATAATAAAACATCAGTGACTTTACCGTTTTCTAGTTGTGGGTGGTTTCCCGATGTTTCGGTTATTATTGCAAGTACTCGATAAATGGTGTCCTCTAGTATTTTGGAAATGTCTAACAAAAATAATACGTATCTGGGAATTAGATTCGAAATTACGTAATAAATGAGGCCACCGGTACATGGTAGGGGTTCCACAGACTCGATCGATGAGATGCGAACTACCAGGGGCCCAAGTCTACTTGAATTGCTTTAGAATTACAGTTGCATTGCATCATAATGATCGTTTTGGCAAATAATAGGTGTGGGCTAATTTACCCTAATTATAACAGACTATCAAATCTGTCCAAAACAATCATGAAGCAATGCAATTGTCACTCTGAAACAATACAAATAACAGATTTGGGCCCCTACATGTGAATTTGGTGCTTAACTGTAAGTCATATGAATATACAATATCTAATGTGAGTACCATGTATGGCAGGAGCCAGCACCCTCGGTCGCTGAACCAGCAAGACCGCTCCAACTCTGCTCCCAACGTGTGCATCAACATGGTGCAAAGGCCCATGACACTCGCTGAGCATCATGAAAGTCAGAGGAAGTATAATCAGGTGAGTACATATATAGTTTGTTGTTTGTACTGTTAGGATAATCGCGGCTATCTGCATCTACTCCATTACTCGAGACATTCTTATTTATTTATTAAATACTTTTTAAATAATATTGTCTGACTCTATATTATATATATTCTATTTTGTTCACTTGGATGAAATCGTCTTGAGAGTAATTTAAGATTTAAGGGTCCTCATTTCACCTGGGAATCATAGCAGCAAAGTGGTTGAGTTGTGTCAACAAAATTGATAGTATTCGTTCATCCTGGAATTGGGCATAATTGGGCAACTTTATAGTTTTCTTGTTTATTCTGATCATCCACATACAATTACCAAGGCAAAGCTAACCTTATTAGTGAAAATTATGAAGTGAGGTTCAATACGAAGAACACGCCACATCTATGAACACCTGCCAATGGATGATTCATTCACCGTTTATAAAATAAAGCTCCACATAAGACAACTTAGTATAGGGTACAATACAAGATATCTTTATTGCACACCAAGAAAAATAAAAAACAGCAAATATATTATAAACAAAACATTGGTAGTACATTGGGCGGCCTTACCGCCTAAAGCTTAAGCCTAAAAGGTACTTGGTGTACATATGTGAACTGGATTGTTGGTGCTTGCAGCACAGCACCAACTCCCCGGTGTCCAGTAACTACCTGCGCGCGCGCCACGGGAAGGAAGACAAGGACAAGGGCGGCGATCAACACAGTCAGAGCACACAGGTACACTATCTCTCCACCACTTGTATTGATTACAGGATTTCATTTTGGGAGGATCACATTCTAACGATTCGGGGCTAGAGATGAATTTATTAATATATTTACTAGCTGACCTGGCAAACTTCGTTACCGCCTAACGGCCACAGGGACCGGCGGTGCGAACGGTGAAGCTAGAAGCGGCGAGCGAGGCGACCATTCGCGCGGCGCCGTTTGCAGGCCACGGGCAGTCACGTTCGCCGCTGCGACCAGTAAGGAAGTCCGACAGCGAAATGCCTTTATCGAAATAATCTCGATATTGCTTACAAAGTAATAATTTATTGGTTCAAGACTAGTAATATTTGGAAGAGATTGTGGAGTACACGATTTGAATAAGAATCGGGGTATAGATGGCGAATTCCACAAGATGTACGAGAAATACCAGAAATATCCACCATAATGCGTATTAATACCAGAATGAGTATTGAAACCTTCGATTATATTCTTATGAATGTTCAACCAGACTTATAAACAGCTGGTCTAACATTCGGCAATAAAAGTCACTGTGTTCATTTCTCGCGGCGAATACAACTAATCTCGTTTGATCACTGCACTGTTCACTCGGCTCCGTGGCTCGCGCCGTACAGTTTCATGTGTTTGTTCTGCTCGCCCGCCGCGCCGCAAGTCGCCCGCGCGATTCGCTCGGTACATTTCGCCGGTCGCCGTTGCGCGTGGCTCGATACGTACATTGCTACGCGCGAATATTCGCATCGGCGAATGTCCCGTGGCCAGGCCGTAACAGTCGATTCGAATGTTACCATCGTATAAATATTGACAAATTAACATTAATATTTATACGATACTAACGTCACTCAAATGTTTTGCCTTCCCGGAACCTCTCCGCTAACAGTTATAACTATTATTACGAATCAAATCAATCAAAAAAAGAATTGGCAAAATCAGTTCAGCTGCTCTCGAGATTTGCGCTTAACAACATATTCAGCGATTCATTTTTATATTATAGATAGGAACGTCTTAGTAGCAATAATACATATTATAAAATCACACAAAATGGTGGACAATTATTTAAACTATATTAAAATTATTATATTAGGAATTCATTACAGAAATGTCAAAATTATAGTAGTATTGAGGTATATACTCACAAAACGTCAATAGTATATTTACTAATATGAACCATTTTTGTAAAAAATCTCGCAGGCGCATAAATTCTAAGAAATACGTTGAGATTACACGTGGCGCGGTGCATACACCGCGCCAAAGTCGTCAAAGACAAGTTGTTTTGCGAGATTATCTCTTGAGTTGAAACTGATTCATTGACCTTGTGTAGTGGGTAAAAGTGCACCTGATATGGATTTAGGGCCGGCGCTCACTGACGGTGAGGCACGGTATGGCACGGCAGATTGTGTTGCGGCATTCCGTGGCATGCCTTGCCATCCTGCGTCTTCTCTCTCCCCTACCAACCTTACTTCAACTAGCTTAACAACAACCCATAAGTCTCGCGAGATGCAATGATTGCAATGAATCGGCGTGAAACGTCATGCCGCAGCATCCCGCGGCACGTCGCGTCGTTTCGCGACATCGTGGTATCTAAATAAAGTAACATGAGCCCTAAACTCATTGATACAACATTTAAAATTACTTTATTAGTAATGAAATCCTTTGCCATGACACGCCATGCCATAAAAAGTATGTTGCATTGCAGGAGACATTAGTCAAAAGTATGGAATACTGAGTGTTTTGGAGGGTATTAGGCGTTGCCTAATTTTTTGAAAATTCCTAGTCTTTTTTACACTAGTTCGGTAGTGCTCTGAACATGTACTATATTTTTGATTGTATTGTGTATGTGTAGGCGTCACCGACGGGCACGCTGCGGCCGCGGCGCGCGCGCGCTCGCTCCGCCGACGAGTCGTGGAAGCACGCGCTCTCACCGAGAGAGAGCTACGACGACTGGGTCATACACGCGGACGAGATACTCATCGGACTCAGGATAGGTGAGCATTGTGGCGTACAGCGCAAGGAACTGCATATCCACATCTCCAAGCGTATCGTATATCTTAATATAAAAAAAAAAAACAAAAAAAACTAAAAAAAAGTATTTATTGAGTATTTTTTAATTCAAGTGTTACAAGACTTGCCTGCAGCGAACGTTATTTAAATGGCAATAAATATTACTTTACTTTAATTTCATAATCGGTTCTCACTGACACAATGCTATATTATACCCAAAATCGATGTTTCGACTGTTCGAGCATGAACTGTCAGCAGTAATACTGAAGTGGCAAATTTAGAGCCAATCAGCACCATAGGATTGACAATATAATATTTAGAGCCAATCAGCACCATAGGATTGACAATATAACATTTAGAGCCAATCAGCACCATAGGATTGACAATATAATATTTAGAGCCAATCAGCACCATAGGATTGACAATATAACATTTAGAGCCAATCAGCACCAAAGAATTGACAATATAACATTTAGAGCCAATCAGCACCATAGGATTGACAATATAAAATTTTAGTAGAACATGATAACTTACAAAGTAGCATTAATAAAATATTTGCCAGAATACCACAATTGTACAACGGACTCTAGCAGTATCCCCTTCTCTCCCCTCATGGCTCTCTGAGGGGTGAGAAAGGAGACACGGCACCGAAGTCACCTAAAGCTACCACGGAAAAGGAATGGCCTTATACCTAAACAAGTGAAGTCGCGTGTCCTAGGCCGCATCATCGCTGTACATAAAAAAAGCAAATAATACCCTGCACCGCACCCTACGATCCTCCAAAAATATCTAAAAATCGTCTTTGCACTGTCAAGGTCATTAGAATCAGATATTAGAAAAACTTTATTGACACATATTGTACACAAACAAATAAACAGCTAGATATAATAACATTGGTAACTAATGAGTTTCAATCGTGATTTGCTGAGAAATGCAAAATATTATAAGTAGTGATTCAAGTTGTAAACCAGTTATGATACGAGCGCACGTTGTTTCCTCTGCCAGGGTCCGGCAGCTTCGGCACGGTGTACAAGGCGCACTGGCACGGTCCGGTCGCTGTGAAGACTCTCAACGTCAAGACTCCCACTCCCGCACAGCTGCAGGCATTCAAAAATGAGGTATTACACATACAGACACGCCCCCAGTCGTTTTTGCGTCGAGGGTTAAAAACGATGATTGTACCATTCCAACGATCATGTACGTAGGACTGTAATACGAAGTGTACTTCCCCTCAGGTGGCAGTCCTCCGCAAGACGCGGCACTGCAACATCCTGCTGTTCATGGGGTGCGTGTCGACCCCCTCGCTGGCCATCGTGACGCAGTGGTGCGAGGGCTCCTCGCTCTACCAACATCTCCACGTGCTCGAGACTCCCTTCCCCATGCTGTACCTCATCGATGTGGCGCGACAGACCGCGCAGGGCATGGACTATCTGCACGCCAAGAACATCATACACAGGTAGTGTACATTCACATACATACAGACTCTTACACATAAACAATTTAATACACTGGTTGTGTACATGTGTACACTAGTAAACAGTAGCATTACGATTAATTGGTTGTCTATATTTATGTACACACCATCCACAAAAAATCAACTAGGCGCTCACACACAGGTGTTATGTTTTCCTTGGTTAGAGCTGTTTAGATCCATAACTAAACTGCTCTAACCAAGTAAAACATTGTGATCTTTATTTGATTTTATATCTTTTTTCCTCTACTAAAGATTGTTGACTCAAAATAATATAATCTTTAGTAATTTTTTTTCCTATTTTCTTAAATCATTCGTATTGTTTTATTAAATTCCGATGGTGATGTTATTTCAGAGATCTAAAATCAAACAATATATTCCTGCGGGACGACTGGTCCGTCAAGATCGGAGACTTCGGTCTGGCTACGGCTAAAGTGCGGTGGTCAGGTTAGTAACATTCATTGCATAGTACTTCTTCATCTAAGATCCTGAAGAGTTAATAAGTCTATTACCAGAGGAGCTAACATGGGGAAATAAAGTAAAATGGTTTTTATCCACCTTCCACGGAATTTTCGATTGGAAGGCATACCTACTTCCAAATAAAAAAAGCAGTTAAACATATTTATTGGTAATTGTAAAATAAATTGCAGAACATCAATTGCATTTCAAAAATAAAATAACTTTACGTTTCGTAACTTTAAATTAGCCATATTCTATATATTTTTTTGCCTTTCCTTTTCCTTGGAAATACTCACGTATTTACTCTCTACCTTGCGCCCTGAGAATGGTTACTGCGCCGTAAAGTTCATTGGTTTAAGTGATTGCAGCACTGTTTAGAGGGATCAGTTTATTAATTAGTTGTTCTCCGCAGAGGTTGGCAGCACGGGCGGCGTGCAGTGGCAGCAGCCGACCGGCTCCATCCTGTGGATGGCGCCCGAGGTGATCCGCATGGACGAGCCGGCGCCCTACACCTTCCGCTCCGACGTGTACGCGTACGGGATAGTGCTGTACGAGCTGATGGCCGCAGAGCTGCCCTACGCTAACCTCAACAACAAGGATCAGGTGACACACACACTGCCTGCTCTAATAACAACTACCTGTACTGCTTGCACGTAAACTTAGCGATTAAGAAAGTGAAGCAAGTGAAAACAATTTTTCGTTTTCGCCAGGATGGGACGAACTGTCAAAACTAGACCAAGATCGCTTACTCTTGTTTAACTTCTTTGATCCTTAAATCTACGAGATAGATAGAACAGGTGAATGACACCCATCCTAAATCATCTAAGACTACAAATATTCCCGTTTTTGACTTAAATACTGCCCAAACGAAAGAAAATACTGGATGACATAAAAAATTGTCGAGCGTGTACTCTAAGATTCGTTAGATTGATAGACATACAAACTTTTAACAAATGAGCATCATTCGCACTCACTAATTGTTCTATGGTATTGTTGTAATGGTTGTAATATACGGGTACATTGATAGATCCTATGGATGGTGGGTCGCGGCCTGCTGCGGCCGGACGCACGTCGCCTGCGGCAGGACGCGCCGCAAGCGCTCAAACGATTATTCGAAGACTGCATCAAGTTCGACCGCGAGCAGAGGCCGCTGTTCCGGCAGATCCTCGCCTCGCTGGAGGCCATGCTGCGAGCTATGCCGAAGATCACTCGCAGCGCCTCCGAGCCGAACATGAATAGGCAGCTGCACGCGTCTGATGACTACCTGAGCTATAGTTGCGCCTCGCCGAAGACGCCCGTCAATTTCCAATTCAACACGGACACTAGTTTTCCTGCTTTTTACGGGTGAGTTTGTGTTGCCAGTTCAAATCTCACAATCACACCAAGGTTTACCATTGCATAACAAATGGCGTTCATATGACAAATCATGGGTCTCCAAGATACCGGCTGAGCCGAGTTTGGAACCCGCTACTAACGCCTGAACTAATTCTTACATTTAGTCAACCTATATAGTAAAAAACAAAAAAAGAAAAATGTGTGTTATATTAAGTTATACCGGGCCGTTAGGGGTGTTCCGAGCCCGAAGAGGGTGACTATATTCATCATTACGTACAACTTTAATTATGGGACTAACCATGAAATCGAGAAAAATTCTACTGTTCCATACAAAAAATGTATCGGTCGTCAACAAAATGTATGAAACGGGTGTTTTGTTTCTCTAATTGAGAGCTGGTTTCATTGCTCATAGTGATACTTGTTCGTTAGGGTATGTATAAGGGACCCTCTTTCGGCTTAGTACACCCCTAGCCTAAAACTCTGTATTCAATCGAATCTGATCTAGTTTTTTTTAAACGCAACTTTTTTCGTAAGTTAGTTTCTTTAGTAACTTCTTTTAATAATCATCAGTTAGTGTATTTGAGAAGAGTTTTAGCGTTTAAATTTATTTAGGTTACATTTTTCCTTGTCTTTTCAGAATCCCAGTACCGAACCAGCGACACCCGTAGCAGTTGTGAGCACCGCGAGCCGCCCGCGCCGCTTGAATCACGACCTTATTGCGTGCGCGATATGGCTCGATGTTACTTGATGACTGAGCTAATAACGACTAAACTAACGTTCATCTCACCTACCCTAACGAGATAGGAACAAATTACCACGTTGAAAATTAAATTAATATATTATCAAGTATTATTAAAGGGAGATGTTTAACTGATAACAGAAAACAGAAAAGAATGCTATATATTTTGACTATGCATAATACCTTCGAATACCTCTCTTATGTATTAAAATTAAATTATATCAAAGCGGGCCTATCACGGGTAAAGACGGGTCGTAAATGATGTCGTATGTGTAAATTAAATGAGGGTAGAACGAAAATGAATATGCATTTTAAAGTAATTATCGCGTTGGCGTATTATAAGGCTGTTTGCGCTAATACTGAATGAATTGCAGATTCGCCTGCGATCGATTTATGTTCCTGAGTTGTTAAATATTTATGTTCATTAAAAATGTAAGCCAGACGGTCCTTGGCTTTGTAAATCTACCCGCAGAATACGTCTCACGGCAACCATTTGTATATATTTATATAAGCATAATATACAAAGACAGAAATAAACTATACTCCCTACAAATTTTGAACGATTCCTCTTTTCTCACCAGTGGAATCACTTTATGGGAGAAAATGGAATTGCTCAAAATGAAGCTTCGGAAGGAACAATGCTGATAAAAATGACACCATGTGATTACTGGAGTTATTTTGTATTATTATCTCACGTTTAAATAATAATTAGGAAAAATAAAAATGTATGGACGCGCTGCGCCGCTCGCTTTCCGCCGAAACTGTTAATTATTTTGGAAGTCTGCATTCGGCTAGGTACGACTACTATATCTGACGTCGGTTTATGGGTCGGGTGGGGGAGGGGGTAGAGCCCCCCCCTAAAGGGATTTTGTGCGGAAACCCCCCTTAAGGAGATATGATTTTTTTCACTCTAGGGGTTGGGACCCTAAGACTGCGTAGAGTCGGGCTGCTCTCTGTTTCGGATCTGTAACTCAATTCGACTTGATCTACCAGAGTCGGATCTACATCTCCACTCGACCTAAACTATCCAAATCGGATCTGTAACTCTTGACTAAAGTATTTGGGTTTAATTGAGTATTCTGTACATTATGTCATTGTTATGGTGGCGTACGTTTCGTTTTACGTATCGACGAAATATCGTAACTTAATAATCGTAATGTAATTCAACGTAAATACTCTATTACTAATATGGTTAATGGTGCTCGCGCGTATTACGAAGCTGATAATCTATATAGTCTGCCGTAATTGCTATGAAAGTTGTGGTAAAGAATACAATTTTACGATTATTAAAAATTAATATCTCACAAACGATAAATTTCCGCACAAAACGAATTTGGGTATAGTGTTGTGATAATAAAAGGATTCTATAAAAAAAATAACGAATCTCGAACTCATCGTCAGATATTGTAAAGTCAAGCCTTCGGCTAGAACTATTATTTTGCAATAAGTTTCTTTGATATCATAAAGAAATATCGCGGCAAACTCACATAAATTATTATAACTGCTATAAAAGTTTTAATTAAACTGATTTCTTGTACATATTCTAGTATACTTAATATATATTTTCAAGTTATTTTTTCGTTCGTTTTATTTGTTCATAGCCTGATATCGTCCGTACTCTCGTACCTCTGAGAACTACATTTTTGTACCAAATTATCGCTTAATGTTATGCGGTTGCATCTATGCAGGTGTAGGTAGATTTGAAACAAATGTATGTGTTGCGTATCCTAACTATAATATTATAAATGCAAAAGTAACTCTGTCGCGTTTTCACGCCAAAACCACAACCTATCTGGATGAAATTCGGTACACAGGTAACTTAAACCCCGGGAAAGGGTGGGCAAGGAATGCGGAATTAGCATCTACACGCATGCGATGCAATTGTTCCCCGCGCGCTTCCTTGCCTCCTCAGTCATCCTCCGCCCGCCACCAAGTACGCACAGTTAATGAATAAAGGCGATTGGAATATCAAAAGTGAATTTGGACTAAAATTTGTAAAATATAATCCCTACAGGAGTCAGACAATATATAAACTGTTCTATATTTAACTGGGTTCGCAGTGAGCAGAGAGACACATTTCGACAGCTAGTAACAAATTAAACTAAGTGTATATCTTACAATAGAACATTTATTGGATATAATGTGGTCTAGTTGAGTTGCACGTCCTGCCGCGCCAGCTCCAACAACATGGGGTCGTCGAAGAACTTGTTGATGGAGACGTCCTCGCTGAGTCCCTTGCGGCGGCGCGTCTTGATCATGAACTCGCGCGCCAGGTGCGTCGCCGGCTGCGGCTCCAGCGGCCTGGGTTACAAACAACACTTACAATACAAGGGTGCTTAACGCCGTGGGGACCGGGACCACATCTTATTTTCCAAATCTTATCGCAGCGTTTGATCGATTCGACGCGTGACCAGAATGCCGTTTTTATCTGGCCCAACGTTAGCATTGCCATTCAGCGTGGTAATAGCGAATCTGTCGAAACCAGAATCTGTCGAATAGAGAACAATTGAGAGGTAGGCGCATATACTAATATCGCAGTTTGTTTAATATTTAGATTATAAGCTTGCGCTTGATTGCAACTCGCCTGACGTTAAACGATTATGATATGTATTACTTCTTGTAAGTATCTTGTTGTTAGTTACCAGTCCATTGTAGAGTGTTTAGTATACCTGATGAGTATAGTCTTGTCGAGCGGGTCTCCCGGCACTATCTGCCAGTGGTGGAACACTTGCAGACAGAAGGCCTGTCCCTGCGTGTGCGTGCGCAGGTCCGTCTCGAAACCGAACGAGTCTATCGCCGGCACGAACGCCTTGATCGTGTACAGCGGCGAGCCGGGGACGGGTGCGTCTTGCGTCACGTGACCTGCGGACACATTCACGCACATTATTATTAATAATTAAGATTATTAACGTGACATTTTTAAATGACAGTTCTAAAAAATACAATGCTTAGACGTAATTTCCTTTTTTTTATCCTACACAGCTAGACATTTGAGCACAAGTACGCACGACCACGGAAGTTAGCGATACTGTAGCCCTAGATGGAGCATGCTTAGTCTGGAATACACTGGCTCTCGAGGAAGGCTGTCGGAACACACAATTAGGTGCTTGGCGACAGATTTTACAACTTGAGGGTGGTAGCTAACCAGGCGAGCGATAGGAAACGCCTTATCTGCTATGGTGTCCTCACGATGTAATCTTCACCGGTAGCTCAGGCTCTTTTTGCATTTCGTGGGATCGAACTTTGTACCCTTTTCACGGTATTCAACCCCACTAATCACTCGACCATCATCGCTTTTCTCTCGGAATTGAAAAATTAATGTAATGGCTTTATGGCCTATACCTCTCCGTTTGGCGAGCACGGTGTAGACTGCGGAGACGCAGTCGGCGGGCGCCTGCACCTCCACGAACAAGTAGGGCTCCATCAGTCGAGGGGTTGCCATCAGGAATGCTGAGTACGCCACCTGAACATAACGCAAAACATTTAAATATATTTCCAACATTTAAAACTTAACCCGGGTTCAAACGAAACAAAAGGTTAGCCCAAAACGTATGAATTCATTTGTAACTACAAATTAAATAACAAAATCTAAAATATTTTGCTTAATGTTTATCTGAAGCCAGCCTCAACTCGTCTAAATGTAAGTAGTTGGGCGACTCATAGAAACGAAGCTATTCACCAAAATTCAGCTTGATAGTAATTATTTTTACATCAAGTATCAGTTCTACTACTAACAGACGTAGGATCAGGACAACGTACCACGCAATTTGTAAGACAATATCACTGTTCAATTATATAAATGTTAACCAAGTAATAATAAAAAAAATCAGCTGCTTAGTAATCATTTATTATGAACTCGTTATCGATACATGTTGGAAAAGGGGCACTCTAGGGATCAAACCATACATTTTGTAGGACAAATATTTATCGAATAATATTGATAAGTATTTTGAGATTAAGCAAAAAAATAAACAGTTAGTAATACATTTTTGAGGATCATTAAATCGACATATTTCAGGCTTGCTATCTCTGTTAGGTACCACAACCGAAAGTCATATATATATATACAGGATTTATTTAGGCGTCTCATCAAAATAAAAATTATGTGATGATGTCAAAGGTAACTAACTCACAATAATATTGCACCAATAAATATTGTATTCGCAAGTACTCACTCTTCTAGCAGTAGGAATGATCTGTCCTCCTCCTCTATGCAGCGGTTCCTGTGCTATGACGGCGTCCAATATCTTAAACTTTACATTTCTGATGGGCTCCTCACACAGTGGACCTTCTCTCGTGCCCCATTGGAAACCTGCAAATAATATTACACTTAAGAAAAATTCAAAGTACAACCTTTCAAGCCGGGGGTTTATGTTAGCGCCACGTGTTATACAGGTTGACTAGACACTTGTAATATTCATTGAAGGTTCTCAATACCCTATTCTGGTTCAAAATAAGTATTAGAACAGATGCTACATATTTAATCTTATTGAGTAAAGAATCGCTGTCTCAGCACGAGTTTTTTCTTAGTTTTTTTTTTTTATATTGAAGACTCAGGTTTCACAGAAGCGTAGCGAAACAAAGGAAAATTAGCGGTTGTCCTGTCGACCCACCTAAGAGAGTGTAGACTACTAGCACTTAACAGATTTAATGACCAATATATTTTTGCTCCGAATAATATAGTATAAAAACGATGATTGTACCACACACTTGTTGTCTTTTATACTTTTCAATTTGTATAAGAATTCTTTGTGATATATACTATTAAATGGTTTGTAAAATTATAATAATTTAACTGCACGAGTCATAATTTATTTTTTTAATATTATTATTAGATTATATTTACCTTGTACTATACTATCTTTAACGGAAGCTAGCAGATGTTTGTCCACCTCTGACGGCAGAGTGTCGTCCACCAGTATGTTGGGGCCGGTGGTGTCGGGACCGAACGCCCATATCGACCGCGCCGCCAGCAAGTCCCAGTCGTATCTGACCGCGTAACGTACACATATTATAACTAAATCTTGTTATATCGCAATATAGTAAAGTCAGGATGCAAGGATGCACACATCGAGTATTTTCAGTGGCCAATGACTTAATTATTTATTTTTAAATTTAATTTGATAAAAACAGATGTTTCAAATATGTATGGAGTTCTGGTCATGACAGTGTACATGATACCATAAATGCATTAAGTTTTGTTAATCTTTAATCTATCAACCAAATACAAAACGCAATTATCGCAAGGTAGAAGATTAATTTCAAATCAAAATATTAACGCAAAAGGCTAATTGTGCGTTATTGATGTGCCAATTTTTACATTTGTGATGGGCGGTACAATTTATAGACCAATGTGACTGTTTGGAATAAACTTAGGATACAAAAATCTCTCAGAGATGCCATAATTTCGCAAATTTTTTTTTTTCAAGAACAACTCTGAATTTTAACGTTTGTATATAATGAAGTAGGCAATGATGGAGATTTAATTAGGCTTTTCTTTGGGAATTTTTTGGTAGACGTACACATTCATGGACAAAAATGAAATAAGTCAACAAGAATCTTGAATTAATTAAAACAAATTTTTAAGACACATACATCGTGATTTGCGCATTTCTGGGTTAGAAAAAACAAAATGAGCAGTAATTGGTAC
Organism: Ligdia adustata; assembly: GCA_947049295.1. Lineage (NCBI taxonomy): Eukaryota > Metazoa > Arthropoda > Insecta > Lepidoptera > Geometridae > Ligdia > Ligdia adustata. The sequence goes on from OX346216.1 coordinate 15,223,653, forward strand.
GATCAGTCTTACTTGGTCTGGAAGAACTCTCCGAGGCGCTTCCTGTCCCAGGTGACGCAGACGGCGCCGGTCTCTATATCCTCGGCCAGCCCTCGCTCCAGCGGCTCGGCGATCATCGTCAGCTTGTTCCGCTTGTTGGGAGTCTCCGCGAAACATTTGAGCGACGATGTCTCCACTACTGTCTCGCAGAACGACACCACGGGGTCCGCCACTGTCGACAATGCAATAAATATTTACATATTTTTTGAAGTAAAAAATAAATGCAATAAAATTGTAATGTTTTATAATATAATGTGGAACGGTGTGGGTGGGTGTAGGGTCGCGTGCATACGTACTCGTACATATCTACCTATATATGGGTAGAATAAACCAGTTGTCACTGAACCTTTGTTTGTGTTGCACCTTCGCTCCCGAATACCGATATTCCCTAAAAATAACTAGCCAAATTTAGCATTAGCCAATGACTATTAAACGTATAATGAAATGAATTATTAAAGCCATTTTGGAATTACGGCATACGTTTCTACCTCCAAGAAATCCTTGAGTTAATTTTTGCGTCTTTGTATGAATATATTCCAAGTGTGTGAAAGCCAGCTTAATATTTTGCGCGAGTTTGGGCTCTTTAATTATAATTTAACTAAAACTACATCATAGTTATTTACAGGTATAGCAAAGTTTTAGACACACTAGTGCGTTACTTTTATTTCAGTTACGCGAAAAGTATACTTTTATATCGCTGAGTATGACTTCTGATACAGAAGTAGTTATAGAAGAAGTAGACAAATTTGTATTTTTTGAAATATTTGCATGACAATAAATTGACTGCGTATATTTCTACCACGCAACCAGCATCGTAAATATAAAATAAAACCACATCTTATTTCTTGCATTTTTGTTTACTAAAAGACTGGGAAATATGTTCATCTAAGCGCGGTTACGCAAATGTGGGACATGCAAACGCGCTTGCCGTCGCCGTGATCTAATTTCACTCCGGGATGGCGCCGCGACTTGTGGCCATAAGCTTCGCGTTCACTTTACATGAATTCAATTGAAGTGTTCTTGATATTTTTGTGCTAAAGTGGATTAAACAAAAAACACGGGTATTTTATTTTTCAATATTATTTCAGTCTAAATACGCAATATACGCACTCAATTTAGAATCACCCTGAATTACGTACCCTTGATGTCGATTTCTGAGTACATGTTCCGCAGGTCGTGCATGACGCAGTCGAGGTAGAGCTCCCCCGTGCCGAGCGCCACGTGCTCCCCCGACTCCTCCACGCGGGTCGACACCAGCGGGTAAGACTTGTTCACCTGCACACACACAATCTTGTTAAACAAACTTTAAATAAAATAAACTGATACTTAATATGAACATCTCACCATAACAAGTATAATTTAAATGTTTAAAACCCCCGACATCGCCATTTTGTGGCAACGGCCAACTTGGACCGTGTTATCAAACATAGCTAAGAACTAGTGACTAGTGGCTAGCCTATCGGTTTTTTATCGGATACATTTCAGGGAGTGTGCCTTGGAATAACACAATATAATTCCAGCATCACCTTTCTACAATCGGATAAGTAGAGATACTGCAAGACGCCACCGCTATATGCTAGAAATTCCACAGACTCGAACAAAACGCTTTGCAAGTCTACTTTAACTGTGCGAACAGCTAGGTTCTATAATTCGTTGCCGAGTTCTCTATTTCTATATAGCTATAATCTGGATCTTTTCAAATCGCGAGTAAATCGGTTTCATCTATGCAAGCGTGCCACATCCTGTATCGTCGCTATACATCAGGCGAGCTGCGCTCAAACGCAAGTGTTTTATTTAAATAATTACTTATATAGTACAAAACACTCCCGATCACGATTTTGAAACAAACAAACCATCAAAATCCAAATCGGTTCATAATAACACCCGTCGTTTTTGCGTCGGTGATTAAAAAGGAAAATGAACAAGATCAGTCAAAATCTCGTACAGATATAACGTCGTGAAATCTACTCGCATAACTATACATTTAGTTAACGCATAACAATCACGGTGTCTATGCTAGCGGAATACAAACCTTCCTCAATCCATCCAACATCTTGGGCAGCTCGCTGGGGTTGACCGGCTCCACGGCTATCTTGACAACAGCTTGCGTGTTGAACCGCAGCGGAGCGAACGTATGCAGCTGTGAGTCTTCTTCGGCCGCCACCACGGTACAAGTCTTCACTATCGGCTGGTCGATGCCTTCGATCAGCGCCCAGCAACCTGCCGGCACGCGGTTCACTTCCACCTGCAATCAATGCTATTTATTTATATTGAACGTACAGTGAGACGCCGACTGTGAGCTAGAATTACTGTCGTATGATGGACCCTTGGTCAGTAAGCCAAAAAGAACAGCAGAACTGCCAATGAAAAGGCTCAGACCGTCAGCACAAAGGCCTCTAATGCGTCGCGCTGTCTGTACGCCTCATTTTATATGTATCATCATCATCAGCCAGAAGACGTCCACTGCTGAACATAGGCCTCCCTATTAGAGCGTCAAGGTGCCAATTACATTCACTTGTCGTTTGCACTACACGCTGCGTCTTCTAGTTCGTGGCCGTCACTCTTTTTTTTTATCCTGCACATCTAGGCATTTTACTACAAGTTCGCACACCACAGAAGTCAGCGATACTGTAGCCCTAGATGGAGCATGCCTAGTCTGGAATACACTGGCTCTCAAGGAACACACCGTGATGTGCTTGGCGAAGCACATCACGGTGTGTTCCGGCAGCCTTTACAACTTGAGGGTGGTAGCTAGCCAGGCGAGCGATAGGGAACGCTTTGGAATTGCTCAAGCTCTTTTTGCACACTTTGCTGTTTCGTGTATGTACAATCGGCCAGCGTACCTTATACCTCGCCTCGTATATCCAGAGGCGGCCGACGTGCATGATCCTGGAGTCCTCCTCGTCCTGCGAGCTGTAGTTCTCTCCGAGCACGCGCACCAGCTGCCCCGCGTACAACGTGCCCGACATCACGCGCGCTAGCACCTGCACACAAATAATGCTTTGAAAAATAACTCTACCTCATCATATGTACGAGTATAATCAGAGTCTTTAATTAAATTAAAGAAAACAAACAGCGCATCTCTCAATTTGAATTCCTTCCTCTTTTTTCTCTTATCCCATTAGTTCGGGACTCCTAACTTTCCTGCGCTACGAAAAAGGACGGTCTGGGGATGTTGTTTCGGTGACTTGGGCTTTTTAGGCACTTAGTTTGAACATGTATGGTAATGGTGAAGGAAAACATCGTGAGGTAACCTGCTTGTCGCAGAAGGTTAATAACTTGTGTCTCATTGTTTATTAGACAATATTTAACCTCCTAAATTATTATTTTCAACAACTTTCAAAGATAAGTAAAGTCCCCAACCCGAAATTTGGCCAGCATGGTGGACTATGGCCTCCATCCCCTTCATGGGAAGACCCGTGACGTGACGTGAAGCAGTGTGACGCTATGGTTTAATACGATACTTTGACCATGACCTAAAAAGTTCACTATGCGCTTGCTTATGCGATTTGTGTGGATATCTCTAGTGGGCCCAAAGCCAAACAAAATCCCCGGCTTCGGTGACTCACCAGGAAGAAAGTACAGTCGTCTGTTGGGTACATCTTGGTTGTGTGAGCGACCAGCCGGCCTGACTGGTCGCAGTTGAGCATGTCTTCGTGCAGGGGCCCCGACGTGCCCCGGTATGTGTGCCCCACTTTCCGCGGGGCCCCGTCCAGCGGAGATGGAACGTGCTTTACCACCATTTCCACGAAACCACTGCGTAATGATCAAATATAGAATATTAGTTTTACTCGTATATCTCCATGTCTTGGTATGTGATCGCCATTGAACAGGTTCTGAATTAAGTAAACTATTGTTCACTATCACTTATCACTACTAGTAAAGTACTGGTACAATATTACTTAAGATTTGAAGAAGAATGAGCAATATTTATTGGCCTTTGAATAACGTTCGTTACAGGCAAGCCTTGTTACATTTGAAATATTAAATACTTAAAAAAATTAAACTTAATAATCTTATTTAAATACTTTTATAGTTCTTATAACATATATTTATTATATTATATATTCATTGTGATTTATTTCTCTAGTTATTAGTAATATTTTGTAATTGTTGTTCGTTACACAAGGTTCTGTGGCATGACTGAGACCTAATATTGAAGTTCTGAAGAGACTTGGAAAAAGTAGAGCTAAAGATACTAAGTTAGACTAACGTTTTCGAATAGTATAGGTATATAGATATAACAATAAGATCAGTACTACGAATAGAGGTGCTGTACTGCCATAGTCGTCATTTTTTTTTTTATCCTACACATCTAGACGTTTGAACACAAGTTCGCACGACCACGAAAGTCAGCGATGCTAGATGGAGCATGCTTAGTCTGGAATTCTCTGGCTGTCCAGGAAGGCTGTCAGAACACACCGTTAAGTGCTTGGCAATAGAAGATACTCACGAGAATTCCCCAAAGAACCTGCTGCAAACAAGCCTGAGCAGCGGGCGCACGTTGAGCTTGGACTCCTGCTTGCTCAGCTTGATGCCCAGCTCCTGCAGCACCGCGGGAAGAGTGTCGTCCACGTCTCCCACCACCTGGGGAGGGAGGAAGAGGGGAGTTCAGAATCATATCTCAACCTGTTCCAAATGCAGTCTGTTGTACTCCTCAATCTCTCACCTCGAACAAAAATACCACTAATTGAAATTGGACATCCAGAGATTGAAAATTATATTCATTAAAATGCAAATATAGGTATGCTGGTAACTTTTAAAATAGTTGTTTGATGGGAGTTAGAAAACAATAGGAGATAATTGATTGCAACTTAGAAGATTGATAAATTGCAACTCGGAAGATTAATTAATTGCAACTAAGAAGATTGATTAATTGCAAAGCTTGTCTCGAATACTAAATAAAACTAGTAAAACGCAATATTTGCTTGATGTAGTAAGACGGTATAATTTGGTTTAGAAACATAATTTTTTTTAGGAAGTGTTCATTTGAAAGCATTTGATCCGCTGTCCAGAGTTGTTACCGTTAGTAGTTACAGATTGTTATCTCTAAATATCTCATTAGCGCTCAACTATCTATTACATAAAACAACACTCCATACTAAAAAGTGTAAAACTAACTTGTGCGAATATCTTATAAAGCGGCTCCAGTATGAACTCGACAAAGCTGCGTTGCGCTGACGCGTGCGGCTGTTTCTTGGTGAACCGTCTGGTCTTGGCGTTGAAGTACACATCTCCCCACAGCCAGTTAGCCATCTCGGCGGGGCGGAGCCCTGCGTCGGGGTGCGCCTCTGCGTACATCGCCGCGAACGATTCCAGAGAGAAACAAACGTCGTACAGGGATGATGCGAAGCAAACATTGCCTGAAATGTTTATTTTCTCTTGACAACAGATTCCAAACCTAGTTTGGATAAATCAGTTACAGGTGTATAGTTAGTACAGGTAAGAGAAACAAAAGGACAAATAGCTGATCGCAATTGTATTATAATTAGATAAGACTATTTGTAATTGCAATTTTCGTAATGTAAGAAAAAAAGCTTGTATCTGAGTAATAAATAGTATGTATTCGTAGTTTTAAGTTAACCAAGTTCTAGAATCCGGCAACGAGAGCTTCCGGCTAGTATGAGTTGTCTTGTTGGTGCACAATGTTAGAGGCAATCTAAAATCTAAAGACTATTATAAGTAACAACTTACCTAACAGAGGTGAGAATACTGTCGCCGGCTCGTCGGGATTATCCTGCGGCTGATGAGTATCACTCATAGTGTTCAGCTCGTCTATAATGTGCCTCAGCTTGTAGTAAGCGTCTGCAGGTGGGAGCTTCAGCTCTAGGATCAGCCGATCAATCTTGTTGATACAGATTGTGAGAGGCACTCGCTCTTGTACAGCGTGCCTGAGCAGGCGTTCAGTGTTCAGCATTATGCCTTCTGCTGCATCCACAAATAAAACTGCGCCTGCAAGAAGCAAAACCATCTATGAGTGCAGTGAAGTCAAAATACAACTGGAATCATTAGGAGAGGAGTTCCCTGTTCAATCTGTGCCAGACAAGGCAACCTTCTATATCCAAAGCTAATTGCTGCAGTCCTAGAAAATATTGTCCATAAGCTGTATTTGGAAAATTTTGAAATATATCAGTCCCCCTTCAGAAACAACCTTGCTTCCACTGACTTGTCATGAATGTGAAAAGCTACTAAAAACTACTATGGTCAACAAATATACAGTTGCTAGTATAAGATATAATTACCATCAGAAATCCTCAAAGCAGCAGTAACCTCATCACTGAAATTCACATGGCCCGGAGTATCCATAATGTTCAACAAATGTGATTTCCCTTTAATATTCTTCAGGAGCAGAGTAACCGGCATGGCCTTGATGGACACTCCACGTTCTTGCTCCACAAACAGGGTGTCTGTGTAACGCATAGGGATGGTGGTATCATGATTTGCTGTTCCAGGATGGGTCTGCCGGATGAGGCAGTCTACAAATGAGGTTTTACCTGAAAAATTATATTAGTGCATTTATTTGTTTATAATACATAATAAGGCTGCTAAAACTTGATAAGACTGAACTTAATGATAACTAAAAAATCATAATTTACCATTATGCAAATGTCCCATCAACGTAATATTCCTCATCAGGTTAGTGTTATCCAGCATGTCGGCAAGGTACTCCATATCATACTTGGTTTCCGGCAGCTCCTGCTCTTGAACCTGGAACTTCTTATGCTTCACCGGCTCTATCAGCGGCTTGTCCAAAGCTTGGGTGTCCTCTTCCTGGACAACGGTGTCAACATCCGGCCCATACACTTCTACTGCTTGCGGGTAGTAACTATATTAAAAAACTTTTTTTTAGTTCACATCAAATTAGTAATCCCTACAGAAAAACCTGACGTTTAGGAATATCAGCAACATTATCATTGCATTTTAACTATGATTATTAAAAATAAAGACATTTTCATAAACTTAACAGCAATATTCCTTAAAAGCATGTCTTTGTTTATATGTAACAAGACATGACTTAATATGACACACACAGTTCTTAAATGAAACATCCATGTAGGCTGTATTACTGTATCTCAACATCCTCAGCGGAAGATCAACGATGGCTGCTTCACGGCACTGTGCTGAGTTGGGACCGGATTGTGACTGACAGAAAGCATTTAGTAATACATGTTACATATATTGTTTTTGTCTAAGTTATGTTTTCTCTTGCATTTAAATATATTTCTATTTCTGTCCTCTAATGTATATTAAGAATTTTTAGATGATAAATTCTTGAGTTTTGCCAAATAGCACAGTTGTTGCAATATAGGACCGACACATTCTCCGACGAGAAAGTATTTTAACCTAATGTTAAATGTATTTATGGTATTCATATCTTAGGTTATATATGGCTTAGATCCCTTACGCAGGGAAGACCTGAGCCTAGCAGTGGGAGATTATGGGTTGATATGTAACATGTTTCTTAGGTTGTGAGTTAAGTTTTATAGCTGATTTGTTGTCTAGAAATGAAGTTTATTTGTTTGTGGGACTAGGTGAGAACATAGGTCTTATATAGTTTCTGCAGAATTTGAGCTCTAGCTCTGCCAAGAGGCATATAGACATGGCTGTGTGTGTACACTTATAAATATAAATAAAATAAATGTATTTAAAAGTCACTATTGGTAGTGATCATCAAATTCAAAGAAATTAATGAAAAAAACTTGTAAATCTAAAAATCTTACACTAATATTAACTCGGTATGAATTGGTATTAAATAAAATATAAGTGTACCTTCATGTAGTGTAATGATAACAACCAGTACTTTAAATATACTTATCATTAAAAAACTCGTGTAACTATAGGCTTTGTTTACAAACCAGTCATTTAGAGCATCTTTGAAGAGCTCAATGTCGTTGGTAGATTTGATAACTTTTGGTACTTTATTATAAATTGTCGATGCCAAACAGAACACACTACGCTAAGCGCAGCGCAGGTTCCTTCATGTCGACCACCAATATCATACATTCTGAAGAGCTTAGAATTCGATTTTATAAAGGTTGCGGTTTCACTGATGATCGTGCAGTCGGCTGGCTTGTTAAAAATGGATTCCAAGGAAGGGACAATATAATGTATACTATCCATTTAAAGCGATTTTTACCAACCGTTTATCCTCGTGCAAGACGACTGCCATCGGAGCCACCTCGGGCTCCGCATCCGCGTCTTCGTCCTCTTCCATAGCGTCCTCATCATCACGGTTATCTTGCCCGTAGACACTCTGATCGTCCTCGGAGTCCGATTCTAAGTCCGGACCAATATAATTACCAAATTCATCGTATAGATCACCGTCCATCGTGCCGGCGTATTAACCGTATTATTGGATTGAATTTTAGACTCACTGGTCAAACTTCTCTGGTTTTAAATTAATATTTGTTTATCACAGCTATAAACATAACCTAAAAATGTTTTTAAAAATGGCCAGACGCCGCAACGAGCAAACTAATTATTGTCCAACCCAAATATTGTACGACTGACCAATAATGGCCGGCACGATTACGGACTGATAAGGGCCTGATAAATGATAATACGTATACGATGGGGAATCAATAATGTCTAACCAAATACTGTACGACAGATAATGTACGAAGAATTAATCAATTCATATTCCCGACAATTATCACGAATGCAAAATCAGTACAGGGTAATATAACACAACCAATCATAACATCCGATAATCGCAAATGAGGCCCATAGCTGCCAGTATATCGCCACTGCTGTCTATTAACTCGGTTACCAAGGTTTGCCTTGGCCTAAAAGTGCTGACAAAATTGATTGACACGCTAGTTTGAATGATATCATTCTGCGCTCGAACTGGGTGGTCTTGCGAGTGACGATGGTAAAAAACTTGACGGAAGTTGAGTAATCTTCGTGTGGGACGCGACATGCGTCGACATATTAGCGCCATCTCATGTTCCTTTCATGCAGATTAAGGCTGGGGCGGAGGGCAGCTGCTACAGCTGGGCACGCTGCCCTCTGATGGTGGATTGGAGCATTAGGATTATCATTAGATATGAAGTAGTCTATAGAATCTATCTGCAATATTTTTTCTTTTGTTATAGTAAGCCATTTCGTTTTTGGTAATAAAGGCACATGCCCCATAATTCGTGTTTCTTTGTTTAACCCTAATTCCTGAATTAGGGATTAGAATCGGTTGGGTGATACTATTTAGCAGATCAATCGAATTTCTACATCAATGCATTATATTTATAACCGCAAGAAAGTATGATCAACCTACAATAAATAACGCGAGTAGAACGAATACTTGCACCTAAAGTGTAGACACGGAACGCACTCTTGCTATTACAGGCAACAATAGACAAATTCAGCCTTAATAAAAAAAACGGCCTTATTTATGTCATTAAAATGCAATGAATCACTGTCAATATTTGAAAGAATGAACTGAAGAAGCTTTTGTCTTATCTGTGAAAATGTTTTAATCCCCACTGGCCCCTTCCTCACCTCTTCCTTTCCTTGATTTGTGGTGGCTGCAAAAAACACCAAACCAAAAATAATTATTTTTACAAAATGATTTCGGCGCAGCTACGCAACAAAGCTAATGAGTTTTTAAACTCAAGAAAACATGCTAATAACCTCGCAGATATTCTTCAAATGTTCGAGGTAAACTTAACTAAAACGTGAAACTACAAAATCAACAATATGAACTGCGTCGTAGGTTACGTTTGTGGTCATTGAATTATTCTTTTATTTCAGGCTGAAACTGATAATTATACGCCTTTGCTTCTCACTATTGAAGTGATATTTACCGAGCTTTTGAAAAGGGGTGATTTAGTACAGAAAATCATCCCCTTAAAGCCATTAGGTAAGCATACTTACAAAGCCGTATCTTGGGGTGTTGATAGATGAGTAGCATTTAGCGCAATAATATTGATTTTCTTGATGTCGCGCTGAAATTGCCGTGCAGATACGACAAACGAGCGAGATAATGTTTGAAAGACTTCATTATTGCAAAATCCATGATAAAGCATCTTAATTCTTGCAAGATGTAGATATTTGCGACATGTGACGTTATTTTGGCATAATGCGGATAGCAGTCTAGCCGGCCAACTACTATGGCACTTATATAATTGCTTTTATAACAGATTGTATGATTGTGTTATATATATATATACACTGTGTATATCTGCAATAGAACTAAATTGGTAGGTACACTATAGTAGGCTTCACAACAAGAAATGCAGACTCAAGGTCAAATATGGCATGTGTGTTGTATATTACATACATGCGCTTGTTTGATTTTTTTTTTTGTATCATTGCTTCATCATTCCTGTATGTGCAAAATTTGTTGACATTTTATATAATAAATGCGTTTAACTTGCATTTATATATTTAACACATATTTTGATATATTTATTTCACTTTTAGACACAAGTCCAGAAGCAGCATACTCCAAATGGCTCCATCAGTGTTACGAGGCAGCTACCACCCACTGTCTGGAATGCATCAAGAAGGGGCGGACGAGCTCGCGCCTGCAGGCTCTGGTCACAGCTTGCAAGCTGATGCAGGCTGAAGGAAAGTATCCACTAGAGTCCTCGTCTGGATATTACTTCCCGTCTAACAGACTAAAGGTGAGAACAGACACAATGATGATTTAATTTTAAGACGCTAAGAATAAATTTGTATGTAGAATATTGCTCATTAAACCCTACATATCACTACTCTTGAAGTAAAAAGACTAACGAGTGACTTGATAGAGACTTTTGCCTGCTTGTCTATTATTAAATAAATAAATAATGGAAAACATAATTTCATAATTTGTTTCTGCTAAACTAATTGCCCTTTTTCAGGTAATATTTACAGTGCTGCTAGATTCCGAAGTGTCTATGTCTGCGCCTCTCACTCGCTTCCAAGAGTTCACGGAGTACAGAGATGTACAGCAGTATGGTCTCAGGGTCCTGTCTACAATTGCTTATCGCAAGTAAGAATGCTATTTTTATTATATGTATTTCAAATAGTTTAACATTATGCTATCAAAGATTATAATTGACTGTACGCTAGTCAAATTGAGGATCTCATGCCTCAATATAAATGTTCTATTGTCAATGTTTGCTATGTAGGTTTTGACTCAATGTTACCAATAATGTTTGTCATATAGATCACCAAGTGAAACATACATGCAGAACTACCTAGAACTGCTAGATAAGCTGCTGGTCTGTGAAATACCTACTGAGGGCAAAACTAAAGGAAAGAAGAGAGATGGAGAAGATAAGGATAAACTTCTTTGTGGAGTAGAAGGTAATATTACCAATAAAACTCAAAATTCACCTGTCTGCGCTCTAACTAGACTGTAAATGTTGGACACCTTATGCAATTGATAAAGGGTGATATTTCAGAAGTATGGTAATGTGATACAAACACAAGCTGGCAATAGATAACTAGTACCTTAAGATATAATGTTTGTAGATATACACCATCAATTCCTTATTCTACAGTTAAGAACACCGAGCACAGGTGTGCAATATTCACTACATATTGTTCTTTCACGACGTTCAGGCAAAGCCCCATTCCCGTACAACCCGGGTGTGTGCCGGCGCTACGCCAACAAGTGCTGGGGGTTCGCGTGCCAGTGGCCGCTGCTGGCGTCCCCGCGCACGCACCGGCGCGCGCTACTGCTGCTGGTGGAGCGCTGCATGCCGCTATTGCACAAGCCGCGTCTCGCTACCGACATGCTGTGCGACAGTCTGGACGCAGGTATACACTAGTACATGTTCGCGTGCCAGTGGCCGCTGCTGGCGTCCCCGCGCACGCACCGGCGAGCGCTGCTGCTGCTGGTGGAGCGCTGCATGTCGCTATTACTCAAGCCGCGCCTCGCTACCGACATGCTGTGCGACAGTCTAGACGCAGGTATACACTGGTACAGGTTCGCGTGCCAGTGGCCGCTGCTGGCGTCCCCGCGCACGCACCGGCGCGCGCTGCTGCTGCTGGTGGAGCGCTGCATGCCGCTATTGCACAAGCTGCGCCTCGCTACCGACCATGCTGTGCGACAGTCTGGACGCAGGTATACACTAGTACAGGTTCGCGTGCCAGTGGCCGCTGCTGGCTTGCCCGCTGTGTTTTCTTTTGCGACACCGCCGCCATACACATCATTAATCCTTCGAGCCGTTTCTGCAGCACTGGTACCACAAACTGCGTGACGCAAAGAAAAAACCAAACGAGAACAAAACAAATGAATTACGGTTTTCGAAATACAAATGTATGAATAAATAGCTGTATAAATTTGAAATTGGAATCCCTAACCAAAGAAGAGATATTTGAGATCAAAGTGGCCAGTACGACAAAACGCCAATTTCATATGTAAGGACCTAATATATATACTTAGTATATGATTTTTCATTGTATAATAACATTCTTGTGTTAGATCCACATTTACTGTTTCATTATGTCTGATATTGTAATTTACTTGCCTACTATTATAACATAATTATATAGTTAATTTTTTTTTAAATCATATTGTTCTTGTGTGTTTATGTATATTTCACCGGTCCTTTCAACATGTTTCAAGTTATCATAACTAACTAGTCACTGATATTTCAGGTGGTCCAATCAGCATGCTGGCACTCCAGGGAGTGTTGGAACTGGTGCGGCGACACAACATCGAGTACCCGGACATGTACGACCGACTGTACGGCATGTTCGAGCCGGAGATATTCGCCACGCGGTACAAGCGACGACTCATGCACGTCGCTGACGTGTTCCTCTCTTCCACGTGAGTGACTTTTCCCTACAAATACAAAAAAAATAAACCCCAAAGTTATATATATACTGGTATGACGTGACATTGGGCAGAAAAATATGTTGAGAAAAGAATTCACTTTTTTTATTTTCATATGAAGTTTATGTGTGTGAAAGTTGGAAATCATCAGTATCAACTTTACCATTTTATTTTATTATAGCTTTGGCAATTTACAACGATTTCATTTTGCAACCTTCTTATTATATATAACATTGTCATTTTATGACGGACTCATCCATAATTTAATGGTTTAGGTAAATCATTTCTTCTTTAATTTAAGTAAAAAATTGACTTGTCCTCCTTGAGTGTGACCTTTTTTAACAAAGTTTCCTTATAATATATACTTAAATGAAAACAAAAAAACGAAATGGAATATTTATAACAAGCTTAATGGTAGAGTCCGACCGAAACTGTTTTCACATGGTCAAGTATAAAATTCCTTAAAATACTAAAATTTGGTGCATTTTATCCATTATTCTGCATTAATTGGGACATGAAATGAAAACACAGTATACTAAGTATGTTCAACAACCTTAAGCGATAACGCACTCACTAAGTTTTGTTTCTACGGAGCTATCTGAACGGAGCACGACAACAACGAAAAAGCGTTGTCGCGAGAAACTAACAAAAGCAAGCGTGCACGACAACTTTCGAAATAAGTTTCGGATAATTTTGGCCAAAACTGAAACCGAACTTTCGGTCGGACACTACTTAATGGTTGTTTGTCGTAGTCCTAATGATGGCTGCATTTCCGTCTTGAATTCCTACTTGATGAATGATTGTTGTATGTCTCCAGACATCTGCCCGAAGGTCTGGTGGCAGCGTTCGCCAAGCGACTCTCCCGGTTGGCGCTGCTAGCGTCTCCCGAGGACGCCGCGTGTCTGCTGCAGCTGGTAGCCAACCTAGTGGCGCGCCACCCCGCGCTCAAACGCATGCTCTGCCACGACGACTCGCCACACATTAGTGAGTCACTAATACTATCTGACCACAATCAGTCAAGGAAGCGGAATGGGTTTGATCTTTCGTCTAACCAAGGGGATCCTATGGGCGATTAAAACTTCATGGATAGTCCAACTACTTAGTTCCAGATTATTTTGGACTGCCAATCTTCGAGACTCGGCTCTTAATCTTCGACACCGTATCGGTCGAATCTAAAATCGGTCAGTAACGCCAGAACCAAAAGCTTTGCGGCAGCAGACAACTTTTTCTCGTTTTATGCATCATAATTCCGTCCTGCTGGCCGTATACTGATTTGATTTATAAAGTGCTTTATTTATCATAATAACGCAGTGAAACGTAGCACTCAGCGTATTAACTAAGTAACTATTTGGACATACTTAAGTTGGTTTGTTTGTAGGCTCAGAACACCTTATAAAAGCTTTAAAATAACATAATGTTTAGCCAAATTTACAGTTCTTACTAAGTCATATTGTAATGGTAACTAACATGATCATGGTTATTAATAAAAACATTTGTTTTTCTTGTGATACATAGATAACATACATTTAACTGAGGCAAGAGCGAAGTTATTAGAGCACGTATACTGTGAGTAGTTAGAACAGCGAAACAAAAGAGAGCGCTTAGTACATAGCGTGTGTTAATGATGATGTTTACCCACAGTGTCGAATGATCCGTACGTGATGGAGGAGACGGTGGCGCTGAGGTCGCGCGCGCTCGGCTCCTCGCTGTGGGAGGTGGCGGCGCTGCGGCGCCACGCGGTGCCCGCGCTGCACGCCGCGGCCGGCGCGCTGCTGGAGGGCGCGGGGGGCGCGCCGCCTGCCCGCCTGCACCTAGCCGCCGTCAGTACCTCACTATTATCTAACTGTTGATATATTTTTACTTGGCAGAACGAGGCCATAGCTAGAATATTCGCTAGGAAATGACACTTGTTTTTATGTTTTTTAAACATTGTGATTATCCTATCACTAATATTAGTTCCGTGGTGACTCCGCTGGAGGCGCACGCTGTTATCAGCGCCAAAAATATATTAAATCAAATGAATTCCTTGTCACTTTGACAATCTGAAATCCACCGTATTTGTATAATTCGGGTCAGTGGCTCTGACTCACTGGACAAGTCACAAGTTCGTGACGTTAATTCACGATGCCAACGATAGGTGTAAGTTAAGTGATCAATGCTGGTCTTTTCAAGGCAAAATACAAGAATTTCAACTGTTGAGTCATTTTTATTGGGTATTTTTAGCAACGAAAAATATTTTAACATCTTGTTAAGAATTAAAAATTCAAGTTAAAATATTTATTTATAACAGAAAATGAAATTATTTCTCTAATGTAACACTTGTTTGTGTTCAGTCATCCGAGGCTTTTGACCAAGAGTTGAAGAAGCGGTTCAAGAGCATAGAGATGAACTTCATCCGGCCGCAAGGACTCGCGGCGCCATCTGGCGACCGACTGCTGCAGTACTACCAACTCATGGCCTAATGCACACAACTCTACCCGCCGCTTCTCTAAGGACACCTCTTTGTCAATAGACACTTTGTCTATGGACTACTCCTTGTCTATGGAATCTGCAGCTCCACTCGGCGGTATGTCTACGAATCTATTTTCTTAAATCATGAGCTACTATGTGATAGATTTTGTTATATTGTATGAACAGAGACGACTCCAGCAACGTTTTTCTACCATTTTTACTCTATTAAAACTAAGTTGTTCCAGTTGTCTGTTTCAGTCAAATGTTTAGATCTGCTGTTTCGTTTTTTTTTCTAGATATTTTTCATAAGTCGCAGTCCAAAAGTTGCTTGCCTTTACGTATTAAAGTGGCCGTCGGTTGTTCATAAGTAACGCTGTACACTTGCGGCTTTAATTATTATATTAACGTATGTGTATAGTACCCGGCAATCAATCTGAAGTAAAAGCGACGTATTGGGTATATTTCCGCGCATATGCACTTATTGACAAATCTCTGCCCCGCACTTAACCTCGCGCTAAAGAGACCTACAAATCGTAACTACGCAACTAAGGTCCAAGTTGTTCGCCGGGAGTGTAGGTGTGTTTAATAGATTCCTATGGGTTTTCATTATTTTACCTATGACACGATTTGTCATTGCTAATAATTTTCACTCAATAACTTATTGAAGCAATAAAGAAGACTGTCGACCTCCTTTAGCTACTTACTGTACTAGCAAAAGTGTAAGTTACTCTACCAAAAGAGTTGTTTCAAAAATTTCAAAAACGCTCCGGCCAGGACAGTGTACATGATACCATAAATACGTTAGGGACTTAACCCTTAATAGGGGATGGTAAATCTAGATGTTCTTGGTGATTTTTAGAAGGAAATCTATAAATAAAGATGAATATAGATTTATAATTTTATATTAGCACATCCTGTACTTTGTCATAGGTTTCAGAAACGCATGTGGGAAAATATTTACTTTTGCCCATTTTGAACATCACCTTGAAAAATCTGTGGGAATATATTTCCCAACAGGTGGGAAATATATTTCATACACATAAGTGCAATAGTTATAATGTCTTAGATGATTTAGAAAAACCTGATTTTATAAATAAAACTGCTCTGCATAATTTTGAAACATTTATTATTATGTAATACAAAAATCTTGACTGATAAAACAAATAAAAACAGGGGTCAGCACACAACGGTACTTTACAAATCTTACAAATGTATTTGCTACGCTGCTCTTTATCACGAGTGCTGCACATCCTGCATCGCCGAAATTTAGCCAATTCTGGCATGTGCGAGCCAACATCGACTTTCCTTACTTCATCAGGTACCGCTTCAACACCTCCTTTTTTGGATTTAAATACTGCAGCCAGTTTTTTTCGAGATGTACAATTGTTTATAAGGCCTCTTCCTAATCGCAGCCGGAATTCTTTATGAGTGTTTCTCCTCTCTGAATGAGATCTCATATAAACAATATATGAATTGATGATTGCTGCCTCAAGCATAAACCAAAATAATCAATACCAATTTTTTCGAAACTTGCGCCCAAGAGGGTATGACGCCCTGTAATGATCAAAGTGCTCTACTCCCCCCATAAATTCTGTATATTTTTTTATTGAAAGTGGGCAATACATTTGCTTTTTATGGCCATCTTTTTGTTTTCTTTGGATTGATTCTATGGCTCGAGGATCAAACGCCGTAGTGGCAACCAAAACATCTTTTGTGTCCTTCCATTTTACTACTGACAAGGTTCCATCGTATTGATACATAAATTCCCCAGGTTTCAAGGATGTTTCTTTTTTCTCTGCTTAAATTTTTTCCTGTCACCAAGTCCGACAAGCCCTTGCGGTTTGCTCTAATTGATCCAACGCCATAAATTTCTTTTTCGAATAATATTTCCAGCAATGGGAGGCTTGTAAAAATTTTATCAAAAGCCACCAATGTATGACTTGACAAAGTCTCACATAAGTCCATTACAACTCTATCCCCTAAGTTCTCTTCAGTGCCATTGTCGATTCTTCCAGTATAAAATTGAAACTCATACAAATAGCCTGTTCGAGAATCCGCCCTTGCCCAACATTTATATCCACGCTAGATTGGCTTTTTAGGCATGTATTGTTTCATGTGACTGCGGCCTTTAAATTTTATCATGCTTTCATCTACAGAATTAAATGCAGACACTTCCACATTTTCTTTGAAAGTTTTGTTTAGAGCTTCAATAGCAGGTCTCACTTTTCCCAATTCGTTATAACTTGGAGAGTTTCGGGGAGTTTCAGTTGAAATGTGAATGTTTTCTATAATTTTTTTAAATCTTTTTAATGGCATTACACTGATCTGATTACTGAGGTCTAAAAAATGTATGACCTCTTGAGCACCAGACTGTTCCGATAAAGGTAGCTGAAGATCTAAATCCATATTGTTGAAGGGTTCAGAATTGTCAGCTACATGAGGTGCATGCTCTTCTGAAGCTGGAGATTGGAGTGCTGAATTTACCGTACTCATGTTTTGTAGCAATGTCGTACTTACATTACTTCCATTACTTGATGAAGAAGAAATACGATGTCGGGCTGATATTCCACCGTAACCAATGTCTTCCGAGGAATCTGATCCAGCAAATGGACGGTAGTCTTCGTCGGAATCATATTCACCTCCATTGTCTGCAAATGGGTCTTCGTTTTCACTGCTTTCTGGAGTGGAACATTCTTCCAGAAGCCGCCTGATACGTTTATCTTCCTTTTGATCCATCTAAATAAAACATCAACCATTAGTTACTAATAAAAACAAAATTACTCAAATTTATGAATACAGTCAAATACCACACAGAAATAACGAACGAATTTCAAATATTATGATTAGTTTTATCATAAAAACAGTCAAAATATACTAACCGTAAACAGATAAATGCCGGGACACAAAAATTGGCGCGAAAAACAGCATCCGTCATTCCCCGACCGCACGTGGCGTGATCATGGAATAAAATACTCAAGAGAAGGAAAGGTTCATACAATGAAACGGCCAACACGCGACACTAGCGCTCTCACTAATAAACTGGAACTAACAGCCGAGGAACATATACATTGTTTTTTTCTAAACCTAAAACTCTACAGGATTATAACTCGACTTTATTCGAGCTCAGCTCCTCGTTGATGGCTTAAAAGTCTGATAATATCCTCTGCTTCCTTATAAATGTCCTCATCTCCTGGCCTGAGTAGATTCTTGATTGCCTCCATATGAGATGTGTCAACCTTGAGTCCGGACTTTTTAGACTGAGCTAGGAGGAACTGTTTTAACTTGTTTTTTTGTAAAGAAGCGTTTTGAGTTTTTGCTTTATATTGATCCAGAGTGTTGTTCCTAGGGTCGTTTATCTCCTCGATTACTTGGGCCGTAACAATTAAGTCCGGGTAAGATGAAGCTGTAAAGGCCTGAATATTAGGCAGGACGAGATGTAGGTAGACCACGTGATCTCGAGGGATGCTCTGGGCGTCCAATTTATCCAATATTTCAGCCCTCCCACGCTGGTATGTAAGGAGTTGAGGATTTTTTTTGATTTTATTTTCTGAAGACATGAAGGCTGGTTGATGACATATTTGTTAGTTGTTTTCCTCGTTGACGGTCCGGAGTGTCGCCGTTAACTTCGTCGAATAATTAATCCATGTTAGCCACCACTTCTGCTGTGGCCGAAGCATCTTGTGGCAATTCATCTGTAAAAAAAAGCTAGTTAATAATAATTCATACATTATTAATCTTACTTCAATAATTAATATCATTAATATTATTAATTATTAATACATAAATAAAAGTGCTTACTTAGTGCAACTTTGGCATATAAGCCTGCTGCCACTGAATGGCTTAACACCTGTGCAGCCATGTACCTTCATTTTTTGTTTCCCATTTGGTTGTAGATGGTTTTTTGTAAGTGCTGGGGCAAAAACAAAATTGGGATTATCTTTTTCAATGTTATAGATTTCCACTACTATGTGACTCCATTTGGCTACTTCTAAAATAAAGTAATTAGTTAATTAATACAATGCAAAACAAAAATGATAATTTATTATCAGGGCCTTATTGTTAATAAACAGCTACAAAAAAGTTATTAATTCATATGATCTCATTTAAATATTTAATGATATTAATTTATTTTCACCTGTGCTTTTTTTTCCATCAATCTCCACATCTTGTTCGAATTGAACGTTATATTTCAGAAAATTGTTTCTGAACGATTGTGGGAATCTATGGAAAGTAATAGATGCATCTTCCATAGAAGTTTTGCCACACTTGGCGCAAGTTTTTGTTTGTTTCCCGACCATGACGGCTGTGATTTTTAAAATCACAAACACACAAAATATAACACAAAAGCGTCTATTCGCGGAAGAGTCAATTTCTCACAAAATCACCAACAATAACTATTTACTACTTAAACTAAACGTCTCTGTCGTGGTAGTCTAAGATCCGACCGCGTGATTTATACGTTCATATGTTTGATTAATAAAATATAATTTTTATCGATATTTATAACTAAACCAATGCAGATCCGCAAAGGTGGCCATCCAAATTTGGCCGCAATTAATTTTAATTAAAATGTAATTAATTATTTATTTTTGAACAATTACGTTCACTTGTAATTGTTAAAAAATATATTTCATTAGAAAGAAATATACCTGAGATACCGAGAAAGTTCAAGGTGCCATCCCTCACTTGGCCGCAACCTAATGTCAGCCAGGTGTAAACAGGTATAATTTCGTTAAATATATACGTTCATAATGTATTATCATGTTATACATACCAAATTGAAGATTAATTCTTTCCCTACATGATGAGATATAGGTGCCTATGCAAAAATGCCCGCAAATAGTGACTGCCAACGATTAAAGATAAATAAAAGCGAGAGAAACTTAAGATAAACACCCCATGTCGAATAAAGATAGAGCATCCCAGCTGCTTGTCGTTTTTATGCTACTGCGCATGCGTCCATAGATAAGGTGCTCAACTAGTAGCTCGCGTATTTGCTTGGAGTTTAAAATACTCCAAAAATTGAGCAGTAAAAATAATATGTCATAATAATTAATCTACCAAACTAGTGTTTTCAATATTTTTTTAATTATATTCAACTAAAACAATATTTTTTAACTGTGAAACGTCATTTTAAATATAAAATTTATCTTTTAAATAAATTTTGTTTTATTACAATTTTTAACAATATTAAGTTTCGTTTATTTTCGGTCTTCATAAAAAATGTCATAAAAATTACTATCCAAACCAGTGTTTTTAATTTTTTTTTTAATTATATCCAACTCAAACAATAACTTTGAACTGTAAGACGTTAATTTGAATCTATATTAAAATTTATCTTTATACACAAATGTTTTTTTTATTTTTATTTTCATCAATATAAAGTTTCGTTTATTTTCCTTGAATCCTTGATTAAAGAACTGAATTAAAAACAATGGTAACAGAATTAAACAGAATTGATTTTTTAATTCTGTTGAATTCTGTTTCCATTGCTTTTAATTCCTGATTAATATAAATTTTTCAGTTTTATTTTTTGAAAACAAAAAATGTTGGAATCATTTATTTAACAATTATTATTTGTTTAAAAAAATTATTTGTTAATTATATATTTTAAAAGAAAAATGCACAAACCTTTTTTTCATTTGATAGGGATAGTGACAACAAAAAGTGAATTATTTATTTTTGATTTAAAATGCAATTTTTTTTTTATTATAAAAAATGATAAAAAATACAAACACTTCTTTATTAAAAAAAAATGATAAAAATTACAAAAATGATAATAAAGATTTTACAGTTAGATAATTATCAATACATATCGGAGTACTTGTAACGAAAAAATTTTCATTTACGTACTATCGTCACTTGAATCATCAGAACTGTCACTCTCATATGTTGAAACGTCAGAATCTTTATCGTTTGTATCTTCTGAAGATTGTTCAATTAAATCACAAATAACATCTTCTACTTGCTGTGGCATTGAATCTCCAATGAACCATGTTGGTTTTAAAGTTTCATCTAAAATCCAACCATTATTTTCAGGTTTAAATCTGATGCAATCTGGATTAGTGGCATTTTGCCACATTGAATTAACGAAGATCGTACGCAATAATTTTTGTTGCAAGGATTTCAAGCATGGTGGAATAGTGCTTGAATTGAAACCTTTAAGTTTTTTCATAAATTTGTCATTAATTGTAGTCATGGCATACATTTTATTAAACATTAAAAGTCTTGCAGCGTTTACATTTTGACAATTTTTAATCCCATACATTAGAGCTATAAACTCCTGAACTACTATCATTTTGTTATCATCAAGAATATCCTCCGGATTGCTTAATGATGCAAATGTCTCTTGAATGTTCTGGTGTTTACAAAATATCTTGAAAGGGCGGTCTTTTCCTTTGTTAAAAAATGCTGCTGTATAGTCGCAACCAGTAAACGCGTGGAATGCTGGTAGTGCAAGACATAAGGTCGGACCTAATTCCACTGATAATTTTGTGCAGTTAATGCAAGCTTGATCTTGATTGGTAGTTTTTTTTGAAGTACTGTTTGCCAACCAAATTTGTAAGTTGGCAAATTTATGTATATTTCCTAATAATATTATTAAGATGTCAGTGTCAGTTGCCTTAACCAAAATTTTTGCACCGTCATGTATTTTACTGATGTGAAAAATAATCCTGGTATCAGCTTCCTCATGTAGGCATGCTAATTCAGGTTCTTCGTTATTGAGTACGATATTTCCAACCGAAGAAAATGAAAAACATAGTTCGTCGACCGTAATGAAAACTTTTTTATTTTTTAATATTGCAGCAAAACTATTATCACTCCAGTGATCAGCTAAAAATTTTACGAGAGCTTCTTTAAAACGATAATTTTTTAAACTTGCTAAAAAATCGTTGGGTCTAGGCTGTAATGGACCGCTAATTGTATATGGAATATCAATTTCCGCTCTGTTCAATCTTTCACAATCTTTGATAGAAGGAGTAAGGTATCTATCAAATATTATGTGTATTTCTTGGCTATTTGTTGAGCATAGCTTTATCAGTATTGCTTCAGCTACTTTTCCAAAACTTTGTGGTAGAGTAGAACCTATAGAATACAAATAATAGAAACCATCTATTATTTCTACATCAATATGTCCAGGATTTAAAACTTCAATTTTTGATTTTAGATGTTTACTTAGAGTAGATTTGTCTGTCTTATACATATGACCAGTACAGTGGAACAGTGCCGGAGGTACAGGTGCAAGTGGATACGACAGGCAGTTCTCAATATCAACTTTATGTTCGATAGCAATTGCTAAAAGTCGTCCGAAAATATCGCGTTCCATTTTTAATAGAGCTTGGTTGTCTTTACTTTTATTCTTAATTGTTCTTTTTGCACAGTCAGATGCAAAGTTAGAAATAACATTACGTTTGATAGATTTCACAAACCTTGTAGGATCTTCAGAACATTCCGAAAAGAAACGTAATTTTTGTTCATGACCTAATGTCTTACAATTCAATAAAAAATCAGAAACGTGTGAAGATGCTGCTTTACCAGTTGACATATTGAATAAAATATTCTAATCCAAATTTTCGCTGAAAGGATTCGTTGTTTTTTTCATTGTTTCAATAATTCTATTCAGCGTTTTATTGTCTTTCTCTATTTGATTCTTTTGCAGTGAATGAGAAGTATCATCTGCCCGTGATAGGCCAACTTCCGCTTTTACAGCTGATAAAATTTTGGTTCTTATGCTATGGCTAAGAGCCCACCTTTGTCTTGCAGCTATAGAGTTAGTGAAGTGGCTAACACCAGTCAATGTGTTACCAGCATCTGCATTTATCGTTTGCTCCAATGTTAGGTCCACAGGTGATCTACCTAAACATGAATTGGTACGCCTAACACCAAATGCACCTTGACGAAATTCCGCAATCAAAGCTGAATCGTCCATTTTCAGCTTAATTAAATTATTTAAGTACAAAGCTGCCCATTTGGAATAATTTGGTAGATTAAATGCAAAGAAATAATCACATATTTCAAAAATGCTATTTAGGTAGAGCTCTAAGTTACTGCAACGAATACTTCTGGAAAATCGATGATAAATATTAATCATTTCCGAGTATAGCAAGTAATATTGAGCGGTCTTTCCATGGCCACCCTGAAGCGTTGTTTCTCGATACTGTTTGTAATCTTCAAGTATTTGTTGTAGTGAGTCCTGTAAAATTATACGTTCATTGTCTTCACTCGGGGTATTTATTACAGCAGCTAAATCTTCATTCAATGTATCTGGATCATATTGTTTTTCCGATAAATACTTTTCGAAATGAAGAACTTGTAAGGCACCAGATGCCAGCGGATGCAATCGCTTACACCGATTAAAATGTTTGCTGTCTAAAAAGCTAACCATTGATCCTCCCGCTAGTGCTTCAGCTTGAACCAAAATCTCCACTAATCCACTGGAGTCAATGTACTTACCAATGGCTTTGAAATATGCCATTTGCATATGGAATGCTCCTAAATTTACAAACACATTATCGAATTCAGGCTTCTCATGTAATTGTATTTGCATAGCTAATTTTGCAATTGCCAAATCATAAGTGACGATAATCTGTTCTTGATCACAATTTTTCGCAATTTCCTTAGCAGTACAGAGAGTTTGATAAACAACTGCTAATGAAGTAGGAGACGAATTAATAGGAGGTAAGTACTCGACTGTTTGAGTTTTGCTACAATCAATACAAATCTTACAATTGTATCCCAACCACATGGGGAGAGAATCAATCCGTGATAGAGACATACTCCAAATATAATCTTTATCCATAGCTATTATTTTCGCAAATTGACACGCATCGATAGTCTGTGTAATTGAATCGACATGAACAAAAGGCATACTGGTGAGAGGTTTTTTGTAGTAAGTTCGAATACTTTGTGGAATTCCTTCGTAACGCCGTCTTTTACGAGGCGGATGAGATTCAATGTTGTCATCGTTAGATTGTGATGTAGAGCAATTCAAGATTTCCATATCACCACTTTCTTCATTAATCCTATGATTGAACTGGTATATAATACCAACGGTATCATGTAAAGTGACTTTACCAGTAGCAGTGTCGACAAAACGATCGAAATTGTCAAAAGCAACATGCGTACTTAATCCGTTAACTTTACGGATGCCGGATGGTACTAAACTTTCGTCTTTTTGCGTTGCGTATGTCATTTCCGTTTCAATTTCTTCGGCTAGATTATAGCCGATAGTATGACCATACCTATTCAATATTGAAAGAACTTTTCTGGAACTTGTTATTGACTTCATTGCTAATCCGAGAGTAAGATGCTTAGATGGTTTTACTCGACCTTTAGAAACTATATAAATAAGGTCACTGCACACTGATTTAATTTTAACTAAATCCTCGTTTGAATTTTTGCGACGAATATCCGGCCCTTGAACCAAGTCACAAACAAAGTTAAACAATTCTTCTGGAATGGTGCACTCTCCACGAATAACGTCGTCCACGCTAAGATCTGCTGGTAACTTCTTATTTTCAACAGAGGTGATGCTATTTCGTAATTCATAAGCAACGTCCCTATGGCGATTTTGCTGTTTCTCTTCTAAATTAGCAATTTCACCAGCTAATTGAGAGGTATCAATCTTAAATTGATAAACAATTTTTTTTCTGTGTGCTGCAGAAGATGGCTCTATGATCAGTCGATCGCCAAAGGAATTTATTATTTTATTTTCTAAATTTTCAGCACGGTAATCGTGAAAGTCTTCGGCTTTTACTTTATTCTCACCAAATTCTAATAATAAAGCTTTGTATTGAGAAAATAAATCACAAAGGAACATGACTCGATTTTTTTCAATTATTTCCATGGTGATAACATCTGAAATAACAGCAAATGCTGACTGGTGCAATTGCCTATTCGCATGCCAATGTCCTGGTTCTGCCTTCTCTTTATTTTGACGTTGCAAAGTTGTCTTCAAAGCTGTAAAACAGTTGGAATGGTAAACGACAGTCGGAAAGTCCTCTAAATTTTTAATTAATGACGAATTTCGCGATGATTCAGCCATTTCTTTGATTTCGGTTACAGTTGCCTCTTTTTGTGGAATCGTTACATAAAGTCGTCGCTTACCAACTTTCTTCTCAACGTGGCCGCAAAAAACACAAGCTAATTTTTTATTTCTTGTTGTTGATTCAGATGTCGTACTTGGTTGTTCTTCCAATGTTTCCTGCTGAGTAGATGAGCTACTGATGTCGTCGTTCGGAGCAGATATACGATTGGTCTCTTGGTCAGAGACTGATGCACTCGGTTGTTGATTCGCAACAGATGTACTCGGCTCAGAACATTGCGATGAAAGATTTGGTACCTATGAATTGAAAAAAAAAACTTCGTTAAAATTAAATTGTCTGTCATTGATCATTTATAAAATATCAACAATAAAAATTTTTCAGTAATGAGACTAATAGTTAAGTACTTTGAGTATTTATTCGACAATAAAAATTTAAAAACAGCTATCCCATAGACAATATCGACAGCTCGAAACTTTTATAATCAAATGAAATATTTTTATTTGTTTACTGATTTTCAATAACAAAAAAAAACAGAAAAAAAATTTTTTCCCGAATTTGAAACATACATTTTAGTACTACTGTCAGTTCAAAATCATGTACAATGTTCATCTTGGAGTAACAAAAAAAAACCTAAACGATACTCGAAAGATAGTATTGTTCTTTTTAAAGAAGGTCTGGCTACCTGAGTTCGTGGAGAAATAAGTATCATTGGAATAATTTTCAATTTTAGTATTAGATGAAAAACTAGGTAGTTGAAAATTTCTGTATATATCGCTGTATTAAACATTATTTTATACATTATTAAATATAAAAAGATAGTCTACTATTATACAAGTTTTATTAGATTAAAAACATCGTACTATTAAACCTACACTCAACGCAATAATATTTATATTTAGTAGCTATAAAATTATTCATTTGTCCTGTGTGATTAAAAATTGTACTTACATTTTGGGTTTTACAAAATTCTTCAAATTGTTCCTTGTATTTACTTTTTACAGTAATAACTTTTTTAAAACAATTCATGTGATAACCAAATTCATTTGTTGATCCCACATTAAGTTTTAGGTTATGATACATAAAATTTTTGTGACGTCGAAACAATATCATTAAAAAACACTTTTTAAATGATACATCACTAAAGTTAAGCACTTCTTGCTTTTCATTACACAACAAAAAACACTTCTTCATTTTATTCTTACGTTTTAATAACGTTAAGAATGAAATATATAAATATTAATATTAACAAAGTTTTATAATTTTGGACTTGAAAAAAAACAACGTGGCGCATAAGACTGTCATAAACATATGATTGCAATATTCAGTACGGTATTTAGTTGAGCACCTTGCCTATGGACGCATGCGCAGTAGCATAAAAACGACAAGCAGCTGGGATGCTCTATCTTTATTCGACATGGGGTGTTTATCTTAAGTTTCTCTCGCTTTTATTTATCTTTAATCGTTGGCAGTCACTATTTGCGGGAATTTTTGCATAGGCACCTATATCTCATCATGTAGGGAAAGAATTAATCTTCAATTTGGTATGTATAACATGCTAATACATTATGAACGTATATATTTAACGAAATTATACCTGTTTACACCTGGCTGACATTAGGTTGCGGCCAAGTGAGGGATGGCACCTTGAACTTTCTCGGTATCTCAGGTATATTTCTTTCTAATGAAATATATTTTTTAACAATTACAAGTGAACGTAATTGTTCAAAAATAAATAATTAATTACATTTTAATTAAAATTAATTGCGGCCAAATTTGGATGGCCACCTTTGCGGATCTGCATTGGTTTAGTTATAAATATCGATAAAAATTATATTTTATTAATCAAACATATGAACGTATAAATCACTCTCGGATCTCGTACTATGGTAGTATAAATATACACAAGCGTCCGTTTCGCAGAAGAGTCTGTTTCTCAAAAATCACAAAAGCATCTATCACTGTAACACAAAACTAAAAAGAAATTACAAATATAACCAATTCTGAAAAGTTAACGGAACATAGAAAACAAATTCAGCGAAAACACCATGACATGACATTTGATTTTCGGTGTTGCCGCCATTTTCTTAATTTACTTACCACTCTCTACCATTAGAACACAGAAATTCATAATAAAACGTAATTTGCTAAGATTAAACATTTGTTTTTGAAAAGCAAATCAAGTGAACTAAATTATATTTAATTCTTAATTATTAATAATTCTAATAAAATTTATTATAAATGTCTTTTTTTATAAAAACTACCATATAGTACATTTCAAGCGGTATGTCTCACTATTTAAGTCTATATTTTATCTCCTTTTGGTCATTTTTACTTTTGGTCATTTTTGCTTTGTCAAGCAACAATTCACAGAATTTAGATATTTTTGTAAACAATGAAGGAAGCGACTGACGCATTTTTTGGCAGATGTACACCGTCCTGGCCGAAAATGAAACAAGTCCTTTGGAGCAATGTAATGTGTTCCATATCAATTCAGACAAGACTGATTGGCAGGCATCATTAACAAGCAGGTTTTATGAGATATTCGTAATATTTAGTCATTGAGACATGCATTTTAGTGCGACATTCAAAGCAAATATCTATATTATATGCAATTTATACAATACGTTAGCTCGTTTGAAGTGGGCCGTCTCCTTTGTTGCTTTAAATAAGCTATTGAGCGAGTATTTTTAGCTGCCTGACAGAATATAATGTGCAATAGAATTTGTTATGCTTTTTATTTTTGTTACGCTCATGTTTGGTATTGAGTAATATTCATCAAAAAGTTTGATCGATTTGCGATTCGTACGAGTATGTTAACATTCGAATTACGATACGAAGAATTTGCATGTAGTTGTTTCATAATATGAATGTGCAAGGAACTGTATGCTTGTTTATAATCATTTAAATAAGTTAATCCCAGTGAAAATAGCTGTAATTGTATT
This sequence comes from Ligdia adustata, assembly GCA_947049295.1. Classification (NCBI taxonomy): domain Eukaryota; kingdom Metazoa; phylum Arthropoda; class Insecta; order Lepidoptera; family Geometridae; genus Ligdia; species Ligdia adustata. The sequence goes on from OX346216.1 coordinate 15,251,897, forward strand.
ATTAGTGAAAATATTTGTATAAATTATATGTTGGTATAGTTAATATACTAGAATAGAAGTAGTTGCACTGTGACGTCATACATTTTTTGCAAATGTCATTCTTTGGAACTAAATTGGAGCCATTTCATTGAATGTGTAAAGTTGTAAGATTTTGAGCAATTTTTGCACTCTAATGTTAGATAATACTATGTATAGATGGAGTTGAATGTTGACATTTGTTTAATTTTATTTTTTTACATATAGTCTATATACGTCTAAATGTGTGTATGTGATGTCAAACATCCAGTTTGTATAGAGTGTAGATTTCATCATCTCTTCTCACGTTTTAATATTATATACTTTGTTGTGGCTTCCCCGTTTATTTGGTTTTTAAACAAATTCGATAGAAAACAGCTTCATTACTAAGATGTATTTCTTTTTTCTCGACTGCGAAAGAAGGTTTTATTTTTAAAGTGTGCCTATATATGTATATTTCTATGGCATAAGTAAATCGGTTTCTTCTAGGCAAGCGTGCCACATTCTAGACCGCATCGTCGCTTTACATCAGGCGAGTTGCGGTCAAACGCAAGCCTATAATTTATAAAAAAAATGCTGTAGAGCCTAAACAGCTTGTCGTATACGCTATACTATTAGTCCGGGAGCCAGCAACAGATTTACATGACCAATTTCCTCTCAAGCGGTAATTAGTAAAATGCATCAGAGTATAGTATTATGAAGCCTTGTGATCGTCAGCTGGCACTCGGTTGGGGGGATGAGCGGGTGTAGCGCATGAAAAAAAAAATACATTCACTGATTTCCTCTCAGCTGAAATTTTGTCAAATTGTAGCTCATCTAATATCTCAACGAAAAAAAATAATCAGCTGGTTACAACGTGGTGTATTGTACGTCGGATGGTGTCTCAACATGAAAAAAAAAATTATTTTCAGTGTTTTCCTCTCAAACAAAAATTTACCTGATGATAGCTTATATGTAACTGTGGATAAATATATAGGTGAGCTGGCTGTATCTTGGTGGAAAAACCGTCAGCTGATACTTTAAAAGTTATTACATAGGAGTTAGGCAGGAGCATCTACTGTCAATTTAAATGCATCAGCTGACTAGCTTTTCCTCGACTTATTGCTAGCTGATTTTTTTTATTTATCGCATCAGTATATTAACAATCAACTCACAAATTTTCATCTGGGAGGAAATGACGTATCTTTAATTATTCGACATAGCGCTGCTTCAATATGAGAGTTGAGTTGAAATAAATATTCTGTATCAATGTTTTTGAAACGAATAAGTATGTTATCAAATGATATTAGATATATTTAAATAATTAAATAAACAGTTAGCTTAGTATAAATTAACTAGTTACTCGATAAATAATATTTATTATATGAACGTGATGAAAAATGACAATGAGAATAACAATGTGATTTATTCATTTTCGTTTTCGCTCTGGCTTGAGTCACTTTCCTCTCTTTCCGATTCATCGTCAGAGTCGCTGTCAGAGCTTTTTCATGTTCGAGACACCAGCTGACGTACAATACACCACGTTGTAGTTGTAACCAGCTGATTATTTTTTTTCGTTGAGATATTAGATGAGCTACAATTTGACAAAATTTCAGCTGAGAGGAAATCAGTGAATGTATTTTTTTTTTCATTCGTGGGAGGCTACACCCGCTCATCCCCCCAACCGGGCACCAGCTGACTTTCACGACGCTTTATAATACAATACTCTGATGCGTCTCTCGAATTATCTCTTGAGAGGAAATAATTAACCAAATTTGCACCTGGCTCCCGGACTATAGCTGCATCCCGCGATTACACTTATAAAGATACATACATGGGTCTAATGTTCTTGCAGTCGGGTTTTTTGTAGTCACTTTTAACCACTTGTTAAATTTAATTTCTCGTGCATGTTATTGTAGTTATGATACGATAAAAAAAATTGATAAATAATTAATTTATAATTTTGACACGTGGAAATAACTAATTTTTTTTTATATCTTCATTTATGGACGCAGCGGTATGGCTGCAACTTTGCTATGTTCTTTGTGCTTATTTATAGGAATAGTTCGCGCTGTAGGAGCAGCGCGGACTTTCTTTTTGGTATTCTGTGACGTATGCTACCCTTAGAAGTAGTAATGTACAAGCGAGCGGTCTATTTATTGTTTTTAGATGAGTCTTCCTTTGCTACTAACAAGCTAATTGTTTAATTGTTCACTTCGGATGTTTGCATCCTTGACAGCTACCAGCCACAAACTGTTTAACTAGAAAACAATACATTTCAGTTTATCCGACTACAGTATTCTGTAAAATTTAATCATAAAATGAGTGAAAGATAATGTCTTAAACTATATATGTAGTAAAGCGATTTCTTTTGTATTTATAATTGATATCTTTGTTAGCACGAAATCTTCTACATGTAACATATTCATTTTGCTACGCATGATGATGGTGTAAGATGCAACGATACTGAACCCCAACTATACAATGAGTCCATTCCAGCTCGCTTGTCTTCTCCGTTGTTAAATAAAATTATTAATCTGTTAAGAATTTATTTTGTTTAAGTATTGTAGTATATAATAAACGTGTGTCACTGTTCGCCGCGTGTTCGGTGATGTGACTATAACGGCCATATTTATTTTTAACTTTTTATTGTTTTAATTTAGTAAGCCTCGCAGTAGAGGGCGCGCGTGCACTCGGAGTAGGCTGGTAGGTATATGAGAAGTAGGATTTATGTATGGACCTATTTTACGTCCTGAGATATTTGCAGTTTTTAGAGTGTTGATTAATTATTTATTGTGTGTATAACTGAGCTACAATTATACTATTTCTTTAACTTTCTTAGATATAAGAAAACGGGACCGTTTGTAAAACTAGAATGGGTCTTCGTGTTTTATGTAGTTGATATAGAGAAAACAAGGCCAGATTGAGCGCATCTTGTAAGTTGTAGGGCTCCGTTATGTGCCGCGCTCTTTACGCCGTATTGTGATTTGTAACAAAATGTTAGGCTAAGTTATATGGTAAGGTAATATTTTACACAACTTTCATTTAATGTTCTATAATAATTATTGTATTACAGACGGAAAATAAACAAGTTATTAAATAATTACTCGTTTCATTTCCTACATAACTCATGTATACTAGTAAACAATATTATTTATTTTTATTAAGAGCTTATCATGTCCCACAGTTGGGCAAAGGCCTCCCTACCCTCCTTCAATTTGTCTCTATCTAGGGCTGTATCTAGTAAAAATAGATAAAAATGGGTATACCTGTACAGAATGAGCACTTGCTTGTATGAAAGTAAAACACACAAATTATAAAAATATTATCATTTTATAAAATAAAACATTTATGAACACCAACAAATTAAATTCTAATAATTTGGCACAGCAACGTAATAATAATGCAAGGCACTTGTTAATTACCGATAGACAATAATTACAGCTTTTTAACAATTACCAAACTTCGTACGACATACCTACAGAAACATAAAAAATAAAATTATCTTGTGACTAACTAAATATTGCTTGTATTCGATACACAAAAACAATCCGTTATTCAAAAAATAAACATAATTTATAATAAAGAAAAATAAATGTCTAAGGTAACTAAATTCGAACACCACAATCAAACAATAATCTGAAGTATTGATATGTCTTTAAAACCATGTTCATTGTTATGTTATTTACTAATACTAGGCTACTAAACAAAAATAAAATTTATTGTCATATAACTTAATGAAAGAAATCAGTTGGCTGCTGCATCTCTCTCACGCCTACAAGCAACGTTCTAGCACTTCTTGTAACGTACCTACCAATACATAGTATTAATCAAAACATATATATGTATATATATATATAATTCGTTCTATTTTTTGCAAGTTATAACTTCATAAATCATATAAAGACAGCTTTACAGTTCGCCATCTCGCTCGCATATTTTCAAAAATCAATTAAGATTTCACGACAATAAAACAAATCATCAATATGTTATTTTGATCCAAACTAACATTTTGAGATAAATACCCGACATAAAAAATACTGTTAATTTTACCTTCAAAAATATAAGGAACAATTTTTTGCAATATTATTGAACTCATTAATACTGTTTTTTCTTCAAAACAATTCAAATAGTGTCGGTTATAGTTCTTGCTTATTTGACGATAAATGAACATTTCTTTGTAAGTAAAAGTTGATTTGGATTGAAGGAAGATTACCAGCATGCACTATGAATCTATTTTTAGGGTTCTGTTGTATTACAATGATCCATTAGGCATTTATTATATTTGATGATTGCCAATCGATAGTTAAATTATATAACTTAGGTATGCTGTGAGTCTAAAATGTATCACAGTTCATAACAAGAGCTCCATTGATATTTGATCATCCAACGTCCACAGCTGTTGGTTTACGATTCTGTTGCTACATTATATTTTTCACCATCCTCGCTAAGGGAACCAGATACGCAAGCCACCCTTGAACTTCGACGATGAAAAGCGGCTGCGACTAGTGATACTTTAATGGCGTTTTATAGACTAAACTAAACCTAAAATCTTGTTTTATTACGTAAAATTTGATCTACGCTTTTATAACAGTGAAGCATACGCAGCCAATGCAAGTGTGTACAAAAGCACTTTGTGCAGTAGCAGAAGTCCTTTCCTAGAAAATTCTGCACAGGTCGGTCAGTGCGTCTCGATCCTCAGGACGTAGTAACTACCAATGTTGTTTAAACTTACATATTGTTTATATGTAAAATAGGCCGGCTGTTTTAGAATATCCGACCTTTAGAATTACATCTCTCCATCGCTTTTACCACGGAGCCACTGTCTTCACTATCACTATCTTCGGATCTTGTAGACTGACAAAATGTTTTTAGTTATTTTTCAAATAGTACAGTGTGAAACAGCATCATACAGTGACTTTTCAATACAACATAGCCTTTTATGTTCTTCACTTCAAATTTTCATTCAACCATTCATTCAGTTATTAATTCCTTAATTATTTGATTATCTGCTCCTGACTCTCGCTGCTGGTCTTCGTATTGTGACAGCATGTGATCGACGGACTCGGTTCCCTGTCGTCATCTCTCCTCTCCTCCGTCGCTTCCTCTATATGTCTATCTTCTTCTACGACGTCACTCTGATCTTGTATAGCATCCTTCTTACAGCACTTTTGTTCTTCCGGCGGTGGTTCCGGTATCTTTTTGCAGCATCCTTGTCTCTCCGTGCGCAGTAGCTGTGAGTCCTCTACTCCGGGGCTGTCTTCCTTCTCGCTCTCGCTGTGTGCGTGTACGTGTGCGTGGTGGCAGAGCTGTGGTCTCGTAGCTCGCGCTAGTTTGGAAGGGCACTTGTTAGCTCCGTAGTGACAGGTGGCGTGTTGGACGGTCCCGTCCTGCGAGGTGGACGCGCGGAAGTAGTGCGACGGCTGGATGCAGGTTCGAGTCCGGCAGATGAACAGGTCCGACTCGGAGTTTAGAAGAGGCGGCGTTGTGCTCTCGGCTGTAAGAAACAACTTCATATGTTACACGTATTTAGTAGTTACTCCGAAATTGTACGACATGTGTGAGCTTTCTGGATATCGTGATTACTTTAGGCAATATATTTATTTTCCGACAGAGTCTAAATTGGCGATCGTTTGCTGAACCCAACCAACATGCATGATGCTATTACGTGCAAGCATTTGCGATAGAAATATTATAGAAAGTTAAGGTTTATGCGGCACTGGTTTAAACCAGTAATCAATAAACAAAGCATTGCAAATAATAAATAATAGCTAACGAAAGAAAACAAGTCATGTCGCAACGATTATGAGAACAAATGCCACTAAGCTTAATATAGAAGTAGTAAGTAAAGTCAACTAGCTACATGCTATAAAAATACCAACAAGTTTAGAAAACACGTTTGCAAGGTTTAAGACGCTCTTAGGCCCAGCTTTCATACACAACATTTTCAAGAAATGCTTATCAAAAAAATCATAAAACAATAGTTATTATTCTACAAAACTTGTATGGTCATCAGAAGCCATCACACTAGACGTCAGTAACTAAATAAACTGCAATTGAGAATACGAAAGCCTAGCGGCCACATTATCAAATACCAGGATAAGAGACTACAAGAAGAGTTATACGATTATCTATTTTATAAGAAATAACGCTTTTCTACAACAACGCAAGTCCGTTTTGTTAAACAAAAACTAATAGAGGTATTGTGGAAACTTCTCGTGCGACCATTGTGTGTGGTAAAGAGAGGCGGAACTAACTGGTGCGTCAACTTCTACAAATGTATGATTCGCTATATGATCACTATTTATGCTGGTACTTCATGATGTCATGTCATCTCTCTATTTCAACGAAAGCCTCAATACCATCTAAATCTAGCAAAACAAGTCTCGACAGTAAAGGTGATGAAGTGTAGGTATCATCTTTGCTACAGTACACGACATCTACAGCCTTATTAATAAACGTGTCTTTAATCGTTATTTGTCTCGTTTTGGCGCGTGACGATCTCCATTGGGTAGAACAAAACAAAGGATGCTCTAAGTTAAGACGCGTTTATTAATAAGGCAGTTAGTGTATAATATGGCGGTACAGTATGTTCGGGGCGGTAGGGCTCCGGCGTAAGCTGCGTGTCCGTCTGCTGCAGCTCCACGGCGTCCAGCTCCTTGCATAGCTTGCCCTCGCACGCCTCCCAGCTGCACGCCTCTCTGTTGCACCGGTCTGCACCACCATCATCACCACAGCATCATCAGTTATCGATAAGTTTGCGCGGAGAGACATCATTGTAAACATCATGAACAAGTTCAGAGAATGAGAACGAAACTATAGTTGGCCCTTTGTATTATAAAATTTACTATCACTTACTTATTATACAGACGGAGTGATTCGTGCTGTTGTCAGAGTTTCTAGTTCCTCCCCGCCTGAAGGCCTCTGATATACGTTAATTAACTACCGTCACCAAGTAACCTTCTGATTTCTCGAACGCACATACATACACACATTTTAACCTTGTAGGTTTGAAACATATATAACTGTTAGGCGGTACGAAGTTCGGCTGCTAGTCGTAGATAGATAAATAACTGAATAAAATAACGAAATATCAATTCACCATTACGGAAGTTATTTTTTATCTTAACACATAAAATAATGAAAAAAACTATAAAGAAATATGAAAACATGCTTTGATAACTTAAAAATTTTTCAACGATAAAAGTGATTATCTGTTATTTTGTTAGGTACCTAATCTTTAAAGTTTCTAACAGTGATTAATGACAAATGACCTTGCTTCATCCGCATGCACAAAAAAAGCAGCCCAATGTTTGACACACAGAAAATGCTTGAAAAATAGAAGTTACAACCGAATACTGCACGTCCATAAATGCAACAATCCTATACTTCTGCATCTGATCTGTAATTTTTCAATATTTGCCGTTTTTCTGATATCCGAAAAACGACACAATCCCACGCAATTTGATATGCATTTGTACTAAACTGATATCTGAACACTTTACTCTGGTAAAATTTTATTTTGATAAACTCCTTTTTCTAACAAATTGCCATTTTTTTTTCATCCATCTAAGGACTATGATTATATTTTAGAGACGTGCAGGAAGCCACCTCTCCTAGTGGTTATTGAGATAAATAAAAAAACGTTGGTTTACTATCACAAAGTCCGATTGAAACGTAGTAATGTTGAAGTAAGTATATACCTGTGTCATCACACTCGGGCGTGCATATGATGACGCGTTTGGTGCCGAAGCACTGCATCTGCAGCCGCGTCAGCTTCGTACCGAACAAGAAGTAGCCTGCGGGATGATTTTATTTAGAAAACTAACGCGTGCTTGTTTCATATTGTTTAAGAAGACGGGTTTTCACGCGTACCTGAGTGTTGGAAAGGTACAACTATATAACAATCAGGTACGCGTGTAAAACCGTCTTCTGAAATAAAATTCGGGATGATTGTTTATTAGTTGTACTGGCCTTGGTCATGGGCACAGAGAACTGACCATGAGAACAAAACAAAATTTAGGATTTATCAGTTAGAGGTGTTTTAGGCCGATAGGGTGTATATTCATCATTGTGTATGACGAGATGATCAATACGCAATACGAAAAAAAAATCAGTTGATTCGTTGAAATGGTTCAGTTTATAGATCGCCGACAAAATGATTGAAATATCAGATTCCTTTTACAAAGTTCTTTGTGGTGAATTTTATTGAGTACAGAGACGGAACATCCGATATTTTTATAAAATGCCATATTTCAAGAATTGGATTAAATTAAAATTTGTTACTATCAACGATCTACAGTTATTTCAACTTACAGAACACAGAGTTTGGCGAGGGCTCTTACTAGATTTCTTGCAGTATTCTGTTGATTCAAAACAAGCGCACTCCGAGCCACTGCACTATGTAAAATGTTACAATGGCTTACTGAATACATATCGTTACACTTGAATTGACAACATTTAAAATTTTTGACCCCCTTTTTTATTACGTAACGGAAAGACAAATAAAAATAACGTATTTTTTAATTTTATTCAAAATGTAATAATTATGTTGTTAGCTAGAGAATAACATTATTATAATGTTATCCTCTACAAAAGCTCGTAAAAAATGATGTCATTAATTATCTGTATTTTTGTCGTTTGTTTTGGTATTGTTTACAGATGACAGATCATCATATTTTTTATTTGTGGCATCTGACGGTCTTAACATAAATACGATTTTTTTTTCATTAGTTTTTTGAAAATATCACGGCGAAAGTGGATATAAAAATCTGGCATTTTTAATATGAACTCTTCATTACATTATCTCGAAATGGTTTTCGATTTTCCATCGCTTTGCAAAAATAAAATGTTGTTAATTTTACGCGTTCCCAAATAACGCGGTCGAGTTACGTGTTGAAATGTTGATAGTGAATAATGGCCCAGTAGGCAGCACGTGTGGATGCACGGCTAGTAATGTAAGTAGTGGTTCGTACCGAGCATGGTGCCGAACACGACGGCGAGCAGCAGGTGCAGGTTGTACAGCATGACGGCCAACATCAGCAGGTAGCCCACCACGTTGTGCGCCACGAACACCACCGACTGGTGCGCGTTCACCAGCGCACTGCACCATTACATACATCTATTACTTGGGTATTCGTTATAATTTTTATATTTTACACGTTACACGGCACGTTTAAGCAGAGTGCATTGCAAGGGGAATTTTGGGAATTTTGACGAACAATTTGTTATTACGTGTAAAAGAGTTGTTTCAAAAACGTATGGAGCTCCGGCCAGGAAAGTGTACATGATGCCATGAATACGTTAGGGACTATTAATCTTTAATATATCAATCAAATTCAAAATAACGTGTACAAAATTAATTTCGAATTAAAATATTTCCATGTTATTTACACAAAAAGTGAATTTAAGCGTTTTTTGGGTGTTAATTTTGACATTTGTAACGGGCGGTATATACAATTTATAGACCAATGTGACCATTGCAGTCAACCTAGGATACATATATTTTCCAGGGATGCCATAATTCCACTACAATTCACAGAATTTAGATATTTTTGTACACAATGAAGGAAGCGACTGACGCATTTTTCATTAATACACAGTATTAACCACATCTTTAGGCATTTTTTGGTAGACATACACCGTCCTGGCCTAAAATGAAACAAGTCTTTTAAATTAAATTTTGTTTCTATTTATAAGGAAATACAGATGACTCTCGTTAATTCGAAACTTGAGGGACTCTCATAACCAAACAAACCAATTCGTAATACAAGTTTGAACTTGTCACAAAATGTACTTACAATCATTCCGCTACTTTCTCTCTGCAACTTTGAATAGTTGAGTGTTAGACGACGTCGAGTTCGAATTAACGAGTCATTTTGTTATATGCAATGATTTTTACGTTCGAATATCGTGTATAAAAATGTATAGATTTAGTTCGAAATACAAAGAGATTCTGTTGAGAACTCGTAATAACTTCGAATTATAGAAAGGTTCCAATTATCGCAGGTTTGAATTAACGACAGTCGATTGTCTAAAATATATCATGAAATAAAATGTGTATTATGCTTTGTTTTTATTATGTAAATTATTAAATATCCCTACCGTATCCGGAATGTGGTCCAAGTGCTGATCTGTGAGGAGGTGACGTTTCGGCTGGTGGTCGGCTCCATGCTGCCCTGCTCCCTAAACACATACAACGACAATTATTAATCCATTTTACTCTACTCGTATTAGCAATCGATAAGAAATTAGTTGGATATTTTTTGGTATTTTTACTAGTAAAAAGTGACGAATTTACGTGGAATAAAGGCTTTATAAAATACAGCTGTAAACTGACTTTTATGGTGAAAATTATAAAGTAAAGAACGTGCTTTCAAAACTAACGACTAGGTCTAATAAATAAAACTTTATTAGCGACTTTGATTATCCAACTAACTTTTATGAGTATAAGCAATAAACATGTTATTTTTGTAAATACTACCTAATACAACTCAAGGAGTGTAGTTCTCTTGCATCATATTACAAGTTAGGTAATTAATTAATTTACTACATCAACGGAAACGATAGAACATGTATAATGTACCAGTAAGCTGGTGTGCTGTACAAAAGCGCTGATACTAAATGCATTTATCTACACAACCTTATCTGCATGTGCAAATATCTAATAAATAATATTAGTGATGTTCAAATATGTTATACCGTCGACAACTCATGTAGATGTACATGTAAAAGATTAATAATAAGAAACAAACACTTAAATCTTTAAAAAACAAATATTACGCGAACACATTTTAAGTTATTACGATTTAAAAACTAAAATTAACGACCTATTTTGATACAATTTAAATAACACCAATTCGACTCTTTAAAAAAAATATTCAAATCGCGTTTCAGCCATTACCGAGATATCAGGTAACTATTTTTTTTAAATACACTCTAATCAAACACCTCATTTATTTAAGTCATTACGTTACTAGGTACTCAAAAAGACGATAATGAGAATAAGTAATTGCATTTGATAGTAGTTCAATTAAAACAATATTAACAACGGCTTTGAACGTTAACGATCGACAACACATCAAAATAATGCAAATGTAACCACTGAGAGCTAACGTTCAGCTGCTGGAAACATTTGTTTATTTTAACTGTAAACCATCAAACGTATCTTATTTATTTCCTTAGATGATTTGAATAAGTAAGTACACCTTTTGTGTTCAACAGACTTCTAAATGTGAGACGCGTCTGTACCTAACGGTTTCTTCTAGGCAAGAGTGCTTTATCTTTGACCGCATCACTGATTGTCATTAAACTAGTTGCTGTCCAACAAAACAAGGCTATATTGATTAAAATATTAATTGATTTATTTATTCACGATAAAGGATTTTTTTCTGAAATTCCGTGTTTGTTACGTAGTCAAATTGTCCGCGATGACGTACCTATAAGTACATCCCTTACTGCTAATTCTTTATAAGACATGATAATATTTATATCTAGTGTAATATGATCAGTAAATGCATAACCGAAGTGGAGACTGATTCTAAAATAATATATCATGCCTTCAATCTCACCGCGGTATAGCAATGACTAATCTCATTATGTATTGTCTAACAATAGATTCGTTAGTATCAGAGCCAGAGCCATGTGCATTGTTCTACAGATTTATTTGTAAAGTACTTGATACAACATTGTTACCAACACATTATTTATTATTTCAGTATTGACACGTAGTAGGTACCTAACGTAAATCTAAACCTGTTTTTATTTTAAATTAATATTACCTAAGTGTGATAATTGGGGATGTTACTGTACTGGGAACATTAAAAGTATTCTCAACGGGTAAAAGTATGACTGGATGGGAATTTGTTTTAAATTTTGTTCCTTACCAGTATAAGTGTTACTCGTTCGGAATACGCATAGGCTTGCGCTTGACCGTAACTCGAATTATGTAAAGCGACGACGCGGCCTAGGATGTAGCACGCTTGCCTACGAGAAACCGATTCGAAAAGCCACTCGCGATTTGAAAAGACCTAAATTATAGTAACCGTAGTAGTAGAAATAGAGAACTCGTACTAGTATGAATTGAAAGAGTAAATGGCCAATGTTCTTTCTTATGCTTTGAACACGTATGTACTGCTTTAAATATGGAAAAATGCAAAACTTAAGCATTTGATTTCTGAAGCTATACTGCAATAGTTTTGGCAAGTATAACGCTTACTTTTGGCGAGATCTTTTTATTGCTCCCTATACCTACGTCAATGGTTGCCTGGATTTGGAAGGGATCGCATTACGCGATATGGTCGAAAGATAAAAGCTATCATATTATATTGTTTGTAAGTATTTCTTCAGTGTCTCGATATGACTATGGAAGCGACTGCAAAAAGTAGGATATCATCAATTCGTCAGTTATTTTACCGACAATACCTTGTTACCGCCTTCGTCGATTTGAAATATTCGTTTTTTTTTTTGGAAAGATTGAAGGTATAATATTTTGCAGACTTTTACTAAGAGTTGAGTATAAACAACTCACCGATCACAGAGCAAGTTCCTCCGTTCATCGGAGCGGTACGGGTAGAGACGTCTGATCGCCTCCCGCTGCACTCGAGCCAGGTACACCTGCAACCGCACGCACTCTACAGCGGTTTATTGCAATATAGAGGTACATTAAGTACGTCACAAAACCTAGTAAAGCACAATTATCTTCTACTCTATAAACTTATCCAGAAGTGCCAGCGACTCAATTTTCATTCAGAACGCAGTTTAAAAATGAAGTGCCACGTATATATAGAAACATATCTAACATCAACCAACAACAACTTCAACACACATCACACCAAACATCAAAACCATGAACATCGTAATTTTATTTTTATTTTACCACAACTGCTTGTTACAAAACAACGAAAAATATCAAAAGTAGTTTTTCAATAAATGATATTTAGTATAGTAAATAAATAGAAGCAAAAACTATCTTTTGATATTTCCTTTAAAGTGGTAAAGTTGGTCACTAAGGTTTCTGGGTAAGTAAAGACGGGCGTATTCGGCTCGGCATTATAATACTCATCATTACGTCACTGCCGTACTATTACATACACTTCTAAGAAGAAGTGACTTCTTGTTTGGAACCAAAAGAAAGATTTCAGAGATCCCAGTTTATCCACCCTCCATACCTACTAGGCCTTGGCATGTATTAGAATGAATGCAATTTATTAATTCGCTAACAAGAACTACAAAAAATAGGAAAGACGAGATAACGTCGCTATGCCCCACGATTAAATATTTTACAAGTAAACAGAAATAGATAAGCGATAAACTTGTTGCGAGCGATTTACTATATTCCACTTGCGTATTCTAAATCTACTATCACAAAATATATTATGTATAGATACGAGAAAAGTTGAGACCAGTCATAATATCAATTTATGACAATATTCATTGTGTGGTCCACTTCCTTGTCGGAATGAGAAGTTTCAAACTGAAGAATGATTCTCCTCACCTATACCCAAATCTAACCCACGCACGACGTAAAAAAAACAACTTTACGTCACTTGATGAGTCTGTAGTAATTTGTAAAATCCAAAAAAATACTCTAATACTAAAGCACAGCCAATAGGGCTCATTCTATCGCTTGCATGGGTGCAATCTTGCTACCAAGCGTCTATTCATACATAATAATTTATGGATTGATGCTAATATATTATATTGTCACACACAACCGTTATTTTCTAAAGATATCTAATGTCACCAGATTAGGCAAAGATTTATAAAAAAAATTATCCCATGACCATTATGATATCATCCCGCTAACATCTTGTATAAGACAACAATCGACCACCGACAGAAATTGGTTGTTCTCATCACTTAACACTATTGAATGTTGTTCGAAGTGCCAACACTGCGAAGGGTACCTTTGATCCTTCGTACAGTAGCGCGACGAAGAACAGCGCTATCCAAGTTAGGGCGAAGGACCAGCGGCTGCTGATGGTGAGACCCGGGAACAGGAAGTCACCCAGGTCGTACCCGAACCACATCCACATGTGCATGGCGCTATCGCTGCTTGACACCCCTGGACAAAGGAATACCAGTTATTCGTATTGTTAGGTCAATTGGCTATAACTGTCTCATTAGTAGGAGACGAGGGTAACTGACGTGGCGAGGGACAGAAGATGAAAACGACGATGGCGGCAACAGCATAATATTTGTTGGTGTTTCGATGTTTTATATATGCTCGTATTAAATCAATTTCGCATTCGTGTCGTTCCTATGGAGGTGGAGACTGAGTTGTACTCAGAAGTCTTCGTTATTAGTTTGTTAGTTATGTTAATAGTTTGTATCAGTAATTTTTTCCTTTAGATTTCGGTGATTAGTAGAGCTCGTAGCATAGTTAGTTTAGGTGTTTGATATTTGTTTTAGGATCGTAGTCATGTCAGAGTCCTTCAGGTGGCCTAGAAACTCTAACATTTGGGCTGGCCACACATGTTTAATAAAGCTCAGGTGAGCGCAATCATTCCTTGGGTACAACCAACAGTAAATATTGACATATATATGTTATCTTCTATGTATACGTATATAAAGACATCATATGCATCTTCAAAGTAGAAACGTTTGTACATTCACATTCTGTGGGTGGGAGCGACAAGTCCTGCACTGACGTCCCGCTCGGAGTGTCAAAAATTGTATAATGGGTGGCAGGGTATAATCGTAGTAACTAACGACGCATATCATCACATCGTGCTTCTTGTTATAATAATACATACTCCTTGTTTTCATTTCTTTTTGAAGAATTCCATAAAGAGGAGGCACGGACTATTGTGCGGATAACAAAACAATGTTCTTGTACGACGATACTTATGTAATTGGTTTGCCTTACAAACGGCAGGGCGGTGAAAGCCGGTCAGTTTCACCGCGATCGATAGCGCAAAAGGAAACCTATAATTCTAACGTACTTAGAGGACAAAAATACCCGTCGCGGTCAAAAAGACTGCCCCGTCCCGCCGTATGCAGAGCGCCTAAGGGACGCGTCTGCAGAAACGCGTCATAGAAAACTGGTTACATCGAATGACTTTGTAAAAAATATTAGTCTGTATAAATGCGGTACAATATTTATGCAATTTTTTTTAAGTTTAAGAAATTAAAAAAAGACTAAAAACGTAGAAATTGATACATTCTAAAAGTTCAATTTCGTTATTTTTGGTGAATTTAATTATTTTTTCTCTCAAAATAAGATCGTTTTAAATAAAACAACTTACTTCTGTAGATAATCTTTTTAGCAATTGTATATTTTTTAAAGTGTCACTAAATCTAGTGTTTTAAAAAAAAAACCAAAGTCGCAAATGCAAATTAGCTTTAGCGCAGGCACAGAACAATTTAACAGATTCGTGACATAACGTATGAAGAAAAAACTTCATTTGCAAATTGTTATTTAGTGATACACTGCTTGAACAAGTCAAGCGGATGTAAAAGTAAGTTAAATGGCATGTCAGTGAACTCGTTTGGAAGCCCCTAAAGTCGTATTGCATATCTTATCAGTTACAGTTAGGTAGGAAAGATAACAAAGCATGCTTCATTTAATTTTGATATGATATGGGGTTGTCAATACAATAAATACCACAGCAAACTGCATATTAAAACTTCTGAAAACTTTAACTTCCATGATCATATAAAAAGCCCGGGTAATCAATCTCTCACCATAGATATACTATGATAAAACTAACAACTGTCTATAACAAGTTGTGTTCAACAGGATTCAAACTTGGGGCATGTGCAGTAAGGTTGAATTGTTGTACTGTAATTTTTGCATTAATCTCCACTGAGTTTTAACATTTAGAAACAATGGAATAGTTTACCAGGTATAATATACTAATATTACAGAGATAAATGAAGCGAGACAAACATTTGTTTTAAGCAGTTTAGTAATAGAGTCTGTTGTAGCCAAAGATGTACTTATGGCCAATTTCATATAACAGTCAGTTTTAAAAGGTTCGGGAAAGTTACACCACGCACTAGTCCTTCTCGACTTGAACAAGCTGAAGTTGTATAAGCTAGGTGGCACTATGGCATGCAAAATATTTAACTTAAATACAAGTATTAATAAAGTAGACAAGCATCTACTGAGTATTTGAGTAAACAAATAACAAGCGCCTAGAGATTTGGACTTGGAGAACCATTGTTTAGAACCCTCTTCTATAAAATTGATGACCACACTCACGGATTTTCATCATATTGCATTGTGATTAAGATTTTAGTTTTTAACTTTCAATACAAGTGCACTTAGCATACTGTATAGAATATTGATGAACCAACTGAAACGGCCAATGTATTAGACTAAATCCAACACTACAATGAAGGTACAAACACACTGAAGAACAATAATGTTTTAAAACAATGAGTTATGTTTTTCATCAGTCTAACTGTACTTATGATATGTCTCACTACTGCAATATAAGACTATAACTTATTTATACCAATGTAGATATTGTTTTCAAAATAATCAACTTTTAACAGAACATTGTTTGTATACTTATGAGATTTTATAAATTATAATTAAAAGAGGTTACTTGATATGCCACTTTCTTCCAACACAAGTCAAGGCTGCCCACCCACATCCTATAGTCAGTGCCAAATTCTTTGTAGAAGCAAAATGGACTGTGCTGATTGGAATAGTGCAATGCAATCCTACAGTAATAGGTCAGAAATATGTATTCATGAAAAATATGGCCCAACTACCAGTTCTACAAAAAGTGTAACACGGAAAGGCAGCCTAAGACTGCTCCTATATACCTAACTACAATAATATTTGTTTAAGTAAACAGACATTACATTATTTAAGTAAAATATAGATTAAATTTTGGCTAGGTGTCCTCCCTTGCATGAATAAAACTTTATTTTTACATATTTAATCATCAAAAAGCTGGAGAAGGCCCGTGTGTCTCGATGCATTGACGAATAACAACATAATTAATATTTTATAACTGTTATATTGTAAAAATCAGAAATAAGCACTTCCATAATAAATGAGGTTGCCAGCTTGTTTTACTCTGTGAGTGTGTGTTGTTTCACAACAGTATAACTACAATGTAAATATAACATAATAAAATTTGACCATTATTGTATTTCATGTAATTAAGTCATAAGGAATCAAACAATTTTTATATTTCTTGTTTAATTTGATAGTTGTAAGAGATAAAACAGAAAAACCTGAAATAAGTAAACATTTTTATTTTTTATTCATTGTATTAGTTACTCCACGTAGTGTATGTATTCATGAGGAACTTTCAAATTTTGATCTGAGACCTTCAAAATAGGGAAAGGAAAAACTACACTCTACTTACCAAAACTGATAACTATATCAAGGACTGTCTATAGCCTGTTTCTATTTTATCGTTTCGTTTAACAACATCTTCGCCATTATCTAATGTACTGATAAGAAATTAAATTAGAAAGTAAATAATTGTAGAAATATTTTTCCACTTTGATAACGTCAAGTTTCTGGTTCTCAAGTGGAGTTTTCAATTCACAATCGAGTAAAATTTTGGCGCAAGTAAATAGCACCTACTATAACAGCAAACGATAAAATTGATTTAAAACAACTGCGTGCGAGCAAGCAAGAATAATCAAAACCGAGACACAACTTTTCCAAGCTAATACCACAATAATAATAGCAACCATTTGATTTTTTGACGCAACAATGTGAAGTCGATAATGTCCAACCTAAATAATGGACGATCAATTTAGTACGACCAATAACGTTCGGCCTAGTAACTTCGTATTCTCGCTCTTCCTGTTGTCTTCTTTCTTGATGTCTTGTTTCCATAGAAATAATTACAATGAGATCATTTTACCTAGAAGCTATTTTAAAAATAGCTTCTAGCTTCGAGTTTCAGATTATTGAGAATTATTTTTCGTACATCAGGATTTAAGCTTCAGGCATATGATGATAGTTTTTTGTTTAGCAGGCTGTACTTCCCACATTTTCTTTCCATTATAGTCCTATATACATTAGATAGAAACTAGATTCAGCTCGTTTAAAAAAATCAATAAATCAAATTAAAGGTAGGCATGTTGAGCGGCTGTCACTCTTGTATATTACGTACAACATTGAATTTACTAACGATTCTCTTAATGTACATTATTATCGATTTTAAAACCACCACCTGTACACTCTATTACATAAATATCTGTAGATCTTAAATGGTCTCTAAGTAATATATCTGCTATCATTTTTTTTGTTGTTGTTGTAGTTAATAATTTTGTTAATGTTAATACAAAATTTAATATAAATTACTAATTAAAATGATTGCTTACATTTAGGTCAGATTTGACTTTGACAATCGGCTTCTGTTCTTATCATTGTTGAGATGCATTTCGTGCCTCAGGGTGAAGTTGTTTCGTTGTATATTACCTTGCCAGGGTTTTTACCGAGCCATTTTGATCGTGAAATAGTTGCACATAACCATAGAAGACTTTAGGTTTCGTTAGCGTCGCGATGAACGACGCGAACTAAAGATGTGTTTGTATTGAAACTGAACTAGTGAAGGATGAACTAAACGCAACTGAACTAGTTCAATTTGAAGGATTCCTTCGCGAACTAAAAATGACTATCAGTAGTGCATCTAGAGTGTAGGCACGCACGGAACGTAGTATCTTCTAATTAGTTTGTGGCACGGAACACACCCTTGTGATATTCTGCATGATTTCCAAACTTTTTCCGTCTATGCGTGGTCAAGTTTATTAAACTGTGGTCTACGCTTTTTCCAAATAAACAAATTAAAAGATTTGAAAGAATGATAAAAACGTAGTTAGTTGCATTATATTCATTTGTTAGAACATAATTAGCCATGGAGGTCAACAGCCATAAACCAAAAAAGAAACCTACGAAAATCGATGATTTGTCCAAGGAGCAGATCCGCCGTGCTATCATTAAGAAGAAAGAATGTAACGCAAAAGCTCAACAAATAGTGGAAAGCTTACTAGAAAATGGTATAACTGAGTCATACTTACTTCAATGTTTACCGGACATCAACCAAGCTCATTTCGACGATATTATCGAGGAAAGATCCATCATTCGCTTATGTGGCTATCCAATTTGTGGGCACTCAATATCTGAGAAAGATATACCTAAACAAAAGTACCGGATATCTTTAAAAACAAACAAAGTGTACGATATTACTGCTAGAAAAATCTTTTGCAGTAACAGCTGCTATAATAATGCCATGTATGTAAAGAAGCAGATGTTAACAAGTCCGCTGTGGTTCAGGGAGTATGAAATCATTCCGGAATTCCACATACTACCTTTACAATCTATTGGAACCATGGGGCAAGAAATAGATGTGTCTCTTGTTAACAGAGTTCAGTTAAAATCTGAAAACAATGTCTTTACCTCAGTCAACGATTTCGCATCAGCAACTCTCAAAGAAATACATGGTATTGATGATAATAATGACAATGAAAGACTAACAACAATCTCAGAATCAAAACATGAACAAGTAGGTACAGTATCCAATAGCAGAAACACATCTTTGAAAGACCTTGAAGAGTATGATTCAAAATCAGAACAACTAGAAAAATCATCAGATAAAGAACTAGATAAATCAGCTGATAAGTTAAAGCATTTATCCATCAAAGAAAAAGGACCTGCACCAAATCCCATGAACATTGTAGGGGAAGTAGTTGAGAAAGTTGATAGAAAGATAGACCCAATTCTTTTAGACAAAATAGAAACAGTACAGAAAGAGAAAATGCCTAAGAAAGTACATCAGAAAAAGCAGCCTGTAGTTACCATACTTACTATTGAGGTTGAGAAATGTCTCGCAGAGTGGTTTACACTTGACACTATGCTGTTCTTATTTGGGGATGAAAAAGTAAGAGAAATGGTTACAGACAAAGGAGAATGTATAAAAGAATACCTCAACAACTATGCTAAAGGTATATTCTATAATGCTAACTCCTATGATCAATACACACAGTTATGTAGGAAGCTAAATATGCTGGAAATAGAGGACAGACGCCATGACACGCAAACATTACAGAGAGAAACTAAACCATTGCCCGATTACTCTATAATTCAAGAAGAAAGTAAGAAAATGCAATTAAAAGTGAAGGCTTTCTTGGCCGGAGAGACAGAAATAGTTGAACCAGCATCTACAAAGCCTAATAATATTAATGCAGAAGATGGCAATGTAGCACAATTACCATTAGTAGATAAAAATGCACAAAATGCATTACGTCGGCGAATAGTCTGTCAGCATCTCAATAAAGTATTACCTGACCTTCTTCGGTCATTAGGGCTCCTTACACTTACAATCAGTACAGATGTGAGATTACTAGTCAATACTTTTAAACTGCAGGCTAACAACATAATGTTCAAGCCATTACAGTGGACTTTGATTGCTATTGTGTTCATAAAGCTGCTTTCTATTAGAGATAAGCGGTTAGAGTACCTGCTGGAACAGCCCATGGCTTTCCAGCACATGCAGCTGTTGTTGCTTAGCTACAAACAGGATGGAGGATACTTAGATAGACTTATATCCTGGCTCACTGATATAGATAGATTACTTGATACTAATGATACACAATTAACAATAGAATAACTTATGTATATTCATTTAAACTATAAAATGCAATAAATTATATTTTTAAATGGTAATTTACTAATTTAATAACTTGTTTCATTTTCGGCCAGGACGGTGTATGTCTACTAAAAAATGCCTAAAGATGTGGTTAATTCTGTGTATTAATGAAAAATGCGTCAGACTCTTCCTTTACAATTGTGTACAAAAATATCTGTGTACAAAAATATCTAAATTCTGTGAATTGTAGTGGAATTATGGCATCCGTGGAAGATTTATGTATCCTAGGGTTGAATTGACACAATAAAAAAGCGTAAATCACCTTTTTGCATAAATAAAATGGAAATATTTCCATTTAATTCGAAATTAATTTTGTACACTGCGTACATAAGTTACGTTTTTTTCAACACACTTGTACTCCACTCCACGCCACAGCTAGACATAGCCTCTACATAGGTCCTTTTTGGACATACTTTGTGATCTATGGGTCCTCTCCCCAGTGCCCAGTGATCATCAGAATAAAATCGAAGGTCATTTATATAAGTACGTATACTTACTCTGCCTCCCAACGCGACCTATTTAATAATTTTTTTGTACGAAACGATATACCTACTTTCGGTAATTTTATCAAAATCGATTCAGTCTTTTTTTTTTTCATAAAAAAAATAGCTTTTAATGTTGTTGACATGACACTCGTCAAACCATTAATTTGCCAAATGTTTTGCTCATCGAATTGGAAGTCGGTTTACCCTTTGTTTTTAGGATAAGGTACGAAGTTGCTGGGATCATTTCACAGTACATCAATATATTTCACTTATAACTGAGAAATTGTGATTTTTATTAGATTTTTGTAGACTCGCGACATAGCGAATTTGAGATGCCAGCACGCGCAATGGAAGTAACGCTACATAGCGGGAATGATTCCTTCTCGCCTGCAAGCGGGAACAATATGTAAGTATAGAAAAACCATTGAAAAATAAGTTGCGTGCTTCACAATGTTTAGTAAGGCAACTATTAATAACCAAACAAGACGTTTGCTTTGTATCTACATTAACATGTACCTACTAAAAAATTACATTTGAAATCATAACTTTCATCCGCAGAATAAAAAATTCAAATGAACTGTATCAATAAATAATTTAATCGTATAAAACTTAACAAATATGTCATGAGCTTAGAGTAGGATCTAAAATAGATAAGGCAGCACCCACTAAATGCAAGGAGCCCGTGATTAGCACCGACGGTTTATCTTCAAGTGATTGTATGCAGCTGAGAGCGTCGCTCACACATTCTAATACTGTAACTTGTGTAGTGGCGTTGTGTCGGCGCCATATCTGTGCGTGCGTGTGGCATCGTTGGACCAGTTCCTCTTGTTCTACTAGTGTGTAATTGTCTTGGTTAGTAGAGGTTGCTCTGTGAGCAGTGGGGACCACGAAGTACACGTGTCGGAATGGAATGCTCGCGAGAGGCTCGAGGAGTACCGCAACGTTCCTGTCGCCCGTCGCGCTGAATATCAGCCTCATCTCCGCTGATCTGCAAATTAATGAAAGTAACATTTATATTTAAACTTGCAATATTTCCTGAACTAGTTTTAAAGATAAATACAAGGGATATATGTCCAGAGCTTTTTTAATAACAAAGCATTCGATAAATTCACCTGAGCGATGGGATAATCGTAAAGCGAGAATCGGTAGGGTGCTTTCGAAAATAAATGAAAATCCCAACTCGCATTTCGTGTGGTAAGGTGGCAAAACCTGCATGGTGGCTTATTTATGGCCTACACCTTCAGCTCGAGACCCGTGCCCGGCAGTGGTATCTATGGGTTGATATGAAAAGGTAATATATTAAAGTGAATTATTAACATACTCGTACCTAGTGTTATCTGTGAACCAGTGAGCACATATCTCCATGGACTCCTTGGTGTGAGCTCCATCGAGGTAGAATGTCGCGTTCTCTCCCCGTATGAGCTGGTAGCGCCCCGGCCACTTGCACTGTCTCAGACCCTCCGACGTCTCATAAGGAACTTCGTACACCAATCCTCCCACAATATTGCTGTTTGTCAAGCCATTATCAGCTTTATTTTTTGCACCACTTAAGAAAAGGCTATTTTGCACGTTGTCTGACCAATTCTGAATTGAATTTCTTGTTTTTAAGCCGTTTTTCGCTTGGCTAGTATAACCATTTCTTAAGATATTTTCATTTGTGCCATTTGAAAGTTTATTTTGAGAGCCATTTGGCATATCGATAATGGCGACGCCATTATGATCCTTGTTGGTACCATTTGTCATGTTTTTGGGCGATATATTTATAGATCCATTAATGAAACTATTTTGGGCCATATTGGTCTCATTTATCATTTTATTTTGCTGACCATTAATGAAACCATTCCGATCCGTATTGATACCATTTATTGGGTTATTGTGAAAACCATTTCGGTGTATGTTGCCATTCATCATGCCATTTTGATCCATGTTGATCCCGTTTGTAATTATTTCGTGTGACTTATTTAGTTTATTAACGTCATAGCCATTCTGATCCATATTGGTTATATTAGTTACTTTACTGTGTAAACCGTTTAGCTTTACATTGTCATTATTCAAGCCATTTAGATCTTTACTGTTACGGTGATCTATACCGTTTGGCAAGATATTCGCTTGCGTAGCTCGCATCCACGCGTGAGAGAGCTGTATAGCAAGAGAGGCGTTAGTCCTGTATGCTTGTATATCGACGGGTAGATGTGGCTTCCCAGTGTCGTGGAATGTATAAGACGAGTAGTCTGGGACGACTGTGAGAGGGCACTGTAACACCACATATTTACAATATAATTTTGTATTTTAACAAAAATACATAGAATTGAAAGTGTTGGTGAGGTTCCAAGGCAAAACAAAACAAGCCATAATGACGGAATTCAATCTCATTACTGACACAATCTATATATATAAAATAGTTTTGACTGACTGACTGATATTTTCTAGGAATCAACGTAGAGCCTAAACCACTAAACCTAGAGACATGACATTTAGAGAGTGTATTCACAGTAGGGTCAAGCTTTAAGCATACTAAGAAAGAATTTTTGGAAATTCAAGTATTAAAAGAGTCAAATGAATGCTCAAAGTTCGTAACTTTCTCGTGTTCCATTAAGGCGTTAAGGAGTAATAGCATGTAGATTTTAGCATTTATAATATACATACATTTAAATTTACAAATAACAACAAATCAAAAAAGCTAAAATCACTGCGACAAATCAAGATCATTTGTCTTGGCACAGACTTCAAATAACGAAGGAAGATCTCTTATGCAGTGTGATGTACCTGGACACGTGTTGCTGTGTGAGCAAGCACTTGCATGGCGTCGTCCGGCTGTCGCACGGTGTAAGCCGCGCACGTGCGTTTCATGACGCCCGCCTTGGCACGCGCTATCTCTGCCAGACTGTTGCCCAGGATGGACGTGTGGTCCAGACCTAGCGCAGTGATGCCAACCACTGGCACTTTACTGGAAATTCACGAGCTCATTTATTTATACCAACACCAGTTAAGTAAAGAATAATCCATAATTATATTATAAAGAGGATAAATTAGTATTTTTGTATATAACTAATAAAATTATTGTGAAAAGAAAAATAATATATTAGAATGCTTCATTATCACTGAGTAAATAAACTAAATTATATTACTTAGCTAATGTATTACGAGTATAATAAATTCATGGTGCAAAGAAATAAAGTAAAATAAATATATATATCACACACATTGCTATACGACTATTAACTATCTCTTGTAAACCTTTAAGGACAATTTTGTGCAATTATTGGACAACTAATGAATTCAACACATATAGGCACATCGCCTATTATCAAATAAATATATGACGGGCCCTAAATTAGACAAAGGCTGTAATCTTTCTGCGTGTTATAACGGATCTTCTATCGTATAAAAACAAAATATGTGATTATAAATGTCTGACCGTAGCACATTAGTGTAGTCGACGATCCCGCCGATGCCGACCTCCACGACTGCGACGTCGACTTGCTGCTGCAGGAACACGTGGAACGCGACCACCGTCAGGAATGCGAAGTACTTCGGCATGTCACCATCGAACTCCTATACATCAACAAGAAATCACACATCAAACATCCTTTTTATATCTTCTTATTATTATTATTCATTATTTTATACTTAAAGACTCCGAGGACCGTGCCATTTTTATAACGGATTTATTAGCTCATCAAAGACCAATATATCGCTTCTCGGCCTTTTGGCTAAGATCAAAGTATAGTAAAAGACAAATAACTATTTAATTTAGCTTTATTATTGCCTAAATTTTAATACATTTTTGAATATTCTATGTGTCGTGTATGCCTCGAGAAATCAGGCCCTCACTTAACAGTCAAGTTCAAACAAATTTTTTGCAGCAACTTCAAAAATACCCAAAAGTGAAAACGCGGCCAATATCTAGTACATATTAGCCTACGACCATCTGTAGTTAAAGATGAATAGAAGGGCACATCAAATACGGTCTACCGGTCTAGGCTGTAGAGGGTCACAAAGAGTCATATATACAAACATACATTCAAAATCATTTCCACCTATTTGGGCAGTCGGGTGAAAAAGCGTTAACCTCTCGGAAGATCCTATCTGTTTCTAAATTCGAAAATTTGAATACACATTAATCGTAACGTTGTTGTAAATCGCGTTTATCAATGAACTTTGAAATAGTTTCATAATTTACTAACCTAGTTAAAGACTAAAGCTCGACGTGAGTACCTGCGAGTCCTGCAGTAGAGAGTACACTTGGTGCACACTAGTAGCGAAGTGTTCCCTGGACAGCGGGCGGCCGTCGAGCCGGATCCTCTCGCGCGCCGCCACCAAGTGCGGGGAGGAGTAGAACCCGGTGCGGTACCCATGGTGCCGCAGGATCGACTCGCACATTGCACTTGTTGATCCCTGAATTTATCCAAAGAAACAGTACATACATGAAAAAAAAATCAAATAGAGAGATCAAGTTAAAAAAAAAAGTATAAATTGACGAATTGAACACAATAAAATAGTTTTAGATTTATTAATTGTAACATAATAAGAGCAGACTCTACAATAAGTATTTAAACTGAGTTGACACAGTCACCAAAAGAAACATATTTTTTTAATGAAATAGATTACAGATCACATTAAATATGCTTTGATTACATACAGATTGCTTTAAATATGCTTTTTAAAAAACTACAGTCAGTAGGTAAGCAGCCATCTACTGAGAAGTGTCATTCACAATTTGTGGTACATACTTTCCCCTTGGTCCCAGCTACATGTATCACCGATAATTCATCCAGTTTAGACATTGGGATCCCAATCCTCTTCAAATAGTTCTCCATGTCTTCTATGTTTGTGCATTTCTAAAAAACAACCATATTGCAGTTTGACATATTCAATCCATTACAAGGGCATTCAATTTAATCTCAACTTATCAAATTTTATTTTATTTTTCAACAGGGCAGGTGCCTTTATTAACATTAACAAAATAACTAACTACAACAACAAAAAATCCAATTAATTATATCCACTATGAAAATTAATTTAACTACTTTAATTATAATATAACTATTTCTTTTCAGTCTTCTAATTAGAATCTGGCCAGTCTATAAACATTCAGTAGCCAAATACTTTGTAGGTGCATAATAACTTACTTCTCCTGTCTTGAGCCCCTTTCTTATCTGTTCTAATGTAGATTTATTTGATTGTAGAGAATTTAATTTGCATATAGCATCCTGCAAAATATTTATAAGAGATTTAGTTTTACACATAATAACAATTTCTTTAAAGATGCTATGAAGAACACCACATAAGTGAGTTTTTATTCATGTATTAAGATAATATATTGAGGTATCATTTGCATATTTATGAAACAGATATAATTGCTTTCAAAGATATTTAAATTAAAACAGATAACACTCAAAAAAATCGACAAGCTGTACAAATTGGCTTTTTCTAAATTCAATTAAATATGTTTTGGTTTTTTTATATTTTAGGATAATTTGGAAGTAATTATAACTGCACAATCTTTTAAAGCATTAATTATTTTTAAGCATTTGTTTGTTGCCAAGAAGTGCCTATCACAAAACCAAGATATATCACCAAAACTAACTAATTTAGGTCATTTATCATGGTTTTGTTTCAGGCTAAGAATGCCTTTAAAAACTATGAACTTGAAACCTACTTTCTATTACATATTTCATCAAGTTATTTACATAAATTATTTATGATTTCCTAATCATTAAAATTAGAATCGCACATACTGCTATATGTGCGTTTCTAATTTTTTAAAGAACACTAGCTAGACATTAATTAAGCTTTATATCAAAATTCTGGAATCTGTGATATTGCATCTATATTTTTTTTCTCTATGGCATGAAACAGCTGGACAGTACACATATTATTACATCAACCAACACTGCAATAACACAAAAATTCAATAGTAAGTTTGGTAGGTAGATACATCAGTAACCAAAATAAAAACAAGTGCTATCATACAAAACTTACTTCGTAACTAGAGTTTGTGGACGACATCCTACGACCTAAACTACGTCTTAAACTAATGTGACGCAAGACTACACTATTCATCAGCCCGCTACTCGCCGACTGGGCACTCGGCACTCAATACGGAAAAATTATGTCGTAATTATTAGTGGTTCTAGTAACCTATACACGTGAGATGCGTGATATGATCCGCCACATGGTGCTTTTAGCCGGCCACTACTTATCAATTAATCGTTCTGGCATTCTGACCCCAGTTTGTTTGATATCACCAATACTTAGAATAGCGTCATACAAGGCTTATTGAATGAAAATCTCAGAAACCTGTCCAAGCTGTACAATAAAATCTTTGATTGAATCCGATTATGTTTACAAATATCCCGCCTGTCCCGTGTTCGTGACATCTGACAGTAACTGTCAGTCAGCTGATGTCAGTTTCAGATTCGAGACGGTGATAGACTGCGATAATGCTGCTCGGATACATTGCCCCGTAAACTACACGTGCAGTCGAACCGTAAAACACGATCGATAATGTCCGTCTTGATTTAAATTGAAATTGAACCCGTATATTTAAAATTATGGTTTCCAAATATCAAGCGTGTCTTTTCTGGATATAAGATAAGACTTAAGACTCGTCTTAAGTCTCTGTTATTTTGTCGATTTGCATGATAACACTTTTTATCACTCAACGTGGGTTCGCTATAGTTGCCAACAAAATAAAGAACAGTCCAATAATGTACAGGCAATAATTGGATGCCACTCGCCATGAAATTATTGTGTGAAGCAATATTGGACTGCGTTTTATTGTGTCGGGAATAATTGGTTGGTCAAAATCGGTACAGGGCTATAAAATACGACACAATAAATCTCTGCCGTGATCATAAAGTGAGTTGAGTTTTATTGCCCTGAACAAATATTGTTCGACCGCGGAATGCTCGACACAATAATACTCTGCCGTCTGAATGAACGAAGCCTCGTTTAAAACATTCCAGCGGTGGCTCGACTATACTCACTAGTAATTGTCAATTGTTGGCGAAAGTATTTGGATTGTCATAAAAAAAAATAACCTGAACTTACTGCAGACCATGTTGGCGAAAGTATTTGGATTGTCATAAAATAGCTTGGCAGGCTTTTA
Organism: Ligdia adustata; assembly: GCA_947049295.1. Classification (NCBI taxonomy): domain Eukaryota; kingdom Metazoa; phylum Arthropoda; class Insecta; order Lepidoptera; family Geometridae; genus Ligdia; species Ligdia adustata. Next base: position 15,280,117 of record OX346216.1, read on the forward strand.
TTGGGCTGAGCAATATTGATCCGAAGAAATTCTGCACGGGCAATAAAACTCGACACAATATTTGCACGATAATTCGATGTCAGGTACGGAAATTATTGGCCTGTCAGTGCATTATTGTTTCGTGTTTTATCGCCAGTACAAATTTTGTACGGGACAAATAATTGTCGACCACGGAATGTTTAACACAATAAAAGGATGCCATGACATGAATTATTGGGGTGAGCATTATTTTCCGTACAATATCATGGCGGGCGATTATTGTACTGACCATTACTGTCTCCCCTCAACGTGCATTTAACTTTTGCTCATCAGTTGTGAGTGTGTGCTAAATTATATGCATACATAACGAAAATTTTAAAGCTCTATTTCTTATTAGAATATTATATTGAACACTGCAATTTACTGTATATAAATTTTTCATTGTTATTTTATTTTAAATGTAGTGCCATAAGTGGCAGTACATGTAAATAATGGCTATATAAGCTATATTTTTTCCATGAGTTTCAGTCAGTCTAACGGTCCATAGAATCAGGTATCGCTATAGCAGTTCGCCTATCGTGTACCTAACAGTGGATTATCCTGTAGGATTTTAAATTTGCTCCACATTTAACAGGAATCGGGACTTCCTATTTAATTCTTTTTTTTAATAGACCGGGAATTCTTAAATTCAAATATATTTTGCAAAATGACAGAAACCGATGCTACTAGAAAACCTCTCGAAATGCCGCAAGAGTTCATACCCTACCTCGAGAAATATCGGATCTATAAACTCTTCAAGGTACCGACTTAGTTACCAACAACTAAATTCATTAAATTTTAGGTAGATAGGTTCCTACTATGTAAAATAAAACTATTTATGCTATATTACACACCACAAACGGAACAAGTAAAATTAGTAAAAGATGCAAAAGTACCCAGTTTTGTGGGCGGCCCAAGTATCTTCTTATTAGTTTGTGGGGCAGCCTTATCATGATAATTATGTGTAAATTATCTTGTACCTAGAGAAAATTGTTTGCTTAAAAGATGTTTCTGTAAAAGTTTATTATTGCAGGACATGATGCGAGACCTGGTGATCAACCTACCGAGGGATCACCTGAAGCACATGAAGGTGTTCCTCAGCCGCCGCCTGCATTGCTCGAAGGACGCTGACAGGGTCATCTTGCTTGTTTCACCCGAACTTTCTATTGGTAGATTTGAATTTGAATATAACAATGATTTTGCTGTAATAAGTATAATAATATGGTAAATTATACCTAACATACGGCGGGAAAAAAAATACTTTTACATCTACCTAAAAGAGGAGTGGCTCGCTCTAGAGTTTATAGCTGGACGAAGGCCTTAGTTACTATTGCCTAAGAAATCTATATCTATTGCAATCCTTAGATAAACAACCGGGTCGTAGGTAGGTATTTAACGTGCGATCTCAGGTTATTTATTCGCTTTTTCAGTAGACTCTTGGGCTATTACCGTAACGCAGTGAATATCATATAAAATACAGTATCAAACCAAAGGCATCAATATCTTTTTTAATTCCACAGACGTGAAAGGTCTTGCTAAAGAAATGGTAAAAGACTTAGGCTTCTTCATGATCACGCGCCGATGCGTGATGGATCGCTACGAAAAGGTATTTCCCAGTGATAAAATTACTCAACGTAACTTATCTGACTGTCGATGTCGGCGCGAGCACGACCGCAGCGTACAAAACATGATAATTCATTAATTTAATAAAATAAACGTACTAGGTAAACCATTTTTTTGCTTGAATAATCCTAACTAATATTATAAATGCGAAAGTAACTCTGTCTGTCTGTCTGTGTCGCTTTCACGCTAAAACCACTAAACCGATCTGGATGAAATTTGGTACACAGGTAGATTGGACCCCGGGAAAGGTCATAGGATACTTTTGAACCGACTTCAAAAAAGTAGTTCACCATTATCACGACAATCCAAAGGGGAACTACGCGGGTGAAACCGCGGCGCACAGCTAGTATAAATATATAAGTATGTAGGTACATAGATTTATTTACAAATATGCCCCCTCACTTGCCACTAAAGGTATTTAAAATAAACTATATCTTATGTGTTTTACCTAGCCATGAATCGAACCCTGGAAAGTCAGCTCTCAAAGCGAGTATGCTAACCACTACTCCAAGGCGGACTATATGCACATACCTGTGCCAAGTACACTCGTAATATTATAATGTTGTTTATTTGTGTATATGCGTATAAGCACGACGAGTACGTGCCGGGGTGCGTGTCGCTAGTGCTCATGTCGGAGGTGACCAAGACCATGACTCTCCGGGAGCCGGTGCCGCAGGCCGGCTGGCTCATGTTCGGTAAAGATTCTATATTTATTGTGAAATAATCTTTCATGGGCAGGAAATAACACCTTAGCACCGCGGGCTCTAATGTCTGGGTCTAAGCTATACCAGTACCATTACATCGTCTCATTATGTTCTCGGTAGCATCTGCACAAGTTGTATCTAATGTTGTCCCAACTGGTGCAGACCATCCGTGCACAGTCCGTGAAGCGCGCACTCTGCAGCAGGACGGGGTGCTGCCCACGGTGACGCTGGTGGTGATGCCGGCCCCCCCGGTAGCGCCGCGGGCTCCCGACCACCTCACACCGCACAGGAACTTCTTCCAGCAGGATTTCGAGGGTCTCAAATATGCTTACAAGGCTACTTTGAAGGTGGATCCCTATATTTGATTTGTGCTATTATCCAATGAAGGTATATATTCCACCCAATAAAGGCTCTGCGTCTTCTTAGTTTTTTTATTTTAGCATACCTGTGATATTACGGGGCTTTATTAAAATTAATATTTAATTAATAGACTGCCTCCAGTGTCAAAAACGATAATTTAATGGCTCAGTGCAATAATATTTTGGACACAACTGAAATAACCAAATCCCCTCGCAGATCTTCCTTTCCATCTTATTTTTCTTGCTATAATATGACTCTTGTATCTACTTGCTACAAACTACTTTGACTTTAACTACTACTTTTTTTAGACTTTCATTAGTTACCAAGCTGAACGTCTCGACTCACACTTCGTCTCCATCAAAAATATCCCAGTAGATAATAATAAAATCGCTGCTGGTTTCTACAAGTATTATTTTGTCCAGCGTAGTTGGTATGCTATGAGTATTTCCTTCGAACAGGAAGTCTACATCGACCCGGACGACGAGTTACCCCAGATCGCCAACAAATGTTTCAACGCGGTGCGCGCGTGCGCAAGCGGTCTGCAGGGCCCGCGACAGGGCAGCCACGCGGGGGGTGCGCCCGGCACCTACCGCGTGCTGCTGCTCGGCGCCAGGGGCTCCGGCCGCAGGAGCCAGGCGCAGGCCGTCGCCAAGCACTTCGGATTGGTTTATTGTAAGACTAACAGTAGCAGTAGGTAGATACCTGCACTAAAAAGCTACCTACACCTACAGCCTTCGACTTTTTACTCGTTTTACTTAGAGAGACGTACGAAACGTTTAGCACACCTGCATAATACCTTGTAAGTGGGTAGGTATACCTAAATGAAGGTAGAAGAGTCTACAACACAACTAAGTACCCTGACAAGGCTGCATAAATATCATACTAACTATATACTTTCGTAGAAGTGAGTGAGTGAGAAGTGAGTTCTGTCTAGATTGTTCTATAGATTTATTGCTGTCTGTAGTAGTACGTAACTCTATGTATCTCGAATCCGTAAGGATACGCCTCGAGGCACGTGTTACTCGTAAGTATATCTGCAAATCCTTTGGTAGCATTTAGGTACTGTTTCTTTTTTACAGTGCACTTTCAAGATATGGCGAACGAAGTGAAGATGAAGAAAAACGAGATCGGAGAAAAGTTACGAAGCTTCGGCACAAGTCCGCAGATAAGAGCTGAGATAGTTAGACAGAGACTCAAACAAAAGGCACGTCTGTAATTTATCGTTTGATATGAGATAAATACCTAATGTTAATAGTTGATAGCGCACGCGTCTTATTTCCTAGAGAGTACACCCCTAACGTAGACTAAATAAAACGTATATATCGATCTTGTACCTATTATAATTCCTTAAATTATAATTAATTAATTAATTTGAAGTTGAAAGTAAACTGTGGGACGTACCTAGGTACCTAACTAAAGTACCTATTCAAATATTAATGAAGTTTTCTAACTTTTTACTAAGTATAAATAAATATAGGTTGTTTGTTTAAAGTAATATTTGTATATATTATTCCAACATACCTAGTAGACTCATCGGCTGCGACATACCTACCTACACGATAGCCGTCTCCAGCCGTGCTTGATACCAATAATCATTGTTCTAAGACGCCAGCTAGACAAATATATATCGAACAAATTGTAAAAACTACAATTTATTTGTCTATTCTTTAGGACTGCGTTGATAACGGTTGGGTAATGACCGGCTTTCCGACCTGTGGAAAAGACTTCGAAATCCTCGACACCATGAGCACTCCGCCTAACCGGTAGGTGATGGTCGTAGCTTTGTAGCAGGCGCTTCTGTACGTAGGTATATCATAGCCTAAAAAGCATTTTACGTATGTATGTGTATGTATATCTATAAGTATATTTTATCTTTCAGCTATTATTTATCCCGTCAACGGTACCTAGGCGTCGGTTGTGATGAATAAATCGCTTTGTGTAATCACTTTCATTTAGAAAGTGACAAACTGGAGCACTCTTTAGTCTGAATGGACTGTGAGATTGTGGACTTTCATACCTACTATTGAAAGTAACCCGAGTTCAATAGCAACTGAAAACCTTGTAAGCGAAAGTGCTTAATTGTACCTATTAACTTACTGCTGACACTGTTACTAGAGAAATTGATGTAGGTAGAGTAGAATAGCTGCAGAATAAAAATGTTAGCTCAGTCTGAAGTGCTTCTAAATATCACTTCGATTGCTGATTACTACTGATAGTAGTAAAAAACACCTTGAGCGGTAACTTAAAATTTTTACATCTTCTAAGGATGGTTTAGCGAAACACGTGTGGAGGAGATCAGGTATTGAGAGGCAATATGAGACGAGTGATGTTTAGGGTGTCGAGCTCTGTTGGGGACGAACAAATTATACCCCGATAAGAGTATGTCTCTGTGATACCAAAAGAAATCCGGAAAACACTAAGGTAATTTATTTATAAAAAATATGACTTAATAAAATAGCCGACTGAGACAACTTCAGCAGTCTAATTAATTTAACGTTTTCGATCGGATTCGAAAACTTTGCACCGCGAATTACCTTTAACTTTTAAATGCATTTTTTTTGGAGATCTAACCGATTTTCAATGTCATAATTTAGGATCTTCTAACAAGCTTTGCGTGATTCGAGTTGCAATGTTTTCAATTCTGTCGGAAAAGCTACCTGATACCTACTAGAAGACTTGCCGCTACCTAAGACTTAAAAGACTTGATCACTAACATCATATTATGTATTTGAACGTGTCGCAGCATTATATTTCTGAACGCGGACATGGCGACGTGCAAGGCGCGCATACTGCCGTACGGTGTGGACTGGTGCACCGGCGAGAAGGCACTGCTGTCGGCGCCGCGCGTGCTGCCGCAGCCTGACCTCAACATCAAGCAGCTGGACGACGAGGTATCTACGCTCCTGAGCCTTCATCATCTTCATTGCGACAAATGTGGGCTAGTTAGTTAGGGCTGGCACTTGCTTCGAGAACTGGCAGTACCAGGTTCGATTCCCGGCAGGTTTACCTAACGTAAAGAAAATAGTTTGAGGTGTGCCTTTTTCCACTGAAGTTGGTAAAGTAATAGTACAATGAACGATAACTTATTTAAATGTAAGCATCATTGGACTCCAAGACGCAAGTGCTTTATTGCACCTGTTGTGGTGTTTTATATTTATGATACTAAGCAGTAGTAGCTGTCACTCGCAGCTTTGCTCGCGATTATAAATGGGATACAAAAAAAATACACTTCAATTTTTTACGTGTACTGTCACCAATATCAAGTTAGGGGCATTCAAGTTTCATCTGAGAGGTAAGCCGTTCGAAAAAATAAACTTTCCACTGTTCACCCAGGTGGTCTCTGAAGGTGGACAGTGGGTAAGAACTGCAATTTACAAGCTTTGTACTCCCGTACAAAGGTCGTTAAAATTTAACCCCTTTAGAGGTTGAATTTCCAAAAATAATTTGTTAACACACCCCCACACCATGCTGAATACGCCCTGCAAACTTCATGTCTCTAGGTTCTGCTTTGATTGAGAGCTGTCAGCCATATTGATATATTTTTTCTATAATACGGGGTGTGATTCTAAATTGACTGCGTATATTTAGTATACTGTAAGAATATTGAAAAATAAAATACCTGTTTTTTGTTTATCCCACTTTAGCACATAAACATAAAGACAACTTCAATTCGAGATCGTTTCAACCTGTAACTTTCCATAACCTAACTATAATAACGGATGACGCGTTATGGCAGTAGAGCAATGTCCTAGGGTTCGGCTGCTAAATTATTGGTATTATATACAGTTATCACCATATACCTACTTGAGTATGCCATCTCGAATATGCGACACCTAGCTAACTGTCGCAGTTCAACGACCTTAAAGAGACTTGGATGACGTCATTGAGAACGCTATTTCCCAAATTTTTCAGTTGGAGTTTTTCTTTTCTGAAGCTCTTGCGGAATTAAGAGCTGCAGCCGGACTCACCGCCGTAGAGATAGATGCTATGGAGCCTTTTGGTATGTTAATAAATTTCTCACTAAAGAAATTAATCTAGATTTCGTGAACGAGCATCTACCTGCCTAGTGAAAATGAAATGTAGATATGACACTACAGAATGAATGAATTACTTTATTGCACACAAAACAAAAGTAACAGCAACAGAAAAAATACGCCGACGTTGGTGTGGCCTTGATTATCTTAGGTTATTCACAACGAGTGATAACACTTTTTGCTATCATACGGGTTTGGGACTTGAATTTAAAAACTTTCTCCAACAAGCAGGTTTCCTCACGACAGTTTAAGTGAGGTGAGGTGAGCGAAATCCTTCCTGACTGGGGGATTTTATTTATATGACTAAACTAACTATTCACATCTGGTATGTGAATTCAAATATATATACGACTAATAAATACAAAATAAATTCAAGCCCTAAGTAAAAATTTATTTGAAGTAGTATGTCAATTCACAAAGTTATTGCAACAAACATGAACATTCAAATAACATTGTTGGATTATCACACCATAATCAGGAAAGATGTAGGTACCTGTGATTCAACTTCTTTATCGATCTTGATAATGTAGTCTCTAGCTACGAGTAGGCGGTGTCTAAGCGTGTTGTTTGATGAATCTTAGAATTTGGTAAAATGACTGATTGCAGACAAAGTGCACGTGAAGATCCAAGCAGCGATAATGTCCGCGCCCACCTTCGACATTGAAATAAGTTCACAACTACGCAATGCTCGGGGAGACTAGCGTACCTAGTATGAATTCATGTTTGGATAACAAAGAATTACCTTTAAAGTATTTTTCTGTTAGTTTTACGATTTTACCTATCTACCTTAAGGTGGTGCACTATTGTTGTTGGGAGTCAGTAGTTATAGCAATGCCAGTAAAAGACAATATCTCATTAGAAAATTGTTTTATTATGTACTCCTTCCTGCTTCCATTAAAATTCATTAATTACTACATTATTTATTATTCTGCTAATTATTAACTAACAATCTTGCAGTCTCAAAAAATAATATTACATACATACATTTAAGAACACTGAGGTAGTCTCAAGAGTAGACGAGACTATAGAATGATCGGCAGAGCCCTAAGAGAAGTTAGAATCTGAGCCGAGACGTGGGTCACGGTAGGAGGCGCTCGGACACACGCGAAACTATTGCTTTTACTAAAATAAAAATGCATCGATCTCACAGTAACAGTACGCAAGCACTCGGTCAGTCGCTCGGCGCGCGGCGGAGCGCGATCGGATCGACTCGGCGCCGGTGCGGGCGCCCCGGCCCGACCGCCGCACGCACACAACCACGCATCACTCACAATAAATATACACACACTAACGCATCCTATCCGCGTTCGTGACGGCGTGCGTCGAGCGAGCAGCGTCCGCCCGCTCGCCGCACGCCCCGCACGGCTCTAACGGAGATCACATTTGGCTAGGATCTGACAGTCTGTTAGTTTACAACTCGTCCTTGAAGTCCTCGTCGTCGGGAGCGCCTCCCGCGCCGGGGGGCACGCCCCCTTGTCCCTGGTACAGCTTGGCGATGATCGGCTGCACGACGTCTTCGAGAGCCTTCTTCTGTTTCTTGTACTCTTCCGAGTCAGTGTCCTGGTTGTCTTCCAACCACTTGATAGCCGCATCAATGGCTTCTTCCATCTTTGTCTTTTCGTCATCGCTTAGCTGTGGACAAAGGAAAAGAAATTACATTTCACTGATATTTTCTTTAATAAAAAAATCTTTAAACAATGATTGCTCTTTTCATTATTTCAAAGTGAACTTTCACTAGGTTATCAAACTTGTGAAAAATGTGTATGTACAACAAAAGATACTAACCTTAGCACCGAGCTTCTCCTTGTCCTGGAGTTGGTTCTTTAGAGAGTATGCATAACTTTCGAGTTCATTCCTGGACTCTACGCGCTCCTTTAGTTTCTTGTCATCATCGGCGAACTTCTCGGCGTCCTTGATCATCCGCTCGATATCCTCCGGCGTTAGTCTGTTCTGGTCGTTGGTGATCACGATCTTCTCCCTGTTACCAGTGCCCTTGTCTTCCGCAGACACCTGCAGGATACCGTTTGCGTCGATCTCGAACGTCACTTCGATCTGAGGGATGCCTCGGGGCGCGGGCGGGATGCCGGTCAAGTCGAACTTTCCGAGCAGATGGTTGTCCTTGGTCATGGGACGCTCGCCCTCGTACACTTGGATGGTGACAGTGTGCTGGTTGTCGCTGGCGGTGGAGAATATCTGTGACTTCTTGGTGGGGATGACGGTGTTGCGCGGGATGAGCTTGGTCATGACTCCGCCGACTGTCTCGATACCCATGGTGAGAGGGTTCACGTCGAGCAGCACGATCGCGTCCGTGTCCTGCTCCCCAGAGAGCACTCCGGCTTGCACGGCGGCTCCGTATGCGACCGCCTCGTCGGGGTTGATGCCTCGGGAAGGCTCCTTGCCGTTGAAGAACTCTTTAACCAGCTGCTGCACCTTGGGGATACGAGTCGAACCTCCCACGAGCACGATCTCGTCGACGTCCTTCTTGTTCATGTCGGCGTCTTCCAACACCTTCTGCACCGGCTTGAGGGTTGATCTGAACAGGTCCATGTTCAACTCTTCGAACTTGGCTCTGGTGAGGGTCTCGGAGAAGTCTTCGCCTTCGAAGAAGGACTCGATCTCGATCTTGACCTGGTGGCTAGAGGACAGAGCTCGCTTCGCCTTCTCGACTTCGCGACGCAGTTTCTGCACGGCGCGGTTGTCCTTCCTGATGTCCTTGCCCTTCTTCTTCTTGTAGAGCTTGATGAAGTGCTCCATGACGCGCTGGTCGAAGTCCTCTCCTCCGAGATGCGTGTCTCCATTGGTGGCGACCACTTCGAACACTCCGTTGTCGATGGTGAGCAGCGACACGTCGAAGGTTCCGCCTCCCAAGTCGAACACGAGCACGTTCTTCTCGCCCTCCTTCTTGTCGAGTCCGTAGGCAATGGCGGCGGCGGTGGGCTCGTTGATGATTCTCATGACGTGCAGACCGGCGATGGCTCCGGCGTCCTTAGTGGCCTGACGCTGGGCGTCGTTGAAATAAGCAGGGACAGTCACCACGGCGTGTGTCACCTTCTTACCGAGGTAGGCCTCGGCGGTCTCCTTCATCTTGATCAACACCATAGCGGAGATCTCTTCAGGAGCGAACACCTTCTGTCCCTGAGCGGTTTGCACTTGCACGTGGGGTTTCGACTGCTTCTCTACTACTTGGAAGGGGAAAAACTTAACGTCGTGTTGAACGGTGGCATCTCCCCACTCACGACCAATGAGTCGCTTGGCGTCGAATACGGTGTTCTCGGGGTTGGTGGTGAGCTGGTTCTTAGCTGCGTCACCGATGAGGCGCTCACCGTCAGCAGTGAAGGCCACATATGAGGGGGTGATGCGGTTACCCTGGTCGTTGGCAATGATCTCAACGCGCCCATTCTTGTACACACCCACACTGTGGACAATAGAAAGTAGACCATGGTGATTTTTTGTAAACTTCACATTAGTTCTACAACATAATCATATTTTTTTTATTTCTCTTAAACATCCATTAACCACTTAACTTTAACTATGACTTTCTATGTTTAAAATATAATATATGTCATTTTTCAAAGTTAAACTGTTTTTGTTCCCCTGCCCACAAAGATCTTTCATTCTATCTAAAATATTCAGAATCCCTTGATATTATTTTGCTATCGAGGGCAACCTATAGGCCTAGCATAGAATTGGTGCCCATTAATAATAATTATAATAATGAGTATATTTGAGTATAATAATTAATATAATAGATAAAATGAGTTAAGTCGATACATAAAGAAATCAACAACAACATATGTGAGCTGAGCAGACACTGTTCACACATCCTCAGCAACTGTTGTTTGGGCTTTGGCCTTAGAAAGTGATCACTGCCCTGTCAATCAAAAGTTTGTATGTGTGTGTGTTGGTTTGTTCCTGCTTTAAGCTCTAACGGCTTAACAGATTTGGAAGAAATTTGGCACAAAGATAGCTTATAACCTGGCTTAACACATAGGCTTTTTATCCTGGAAAATTAAAGTGATCCTATGGGATGATCTAATATCTATCGCGGGTACAACTAGTTCTATTATGTACGTACAGCTAGTACATATACATATAATAGAAAAGGGGAGTAAGCTGTTACCTGTGGATCTCTAATTTTTACAGTCTATGTTACTCACTGACAATGAAATACTAATTTTAAAAGAATTATTGAAATAATTTCAGTAGTTTCGGAGCTTATTCAACTAACAATCAAATATTTCCTCAGTATAATGTTAGTATTAATATATATCTATTAACTCCTTAAAAAATCAACTAGACAGTTGGCTTAGCAACAATTTACTATCCTTGCTGAACTTCTATTCTATCTATTTCTAATTTATTGAGGATGAATTATAACTACTTTCAAATACTAATTAATAAAGTTTAATTGCATCTTAATCTTCTTAACTAATATTTATAAGGCATATTTTACAGAAAACATAACTAAGCTGATGCTCTTGACCTCTACAGCAAGCTGCTATATGAGGTCAATGAACTTAGGTTAAAAGAGAGATAGTAATGGCAAGTTCTACACCTTTCTATCATAAATAATAGTTTTAAATTAAATCAGTATATTTCAAATAAAAAAGTAATGTTTATAAAGTCAATTTCAGCATTAATTAAGACCATGGCATATCTGCTAGATCAAGGGCTGGTCACAGGTACACTTTGCACAATGTGGACTATAATATGTGGATGGTTGAGTCACTTGATAAGGCTAGAGTTTAAAAAAATGCTATGACGGAGTAATTTATCTTACCACTTCAATTACTAGTACAAAGTAGTATTTTTACCACCACAATTATAAATGTTCTGCTATTCCTTGACCACCAAGTTGGACCAGTAAGGACTTGGTAGTTTATCTTAGCTATAAATACAACATCCAGCATGCTTGCTCTAATAATAACTGAAATGAGATGCTTACCATGAGTATGTAGTTCCCAAGTCAATACCAATTACAGTGCCAATGTCTTTGTCCTTCTCCTTCTTGTCGTCGGCGTACACGGACGCGACCACCAGCGCTAATGCTAGTAAACTCCACCGCATTTTCAGCTATTTTTTTTTTCACCAATCTGGAACAAAATTAAGCCACATCAGCACTAAATTTCACAAAATTTCTAAAATAAATAGGTATTGTAGTAATTTTAAGGCATGTCTCTGTCAATAAAGAAGTATTATTGGAGACAGATGACCTGCTGACCGTTGACAACGCTTCCACAAGGACACGTAATCGACTTGGTACGAGACACGTCACACATTTGCCGGCATACTGAATGTAAACCGGGACCACGCCACGCTTATTCTAGAAAGCGAAAGTTGTAGGTTTTATAGCGGTAAATATAAGATAACGGTGTAAGTTACGGCGGTGGGACGAGAGATGTAGGGCGCCGCACTGGCCCTCTCGATGGGTCGAGAATATTCGCTAACGTTACACCGCGATAACCAATATTTTAAATAAACTTTAGGGTTTAACCAATTGAAATACCTCTAGATCGATTACTTATGTTAAGAGCACAATAAATTTTCAATGGAAACTAAAGTTCTCACAATTTTGACAAAGCCAATATGACATGTCAGGTTAACCAGATGCCAATGAGAGTATTTGTTTAGAAATTTAACTTGTAGAGAATCAAATATGAGATTTTAATTACCTAAATGCTAATATAAGAAACTGGCTTCCAATAAATCGATAACAGACACGATTTTAACACTTTCGATAGACACTTGCACGAACTCACAAAATAATTTTCTTCTTGCTTCTTCGATTACTTGTGGAAAACTGAAGTTTCACTCGCAGCCACCGCTATTATTTAGCGCTAGTGTTGATCGTGGTGAAACATGATTGGTCCAGATTTTGATGACGTCTGAGTCAGTACAACCTGATTGGTCCAGATCCGTACATTTGGCGCTTTGGTATTGGCCCACGTTCTTAACTGGCTCGAAGGGTACATGCGCTACTTGGCGCGTATTTTGAGCTTCAAATTGTGCAATAAATTTAATTTTGCAGTTTTGTTTCATTAATATTATCTTTTTCATCATCCAGATACTAAAAAAAAAAATATGGATTCCAAGTATCAAAAACGCTCAATTCTGTACTTCACTAAAGATTAATATTAATAATTTTCGGACTAACATTATACATACTGCAACATTGCACACACTATGTTCCAAAGTGCTCTTTCTATGTGTTTTAAGTTTTTACTGTAATAATATTTGCTTATTGCACAATGCACTTACATAAGATGATATTAATTAAAATTACTAGTAATAATTTAAAAAAAAAAACAATGAAAAGCATCATCCCATAGTGTCCCACTACTGGACACGATTCTCCCCTATTCATTTTAATTTTCTATACTTTTGCTAAATGTACATTTATTAATAGTAGGTAAGGACTGAGGAGAAGGAATAGGTCAATAAAAATATTTTATATGACCTATTCCCTTTTTTCACTTTCATGGGCGAGAACCGTGCCTAATATACATAATAACACAATTCGACGTGCATATAATTTATTAGACGAAGATGAAGTCAGTTCATATTTTTCTACAATTACTTAATTGAGCGCAATACTATAATCTCGATCTTTTCAAATTGCGAGTAAATCTGTTTATCTAGGCAAGCGTGCCACATCCTAGACCGCATCGTCGCTTTACATCAGCCGAGTTGCGGTCAAACGCAAGCCTAATATTTATAAAATAAAGTAATATTTTAAAATATCTCTACAATATTCATCAAGTAGGTTAGTATATCTGTAGTGTGTTGTATCAGCTGTACTTGTATTGTAGTTACCTACTGTTTACTCTTCATGAAAAGCTAGGTAGTTAGTGGCACATTTTCGAATTCATTTTGAGATTTAAGACGAATATATAGATTGCAGTGGAAACAGCAAGTTTATGGCAAATATTGGCCACCTTCGGAGGCAGATAGGCAGGATTTCTCGCTCTGGATTGTTTATGACCTAACGTATTTCTCTATCCATAGAGCGCGAAAATGCCGCTGCTATTATGATCACGTTTAGTCAGGTTACATTGCAGGCAATTTCGACTAATCATTTGTTGTGAATGTGAGAAATATGATTCGTGAATTGCATACTAAGCATAATATGTGAAATATATGCCTACGTATCAACTATTGCGGTGCTCTTTTTTACTAAACCATTTCTAACAAGTTGAACACCTTTGTTTAACTTCCTTAGGTTTATTAATACGACTGAATATTTTTTTATAAACAATTGTCATTTATGCGACTACTCCGCAAGAAAATAAATCGATTTGATGATATTTTTTTTATTTAGTTGGTTAAGAGGTAATCCCATATGCATATTATTACCAAATTATTCCGTATGTTCGATTTTTAAATTAAAATAACTGAATAATTGCACGTGCTTAATTATTATTGTAATCGGTTGTCGAAATTGTAATTATTTTTATTAATTATGTAGATACAAATTAATTTATTAGCTTCATATTATTATTACTAAAAATAAAACACACACTGATACAACTTTACCAATTTATTAATGACATCTCATAAATAAAACCACCAACAACCAAATAACAAGGAACATCACATAATTACATCAGCCTTCAAATAATTTTATATAATTTACTACAACATTTTTCTGTACTTTCATATTATACATATGTCTATAACATAAAGCCAACTTAAACTGTACAAACGCAAATTGACTAATACATTAAATATATAATTTTTCCCACTATTTAAAGTAGGTTATTATTACCTCACGATGCCCGTAACCCGCATTTGGTTATAGTCTACACCTTCTCAGGGAAGATCCGTGCCCAGCGGAAGGAACGCATAGATGTTAATGATACATTAATGTTACATAGTGTTTTAATTTTGGAAGCGCATTATACCAAAAAGTACAATTTTTTCTAAAATAAATCGCACTATGCGAGCTAATGAAAGATAGCTTTCAGTAAAAAAAAACACTCACGGTCACCTAAACACTGACAGTTGTTTAACTAGCCCTTACAACTGTTATTTACTCTTCCGTTGATTTACAAATACCTATCTCGGGCTATTTGCTAATTATTATTATGAAAAAGTTGAAATTCTTAAAATTAAACTCTTCACCTCAGATTCGTACATACTTACAACTAAACTGTGTACTCGTAAATTACTTTAAGAAATATATGACAGTTATTTTATTATTATAAACATAATATTATTGATTGAATGAATGAATGAATGAATGAACATAGCTTTATTGCACACCAAAATAAAATAAAATATACAGCAAGACATATCTATAAAATATTCTTCCAGGCAACCTTTGGATGGAGAGAATTCATATTATCTAAAAAAAAAACGATTGACACGGAAACAACATGATTTTGACAATATTTATTTAATTTGAACAGGTTTATTAGCTAAAAATCATGTTAAACTTATTTAAAATTTAGTTTCGTAGCACCATCGAGTCGTAGCACAAACGAGTCGGCTTTACATGACCCAGCATGTTAACATTACTTAGTAAGCATTATTGCTTGTTCGTAGAGATAATGTTCAGAATCAAAGGCGCGAAATAAGTTATGATGCAATCGGCCCCTGGAATATAAAACATTCATTAGACTATTGTAAATTAATTAGCATAAATATGTCAACAGACAGGGAAAGCCCGTAATCATTTGTAACTAGAGAAGTGTAAAATGTATCTACCGTCAAAAAATTATTAGCTAAATAAAAAAAAGGAAAAATAAAAAAAACTTTCGAAAGGAGAAACTCACGATGCTAGAAATATCATGCGAAATATGAATTAATTAAACTATTAACAATTAAAATAATCACTTAAATATTCATATTTTTTTGTAAATATAAAAAACTAAATTTGTGGTCAGTTTTTCACTTTTAAATATATACGACCACGGAAGTTAGCTATACTGTAGCCCTAGATGGAGCGTACTTAGTCTGGAATACACTGGCTCTCAAGGAAGGCTGCCGGAACACACCGTTAGGTGTTTGGCGACAGATTTTATTACTTGAGGGTGGTAGCTAGCCAGGCGAGCGATAGGAAACGCCCTACCACCATGCTATGGTTTCCTCACGATGTTTTCCTTCACTGCCCAGCTCAGGCTCTTTTTGCATGTTTCGTGGGATCGAACCTCGTACCTTTTGCACGGCAATCGACGCCACTAAACCACCATCATCGCTACAAATGTATAGTATTATATCGACCCACCCGCTCTCCTGAAGCACGTGAGAGTCTCCATGAGCGTGGCGCGCAGCTCCGCGCCCTCGCCGCTCCGCGCTATCATAGCGTACTCGCCTGACACCTGCACATCAAACAACATACCTATATAGTATTTAGAAAACTAGCGCTTGTTTCATTCGTATTGTTTAAGAACGAGCTAGATGTGTCATCGTGGAAGACACCAACGACTCAATTCATCCCTGATGAAGTTCAACGAATCTGAACGAAACTATAGCTGGACCTTTCAAGCTATCAGGTACGCGTGAAAACCCGTCTTCTTAAACAACATACCTATAATATTATAATCAGGAAAGATTTGAATTCTGTAATTCTGAATGTAACGAATAAACTTAATAACTACTGGAATGATATTAAAAATGATATTGCCGTTAGACAGCTACATTATCACTGAGTAATATATAAATAAATAGAGATCTGCGGGTAAATCCGCGGAACGCAGCTAGTATCTAAATATTTTGCACGAAATTTGGAAGTTTAAACTATAGTTTCGCTCATTCGGTGAACTTCATCAGGGCTATAGTGAGGCGTTCTGCTCCCGACGACAGCACGACTCGAACTGCATTCGGCCGCTTTCATAACATTGAAACATTATTGGCAACCTACTGAAAGGTACATTGGTGACCTACTAGTGTGTGGGGTATATAAGTAAACGTACCACCACGTAATGGTACACGAATCGTAAGAGGCCAACCACGGTCATTATTCACTATGAACACTAACACGTAACGCGGCCGCGTTATTTTAAGTGCGAAGAATTCAAGTACTGTATTGATTAACCCAATGCCAAATTTTATATCGTACAGTGGCACGGAACGCGCTCGTTTGCACACACCAGAATAACGCATTACAACTACTAGGCTGGTGCAGTGACCCCAAAGTGGATCTTGGCCCCGACAACAAAAGGCGTCAATCTGTGCGGCACGCGTTTTCAGCAAGGAATCTCGTTGTTCGTTAGAGAATAAGGGTCCAGCCGGGTGGAGCAACCATTTGCGCAAGGCTGAAAACAACTGGCTGCATAAAGCGCATCATTGCATTTAAATGGTGTTCCTTAGGAGAGATCTACTTCCTTTAGTGTACTAATACAAAATAGGCTGATGACGACATAACTAAAATTACCTATTCATTTAACGGTGAAAAAAACATCGAAATCGTTCGCCTCGAGATTGGAGCGCATTCGCGACTCTTCTTCAGGACGAGCGCTGACTGCTGAGTGACCTCCAGACATACCGACAGTTTTACCAATGTGTATCATCCACGTATTATATTCGAGAAAGTTAATTGTTATTATAAACATTCGATAGCTGATAGCAACATAGTTGTAGTCAGAAGCTTTGTAACCGCGAGGAGTTACTAAGTGGGACTTATCTACCGTTGAGAATATTTGATAACGCAAATGTAGTGTATCTTACATTCTTACAAGGTCAGACGAGTCAATATCAATAGGGGGCAAACATACATATTTTACATAAAAGTTGAGGCGTCTCTCAATTTTTACTATAGATAGATAGATAGACAACTCTTTATTCAAAAACCAGCTTAACAATAAATAAATAACATAGACAAAATTGTAAACATATTCTAGTTTTTAAATGGCGGCCTTATCGCTTAAAGCGATCTCTTCCAAGCACGTACAAGATAATTACATAATATTAAAGAGGCCTTAAAATATAACACTAACAACTTAACAACTCTCAATACAAACATAAAATATATAATACATACATATATAAATACAATACATACAAATACATACACAATACAATAGATGTTTTATTAGAGCTAGTAAAAACGGGTGTTGACTACTAATATATTTTTCATTCGACCAGCTCGGAAAGAGTATTTTTGCTATTCGATATCTGAGTGCAAAATCCTTTTTTATCTGTTAGAGGATAAAGTAAATTTGAATTTAAAATATCGTGTGCACTAAGTTTGTAAATTAAAAACCTCATTCAACCTATTTACTTCTACCTCTATGGTGCCAAATTCATCATACAACCCTTTTTATTTTGTTAAAAACTCAGACTCGGAACCTTTTTGCTGTATTTTTATTTTTCGTATGTAGTCATTTCCTCGCTGAGGTGGGAAGCTAAGTTACGGGTTGCACTCGAGTGCAAAGATTTTTCACCTTGTGCTCTTTTAATTCCCTCGCTAACGCTCAGGATTCTAATTTTAGAATCTTTCGCTTGCTCGGTCATCAAAAGTGAGCACACAGTTAAAAAGCAACTTTGCACTTTTGTATAACAAATAACTATTAATTTATTTAGAGACACGCTAAACATTTCAAATAATAAAATACGTAGTGTATATGCTATCAACTAATTGCAGGGTGATTTCACGAGATAAAATATGTCTTTAATTTCCAAACGTATCTGCTAGTTCTAGTGCACTCCAGACTCTGTTTATATAAATTGAGACCATAAATAAAGACATCGTCTCCTTAATTAGTTTGACCCTGTCGATAAAGGAGTGTTCATAATTGGGCTGAAAACAATATTTTTAACTATTATATTGACAAGGAATGTCTAAAATTAAATAAAAGCACAAAATATTAGACATTGAATATCATAATTGGTTGTCAGCCACTGGTTTAGTTGTTTGACATTAACTTAAACGAGTGGTTCTCTCATAGCCGCTGAGTTGTTTAAACAAATGAACCAAAACATCTGCTCTATAAGCATGTCCAAATCTAGCGTAGTAAGACGGAATATCTCGCTATAAGTGTCTTAGCTCTAGTCTGTTGATAAACATGTAAGTACCTGATACACGAAGAGCGGATGGTGGGGGAACTGGTCCTTCGTCTGTCGGACTATGTCCAAGTACGGCAGGCCCGGCTTCACCATCAGGAAATCGGCGCCTTCCGCCACGTCTCGCGCCTGCAATCACACACATTACTCACGTCAGTTGGAACCCTGACATAACAGATATCCTAGTTATGAACTCTGAGTGTTCAACACCTTACACACACGAGTATGTGCTTATTGTCCGGAGGCTCTGGGCGGGTCCGCGGCAGTGCCAACACCTACCTAAACGTAATTGCAGAAAGAAATGGCGTACCTTTTCCATGTCATCATATTAAAACACGTGTACCTACTTTCATGGCGTCACTGTACTAAATAATGTTAATGTTAAGAAATGATTATGTCGACTGAATTTCACGTGAGTGTAAGTAATGGATATTTACATGTGAAATAAACGATTGATTGATTGATCAGCTTCTAGTGTGGGACAATATTCTTTCGTTTAGCTATGTTTGTGTGGGTGTAAAAATTATTTAAGCCCCTGCCTTACTGAAGTCAGATTCCGATGGATGAGCAATGCCAGTAAAATATGGAGAGATGATGTGAACATGAGGTAAGGTAGGATGTACTGACGGCAGCTCTGTGCGCGAGGCCGGCGCTGCCCGGCGGCAGCTGGTAGCACTTGCGGTCTCCCTCCATGGGAGAGCTCTTCATAGTGTCTCGGAACGGCCCGTACATGGAGGACGCGAACTTGCACGAGTACGATAACACAGATACCTGTCGATGTACAATACTACATGTTACTCAAACGCCCCAGTACTGCACGACTGGGTAACACAAATTAATCGACACGTTTTAACGTCTCTCTCGTCATATTAATTCATTTCACAATATAAATTACGATTTTTATTTAAAAAATTAACGCGTGTTTTACATATTTGTTTAGTAATTCACCGCTTTCAGGAATCTTCACAGGAATTCATTCACCTTGGACCTGATACCTGATTGTTGAACCTTTCCAACAATCAGGTACGCGTGAAAAGCCGTATTCTTAAAAGTTGAGTCTGTACCTTACCAAACATATCTCGTGAAATCACGTGAAATTGATGGTTAGAATTTGGTCAATTCACATTTATTTTACCAAAAAAAGCAACGCACATTCTCAGGAGTACCTAAAATATAAACCAGTAGGGTACTACCAAAGGCTTTTTGCCAGAAATCAAATAAGTCATATCAATGCAGTTTATGTATTACTATTCATTCTAAATGCGGATTGAATGTTTATTACATAATTGCAATAGAACCTTTAAACAACGCAAAATATGTAGTAGTTAAAGTTTCATAGGCACTTACTCTGTTTTGTAGTTTGTTAGCGACCAGTGCGTCCTTGATAGCCTTGATCCTGTTATCCATCATGTCAGAAGGAGCTATAACATCTGCACCTGAAAATTATATAAATATCAAGTTAAGTATAAAACTGTCAAAAACAATTCAGTAAAATAGAAAATAAACACACATCTTGTGTCCTATTATAAATATTAAAAGCCATCTATAGAAGGAAATTAGTAAGTAAATCATCTCAGAGGCCGTCAGCCCTACAAACTATAACAATAAGGTGAGATACTATTATAACAGACATTTACCAGCTTTAGCATAAGCAAGTGAAACCTCAGCAATCCTCTTGACGGAAGCAGCATGGTCAATGCTTCCTCTGTCAGTCAGTACTCCACAGTGACCATGTGAGGTGTACGGGCACAAGCACACGTCACATGCTATCAGCAGATCTGGGAAGGCTTCTCGCAGCTTTGGTAGAGCTTTTATCACGGGGTTGCCTGGAGAATCTGCATTGGAACCTGTGGCATCCTGCAACAATTTAGATTTCTAATTAGCCATTTTACCATAATTATCTAAATTTTTTGCACAACTGCCTAAAAGGCGGGTATTTTTTTATTTTTGAGTGGATGCAAAGTCTCTAGTAAATCTCTTTCTAATCCTTTACTTCCCTTACAGCCTGTAGTATTTGATGTGTGAGGTGTCATAAGTCATTGGATCTGTCTTTATCTGCAGATGGTTATAGGCCATACTGATTGCATCTCACAGTTTCACAAGTAAAAGATACAGTGGTTTAAGTTTTTAGAGTCATATTTTCTTCTAACCACTTTTTAAGGTTTTTACAAAATGTTTTCGATTTCAGAATTCTCTTTGGCATGGAGCTACTCCAACTATTTCTTCTGTAGTGTATACAGCACTACACTTCTTGTGTTATAATAATCAATGTCTTTATTTCAGGCAGAAAACCCATACAATTTTACAATTAAAAAAAAATAATAATAATTATGTCCAAGAGTTAGTTTTAGGTCTACTGGCTAAAATAAGATGATACTTTAAGTTTTCTCAAATAATTTTGTCAAAATACTACTTGTGGCACTAGGTATAAAATATTTTTTTTTGCATTGTGTGATTACCATATAAGTAAGTGTTATCAGCTGTAAAGTGTAAAATTAAAACAATAATAATTGGTTAATTTTACATTTATATAAAAGGAGAAGCCGCTGACTACCGAGACACAGTGTTTCACTAGTTCGGTGTCAGTGGATTCATTTACTGCACTTTGTAACCTATGTATGTATTTCTGCCAAATAAACACATTTGATTTGATTTGATTGATTTGAATATGTTAATCATGAAGCTGGTGTTCTAGGATGTATTTTAAATATGATAATAAAAGAGGAATACATTAGTTACCTTAGGAAGAGTATCAATAATGCCGAAGATCAATATAGACTTCAATCCTTTACTGACTAGATCGGTTAACGCACCCATTAACGGGTTGAGACCATAGCGGTACACATTAGGCATGCTTGCGACAGCCTGGGATGCATCATCATCCTGCCTGAAAGATAACATTACAACAAAATATTACTTTAAAAACGAACTACACGTTAGTTAGCATAAAATAAAATGTCTAAGCAAAATATAAGAACTTGGATATCAGTTTGATAATTAATGATGCTATTTGTAATTAGTTACAGACCATAACTTTGTAACAGATGATTATTCTATAGTGATAGGTAAGTAGGTAGTTAAGTTATATAAGCAGTTAGTATTAACTAAGAAAAAACTTACAGAGATAACTTTTACAGTGATGATATGAAATAAAAAAATGCCTTTAGGTCAATTATGTTCCATTCGCCTTTTTTATATGATTTATGAATTAAAGTTTTACCTGCGAAGATAGGTTATTTAAGTACTTACAGTAAAAATACAGGATACATAATATTATGCGGTTCTATGCTGGTATTCGGAGCCTGCAGTTTCCGCAAGGTATCTTGGAAGTATCCTCCTTGCAATACATGTTCGTGACTAGAAAACAACTGATTCATTGTATATAACTTCGCTTAATAAACTTTGTAACAGGGTCAAATAATTTATGAAATTTATAGAAGTGAATTTAAATAAAGTTTCCACAAACTATACACATTATACACTAGCACTCACTACACTAGCCAGGCCAGACAAGTTTTGCAAAATGAAACATAATTGACATTTGACTGTTTTGTTGAGTGACAGTGACAACAAATTACAAATCAGCTCACAATGACATCGAGAAAAGGATGGTACGGCCGTGCGACACTTTGCGGTGGCACTGCCAACTGCTGTGCCCCAGATGACTAATTGGACATTTTCGCTTCTATCATCAAATTCATATTGGTTTCATATTCAAATTCAATTAGCGAGCGTGCATTTTTCGCATTGTGTATATGGCTGTAGAAACTACACTTGTTTAGCGCCTGGCTCTAAGAAAAATCAAACAAGCAGTTGAATAATCAAAGGCCTAGCTAGAGCCTTGCACTCCGACTACTAATTAGGATGGTAGGTTTTTATAGTGTATTCGTTCCATTTTCTTGGTTGTATTTAGCAATAAAACAACTATCAATTTGTATGTAATCAACTGTAATGGTTATAATACAACTGTTATAAGATTTAGATTATTGTAGGTTACCTAAGAATATATTTATTTCTTTAGGTATTTATATAACTTAAGAATACTATTATTTACAATGATTTTCAGTAATCGAGAGATCTATGATTCAGTCTTGACAGAATATCTGCACTCCGGGGCACCACATTCACACTTGAGCCACTTTGATTTCACCGACCAGAATTTGTCACCGTAGTCGAAACTGTAACAAAAAAATAATAATCTTTAATTTCGGCAAATAAGCGAAGCGGTTTTTGCTTCAAAGGATTTGTTTTATTATCGGCGTACGTGTATCAAATATGTCTATTGATGTGGATACAATAATAACGTATATTAATGGAACCTACATCTCTTACATATCTTATTGCTATTAAAAACAATTCAAATTTTGTTAATTCTAGTGGAATTATGGCATCCTTAAAAATTTTGTGTCCTGGTGGTCAAGTCTGTTATTTGAATCTAGTCAGAACTACAATTGCATTGTGCCAAAATGGCCGTTTCAACATTCATTTCAATAATACGAGTAGATCAGAGTTAGTATTAAAAATTATGAATTGTTTAAAATTAAAAGTGACTTATTCTATGTCAAAAGCGTTCGGTGAACGACTAGTCTGCATTGGCATGGTGTAAGCTCTTGGGCTTAGCAGAAACGTCACTTTGCTTTAATTATACTGGAAGTAGTTTCACATTCCTTAGAGTTGTTGCAGATGTTTCTATTTATATGTTTTTCTTAGTCAGGTACGATGATGATGATGTAGCATTAGAAGCTACATCATCGAAATCTCGTATGGTTGCATAGTGAAAGTTGTTTGTTTTCCTTGTTTTTAGACTTAGTGCGCCCCAACCGAAGACCCCGCGGCAGGTTGGGCGCGCACGAGTGGTGCACGAACCATCAGGCAGCCAGTAGGAGTGTATAGTTACTGACGTGAACTGCTCTCCGGGCTGTATGTCCCTGGTGGCGAAGAGCGTGACGGCGGGCAGGCGCAGGTCGCGCGTGTGCGTGAACACTCGCACGGGCGCCAGGTTGGGCGCGCACGAGTGGTTCACGAACCGCGCCGCGCTGCCGTAGCTGCTCGCGTCCACACACAGAGCGCTCGACTCCTCGCATTGCTGAAAGTACACCATTTTATAGTACACGCGCGTCCATCGGATACAATAAGTTGAGTTCGAGTGCAGCAGGCACATACCTCCAGCAGGTCCTGCTTCACGTCGAGCGCGAACATGTAGCTGTCGTCGGGCCTGGTGTCGGCCAGTTGCAGCGGCACCAGCTCTCCGCAGTAGGTGGCGAGCGGAGCACCGCGCGGCACGGGCGCCCGCGCGCGCAGCCCCCACCCCGCCGCGCCGCCGTACCGGTACACCTCCGCCGGCGCGAACAGGGAGCCCTGTGACGACAGCCGAGACACCACGCTGTTGCCGCACAGCTTCTGTACAGAGATCATCACCGACTCGATCAATACACGAGTACTGAACAAAATCATTTTAACTACTAATTACTATTCTCAGATACTCGTATGTAATCCATGTCTAACGAGTCGAATATTTATGCAAAGAGAAAAACCAGACCATTTAGTATTTTAAACATATTTTGTTCAATAGCAACTGTGGCTTAATCTATGAGCGGTCATTTAGGCACAATGCAATTGTAATTCTGTGACGATTCAAATAACAGACTTGACCACGTGGTCTAAATAAAATCCAACGCTATACAGTCGGTATAGAGACGTGCTACTGACCGGGTTGCAGCGACAGGTGGCATTGCACTGGAACAGCATGGGCGGGTCGCGGTAGGGGAAGCTGGGCACGAGGCGGCCGCCGCGCCACCACTCCTTCACGCCGAGCGACACGCACGCGCACGACCCGCTCGAGCCGCACTCACCGTCCGCGCACGAACAACCCTGCGTATACATCAATAATTACTTTAATAACATATCTACGATATCGAGGGTCTCATCTACAAGCTGATGCAGTTTTTCTCGCTGATCGCCGGTTGTTCGTGTCCGAGAATGTTGTCAGCTCGATTAAGGCGGAGGCTTCACAAGGAAGCCTAAGTAGATGAATATAAATAGTTGATGTATGTAACTGTATGTACCTGCAGAGTCTGTATGGTGGTGTCGACGGCGACGTGTTGCGGCGTCACGTGGTGCGTCACGTACGTGAAGTGAGCGGGCGCCGGCTCCTCGTCCACCTCGTTCACGCACGGCACCGGGTGCGGCTCGCGCCCGTTCGATATGTCGCTGGATAGTGGAAACAAACAAACAAATGTAGCTCTGCAAAAATATTCTTAAAGGTGGTACTCATTTAGATGTAAAATAGTAACAACAAAAAATATATATATTTGAGTGAGATGTAACAACATATGAATGCGCCCACCTCGCCAGCAGGCGGTAGGGCGTGATCTTGTCTTTTAGCGCCAGCAACATCTGCATGTTGAGTGCGATCGCGCTCTGACACGCGCCGGACGCCACGTCTACGGGCAGCTCGCCAGCAGCGTTCTCTATGTCACTCTATAATGAAGAACAACGGTTAAATGTGTATTCTAAACTACATATCGGTAATGATGGCGATATCCTGAGTGAGACACGTACCCTCGCGCCGCGCGCCAGCAATATGACGACACAAGACAGGTGTCCTTGACGAGCTGCGATGTGCCTGCAACAAATGGTTCAGTGTAACGAACGCACGTCAGTGTGTGGAGTTGTTGAGACAGTAGTCGCTCGTGTGCGCTCACAGCGGAGTGTCGGTGTGCTTGTTGGGTGCGGAGGCGGCGAGCGGCGCGCGGTGCAGCAGCAGCTGCAGGCAGTGCGCCTGCCCCGCCAGCGCGCACCAGTGCACCGCGCTGTTGCCCTCCGCGTCCTCGCACGTCGCCGACGCACCGGCCTGCAGCAGCATTCTGGAATTAAAACAAACATTGCTCATATTTTACAACTTTATCCTCGTTGGAACATCACAGAAGGTTAGTCGACATGAGTGATCACATTGTTACCTGACGATGTCGTGGTGTCCGTTCTCAGCGGCCCAGACGAGCGGGGTCCAGCCGCCGTGGTCGCGCGCGTCCACCGCCACGTCGGGCGCGGCGAGCAGCGCGCGGCACACTGCGCTCGACCCGTGCTGCGCCGCCACGTGCAGGGCCGTCATACAGTCCGCCGCCTCCTTCACATAAGAAACATGTGTTTCATACATTTTTTACTACATCATGCAGTTTAATGTTTTTGCGCAATACTCTGTTAAGCGATAACTTTCGATCGGCTCGTCCGCCGAACGAGTAAGACGCAGGTGTTTTGGGATCTAATACCTCAAACCATCGTCTAATTGCTAAAATTACTATTTGGGACAGACACTTCTCTAGGACGAATAGACCTTCCTTCAAAACCGGCGATTTGGAATAATTCAACTACTAACTATTCAGCAGGTTACTTGATGTTTCTGCAACATTAGTAACACACAGTCCACTCACAGGCAAGTTGACATCGGCTCCAGCCGCGACCAGATAGCGGATCACTTTCATGAGCTCCTCCTCCCTGGCCCGCGCCTCCCCCGCCTTAGACTCGGTCTCCTCTTGGCTGGTCTCCTCCTGACTCTCCGGCTCTTCCTTCAACTCTTCTTCCACCTCGTCAGAGGTCTTCTCCGCCTTTTTCTTTTTGGGTTTCAGCTCTGATTTGTCAAGCAGAGCTGAAAGATATATTACGTAACAACTCATGCAATTTTCGAAAGTAACCCATACAGGAAAATTATAACAACTGCAAACAGTGAATGCCCTGATAAATGGTTGAAGCGGTTAATTGTACGAGCAGTCCATGTGTGAACGGACAGTGTACAGTGAGAGCAGCGACTCACCCAACACTGCCAGCACGAGCGGCGTGCGCATGTTGTTGTCGGTGAGGTCGAGGTGCGCGCGCGCGACGCGCAGTGCGTGCAGCGCGGGTGCGTGCGCGCCGCGCGCCGCCGCGTGCAGGCACGACCCGCCCTCCAGCGACGAGAGCCGCTTGTTTACCTTCACGCCTGACACTGTGTAACAGAAACTCATGATCTGTTAGGAGCCATCAAACATGATGACGTAGTGAGGATGCAGGATGCTACCCGAGTTATGACACTTTGGGAATAGCGCGTAACAGGCGGCATCACTCACTAATTTTAAGTAATATTCTGTCGAATCATGTAACATTTTTGGTTATAGGATATTATTTATTTTCTAAAGATTTCGTATGTTGCCTCAGATCGATATCCAGTGTAATTTGCAAGGAGTCGATTCATTCGGTTCAAACATTCATAAAATATAGGTTAAAACAACATCCTAACAAGACTCACTGATCTTAGGTATGAGCGTATCCAACGTCTCTCCGGCGAGTATAGCGTCGCACAGTTCCTGCGGCGTGCACTTGACTGGTTCTGCTGGTTTCTCACACAGCTGCTTCAGGTGCTTGGCTGACGGCAGCAGATCATCCGGGATCACCGGCTCAGAGCTCAGCTGAGTCTCGGACAGCGTGGAGAAGCTCAGGTATGCCGGAGTGCTGCCAAATTGTATGTCTGGCGTTAGGTTACAGATAAAAAAAACTACACGCATACGAGTACGAAGCTCTTCATTAGGTTTTGTAAATTGGGTGGTGAGATATTAGGTGAGAAAACACCCGGACCTGACACATGCCAATATTTATATTTTGCCTATATTTATTTAATAATTTGAAACCATGCAGGATTTACATCTGTCAACACGTAATTTAGCCTTAAAATGTCTGTTAAAAAAGATAATAATTGAATTACGAAATGTTCCGAAATCACTGAAAATAAGCAAGAATTAGTTGCTACTCTCTGCTACGCGTCGCCTAGGGTACTCGGTATTTAATACTCGGTGGCTGTTGACGGCGATGTTTCTCTCGGCGTTCACTCTAATGTTGTAAGTATAGTTACCACTGCTCCCTCTGGTCGGGCAGCAGGATCCTCTTGTTGGTGGTGTCCATGGTGAGGCGCACTCTCCAGCAGGCGGTGTTGGCTGGCTGCCAGCGGTACGAGAACACGCCGCAGTGAGGACAGCCCGGCTTGGACTTGCACTCGCTGTACGGCAGACCGCACTCCAGGTGGAACAGGTGCCCCACAGAGCACTGGTAGAATATGCCCTGCGGAGACATTCGTTGTGTGACTCTAGTGATGGGACTGCTATATTATATTTATATTGCTGGCAACAGGAGCATCTCAGAGCAAAACGATTTCTATAGAGAGTAAGTGCGAATGTCTCGCGCGGGTTTTTTGTCACTGTAAACGCGCTCGTGTGTCTTGACTTGTGAATACAACAATAAAGCTTGGCTTTGATACTTCTTTAAATTAAAATTTATATAGTTCTATATAAAACTTATATCAAAAGCAGTCCAGTAGTTTAATCTGTACATCAAAATATCAAAGAAAAATTGTATGTAGTAACTGGGTCTCACTTTTTTAAAGTGTTACTTGTTACGTTTCAGAGCGCTTCAGTAGTGTTAATGAGTAGATATGTACCTGCGAGCAGAAGAGCCCGCACGCGGGGCAGCACATGTGCGCCTGCATCTGCCTCGCGTGCGCTTCGCACATGAGTGCGAAGGGCGCGCGCGGCCCCGCCCGGCACATGGCGCCGTGCCCCGCGCCGGAGCGCCGCGCGCCGTGCGAGCACCCCACGCGCACGCCCTCCACCCACTCGATGGCCTGGCAGAACACAGGCTCTGCGAATACCACTCTACACTAAACACGCAGTTGGTAACAAATGAGCAACAGTTTCACGGAACACCAGATTAGATGAAACTATTAGTAGATGAAACCATATGGACTATGCAAAAAGTTCGTTAACGCGTGGTTAAATGTACTTATAGGTAATAAAGTAACTAATATGTATACCAAATTTCCCATTAACTTTGTATTTAAACAAATAATGAAAAATCAAAACACCTGGTATCAAAGTATGTCAAACTTGAAGTACGCCGACTTCATTGAGTACTGCAATTATTTCTGAACTATGATTGCAATTGTAAGGCTAAAACAATTCAAATAACAGAGTCGAGCTCCAAAGTTGGGGCAAATACGTCAATGGGTTGTAAATATACTTAACGAGGAAGCAGAGATTGCACATAAATTATTACATGTCACCATGATACGTACCATCAGTGCATTAACAAACAAAATTGTATCTTGAATCAATTTAAATATAAAAAGGATATATTGTAAGTACATTTTATAGTATATTAAAAAACCGTAATGAATTGATTGAATGGCTTCTCTAATACAAAACTTATTTTGCTTGGTCAGAAACGATGACGGCAGGTGGTTCAAAGCAGTCACAGAATGGTGGCCACGAAACGGGCAAGTACCTGGCAAACCACCTACTAGCTGGACTCAAGATTTGACAAGGACGGTAGGATCTAAATGGACAACATCAACACAGGACCTGAAAGTCTGAAGTGTGGAACAGCAGATCTATACTCAACACTAGGTAAGTAAAGGTTGACGATGATGATATGTTTATTTGTGTCAATACAAATATGAATTTTACCAGTAAGTTGTGCAGGATCTGCATACACGTTGGTGGGTGTCTCGCAGTAGCACTTGGCGACTATCGTGGAGTGGTCGGCGGGGCGCGCCGCCTCCGAGCCCTCCGAGCCGTCCGCGGGGTTACTGCGCGCAAACAAACGAGTATAATAAATTAACAAGTACTTTATTTATTTATTTCAATTAGTACGGACACACCAACACTACTTGATCAATTTTTATATAATCCAATATAAATCGTTGCTTGAGGTTGGTACATAAGGAACTAATACATAGCACCCGCCTCGTCTTTCAAACTTTTCCCTTTTTTGTAGGAAATAATCTGAAAACATCCCAGACGACAAAAAATTATAAAAATTTTAAAAACTGTCGAATAATTCCGCGCAGTGTTTCGGCGGTTTTATTTCAAAAGTCGCATAATGCCGCCGCGGCTGCGACTGTTTTATACTGTACGGTGACGGGAAGTATTTTACATAACAAAATTGTTGTTTAGCCCATTTTTGTTAGATGTTGAGTGAACTCACCTTCCATCGTCACATTCAGCTTCTACTGCAGCATCTTCGCTTGAATGTTTACGCTTGCGTCTCTTACGATGACTTCTGATGGAACAAATGACTCAATGAGCAACTATATTACATAATATATAATTTAATAACAATAGGGATATCTACAGAGAGTGTATTCTACAACTGCGAAACATGTACTATCTATATTGATAAAAGGCCTCCTAGAGACAATGACCCTAAAAGTCCTGACTGACTCATATTTACTAGCAATCAACATGGAGCCTTAAGCGCAGCATCTAAGACACGAAATTTTGAGGGTGTGTTCATTGTAAGGTGTAGGCCTTTTACGAGTATGTCGCGAGCAACGCCGCGGACGACAGCTACTACTCATAGTGTTCTATATTAATTAAACCTGAATAATGCTTATATATAAGGGCCCTCTAACGAAAAACAGCATCAACAAGTAGGTTTCAGCGTTCAAATTGTATATTTTGCTAAAGTTTATTTTATTTACAATTACTTGATACAAGTAGTTTGTTCTCTCTTCTCTGCTTCAATAATGAAGAAGTGTATTTTAAATTAAGTTTTTGTAGGTCTAATTTGCAGATTATGTTGAATACAATCCATTACAAAATATATTTTTAGTCTAAAATATCATTGAGTATTTTTTTTTGTCCTAATACAATTTTCTTACCAAAATGCTTCGTAACAAGTTCATATATCTTTTAATTCATTTAAATTTCATTTCTCATTCATTTCAATTGTAGTCCACACTATCGGCAGGAACACACACTATAATTGTAATATAATATTTTTAAATATCTTCTCATATGTATGGATGGTTTGTAGACAAAGCATCTGTATGTGTCTGCTGAATGGCATCCCTTACCAAGGTTGTGCAAATTCAGCTTACCTGTCACTATTATCTAGATCTGCCCTTCGTGAGGAGCGGCGAGGCGGCGTCCTGATTAGAAACACGCAGTTAGTTTCAATTTCAATAAAATTACTACAGATTGATAAATTGTCACTAAATAGAGAAACCTACATATATAGATAAAACAGTGACCTGTTTATACGAGTATGTAACGTAAGGGGAAGGAAGGGAAGACGAGATTATGGAATTTGCATGAAGCATTATATCAGTTCTTTTGTCAGTAGATAATCAGTTGCAATGAATAACAAATAGCTTACTTTGCATCATCATCATGCGCGGGGGAGGAACAATCACTGTCATTGGCGCCGAAAGAGGAGTGCAGGCGTGTGGACCTCCGTGGCCGCGTACCCTTCGAGGCCACCACGGTACAGAGAAACTCATCATCATCTTCTTCTCCCGAGTCCTCGTCCGCTTCTAGCAGCTTGCTGATTACTTCTGAATCATCATCAATTTCTTCTTCATCTTCTTCCAAAAGCTCTGTTTCATCTTCATCTTCCAGCTCTCTAAAATTAAAAAAAAGTTGTTTTCCCGATGGATACCGCATTCGCTCTGTGAAGAGCAAAAAGCGGCTCGCATTACTTGGTGCGTCAGAACTATAAAAAAAATCCACGCGGGATCTCTAAAATGCTGTATACAACACACAGAACAAAATAGTTTTTAAAGCAAGAAAACATAGAATTATTAGACCATCCGCCGTACAGCCCCGACCTAAGCCATAATGATTTCTACTTTCCCTTAAAATAAAGAATAAATTGTGTGGTCAGAGATTTTCCTCACCTGAAGAAGCTGTGGACGCCTACAAAACGGCCATTTTGGAGACCCCAACTTCCAAATGGAATGGTTGCTTTAATGATTGGTTCCATCGTATAGAAAAATGTGTGTTTAAAGATATATTGTTTAGTTAAACGGGTTTTCTTAAACAATATGAATCAAACGCGTATTACTTTTCTAAATACAGTCAAAATCTGTTATAACAAAGAAGGGACTGCTCATATTCAGTCGTTAAAACCGATAGTCGTAACAACCGGTGATGTTTAATGTGTATCGTGTAAGTACAAACAAATCGATAGGGAATTATTGGAAAAATATATTCATTCAACAATTTATATCCAAGCTAGAGAGCGGAATTTCAAACAAAGACTTAGCAAAGGAATATGGTGTACTCGTATCACACTCAACAATTAAACCATTTGGAAAGAGCGAGAAAATGTTCAAACGCTTTATGACAATAATTTTTTGAAAATGAAACGAGCCAGAATAACAATTCTTTGTGACATTTTTAAAGTTTCACGAATAATTCTACAAAGTTTTGATGTGTCTTGTTTATACTCGTAAATAAGTAACAAACTAACTGAAGAGATATGAAGAAGCGGGCTTTGACTCTACTGCATGCACATGTTTTGTTTCTAAGAATTAGAAAAGACCCCACACTAAACTAAATCCTATTGTTTTGTTTCCTAATTTTAATAGCCATTGAAGACAAATGTGGATCCCTATTCAAATTGTTTACAATACAGCTTATACGGTCGTTCTAACAGATCTAATTCTCCGAAATATTAGTTAAATGTGGTCGTTTTATGAGGTATGTCCTTATAAGCAATGTCGTATAAAGCAATGTTTTTAATACGGCGATAATATAGCATTCAACTGGGACCTTTGTTCTATGTTATTATGACCGTCATGTTGTTCTAAGCGATGTCGCAGTAAACGGTTTTGACTGTAAAAGCTTTGAGATACATCAGTCTCTAAAACTAATAGCAATTGGCTAACGGGAAAACAGCAATACATTGAAATTACAATACCTATCACAGTTATAAGCTTTACTCACTTGGTTTCATCAGCTTCAAGCTCCACATCTACTTCTTCAGGGTCAATTGCCTTCAGCCCCAGCTTGCACAGGTGCTGCACTTTCATATCAGAATTCTGGCTATCACTGTCCAACTCCACTACTTCTGGTTGAACTTCTGCAGGCTTTTCTGAAATTTTAGGGTTCTCAGAACTGACTAGCGCTGGCCGTGCGGACCGCCTGGTCCGCACACCTTCCTCAGGTGATTTCTCAGTTTGTATACCAAGGCGAGCATTGTTTTGTGATTCAAGACCCATTCGTAACTCTTCATTAGCTAGGATTTTAGCTGTAGGCTTAATACGGCGCGACAGTCTCTGAGTAGGAGCCGGCGCTGGCTCGTTGTAAGATTTCTCTTTTCTAGCTATGGCAGTGGCGAGGATGTTATCATCTCTGCTGCGTCGGCGAGTACGCTTTGGAGCCGTGTGAGAACTATCAGACTCGTCGTTTTCCGAAACAGGTTGGCTTTTATCCTTCTTGGGGGATACCGATGTATCGCTGTCGCAGACCCAGTCCCACTTCCCACGCGTGCGACTCGACCGTCGTGGTGACACTTCTTCGTGCTTCTCTTCAGTCGAAACAATCTTCATGTTTGCACTTTTAGTGTTGGACTTTTCCGAACGGAAAGTGAGTACAATACGCGGCTTAGGCTCCTCCGTGTCGCTTTTATCTAAGCTGACTCTGATATTCTCTGTTGATTTGTCACTTTTTTTCTTAGGTGTAATCGCTTCGTCGTCGTTCATAGTGGCTTCAAGGCCTTCCACTTCTGCCAAGGTCAACTCTCACTATTCTGGTTTCAAAACGTTGTTGTAACAAGATATTTCGTCTCGACCCGCGCAGATAAACTGTCGCACACAATAATACGTATTTTATGAGGAAAACCAATCTCTGCTCGACTCTAACTAATTAAGCTAAACATTAGTTTTTAACGGAGGTACGTAACGAGCAAGTAATTTTAAACTTAGATAGAAGCATAAATTATGCTGGCTAGGAATTACCACATAAAAACATAATTTGTTATTTTAATATAAAAATAAAAGAATGAATTATAATACATGAGTACGGTACAAAAATTTTTTTTTTCCTTTTTGTTAATTGGCCATCACACGTTCTATCTATTGTGCCATTTCTCAAGTTTGTCAAGAGCTTCCTGTTGAACTTCCAGTTTTGCGTCTTCAAACATTTAATTCTTCTACAGATTCTTTGCTTCGTTAATTGTTATTGCGAACTTTCTTGTTGAGATGTATTTTTTATATTTTATAACCAAATAACGACGAGATAAAACTAAAAACTATTTCGGATCAGATAAGTTGACAAAATCATATTTACACAAAATTATTTACAAGCTCATAAATGTTACAACATAATGCTATTTAAAATTAATAAATCAGAAGACTTTATAAATTGGTTGTTTTTCAGAGGCAAGAAGAAAAGAAACATTAATTGGAAACGGAGTATCAATTGATACGAGCGTTTCATAGAAAGAAGAATAATCATTCAAGGGACATCCAAGTAGTATATGATTGACGTCAGCAAAAGGATGACCACATTCGCATGAAGGATCGTCAACAATATTGAACCTAGCAAGATGTGCTGGGGAACAAACATGGCCCAAACGTAACCTTATCAGGGATGACGTCGCCATCTTACCAAGTTTAGTCTTGAAAACGATGGCTTAAGTTTAATTGTCGGTTGTAGGGACCAGTAATACTTTCCTTTGGTTTGAGATGACTCGTTCCAAGCTTTATTCCAAGAGTCTTGGATAGAAATTCTGGGTAAAGTTGCTAAGTCATGGCAGTAATTAATAATAGTAAGTACAGATCTCCACATTGAACTGCTTCATTGGCAAGTTGATCTGCCTTCTCATTTCCTTTAATACCACAGTGGCTTGGTATCCACAAAAATTTAACAGAAAGACCATATTCCATACATTTATGTAATTTGTCTCTAGCATTTATAATAACAGGTATAGTTGATTTAGATTTAAATTGGAACCTTTCTAAAGCTTGAAGAGCACCTTTAGAGTCGGAAATTATAAGAGTATGTTTAAGTTTTGCTAAAAAAATATATTCTAAACTTTTTAGGATTGCAAAACATTATCCGGTAAAGGTAGATGATTCTGGTGGTAGCTTAACTTTTTGAACGATTTTGTATTCCCGATGATAAACAACTACTCCAACAGCTTGATTATCACCATGTTTGGACGCATCACAATAAATGTGATGCCATCCCTTCCAACATTCATAAATAAGGGAGTTGAATTCATTATTCGCGTTAAAATCATTTTTTCTGATGCCTAAATTTAATTCGATGTTGGGAGAGACTAGTAATGTTTCACATGCGGTGTCAAAAATAGGGAGGTTTATTGAGCGATAAGTGGGAGCCGACAAGGATAGAAAATGTTTCATACTTAATACAAGATGTGGTTTTGTTTTGTGTTTCCAGTTAGGACATGATGAACAAAGATTTACCAGTTCTAATAGTTTTCGTACTAGTGGATGATTGATGAATTTTACAGTTCGATAAAAGAACCGATCAGCAAGATATTGGCGACGAATATCCAGTGGCGGTTCTGCGCATTCAATCTGCAACGCATTTAAAGGACTAGATTTCATGGCACCTGATATTATTCTGAGTGATTTAGCTTGAATACTATTGAATCTTTTAGCGACGGTGATTCTACAAGGTTCAAGGAGAAAGCTGCTATAATCTATTACACTTCGTATAAGAGCATTGTATGCTAGTTTGAAGGAAAATGTGTGTGCACCCCACCTGACCCCCGCAAGACATCTAAGCATATTAATGCGCTGCTCGCATTTAGATGTTACAAAATCACACTGAGGGATGCAGGTAAGTTTAGAGTCTAGTACTACTTCTAAGAACTTAGCTGCTTCTTTCTGAGGGATGAGTAAGCCATCGTAGAAAATATTTAGTGGGGGAGGATTACGTGACCTTGAAAATAATACTGCGACACTCTTGTCAACAGATAGTTCTAATCCGTGATTAATGAACCACGTATTTAGACGGTTTAAAGTAATTTTTATTTGATTGCACACATCCGCTGTAGACTTATTGGTACAATAAATAAGTAAATCGTCTGCATACTGCAAAACTTTAACAGAATCCTTAATAGACATCTCTAAGTCGTACGTATAGATATTGTAAAGAAGAGGACTAAATACAGATCCCTGTGGTAGACCTTTCCACAGAATTCTGTAGTCATCTGAAAAGTCAAGCTTCACGGATCTTCCATTTAAAATGTTAATTATAAATCTAGTCAGTAATGAGGGTACATTAAGTTCATTTAATTTTTTTTCGAGAACTGGCAAAATAACGCTATCGTAAGCTGATTTATATCCAAAAAGACGCCAACAGTCGATTTATCGTATATAAAACCTAAACGAATATCTGTTACGAAAATACTTTTACTATCCATAGTGCTTGTACCTTTTCTGAATCCGTATTGTGTTTTAGCCATGAGGTTATTTGACTCTATGTACCATTCAAGTCTGTTTTTTACCAAATGTTCCGCAATTTTAGCCATTACATTTGACAATGCAATGGGACGATATGAAGTAACGTCTCCTGGTGGTTTATTAGGCTTTAAAATGGGAAAAATCGTTTGCGATTTCCAAGATAGAGGAACGTTACCATAATGGTATTTATAACGTCCAACAAATAAAATAAAGCTTTATCCTCAAGGTGGCTATAAAAAGAATAAGGGATACCATCTTCACCTGGAGCAGAATCAGTTGTACTTGATAAAACACCCTTTAATTCATAAAGAGTGAAAGGTGAGCTAAGACCAGTAAAATCTGTATTACCCAGAGATATTGGTTCAGTTATATCTTTTTGAGAAACATAAGGAGGAGCTAAATAATCTAAATACGGACCACACAATTGATACGGAATAGAGACTGTAGAAGGCGTAAAAGCTGACTTGAATTTTCTGATATTTTGCCAAACAACTGAGGACGGAGTATGAGGAGATATTGACGTGCAATACCTCTTCCAACCGACCACTCGTTTGTCCGTTAGGATTTTTTTAGTTTCTGTCATTACGTTAACTAACACTAGATAATTATACGGTGTCATATTTTTATTATACTCTTTTTCAGCTTTTTTTTTCTTTATTGCATCAGAACATTCTCCATCCCACCAAGCAGGAGAAGGCATTCTATTAAGATTGCCATTCTTAAGAGGTAATATTTCGTCTGCTACTGCTGTCACTACTGCAATAAATTCTTTAACACATGTATCTTCATTGTTTATATTTGGTTGAGTAAGACTAGAAATAATTTTCTCTACTCGAGAGCTATAAGATGCCCAGTCAGCACCAGCTAAACGGTACTTTAATCGAGGTTTCTTTGAGGTTGGTGGAGGTCGAGGTATACTTTTAGCCAAATAATTAATAATAATCGGAAAATGATCACTTCCATGGGCATAAGAATGTATTTACCAGTCTAACATAGAAGCAAGACTTGGTGTGCAAATCGATAAATCGACAGCACTAAGCCTTTCACCAGGTTTAGTTCTTTTTGTTGGACATCCTTTATTTAATACACATAAATTGTGGTGATCTATGATATCCATTAGTGTATTCCCGTAGCAAGTACTGTCAGAGCTTCCCCATGACTGTTGGTGACAATTAAAATCACCAAGTAAAATAAAAGGTTTAGGAATGGATGATATAATACTATTTACTTCTTGAAGGATGGATACAAAAGGGTGAGGAATGTAAATTGATATGAAGCTAATATTTTCAACTATTGCACCTACAATGGAAAAGCCATCACTATGAGCTGGAAAAGATATGCAAGTGAAAGTAAACGAAGAGTGAATAAGAAGTACGACACCACTATGGTTGTCATTTCTATCTTCGCTAAGATAGAAGTAATTTTTAATTTTTAGGACAGAGCCAGGTTTTAACCATGACTCTGACAGCGCAATAATAAATGGATCATATTTGTAAATTAAGTAAAGTATTTCAGTTTTTTTATGTTTCGCGCTGCGACAGTTCCACTGGACAATCCTGAATAGGTTGTCCAGGGGAACTTGGCCGAAATGTGCTATTTGGAAGATTAGGTGGGGATCTTTTGAGAGCATCTAGTAAAGAGGCAACGTTGGACGGTAGTAGAATGTTATTCTGTGTCAAATTTTCTATTAAAGATGAAATAATTTCTTTCAAATTTTGTTGTGACAAAAAGTTATCTTCTTCGATAAAGCTGGGTTTGTCATAACCACAGCCAACAGAACTAGACGGCATATTATAATCTTTAATTAACTGTTGATGTGCTGATCTGTCATAGCCTTTTATTAATTTAGGTGGTGGTCTTGGTTTAGACATAACAATCTTGCCACGAGAAGACCCCACGGAAGATGTTGGACTTGGGGTTCGGAGTAAGAAAGGTCGTTCAATTATTGTTGGTTTAATTGATGTTACTACCTCAGCGTACGACTTTCCTACGGGCGCATGAAGCTTTGTAGCTTCGGCATATGAAATTGAATTTTGCGCCATAGACAATTTAATATTTTTCTGTCGAACGAATTCAGGACATGATTTGATAGTCGCAAAATGAGACCCAGAACAATTGCAACATATGGCGCAATCTTCCTCCCTTTGGTATGAGTCTCCAGAGTGCTCTAATCTTGTCCACACTTATAACACCTTACCTTAGAGTGGCACTGTGTTTTTGTATGGCCGTAATGACAGCAGCCGTAGCATAGTATTGTCGGAAATGTGTATAATTTAACGGCAATTGCATTATAACAAACAAAGATATGCTTTGGAAGAATCTTTCGTTCCATAGGGGAGTGTCCTTGGACCTTTACTTTTCATTACTTATATAAACGACTTGCCCCAAAGCATTCACCACCCTATAATATTATTCGCTGATGACAGCACAATTGTTTTTACTGGTGATAGAAGTAAATCCATTGAACCTGAAATTACTATGACTTTGAATAATGTGATTGACTGGTTAAAATGTAATAATCTATTAATTAATCTTGAAAATCGAATTTAATGACATTTTACTAATATAAAAAATTGACATCGGAAATTATTTATGACGATAATGAAATTGAGGACATTCCAGTAACAAAATTTTCGGGTTTATATGTTGACTCGGATCTGAACTGGAGTAAACATGCCAAAACCGTTTGCTCTAAGTTAAGCAGTTACTCGTATGCCTTGTACATGCTAATCAAAGTCGTAAACCAACCTGCAGTACTCACATCATATCATGCGTACGTGACGTCTACATTAAGATACGGGATTATATTCTGGGGAAACTGTACTATGCGTGACACGATATTTAGAGCTCAAAAAAAGTGCCTTAGATCAGTGTGTCATTTAAAATCGACGGATTCTTGCAAAGAATACTTTTTTAAACATAAAATACTGACATTTCCTTGTTTATATATATACGAAACCGCAGTTTTTTTGATAACTAACATGAATACTGATGAATGTTTGAGGGATATAATAGTGACCGCAAAACTAATAAACGTAAAATTTGTGCCCTCCGCCATAGAACCGCACTGTTCAGGAAAAGTGTATTAGGTATGGGACCTATGATCTATAACCACTTGCCTACGTCATTACTTGAAGCGGAGAATATCAATATATTTAAGAGACAATTATTTAATTTTTTGATATTGAAAGGTTACTATTCGGTTAAAGAATTTCTGCAAGATAAAATAGTTATAATGTAAAGGTGTAATTTGTATATGTTATTTTATCTGGACATAAGCATAATTTCCTTCTCAATACTAATTTTCATGTTAGATTTAAGAAGTAGTGGGCTTTCATGACCGAAAATGCACTTACTTAATTTTTCGTTCGTTGGTTTTCTTCCTCTGAGCTTCGCCAGGCTGTATACATGTACATGTTACTATAGAGAAACCCATTGACGTAGAAAACCAACTTTTTGGAGAAACGAGTTGAGTATTGAGCCACAGATTAATTGGATTTCTAACTACTACTAATCTGTGATTGAGAACAAAGCTCTCTGATGCACGAAACGTCACATCGATTGAACACCAAGTAGTGATAGTTCCTCTATGTTGATCACTGCGATCACTGAAGTTGGTATGTCGAAAACCCTTTGTACTTCATAGGCTCAGAGGGTCGGTGACTATTTGGCCTTCTGGCATATATGGTATGAATTGTCAGTTTTTATTCATTATTTGGTTCTAATTATCACTCTGTACAATATTTAATCTTTTGATCATTTGAAAACTCTACTCGTATGTCAAAAATCCGCTTAACGTTAAAACTATTTTTCGGGGGAGATTATCATAATCTTTGATTTCGGGGTTTATCGATCTTTCACAGAAGAAATGGCATGTTCGTCTGTATATTTATTGAAAACTAGTAATTCTTCAAGTATTGTTGCGTACATAGTAATGGTGGATTATTGTCAAATAGTTTATGAGGGTAGTAAGAGATATAAAGACATGTTTTTCTGTTTGCGCTAAATCTTCTTAGAAAACGCAAGGAGGCACTATGCAGGCAGGCACCGCTTTAGAAGTTCGTAGACAGAGAAAAATATGTTAGTATTGTACTTGACGTGACAAACTGGACTACGACGAGATGACAAATACAAAGCGGTAACGCCAGAATGCCATTAGCCTGTCCAATAACCAAATAAAAAAAAAAACAATTTCATATTTAAATAGAAGTCAAAACAAATTCTTAACGGTTTATTTACGATTTCTTGAACTATGGTGAATTACAATTGTCTAATTATGCTGACATAATACTCTTGCTTTGTACGTAGTAAATTCATTGGCAATTATTTTATTTAACCTGACAAGTGCTCTTAACAACAATGAGTGGAAACACTGAGCCTACATCGAGCAGCGTCAAGTTTGCTCCAATGCCCATGTCTGCTCTGCTGGCGAATTTGATGCCTTTACAATCACAAGAAGACAGTCCGGATTGCAGTTTCACCTCCGAGGATGAAAGCGACAACTCCATCGGTGTCACTGTTGCAAAGAAACCCTCCCCATCTGCTAAAACACTATCGAAATGCGGTAATACCGCAAGTAATGAGTTCGCTACTCCTAATGTTAAATCTCAAGCAAAGGACAATGTTAAGTTCTTCGCGTCCGAGAAAAAAAGTTATTGTAATGATCATAATAAAGAAAATAACGAAAGTTGGATATCCAACCAGACTTACCCAAACAAAGATAGTCATGTACAAAGTGCTCAGAAAAAAGTTGCCCAGTCAATTTTTTCTAATACGGAAATAAAAAGAAGTAATGTGTTATTGCCACCTAATCAAAACAAACCCACTATATCTAATTATATAAAAACACAATCTTCTGTTAAGATAAAAACTCCTGAAGTGTTGAAAGTACCAAACAGTGGTCAGAAACAGAAGGCTTCTACACCTGTAATAAAATCAGGTATAAGAAAATACACGCCGGGTTCTGCGCGAAAATCACAGCAGAAGAAAACACCCCTGAAGTCCGAACAGTTACTGAGAAGGGACAAAGTTAGGTGTGAGCTTTTTACTCCTCAGCAGAATGAAAAGTTGTGTGATTCTATGAACCCTCCCTTGAAACAGGATCATCTTAAGACTCCAGCTCCTGAGACTCCCATGAATCTAAAACCTGTTCCATCAACATATGCAGCCACACCATCATATCCGCAGGGAGCCCTCGGCAACAACTCCAAAATATTATTTAAAACTATTAGTTTAAAAGACAAAAAGTATATGTTTATAAAAAAGTTAGGCACAGGAGGTTCCAGTGAAGTTTACAAGGCAAGGATATTATTATCACTATTTGGCTATGCGGTAATTATACTCAACAAGACTATGATATATTTCAATATGTTTTAGGTATTGGAAGTGGGTACATCCTGTGAATATGCTGTGAAGTGTGTATATCTGGCCACTGACAATGAACTGGCGCAGGGCTATATCAACGAAGTGAGGTTACTGCGAGAGCTGCAGAATTCTGATAGAGTTGTCAGGCTATTTGATTAGTAAGTCCATATAAGTATAGCTTTAGTTATGGATCAGGAAATTTTTTAGGGTGCTATTGAATTGGTGGCAAATATTACCTGGATGCCTTCTACCAATTGTTTGAATTGAGGTAACTGTGTGGAGCTAAGCAAGAGGCATTGAAGCTGCCTAGACACTGACACTATGATGAGCCACTCTCTCAATATGAATGTAAAGTTGCTGTAAATGTTTTGATGATTTTTTTGTGTTAATTGTTAGTACGATGATCTTTTATTTTTAACCCGCAATGCAAATTGCCTATTAGAATACTATATACCTATAATAATTTCAAATCCGAAATGGATGTAGGGGGCTGGATACAAATATAGGGGGCTGGATACAAATATAGGGGGCTGGATACAAATGTAGGGGGCTGGATACAAATATAGGGGGCTGGATACAAATGTAGGGGGTTTTTCAAAATTTTAATTTTGACTTGTTACTATGTTTAGTCACTGTGTCATATGTAGTTTGTGTTTGCAGTGAGTATGATCGTAGCAACCAGCTGCTGCGAATGGTGCTGGAGGTGGGTGAGACAGACCTGTCCTCATTCCTGAAGGCGCGCGGCGCGGGGCTCCCGCCGGCGCTCGTGCTGCACTACTGGGAAGAGATGTTGCATGCAGTGCACTACATACACGAGCACGGTTAGCTGATGTTCTCTTTTACCAATTAGAGATCAACTCTAATAAATAAAAACATAGTAATTTATTTCAGGTGTAAATAATGTCACACTGCTCAACTAGATCTCATCTATGACGGATGTTGTAATGCTGGCCAAAATGCTAATTGGGAACTAATCTTATCTTTGGAAGCTATGTTCTATTTTCAATGGGTTCATTAGAATATGACTATACTGGTTACTGGTTAATGTTGCATTGATTCAGAAGGTTTTCAGTAACAGTTCTAAAATTCCTATAATAGTTGAAATGATGAAATAAATATTTTTTTACCTAACAATTTATCATTTTGAAACTTGCAATTTGAAGTTGGCTGTAAATTTAAAGTCCTAAATATCATATTCATAGTGTTCAGTGGTCTCAGTGTCTGAATATGCTGTTCCTTATGAAATGTTGTGGTGCAGGCGTGATCCACGCAGACCTGAAGCCGGCCAACTTTCTGCTGGTGTGCGGGCGGCTAAAGTTGAT
This sequence comes from Ligdia adustata, assembly GCA_947049295.1. Lineage (NCBI taxonomy): Eukaryota > Metazoa > Arthropoda > Insecta > Lepidoptera > Geometridae > Ligdia > Ligdia adustata. The sequence continues at coordinate 15,322,787 of OX346216.1, forward strand.
AGACTTCGGCATCGCGTCTGCCATCAGCAGCGACGCGACGAGCGTGGTGCGCTCGCAGGCCACGGGGACCTACTCCTACATCAGCCCCGAGGCGCTCATGGGCGGCGCGGGGGGGTACGGCGTGGCGGCGGGGGACGGGAATCAACCCATAAAGGTAAATGCTGCCACACTAACATCTTGAGCTAAAAGCTAGGAGGGGATCTTCGCGCATGTGCGCATACAAAATGGATGAATTCCTAGTCACGTCTTGTCGAGTTCCTGTCCTGCACACTACAATCCACCAAAAAGACCTAGAGCTCTTTGGTGGATCGTAGTGTAGCTCGTGGTTACGTCTACATGAGGTTGTTTAATACACTTCTCTACCTACTACCCTACTATGGGCTTCTTTGCATTCAATTGATCACCAGATTGCATCTCTTTTACTACAATTATTCCCTGGGCATTCTCTACAATGTAAGTGAAATAAGTAGAATATACAGTATTGTTGATATTGCAATTATTTACGAATCAGTATTTCAAACCAACCAACATTTTTAATCCCATATGGATATCTCAGTAGGGTTATGATGGATCCTGCTTCCACTCAGCCGACTAAATCTCCCTACCTGTTTTTGACAACCTCTTAACATTATCGAAGAATTTGTATGTTCATGCATTATATAACGTGTGGTGACTTTATGAGTATGGAAGCGCAACTGATGTAGGAGCTTGGTGTTTGTTTGTTAGATCTCGTTCCGTTCGGACGTGTGGTCGCTAGGCTGCATCCTGTACAGCATGGTGTACGGACGCACCCCCTTCGGACACATCCCCAACCTCGCCAAGCTCGCCGCCATCCTCGATCCCAACCACAGGATCGACTATCCGCCCGTGGAGCGTGAGTATACGCTTCTCACACTTACACTCTACCATCTCCTAAATGCTGTTTACTACTAATTCACTTTTTGATAGATGTCAATCCTCTTACCAATAGATTCGTTTTAGCAGTAAAAGCGTTCCTGATATTGATTTGGCTTTGTACTACATTACTGCAGTGATCAGCTTCACGTTACTTTCCTGGACTAACATTTTCAGTAGTTGAGGTGTTCATTACTGCTTGTATTTACATACGTTAATATATATTTTTTGTTTCTACATTTAGGTACAGACGTAATTAATTACCAATATGATGATTATGTTTAGGAAGAGTAATTGTAGCAATAAAATTTTAGTAAAAAGTAAGGCTCTAAGCTTTTAGTCATTATAAAATGTACCAATTAGAAACTAACCTTCTGTATCAACTGCCTCATTGTATCTTTGCTTTAGCTCAAATGTACAAATTATTAGTATATGAGTAGTGTTATATGGTGTGTGCAGAGCTCCCTCCAGCACTGGTCCCAGCGATGAAGTGGTGCCTCACGTACAACGCGCGGTCGCGTCCCTCCGTGCGCGAGCTGCTCTCCATACCGTACCTGCAGCCGGCGCGCGCGCACCTTCCGCCCGCGCTGCTCGACCGCCTGCGACCGCACGTCTCCGCGACCGAGATGCATCTGCTGCAGCGAGCACAAGTCTAGTCTGATCTAAATAGATAGAAGTACGTTACATACGAGGGGGACCTCGCCTCTCGTCTGGGGAGACGTGCCCGCTGCAGTGAGCTCAACTCTAGTCAGGGTTCTCTGGACAATTTGCGGATAGAACTCTCTAACATACAAGGCCGTAGAGCCTTCGATTTATAGTAGTTAAGGCTGCGCCGAAGAGATTCACCTGTTGCAGCAAACTTAACTTTAGCAAAGACTCTCTGACCAATTTGTGGGAGCCAGTGTTACTCAAAACCAGAGCTTTATGCTACTGCAGTGTTCCGTTCAGTTGTTCAGCAATATCTAGTGAAATTAAAAAGTGTTTTGTTCTTAACTCCATGATACATTGTTCAGATACAAGTAATGTGGAAATGTTATAGAGGAACCCTTCACCTACAGCGTCATTTGCTAAAATGATTTGTGTATCTAAACTAGAAATACGCTTCTTTATAACAAATTGAAGCACAGTATGGAAAGGACCAGGATTGAAATACTGTGTAAATAAATCCTCTTGTGAGATATATAGGTTTTATTAGCTAGTAATTGCAATAATTTAGGTTTAATATCAGTAATGCTCTAATAGTTATTTATCTACATACATGACTTTAGTGCGAATGCACGAATTTAGGTTAAATTATTCCAGGTATAATGAAATGTTTTACACTTGTCCGAAGATATCTTGGCGAGTATATCGAGTAAATTAAATTGAAAGTAATGACAAACCTTAAAATATGACCAATCTGAGGTTGAGTAACGCGCTAACATGCCTCGGCCCCAGCAGCAACAGGTGGCGACAGACGATGTTTTATTACGTACATGCCACCAGAGACGATACACCACAATTCATATGGTTCTACATACGTAGACGATTTGTACATCTATATTTTTATTAGTAATTAACTTGTTTAACACAACACTATTTTCTCAGTGGTATAGTTTGATAGCATACCTCGCGGGGTATGGGCCAGTCATTCAGTAGGTCCGATGTGTTCAAACTGCGTATGTCGAACCTCGTGGTTTATAAACTCTCTTCCTTGTTGCACCGTGGACGCTGGCATCTAGCATTGGTTCAATCAAATATTAGGTAGTACTTGTTTTGGTTGGTACTGCTTTGCTATGTAAATAATGTTCTACTATTTATAATGTATTTGCTGGCAATATTAGATAAAGCATAGATGTTATTTATGAACCAAATATGTACATAATTTCATAAATTTTGTTCAGAAATGTATTTCCACTAAATTATTTAACATGATAAAAATCTTGAATAATGTAATCAATATGAATTAGAAAATAAATGAATCAAATTAAAATAAATATATTTTATTGGAAAGATAATTAAATATGCGAATACAAAAAATAAATAGAATGTTAGCAGTGGACAAGTCGACGATAAAATGCAGTTATAACTTACATCTATAATACTAAAGCCGAATGCAAGACGAAACTATGACAATAGAAAAGCTGACTTCGTAATGTCGGCAGATTCGTGTTTCTCTGCTCGACTCAGAGAAATGGAATTCTAGCCCTTACTAGTGTTTACTACTCGGTAAACGGGATTACTACGAACGTAGCGACAGAACATCCATTACTGAGATATTCATTCGAGACGCACGTACATACATTTTCACAATAGAAAGTCACTCGCGCGAGCTCGAACGGCGCACAAGTCAGCTTTACCTTTGTCTAGCAATCGAATACGTAGCTAATATTCAGTCTATATATAATGTTATAAAGATGCGATACGAAGTGCTAAAGAGTCACAAAGCAAGCTGGTCGCTGCGTGGACCCGCGCAGTACTCATAGGTGGGTGTTGTAATTAAAAAACATGAGTTAGTTTTTGAGTTTAATGCGAATAAATAAGCTTAGTACTGCGCGGGCGGCCGAGGGGAGCGGACGTGCGCGCGGTTAGTTCTGGAAGAGCATGCGCGTGAAGTCGATGTAGTCGAGCGCGTTGGGCACAGGACGCTCCGTCTTGGAGTCCACGTAGGGCTTCATACGAGCCGTGCAGTAGTCTGCCATCTCCTTCGTCAGGTTCTGGAAGATAAGTAGCTTACATTGAACAATTTAATATGATTCACCAGATGACTGCAACAAGTTCACAAGTGATCGAATTAGTATATAATTAATTGTAAACTATTGAAACTATATACTGAATTGAATTTTGGATAGTGACATTACAAAGAAAACTAGTGGGTACAAACAAGAACAAGTTTGCCCTCGTGAACTAAGAGCACGGACGGTTGTATCATGTATGAGTGAAGGTGTACTCACGGCATAGAGCTCGTCCTTGGTGACGTAGGCGCGGTCCTGGTGCGCGGTGATGGCGCGGAAGGCGTTCTCGATCTCCTCCGAGGAGTGCACGTTCTCTGTCTCCTTGCTGATCATGAACGCCATGTACTCCTGCAGCGACACCTGCCCGTCGCGGTTCGGGTCCACCACGTCTGTCGCGAAAACAACCGTTACCAACAACCACTACCTGCCTATAGTGTGGCGACCTCGTGCGTTTGTCTGTCAACTTTCAAGGTAGGGACAAGGGAGAGGCTGCCACGCTATACCTTACTGACCCTAGACGGTAAGTCATTCACTCTATTTTCACACTGCGCGTATAATGCGCGCGTCATAAACACTACAGAGATTGATTATGGTCACGGTAAGATTGACAGATGATTAACCAGAATGTACTTGGGCCGGGACATGTTGGTATACAAGATCTTTGCACAATAGGCTCATCCTACAGCAGAGCAAGTATGCAAGTGTGCTCACATATGCCAGTGGGAGGTATGTGTGCGCAGTGGGTACTCACTGAGTATGGCCTCGAACTCCGGGTCGGGCTGTCCCTCCTCCACCATGGGCAGGTCGTAGCCGAGCGCGCGCAGGCACGACTTGAACTCGTGGTGATTGAGCCGCCCCGACCGGTCCTTGTCGAAGTGCTTGAACATCATCGAGAACTCCTTTAGCGCGTCCTCGCTCACGCCTGCAATATTCAAACGGACATTAGTTTTGTCTACTGATATTATCAGGTCAAGTAATAAAGTAAAAAAGATAGGAGGAAATCGTAGAGTAAAAAGGACTCACAAGCTCTTAACATTTTCAAAGGTCCTCGTTCAAGCTAACTTGAGCATATATTGTCAAACTGTGTTGATGAAGGCATATTTAGATAGATATAAGTATTGTTTTTGTATCTTGGCAACTTGCTCTCTTGTAATTTTCTAATTCCTCGAAGTGATACTGCGAGTTCTATTTTTAGGCTAATAAATTCATTTGATCCCTTTTACATTGTTTTAGCTGGTGTTTCGACTTCATAACAAAATAGCTAATACACCTCTGCACACTTGGCGCTAAGTCGGCGAGTCGCCGCGTGCTCATGAACCTGGAGTCTACAATCGTGTCATGCACTCGTCCAGTAAGTCCTCCTAGTGGTTAAGTACTGACCGGAGTGGTTCCTGGCCTGGATCTGCTGCTCGAGGTTGTGCTGCATGCGCATGGAGAGCTGGTCGAGCTGGTCCCACTGCTGCGCGAGTCCCACCGTGCTGTGCTCCGTGTAGCGGTTGTCCAGGATCAGGTGCTCCTCCAGAGCGGCGCCTGCACAATACACACATTATACAACAGAAGGGAGTGGTTATTCCAACTCTGATATTCTACGATTATTTACTGACGTCGGAGTTGAGTCCAACGTGCACAGTAGTTATGGCAATCCTTACCGAGCTCCTCGAGCCGGCGCAGGTCAGAGCGGCGTGCGCGCACCTCGCCCGCGCGCTGCCGCAGCGTGGCCAGCTGTTGCTCCAGCGAGCCCGTGCCTTCCATCATCGACGTGCTGTAACATACACACGCACAGTCATACGCTGCTCTATACACATACATGGGATGCCTTAACATTGTTCGACAAGCTTGAGTTTTCGTACAAACGAACGATAGTATGTCTATATGAGTATATGTACAAACAGGTATGCAAAAATACTAGGCCTTTAATAATATGAACATAGTCATCATTATATTTTAAAATGTCAACTTAAAACATATTTTTTAAAAGGCAACATGTTTTGCTTTGTTAAAAACTAGACATCTTTTCTATATGATACCGATTTGGGCATATCACAAGATGGCGGTGTTTTTAGAACCGACGGTTTTGTTTGAGGCATGCCTGAATCAGCGCAACTGATTTACTTTATTAACGTGAATTAGTGTTTAATAAAATACAACACTCGATAGTTAGAAAGATATTTACAATTATTTTGTACACTACGAGTACATCGACGTCATAAGTATTTTAGAAGAAAATTTAGCTGTAAAGTGTAAATAATAAGTATTGGTAAAGAATAGAACGGCTGCAATAGAATAGAACGACAACAAACGACATCGAGGGAGACGCTCGCCTACTTGCTCCGGGACGTACTCGATTAGTGCAATCGAGTTTGTGTTTGACACAAATCTCACGAAAATATCGTAATGTAGTTAAAAACAGCACCCAATGGTTGCACATGAATAGTAAGGAAATGAAAGTTGACGATGAGAGACATCAAAAGTTGAAATTCAACCATTGAAAGAGTAGTTATGTAGGTGGGACATCTGATATAATTAACTCTTATTGTAAGAGCTCAACCAAAATCCACCATTGACTTGATTTTTATGTATATTTTAGTATTTCATTAAAATCGAACAGTGAAGAACGTTTTAAGGTGAGTAATAAAAGAGAGTGCAGCGTTGATTGTTCTGTGCTCCGATATGTTAGGCGAGCGAGCTCCACACGAGTGGAAGCGTACGAGAGCAGTTTGTTTAGTTGCGTACATTCTGGTACATTACCTGTCCCAGCCTAGCAGACGGTACCTGCGTCACAGATCATATATGTTACTGTAGTGTGCCAACTTCGTAGACGACCTCGGGCCGTGCGATGGTCGCACACGAAGTCGCCACGTTATAGCGAAAATACATCACTTGCGGAAACAAACAATACCAAAACCTACGTCATAAATCTCAGTGAGACAGTCTCAGTCTCGTTATCGAAGTCCAAGCTTGTTAAACACATGTGAATTATGATGTTTATTTAAAGATGGCAAATTCAAAAATCTCGAACAGCAATAGGGCCAAGAAATTAAAATCGTTTCTTTCAGAGAAAGTTTAAATGATAAGAAACAAACCTTTAAAAATTAAATCCGTGTCACTAATAATAATAGATGTAGTATTTTTAAAACCATTCCTCGTGGGACATACCGGTGCCGACATAAAGTTAAAATCCTCACTCACCAGTATAGCAGAGTTTTCGAGTTTTAATATACTACGGTGCTTTTTATTGTAGATGAGAATCTGCTTAACGAGCTTTTTTACTTAAAGTAAGGTACGTGAGAGTATTTACCGAGTCTCTGTGAGCCACTGGTGGAACGCGTTGGCGTGCTTGGCGAACTCCTTGCGCAGCTTGTCGTTCTCCTCCTGGCGCTGAGCCTCCTTCGTCAGCTCTACGTCTCGCTCCGCTGCGCACACAAACAACAAATTAATATTTATCACTACTCATACAGTGATATCGGTTAGGGTGTGAGCTCATCCGAACAAACAACTCTGAATTCGAGAAAAATAAATCAGCTATTTCATACATTTGTTGGTGACTGATCAACTTTTACTATGTTTAGAGCCCTTGACCAAAAGCTAGTTTGAAAACCAAAAAATCTAGTCACACCTTGTATGGATGATCGCGATCATTTACAACTAATTTTCATATGATTTGATGTTTACTTACCTATGATCTTGCGCAAGTTGCGCCACGTCTCCTCGAGCGCCTCCATGGTGAACCAGGTGTACGGGTTGGCTCCCACGTTGAACGACTTGATCTGCTCGTCGAGCGCCGCCAGCGCTTCGAAGTCGCTTTGAGCGGACGACAGCGACGCCTGGAGTTTGTTACAAGCTATTAATTTTCGAGTTCCTCACAACGAATAATGTTACCGAGTGAGTAAACACAGGCTAACTTGAACATAATAAAACACACGTTTAACCTACACTGAAGTCGTAGGACATACTGTTTAAAATGCACCCACCTCCTACATTTACTAGCTCATATCAAAGTAATCATTTCAGCAGTTTCAACTCCGTGAACCTATTTTAAGGATCCTCACTTATACAGAAAAGGATGCCAATTCATGTTTAGTCTCTCCTTAGATCTGAGTCTAAAAAACTAGCGGTTGACGTATTATTTTTTTATAGCAAACAAGCTTGCATTTCACGCATGCCTAAAATAAACCGATTCACACGTGACATGAAAAGAACCAGATTACAGGTATCGGGAAATAGAGAAGCCGGAAGTATGAAAGGTTCATTTTATTGTGAAACTAACCCGAGACGTACTACACGAGTATTTGTAGTAAGTGTATGTACCTGGAACTGCGCGTGCGCGTCCCGCAGCGCGCGGATCTCCTCGATGGAGTTGCAGCGCACCGGGTCCGTGAGGTCCTCCTCCGCGTTCTCGAACCACGAGTTGAACGCAGACGCCTGAACAACACAACATTACTACATAATACATACATTCTCACAAACACTTCCATCGTATGAGTATCTCTACCGCAGCCATCATCGCGGTATCTACGACTCGGCAATCGACGAGTTTGGGATCACATAAACAAATAAATTGCTTCATTACATACATAATATATTGTTTAATATAAGAGTTCATTAGACATAAACCGAGTTACAATATATGAATGAGTATAAAATTAAAATATTGAGAGCACGAACAATGAAAGTAAACATTGCGCTACGTGCTTATCTGTCGAGCCTATCACATGCCGACGTGAAGTGACGTTCTGGTATGCGGAACGATATTTTCTCGTACTCTTAGTGAGCTTGCGAGACCTATCTTCTACGTCAGCATGTCCTGCTAGATTCTATCCTGTTGGAGTGAATGTTACCTTCTTGGCAAAGGTGAGGTAGAGCTCCTCGATCTGTCGGAACTGGTCCTGCAGCTGCAGCAGGCGCTGCTTGCGCGCGGCAGAGTCAGCCAGCAGGCGCTGCCAGCGCGCGATGACGGCCCCGTGGCGCGCCACGATGGCGGCCGTCTGCTCGTGCCCCGCCGCCACCAGCTGCTCCTTCAGAGAGGTGATGTTCTGTATGCCCTCGTGCTCGAACGCGGCCAGACCTGACACCATACATATCATACACGTGCTTTAAATGCGTTGCGCAGAAAAGAGACAAATCGTACCCAAAGGAAGTTTATGTAGAAATGGTTGTTTTTCCTACTCGAACAGCACCAGACCTAAACGAAATAAATTCGTTTGCTCTTAGCATATAGATTTTACAAGGTTTTGAGCGTCAATATTTAATCCAGTATATTGTATGTTTATAATAGTGTTGTACACAGAAGAAGGTAAACAAACATATGCGTTTAGAATTGCACTAATATAATTCGGAACTAACCAAGTCGCAATTACATTAGCTACGTGCATACCTGCGTCGAATGTGTCCTGCTTGGTGAGCAGCGTCTGCACGGTGGAGAGGTCTCTGCCGAACTCATCGCTCCTCACGTGCGTCTCCTTGTCCGCGATCCACGACTCCACCACGTCCGCCTTCCACAGCAGCTGCAGGTAGAGCGAGTTGTCCAACAGCGCGGCGCGACGACGAGCCGCCAGCGACGATAGCTTGTCCAGCTTAGCGTGCAGAGCGCGGATGCGGTGCGACAGCGCGTCCGAGTGGAGGTTCCCCTCGGCGAGCAGACGTTCTCCCTCCGCAGCGAGCTCCCGCACGCGCTCCCCGCGAGCCGCCAGCTCCGCCTCTAGAGCCTCGTGCTTCTTCAGCAGTCCTTGCACGGCGGCCATGCTGTCACCGCATTCACCCACCACTACCAGTTGCTGCTTCTCGCTGTTGTATCGGACCAAGTCAAGTTAAGAATGCATAAAATCGTATTTTGTGTGCTTGCACTGTGCATTCAATTGTTAAACTAATAGAATATAATTTAGAAGCGAGAGTATTACGCTACTGCAATTTCAACATAATTTAAATAGATTCGGTAACCTTGATTAATAAGTTTGCATACAAAGTAAATAAGAAAAATAAGTAAACAATATAATATACGTCCCACGTACGAATCTTGTGGATCATAGTTTATCACGCTAGCTCAATTAGGATATCGCTAGTATACGAATGGTTGTAACTCTCTAACATAAGTAGAAATTGTTATAATTTGGTAGCACTTGTGAATGAAACTGACCTGATCCACGCCTCCTCCTCGTCGACCTTGGCGAGGAACTGCTGGTAGGCGAGCGACTGGTGCAGCTTGGCGCCGCGCTCGTCCGCCAGCGCCTGCAGCTCGGCCCAGGCGAGGGAGAGCGCCTTCAGCCGCTGCTCTATCTCGGGCACGCCGAGGTTGGACACGTCCATGAGCCGCGCGCCCGCTTCCTGCACGCCCTGGATGGCGGGCTCGTGGCTGCCCAGTTCAGCTTCCAGTCGCTTGTGCTTCTTCAGCAGGTTCTGCACGCCGGTCAGATCGCGGCCGTAGTCGTCGGATGCCACCAGCAGTTTTTTCTCCCTTTAAAACATTCGTTATATTACCTTCAAAATCCTAATAACATTTTAATCACCTTCATTTATCTGTGGGCTCACTATGGACACTAAAGTTGGTCAGGACGCAGAAGCCGGGAGTCACTCCTTGGGTTTTCTTTTTTTACTCAGAAGCACTACTAGATACAATTAAGGAACAGCAGCATGCCTGGGAGGCTGCACACGCGCACGAACGCTCGTTGATGTGACCCGATGTATGAGTGTGTAGACTCACTTGATCCAAGACTCCTCGTCGGCGATGTCTCTGAAGAACTGGTGCAGCGTGTTGGCCTCGTGCAGGCGCGCGCGGCGGTGCGCGGCGAGGCTGCGCACGCGCTCGAACCGCTCGTTGATAGCGGCGCGCCGGGACCCGATGCCGGCGCTGTCGAACTGCCCGCTGTTCACCAGAGCGTCCGCTTGCGCGTTCATGTCTGTACCGACACCAATACATTACTAATGCTATTTAACTGTACGTCTCACATTTCTTCACATGTATGATATTGCTTAAGCGCGTGACGGTTACCGTTAAATACAACAAGACAAAAGACGCTGAAGCTCAAACTTTAGAGCCGTTTATTAATATGACCGATGTGTTATTGACCGCCACATGGTAAGTGCGGTCAAACGCGAATGGTGGAACTTATGCAAATGACAGATGGTATCTAAAAAGTATAGAGTGGAGACCACAAAGCGTAGTATAGGTTAGATTTAGATTAGATGAAGAGATATGCCGAAGAAGACAGCAGACATTGGGTAGAGACAGGATTGGGCCAGAAGACTTGATTTGTGTCATTGTGAACTAATGATGAAAGCAAAACCTTTCATTGAGAGAAATTATGCATTGTTAAGTGAACCAATAGAAGATATATAAATTAATAATTAATCCTAACTAATATTATAAATGCGAAAGTAACTCTGTGTCTGTCTGTGTCGCTTTCACGCCAAAACCACTGAACCGATCTGGAGGAAATTTGGTACACAGGTAGATTGGACCCCGGGAAAGGACATAGGGTACTTTTTAACCGACTTCAAAATAAGTAGTTCTCCATTGGATTATCTCGATAGTAAAATGTGGAACTACGCGGGTGAAACCGCGGAGCACAGCTAGTTATTATATAAAAAAGTAAAGTAACCGTTGATCCTGTCCTCGTGCGCCTGTATGTCCGCCTCCACTAGCTGGTGCTTCTTCATCAGGTTCTGTACGGACGCGAGGTCTTTGCCAGAGTCCTCCGAGGTCAGTAGGCTCTCCACCTGGCACAATACATTTTTGTTATTAGGTTGAAACTTATAAACACCCGCACTTATAGTAAAACTGGGACTGATTTTCTAAGTAAACGAAAATTAAACTAGCTATTCAAGTGAGATCAACTCAATTTAACACAGCAACGGAATATTTCATAAAAATAAATATATTAGTCACCTCTCCGAGCCAGAAGTCGAGGTCCTTGACGGCGGCTATGTACGTGCGTTGCTTGTTGGCCTCCTTTAGCTTCAACGACTTCTCCGTCGTCTTCTGCGTGAGGAACTCCCACTGGTCTGCGATGGATGCCAGACGAGCCTGAGTATCAAATAGAAAGATGTATTATTGACCTTGTGCAACATGATGTCATTAAGTAGCATGTATAGGAATAGAAACGCTTTCAGAGTCTCTGTTTTCACGCAGCTAAACGGTTAGCATTATGTCTAAGACGAACGTATGTATGATAGAACTTGTTGACATAGCACAGTTAGGTTCTTCTGCTGCGTTGGCAGCCAGCTCCGCCTCGAACGTTCCTGCACTGCATCCTCGCTGCCGCTGCACTGTCCGCGCTGCACGAGGTTGCCCGGCATGGCCAGCACTGACTGGATGCGCTCGGCGCTGGCAGCCAGCTCCGCCTCGAACGTTCCTGCACTGCATCCTCGCTGCCGCTGCACTGTCCGCGCTGCACGAGGTTGCCCGGCATGGCCAGCACTGACTGGATGCGCTCGGCGCTGGCAGCCAGCTCCGCCTCGAACGTTCCTGCACTGCATCCTCGCTGCCGCTGCACTGTCCGCGCTGCACGAGGTTGCCCGGCATGGCCAGCACTGACTGGATGCGCTCGGCGCTGGCAGCCAGCTCCGCCTCGAACGTACCTGCACTGCATCCTCGCTGCCGCTGCACTGTCCGCGCTGCACGAGGTTGCCCCCCATGGCCAGCACAGACTGGATACGCTCGGCGTTGGCAGCCAGTTCCGCCTCGAACGCCTGGTGCTTCTGGTGCTTCGACTGGATGTTGGCCGGGTCCTACCACACAAACACATTTCAATATTTAGCCAAGGCACTTATGCAACATAGTGTCAACGTTCTGGCGGAGTGGATCCCTAACAACTATAGCACAATAACATTGACAGTTTATTTATTGGAGTAGCCGTACTCGTACCAGCAACTACAAAATAACTTCACTAACGTGACAGTGATATTATGTACTCGTAAGTATGTTTGATGATAATTTCAGATAGACTTACATATTGATGCTACTGGTATGGAACTTGTAGACAACCGTTCTGCGTCCTCGCACGAATATACAAGACAAAGTAATGTAGCTAGAGGAATTCAAAAGTCAGCCATATCAGAAAGAGTTGAACGTTGCTACGTCTTTGTTTGTTTTTACCTTGTAGCTCTCTTCAGTAGCGAGCTGCAGTTTCTCCGCGATCCAGTTCTCCATCTCGTCAGCGTCTCGTGAGAACTGCTGGAGCGTCTGCTCGTCTCCGAGCCTGGCGACGGGGAAACACAAGCCTTAATTAGCTTTCATTAAATGAAATTCGCTGTCTCTTGTGTGGTACCTAAAGTTTGTCTCATATCTCGATGGAGTTTGATACAGTCAATATATAAGTAACAAAACAAGAATAAAAGTTTGAAATTTAGCCAACATGGGACGATGTGATCGGTGGAGTACATTGTTGCCCGTGCTTGTATCGCTGCAGGCCACAGATTTAACTAATAAGGGGGCAATACTGTTTAATTAATTATATCTTACTTATCAACAGAGAAAATTCTAAAAATACATCATACAAATGGCTCGATCATGACTTAACATCTTCGAAGAGTTATAACGACCACGCGGTCTTCTTTATGCATTATGTACGTTGGTATATGGAACGCTAGTATATACCTGGATCGTTTCTCGATGAGCGCCTCCTTGAGGTGTCGCCAGCGGTCGAGCACCTGCCGCCGCTTCTTGTCGATGGGGTCGGCCGCGTAGTGGTCAGATGCGATCAGCTGGTCCGCGAGGGTTTGCACTTGTGCAATCTTGGCTTCCTGCACGCACAAACACACACCAATATTACTATACACATATCGATTGTACAAAAATGGACACGGTATCCACTAAAAGCCAGTTTTAGTTTAGTTGGCGCTGACGAACGCCGAATTATAAAAAGGTAAATTCGTATCGCATGTTTTTATTATTATTTTGTGTTCATTGTAAAAGTTACATTAAAATTTGCTTTCTGATGTCTCCTTTTAATAGAAGAGACGTGGGTTAATACACAGGTAAGATTTTGTTCACTTTAGCTACAATCACTTTTATACTTCATAGTCTTAAATAAAGGCTACGCTTTCTTTGCCGCATATCTTTCCAGTCCTTGATATCACTGCGGAATATAATCCAGCAGTTCCGTTGCGTCGAGGAAGCCATTTGTGTATACTGACATGTGCATTGATAGCCTTGTCGAAGTCCTCGTGCTTCTTGATGAGTTGCTCGACGTTGTCGGGCGCGGCGCTGTCAGCGCTGTCGGCCTGGTCGGCGGGCGCCAGGAACGCCTCGCGCGCCGCCATCCACCCCTCCGCCTGCTCGCAGTCGCGGTAGAACAGCTGCAGCTCCAGGTTCTGGTCCAGCTTCATGCGACGGTCTACCCACGCCCTGACGGATACATACACAAGCGTTTAGATACTGATACAGCTACCAGCAAACAAGTTGAACCAAATAGTCTTAGGCGCGCAGTGATATTTTTTAGACCTATTTGCGCGGAGTATTGGAGTGTGGAGGATCAGGAGTGCAATTGCACGCAAATGTCTACTACACACTACAAAGCGACGTCGCTTTTAGTTCAAAAAGGTTGCCGGGTGCTGTACGATTCGTTTCATATCCAGTCCAGCTTAGCTTGTTCAATTTGTTAAATTGTTCTCTTCAAGTGATGTCATTACCCATCCATTAGGTTTACTTTATAATTTATTAATCAAATTTCGCAAACAAATCTAAAAGGCCAATTATAAAAGAAATATGTTCTCATACATAATGTTCAAAATGGAAACGTAAACGATATTGTCGAGAGTAAAATTTCAAATATCCAACAAGATTTATGAAAATGATATTGTCATAGCTCCCGACATCCTCGCTAAGTAAACTTCTCCTGTACAACACACACTACTGATAGTATCAACAATGTAAATAGTATATACTTCTCGAGGTCCTGTCGTGCGTCGGCCATGTGGTTGAGCTTGTCCTGTATGTCGGGCGCGGCGTAGTGCCCGCCCTGCAGCAGCTGCTGACCGAAAAGCTCCAGAGCTTGGAAGGTGCCGGCGCGCGCGTCCATCTCCGTGCGATGCTCCTAAACACATTACTTACTATTATGACTATGGTACCGCTACACAGAAAAAAAAGATTTCTTAACAAAGAATATCAATATTCTCAGACATTTTGTTTCAATCCAAGTATATTTTATCCAGATCAAGAATAGTTTTTCTTCAAGAAACAATAATTTACTTAAATCTAAAGTATATTGTTTTCCCCATATGTGAAACTACATTGTCTTGACCAAGTAGATATTGATTTGATTGAAGACATCTTTTTTTCCGTGTATGATGTATTTATTTTTTATTTTTGTGGTAACTGTGTGGAAAGATCGCGACCGTATAATTTGAATTGTGTAATAATTCCGATTTTTGTCGGACTGATCTAGTTGGGAGCGTCTGAGAACAATTACAAAGCAATTCTCTTATATATTTTACTAGCTGAGTTCCGCGGTGTTACTCGCGGATCTCTAATGTTTTCTAGTAATAAATATAGCCTATGTTATTCAATGATAATGTAGCTTTCGAATTTTTGAAATCCAGTATATTTTAAGTTTATTCGTTACATATAAGTGTAGACGAGGTCCTATTGTACAATATATGTTGACCGATAGGTAATTTTTCGATGTAGTCATTCATATATCGACACTAGCAGAATAAAGAAATAAGCAACCGTAACATCAAAAGATGTGCAGTTCTAAAAAGGTTTTCGATCAAATCCATAACATTTCCATAATTGCCTACGCTTTGATTATACATTTGTAAAGAATACATACATATACACACACATATATATATATATTATTGAATAAAGAATTATCAAAGAGCCTCAGATACCGGACGGCTGCGTAGGTAAAGTTTTATAGCTTCCAGAAATAAGACAGATATGATTTGCAATATCACAGTGGAGTACTGTTGTACATGTACTTTTTCGGGGCTATGACTATTATTTTCATTGATTTATGTGCACAAAAATATTTTGTATTATGAATTGTAGCCGCCTTTCGCATGTCCACTTTTAAGATAGCAAGAATTCAATCAATTGCAAAAAGTTTTAATCAAACTGTCAACGTCATTTGGTAGTTTGTTACCAACCCCAAATACAGATCTTTGATAGTTACAAAAAATCACATAGTTAATAAATTGTGTAACTATTTTCGTCAAAATTGTATTACACGAAGATGACGAATATTTAATTATGGAATAGTTATGTGCTGCCTTAGAGAAGAAGAAAAACCACAACACACAAAACTAAGAAGGAAGAATTACAATGTTCTCTCAAGTGTCACTTCACACAACATCGAAAACTAAAGTACAATCATAATTATATTCCGTGTACGTTTGTACTGACTGCCACAACATACAAACAGCAAATTAATGTTATATAGAATGTCATCATTGGAATGTTATTGGTAAAACTTGTGTTATTGTTAAATATGTATAGAACTACTTGTTTGTGTGTTCTCAGATCGATTACTTTCGAGAAACACGTGATTACTGCAGTTTAAACTGAAGGAAAAATAAGGACTCAGCAACTTTTAGCTTATGTTAGTTTCAAATTTGTGACAATTTTATATGATGAATGTTGAGTGCATCAAGCATTTGGCGCCTTGATGTCTTCTGTGACTATTTTTGCTAGACATCCATCAAAACCATCAAACTAAAGTAAAATGACGCAGTATTAATTCCCTCAAATTCCCAATTTTTCCTTCAGTGATAGTACAGTTACGATGATAAAGTTAAGAGGCGTTGTCCACACAATGTCATGCGTGCATCTAACCTGCGGCATAATGCCGTAGCGAGCGTCAATCTCCAGCCGCTGAGTCTAGAACAGTCCACGAGGAATGGATGAGGTGGCTACATTATTCTAACGCTTCAATAACACAACGTGAAATCATCAGGGTATTTTACATCAGACAAAATGATTCGCGTCACATACATGGAATGTAGAAACAGGGAATGTAGTAAATAATAAATCATTGAGGAAAAATAATGAACTACTAATACAATGCTAACTAGAAACAATATGAGCATGTTTCAAACAATTAGATGTGGATCGAGGGACCAAATGTTAATATTTTTGTTATATGCCGATAAATATTTCTGACGCGCTGGTACATGTAGTGTAATGTGATGTGACGTCATACCTGGTGCCTCTCTAGCAGCGCCTCTGCACCGGTGACGTCATTGGCGAGCTCGTCGGAGCTCACCAGCGCCATCATCGAGTTGATCCACGCCATCAGGTCGCGGTAGTCCGAGAGGAACCTGATGTGAATATGGTTAGCTCAGTCATAGTTACTGTTGTCGAGCTGCTAAATAATTATGTGAGTTTTAACTTAAAACTACTAATCAAAAATTTATTACACAGTTTTCTTAATTATATACCTACATAACTGAATCCAAAGGAGATAAACATAGTATGTTTTACGATTAAATACGTTGTGGTGACGTCGGCGGTCGTCAGTTTGCTGTGAGCGCTACGTACCTCTGCAGATCGTACGAGTCGAGTAACTTCTCCTTCCGTGCGTTGGCGCGCGCCTGCAGCTGGTGCCAGGCGTCGTTGATCTCGCGCTGCTTGGAGTAGGTCGCGTCGGCGGAGTCGCTGTGGGTGGCCATCAGTCGGTTGGCGGTGTCCTCCAGCTGGCGGATCTTGTCGCCGAGGGCGGCCAGGTCGCGCTCCAGACCCTCGTGCTTGCCTGCATGGACACAGACCAAAGATAGTCAAATGATGATGGACTTGTTTGTGTTCTCAGATCGACTTTGGTACTTTCGAGAAACACGTGATTATTGTAATTTAAACTGAAGTAAAAATAAAGACTCAGTGACGTTTAGCTTGTCAGTTTCATATTTCTGAAAACTTTATATAATGAATGTTGAGTGCGTCAAGCATTTGGTGTGTTGATGTCGTCTGTGAAAATGTCATTCTGCGGTCATTTTTGCTAGAATATCAAACTAAACTAATATTTGCGTTATATTCCCAATTTTTCCTTCAGTGTGAGTTTACTCACGTTGCAGTGTCTGCACGGAGCGCAGGTCCTTGCCGAGGTCCTCCGTGGCGAGCGCGGCCTCCTTCTCCGCGATCCAGTCCTTGGTCTCGTCCACGTCGCGGTGGAAGCGCTGCACCTCGTGCGCGGAGCCGAGCTGCGCCGCGCGCTCCGACGTCAGCTGTTGCAGCGACGTCCATTTCGAGTTCAGCTCCTGAGGACCACACACCAGAGTTAAACCGAATTTGTTAAAATGGCTTAAGGGTTTGACTTACTTACACAGGAACAGAAGTTTTATTTACAAATCCCTCTTCTCCTATGCTCACTAGAGTACCAGAATATAATTTAGTTTTGATTGATTGCTTAAATGTAGTCTACAAGAACTTTTGCTCTGCAATAAAACTAATGTAGATAAGTACAATCTGTAAATATGAACACTACCAGGAAAGGCTAAATCGGCAAGATACCGGTCAAAACCTAGTTAGCGGGTTTGAGCCACAACATTTTTGTAAACTTTGTTTTTGAATTAAATGAATTTTGAATTTTGTTTGCATACACTTGTGGGCAATCTCTTCAAATCTCTTGAAATATTCGCTAAGTATTGACGAAACAAATCAATGATATGCCAAACAAACCGACCTGCATCTGCGTCCTGATCTTGAGCGCCGCCTCCGTCTGTCCGACCGTCATGAGCTGCACGGCTATCTCGTTCATCTCGGCGAGGCGCACTTCGTTCGCGCGCAGATCGTTCTGGAAGTCGTCGAACTTCTTCTGCATCACCTCCACCTGCTCCAGGTCCTCGCCCACGTCTTGCACTTGGGCGTGCATTTCCTGTACACAATACAAACATTAGCTCACACACACACACACACATTTTAAAATAAGACTCGTTAACTGCCAAACAGTAGACGGTTACGAGTACAAAAAGTGATAGAAGTCCTGAAGTTACTCGTATTGCTTAACATTATTCGTTAAAAGCTCCTTTAGTGCCTTGGGATTATATTTAAAAAAAACCTCAATAGATGACGAATGACATTGTCAGACGGAACATCACTCCTCTATACGACCAAACATTATTCAATTGAGATTCGATATTATAGTGCCTGATGAAATACACATACTACATTGACGGATAAATTAGAGTGCAAATACAATAGTAAAATGTATTATAAGAAAGATGTAGTGGTAGTTGGTGCATGTATGTTGGTCGTACCTTGTCCTTGATCCAGGTGGCGAGCTCCGCCGCCTCCCGGACCAGCACGTACGCCTTCACTGTCTCGTTGAGCTTGTTCTGTCGCTCGCGCGCCAGCGCCAGCAGGTTGTCATACTGACCCTCGATCTGTCAACATACTTGTACCTTGTGAGTTAACAGTATCACCGAACATTCACTATTATCGTGTTTCTGATAGAATTTTCGTTCCGGAGCCTACCTCTTTTCATCCCCTAAATTGTAACATATTTTTTTGTTATTGGTTTCAATCGTTTCACTAAGATGTATTTTAGGCCTAAATGTGTTATTGTATTGAAAAAAGTTATTGAATTCTGCATAATAAAGGCATCGTATCAGCGCAAAAATATGACTGCTTAGTTAGAAAGCTTGTAACTTTTAAGTGATATTAAAGACAGAAAAAAAACGGTAAAGCCTAGTAAATAATGTGTTAGCTATGTGAAAAAAAACTACTGAAATCGGACAACATTAAAAGGTAGAAAAGAGCTATCTTATTGTATGGACAAGTTGGCGGTCTATAACTGTCTTAAACACCCGTCCTGTACTGATGTCTATTTCGAAACCATCAGTGTATATTTTTATTTGAAATATGCTGAAAGCTATAACACATAATTTGTATAGAGGCATAAAAATGTACAACGAGGCCATACAGTGGATTTGAGAATTTCACAGTCAAGTGCAATATGTTTGGGTACAAGTATTTTGATGATATTGTTAAAATATTTGGTTGAGACTCCCCGTCGTAGCGTGAGACCACCGTTATAAAGAAGCACGCACACTACATGTACCAATTACTTGTATATTAATAACTAGCTGGAATCCGCAGTGTTACCCGCGGATCTCTTATTTTAAAAGCCCATGTGATAACTTTCTAACGGCGAAATATTTTAAAAATCGCTCCAGTAGTAAACAAATCTTTCATCTTTATAATATTAGTATAGATATAATGTATATGTCAGGTATGTCTCATAACAACAACATCTCAACAACCAACGAACGTATGTCAGTGTCGGCACCTACAGTAACATAGTGTAGCATCAAATAAACTATTTCAAATGTACATACAGACATACATTTTAGAAACATTAATTATCAGTCTGCTTTTGAAGAATAATTCTGTCACTTCGATTGGAAAAGAGACATTTACGGCCTTATTAATAAATACGTCTTAAGGTTGTGTGAGTCTTGTCTTGTTTCCACGTATGACGTTCTCTATCGGTTGAAACGTGTCATAAACTGCTCGAAGATGAAACGCGTTTTTTAATAAGACATCTAGAATCAAGTTATCTCTTGTGTTTATGTTTACTTGCCCTAGTAGTAGTAGTTACCTGGTTCTGTCGGGCCGCGATAGAGCTGGAGTCGGCGAGATTCTGCTGCGAGGAGGAGAGCCCGGCGTCGATTTTCTTCACGTAGGCAGCTGGCACGAACCCTTGCCGGTCGTTGACCTCCACCTTCCACCAGTCCTATATCAAACATCACACCGCATATCATAAACTAAAAACGACATGAGAGAACAAAAACTTAAAGTCATCAGTGCGTGACAAATACAACAGATGTTTAGCTAAAATACATACAATTATTATTTGTATTAGCGCTTGAATATCTGCTCAGAACTAAGATAGATATGATTGACTGGCCGGTTTGCGCAGTTGGTAGCAACCTTGCCTTCTGCGCCTCTGGTCCCAGGTTCGATCCCCGGACAGGTAAAACATTATTGTGCATGAATATGTCTGTTTGGCCTGTGTGTGAGTGTTTATTATATACATAAGTATGTATATCAGTCATCAGGTTACCATAGAACAGGCTTTGCCTAGTTTGGCATCTGAAGACATTTTTGTGGATGTTGTCCCATATTATATATGATTATATTAAAACGTTAGACAGTTATAAAATATATTAGTGACATCATTTCAATAAACAGAAGATCGTGATCGTTCATGCGCCAAACATAATGATCAATGATCTGTGCAAACAATGAGATTGTTTGGGTTTTATAAGATCACTCAATGATCAACCTATAGGTATATTGAAGAGAGCTAATAAATTACGGGAAAAGTGTCACAAAACGCGGGAGCGGCATAAACAAATAATGAATAGCTGAAGAAAACCTAAAGCCGCTTACTGAATATGCTGCTTTCATAAATATTGTTAATGCAAATTACATTTACGTACTTATAGAACACATCATATTCTTTACAATATATGTATTTGGATGATTTTTTTCGAAACATAATTGGGCACCATACTGAAGCACGTTAACTAGTACCGCTACACGTCGACACCGCCTTAACTGTTATCAACGTGGACTATATACCTTCATTAAACAAAACTTGATATCATAGAATAGCGTCAACTTACACATGTTGAAATTCGACGCGCATTTTTCCTCTTACTAGAGATAAAAACATTTTCTAAGACTACAACTAGCAGCCAGCTTAACACTATCATTTTGCTAACACTAATATCACGTTTCTATCACAGGAGATTACAATAACACATACTGAGATTTACATTGCTAATGTACGCTCTAACACTCTAGCGCGGGCGATTTCTGTTTAAAATATTGCTATTTGATGAGGTTTTGAAGACAGTAACCATTTTGACATTGCAATTTGAATAATATTAATTACTAGAAAAAGTATTAGAAAGATCTACTCAAAGATTTATGAATCGTATAACCGCACTCTCGACTCTCAATCACTTTACACTTTTCAATCACTTTAGATAATTCATGAGAATCGACACGTGCGCAGTGATATTGAAATATTAAAACGATGCGAGAGGCGCGTTCGTTCGTTAGCAGCGACAACCGCGTATTGCCATCGTGTGTATCAATTTAGCGAAGATTACGTCAACGAAGGCGGTCGGAGCCAGATAACGATGGATTAAACTTGCTCCGAACTACTGCCACGAGAGACGCACGGTGATAGCACTGCGGGTCTACGTTTGGGAGGTTTAATTAAACGAATAAGATGAAGAAGGAGACAGTTTTAACATATGGAATTTTTTTTCAAACTGGATATTTAAAAGACTCGAATACATTGAACTACCATACTAATGCATGTGTCTAACTTATAATCCGAAAAAATTACCTATAAATAAGTGTCATTTTACACTATGTTACGTATCTTTATTATGACATTAAATTGAACTAATGAAGGAAATTAATTTTTACAGTAATAAATGAAGAGTATGTATACAAATATTCCGGAAGCCAGTAGTTGTTATGTTGTATGATATGTTACAAGTTGTGCGTATGATAACACGAGTGATAACTGAAACGATGGTCAGATAACTACGCGTTTATCTACACGAGTTATTTAACATTTATTTAATTATATTAATTGAAACGTACGCACATACGTATCAACCCATAGCGTCCCACTGCTGGGCAACAGTCTCCTCTATGAAGAAGATTCTTAGTACATCACGCAAGGCAAATTGCAGGTTGGAGACTTCATCTTAGAAAGAGATTTTCCCATCTCCGACAAGCTGGTAAATATGCAATGATATCTCACATTTCATGTGAGATCTTTTATGAAATATAAAAGCTAAAATTAAAG
Source organism: Ligdia adustata (assembly GCA_947049295.1). Taxonomy (NCBI): domain Eukaryota; kingdom Metazoa; phylum Arthropoda; class Insecta; order Lepidoptera; family Geometridae; genus Ligdia; species Ligdia adustata. The sequence goes on from OX346216.1 coordinate 15,345,162, forward strand.
CTGTATATGTAAAGAACAGAGAATATATGCGAGTTGCGTTGAATGCATGGTTAGTGTCAGTTCAGTATTATTCAAATCATATGTTTGTATACAACACAGCAGTAAATCGAATCTAATGAAATGGAACGAATCAACATACTGTGACGATGGCAAAGTCGCCAGTTTTTTGGCTAGTAGCGTTCTTTTAATATGATGATGTGTCGCTGGCAACACCAGCACCTAGCACTAATGTTTTGAAAAAAAAAAGTGTATAGAGTGAAGTTTGAGTGTTACCTTGTTGTTAGAGTTGAGCAGCGTGAGCACGTCGCCTCGCTTCATGGAGACCTCGCGCGGCGACTTCTCCGCGTAGTCGTAGAGCGCCACCACGCACTCCTTGCCCGACACGTCCACCACCGGAGACTCTTGTTGCTGCACATTACGTACTCATTAGGGCCGAGTACAACTGATACTCTATTGACCGCGAGGTACAACATCTAACTAAACTGTATGAACAGGCAAACTAAACTGTATGAACAGGCAAACTAAACTGTATGAACAGGCAGAAGGCAAAATATAAAGGAATCTAACTTGGAAGTGTAAGTATCCCAATGACCCTACGTTCCTCGAGCTACAACGATGCGCGATCTGCGCTCGAATTTTAAGGAATTCACTAGTTCGTCGCTGTGTGTGTCATTTCTTAGCGAGACTATAAGTTCTTATGTTTAGCTCGTTTTATACCACTTAAAGAAACGAGGACTGCATAGAATAAATCGACCTGTGCAATGGAACTTCTACAAAGAATTATGTTCAGACATAAACGGAAATAACAAAAATAATATAATTTATTAAGGCAGATTTTCTAATGAATGTTCATCAATTTGAAATTGATAAGGATGTGTTCAATATTATTAGCGTCAACACTCACCCGGCAAGAATCGGCCTGCTCCCTCAGCGACTTGATGGTGTTACCGAAGGCCTCCAGGTCGGAGAGCAGGGCCTCGTGTTTCTTGAGCAAGGCCTCCGAGGAGTCCTCGTCCTTGCCGTAGTCCTGTGTGTTGGCCATCGGTTCCTTCTCGCGCATCCAAGACTCCGCTTCGTTCGCGTCAGCGAAGTACTGCTGCGCTTGGAGCGAGTCCTCCAGGTCTTGTTTCCGCTGCAGAAACAGTACTAAGTCAAAACTTGTAAAGTGCAAAAAGTGGCGCACAACACGATGTAGCCTCAGCGCCAATTCTCACATATTTTGTCATAATCTCACAGTGTCTGTGTATGTGTGTGTGTACCTGTGTAGCCTTCTCCTGCAGCTGCGTCCACTGCTGGTGCAGCTGGTGCAGACGGTGCGCGATCTCGTCCGCGGCGAAGTGTCCCGCGTCCCGCAGCGCAGCCCCGGCGGCGCGCACTGCCTCCACGCGCGCCTCGTGCTGCGCCATCTCGCCCATCACCGCCTGGTGCTTCTTCATCAGGTTCTGCACGCCGATCAGGTCGCGTCCTGCACCATCACATACATGAGCCATGTACTTTTAAATAATTCAGTTATCTAGTTCAGTTCTAGAAGTGAAATTGACGCTAGATTATGCGCTACTATAAATGCATATTGGCGCTACTCTCCTTTGAAATAGAGAAGAAAGCAGCCACCCGGGTATGCCGGGCATGACCTTGCAATAAATACTTCAGACTTAATCTTATACTGGTGTGGGTTAGTCGGATACCTCTGTTGGTGGATGCGATGATGGGTTCCTTCTCCCGGATCCAGGCAGCCTCGTCGTCCAGGTCGCGGAACAGCTGCTGCGCCTGCAGCGAGTCAAGCAGCCGCCGCTTGCGCACCGCCATCGGCTTGTCCAGCGCCGAGTAGCGCCCCACCAGACCGTCCTGCACACAAGCGAACAACTACATAACTACTCGTACTACACCACTCACATCTGCTATATGGACTATAAATATTCACTAGGAAATGACACTTGTTTTTACGTCGATTAGAAGCGCCTGGTGTGAGTACCGGGAACTATAATTGAGATTAATACATTAACCCATAACTAATATTAGTTCCATGTATTCACACTGACTGAGCACACGCTGACATAACCGCCATGAAGTAAGCGTACTTGTATAATTGGAGTCAGTGTACTGGCCACAGAAACAAGACATTTGGCTTCTTGTATAAGCATAGCAATCCACAAAAATGTATTTAGTAAAAATATAAGTAACTGGCACGGACTGCGGTTTCTGTGTTCCATAAATTTATAATAACGGATTGACTAAGCATACAAGGCTCAAACTGAACACTGCTAAATGCACTCCTCGAAAAAACTCGTAGAAGCCACTTTGAGACACCACTTAGCCCGATCCTTCTTCCATAAGATCATTCAGATTTATTCAACTTTTCACAGAAACCATTACACATTAGAACAGACCTAGCAAGCATCCGTTAAAATCCACGAGTCGTAGAATCGCAACCTAATAGAAGGATTAGTGATTAGTGAAGACGGCGGCCATGAACGATTTCGAGACCGAGATAGGTGGCGTTCATTGGGAGAGTCCTACGTCCAATATTGGTCGAATACCGATAGAGCCGGTCGATATGCTCCTGCAAGTGAATGTGTGACTGGCCAGTTGGTGCAGTTGGTAGCAACAATCCTGCCTCCTGCAAAGCTGGTCCCGGGTTTGATCAACGGACATGTTAAACATTTGTGTGCATAAACATGTCTGTTTGCCCTGTGTCTGGGTGTTTATTATATATATAAGTATTTATATCAGTCATCAGGTTACCATAGAACAGGCTTCGCCTAGTTTGGCACCTGAAGACATTTGTGTGGATGTTGACCCATATTATTATTATATAGTGTGTATGTTCCACTGACCCGCTTGGTCTTGATGTTGTGTGCGTCGAAGTGCTCTTTCTCTATGAACTGGTCGGCCTGCTTCTGTATGGCGTCGATCCGCTCCGCGTGCGAGCCCACGTCTGCCTCCAGCAGCGCGTGCTTCTTCTGCAGGTTCTGGACGCTCGTCAGGTCCTGTACACACATTGGATATTATAAAACATTACTACTTAGTACACAATAGTAGAGTCTTCATTTTTTTATTGGGTTTACGTATCCTAATCTAACCCAACAGCTTCCCCATGTGATCAGAACAATAAAAAAGAACAAATCCAATACCAACCTACCGAATGAAGTAAAAGGAGGTCCAAAGGAAGATCAACGCTGGTTGTTTCAACCAGCATTATGTTGAGTTGGGACCGGTGCGTGACAGAAAACAGTAATTTGTAACTTTAGTCTGATTTTATAAATTGTGTAACTAAGTTTGTTTTCTGTTTTCAAATAAATATTTTTCTATTCTATTCTGCTTTAAATCAGAGTTAACTTTTACTAGACTGGTGCTGGTTAGGGACAGAATGGTTAGATTACTTGTCATAGTCTTATCTGGATGGCTGTCCATCAACACTAACAGTAGAGTCATCTGAAGGCAACTAGGAAGTGGTGGGTTCATCAGTTACCTTGCCGTAGTCTTCACTGAGCAGCTGTCCCTCCACCTCGGACAGCCACAGCTCGATGTCCTCCACGGCACGATTGTACTGCTGCTGCTGAGCAGCTTCCTGCAGCTTGCTTCCCTTCAGCTCAGACGCTAGTGCCAATTTCTCCCACAGACCGGCCAGCTCCGTCAGACGCGACTCGATTTGAGCTGGACCAAACATTGAATCATTAATGTTTTATTTACATAAATATAAATATTAAATCGTGTGCATAAGAACTTGACAGATTTCTGGACACTAAGGAACTAAACCCTTAAATAACACACTCGAAGGAAGGAATTCATAAGAATGTTTGAAATTGTAAACAAAATAGACCTGTGATAATATAAGATGACTCATCATCATCATTTACGGCTGGCTCGCCCTAATATCAAGAGTTTCTAGACCGCCCGGACTCTTGAATGCCACTGACATGGCCTACGATTGTTAACCTACACAACTGCCAACACTGACGCACATGAGAATCAAATTCAGTTATTAACTGTTTGTTTAGGAAAAACTATTATAAAGCACGGTTGAAAACCTTATTATGAAATACTACGTGAAAACTAGATGGGAAAATGGGAGGGCGAGTTTTCTCTATATTCTCATATACGGGTGGTTGAAATTTGAAGAAAACAGTACAGGTGTTTAGGTATGTTCGCTAATTGGGGTATGTAATTGACTTACGTGTAGCGAAGTGTTCCTGCGACAGCAGGTCGGCCCCGAGCGTGGCGATCTCATCGACGCGCGGCTTGTTGGCGTGCAACTCTTGCTCGAAGTTCTGGTGCTTCTGCACCTTGCCGTTCAGGTTGGTCGGGTCCAGGTACGAGTCGTCCGTCGCGAACTTCAGCTTCTCGTTGATCCATCCTGTGCATTACACAAACTAACGTTTAACACACGTAGGATTTCGTCCGCAAGGATTTTTTCAGTACGCAATATAATTTTTTTGTAAAACAATATAAATTCAATTTACTAATGTGGCTGTAATAAAATAATATTTTCGTGATTAATATGAAGCTGCTTTACTTCAGGCGAGTTGCGATCGAACACAACTCTAATTTATATTGTTTAAGAAAACGGGTTTTCACTTGTACCCGTGACTTCTTGAAACAATATGAATCAAACACGCGTTAGTTTTCTAAATAAACGTCTATTTGATATAAAAGTAAAGAACATAGTTTGGTGCGCACCCTTGGTCTCGTCGCAGTCTCGCTCGTACTGCTGGTACTTGTACGCGTCCTCGAGCAGCTTGCGGCGCTGCTTGGCCTTCTCCAGCAGAGCGGCGCGACGCTCCAACAACTACGTGCACAGCAAGTTAACATCATCAATATACCTTTTCAATAGACTTACAAAAACAAGAAGGTTCTTTGTTCTGTGTGTATTTGTTGTGTGTATGTTCATCGATATTTTGTTGTGAACTAATTGACAAAATATTTTTTTTTGTTTGAACAATGTATTCCTTCCGACTGGTTTCGTATACATTTTATCAAAATCGGTTCAGTTGTTTTTTTTTTTAAACAATAAAACTTACAATTTTCTTTAGCTATGTTTTGTAATATAAGTTTTGCCGAAAACAAGTAATTTTTTTAAAGTATTACTTGTATAGCAGTAGCTATAGCTAAAAGTATTTGATATATGATTCAGAACAGCAAAAAATTGAGAAATATTGACGACTTTAGGAGTCTCGTACGTACGGTATTTGAAGTATTATTAAGGATTTAATGTCTTACGTACACACGTATTCTATATAAACTTCACAAAACGTAACAGTTTCATAACATTATACATTTATGTGCAAGTAGTGTGCATGTAGTTACCATCTCACGTCTCTGCGCGACGTCATCAGCAGCGTAGTGCTGTCCCTCGATCAGTTTGGACGCGAACTCGTCGAGGAACTTGTTGCTCTTCTCCTCCTGCGCCGCCAGAGACTTCTCGAAGTCTTCGTGCTTCTTCAGCAACGCCTCCACAGAGTCCAGGGAATCACCCACGTCCTCGTTGGCGAGGAAAGCCTGTTCGTTCATACGAATTAAGTTAACAAAACGTTTGTCAAACATGTAAGTTTAGGTCAACATCAGTTAAAGTTGAATTTTTTTTGTAAGTTCTACAATGATTATGACAAAAATAGCCGCTAACACTCCTAACAGTGTTATAAAGCAGTTTTAAGAAATGGAACTAGAAATTAATACTTGGGGACCAATTGGTCAGTCTGTATAAATCATGTTATGTTTGAGAACACACCAACGAAAAAAGAAACAAGAAACAAAAATAACTTAATTAGTCAGTAGGGAGACAGCATGAAATACTTGAACCGTTAGTTCCACCTGCACGCATGTGGCGTCGATGTCCAGATTGACTTGGATGTTTGTCTATGATTATAATGATTGTGTAGATACCTCTTGCTTGTGCATCCATGCGTCCGCCTGCTCCGTGTCGCGGTAGAAGAGCTGCAGGTCGAAGCACTGCAGGTAGAGCACGCGGCGCTGCTCCCACAGCGCCAGCAGCGCTGCATGCTCGCGCTGCAGCGTGTCCAGCGCCTGCGACACCTCGCCGCTGGCGCGGTGTCCGCTCTCCACCAGCGCCTCGCCGGCCGCCACGCACGCGCGGATTACGTCCTCGCGCGCGTCCATCTCGCCCTAAACACACAACCAACTACATTGAACACAGGCTGCCTTATTGATAAACTTTGAGCATCTTTATCTTATTCTATCCAACGGAGAACGTCACGCGCCAAAACAAGACAAATGACGATTAAAGTTAAGGCGCGTTTATTAATAAGGCTAGTCAAAACCATGTGTCAATTTTCAAATTAGCATTAAGAAAGGAACTTGGCTAAATTCCTTGTGTAAAACGCAAACGGCGCAGAGCCTTGTGGGCCTAGGGCCCAGTGGCAAGCGCAAATGGCTTTGCATCTTATTGTAAAGCGAAAATACGACTGAACCGACTGAACCTTGAGGCAGTCACAGATATTTTTGGTACCTGTGGTAAACCTAGATTTTGTTGATCCTTGTTGTAACATCCAGATGGGTCTTGGTCCTATGGCAAAGCTCAGATAGTGTTGAGCCCTGAGGCAAACGCAAATGACGTTGCGCTTACTGGTAAAGCGCAGATGGCTTTGGGAATCGGGGCGAATGCAAATGACGCTGGGCCTTGTGGCAATCGCAGAGCCATTGAGCATAGTGGCGAATGCATATGGCTTATTGTCTTATGGCAAGCATATATGCGCCTGGCAAATGGCGCTGAGAATCGCAGTAAATCCCAGATAGCGATGGGCTTTATGTCTCTGTAGGCACGGTACCTTGTGCTCCTGGTGTCTCTCAAGCAGCGCCTCTGCGCCGGGCACGTCCTTAGCGAGGTCGTCGGCGGCGATGAGCGCGCGGATGTCAGACATCCACGACACCAGGTCGCGGTAGTCCGCCAGGAATCTGTGCAGGTCGTGAGACGACTCCAGCTCCGAACGACGCTCCTGTACACGATAACTTAATTTTAGAACATACTAAATAATGATTAGTTTTTGGGGCTTTAGACATTGCTAGTCATATAGACGACTTGATTCTGTTTCCAAAAGATACATCGGTAAAACACCGAACTTTAAAAAATAAAATAACTTCAATTCGGACAGTCACACTGACTAAAATAAAAGTTCCTAAAATTATAACCATCCTTTTTTTAAACAAAAAGAGAGGAGACAATTTTAGAACTGTCAAATCAGGTTAGTTTAGTAAGTTTGGCCTGACTGAATCGGGGTCCTTGTCATTGTTATGAGGGAAACGACTTTTTGGCATACAATTAAAATGACATAAATTAGTAAATTGCTCTAATGTGTTGTTTTGTAGTGCAACAAGAGTGGTACATACCTTAGCCTTGGTGACAAGGAGTCGCCAGGCCTGCGTGATCTCGTCGCGCTTGCCGTGTATGGCGGGCGCGTGGTCCGCGTGTATGGCGGCCAGACGCGCCGCCTCGCCGTCCAGCGTCGACACCTTGTCCTCCAGCGCCGCCAGGTCGCGCTCCACGCCCTCGTGCTTGCGCTAACAACATACATTGGAACTTTGCTATATTTAGTGCCGTCTACACAGAGCTGGCATCAAAGAGTATAAAGATCTGACGAAACGTTTTGTAGAGAATCGTGCGATACGGTTTTAGTGGCTGTTACAGTAAAAGCGAAGAAAAATGTCTCACATGGCTTCAGTAGTATTCACTATTGTCACCATAACAGCCAGTAGTGATTACTATTGAATTAGACCACAAAAAGTAAGTAAACACAATGTAAAAAAATAAAAATCTTCAAGCTTTTGCTTTTATTGATGTAGTCATCCCCAGCACATGTAACACACCTGCAATGTCTGCACGGTGGCGAGGTCTCGCCCGTAGTCGTCGGATCCCAGCACGACGTCCTTCTCCGAGATCCACGCGATGGTCTCGTCCGCGTCGCGGTTGAACCGCTGGATCTCGTGCGCGCCGAACAAGCGCTCCTGACGCATCAGGGCCATTTGACGCAGACGTTGCCACGCCTCGTTTAGCTCCTGAGGAATATATATGTATTAGTCTTGGTAAATTAGTCACAGAAGTTTATTTAATGGATCCCAAAGTAAACTATCTAGAAAGAAAAGGGTTTCTGCAAAGAAATATAGTGTCTACCTATGTATGCTGTATTAAAATTAAATTTGTTATATGTAATATAACCTGTTTAATTTTCATTTCTGACATATGGGACACTTTACAACATCCATGGTCACAGACCATCAGAGAAACAAGTGTGTTATTTAAATAGTTTCAGAGTTACGATCATAATGGTAGTTTATACCAGATTTAGTAGACAGTTAACTTAAGTTTAGTTTAACTCTGTAGGTTAGAGTTTTATGTCAAAACGATATTTATGATGCAATGTAATTCTGAAACAATTCAAATAACAGACTTGGGCCCCAGAAGCACCTGTGTTCACTGTACATCGTTACAACTAATTAAACTACAAATACATATAGAAAAGTTAGAAACAGAAAAAAAACAAAGACAATTGAATTGGTGGTGCAGTGCCATAGCGTATTGCTATGGTGAAACAGAGGCCTCCTAGAGTGTCAGCAGGTGACCAGGTGCATTCATTACTCACGTCCTTCCGCTTGACGATGGTCTCTCGCTCGGGGTGTCCCTCGAGCACGAGCCGCTCGGCCAGCTGGTTGACCTCGGTGACGCGGTACTCCTGCGCCGCCATGTCCTTCTGGAACTCGTCAAACTTGCGCTGCAGAACCTCCACGTGCTCCAGGTCGGAACCGAACTCCTCGGCGCATACGAACGTCTCCTGCGGAAAACCATTTTTGGTTAGACATATATTTCAACATGTTAAAAGCCTTGTATTTTCGCTTAGCCATACAATTTATAACAATATCTGTTACTTTTAAACAGTGTTTGCTCCAATTTCCGGAACCAAAATCACCTCTGCGATTGTTAAATTAGGTAAAAGATTTAAAACAGCTCATTAAACTAGAAAACCTTGAGAGTAGGAGGAATTTTGCAGCTCAGCTTGCTGATTAGAAATGAAGTGAAAGGCGAAGTAACCAACTGCTATCATCCACAACCTACCTTATCATGAATCCAGAACATGACTTCATCGCAGTGTCTCAAGAACTGGACCAGCACGAGAGCCTGCTGTAGCTTCATGCCCTTCTCGGCAAGGCGCGAGAGCAGCAGCTCCCACAGCCGGTGCAACTCGGCGAGGCGCTTCCTGATGGTCTCGGAAGCGAAGTGGCCGGCGGTGATCATCTCCGTGCCGGTGTTGTCTAGCACCACGATGGCGTTAGAGTGAGCCGCCACTTCGGCCTCAAACGCCTGGTGCTTCTGGATCTTGGCCTACGGATACAAAGAGAGGTTATTTTATGTGTCTGTATGGTTAGTTTGGGAATAAATTAGCTTGAAAAAGAAGGAGAAACTCCATTCACACATTTTTTTATGTATTATCCGTTATTTTGAACACGCCTGGACTGGCGAGAAAAAATATTTTTCTTCGAAAGAATGTTTATAAATCAAAACAATTGAAAACAATTGTCTGCTGAATTAAAGTCTGTTTTTTTGTTAACTTAGTAAAGTTTTACTTAGTAATTTTTACCAAGCAAAGCGAAGATCAAGGAACAATCAGAGTTGATCGCGATTACTTTCGTCGCGTAACTTATAAGACAAGTAGTAAACAGCCTTTAACTTGTAATATTACTTAAATCGGACAAAAGCATATTAAGATGTCGTTAAGTTTAGTTTGAGGTGAAATTATAATCGCAGAAAAAATTCAACCCTGTTTACAGGTTATAAAGTACTATGTGAATGAGCTAAAATTGCAGAAGAAACTGTATATAAATAAACGGTACTGAAAGCCTCATACCTGCAGGTTGGTAGGATCTTTGTAGCTCTCGTCGCTCGCCGCTTGCAGCTTCTCCTGGATCCAGGACTCCAGCTCGTCGGCGTCACGCTTGAAGTATTGGAAGCGGCGCGAGTCTTCCAGCTTCTCACGCTTGGCGCGCGCTTCCTGCTTGAAATCTTCATACCGGTTCAGCACCTGGAGATATCGGAAATAGTTACACTTGACTGTTTACAGTTGAAATTAATATGATTAAGTTAAACTAAAATTACTTATAAACCTTAGGCTTAGGCTTGATTGCAATAATATAAAGGAAAGCCTTGTAAGGGTTTTCCTTGTGCAATAGGAAATAATAATAATATCGTGATCTGAAAGCAATACCTAAGTCTTAACTATGCATAACCTTTTTCTTTAAAGTTCGATAGTGACCTATCACTACTATTCTGTTGTTTCTAGATTTCATGCAACACAAGCCAATTATACAAACACCCGAAAACAGATATTCATAGAATAGAACTCGGGAACAACTGCTTTTGAAAGCTTGTATATCAATCTCGTGTATAATTGATACATTTGATTTAGCGCTGTACTAGATCACCGCTGAGTGTTACCTGCTCACGGCGCTCCTGGATGTCCTCGGCTGTTTCGAGGATCTTCACCTCCTTAGGGGGTGGTATCTGCTCCATGATGGATGCGTCTATTTAACTGTAACAATACAAATTCGCCGTATATTATTACTATTTTTGCTTAATAAAACATACTTCACAATTGTGTAATTATTTGCTCCATATATATCGGGTGTCCCAATAATGACGCAAGGTTTATATTCAAATCTTACGTTAATTTTGGGACACCTATACTTGGCTACTAGAAGTTGTCACCCAAAGCGTTGCATGTGACATAAAATTCAAAGAAGTTTTAAACTTTGAATCAATAGATAACAAGCTCACGCAGAGACTAAGATATATTGTGAAAAACCTAGAGCAGTCTACAGCTACGAGTATTACACTAAGGTGCGTAATGCAGCAATATTACTTTGGCTAATATGTCAAGTACTTTACAAGTACGAGTACTTGTAAAGTTTTTGAAAAAATTTATACATATAAATTTACACTCAAAAGGCGTAGTTTTCAGATATGTAACTTAAAACATTCTTCTTTTTTAAAGTCTGTTATAATATTCGTGATAAGTGTGTCATCGCTCGGCTAGGGAGTAGTGTCGCGTCCGTCCGGGCTAGCCCTACGTGTGAGTCGCCTACATGTAAGCGCGTGGTTGTCGCTTCACTGCGCCAGTCGGTGACCTCATTACTGAATACGGACTACCGCTCGCCTGGCATGTGCATGTGCAACTGCACTATGCTATTGATTCATATTTTTATGTTTATCTGTATAGTTATGCTATCTCGCTCTCACATAAGATTATTTAAAGTCAAAAATATTTCACTTTTTCAAACAATTCGTGAGTAACATTGTATAAGCCAATAAATAATTAAATTTTATCAATCAAACTTACATGCATACAATTAGTAAGAAATAAAATATCATTTAAACTTAGTTAGGGCAAAAGAAAACCTTTTTCCAATGCAGAGTTCGACCACAACACAGGCTAGCCAGTGTCGGGTTTAGTGTCCATTAGCTCAGCTGTAAAGGCTAGCATTACAACATCATACACATATTGGAAATAAACACCGCTCAGCATTACTAACATTTATATTGATAATGATTGAAATGGATAAAAATATGTAATTGGTTATTTTATATACTTGTGACCTTAGCTTTATACAACAGGCAAAAGTTATCTTACTGGGCCAAAACAAATGTTCTTTTGATGCCCATTTACCTTTAAACTAATATAAGTTGCATTTAAATATGTTAGCGTGTGAAAAATTACTTTCGTGAATTAGCAACTAATCTTTTGCGTCATCTTAAACAGTAACAGTTTAGTAACAGACAAATATAATCATTTCAATAGAATAGGTAACCAATTCTGACGACAACAAATGCTGCTTATCATGTCTATCTAGAACATACCTTTATCTTGTAATTCTATACAGATATTTCTGCTAGTATTCAATATGATTAATAAGTACATACACATACACTAGCTAAACACCTATAATATGATCTCATCCCCTGGTAACAGAGAGAAGGTCACGTCTCACTTGACATCACCACTAGTGATACAGCACTATTGACCATGTCAGTACACTAATTTGACGACTCATAAATTGAAAATTATAAAAATCATCAATAAAACAATGTATTTAACTCAGTGAGTAGTTTCAGGTCTTCAACTAATTTTCATAAACAAGTAAGCTCAACTAAGGTCTGGGGTGAAAATTTGTCTAGTAATTACTAATTACTCAGTATTTACCAGCTAAATACTAATTAGCCCATATAAACCTCTCCCATCCACTTTGTTATTTCTATCATACATTAAGTTCTAATGAAGCCACTGTTCAGTAATTCAATATACATTGGTAACTGTATTCCACTGTGTGCCTTTATAACCTACAGTTGCGTCATCGGCTGGCCTTGTGCTGCAGTGAGTCAGGACAATGTTATCTTTGTAATTATGATAATTGATAACACTGCTCAACCGTTTTTTGGAAACAGCAATGTTGATATCATTATTAGGAAATTTTAAGACTTTGTAGGACCTTTTCTTGTTTATTTTTTTGCAAATATTTGGCATATCTCTAGGTTAATGTACTTTACAAAACCATGTCAATGGTGTTGATGGGTTCAAAGAAAAGCACTAAACTCATGTTTGTTGTTTGGGAGACACCATAAATATTTATCATATTCTGTTTTTAGTATTTGTTGTTATAGCAGCACAGACATACACCATTTGTGAAAATTTCAACTGTCTCGCTACATGGTTTATATACAGCATGGTGTTAGACTGATGAAGGGACGGTGGTCTTAGTAATTGTGCCCTACTTTTATCCTTTGGGTAGTGATAATATATTACCTGCTTTGTGTGCTGAACTTAATAAATGAGGGCAATAAAAAATTTACCAGATTTTATAAGTAATGCAGTCTGATACTCCACTGAGTAGTGCAAGGCTCTAAAATAGAAAACAAAATATGCAATAATAATATAATAACAAAAAAATAGTTATAACATTCCTTGTTATTATATAATCATACTCATTCCTCCAAACAAGAATCAAAATCCATCAAAAAACAATTAATATAAAAACTACTTACAAGTTTAATTGCATATTTAAAACTAAGCTTTGTTATGAAAGATCTAGGTCAATTAAACATATCATTAGCCAGATATTAATGTGTGACAGAGTGTATGTACCAGAGTTTAGTTCATCTCTTTAGACTAAACATCAATTCTCATATTATTATACCTTTACATGTAAGAAAATGATGTGGAGTTAGTATTTTGCAATTTCAATAAAGTTATATTGATAGAGTATAATGTGACATATTTATAGTAGATGTTACAGTTGGCCAAGCACCACTCCTTGCTGTCAGTGCCTAGGTGTAATCTAATCCAACTACTAATGTATAAAAGTTACATGTGTATATTATGTTGAGCTGGTGTGAGATATAAATTTGTAAACTCACATGACTACATTATTTAAATTATTACTCTATTCATTAAATAATGATCTATGTATCTAATACAATAACTAGCAACACAAATAGAACTGCTAATAGCATTATACAGATATCATTTTCACAATTTTAGTCTGTTAGATAAAAATCAGCCCTAGGAAAAATTTCTTATATGTAAATTAATTCTTTTCAACTTTCAATATGTAACTATATATTTATTAATTTAATATTTACCAAATATTTTTTTGTTATATAATGATATATTTTATAATATTATTTGATTGTCTATACTTAACATTGACAAAGCCAAAAATGTATATTCAAGACATGCAAAATACTATGACTGCCACCTGCAGTCTGTAACCTGTAGGAAGTAAGTCAAATAGCACTAGGGGAGCTAATAGTTACCTAGTACAGTTCAGTGGGAACTCAATGTAGTCTATTTGTATGATGAGGTAGGGGAATGATGCTTACATATATCTCATTTATTTATAAAGACTGAATCCTGTAGGTCACTGAATAAGACTCATAATTTTAGATACAGAACTTTGTATTCTTTAAAACTCTTAAACCACACATCTAATATAAGCCTACTTATTTTTAAATATTTACTCCGAACCCCAATATTCCCTAAACTATTAGGTATAAGGTTCAAAGTTTTAGGGTTTTTTTCTATAACAATCTAGAAAATATTTACAACATAGTCTTTGACTTAGATAATTCATTTTCTTAAATAAATCTTTAGTTTTATGTTAAAATTTCTGTATTTAAGCATTTAAAGTATTCAAAATTTTAAGAGCTTGTATAAAAGTATAACATAATGGGAATAAATATTGCTAATTTTTATAACTAGTAATTAAAGATCATCTGTTGGTAATAACTAGTAAGTACACTATCAGAAATATCAAATATTAATATATATAAATCACCTACATTTAATTAACTAAAATCACTAAACCATACATTAAGCAGATGTATACAAGCATACATATAACTGATACCAAACTATCAAAATTCAAGGGAGCTCTATCTAAGTGAAGCATCGATTATAAATTGTAGAAAGTAAAGACATGCAAGCGACGTACACGAAGTAAATACATTCGCTCCAGATTAACCGGCGGAAACGCCTACAAAGCACGGATGTGGTACGGCATTTCTATCGACCCCGCACTTCCCTCTTACAATGACGTAATGCTCCAAAATAAACCCTATTATGGATAACGGCAGTGACCAGTTAGTGACTTCCTCAGGGCGATTTTAAAATATCTAGGAATAGTGCACCGATATGGAAACAGTTATTAATTGACTATTTATAGCATTAGAGAGCGTCTTTCACAGTGAAATCACTCTCGGACGCTAGACATTCCGATGGTTTAGCCTATACATGGGTGTGTCAGCGATAAGGTTTTTTATATTTATTTAATAACTAAGCCGAAAAATTATTGAATGCATTTTGATTAAAACAGGCAGACGTACCTTCAGTGCAGTAAGAACCGCAAGAATCGAGGTTTTTAATCCGTATTTATTGAATTTTTACAAAAATCGTTCGTTCGACGTGCACTCGCGTCACTTCACCACTTAAAAATGTTGCCAATTCAAAATAAATAAACGTAAGGTGACTAACGTCATAGTGTCACTGTCAGCTGTCTTTACGTGATAAGTCATCTGCATCTTCATTGAAATAAAATTACTACAGAGTAATTCAAAGCGAGAAGGGCGTGAGAGCAAAAATAACAGAGGAGTAACTGCTAGCTTGCAATGGCGGTTATTGTAACTAATAAGGTAACAATGGGAAATATGTTCTTGTGTTTCATACAAAACAGTTCCTCCTAACAATTGTTATCAGGAATATTTTAAATTTCATTAAATTAAGTATTTCACATCAAATATAAGGGTTAACCTCAACTTGTTTCACACATATATGTGCTAAACATATACTATTTAGCATATGTATGTGCCAGACCAGCTATACGCTATGGTACTAAAAAATACCTATTACTATCAATTTTATGTCTCTTTCATTTCCATAGGCATTTTAAAAATCTTTCTTGTGCGACGCATAATTCGAGCATCTGTATCTTTCTTTACCTATCTACGATTGTTTAGCAGTAAGGTAATCTACCTAAGAATAGGCACCTGTTAAATACCAAGACGCTCAAAACCTATGCTCAAAATCAAAGTATTGGGTGCGTCCGTCAGCCGCGTGTTTGCATATTCTCTATTAAGTTCTTATTTTGCTTCATATATGGTACAATTAAAGCCTTAATGTAACTCTTATTACAGATCTGCAACAGAAATATTCTTGAACTATTCATTTACATGGAAGCTTGTCCTTGTCCTTATTTTTGTGTGATTGAGAATAACAGATGGATAACGGGACTGTTTTTATCTAAGAGTATAACTAATTCTCATATACGTTTTGCTATCAAAAATATGTATGACACCATATTTAAAAAGAAGAAAATAAATATTGGTTGTGGCAACAACGAATTTAAGTTCAGTTGTCAAAAAATCTTGATCTCGCTTGGTTCGTCTTGTTTGTTGTATCAATTTGTGTGTGTCAATTATCAATTAACCCTCGTTTATAATGCCCCGTTATTAATTAAAAAGCAGTGGCGTATGCTGATATTATCGATGTGCAATATTTAGTGCGTGTGAAGTATGGCTGCTGGCGGTGAAGATCTGTGGCGCGAGTGCGCGGCTTGGTTAACGAGATGTGGGCTGCTCCGTCCCGATCAAAAGGCGAATTGGGAGACTAGCACCATCCACGACTTGGCGTATACCTTGCGCGATGGCGTGCTGCTTTGTAACTTACTCAACGAGCTCGACCCGGGCTGCATCGACATGAAGGAAGTCAACCAGCGGCCTCAGATGGCGCAGGTACTGCTACCGTGACCTTCACTCTAATTTCCACAACCGCATTCATTTCTGACTACAATAACGCTAAACTGTACCCAATTTTATCGCCTATAACATTAATTGCATAATTCTATGTTTTTGGCCATTGTAATTTTTTTATATTTATTAGTTTTATATTCACGACAATACGTCTCGTACGAAGTAGTGTTTTCAATTCTAATAGGATGCTATATCCTTCTACTTGTATCAAATCGTTTTTATAACTGTATAGTGGAAGGATGTTGTAGTGTTGTGTTTAATTATGCATGCGGTGAGTGAATAGTACATAATATAATGCCATTGATGCGTGTGGATTGGACCCAGTGGCTGCTATGAATATGTGTATTATGTCCATATGTTATCTGCATTGTATAGTTGTTATGAATGAGTTCTCCACTGGTATTGTGCAGGACTTTCGATTCAATAAAAATAACATGTAATGCTTTTCTGTTATCAACAATTTTGGTGTCACAGCATTACAACAGTATGTTGTAACTTTAGATAACAAGCAAGATAGTTCTTATACAACTAGTTATTTATCAATAGCTAGTTCAGTTAGAAAAGTTTTAAGAACAATAGATTAACAACATGCATACACACAGGATAAACAAAAAATATGAATGATTTAACATATAACATAATATATATTTGTCAGCTGTAACTCAGTCATCACCACTGTAAAATATTGTAACATGATCTTTTATGACATATTAGATTGTTTGCTGTCTAGTTAAATCTTATAATTTTTCTGTATTTAACATTCCTATTCAAGCCCTTAAAATGACAATAGCACATGGTGCATATTAATTCAAAAATTTTTATTTATGTAATACAGTTAATTGAGTTTAATTTTTAAAGCCCTTTATTTAATAGCATTTTCCATTGGTTACACAGTTCCTGTCTATGCGCAACATTAAAGTATTCCTGAGGACATGCCATGAAGACTTTGAATTGCGTGAGACGGACCTCTTTGACCCATCCATGTTGTTTGACCTCTCCAACTTCCACCGTGTGCTGTGCACCCTCGCCAAACTCAGCCAGTGTCCTAAAGCACTGGCTAAGAATATCAAGTGAGTATCAATTATCCACTCATTATAATTAAATCAAATCTTCAAAAAAAGGAAGCTGTATGCTTTTGTTTGTATGAAAAATCTGTCTCCTAGTTCTGTGGTAGACCTGAAGAAGTGGTCAGTCATTTTGCAACATTTGTAAATGGCAGTAAACATCTTGTTCGGTATAAGTTTCGGCCGAGTTTCGGCCAAAAATCAAGTTTAGGCGGCAGTTTCGGTTTCGGGCAAAATTGGCCCTGTTCGGGAATTTTCGTGCGCCGTTCGGATAGCTCTGTAGCAACAAAACTTAGTCAGTGCATTGGTGTTTTCATTTCATGTCCTAATTAATGCAGATCAATGGGTAAAATGCACTAAATTTTATTAAGGAATTTTAAACTTGACTATGTGACTTTCGGTTTCGGTCGAAACTGAAGCCACGGCCGAATATTCCGTTTCGGTTTTGGCCTGAAAACAAGTTTCGGTTGGACTCTAGTGATTATGTTCTTTGTTCTACAATCTATTTTCAATGTCATAATTTATGATGTTCTAACAAGATTAGCACAATTTAAGAAGCAATGTTATCGAATTCGACTTGAAATGCTACTCGTACCTGAATCATCTTGCTGGCTGAAAGTATAACATGACCTCTCTTGATGAACCAGCCTAATTCAACACTAAATAATCTATGTGAGTTGTGTTCCATAACCATGTTGTTATGCATAACAAATGTTTCCTTCCTTCCCTTACCATGCCACAATATACTGAGCATATTTTCCTTATCAAGATAATGAGATTCCAGCATTGTTTTTAAATATTCATGTTTGCATAAAGATGCCAAATAATTTTAACGTAACATTTCGCCATTGCGCGTTATGTTGTTTTTCTTTATTGTAACTACATCTATGATTTAATTTTCCTTATCGCTCCAGAAATCTCCCACAATAAGACTGAAAAATTGGAGACCCTTTATTTTTTGAAGTCATTTATTTATAGAAAATAAATCTGGAAATTGTATGCGAAAAAAAACTAGAAAGACGTTTTGATCGTTAGCTAATACGCCCACTCAATACCCCGAGGGCACCGCTGAGTAGGCGAAATAACAGATTGTTTATACAGAAAGGCTCTAATTGTTTTGTTGAACATTTCGTTTACCACACTGATATTTCTTTCCCTTTATATTAAACAGCCAGAAATACCACCCTTGAGCCGCGTCTAAAAACGGATCGCAAACAATGTGTGTGAACATAAACACACTTGCCCCGTCAAAACATTGTAGGCGCTTATAAAATTTTCAGTGATCCAACACAGGCGGCTCTAAAATACAAGCGTGACATTTAGAACTCGCGACTAACTTGAAAATAGATAAACCTGACATGTTGACCCATTATAAAGCAGGCAATGTTATCTGAGCTAGATCCACTCTGAGGTTCAGCTTGACTGCACAAACTCCAACTTATTCTCTAGAGTAGATTAGAATCGGAATCTATAATTTGAGATCGAAGTGAGTTCAAGTCAATATTTGTTTTCAGGCCGTTCTCCGCACACAGAACACAGTCAGAGGAAGACATCTACAAAGATCTGCAATCTGCGTAAGTACTTCTATGTATTCAACTTGTTATTTTACTGCCATTGACAAAACATACTAATCCTATGTAAGTTTGATTGATGCCTGCTCTACGAAGATACAACAACAGGAAGCCTAATAGATATACCAATAGAATCAGCGCGTGTTGTTATTTTGAATATTACATTTCTGTCCGACCAGTAAAGCAGTATTCTAGAAATCTTAATAACTAGTTGGTACTTGCAGTATTTTCACATTGATATGGCTCTAAGTGAGGCTTAAAGCACATTGCGGGAAACGAAATAGCCTAATACTCCGATGATGGTCTAAGAATTTTATGCTATTTTAGACGCTTTATGCCTTTGATTCACTGATTTATTTTGTTTATACTAATTTGAGGTCACAAAATGTTCTTTATCGATATTTCGCTGTTATGACATAAGCTAAAAACTTAGTAGACATCACAGTATTGTTTCAATTTAGCTCAGCTCTGCCGGCAGATGCACATCAATAGAAGTATGACTCGAGAGACAGAAGTTAAATATAATTGATAGTATTTGAATGATACACAAGAGTGATAGAGTTATAGTTGAAAGCAGATACAGTGACAGGTACAGACAAGGTTACGTTGTAGTAGCGCGAGTTCGATGGAGGCCACGTACGCGCCGGAGAGTCCGGTGGCCAACCCCGCGAGCGAGGCGCCCTGGGTGCAGTTCACTATCCCCAGCGCCTCCTGCGAGGACCGCGTCGAAGAGATATACGAGGACCTGTGCTACGTCAAGTTCACCTCCGCGATGCCCGAGGTGGCTCACCCTCATATACCCACTCTGTGCTCGTCGATTTGAATCGGCACAGACTTGATCAGCAACTGTACCAAGCTTCAATTATAAAAGAAAATGGTTATAGTTAATCAGAGATATTGCAAGCATTCTCTTGACAATCATCTCTAATATTGACACCTGTATATATATAATACTGACATCCAGTATAAATCCTTCTTTCCATTAGAAGTATTTGACTTGGGAAATCTGTTAGTGACCTTATGTTGATTCCGGTCGACGAGTGCGGAGTGATAGGTGCAAATAAACGCTTGGTACACGGCAACGCTTCACGCCTCCCATTGTATATACGCATACGCGCCGCATGGTGTGTTATAATTATACACTTGTTCATATACTCTTAACATTGTATAATACAACTTGTTGAACGTTCGATGCGATGTAAAACAAACTGATAAAATATAAGACGTTCACGGAATATACGTTCGAAGAAATACGACGTTCACGGAATAGACGTTCGAAGAAATAGACATAAGATTAAACTGGACGTAACAGGAACTGGACCTAAGAGACCGAAGGGATAATGATGAGTTCGATCGCGTAGTACACGAGACGCTTTACGAATAGTGCGATATAAAACTTCGAAAACGTGAATAAAAGATAAACAGACGTTAGTATAATATTGTATTTCGTATCCTCATGGCTCCGTTTGAGATGATCATTTTCTTTGGATTTAGGTCAGGGACAGGCTTCCAATATGTCAATTATATCGACCTTGTATATCTAACATAGTAAGGACGTGTTTTGGCGACCACTCACTAACCGACATGCAAAATACGAAGGTTAATTAATCGCCACAAAACCATTTACATATGCTTAGGTACAAAAATAACAACACGGGAGCATGCAATCGAGCCATGAAACGAGGAAACTGCGCGTAAACCGCACTCGAAGGTAATTTGTTAAGATTGTTACTACAATTAAACTGTTGTAACGCGTTAACTAATCGAGGTAACCAATATTGTAACATGTAACTCATGTCATATGTACCACCCACCGACCGGCGCGGCGTATATACACGCGGCGCAATTCCTGACCGTTGCTAATGATATACCCACATAATTTACGTACGTGCAAGTTCTTCGAAGCAAATTTCTACGAGTTATAATGAAAGTTATAAGTGAATTGTTGTATAGTGCTTAGTCTATTGGTTTTTGAAATAAAAACCTGATATTATATTATTAGAAGCTCCCGCGGTACCGAGATTAGCAATTACATTTTTTTCATCCCGCGATTGTAACAAAAATTCAAGAAAATAATTATATATATAATTAATTCACTGCCGAAAAATTCAAGCCGTTTACTCTATTTCCCGATAGATATAATCCCGGTCTTTTCAAATCGCGAGTGAATCGGTTTCTTCTAGGCAAGCGTGCCACATCCTAAACCGCATCTAAGCTTAAGATCAGGCGAGTTGAGGTAAAGCTATAAAAAAAAAATTAAGTATATAATTAACTTATACAGGGGTAGGCACTCGAAGTGTTACCAACTTTAAGTTGCTATAGCAACCAAACTGTTTACAATATAGCGCCCATTTTTTCACAGTCGTAAGTCTATTGTATTGTTCCTAAACATACAGAAGCTCATTGTTTTTCGTCGCTGCTAAAAAAAGTTATCCAGATGGAATTCAAACGCCACAGTGTCATTACTTTGTATTTGGCTGGAAAATCGCAACCAGCCATTGTTAATGCGCTACGACATTTACATCTGAATAAAATGTTTATGTATCGGACCATCACGCGTTACAATGATACGGGTAGCATCAAGAAACGCCATGGAGGTGGACATCCAACAACAACAACATCATCATAAATGGTTCGAAAGGTAAAGGCTAGAATTGAACGAAATCCACGACAAAGCGCAGTTACATTGGCGAAAAGTCCTAATGTATCTGCCCGGAGCATAGGACGCATATTAAAAAATAAACTACAACTGAAGCCTTACAAAATACAAAAAGTGCAAGACTTGACTCTTACACAAAAGGCAGTTCGCCTAGAAAGAGCTAAGGAGTTAAAGCAGTTGCACGTTGATAGCAAGCTTGAAAATTTGGTATTTTCCGATGAAAAAATTTTTACGGTTCAGCAATATGTGAACAAACAAAATTATCGCGTATGGTTAAAGTCTAAATCAAACGACAATTTAGACCAACGAATTGCTCTGCGAAAGCAAGCACCAGCATCAGTGATGGTTTGGGCCGCGGTAACTGCTACGGGACGTTCACCTCTCGTTTTCATTGAGCAGGGTGCAAAGATAAACCAGCAAATCTACCGTAAAAAGATTTTAAACGATGCTTTGTTACCTTGGGCACGTAAGAAATTCGGTAGAAACCATTGGACGTTTCAGCAAGACTCGGCACCATCCCACAAAGCCCGTGAACCCCAATTTTTTTTTTTAACGCCTTAAATTCTCGCTCTTCGCCGAGAATGGAACAAAATAACAGCAGACCACATTCGTGCAGCGTGTGAAGCCTTCTCGGACAGACTCGATGCTGTCATCCGCGCTAAAGGTGGCCACATCGAACAATATTTTATTCTTTTTAATTTTTAATGTTTTTTTTTTTTGTATATTGAAGTTTATAAATAAAAAGAAACAAAATTGTCAAAATTACAGCATTTTGAATTGGTAACACTTCGAGTGCCGACCCCTGTAATTATATGCTGTGCGAATTTGATTTTGGTTAAAAATGATACATTAATGCTTCAATCTTTCAAACAAAAATGTTTACTTCAAATCATTTAAGCCGCCATCTCCGAAAACTCAGGTAACAATCATTAAAAAATGAAACTACTTTGAAATGCTGACTGTTGGCAAAATTATTACATACATTAAATTTCGAGCGTACGTATTTTATTACTGGCGTTCATATCATAAATTGTCATTTGATGGTGGGTCGTCATATTGAAATAATTGTCTTCTGCTCCATTACAAGTTGTATAGGATGAAACACACAAGACGTCCCCCCTCAATTATAATCAATTCCATTCATAAGTTGGCTTGCATCACTATACATACACATAATATATATATATATATATACACATAAGCAACATAGGGCGTTGTGTGTGTAAATACATGATAAGATGTTCTGTTTCATGACTCTATCAAAGGTTTGAGTTTTGAGACATATAGAGAGTGAGCTATATGGTTTACTTTCTATTGTGTATGATTCATTTAAACGTAAAATATGATAAAAACCTAAAAATATTTTTGTGGTAGTTGTGGTTGTAAATCCCGTTAGATATGTCTTTTATAACCAAAGGCAATTGTAATGCGTTAAAGAGCGAAAGAGAGATGCGTGTTTTGTACACGTACCTACTAAGTACTCAATATGAATCTCAAAAAACTGAGGTTTTTTATTCGTCACAATCTTTCGTCGTCAAAATTCTTTCTATTATTATTTATTTATTTTTCGTTTGAAACGACTTACTTCACAAGTAGTCGTACAATTATATTTAAAACGGTCTGCTAGTAGTAAACAATAACCGAACAATTAGCTCGCTAATTAAAGTCGCTACTTTTGTTTGCTAAAGTGTTATTTGTTTTTAAATGAATAGTTCGTGTTCAACTCTGTCTATTTTGTAACTGTAAAACGCATTCGTCTCTACATGCGCGTGATTAGCCGATAATCAATCTCCGAGACTTAACCAGTGACATATTTCTTATTACTTGAGATAACGGCAAATGTCTGACGTGCACAACCGTTGACGCAATCTTTTTCTCAAAACTGTGCCATTGAAGTAGTCCATTGTATACAATTTCTCCTCGTGAATACTCGTACTGATAAACGGGTTAGATAAGCAAGGACCGCGAGCTAAATAGCGTTTTTCTTGAAATCGACACTTTCTTCGACATTTTTGGTGAATATATTGTTTTCTTTTTAAAAAAACAACGCGATTTCTAGCAAATGTATACATCTTATAGTGTCACAAAACCCTATGAATACTTCACAATTACTGGAGTCGTAAATACTAATTTAGTTTAAGATGTTGTATGCTTTACCAGTAATACAAATATAGCTATTTTCAATTTAACCATCTTATTCATCTAAAAAGCTCCGATAGCTTTCGGAACTGGAAAAGTTATTGTGCACGGAAGTAGCGATTTTCCTAAAAGTTGGATTAGAATATTTGTAGGTTTCAGACAATTTGATATCTTTACTAAAATAATCGTCTTCCTTTAAATTTATAGATAACTACAACATCACTTTATCCGTCACGTCTTTACCAAGACTGGGCCCTTATTCACTGTGAACATTTTATCACGTAACGCAGGAGCGGTTTTTTAAGCGTGTACATTCACGTGTAACGGTATTAACTAAGCCAATGTCAAATATTGCATTGTGCCGAGTCACTAATCGCATTCGTTTTGAATCATCCGACGACGTTACAATCCGAATAACGTTTTCAGACAGAAATCTCGTAGTTCGTTAGAGAATTAGGGCCCTGGTCCTTATATAAATATTTTATTAACGACATCGTTATACAAAGTCTGCCCTAAACTTTCAAGGATGTCCGGCAACTCCCTCTTCGATATGTTGAAGTTAAATGTAGATTAACGAGGAGCATGACCTTTACCCGGTTGCAAACTATGAATAAGTAAAAGTCCTCGCGTAGGTGCTTCGCGAAGGGACGGACAAGCCGCCCTAATTCACGCACATCCCACTCACTATACACATAGATTATAAGGAAGATCTATTGTATAGGAACGTATAGGTTCGGCCTTCTAATCGCGACTCTCTGTATCTCTACATCGTGGAAATGTTTTGCACTTCCCACAATATGAGGTCAAGATAAGGATACACTTCTAATTATACTCTTAGTAGGTTTCTCAACAGAAACTGACATATTTTGTATATAAAAGAGTACCTAAGGCCTGACTGACTGATCATTTGCAAGAAATTAACGTAGATGTGAAATTTGGAGGGTGTTTTTATTATAAAGTTTAGGGGTGTACTAAGATACAATTTTTGAAAGGTTCTAAGTTTGAAATTTTATTATATTTTGTCGAGGGCAATGCCACGGGTGAGAGCTGCTAGTGTTAGATAGTCGTATAACTCTACTTAGAAATAATTAATTACACTGAAAAAACTACTATTACATACTAAAAACTATGAAATGCTGCTATATATATATATATATATATACCTAGCAAAGCTTCTCTACCTTGTGTTTCACTAGATTTTAATAATTGAATACGGATACAATCTGAGAGTTGATATACCTATACTTGTAGTGTAGTTGCTCTCGGTTCGTAACGCATGTGAAATGTACTAACACTGATTACTGGTAATTGGATCGCCGCTCTGGAATGCGGCTCCCTTTCCCGTTGCATAAATAAAGTGTACCGCGTGTGATTCGCACTCCAACTACCTACATCGATTCCACACATTTGCCGGTAAATTTAGATTGTTTGCTAAATCCGCACGTGTTTTTAACCCCCGCCCGACGCAAAAAGTCGTAATAAGTTAGAACGCTATGTGTGTGTCTAAATCAAAATCGCTACAGCTGTTCAGATCTTTTGTTAGCTGCGGTAAACAGACGCATAATGAGGGGGTTTTACTTATTTATTTCATATAATTGAACTTGTTTCTTTCGCTTACTTAGTTTTCTGTACAAAATATCATAAGGCCGCCATCGAAAATCTAATTACATGCTAGTTTTTCAGTAATCGTATGTACTTTCTGATTTTCCAAAGTACATCTACTCTACAATATTTAGGTAGATAGGTACTTATAAAGAATACATTTAGTATTTATAAGTTTGGTCGTTACTGGAATAAAGGCCTTCCTTCAGCTTTTTTATCTATATAGCTGTGACCGAGCAGACAAATACCTAGCGAGGCACGTCCCACTCCCAATTTCGGCAGATACCAAGAAATGACGAGCCAATTTAGGTCGACAATTTACGAGTAAGTTGTCCGCTTGTTTCTATAATTCGCATTAGCACGACGACGCGATGGTTCTCTCCTGACTCTATTCTAACTAACTTTATCGAAACAACCGTGACACATTTTAATTATTTTATCTGAATCGACTATACGTTAAATATCGCTAGATTAAATTCTCGACGCGTTTCCAGACTGTCATCGTCTTTTCATCACCAGTGATGCGTGAATACTTAAATACACCACGTCGATGCTCTTCTGTCTAGCTGTTTGTTTGGCAGAATAGCGAAATTAATTCTTTGAAATTGTAGCTGTATTAAAAAAT
Organism: Ligdia adustata; assembly: GCA_947049295.1. Taxonomy (NCBI): domain Eukaryota; kingdom Metazoa; phylum Arthropoda; class Insecta; order Lepidoptera; family Geometridae; genus Ligdia; species Ligdia adustata. Next base: position 15,371,122 of record OX346216.1, read on the forward strand.
TGCAGAATGATGAGATTTTTGAGAGAGAGAGACTTGCGTTCCGTCCATTCCCGATAGTATCGCCATACCAAAATATAGATAAGTGCGTAATAGGCTTTCGACGCTAAATGTTTTCAAAGGACCTTTGATCTATTTCGAGAATATTATCACACGCTTTAGATTTCCTGAACAAGGCCAGATGGGCGAAGTTGTTAACATAAAACACCCGGTAATTGAATACTTTGTGGTGTGGGCGCGGACGTACAATAACTACGTATTATTCTATGACAAGGGGCTGTCTCGGCTCGGGATAATAATCTGTTGTTTTCCTTTACGGGTATTGTTTATTGAGCTGTCGAGATTTATGTTTTGTCATATGATGCTATAACGTATGTATGTAATTTGATCATAGCTTCAGAATTTTCCTTATCAACGAGAGATTATTTATATGTTTTCTCTATAAATATGAAAAATGATGCGTGTATCGATGTCTATGAAAGAATATGACAATATACATTATTTTTTGCTCTTGTGAAGATCTGTGTAGAGATAAAAATCGATCTTATCTATTAGTTCTCTTAAAGTTCAAAGTTTCGCATATAACGAATTCGTAAATTTTATTCACAATAACTACTCAGTAATTGCAGATGGAATCAGGCGTTACTTTGCGGATATCCTTTTAAAAAAAGATGGTATATAAAGAATATCTAGTATTTTGTTTGAAACCACTAGATATACTGTATAGATCATCTTATTAACTACTCAGTAGTCCTCAACCGCCTTCCAGGTAGAGGATACAAACAAGTGATAGGTTGTCGTGTACCGAGCGCAATGCGATTACGGATTTGTATTGTTTTATCATCAATAATTAGTGTTGATACGCTTTCGATACGTCAGCCAGCATGACTAGTTAGAAGAGGGGTTAGCTGGAATTTATGCACACGTTATATGAACTATACGTATTTGATTGCTATTTGTATGACAATTTGAAAAGGCGTCTTAACCGGAGCCGATGCTTTTTATTTGTCGTCGTACAAAAAGCTGTCGAAGACGCATTCATCAGCGTTTTCAGCAAACTCCTAATTTACCGTATTTCGCTTAGTTTGGCCTTAGACGTAGGCAGTTCTTTTTATAGCTATATATATTTTCATTGTTACAGTAGTTTTAGTAGTTTAGTGTGTTGACGCCTAGTTTTGAACGTTACTTGTTTAGTTCGGTTGGTAAATTGTGAGTTTCAGCTTAATACGAGTACATAATGGTCCTCCGTTTCGTGAATATATTTTCATTACTGTTTTTTATATGACTTTTATTTTGTTTATTTTTGGTAGCTTTATGCATGCCGCCAAAATGTTACACTATTTTGGTTAAAACACAGGTTCAGTGCCGTCAATTACACAAGACACTATTACACACTGTTATTTAAACAATATTGTAAACGGTCCACGCCTGCTTAGTCAAAATTGTTAACATTTTGCTGGACGGCGTTTCCACATGAAATGTAAATATCCGTCGAGACATGTACGTTGGTCCAGTGCAAGAGTTGATAATCTTACTTGAAAAAAGACTAGCTCACAATTTGACACTGGGTATTTGTTGATTGCGAAATTGTCTTATATGCGTAATCTCCCCAAAGCCTATTTCAAAGCTTGAAGAGACTGTCCAAATCGTGTCAATAGCATGAGGGTTGCAGAATCATGCTAGTACCTACTACCAAAGCTAAGTTATATAATTGCACTGTGCCACCGTAGTGTGTGCGGTTGGTTGTGGAAGCGCCGTTGTAACGTGTTGCGTGCGCGCACAGCGACGTCGCCGCGCCGGCGCAGCACGCCGAGTACGCGAGCTACTGCGCGCGCCTGCACGACGAGGAGATCTACCACGACCTGTGCGCGGTGAAGGCGTCTGCGCGCGACCCGCCGCTGCCGCACAACCACAGACAAACGCAGCCTGTACGCTCGGTTTGAATGTTCTTTTTTTTCTTTTCTTTTTTTGACTGTACAGTTTTCTTGTGTTTGTGTGTTTCGTCGTGGATGCGAGAAATAATTTGCTGATTCCGCGAACTGTTGTTTTGTTTACCGGAAAAGTATGTATAAGTAATTTTGTGCTTGCGCGTGTTGTCATCAACATCTCTGACGCTTTATGTTGAAGATTATCATCGGAGAGCGATGGCTTTCATCTGATCTCAAACGTCGCGAGATTGTAGTTTAAAATTCCCAGGTCGCCTGCCTAGTGTCTCTATCAAGAGATCTGTGCGAATAAGTCACACACATAGTAACAATTTGCGAGTATTTTCACACTTGTCCGTGCAGATTCGCGTTGGTGGACGCTGTCACTCGAATTGGTTAGAATCAGACCTTAACTTCATTGGCGTAAAGGTGATAATGATGTCACAAAGTTAGAATACGTGTGACATTGTTATTCTAGTCTCTTTGTTTTTAACCAGTGTAAACTGATACGGCGGCATTAAAACAGCTCTCTCTTCAGCAGTGTGGTAGACATGAAAAATGCGATTGAAAGAAAAGCCGCTGAAGATTGGTCGTAGCGTGATTTTCGCGAGCATTTTCCCCGAGCCAAACTTCATATCGCAGGCGAGTTCTGAAATACTTACACTGCGGTGATGGTCCCTGCACATATTGAAAAAAAGTACAATATCACATGTTCATTGTCTTTACTCAGGCATCTAGTAGAGAAATAGAGCCAATAAGATTGCCGAAATATTTTGGTAAACTTCAGTCACAGTCATCATGTCAGGATAAACATATTGGTGGGGTTGTTACACTGTAAATAAGATGCAAATCAATGTAAATACGCGCACTTATTTCCCGATGTATCATGCGAAACTAGTCAGCCGTGTGAGATCGACAGATTACCGCGTGTAAGTAGAGAAACAGTGAATAGCTATATTGATTGCGGCGTCTGCATCTGCAATACCAGGCCATCAATTGTTACGACGGAATTCTACATGAAATGTGTTTCGTAGAAATGTTCACGGCCGACTTGTCGAATTGAACAAGATTCTGATGATTGCAAGTTGTGCGACGAGAGTTACGTGGACGAGTTGCCGTTTAGTGTTTTCTGTATCATACGAATGTAATTTAGTAACAAATGTATTGATTGATTGAAAATACTATGATTCATTACTTAATATATAAAAAACTGAGTACGAGTAACTAATCGATTTGGCAAACGAAGTAGGTATCTGCATTTGATTGTTATTGACCTTACATTTGTATATACTAAAAGCATGTGCACATGAATGGTCATTTTAACATACGAATGGACATACTTATTCTCCTGACCATGACTGACACGATGTTAGGCTAATCAATCATGCAGCTATTATAAAGTTATGATTACCACAGTCGGTATACATTGCCAAATGATTATCAAGGATCTATCGCACGAACGTCTAGCGCGTTTTCAGTCCGCAGTCTTTGCATCAACTGCGCGACATTTGCACAAGTAAAAGTTTCGCCGTTCCGGACATCGAATGAATTATTCATGGGCCTATTATTTCTCGGACCACGATTTATTTTTCACCGGTAGTTATTAGTTTGCTATCACACTTTTTACTAAATGTTTTTCGTAGATTATTGGTGTAGAATGGTCATTTTTGTCTTGCTGTTTATGCGCTTACGCTTCTATTTCTATTTTTTTCGCATGACATTCTAATTTGAAATTGTTCTCGATTGTTTTCAGTTGGCAACGTCATCGCACAGCTTAGAGAAGAGAGACTATGTTATAAGAGAACTAGTAGACACAGAATGTAACTATGTCGATGTGTTGAGTAAAATTATCAAATACTTCCTGAGGCCACTGATACCGCATCTGAAGCAGCAGGATCTTCACGTCATATTCTTTGGCATCAAGGTAAGCGTATTCATTATCATACAATATATTAATTTTTACTGAAGTATTTCATCAAATTACGTTCAATCTAGGGTTTTCATTCGTCTTCGCCCGCGTATTGATCCTTCGTTTTATTTCAAAATAAGCAACCAAAAAAATAAATATTAATCTTTGAATAATTCAAAATCATTTCTATTGTATAAACACTGACCCTTAAAAGAGAACACAAAATGGATTATTAGTGTGTAATAGTTTCGATAGCCTCTTGCGAAAAAAAAAGCTGAAACAACAATCTAATTTGATATAACTATTCAGACCAGTCTAAGTCCATTCGCTACGATATTTCAATTTAGGAAATCTAGGCTGTTGTCTAAATAGCGCGATGGTTACCCAACTATATAATCCATTTAGTTATAGTTTGTAACTCCGTAATGCACCATCGTGACTCACTATTCTGAATTTTGGTTCAATTCCTGGAGTTATTGACGAGCGAGCGAAGCGTGTCTGCTTCGAGGTCGTAGTTTTCATCCAATCTTGACGGAGCTTTGCGATTTTTTATAATGCTTTAGTGATCGTAAATTTCCGTTAGGGAGGTATTTCACCCGAAAAAGAAGGATGTTTCGTTTGAAAATGCAAAAACATTCATTGACTTTATTGTTCTTGGAACAAGTTCCAAAAAATACTATGGCAATAGAATCGAAAAAATACAAAAACACGAGTCGAAGATGTTTATCGTATCCGTGGCAGCTGGTAAGGAAGTTATTTGAGAAGGTAATAAGTTGGTACAGTTTGCGTGAAGTAATTTTTGGGATTTTGGAATGATGAATTATTGTGAAATATTACCGTTCTACAAGCAGTGTACGTCGCAAGCACAACTTTTTTGCAACTTATTTCGATGAATATTCCACGTTTCTTGAGGCAGATATGTTTTGCTCGCTCAATATATGACATACGACTTAATAGCTTATTTTAGCAACGAGTTCCGGTTGCAACACTATGACCTTCATTGTCTCATAGGAACTGCACGAGATTCACGTGGGTCTGCTGCGGCAGTTGAAGCTTGCCACCGAGGCGTGCGTGCCGGGCAGCGGCGTGCCAAGACTGTCCGACGTGTTCCTGACGTGGCGCGAGCGACTGCTGCTGTACGGCGACTACTGCTCCAACCTCACGCACGCGCAGGACACACTGAAGACGCTTGAGCAGCGCGACGCTACCGTCAGCAAGCAACTCGCGGTGAGCTTCCATAATTCCATACCATCACCGCTATTTGTGCAAATGCTGAGTCCTGCATTGACAACCCGCTTCTTTCGCTTGTAGCCACCCCAGCTCTCAAAGAAGCGCAGGCCTACCCTGACACAGCTGCTCCAGCGACGATGACCGATCTAACTAAGAGTTTTCCCGTGATCGAGTGATGTTGTTGGCGAACCGATTTCCCTATTTTCTAATCCTGTTGAGACTTAGGTCTTCCCCCATGCAATCTCTAAACAAAGGGCCGTTTGTAGACTTGTTTAATTTTATTTATCGAAAAGGTGGATTAACAGCTTTTGCCAATTACAACAAACTGTTTGTTATGCTTGACATTGAAGTGTGCGTGTTGTTACAGAAATGTCAGAAAGAGCACAGCGACGGTCGCATCCAGCTGCGCGACATCCTGTCGGTGCCGATGCAGCGGGTGCTCAAGTACCACTTGTTACTAGACAAACTTGTCCACGAGACGCAACCGGTGAGCAATCACCTTCTTCTCTATCATAACTAAGAAGGTTTACAACGGAGCTATTGCTGGAAAAACAAAGTTAATACGAGTGTAATAAACATAATGGGGAATAAGAAGATCGGACTACGTTTTTTTTTCCCATTCTGTACTTTCAAGCAATCTCAGTGAATTATTTACGAATGCTAGGCCTTGAAAGAACATTGGTATGGCTATGGCCTATACTCTACTACCCTTTTATAGGAGAGTTCCATTACTCGCGATGGAACGCCGTGGGTTTATGAGTTGATACGTAATAAGTGTGCGTATGTATATATATATATATATATATGTATATGTGAATGTGTACAGAACCACGAAGAGTTCCGCGGCCTGGAGCGCGCCAAGGAGGCGATGGTGGACGTCGCGCAGTACATCAACGAGGTCAAGCGAGACTCGGAGGTGCTCGCGCTACTCGCCAAAGTACAGGTAACTATGGTTCCTAGAAACTAGAACTAGAATCAATCTGTGACACTAGGTTTATGTACAGGTATGGTTTGGTTCTTCATTTTACAACTTACTTTCACTGTTGCAAATGGGAAAACCTATTGTCTCCTTATATACTACTAGCTGTGCTCCGCGGTTTCACCCGCGTAGTTCCTCATTAGATTACCGAGATAACCCAATGGAGAACTACTTTTTTGAAGTAGGTTAAAGGCATCCTATTTCCTTTCCCGAGGTCCAATTTACCTGTGTACCAAATTTCATACAGATCAATTTAGTGGTTTTGGCGTGAAAGCGAGACAGACAGACAGACAGAGTTACTTTCGTAATTTATTATGTTATACCTATATATACTTAGGATATACTCAGCCATTGAATTCTAAATCGAAACCAATATTTTAGGTGATGTGCTGACGCCATAATGTATTAGATTTCATTCGTCGTAGGGGACGATCAAACCTGCATTGGTGGCCTACTAGGCGTATACGAGTAATGTGTTGAAAGTTAATATCGGCATTAACAACCGACTCAAATGTGATGGCCATAGTAATGATGCACCGTATATTAATATTTTATTGTTTCACGGCCGTATATTATGCGATATCACACGACCTTCCTTCTTATTACGTTATGTTTAAGTTTTATGTGTACAGCCGTTTTATACTTGTCAAAGTGGTATTCAAACTTTGTGTGTAACATCCAGGATTTGGTATGATTTTTACACGGCTCTTTGAAACATTGTTATGTTTGTAGAGTTCATGTAAATATCTTGTTTCTTTATGTATGCGGATTTATATTCTCATTACGTAAAAAATCAAACAAGAGCGAGCCGGTTTCGTGGACGAAGGATTCCGTACATTATTAACAACAACCAACAGAATCATACAACATTAGTTCAAGTTTCTTCTAGAGCAAGAAACGGCCAAAAAATCACATTTGTTGTATGGGAGCCCCTCTTACATACTCATATTATTCTGATTTTAGTATTTGTCGTTATAGCCGCAACAGAAATATATCATCTCTGAAAATTTTAACTGTATAGTTATCACGGTTCATGATATACAGCCCGGTGACATACACGCGAACGGTCAGCGAAGTCTTAGTAATAGGATCCCGTTTATGTCCTTTGGGTACGAAACTCTAAAAATCGTGTATCGGCGGGGAGCCGAGTTTATTACTAGGTTCAAATTGCGGGTTTTCTTGATGTGTCCATTGGAGTGTACATTTTTATAAACCGACTGTGAGAGAAGGAGGGTTATATTTTTCGAGTATACGTATGTATGTATATTTCTATGGCACGCCCTGGAGCCTAAACGGCTTATCGTATTTTTATGTGAGTAGTGTCAATAGATTTGCCTTGGTCGCGAGAGTGACATTGGGTACATCAAAATTTAATAATTGAAATTAAGGATGATACACAGGTTTAACAATTTAGCAGTCGGGTTTTTTAGAACTATCTTCTAACCACTTGTTATTAATTATATATGATACTAGCGCGTGGGTACGTATAAAGTAAATTAATAATAATGATATGAATGAAGAACCGCTCGACCGATCTCGTGCAAACTTCACATAAACCATCTACTAAATAGTCCGAACAAAGCCTAAACATTTGGTTTGGATAGATGAGCCCGTTCTTGACTTATAAAATTACAACGAAAAATGGCATTGATTTTAATATATATTGATTGATGATATTTTGATGCTTCCATGTACCAGGAGAGCATAATAGACTGGGACGGCGGCGCGCTGGGCGCGGGTGGCGCTGCGCTCGCCGCCTACGGCCGCCTGCTGCTTGACGGAGAGCTCAAGGTGAAGGCGCACGAGGACCAGAAGGTGCGCGTGCGGTACGTCTTCGTCTTCGACAAGCTCATGCTGCTCTGCAAACCTGTCAAGGTAATGACAACGCTATTGTACAGGTTGCTGCACGATATACCTACAACGTCAACGCCTTCCTATTGGTTCATTGGTTCAGTATATCTGCTACACTTATACATCATTCATTTATAGTAAATCAGTGTTAGAACGACTTTCATTGGGTTTGTTTCGTACATTAACTTCGCACTCATAAGAATATACTAACTTATAATAAGTTTAGCATAAAGCTTTTATGATAGTACAAGTACTGTTTTCAGTTGCACATGTATCAAGCTATGACAATGTCACTAAGGCTGACCACAACACACAGGTCAGCTGCAAAGGACACAGACAGAAGCGGTTTCGGGGTTCCGGCAAAAATGAAATATATATACAATGGAAGCTGGTTCTCTTTGCTTTCAAGAAATATAGACTTTGTCAGGATCGGTATCGGCACTTTATATAAATTATATGTTGTGAAAATATGTTTATGTGACCATCGCGCAAAGCCAAAACCATTTAAATTAACAATTAACTGTAAAAAAATTCAAACGACGTTTTGTTTCCGTTGTCATGATAATGTTTTTTTTCTTCTTTCTTGTATTGTACCAGTTCTCAATTTCTTATTATAATGATGCATATAACCAGAGAATACGTTGAAGTATTACCGCGTACGCTGAAATAATGGCGTCTTCTTCATCTGTGTACCTATTTATTGCAAAACCAGTGATTGAAAAAAGAAACCAAAGAGTATGATACTCTCTAAGCAGTTTTAGATGGAGTTTTACACTAATAATAAACTAAATCTTATTGCCACGCATCACATTACGTTTTACAAGTTTTACTACATAACTGTCAAAACTGTATGTACCTCTAACGTGATACAAAAAAATAAACAATGTATTTAAGAGACATAATTTATGTATAAATTGGTGGCTACTAACATGAATTATCTATGAATTCATTGCTGTACAACATTAGACGTACAATTGTAAGACTTAACAATGACTTCAACTGTTTCGAAGTGTCAAGAGTAGTGTTGGGTTGAATGACACAAATCATAGTTTAAAGATATCGAATAATGTATCGAATTCGATAGCAACTTGATTTATTACATATAGATTAGTCAATATTTATTATGAAAACTGCTTATTGCAATAGTTTAAGTTTAAGTTCTTTATTTCTCAAACGAAATACATTATTCCTTTTAAAGAGAAAAACAAAAATAAACTAAGTATAGTTGTACATTAAGCAATACGGGACGGACAAAAGCATTATATAAATTTACATTTAGTTACACATAGAATACCACATACTAACACACAATTTAAACACTTAATTTTACAATACGAATACATATGGGTTTCTTTTACAGTTTGAATCTAATTTAAAGAAAGAATTGTCTATGTTTTTTGACTCATGTAAACTATTAGAATATTGCTCATTTGCTCGTGACATAAAAAAATATAGTACTAATATAAATGGGATACGCATATCTGTTTATTAACAATCTGCGCTTATCCATTGTTGGAAGTAACCGTCAAGTGATACCACGTACGGCAGAGTTTATATCCATCTCTTATACATATATGTTATACTTCGGAATACAATATGCAATAAATAGATACACAATTTAAGGTCATATAACATGGCACTAGTGTTTCTTATATTGAACATTGATATTCCAGTTACAAGATACAATCGAATAAGAGAAGAGTTATTTTCGAACAACCATAATTATTGGTTGTGCTCATCCCTAACGCAAAAATTATTGGTGTTACCACACATCAATTAGTAATACCAGTTTATTTATTTTAATAATGTAAGATTATGGTCAAATGGCGGTAGTAAAAAAATTGAATTACCACTGGTTTAGACCAGCAATTTTTGTATTATAGGGCAGTATAAATCATATTATTGCAAAAAATGCGAAACCACTTCTCGGACAAAACATGACGTCTCCTTTGACAATTATTTGAATATTTCTAGAAAATTTAATTTATTTCCACAGCAGGTAGCAGTTGTTACCTTTATGTGGAAATGAATGTCTAATTAACTTTGTTCTTAGCTCTTTTGCTCCTTTAAATTATTAAATCTTAAACAGTATGTTTAATAATAGTAGTGATTGGTACAGGATAACCAGTACTCGTATCGAGTGGGCATCCGCCTGGCGGAGTACCGAGTGGAGGAGGCACCAGACTGCAACAGACGCACGCTGCGCAACGACGGACGCTGGAGCTCGCACTTCTACCTGGTGCGGCGGACCAAGGACGCCACCTTCACGCTCACCGCGCGCACGGAGGACTGCAAGCGCAAGTGGGTGAAGGCGATACGAGACGCCATGTGAGTACTCGCCTTTACTTGAAAAAGAAAATTAGGAGAAAAAATCTAATTTTTTCGTCTTAAGAGTAACAGACCCTTCACTGTCTGATAGAATTTTCGTTCCGGGGCCTACCTCTTTTCTTTTTCTCTCTCCTAAATTGTAACGCATTGTTGGTGTTAAAAACTATAATACCCATTTTAAAAGAAGTCATAAGTGATCAGCGTGTTCACCTGTTGTTGTTGTTGTTGTTGTACCAGGGATGTCAGGGAGCTCCGTAACCGTAACCGAATCTGAAATAAACTACTGATTAAGTAATAATTTTGTTGTTTCATTTTAGGTAGAAAACACTTAACATTTATCTGAATGATTTTTGTTTCCACCAAATAAAACTACATATTTTATGAGCTATTTATATTTTACGTCTGAATTTCCTTATAAATCTAATATCCGAAACTAAAATTATCCAAAACTAACTAATTTCATATCCGTATCCGGTACAATTATCATTTCTATATCCGTATCCGAAATTTCATATCCATTACATAACTGGTATTTATGATTGAAAAATGAATCTTAAACCGAAGTTACTTTGATTGGGATGGGTTCCTTCTCTCTCTGGGAATAAGAACACAGATAAACTGTCCTGTGTTCACAAAAAGATTTAATTAAAAGTGAACTTTTATTACATTACAGTTTTAGAGTATCATTTGTTTTCAGAGATAATTTAGAGCCGCCGGGGTGTCGGAGTACGAATCACAAGTTTGTGCTGCATACGTTCGAGAAGCCCGCTACGTGCCATCACTGCTCCAAATTCCTCAAGGGACGGATATTTCAGGTACCTTCAAATCTCAGCTAATAAGGATTATATAGTAAGAATTATTTATTCATTTATTTATTGAATAACAGGCGAGCGGCTTGAAGCTGATGTGCCTATATCATATTGTGTTGAATTCATTAATAGTCCAATGCATTGCACAACATTGTCCTTATAGGTTTACAAGAGATAAGTTGATTGTCGTATAGCCATTTGTCCAGTTGATTTGTAAAACAATTTATGTAGGTTGCAGTGATCACATTTTCAGACAACCTGTTCCAGTTGTGAACAACTCTGTTGTTGAAGATGTGGCAAGCTGTATGCGTGTTGGCATGAGTGCGGTCGAGTTTCATCTTATGTCCTCTGACCTCTCTAGTTATAGGTCTCTTCACATAGTAGTTATGAATGACTGGGAGTTTTTAGAATCCATTGAAAATCTTAAAAGTCTCTATCATTTATTGAGATGTCAATCGGATCGACTTTATCTGGGTGGAGAGAAGATCGTCATAACATATTGTAATTATATTCGTGTGTAAAAAATTGACATTATGTACCTAATATTAAAGATGCGCTTTGTCCTTAGGGCTACCTCTGCACGGTGTGTAACGCGTGCGCGCACAAGGATTGCATCGCGATGTCGGGGCGGTGCGGGGGCGGGCTGTCTCCCGCGCCCCCGCCCCCGCCGCATCACAACCCGCACCACAGCGCGCTGCACTATTACATGTGGTGAGTAGTGCACGTATATCGCATGTCGGGGCGATGCGGGGGCGGGCTGTGCACCGCGGCCCCGCCCCCGCCGCTTCACAACCCGCACCACAGCGTGCTGCACTACTACATGTGGTGAGTAGTGCACGTATATCGCATGTCGGGCCGGTGCGGGGGCGGGCTGTCCCCCGCGTCTTACGTTTCAACCCATAACGTCCCACTGCTGGGCTCGGGTCTCCCCTATGAAGGGGGTGCAGGCCATAGTCCACCACGCTGGCCCGATTGCGGGTTGGGGACTTTACTTATCTTCGAAAACTGCTCCGACAAGCAGGTTTCCTCTCGATGTTTTCCTTCACCGTTTAAGCATGTGGAAATTAAACCGTTATATTTATATTTTTTTCCGGCGTCATATTTTCTTCAAAGTTTGTACTCGTATCTACCCATAAAATCCTACCGTACTGGTATAGGTGTTCTGTTTCCTATTGTATTTGATGCAAGCAAGATGCGATGTGTGTCAGGTACGTGGGCGAGATGGGTCGCGAGACGGCGACGGCGCGGCTGGAGCGGCGCGTGGACGGCACGTTCCTGCTGCGCGTGCGGCCGCGCCCCGCGCTCGCGCCGCACGACTCGCACTACGCGCTCTCGCTCAAGTACGCACACGACACATCATCGTGTTAGCCTTTATTATAAAAGATTCATTGAATAATACTTTATTGCAGTTACAATAAACTATTTGACGCACGGGACCCTGCAACTCCACCTATTTTATGAATTTTACTTCTAAGTAATTAGTAATAGCAGTGCTCTGTATGTACAAAATAAATGCGTTCATTCTTTCTTTTTTAAAAAGGGTTTCCGTTTTGGCGTGTTGTCTTATTGTTCGAGCACATACTTTTGTTCCAAGTGTGTCGTTTCTTACCACAGAACTAGATGGCGCCACTATGTAAGTTGAACCGCGCAAGCGCTTGCTCCCGCGAACTAGGCATCAGTTTTGTGAATTGTTTAAATTTAACCAGCTCAGGGATACGTTAAAAGGTGTTTTATTAAGCTTCCGTAATCTTTAGATCGGGCACTCATACTCTTTTAATTAGATTGTTCAAGACTTCTCGTTTGGCGTCAAGGTCTATGTAGACCCAAGTGGTATATATTATAATCTTAAATCTTCAGCTTATAATATGGTTATCTAATAAATGTCGTATCTCTCTGTCTTAAATGTATATTAGACACGTATTTCGCTTCTCGTAATAAAATTAAACGCGTTCACTAAACTCGCAGACCGAACGCTGTCTCTGATGACGCGACGGTAGGAGTGTTTCCAGCGACACACGTCAGTGTGTCATGTGTGTGTATGTGTACGTGTTGTAGGACGGACAACACAGTGAAGCACATGCGCGTGTGTCGCAAGCCCATCGACCAGGTGCAGCACTACTTCCTCTCCGAGTCGCGGTTCTTCCGCTCCGTCGTCGAGCTCGTCTCCTACTACGAGAAGACAAGCCTCTCGGAGAACTTCGAGGGGTGAGCAATACTGTATATGGATTGAATACTGTCGAGGCTCTCGTATGATGTGCTACGCTGGCTAGGATTGTCTACAAAGTGTTCAAGCTCGTACTACTACTCATACTCGTCGAGCCTCAATCTACTTGTCCAACAAATCAAATGATCCATGTCGTTTGCGTATGACCCCTAAATTTTCTTTCTTACAACTGGCAGTCAATTAAAGGTGTAATAAATCCTGTAACATTAGCCCGTTTAGAATAGAGAAGTTGTTTATAAAAAATGTGTCGTGGTCAGGTTGAACTCGAACCTACGCTGGCCCTTCCGGCGTGTGGTGGCCACCGTCATACACGACTTCAGGCCGCTGGAGCCGACACAGCTGGCGCTGCGCCCCGGCGCCAAGGTGCTGGTGCTCAGCAAGGAGGGCGACAGCCGCGGCTGGTGGAAGGGACGCGCGCTCGACAAGGTACTCTACACTTGCACCTCACTTACGTCTCTTCACTATGTCTACCTCCAATAAAGGAGCACACTCCTTGACCAACTCTTTAATTTATATGGTTTCGTATCGTCGTGTCTTATGATGATCCCCGTATAGGAACACTTTTATAACAAAGTGTAAATAAAATGATAGACTACAGTTACAGCTCATTCTCGACTGGTATCACCACTTACTTTAATTCGTATCGTGTTCTGTACGACAGGGCGACACTCGATCCGGCTACTTCCCCAAGGAGTGCGTGCGAGAGGAGCCCGAGTGTATCGGCGCGCTCGACTGATGTCAGCTGTGCGTCGCCGAGCGCGACAACCAATACTCCGAGCCGCAGCGGCACGCGGCCGACAGGCAGCGGTACACTCCCGACCCGCAGCGATACACTCCTGACCCGCAGCGATACACTCCGGACCCACAGCGATACACTCCGGATCCACAGCGATACACTCCGGACCCACAGCGATACACTCCGGATCCACAGCGATACACGCTCGACCCGCAGCGATACGCAGCGCCGCCGTTGCCGCCGCCGCACGCCTCCGACAACGTCGATGTTAATGACCTCGTCTGAACTCTATGACGGAAACTTAACGGAAAAAGAATAAATATTAAATAAAAATGCCCTCGGAAGTACTGCATGGATAGTGCTGCGATGAATGACATTTATTGAATATCAAGTGTACAGTGAACTATCGAGCAGTGATTTAGTGGTTGAATCAGTACTGCGAGTGATAAACGAATCGTAACAAGTGTTTCATTGAGAGAGATTGATGGACTTATGAAAAAAAATGCTATAGACAATGGACCTCGTTAGAAAAATAAGGTTACGACTTCTCGTAACAGCACGTCGGTCGTGTCAGACCAGTGATAAGTAAATAGTAGATGCAGTATTATTTGTGTTCTTCGCCGACATCGGCAATAAGCTCGCCGCATCGAGTGGCATATCTCTTCCACCGTTCCTGTTCGCACCGATCTTATCGGTAACCGTTGCCCCCCCTCCCCCCGCCTATACGCAGTCATTACGTTTTATCAAATGTTTTAAAATCAACAATATTTGTACAAGGTCTTACTTCACACTTACTCCCTCGACACTTGGGTCGCTGTGGACCTAATGTTAAACGTTTAATAACAATCTTATTAAAACTCCTGTATGTGAATTTCTAGCATCAGGTATTTCATAACATGATCGGTCTGACTTAGCCTCAACAAAGGAGTAAATTATAATAATTAAATATAGAAATCAGACGGATTGCTTTAGAAAAGAGAATTATAGTAAAACATAGCTATGAATATGTTTGTGAAATCTGAAATCAATAGGATAGTTTAAATATCCATTAGGATTCTCTTAACACTACGCGTACACAAGCTGTTAGTATATTTCTAAGTAAACGGTACAAGTACATATTTATCATGGTAAATGCATGAATAGAGCGTTATATTTTCGTAAAACCCATTTGTGTGACATAAGCTTTAGATCACTTGTAAATAATATTGGAGTGTACGAAATGATAATAGCTCGGGTGGGATCAACGAAACTTAGCGTTTTGAGGAGAAGGATCAACTCCCGAAATATCTAAAAAAACTATTAATTTGCCATTTATATTTAAGAGAATATAATATCCAAAAGTTAATCTTTCCGTGATCGCTAATTTGACTATAGCAATATTATTAGGCAGCTCTTGAATGACTAATGAATAATAACGTATTCTGAATAACTAGTAAACAAGATCTCAACGAGCAGTGTTGCACTCATCCGTAGATAAAGTTGCTTATATGCTCGTGTAAGTGTTTGTGTCGAGAAGCTGGTTCATTCACAATGTTTGTGATTGGTCCGATGTGTTATGTGTTGTATGTGAACACTGTATTGCTTGTTACATATTGATTTTAATACAAGTGTATGTAATGCACGTGAAATCGACAATTTGATCAAAAATGCAATTGTAAATTATGTAAATTGATATTATTATTTTCGTTAACATGACCACCTTAGAATAGCATAAGTATTATAAGAGAGAACATTTATGACGAGATAGCTATTTTTCATGATTGTAGAGTGGTACAGTTTTCGGCACGTAATATGGCACGCGGGAGTCTGAACAGGTCGGCATATTATTTTCCTTTGTTTCTCCTATCTTTGTCTACCCGATACTGGCATATTTATTGCCCGGAGCTGTAGTGTAAAATCAAGGGGTGATTCTAAATTGACTGCGTATATTTAGTATACTGTATTGCGTTTTTTTGTTTAACCCACTTTAGTATAAAAGATATTGAGAAAACTTCAATTGTCGTCATGCAAAGTGAACGCGAAACTCATGGTCACCTTAAGCCGCGGCGCCGCCCCGGTGTGAAATTAGATCACGGTGGCGAGAAGCGCGTTTACATGGCCCACATTCGTGTAATCGCGCTTTAATCGTTGAACATATTTCCGAAAATTTTTGTAAAACAAACATGCAAAAAATAAAGCTTTTTTTTATTAGCTTTATTATAAAGATGTGGTTTTCATTAGCGAAACATGTTATATTAACGATCCTTAAAAATATACGCAGTCTATTTAGAATCACCCCGTAAATGTAATTAGTGATAGATGAATGCAAATGAATTACTTTTGTTGAAAATGAATATTTACTTCTCGGATTCATATAACGAGCATAAATTAAACAATAATATTTAAAGTATAAAATGAATAACAAAACGAAATCTCAAAATGTAATTGTAAGAAAATATACATTGATGTTGAATAAATACTAAATGAAAGTGATATACGTAATCACACTAAATATGGTTAAAGCTATAATGCGGTTTCAAAACTTTTAGTTTCCAAACTGACGCAATACATCTACAGTTACCAAACACGTCAGGAATCATCGCTCAGTTGGTTGTAAGTCGGAGCTAGAGATGTTCATATCACAGAAATCGCACACGACTCGTGACGACTGAATATATTTCTGAAACGTTCAAAAGTATATATTAAAGTATTGGCCGTCGATATGGATCGACAGTGCTTTATCTCTAATTGACAGTTCCGTTATGAAATATCTTCGTCATCATGAATACAGTGACGAGTAACCTATATCTCTCTGTAGTGTTTTCCCTCTCTATAGAAAGTATCCCGCTCTCTCGTCGATACATATATTGTGTCCGAGGCACCGAGTGTCGGTGCAGTGTGCACGGCACGCTATACTTACTGTTCAGATCATTCGTCTATTCATTCATTGAAATGTATAGGTGTGAGTGGAAACACTTCAACGTTAATATATAAGTGAATATCAGCCGCGTACGTGTTACTTTGTTTTAGTGTTTCTATCACGTTTTGTATTATTATAAATAGTGTTTGCTCGTTCTTATGCACATCTCGTATTCGTTAGATGTCAGCCGCCATGACGAAATGCTCAAATTGTATTAATTTTTCCTACTCTCTATAGATTTTTAACATATCTTATACTTAAACTTAGTTAATCAACTACAGAACATTGTACGAACATGTTTTATGAACAATATGTGCCAAAAGATCATCTTTATTGTGTATAACAACTAAACAACATGTAACAGAAAGGTGTCACAATACTTAAAGGTGTTAGTCTATCCAGTGAACCCAATAAACATCTTTATTTTGCAAAATTCGATATAAATTAATGCGTCCTCCGTACAACTTGACCGAACACGTGAACAATTTTTGTATGGTTGTGCTAATGTTGATACTCGAATTGCAAAATTTACTTCTGCGATGGATTCACCTTGATGTGTATATTAACAACACCTTTCTGTTACACGTTGTATAATACATCTAACTAGCGGTTTCTAGAGTTCATCTGAGTACCTACGAGTACAATGCGGTATAAGTACTGATCGCGTCCCGCCCGCACTCTTCTTTAGCGCAAGGTAAAATATGGTAGAGTGCAGGGCAGGCACCTACGAAGCGTCATTCCGCACACCCAATGTGTTTGCCGGGAACTGAACTGATATGGGAACATGATTTAATAGATTCAATAGTCGCCCATTTCAATACGCTTTTTTATATTAACAACATTCCAACTCATAGTATTACTTCATAACGATGTTACAGATTCAATAATTTCAATAGTAAGACTCCATACCGCACGATTTAGATGAACACTCATTTTTGAGCGTCATATACGTCATAAGTCAATTAAGTGTTCTTAATATTGTTCGTGTGATGAGAGAATGACGCATGACGCCGCACTGCTATACACACCTGACTACTCCACAATCACACGCAGTATTGAGTATTGAAGCCATCCAATACCAGCTTGCCAGTCGTACATTCCTATACTTACTTTCATTTGTAATTAAACGAAGTGAGTGAGAGCACAAAAGACAGACATTACAGAAATCAAACACATTCCTTTTCATATGGCGGTGGCGCTAGAGTTATCAACTTTGGCATATGCACAAAAACAATCTTGTATCTATATATAATATATATAATAGCTGAAACTTTGACATTTTTGGATTAAAACCTTCAGACGCGTGTCACAAGCGGATGGATCGCGCTCGCACATTCCCAACCTTTCCGAGATATTGTGTCCGTGAGCGGTGTGTATGTGCACGCAGTATGTACCTATGTACATTGACTTCTGTACTATCTGTCTGTTGTCGTAAGTGATCAATTAAAAATCTCATATCTATTTCGATTGTTGTTCAAATATTAGCGGTCAATCACATATCATTGACATGAGTTTATAATATATATGACAACGCATCTATCGCTCACCACAAATAACGATTTTCGTATATTTCAATCAATGATCTATATTATACATATACATTATTCATAGTTTAATAGTCGTGAGTCATCATGCAGTCAGAGTGAATGAGTTCCATAAGAAGTGACGTTGTTTCTGTACGAGTACTAGCGTATAGTCCCACTGTACCTTCTGTAAATACCTTGTTAACTTATTCTATGTAATTGTTAAATGTTCTATCGAAGCTCGGATGTAAGTCGAAGGCACCACAATGAATTTTCTCCTTCCAAATATACGTTTATGTGTAAGATTTTTAGTATACCCTTCCACCTCTATCGCCTTTATTCTCTTCTGTATACGTAGTTTATGGATTAAATGTTATATGGATTAGACTTTTGAAGTTGTGGCTACATACTTGGGAACAAATTATTGCCCCGACTGTAGTTGATATTATATTTATTACCCATTACATTTACATAAGTTATCTGTAAATCTTTAATTAATTCATAATATAATGAAAAATTTGAACTATGATTGTACAAAACGATACAATTCTCGAACCATAGTAGACAAACGTATGTACCTTTAGTATTAAATGACATGCTTCCATAATGTTTATGAAACGTTTCGATAACATCCAAAGCTTTACGCTCACACGTGACGAGAAAATATATTTAAAATATTGTAACACACAAAGTATTTTATTAATTCGTAACAATATATCTTGTCCGTGGCGACAGGTGCTTGGCGACAGGTGCTCTGTGTGTGAATCGTTATGAATTAAATAAATATATATTTAAACATAATAAATATATAGAATAGGAGATTATGAAATATGGTTGTTGTACCTTAATAGATATATTTTTCTTATTCGGTTGAGCAGCCGTGAGAGCAGTGGAGGCGTGTAGTGTAGTGTAGTGAGGTGAGGGGACGATGTGCGATACAAAGATATTGTTGAATTGGTCAGTAGGATACTTGTGAACGATTATATACGGCGGATGCTCTCTGCGGAACAAATGATTTGAAACTTGTATATATTTTTAGTCTGTCAGTTCGCGCAACAATGTTACTTACGAGTATGACTATGTATTGTATCATTTTATATTTTGCGTGCCAAAGCATAGTGATGGTGTAGCAGTGTCACTGATCTCTATCGCCATATCTCTCCCGCAGTATAGTTAGCGAGTGTGCGTTCTCTAAGTTATAACTATTGAATGACGACAGTTATACTCATTTTAAGATCTAGTTATAAGTCTTAGGATTGATGATAATAATTTTACTATGTTCACTCATGTGCGAAAAATCATTTGGTAGGATAACCTAAATATCGGGAAATGTTCCGGATTTTATTTCACATCTCGGAAGTCAATATTTTACCTCTAGAAGAACGCGCACTAGTAGCTTGAGGATCCATATGGCCTGAGCCTCGAATTTAGCGGGCAGCGGGGCGGCAGCGGGGCGGCGGCGAGGCGGCGGCGGTGACGGCGCGGGAGCGGTAGGATCTTATGCGTAAAATCAAATGGACCGATTCTCGAAAACAACGACGCGTCCGGCGCGTGCGGCCCTGCTGCCCTCTAAATTCGAGACTGAGGCCTAATATTTGTATCTTCTTATATGTGAAATATTTAAATATATAAAAATATCTGTTACGTTGATCAATTTACTAGTGCAATATATAACTATATAGCTATTAATTTCATAATTATTTTGCTTACATTTTCGCGGAAAGCGCTAATCACGCACAATCATTGTCGATGTTAATTCATTTATTGTAAGCAGGGCAACTCTTCAAATGCAATTATTATCTACTTCTTTTTATATTCACTTTATATAAGTTTTTCGGAATTGCGAATCATCAACACGCTGTAATGTAATGTTGGTGCTATTTTACTTTGGGTTTGCTTGTTTCTAGTATAAACAGATAGTCACGGAGAAAGCATTACGAGGGCTTGGTGCTATCACATGTAACCACTCGTCTTTAGTCTTCATTTGACACTTGGCAATATGTTAATTAAAACGAGACAAATTACGTATAAAGTTAATATGTAACTAAGACGTATTGTAAGTATGGCCCTCTTTGAGGTTGCGTGTTATAATTGAACGCTTATATTTTTCATGAATATCATTCGCCTTATTAATAAACGCGTGTTAACTTTAATCGTCATTTGTCTTGCTCTAGCGCGTGACGTTCACCTATGGATAGAACAAGACAAAAGATGCTCTAAGTTAAAACGCGTTTATTAATAAGGCAGATTTTGAAAAAAGTAGGCTGGCCGCCGAATGCCTCGTGATTACTTCTCCTGTGCCTATCTAAACATCTATCAGTTTTGAAAGTTAGCAAGCCGCGGCGACAGATGCAATGTAGAAAAATGTATTTTGATATTATTTATGTTAATGTTTGTAAATATAATATAACACAGAAATGGCATATCTCTGTTCTGTACTAGGTAAGTACCAACTCCACAATAAACACGTGTCGGAGAGACTGCGTTCTTTTATTTACCTACATTAAATAAGTACAATTGAATCTTAATATTTATAGGATTCTAAATTATATTATTTATATACACCTAATAAAGCTTACAATGGTACTACGACAAGTAATTCTAATTTGTTCACTTACGTCGACACATGACATGCCTCATGACGACACAGTACTGATGATGATGATGATTTTATTAGCTATATGATTATGTACCTTTATTAATATATGAATACAGCTGTTTGTTTGAACGCTCACGCTAGTCAGTACTGAGCAGAGTAGTGGTACAATTGTGGCGACAAGAATATCGCCACCACTGTACGAAAGGCATCTAATATTACCCATACCTATAGCAATATCGAAATGCGAGGGGCGCGGGTCAGGAAGCGGAGGAGGGACCACAGGGAGCTCACCTCGTGCCGCCGCTCCATGACACGCGCAATAGCTTGATAAGATAGGAATCAATGTGCCAACGCGTGGATTCGGGATTTAATAAATATAGTTCATAGTTTAACCAGTGTTTTGTTTACTCCACGGAGCACAATATTCCTATATTATTTTACGATAACCACACAAAGGTCCTCAACGGGCTATCGGCTATCTGTATTGCTATAGTCTTGAAAGCAATACTGTAGTTTCGTATCGGCTACGAAAGCAAGACAATTTTCAAAACAAGTGAACAAAAGATTACAATGACTCCATATATTTGACAGATATTGGCATCGGCTAGCGCGATGTAAGTACTACTGCTTTGAGTCTAGACATCGCCATAGTTTTGAAAGCAATACAAATAGCCGATAGCCCCCCAGGTCCCAAACTAGGCAAAGCCTGTGCTATGGTAACCTGATGACTGATATCTTATATATATATATATATATAATAAACACCCAGACACAGGTCAAACAAACATTGTGCATATGCACACAAATGTTTGACCTGTCCGGGGATCGAACTCAGGACCAGCGGCGCAGACGGCAGGGTTTCTACTAACTGCACCAACTGGCCAGACAACATTAGCATTCGATACTGATTAATCGTATCGTAGGCTCTCAATTATCCTACCCTATGTAGTATTTACTTGTATACAAGGCCTAGTGTCCCTAAAAGTCCACTCCAATTTTAGCGAGCACACCTCTCATTTGATGATCTTAAATGCAAATTTACTGTCCGTGCGCTTTGACCTAATCAAGATGATTTTCATAGGTAGGTATTTAAATAATCGTCTTATTAAAGGTCTAATGTTACGATCGAAGTAAATAAAATTTAAATACAGCGATACATGGTATCGATCAGAAAGTTCTGTCTAAATATTCATTAATATAAATTATATACCAACGAATTGAGTATACAGTGTTTCTAATAAAAATTAGTGACAAGAAGGAACCAAAAGTCGAGTCCATTTTGTGGACCCCTAGATGAAATGTCACGGTGACGAGCTGTATGTCGCAGGGTGGGTACTCGTAGTCACTGTCATCACAACATTTTTTTTCTTTCTTGATTGGCCACCACTCTTTTCGTATTGTGCCAGTTCTCAAGTTCTTGCAGGCACATATACGTGAACATGCAGCGGTGGGAGAGAGCGTCTACTTGAGGTCTGGCGTGCTGCTGCCGAGGTAGGTCCTGAGGTCGGTGAGCGTGGAGCGCACCAGCTTGGCGGGGATGGTGGCGCGGCGCAGGCGCTGATAGGCCGCGAACCGGTGGCAGCCGCCTAAGCTGTAGTAGTAGTCGCCGCCCTCCGAACCCTGGATCCACAGCACGTCGATGGGCGGCACCACACCGCTCTCTTCTTCTTTCTACAATTATTATGTATTGAAAGTTCACACAACTAGTATGAGGTAACGGATATTTGCAATTTTAAAAAAAATTGCTATTGTTTTTTTAACGTAAAATACAGTTTTAAGAAACAAATTCGTTAATCCTAGTCAATAGTAAAGCTATACCTAAGTAAAATTAGTAAGTTAGCTAGTCGCTAGTACTAGTCGGTAAACCTATTGCTTTACAAGCGAAAGTGCACAGGTTTAATCTCAGGATCAGGCATGCATCTCTGAGTTTTTCACTCATGTGCATATTATAACTAATTGCCACTTAAACGATATATAGCTTTCGAAGATAAATGAAGTGCCCAACCCTCAATTTCGCCAGTGGGGTGGACTAATGACCTACACCCTCTCATAGGGGAGACCCGTGCCCAACAGTGGGACTCTATGGTCTATACGTATTAGTGATTATACTCACACTTAGAAATTATAAAAGTCATAATACTTAGTTAACCCTGCATGAAGTGCGAATCGTACATAACGAATGCAGGTAAGTAAATATAGTCACCAAGTCGGCGTCAAACTCGCGAAGTAGGTACAAAATTTCCATTTAGGTCATCAAAATGAGCAAAACAAGTACGCAACTGAAATGGTATTAAACACTTGCTCACCTTTTTGTCTTTGGATACAAAGTAAACGAGGAATATAACTTAATAGGGAATCGACGTAAATTAAATGCAGGCGAGGTGAACTTGTTTGGTTCAAATACCAAATAAAGTTCAGTCATATTATTCAATTACAAGGCACCTACAAACTATATAAAAACCCGCTGTGGCTATGAGTCAAAATATTGTCATCCTCGTATGACTGCCGGTAGGTAGGTATACTTCCGTTTCATAACAGTTGAACAAACCAGAAACCAGGATTCGTGGGTAATATCTCCTGAACTGACCTGAATGGTCTCTATGAGTGACTGCACCTTCTTCTCGTCTAGCTCGGGTATGAAGGGGCGGATGATGACCGACATGGGGACGTCGTGGACCTCCGTCACGTGCGCACTATGGACACTCGTCATCTTCACTGCTGCAATAGGAATCAACACTAGACACTGTGAGATCAAAAACGATGTCCAAACATACGGGCTCGAAGCATACATTCTGACTAGTGGACTACGCGCAAGCGAAACTTAAACTCACTAATAATGTTAGATATTTGTTCATTCATCGAACAGTTCTTAGGCACTAGATACTAACAGTACAAGTTGCGTCAACTTTCGTAATAAAAACATTTGTTTCCTAATTATTTAACTGGTTTGAAATTGTTAGCTCTATCTAATTGTTATCTAAACAGATAAATTAATCACTGATAGCGCTTATGAAAATGTTACTTAATTTATTGAATGAAAACATTGCAGGAAATAAAATAGTAATAATTTATCGTGCAGGATTACCACACATATAGTGTTCCTGTTTGTGATACTGAGGTAAAATTAGTAATAATCTGCGACCAGGGCTAGGCCGAGTGGCTCGCTATGGTGTCGGGGTCTCTAGACGCCTGCACCCGGAGGCCATAGAGAATTATCTACTAAAATCAAAAGACTGAACTGCTCAGGGCACTTTCTATTAAATGCTTATTATTTAGATCCGATAATTGCGTAAATATTTACGGTGTCGTAGCCGGAATCTTAGTTTACTTACTTTAACGTTATCAGCTAATCGTAAAAGTGGTAGATAAGTACTTACATTGTCTCCCGAGTGTCGTAGCTGTGGCCAAGTTGACGATAGTTTTCAACATAACCTAGTTCCCAAGGTACCGGGGTATCGAGGCAAGCGCCTCGTAGCAGTGATCTCACTCTACTAAACTATAGGTACGTAATTAAAGCGCGCTACCTCATTCACTCGCCGACTATACCTACCTACTTACCTAGTTGGGTTTGAAGGTCGTGTCGTGGACTGATAAATATAAACACAAACATCGAAAACGCGTTTGTATTATCCTTTTACACCTGTGTTTTATTTCTTATCACAGAGCTACGATTAAAGATAGTTAGGTAAGTCTTCACAGGTCACGTCCGGTCACTTCTAATAAGACAATAAAAACTTGCCGTATGGCACACTAACCACGTAGTGATAACACACACTCAAGCGTCTCTACCAGGATTGCACCTGTGTTGGGGATGTCGTGCACAGACCACCCACACAAGAGACAGTTAATAGAATTCGCCAGTAACCTGTGTCGGCAGGGAATCGAAACCGGGACTTCCTCATAGAGATATCTGTGGTGGGTTCGGATGCCATCAAGCTTACGTAGTCACCACGAGATTTGTAGTTTTGAACGACAATATTGGTCCTTCAGAAAATTATGGAACTACGCCCTAAATTTATGAAGCTTTGAAGTCTCAAGAAATCTATCGTCGAAATTTGAAACTAAAACTTCAGCTAAGTATTACCAAAAAATCAGTAGCTTAGGATTGAATATGAAAGCGCGAACGTCCGCTAAACGCAGTTTAAGCCGTTACAGAAGGTTTAACAGAAATTCTACTCTGACGAAACTACCCATGAGAGTGAAAGGGACGATGCCGCCATCTTGGTTCTAGTTGTTTGCCGCATACTATACCGAGAAGTTGTCAAAGGTTTTGTTATGCAATTTCAAGAGTTACTTTGAGAAGCCGTTAGTTTTCAATAAATAAACCTCGATATTTTTTTCTGAACATCTACCTTCGTAAAATTACATTTAGGCTCGTATCTAGATAGAATATATATTACAAGCTGTTGAGAAACATTTAATACAAAAGGTTTTCGGTTAGAGGTGTACTTAGCCGAAAGGGGGTAGCTATACTCATCATTACGAATAACTTTCATTATGGACCAACCCTGAAATAGAGACAATAAAAAACAGTTTTCCGTAGAAATAAATAATCGGCCATTGACAAAATGTTTGAAACAGCTGTTTTTTTCCTCGAATTCAGAGTTGATCCCATATTGAAAGTTGTTCATTAGAGTGTGTATAGAGGCCCTCTTTCGACTTTCGTATTTATAGTATAGGGGAGCCAACGATGCTAAATGGGGATTTACTCGAGCGTCATAGAGACGTATTGCGTTGCAAAGCTTGGATGATAGGAAGTAGAAAATATTATAGGTGTTTCCCATTTTAGTGGTGGAGGAAGTATCTGGAAGGATATACATTTTTTTTTTCTAAGGAAATCAAAACATGTAAATGTTCGAGCGTGTCAATGCTCCATCATGCTTCTGATAACAAATATATGTTAAACTGACAATTTGCATGGTGGGGGTGGCCACACAGGTTGAAAATAGTTAAGAAAAAAGAAATCCCCCCACTCCCTAGCATTCCATTCAAATCATTTAATTATTGACATGCTCACTGTTTAGCTAGTAATAAACCTACCATATTTGATTATTTCAGGCAAACAAAGTTTTTTTTTAAATATTTTTGGGCTGCTCTATTAGCTCGGCTCTGTATTGAGAGCTTATATTTGGTAGATACACTCTACAGGACCTAAGGAATCTCCCATGTGTTAATCTGCCACGCTCGAGTATGTCACAAAATCCCCCCTTGGGCTCCCCTACTATTAGGCATCGCCTACAAACATACCTATCCACTAAAGTAAGCAACAGATTAGATTGTTAGGTATCTTTGTAATAACCCCTTTAGGCACTTATTTCCATTTGTCCGCGTTTATAAATTATGGATGGAAGTAGTGAATAGCAAAAGCTTGTAATAGTAGAACATTATTTACCTATGATTAGCTAGCAGGCATAGGCTTGACGTCACTGTTCGAAGGCTACGTTCACGCGTTGATTTGAAGCTGTTAAATCGCCGGTGGTGTATGGGGTAAAAATCGTAATTATGTTATTGAATAAAAAACTAGATTTTTATAATTAGAGCCAAGCGGGAATCGAACATGCGACCTACAAAAGTATTTCCACGGAATACATCCGCAGTATGCTCAGTAAGTTTTTCACGTCTGCTGGGAGCCCTTTTCAGGTTTCCTTACTTTTGATCCTGACATTCTACATAAACCGAATCGCTTCCAACGATACAAATTCACAAGGCGTGCGCGCGCCCCATCATAATACAGATTACCTCCATTACAAAATCAAAACATATTAACCAAACAAAGATATGGCTGAAACGTGGACACATCGCTTTACTATTTTGCCCACTTGTCACGCACTGTTATTTGTCAAAAGTGGGTAAGAAGCAATAGTTATAAAACTCGATTTGCTCAATAAGACAGCACAATGGCTGGCTACTCCTGTTTTAGTTTTGTCCATATATCTAGAATTGTTATTGTCTATGGTTCCGCCGAGAAGTTCAATAAAACACCAAATAGTTAACTACACAAAAATGTATTTAATCAATCTGATGGTCGCAATAACATAGAACTCGTCGTATACATGTGTTCGCGCCGCCACTATATTGCTTCTATAACATCTTTCATTACATAAATAAGTACTCTATTGTATACATAGTGCGTAGGGCGCGCGGGGGCGCGGGGGCGCGGGCGGCGCTGGCCAACGGGCGCGCGGGCGGCGCGGGCGGCGCGATGCAATCTTAATGTTCCGCGGCAAACTTCAACATTCAATTAATATTTTTCGTTTATTTCTCGTATACTGTTACAGATATTCTGTATTAGAACACATCAACTTAACGCTAGCACAATTTTACTTCAAAATATCGCTAAGTGGAAACGAAACACCAACTGTTTGCCTTACGAGTGCTCGCGAACGACCGAAACACAAATAACGATCACCTACGCTTATACAAAATATAATAATAATAATATAATGAATGCGTTACACATAGAGTATACATATAACGCACTTCTGATATTCACAACTCGTCGTGTTGCAAGTGAACCGCGTGTAAACAGTGTGACGTCGTACGTTTGTATAATACAGCGAGTGGAAGATGCGATGCGTGCGACAAACAACACAACCCTAAACAATACTAAAGTATTTAAATTGCACACAAGTTCGCGCGCGACCCACACCGCGACACTGCACTCACCACCATATACTCAATAACTATGTATATGTAATGAACTTTACTTTCTTTTCATATTAGACTCATATAGTCTATAGTCAAGGCTGGCCCTGATGGCATACCACATTAGATATTGAACAATGGAAATTTAATTTAGTCAGTTCATATTTTCCCTCTTTCAATTCCCGTCAGCGAGAAGGAAAGCAATAATGAACTTATGGAAGGTGGTACGAGTATGTAACGCAAAGTGTCACTACATGCCTTTTCTTGTTACCAAAAGAGCCGTGTACCGTGTTGTATATTTTCATGTATATGATTCAATTATTTGCAAGGTGTAAGTAGAGTCGATTTACTCGTAGTACAGAGGCAGCCAGCGAGCGCGCGGTTGGATCGCTACAACATATCTGAATACTTACAATTACATATTACGTTATATCACTTACAAACTATCGTATATTTATTTATATCCACCGTAGAGAAGATTAATTTATCGAAAACGAATAAAAACGAGATCCCACCGATCGATGTGATGAATTACATGTAAAATTACTAATACTGTCCGAATAATTACTTTCGAGAAACGAATATACGAGTACAGTCACTGGATATAAAATAATACTATAAAACAGTTGCCGATTGCGAGATGCGAGATCCGAGTACATTCACCAAATATTAAATATAAACGAAACACTGTATACCACTCGTATACATTAAAATATATTAATACAAATTAAATACGTTGCATTTTGAATTACATGTTCGTCCAAAAATACGATCGCTACATTATCGCTCTAGCTCTAGTGTGATGCGTAATGCTATAGTATACAAGTTCTAGCTGCAGTAGTAGTCGTCACTTAGTACGTCTGTAATTTACCTACCTAACAATATAATAGTGTGTAATGTAAATGGCAATTCTGTGGAAGCTGCACAATCAGGTGTCACGCCACGGACCTGCAACAATACAATACTCACTCAATTATTGTACCGACATTTGACAACATGCTCATGTAGAGTGACAACACATTTTACGGTTGTTAATAGTCCCTTGCATAATGAATAGATCGTTGTTCATTAATGTTTTTTTTTCTTTTGATTTTAATGGCTCCATACTATTTGTATATTTGCCAGCGTCAAGTTTATTAATTTTCGAGTTATT
Source organism: Ligdia adustata (assembly GCA_947049295.1). NCBI lineage: Eukaryota > Metazoa > Arthropoda > Insecta > Lepidoptera > Geometridae > Ligdia > Ligdia adustata. Next base: position 15,399,929 of record OX346216.1, read on the forward strand.
AATCAATAAAGTTAAGTCATATATCAAGTAATAAGTCGTCGTGGTCAAGTTAAATTCATATCATGTACCCTCGTAAAGTGGTGGAGACTTTACCAGGGTCTCTATGGAGATTCCCCGCGAACACGAAAACCACGTTATTCTGTCTATATATCGCTTGCCCACACTTGTACACATAAGACATTAATGCTTAATAATCCTTGGTGGATTATTACTATGGATTATTATTATTACACATTAAAACTTGCAGAATCACTAGATTTGCAATAAATACACAGACAAAGACGCCATTTTTTCAGCGAACGCGGGAAAACATTCATTAATGTAAGATATTGGAACACAAAGTTTATAGATTTCACCTTTACGCTGACACTCGCTGACGTATGGTCATTGATTTATTTTCAAGATTAAGTGTGAAAGGTGATCTCATACAAATGACAGTAGTTAGGGACAGCGAACACCCGCTCCACCGACCACACCTACAAAACGGCGAAAATAATTGAATCGTCATTTTCGTGATATCGGCTCGCTGCGTTAAACGAGAATAAAACTTATTTTACTGTAATCTATTAAATTTTTCAACCGTTCCACAGAGAAGAAGTAACAGTAAACAAAGTTTAACATGTCCGTCCAATATGTGCGAGAACTACCCCCCGGGTGTATGATGTACCTGCGTAGCAGTCCTACGGCGAGAGGTCCTGGTGCATAGGGTCGTAGCCCATGGAGCCGTCGTACCCGGGCTGCGGCTGGTCGTAGGAGCCGGGCGCGGGCAGCGAGTAGCCCATGGAGTCCTGCGTGGGCGCCGGAGACATCATCGGCGTGGCCGTGCCGCTCGCCGCGCCCAGCGAGTAGGGGGACGCGCCCGCTGCGGCACACACACCACACCTTAGCACATGCCGCCGCGACCGCGCGAGCCGCCCGGCGGTCGGAACGCTTTCAATGATACACTGCACCTCTCGGGTAACAACCTAATTCGAACAACATTTTGTTCGCTATTTCTACTCTCTCGACTAGTATCGCTAGATTCATTTACATTTAGAATGCTTGGATAGTTTACAAAGTTTCCTTTATACATTGTTACACAATAATGCTGAAAGCATTATTCGACTAAAGAAATGCAAGTAGACGCCAATTCAATGAATTAACGGTCCAACATCGTCACAATTTTATTTGAAAAATAAATCTAACAATTAGCTAAAATTTAGAAAAGCAGAGTTAGAGGTTGGCTATGAACAAAGTTTTAACGTGAGTAGCGCATCTTTGAAAGTTTCCTACCACCAACGTCTCAATGTTTAATAAATATAATATTAATGAAGCAATTTGCCCTACGTGGAGTAGTACTCGAGTCGTGTGTGTATGTGTGTGTGATCTGGGCCATAAGGAATATAGTTTACTGTAATAGGAGGTGCAGGCGTCGGGCGAGCGCGCGTCGCGCCTCGACCCGATCCAGGGCAAGTCTGTGTGCGGAAACAGTTCATCACATTCACGGCAGGACACTACACACAGCGCGCGGGACACCTACCACCTACCGCCACTACTCACTACATGGGGAATGGAATCAGAATTACTTGGAACATACCGCAACATTGCAAATGCAACATCCTGTTTTGGATCTTTCTGATTTGAATTGAGACCTCAAATTAGCTTTACAATAATTGAATGTAAATATCTGATGTTTATGTAACGCGGTAGTGTGAGCGCAGTGTCCAACTCGGGTAAGGATAGAGCTAGTAGTACTAACCGGCAGCTTTCTTGGCGGCGTACAGGTTCGCCTCCTCCTGCGCCTTGCCGATGTTCTTCTTGTAGCGGATGCGCTTGTTGCCGAACCAGTTCGACACCTGCCGCAAACACACTCTCTTACTCACTTCACACTCGTTATAAAAAACAACTTGATCATAAATACGAGTAGATGGTTCGTAAAACAATAATGGCTGATCAATGTATGTATTATATTCTTACTATTTCACAATCTTAGATATATTTAAAATACTGCTTGTAGCACTGCTCGCTGCTGGCTAAATAAACCAACATGTTAATGTATAATAATTGCAATTGTGGCCAGCGAGAGCAGCAACATGGCTGATGAAAAATGAAGTTATTTAGTTAATTACAAACTGGGGAGCTCCAACATGCCACCGACTAAGTTATATTTATGTTATAGATATGTTAGTCCACCAACTTGCCTGATGGTTAGCGACGATGTGGTTGAAGATGAAGCACGTAGATCTAGTCGATATGTATTCACTTTAGCCTTGAAAGACCATTGTAGTCCTTAGGAAACAGATGTCGCTACATCGCAGACAGCTCCAATCCTTTGCCCGCACATGTAGACGGGACAGGTTACCTGCGAGACGGTAATGCCGCACTGCGCCGCCAGCTCCACCTTCACGTCCTCGCTGGGGTAGGGGTTGGCGAGATGCGAGTAGAAGTACTCGTTGAGCAGCTCGAGCGCGTGCTTGGTGAAGTTGCGGCGCTTGCGGCGGCAGTCGAGGAAGCTGCAAACGTCACTGTACTGAGGCTACCTGCGAGACGGTAATGCCGCACTTGCGCGCCAGCTCCTCTTTCGCCTCCTCACTGGGGTACGGATTCGAGAGGTGGGAGTAGAAGTACTCGTTCAGTATCTCCGACGCTTGCTTGCTGAAGTTGCGCCGCTTGCGACGCGCGTCCAGGAACCTGCAAGCGGAAATACGGATCCCTTTATACGTTTGTTCGTCAGAGGCCAAAGTTGAGCTGGTTTTTCATTTTATAGAAAAAAAAGCAACATTGATTTCTGAATAAACTAAAGTAAATCCAATTTATTATTCTTTGAATTAAATGAAGACTAGAAAATAATATTTGTATTTGATCTGATCAGAGAATAACTATCAAATTCAAGTGACAGTTAGTTTGGTGATGAGTGCAATGCCGTGTACTGACCGTGAGCGCAGGATCATGACAGCCTCGCAGGTGGACTGCTTCAGCTGCATCTGGATGGAGCTGAACTTCTTGTGGATAATCTGCACCATGCGCTCGATTTCCTGTGTCAGGGAGGTAACAAACTAGCAGTTGTTGACGACGTGTTTAAGGGAACCTACTGCAATACAGAAGAAGGCTATAGAAAAAAGTTTCTGGATATCAATATTTGTATACTTATGTGAGAACTATATGGGTGAAACTTTTTCTGTATTACACATTTCTTATTTTTTGTACTTTACACCAGATAAACTTCGGAAATTCGTGTCCTTTTAAGAGTCATACTTTATTTAAGAGCAATTCACTTTGTTGTACATGTACACCAGTATAAGTGTATGAAGGCATGTTTATACTTAACTTTACATAATTTTCTTATATCCTACTTTTTTCTTTAATCTTTCTATATTCTCAACAACTCTTTTCGCAACAACTAAGTCTATGCATAGCATAAAAATGTGATATGTGCTATAAGTAAACATGAGAGGGTTACCTTGGGCGTGATGGGTCTGGTACGACTCTGCTCCCGCAGCAGGTTCATGACGTGCGTGGTGAACTCGTTGCACGCGTTCTCGTACTTGTCGAGCTCCTGGTGGTAGATCTGGCGGATCTGCGCGAGCTTGGCGCGGTAGTCCGAGTGCTCGATCGCGTTATCTGCTTGAGCCACAGTGCCTTAAGTGCCGAGTGGACAGAAATCACAACTTGCAAGCTCTGTCGAGCACATGGCGGTTGTGATGGGTGATCGTGGCTTACAGCAGAACATATATGCACATGTTATAAATGTTTTATGTCTGCAGTCACATGGGGATGATAGATAATGAAGCTAATCGTAGTTTGCCGACTGTTGTTAAAGGCTGCTACACATTATGCCGCTGTTCTTGGTACCATCCTTTTGCTTAATGTGTAGGAGTCTATCTAGTCAGATTTATGTCTATTTCACTATTCTGCCATATCACTAAAGTGAGTGTTTATACACATTTCGGGCGTTTTACAAAGGGCGCGAGTTTAATTCCAGGTTCAGGCATGACATCTGAGTTTGCATTTATGCATATATTAGAACTAATTAGCACATGATAGATAGATAGATCAATTCTTTATTGCAAACACACAAAAAAAAAATTAAATACAAGAGATTTTTTTATGAAATATAATGATTAAACAGAGAACCAAAACATCATGAGGAAACGTGCTTATCGAAGAATGTTAATAGCTTTTTAGATTTAGACTTTGGCCTACACACCTTTATTAAGGGAGACTGACCTAAGTCTAGTGGTAGGACGCAATGGGTTGATATGTTTATCCATTTAGTTTTGATGTATATATAAGAAGTATGTTTCGAAAACTTGTAACTTTTTTCCTTAAACTAAAATTGTGTAATGTTTACTGTTTAAATGTTCAGTACAGGATTACTGGCAATTAATTTGTCAGCAAAACCTTGCTAGCTTTTGGTGACTTATTACTTCTGTATTCCTACTATTTAAAATTAGTGAAAAATTTTAAAGTTATACAATATTACAAATGTTTACACATACAAATATATTATCAGTTTTGATAACCATTATATATTCTTGATGAACAAATCAACAGCAAATGCATTAAATGATGATTACTGGAAATCACCTACTAGTGGCTATCACCCCCGCATTGCCTGTGTTTAGTTGGGAATACTCAGTTGGAAATGTGGAACAGGCCATCTTTGTTATCAGTCACATGTATACAAGAGACATAATTACCCCACTCTCCAGCAGCAGCAGAGGCAGATGCAGCTGCACCCGCTCCACCGCCCTTCTCGGGACCGGCTACCCCCTCCGCAATCAGCATGTTGTCCAGCCTCATCAGCTGAGGGTCTGGAGGCTCTTCCTCTTGCGTGTTGCGTAGAGACAGAACTGTATGTGTACATTACACAGTTTTGTTGAGTAAAAACCTTCATGTGTTTCCACAAACTAACACTCGTGGGTTGTTAATCATGCACAGCACAGTTGTCTATGGTTAGTGGAAAATAACAAGAGCAAGAGCAAACAATGCTAATGTATCCATTACAGGCAAAGTCCAACTCATTGCTTTAGTCTCTTTGTCCTATTGGTGAGAAACACTTCAGTTGTTTTTGTTACTTAACCTGTGTTGTCCCACTACAAAAGTATCCCCCGATTTTCTCCCATCCACCTATCACAAGCCACTTGTTTCTTATCCTTTCTGAACTCCACAAGCGACTTCCAGTCTCTAGTTCGCCAGCGAGGGCTAGTTATAAAGCTTTGATTACCTAGCTTTCCACTCAGTGGCAACCATTTTAAGGTAAATAATAAATAAAAACTAAAAACAAATGAAAATTAAATCAATAAAGACTATACAAATTACAAAAGTCAGAAGCAAACAGACAAAAACCTATTTGACCATATATTATGTATTAAGCATTAGTATGAAAAATATTTGAACAAAGTTAATACCTGTTTTCTCTTTGATTTCGCATAACACCGAAAATAGGGCAGGCTTCATTCTGTGACAGTTCAATGTATGTTTTCTCGCCTGCGCTTCGTCAAGGCTCTGGTCGGTGATGTTCATGATCTGTTGCAGGATTTCGCCGATATCCTGTTTGCGCGCTTCTCCTTCTCCAGCTGCTGGCGCGCCTTCGCCCCCAGGCAGTCCATAGCCTTGCGGGCCCATTAGCCCACCACTGTGCGCCATCATTCTATTCGGATCGTCCATTTTTTACTTCTCTTCAATACATAGGTACGTTTCAACTAACACTAAGACCGTATACTGTTTTGTACGTGAATTTAAATGATTATTTCAAAAATATAATCTGATAAAAATACAATAACAACGCTTCACTGGGGCAAAATGCCACAGCTTCGCCACCGTTCGCTAACCAACAATAAAATGGCCGCTCCTTTGTGCTGTCAAAATCAAAAGAAACAAATAGTAAAAATAAGCTAGAAAACTATGTTTATCACGCTTAGACTTACGTATTTTACGTCGTGATTTTAAGGAAAAAAAGAGACATACGTATGTTTAATGCAAACGCCAGGCCATATCTCATATTGTAAATGAAATGATGCGTTCATAAAGATATTAATCTGGTAGGTAGGTACCAATTTTCAGGCTGTACCAAACATAATGTGGACATTTATATCTGTACATGTATAAAACATGGACTGTCATCCATAATAAGATGCCATTGTCATCGAATTGTATTATCGTTGGGTTACTTTTTGTGTGGTTTCGTCATCTTTTCCACGCGATCTAAAAGCTAGCCACCCGGCAGAATATCTAATATAAGCCAGCTGTTACAGCTTTATAGTTAAATGAGAAATATTCTTACTTTAGCAGTTAAGTGTAGTGCACGTAGTTATCTCACCCCCGTGGTGCGCCCTCAAAACAGGCTATCTCACACTCAATATTGGGGAAGTAATAAACTTCACAGGAAGATCAAAATCCCCAACTCTTTCCGAGAGAAAGTCATGGCTGATCCCAAGGTAGAAGAGGTCCTCGCGCCGCTAAGAGCTCTTGTCAAGGAGCAAGGTGATTTGGTCAGAAAGCTAAAGGAAGAGAAAGCTCCTGAAATTGACGTTAAGAAAGCAGTAGCTGAATTAAAAGCACGCAAAAAAGTATTAGAAGACAAAGAACTTAGTCTCGCCCCCGTTGAGGAGTTATTTGACCGCGCTAAAATGGAGGATTTAATTAAAAGGAGGTTCTTTTATGACCAATCTTTTGCAATATATGGAGGTATCACTGGACAGTTTGATTTCGGTCCAATGGGATGTGCGCTCAAAAGCAATATGATCCAGCTGTGGAGGAAGTACTTTATCCTGCAAGAACAGATGTTGGAGGTGGATTGTTCTATATTGACACCTGAACCTGTACTTAAAGCATCTGGCCATGTGGAAAGATTTGCTGACTTAATGACTAAAGATGTGAAGTCTGGGGAATGCTTTCGCTTAGACCACCTAATCAAAGCACATCTTGAAAAAATTAAAAGTGAAAAAAATACCAAGGTTGAACTAAAGGCTGAAATTGAAGATATTCTGGTAAAACTGGATGGCATGACAGCTGATGAGATGTCTGCTTTAATGAAGAGGTTTGAAATGAAATCTCCCATTAGTGGTAATGAACTCACCCCTCCCATTGAGTTCAATCTCATGTTCAACACTCAGATTGGTCCCTCTGGCTTGGTGAAAGGGTTCCTGAGGCCAGAAACAGCTCAAGGCATCTTTGTCAACTTCAAGCGTTTGTTAGAGTTCAACCAGGGCCGCTTACCATTTGCTGCTGCACAAATTGGCAACTCTTTCAGGAATGAGATCTCTCCAAGGTCTGGATTACTCAGGGTCAGAGAGTTCACAATGTGTGAAATTGAACATTTCTGTGACAGCAAAGAACACCCTAAGTTTGAGTATGTGAAAGACACACAAATGTTATTCTACTCTGCTGACAACCAGGAACAAGGCAAAGCCGCCGAGGTGATGAGTATTGGGGATGCTGTCGCTAGAGGTATAGTCAACAACGAGACTCTGGGTTACTTCATGGCTAGAATCTACTTGTACCTAGTAGCAGTTGGCATTGACCCGAAAAAATTAAGATTCAGACAGCACATGGGCAATGAGATGGCTCACTATGCATGTGACTGTTGGGATGCTGAAATTCTATGCAGCTATGGTTGGATAGAATGTGTGGGCTGTGCTGACAGGTCAGCTTACGACTTGACCCAACATTCTAAAGCAACTGGCATCAGATTAGCAGCTGAAAAGAAACTGCCTGCTCCTAAACAAATTGAAGTAGTTGAAGCTGTTCCCAACAAGGCAGCAATTGGCAAGGAGTTCAAAAAAGATGCTAAAGTTATCAATGAAGGCCTTGCTGCTTTGGACAGTACTGCACTAGAACAGATGCAAAGCACACTAGAGAGTGAAGGGGAGTATTTGCTGTCCACTGACAATGGACAGTTCAAACTTACACCTAGTCTTCTTAGTGTGAAGAAGACACAGAAGACTGTTCACGTAGAAGAGATAATCCCTAGTGTTATTGAACCTTCATTTGGTGTTGGTAGAATCTTGTACTGTATTTTGGAACATAGTTTTAAGATGAGAGAAGGTGATGAGCAAAGGACATACTTCTCTTTGCCTGCTTCAGTTGCTCCAATGAAATGTGCAGTGTTGCCTCTGAGTGGCAATGCAGAGTTCCAACCGTTTGTCAGAGATCTAAACCAAGAATTGACATCTGTTGATGTTTCTCACAAAGTAGACGACTCCTCTGGCTCCATTGGGCGGCGGTACGCGAGAACTGACGAGCTGGGCGTCCCTTACGCCATTACTGTCGATTTTGACACTATTAAAGAGCCACATACAGTAACACTTAGAGAAAGAGACAGTATGAGCCAGGTGAGGCTCCCTCTGAACGAGGTTCCGGCAGTTGTCCGAGACCTGTCATACAACAAGATAACTTGGCGAGATGTAGAAGCAAAATATCCCAAGTTTGAACAGCAAGAAAATGTCAAAGGTGTTGCTGCGTGAGAATGTGATGTGTACTAAACTGTACTGCTTTACGGAATCTTGCATATTTATTTAATTGCTATAAGCTTAATTTTAATCATTTATTTAAAAACTGATAACATTTCTCTAGATATGATGAAATAAAAATATTTCAGTTAAATATTTTGTTTTGCTTTTGTACAGCTATTATCGCGATTATCTTATCATTATTATGTTAGGTTTCTAACCTTACTCTCACTCGTTTTCAGATAAAGAAAAAGCAAGCAATCTTTACTGAAGACAAAACTAACTTTATGAACATAATTATCATTTATTCTCAAGACACATGAATTAACCACTATTTATAAGCGTAACATTATCTATGCCGGCGGTCCCTGGAGCGCTCGCGGTGCCGAGGCTTCTCACGCGACCTGTCTCTATGCCGGTCGCGCCGGTCTCGGTCTCGCTCGCGTCTGTCCCTGTCTCGGTCACGGTCTCTGTCGTCTCGTTTCGCTCTGTCTTTAGAATATCTGCAAGAGAATTATAACACAAAGTTACTTTCTCTAAGAAACTTTATGCATCAAGAATATGAAGACAATAAGACCTTATGAAACAATAATTATTCAGATTCAGATTATTTATTTGCAGAGTATAAGTACAGCAGATCTTAAAAATATAATAGTCCTCTACACTCTGACCTGCTAGTGCATGCAAATTTAATTAAAATTATAAACTAATTATCCAATTAAAAATTTCAAAATAATTACAAATATTATCCACCAATCAGCACACACAAACTATAACGATATACGATATAATTAACATGCAACAAAAAACACCAACATCATAAACAAAATTCTGTCAAATTATCATTTAAAATATCTTTAATAGAGTAGTACGCCTTTTCGAACTAAAATAATTTTAACTTCTTTTTAAAAATAAAGATAGAGTCTGTTTCTTTAATTGTAATGGCAATTTGTTATAAATATGAATTTTCATGTTGTATATACTACTCATATTACTAATTTTTGTTCTGTGACTTTCAGTACATAATTTAGTGTTGTATCTACTGCTTGTGAGAGTCTTATAGTTACTAAGATCCGACCTTACTAAAAGAGATGCTTCTTAAATAGAAATACAAGGAATAGTCATAATTTTAAGATTTTTAAAGTGAGGTTTACACGAGTCAGTTTGATTTAGCCCACATATGCACTTCTGACATTTGAAAGCAGCTTCTTTTTCAGTTGTGTTAGCCCGCTTACTTAAAATTCAACGCCATATCTTAGCAGAGAACCTACGTAGGCGTGATACGCAGTCATTAGAGTATCTTTGTTCACTACTTTACGGAGCATATATAGTGCGTAAGCGTACTGACTGAGCTTGGTACAGATATGTTCAATATGCAGCTTCCAGTACAAACTGGCATCAATATTTATACCTAGAAATTTTTCAAGTTGATTTCAAGGTTATTGCTATCCAGCCAGGTAATTATATCCGAAAGCTATTTATTAATTTCATCTTCCTGAATATTCTTGTTACTGGCAAAGAGTGTCGTAAATCAATTATGTAGGTATATACGAGGGCGGAGCGATAAGTCTGATAAAAATTAAACAAGGAGTGATATTTATTTATAATTATTATTTAATTTTCAACGTAGTTTCCTTCTAACTCAATGCACTTCATCCAGCGTGTCTCTAACTTTTCGATCCCCTCCATATAATAAGACTTAGGCAACCCTTCGAAATAGGCGTTGGTTTCATGCATGATTGCTTCATTCTAAATCTTTTTCCACCAAGCCATTTCTTTAAATTCGGAAACAGAAAATTATCGCAAGGGGCTAAGTCTGGCGAATATGGTGGATGAGAAAGCAACTCATAGCGTAACTCATGAAATTTGGCCATGGCAATCGCGCAGGTGTGCACTCTAGCGTTTTGTCTTGGTGAAAGAGGACTTTCTTCTTTGCCAAATGCGGTCGTTTTTCAGCTAAAATTCTGTGCTGCTAAGCACAATAAGCTAAAAAAATTGTTCTAATAAATTGGCATAATAAGCGCCATTAATCGTTTCACCCTTCTCTAAGTAGTCAATATGGATAACTCCACGGGCATCCCAGAAAACTGTAGCCATAACTTTATTGGCCGATAAAACTGCTTTGACCTTCTTCGCAGCTGGTGCACTGTTTCGATTGTTGTTTAGTTTCGGGTGTATGGTGGTGGATCTATGTTTCGTCTACTGTTACAAATCGTCGCAAGAACTCCGTCTTATTCCGTCAAAACAACGCCAAACCTGCTTCCGAAGTGGTCACACGCACGCGTTTTTGATCAACATTCAGTATACGCGGCAACCATCTCGCGGAGAGCTTCCTCATATCTAAATTTTGGTTTAAGATATTGCGCACACGTTCGTCTGAGATGCCTACTACCTCAACTATCTCGCGCACTTTTACTCTTCGGTCGTTTAACACTATATCATGGATTTTAGCGATCATTTCTGGAGTAGTGGCCTCAACCGGGCGTCCTGGACGTTCCGCATCACTTGTGCTTGTACGACCACATTTAAAATCAGTAAACCACTTATGAATCATTTTAATTGACGGAGCGGAGTCGCCGTAATATTTATCAAGCTTTTGTTTTGTTTCCGTAATAGTTTTTTTTCTCAAAAAGTAATGTAAAAAAGTAAGTAATTAACACACGAAATTCACTTTTCTCCATCTGCGTTCAATTGTTTTTCTTTAATGGCTGTTAAAAAAAATAACCGGCTATACTGGCTGACATTTTTAATTCAGTCCTTCAAAAGAGTGTTTAACGTTGGAGGTTTCATGCAATTTGCGATAACTTTATTCCAAAATATTTTTTTACCAGACTTATCACTCCGCCCTCGTAAATAGATCTTCCCTATACTGTAGACACTCAGAACACAAAAATATAAATCTTATATGCAGTGCCACATGTGGCAGCCTTATCGCTAAAAGTGATATCCTTATTGTTGACAAAAAATGTATAGGAAAAAAAATTACACTAAATAAATACTGTTGTTTAGGAGTTAATGTAAAAAAATGAGTTTTTAACACTAGGTAAACAGTTTTATGGTTAAACCAACCTGTCCTCTCCGTAGTCGCGTCGGTCCCTGTCATCATGCTCCCGGCGGTCTGCGTCCACCCTGCCGCCTCCACCGTGGTACGTGCTGGCGCCTCCCGAGCCGCCGCGGAAGTTGTTCGCAGGCGGCGCCTGCACCGGCGCGTGCTGTCGGCTGTGCTCCGCCAGCCTAGCCCCCGCAACAACACCAATATTAGTAGTGTGCTACTGATTAGATAGAGGCATGCAAGTAGACACAATGTTTAGCATGTGAAGGACAGCAGAATATGATAAATAGCATCTGGCAACTTTAACATGACATACAATTTATTAGATACACTGTGTCTGTATAAACTGAAGTGTCCATCGTAAACTGAACATATCGTGTATGGGGGCCCTTTAGACAATTGAACCTACCATTCTTAATTTAGCTCTTAAAAACAAACTCCATATTCTATATCATGCATTACTATAAATTTTTGTTGATAACCATCCTGTGTGATAATCTGTAACAGAAGAATGGTTAATAATGCACAAAACTTTCAGTATCCTGGGAAGAAATTACCTACTTGGTGTATTACCTGAATGCCCCATATTGGCCACGACTTGGCAAATAATAGTACAAATTCCAATTTTATTTAACCCATATTTTCCTGTTATTTTTCATGGTGATAAACAAAATTCTACCCAATTTATTTTTTAAATACATTACCAAGCAGTATCTAAAAAGAATGCTACAGTGGTTCATTACTCAGGTGGGACGAGATTGCCTAGTAACTAGTATCAAATATGGATTTTTTCTGTAGTTACTAGTTACAAGCCGCCGCCGCTGCTTCATATGCGGCCGCAGCAAGGAATTGAGACACAAACTTTAATAATTAATTTAAAGACATGTTTACTTTTGTTCAATCTGTTTCTGTATGGGCACTGGTATCCTGGGGAAGAGCGTGGAGAACCAGTCGAGTTTGACGAGCATCTGTCGCACCAGCACGCCCATGGTGGTGGTGCCTCCGCCGCCCGCGCGCGGGTCCACCTCCTCCGGGTCCAGCAGGTACTCCTCGTACCACGAGAACAAATCTGCCGGCGGCTGCGTGTACCGGATGTACATGAACCCTGGAAACATTGTGTAATTGACAATAGGTGAACAGCTTAAAACTGCAGCAATAAAACACGTGATATAATGACGCGCGAGTTGATACGAAAGAGTATAAGAGAGACTACAGTTGTGTCGCGATGGCGGTCTCCAATATGTTATCTTGTTACCAGGCAAACAGTTACAAGGTAGACAATCTCTAAGTATTATAGCCCTGCTAATTCTTGCTTTGATATTTGTGTACCAGTATATTACACAAAATTTCATAATAGTGCAATAGATGATTATTGCAAAGCCAGCTGTCTAGTACATTTTAAGAGGTAAAAAACAGTGATCAATTTCAGTTTAAGGAAATCTTAGAAAATGCATCAAATCCTCTTATGCTATCACTGTATCGACATTCCTTTGGAGACTTGACTAGATATATATTATTATGTAATTACGACAGTGGTATAGAGCCATACCTACCGAGTGCTCTGATATAAGGTGAGTCAGTATGTGTGAGAAGCCCATTCACTTGCTTCCTGGTGAGCCGCAGTGTGTACAGTTTGTAGAGCAGACAGAATGCTGTGGAGACTATCCCTCCAGCCCCCACACCACGCACCTGTAGGTACAAGCCATATTTATAAATGTGCACAATACAGACTATATTCTGACATGTTCTATGATGACAAAGAGATATAACGAGAAACAAGAAAAACTACCTTGAATAAACATATCTTAAAAATGTCAATGGAAAGATATGGGGCAGACCTTTCCTAGAGTTACAACATAGTAAAACAAACATGCAAAAATGAAGTAAACAGATTCACTATAAGCCTCTCAAATACTTAATTAAGTTTGACGATAAGTCCTTCCATATTCTATCATATGTTGAATATATTCTAATTTATTTCTAAATGTTCTAGGTAAGCAAATCATTCAAATAACAATTTTAGTGCAGTGTCCATCATTCAGCAAACTTCTAACGTGTATGGCATCCAACCTTTTAGATCTCGATTGCAGGCATAGAACATACAATACAAGAAAAAGTTATATATGTTATCAATTGATATTGTTCTCGATAGTATGTATCCCAGCAGTCATTACAAGTATCAGACATCCCTCACACACTAGATTATTAAATGATATCGTAACAGACAAGAACCAGCTCTGAATTGCAGCTAGTACTACTAACATGAGTAACACAATGCAACATGCAATACATAAGAGATGGTGAAGAAACATACTCACGCCACCACACATGCCGGTCTGGCCGGCCGTCTTGCGGCTACCACGCTCCCACGGCTCCAAGTGCTTCACCTGGTAGTAGATCTCATCTACCACCTCATGGTAAGTCTTCAATTTGAACAGGTGCACTGTAGGCAACAAATTATATTTTACAGTTTTAACTTCATGATGTACTTATGTGTTGAAACAAAGTGATGTACTCATGCTCATAAATATTGGTTTGATAAGCATTTATGTAGAAGTTTATACTACCCGGTTCAATATTTATTTGTTAAAGTTACATAGAAGACACAACATCAGTAAAGCAATTTATCAAGAAACACATGTTAATTTAACTAGAAGTCACAGGAGGCCGTTCATCTCTTACTTGAAAATGCCCTCAGATACTATCGTCAGGTGAAATGGAATGTGAGGTAGGAAACTAATAAAAATAACATCATTGAATTATAATAATTTAAGGCTCCGCTGCGTTGTTACGTTTGCTTACCTACCTTTGAAGTAGCTAGAGCCCTGAATATTTGCTAAGATTAGAGGGTTCAGGTTCATAGTCTGTTCATTACCCCATATTGGTAATATGTTGTGCTGCTTGCCTGTTTTCGCTGGCTTTTGCTGATTATACTCTGAAAACCAAAACATATCAGTAACACAGTTCTTAAGCACTTTACTCGTCATAGGTTCAAAATCACATACCTTCGACTTCAGTCATTATGATATACTTATCGTTATATTAATGCTACTGTGTACGTTTCTGTTGCAACCAATTGTGAATACTATAGATTTTCACACACTTTTTAACGTAAAATCTAAAATAAAATTGACAATGCCCAAAAAACACAACGCAAACTACAATGGCGGCAAAGAACGAGATTGAGTACAAAAGAAATTAGCAAAAAACATTCAATATACATTCTGCATAGATAACATAAGCGGAAGTAGATAATAATTTTGTACAGAGCGAATAATAGCTGTGCGATACGTTTGGCAAATATCGTCATATGGTGATATTGACTAGGCATTAATGCAGCTAATCGCGAGTGAATCGTTCTCTTATAATCTAAGAGATCCCGCTGCAAGATTGGTGCGTTGATCGACTTTTTGTTTAAAACCAAATTTTTATGTTTATTTATAACTAAGAGAATATATATTTACTAGGGTGCCTATCAGAATTTGGCCGCCATTAGTTTAAATTGATTTTTGGTAATAGTTTCGTGTATTTTCTTATACTTTTACCATATTCTTGTGTGTCGTTAAAAAATAATCACGAATGCTAAAGCCTGCCTTAGCACAAACTTCCAATACAATATATTTGACTGATTTCAGCAACTTTCCACACTCAATTTTATTGAATGAGATTGCCCATTACCAATCAGGATTATTATTACGGGTCGTGCATTTTAAATACGGGTTATAATTCACGTAAAGACTTCTGAACCTATGGAATGTATGTTTTTTTTAAAATATTTTTATTTGCAACTGGATACAAAGTCCTTAATGCCCCACTTATTGAACTATTTATTAAACTATTAACGTACAATATTACAATTTACCTAAAGTAGTACTTATAAACTTATATATAGAAATAAAATTTACAGGGTTGCTAAGAAGTTTTTGCAAATCATTCGGTATTAAGTACACTTTTACAAATATTCTGCAACTAAAATTAATCTTTCTAAGCTAAATTTCGGGCACTTCATTACTAAACAATATATATACAAAATTCGCATTTATCACTTTGTACAATTTTGAGTCTTGCAAGATGAGCTGGTGTTCTGCAGTGGCCAAATCTTAGTCTATTTATTGTAGTTATAAAATTTCTGTTTTCTATGTCCTTTCTTTTATGGTATGTCCTTTTTTCTATGTCCTTTCTTTTATGGTATTTATACCAAGGTCTTTGTGTCGGGGCATTCTAAATTGATGCATACCATCTACCTTTTCTCTTAGATACCGATCTCCAGAATGGATGCCATAAATTCATAATATTTTCTTTTAGTTTCCGTTGATAATCAGTATAAGGTATATGTACTATTTCTGTTCGGTCTTCATTAAATTCTCGTCGGACTTCTTTGTCAGCAGCTTGGTTACCCGACGAAATATTGCGATGGGAAGCTACCCATTTAAACTTAACCGATTTGCCTCCGTTACTTAAATCTAGCAAAATTATTTTAACATTTAACAATATATAATTAGTATTAAATTTAAGTATATTACCACTTAGCTATAAGTACCGACACTCTTACTATGATTCTATTAAGAAATGAGTTCTATTTATTTATTGGTGTGGAACACATTGCTCCCGTGATAATACGTAATGCTCTATTTTGTATTACATCTAATTTTCGTAAATTAGAAACATTAGCATTCTTATAGGTCAATGAGCTGTAGTCAAAATGGCTTCTGACAATGCTTTTGTAAAGCATTGATAATATTTTGGGATCTGAACCCCAATGAACACCAGCCAGAGAACGCAATATGTTCAACCCTCTGCCAGCATTCTTTATGATGTAGTTGATGTGAGTCTCAAATTTCAATTTACTATCTAAGTAAATTCCTAGAATTTTTTTCTCTTGTAACCAGTTTAGATAATTACAGGAGAGAGAAACAGGTGAAATATCGTCTAAGTCTACACACTTCTTGCTGAATATCATAGCTCCACTTTTATCTACATTTATTCCTAAATTCAAACTGTCATAAAACCTCTTAATCTGAGATAGGCCATTATTTAAGTTTCTAATAGCAATATTTACATCTTTATTTACACTATATACAACGATATCAACAGCAAATAAAAGACATTTGACTGACGGATCAGTCAAATATCTATTTATTTGAGATGTGTACAATCCAAAAAGTAGTGGCGAAATTGTGGAACCTTGCATTGTTCCCATGAAAACTTCTCTAGGCCCATGTAAAATATGATTAAATTTAACAAACATTGTCCTATTAAACAAAAAACTGAATATCCATTTGCAAACTTTTCCAGGTATTCCAAGTTTCCATAAAATTTGCACAAGTATTGTAGGATTAACATTATCAAACGCACCGCAAACATCAAGGAAAGCACAAGCTGTATATGAATGACTATGAAAATATTTTTTTATATCAGTAATGAGAGATATGTAGTTTTTAACTGCACTTTTACCTTTTCTGAAACCAAATTGTTGAACAGGTAACATGTTATTCTTTTCGCTATAAAATTCTAACCGTAATTTAAGCATATTTTCAAATAATTTGCCTATGCAAGAAGATAATGATATAGGTCGATAAGTATCACATTCGTTATCGGGTTTATCTGCTTTCAGAATTGGTAAAACACATTGCGTCTTCCAAGACGTAGGAATATAATTGTTTTCCCATAACAAGTTATAGATCTTAAGAAGAATATTTTGAGCATTTGGATGAAGTTCGCGAATTAATTTGTACGTAAAGTCATCAAGTCCTGGTGTTGTATCTTTCCTTGATTTTAGGGTTGATTTAAATTCATGTATTGTAAATGGTTCATTCAAAAAGTATCCATCAGTGTTACCTATTGAGTCAAAAATAATATTTAATCTTTTTGTATCTACGTCTTTTTTATGAGGAGATTGTGGAGCATATTTATCTAAAAAGGAAGGTATCCACTCATCGTTTTTGAATGTTTTTCTAGAACCAGCTCTTTTAAATCTTCTGATATAATTCCAAATCATACTCACCGGTGTATATCTATTAAATGCCTCACACAAGGATCTCCAACCATCCTTCTTTTTTTGACTTAACAATTTCTTTTTAAGAGCGTCAATCTTTTTGTATTCTATATAATTAGCTATTGTAGGTATTGACCAATATTTTTTCAAAGCTAATCTACTTCTATTAACTGCAGTAGCACAATCACTATCCCACCAAGGCACTGGAGCTTTCATTTGATATGAGCAAAGATTAACAATTTTTGGAATACATTTTAATTTAATATTATTAAGTACATCACAGAATGAGTCATAAATATTGCTAGGAGATTGATTATTAAAATTTATACTATTGAATGCCGTTTCACTTTCTAAAAATAGTTTGGCCCAGTCAGCCTGCTTATAATTGAAGCGCTCACAGGGAGTGCCTATCACATACTTTTCCACCGAAGTCTGAATGTCAATCAAGATGGGAAAATGATAGCTACCCATTGGGTCGTCATAGACTTTCCATTCGCATAAAGGAGCTAAATTGGGACTTATATATGTCAATTGAAGTAGGGTTGTTACGAATATTTCCAACTGTGGTTAAAGATCCTGTGTTTAGAATGCATAGATCACACTCGTCTAGTAAATTATAAATGCTATTACCTCTGGAGTTCGAAGAACGACAACCAAATGAAACATGATGAAATGTACTACCGATGTTTTGTTCATGCCTTTATCTTATTGTTTATTTTGTTTTTGGTGTGCAATAAAGAAATATTGTATTGTATTGTATGATGTGCATTAAAATCACCTAAAACCATGATCGGCTTAGGCAAGTTATTAATTATCTGTTTTAATTTTATGCATTTAAAGACTCGTGTACCTCGATTTGGTGGCGCATAAGCACACAATAACGTCAGATTACCAAAGTTAGTTTTTAATATAATTGCGACTGATTGTAGAAAATCGTAATAAGGAGTCTGAAAAAATGAATACTTAAAAGAATTTTTAATTAAGATGGCCACGCCTCCATGACCATCTGGACCGTTTTGAAGTATAACATTATAATTTGGAACACTGAAAGAACTTCTAGACTTTAACCAAGTTTAATTTAACAAACAGATATCAATATTTTTTCATAAAGAAAATTAATCAGCAAAGGTTTTTTACTGGTAACACTCTGTACATTAAATTGGGCTAATGTTATGTGTGTTTTTCTATTTGATAAATTATTACAGGACCTATTATCCATAAAATTAATTTAAATTACTTAAAAATATGTCTTTTATTCTATTAGATGTCATGACTTCGGTAGATTTAGAGTTTGCTAGAGTAATTAGCGATTTAACAATAGCATTAAGAATTATTTCATTGTTAGCAATTTGTTCTACATCTAAGTTGGACTTTGTTTCGGTTTTTTTATTTTTAGTTTCTGATAATAAGCTGTCTTTCGATTTTTCCTTCAAAGGAGGAAAGTTGTCTACATTATTGTTTACCACGGAGGCAAATGATCGGTTTGGGCTTATTATTTGTTTACGTTTTTCTTCCAGTTTTTTAATTTTAACTGGACAGTCTCGTGATATGGCTAGGTAACTTCCGCCGCAATTGATGCATTGTAGGGTTTCTGATGTACATTCTTTAAAAAGATGTGCCCCGGCACACGACGAGCACATTTGGGTGTTGCTTCGGCATACTTTGGCTGAATGGTTGAATTTGTAACATTTGAAACATTGTATCAGTGGTGGAACATAGGTATGAACTTGGCACCTAAACAAATTTAGGAACACGTACCGAGGTAAAGTTGTTGACGAAAAGGTAATGGCTACTGTTGTGAGTGGTACGAGTTTCTTATTTTCATCCTTTTTCATAAACCTCTTCACGCTGATGATGTCGGTATCGCAATTTATGTTTTTAAATATTTCTTCATTGCTCATATCTACTGGAACATATTTTATGATTCCAATCTTTTCAACTAAGTGCGCTGGGATGAATGCGCGCAACTTATTTCGACTAAGAAAGCTGTCTTGTTTCAAAAAACTGTTAGCAGCTGCTGCTTTTTGAAATGTTACGCCTATTTTCAACGGATTTATTCTGTGTACGTCAGTGATTCCCTTTATATTGTCTACAAAGAGTTGAGTCAATTTAATAGGGTTTTTGTTGCCGATTTTTTCCTTTTCTTTTGACTCTACGTAAACTGTGTAATCCACAGCACTTTTCTCTAGAAATAACCGAGTGTAATTTGGTTTCAAATACATTTTGTACTTAGCTTCTGGTGATGGTAGAATGGCATCAAATTTTCTTTTTCTTTCAGAGGGCTGGAGGCCCTCATCGTCCTCCGTCCCCATCGCAGCGTGACGCCGGACACTTTTTCCGTTGAGATATCGATATTTACTCACGAGAAAACAGGAATAAAAGTAATTATTTCACGCAGAAAATAAATTTCCCGCCTTCAGTTTGACTTCCCGCCAAAAAGTCTCGGAATTTATGAATCCTGGCAGGAGTTGCCATGTTTTATCTCATTCTTGTTAACTGCACAGACAATGAATATTTAACAGATAGAAAAAGCACAGATTATACAAATTGTAGCGACTCCTGATTCTATGAGAAAAAATATCTAAGTTATTAGTCTGTAACATGAACTTTTTACTTTTATAACCGATTTTAAACAAGAAGGTACTATCCAATTCGTTATATTACGATAATTTACAATCCAAGATGGCTGCCACAACAAATGTTGGTCTTTTTGAATTATTTTATTGTATCAAAGTAGGTCGTTCAGTATCTGAATCTTAAAAAATGTATATGTGCCTGCCGTTTTGCAGTCGGATGTTAGTTTTTAGGGTTCTGTATAACCACCCAATCTAAACAAAATCCGGTACCCTAATTACTAAGACTTCCTGTCTGTCTCTTATGAACCGTGATAGCTAGATTGTTGCAATTTTCACAGATGATGTACTTCTGTTGTCGCTATATAACAACAAATATTAAAAATTAAAATAAATATTCAAGGAAGGCGAGCATACAACATGCCTGATATTAATAACGACAACAATACTTAAACTAATGTTGCCCTTTGTGGGCGGGTCCGATTTTTTTAAATATGACTTATCCAAAAGTCTAAATTTATTATAAAACAGCTTTTACAGCTGGCCTGTCATTACATTGTTTCAACATATTTCAGGGACTGCTTTGTTGACTCATTAATCCTTCAATTTCAAGTCCTAGCTTTATAAAACCCTATATGATGGATACATTATACAATATCTACTTTACATGTAACAAATTAACAACAAAGAAACTCCTTATTTATTGGTTTACTTATGCTAAAATAAATATAAATCTTTACATTATTGATAATACAGCTCCAGGTTCATCCCATCATGGATTTCATCTGTAATATCGATAAGAAAACTAATGCAATTCTAGGCATAGATAAATTGTAATTGTTTATTGACCAAGCTAGCAAAGAGAGTCTGCTTTGGATTAAATTATTTTTTTCTGTCATCTGTCAGTTAGTATACCTTATCAAATTTTGTACTTGCATATGGTTTATTTTCTTGTGTTCTAATCAATCTTTCTAAAAGGGAATTTTGCTACGACGCCATTTACTGGCTGATTTCAATCATATTTGGAACAAACAAGCTAAAGACAACATTAATAAATATACATGAAAATTAAAAAATTGGAGAAGTGGTTGTTGTTTATTTTATAATGTTGCAAAAAATAAAGAAGCTGAGCTAGGGGTGAAGGAAAACATTATGAGGAAACCTTAGCATGGTGATAGGGCGATTTCTATTGCTCACCTGTCTGTTGCCAAGCACCTAGTGGTATGTTCCGGCAACCTTCCTTGAGAGCCAGTGTATTCAAGATTAGGTAAAATGCCTAAGCTGTGTAGGATAAAAAAATAGCTTGATGGGCTATGGATATGTTTACCTTCAATGGATGTTGAAATGAGATAAATTTATTATGACATGTTGTTATCACTTATCCTGAATTATTTGAATTGTATTTTGCCATAAGGCCTGACCTGGATACTGGTCCATTAACACATTCAGTGCCGACGACTCGCCTGGCGAGTCGACTTATTTTAGTCGGAAATCATAGTGGCAGTGAGTGTGTTAAGGAACTGACTCATTGACTAAGTGTCCTACTGATACTAGCTTACGGTGATGTCATGGTCTTTGACTGAAGATCAGAACTAATATAAACTTTTTTTAAATAACTACAATTTTATGAAACTATTCAAACAGCACACTTAACACCTTGAAGATAAGCTTATGTATTATTTTTCTCCATGGAATAGAAATTTAAAGTGCTTTTGCTTGCTTGGGCCGATATTTAACAACATTCTGCCATTGATGAGCAGTTTGAATAATATTGATGTTGATATAAGAGTCAGTATTATTACCAACGACATGACCAACTACAACAAAAACAAGATTAACTTAAGACGTTTCAATTATTATAAAAGGATACAGTCGGATAACTTGATATGGTCTTTGAACACTGTGTACCATTTTTTCAAGACAATTTTATCATATCTTGTGCCAGTTTGTGCCGCTATTAACTTCTTCAAGTCTCCAACAGTGTCGTCAGGATTACATTTGACTCTTACTTTTTTTCCAAGACGATCATTGCAAGTTACTTCCAGCATTTTCTATAAAATTGTTCGTCTGTATTTCTGAAAGAAAGTTTACGAGGTTATGATATAATTTAAATTCGACGTGAATAAGATAAAGCATGACTCGGGACACATCAATCGAAAAAAACCGTAGTATAAATATTCTGAGAGTTTCAGATCAAAATTGTTAAAAAAGAAGTAGCAAAAGTTAGAAAACAACAAACATCACAAAAAAGCAAGCACCGCAGCACAAACAAAAGCATCACAGCATAGACAGACACAGTACGTACAGTCGTATACATACAGCAGCACAGCAATGCACGACTCAGTTAAGTACAGTCTATCCGACGTTTCACATAACTAAATCAAGAATGTACAGGCTGGACTGTACGGCTTTGACATATGATTGTGATAACTTAACTGGACTTACAACTACAGAAACAAAACGCTCGTAACACTGACTGACATTATAAATTAAATACAGCTACTTATTAGTAATAAAAACTTGTATCCCACAGAAATTTGACAAAATTGAAAAATAATATAAATTACTATTTTTTTATTATGAAAGATTTGCATTTTTGTTATATTTTGCGCGTATTTTTATACGTAATTATCTTATGAGTAGATGATTCGATAGCAAAAACATTCCAACTGTCCACACGTCATTTGACAGCAATAATCTGACGTGCGCGACTCGGCGACTTGTCTTGGGAACGAAATACAGTGAAATTTAATTTTTAGTGAATGTGGTAGTGGTTATATAGTGAAAATGCAAATTCCAAACGAATATGTGTCCACTGCTGAAGATATAGCGGATCAGGTAATTTGTTTGAAACTAACTAAATTAGTACGATTCGAATGTAAATTCACTGCATACATTGGTTGGGAGTTTGTCACGTCACCGAACTTTCTTGTTGGCGCTCTCCTAAATAATATAAAATGTACGATATGTATTGAGTAATGTGTTTATAGGATCTGCAGTCGTCTTTCTTGTACAGCGTAGCATAGATTCTAATCACTCCTTTCACTGGTAGCCTACACATAAAATCTTTAAAACTTGCGCTTAAAACAACCTGTTTCACCCCTCTAAAGCTTACTGACCTATCACATTATACATAAATAGTTAGTGTTACAGATATACAATACTAGTCTGGAATATGTTTTTACTGAATTCTATTTAATGTGAATAGCTGGAAACCAGAAACTTGTATCAAAACTGGCACGCTATCATGGTAGATATTTATCATATACCTAAAACACTGATTAGAAAGTTTCACATTAGGAACATGATAAAAGTGTGCCCGTGATTATACTTGTTGCAAAGTAACAAACCATAAGTAGCCCTTTTAAAGTTTATCAGCAGGAGTTTTCTGTTTTTTTGTTATTCAGTCTGCTCTAATGAGATACAAGCAAAAACAATGATTAAAGATGTCTTCAAGCTCACCCATACCATAGAGACCATTTATTGCGAAAGGTTCATGAATTGAGTATTGTGATTTAAATGTTATATGTAGGTATTTACTACACTTTCCATATAAAAAAATCTAAACGTTTTATTTTTTATACTAATATTAAACTTTAAAATGATAAATTGCAAAAATCCTGAAGAATAAATATCACTTTATTTAGGCATTTACAGCATTAGGTTTTTATTTATTTAAATAATAAAGCATTAGATACAAAACAAAATGTTATTGATAGTCATAAGATACCTTATAAACTGAAAAGACAGACAGAGAGACAAATTTAGCTTTGAGTTCATGATATCTTCACTTGTCTAGACTTATAGTATAATAATAGTATAGTATATATAATAGTATGAGGAAAGGTTTCTGTTCTTGTGTGCAACAATGTTTTTAAGTTTATAAAAACGAATGGACTAATTTCAATAGTTGTTTTTGCATTAGAAAGCTACATTATCATTATGGTAACATTGAATAACGTGTGATTAGCCCGGACTTGCTGCTTGTTACTTATATTGTCTAAAAATGCAATGAAATAAAACACTCAATAAGTGGTCCTGGTTATACTAAGTTTTACAACACTGTTTACTGTAGAGTGTAGACATAAGGGGTACAATACTTACTTTACTATATCTGACGCAGAGTTTGAGGTTCATATTTTGTATAGAATTCTTTAATTATCACAACACTTCACCCAAAGTCATTTTATGCAGAAATTTATAGTTTTTATGATATAAATTGAAAAAAATCCTAAAATTGTATTATTTTCCACAACTTTCATAGCAATTGCCACAGACTATTTATAGATTATGAGTTCCGTGATAAGCGCGAACACTATTAACCATATTAGTAATGGAGTATTTTCGTTGAACTATAAATTACGATTATTAAGTTACGACATTTCGTCAATACATAAAACAAAACGTATGCTACCAAATCATATCTCCTTAAAAACGTTAAACCCAGAAGCAACAGGTTGAAACTTGAACAAATGCTGTATGGAACCATTAGCATGCGAGTCCGACTCGCACTTTTTTTCTTTTTGATATAAGGTTGGTTCAGTGTTTTCCTATTGGCTTGGTACATACCTAACTGATAAGCCTATCTATACATATAAATAAGACTAAGATAGTGGTTTGGTATTCCATACCTATTTATACTTTGACCTAATATTAATCATCATCAATGAATATAACTTATGATGTCTAATGACCATAAGTATCTGTATTTACTTGTATGGTCATAATTTCATTTCATAATTATCTCTTATATTTTATATATAACTGTCAACGCAAGATACTAGAATACAATAGTTATTTTGTAATACGCAATAGAAGAGCTATCACACATGTTGTAACTGCCTGATTATGTAACCACGTTTATGACATGTATCAATATTTTGTACTGGTTATATCAAGACGTAGATAACAACATGAACTCTAATCTATCTGTTGCGTTTTATACAGATTGTTTAATTTTATTTACTGATTTGAGATTATTTTATCTTTACCATGTGTTGGTAAATAGTTTGAAAGTAAAAGTGTTCGCTGCAGTCCTGTCTAGCAAGATATCACAGTCTAGTCTATACAAGATATCACACTATGGTACGAATCCTAACACTACAGTGTTGGTTGAACTTTAGTTGAATCCATCAGTAGGTAGTTTTCTGATCTGAGTTCAGAAAAATTACTGTTGCAAGTTGTGGACTTGGCTGCATTAGCAACAACAAAGGAGCTATTTGTTTACCAGTTATAATTGTCTCATTAAAGGGCAGATGCTCTCCCCGTCTTTCATAATCTATTTATAATGATTGCTGAGTTTTTCTATTTTTACTTACTGCTGAGATTGCTTCCACTGGTCATTTGTGACTTTTACT
The DNA here is from genome assembly GCA_947049295.1 of Ligdia adustata. Taxonomy (NCBI): domain Eukaryota; kingdom Metazoa; phylum Arthropoda; class Insecta; order Lepidoptera; family Geometridae; genus Ligdia; species Ligdia adustata. The sequence continues at coordinate 15,425,338 of OX346216.1, forward strand.
ATGTTGATGCAATTTGCAGCTTGTCCTTCGGAATGGCGTTCTATGAGGAAGGCCTATGTTCAACAGTGAACATCTTCTGGCTGATGATGATGTTGAAGCTGAGATTGCTTCCTGTGTATCCAAGTTTCAGCTCGTATACCAAAAATACAATAATACTTACCATATAATAAACATTTATTCATAACACACAAAAAAAAATCATCTCTACAAAAAAGTAAAAGATCAAAAATAAATAATGTTTATGTGTATAGTAACTGATCTTACTTTTGCATATTCATCATAATTCGTACTCTTTACATTTATTAACCTGCTGTTGTTTCCTGCAGGTAATCCGAAAAGGCAAGAATGTGCTACCGACGGTGGCGCGGCTGTGCCTCATCTCCACATTCCTGGAGGACGGCCTCCGCATGTGGTTTCAGTGGTCAGAGCAGCGCGACTACATGGATATCTCCTGGGGCTGCGGGAAGTTCCTCGCCACAATGTTCGTGGTATGTGATTACTCTCTCTAGTCCACTAAAATATTCTTGCGTTTGATTGCAATTAGCATGATGTAAATGCAGCATAATGATTCACATTTATGTATAGAAGAAACAGATTCCAAAATGTTAATTATGGGAAAATAGAGAATCTGGAATTAGCTCCTACACAATAAAAGTAGCGTAAAAAGTTTCGAGGAAGCCTTTGAAACCTCACGTCGTTGTCTCTATCTCCAATGTTGTGTACTTTCTACTTCGCCAACTCCTACAGTTCAGTTACCAACTAGTTAGGAACATTATTGTACTTTCTACTTCGCCAACTCCTACAGTTCAGTTACCAACTAGTTAGGAACGTTATTGTACTTTCTACTTCGCCAACTCCTACAGTTCAGTTACCAACTAGTTAGGAACATTATTGTACTTTCTACTTCGCCAACTCCTACAGTTCAGTTACCAACTAGTTAGGAACGTTATTGTACTTGTATTACGTACTTCTTACGGAAGTCTTGCGCTTGTTAAAATTCGAGATTTTATAATATAATATTTGCTGAAATTACCGAGTTCTTTAAAAAACTAAAATGATTCTCCAATCATATGTGAATAAATATGTTTGCTTTTATAGGCCTGGATAGTAAATCAGCAAATCCGCTATTATGATAATACAAGCTTGCCGAATCAATTTTCTGTTATATAAATGCTGGATGATTTCGTGATTATTTGCCATGGATTGCGAAACAAGTCTGGTCGCTACACAAAAGCCTCAGGCGACCAGTAGTAGGTACGTTACTTCGGCCATGTCGAGGCGTGGATGGTTACTCTTATCCGACTCTTCGGAGATCGTCTAATATCGTTTCTAGTAATTTTGGATGTGAACTGTGATTATTATAGCATTGGACCGCCAGCAAGATACCAATATTTAAATCTGTACCATTTTGTTGACGATCGCGTTACGCATGTAGCGAAATTACGACGCTTCTACTTACGAACACCTTACACTTTATTTCATTCGCGATTTCGGCAGTGTGGCTTGCGGCTTGGCTTCTTTGCATTGCTCGTCAAACCACCTAAATTAGTTATTTATTTGATGAGTCACTTAGGATATATCTATCGATTCGCTGCTATTGGGATTCACGTCAAAAACAAGTTGCGGAAACCTGTGAAGACACTCTTATGTCGCACATTTGTAAGCGGCCTTGACCTACTGCCGAACGTCTGACTTTCACTTTCGCTTCTATTCAGCTGTAGAGCAGAACTTTGCATTACTTTACTTACTTTCATACTTTACTATTTGTTAAATTGTTAGTTTCTTTTAAATTCCTAAAATTTTCAGAAGTTAGTAAATATTTAGATGCACATTTTTACCCCATTTACGATGATACGTTATGTTTGCACTATCATTTCTATTTGTCATATTTTGATAGTCGATTGGTATTTTAATGACTTACTTCATTAGTATACCATTTACCAAGCAAACTACTATTTGTGCGAGTACGTGCTGTCACAACAAACCATTACGATTGATTTGAGAAAGTGATCCTGAGAAAGACGCTCATAACAAAATAAGATATTGTACACCTCCGTAAATTTATATGTAATTATTAAATTAAAAGGTACTTAATTAATTTTGCAGACAATGTGTAAGTGCAATCACTCGTAGTATATATCTGGCACGAGCACGAGTCCACGTGTTGTTGTTTATTCGCACTTCGCACTTCATATATTTTAATGCACGCATTTTAAAACAATCATTATACTCCGATCATCATGTAACAATAAACATTTTGTCGTTTGGCTCATCGTCCCGGAAGGAATTGTGGTTGATAAACTTTGGTCTAGGCCAAAGGTACAGGCTCTGCTAAGTAGTTAATATAGAAATCTACTGATATGTCTTATGTCATTGCATCTTGTGATGTGAAAGTTAGATTATTTGCATTTGTATTGAATGGTCGCCACAGCGCTATTACACCACATACATGTTGAATAGTGGCATTACCCTTACTGCGTAGATAAAAAGGTCATGAGCAGCGCCATTTATATTCGCACTATAATTGAGCGCCGGCGCGCGGCGGCCACGACGCATAGTGGCGCCCTAATAAAGTAGCTCCCCATTAGATACTCCGCAACAGCTTGTATGAGCTACGAGATGTTGTAGGGCTATTATTCTCTGACCGTAACGCGGCAAGGCGTTGGACCTCAATCAAAGCGTATTTTCTTCCGTTTAAAAGTCAGTCTATACAAAGATTTTATCTAAACAAAATACTCGTTTAAATATCATATTATTTTAACTTTTCTAATAATACTAAGACAACAGTACACACAGAGATAATTGACGTTAATCATCACAAATTTCTCTACACTTACAAATTTCTCTCCTTTAGTTCACAAATAACATTCAGCGCGTAAATTGTTCGACAAAGGAATTCTTCGAAGATATTTATTTTGTGATACGGGAATATTATACTAACGTAGACGAGAGTACCTACCTACTGGTCGATAAATGACTCGTAAACGATATACGCGCTCGCTATACTCAGATTAGATGTTATCGAATTACAGCTTCCGTAACATAACATTTAGCTCTGATTAGTATTTATACTTGACGACTGACTTATAACTTTACTTAGCTCAAAACGCGACAAGTTTTATTTAATTTTTGTTCTATATCACAATGCTATATCTTTTTCATAGTCGTCCACTTTAACGTTACCTCTTAATGTTAAGCCGTTGTCAAAGACTAAATCTTGTGTTAGTTCTCTTTCTTCATTTTGCTCAGACATTGCTTCTCTTCGCCTTAACTACCTAGGTTAACTTTTTAATTGTCATTTTGTTGCGGTTCCTAGAAAAGTCTCTTACACTGACTTATCTTGTTACGGAGTTAAGGTGAATTGAATAAATGTTGAAGTAAGCTATAAATATTCATTAGTACTTAACTGGTGTCATATTATTCTTTAACTTTTCTGTGTGTGCTTATACGAGTATTATGTGTTCATTAGTTTATTTTTATTTTTGCAGATAATAAACTTACTGGGTCAAATAGGCGGCTGCGTCATGGTCCTCGGAAGGTTAAAGGTTGACATCGCTTGCGGCGTTTTATTCTTCATCGTAGTATTACAAGTAAGTTAGACATTTAATACTCGCTCATGAAAGTGAAAGAAACAAAAGCATTGTGTGAAAGAACAGGATCGTAACAGATAGACGAATGTAGTCTCTGACCTATGTCCACCCAACGTCAAAAAGTGTAAGAGTCCGGTATTGTCATTGATCACTTCTTCTTTAGTTAAGGTTTTGAACAACAATGTTCAATAGTACATACTTATCTTAACTAAGTCCCTAATCGTACAAACTGTAGGTACAAATACGTTTAAATAGTCAAACGACAAATATAAGGTTTTACAAGAGATTATTGTAAATTGATACATTGTTGGTCAATAAAATAGCAGTGGAGCGTAATGATGATCATATTATGTACTCGTACTTACATTGTCATTCAATCACGACGCTGCTTTGTGTTTTGCTGTGGTAACATTACTCGCGAAAAGTTTGCGCAAATCATTATTACTTACTGAAGGGTATTTTTGCCTTTTCTGGTTTTAATTTAAAATGCCTAGCTGTGCAGGATAAAGTAGCCGCGCTATAACCGTGCTTGTGTGTGCGCAGACGTTCGCGTACAGCATACTGTGGGACGTGCAGTTTCTGCTGCGCAACCTGGCGCTGATCGGCGCACTGCTGCTGGTGCTGGCGGAGGCGCGCGCGGAGGGACGCAGTCTGTTTGCAGGCGTGCCCAGCCTCGGCGAGAACAAGCCCAAGTCTTACCTGCAGCTCGCCGGCAGGATCCTGCTCGCGTTCATGTTCATCACGCTCCTCAGATTCGAGATATCATTCTTGCAAGTGAGTCCGATTTTCCTCACTTTAATTCAATATTCTGTTTGTATATATTGATTTATGTCATTTCCATTAATTAATCTGTGTTAGTTGTAGCCTAGTCGATATAATTAGTGATTGCCTATACAGGGGGTATCAGTTAGGAGTGTACTGAGCCGAAAGAGGATCAATGTACTCATACTAAGGAAGAACTTTAACAATGCAACCAACTCAGAATTCAAGAAAAAACATCAGTTGTTTCATAAATATTTTTTGTCGACCGATAATATTTTTTATGGAACAGCAGATATTTGACTCAATTTTGGTGTTGGTCTTAAAGTGAAAGTTGTTCGTAATGATGTGTATAGTGACTCACTTTTGGTTTAGAACACCTCTAACCAATAACCCTGTTTATATTGTGAAAGGGCCCTTGTTCGATCCCGGATTCAGGCATACGCCTTTGAGTTGTCCACTCATGTGCTTAAAGGAATTCATAACCATAAAATCAGATAAGCTATTAATGTGATTGAATATTGATTTCCATACTAATTATTTGATAATCAAAATCGAACTGTTAATATTGCACGATTGCTTAGATTATAGTAAGACTAATTAAATTGATATTAGAACGATCTATTTTGAACTATCAGTCACATTAGGTATTCAGTTTCTCCTATAAACAATTACACAATAACTGTAATACTAATCTTTTATCAGTAGATATGGAAGTTTATTGTAAAACTTTTTATAAAATATGCATAATAAAAAGATTGTGGCTAGATATAAGTTGTCCTTGGATTTGTTGTCATTATAAATAATCGTCCAATCGCGTTAGACCACGACATGTTAAATTACGCGCTGACATTTAGCTAACGCGTCCCACGAGCGAGCGAGCGACCGTCTCGTGTCGAGCGCATCCAAGCGTGACATTCGCCAAGACACCGCACACGTACAACAATTAAACTTGTGTCATGTGTATGTGCTATAATTAATTCATGAGTAATTCGCAGGCGGGTTAGTACCCCGCATGCGTAACCTCTACTAGGGACGGGCTGTATTGATGAATTTTAGTAAATTATTGAAATCACACTTATAATAGACAAGCGAAAGTTTCATCTCTGAGTCTTTGCTTATACGAGACTAAATTCTTTACCCTAAAACTATGACCTACAAATAAGAATAATTTCAAAATATTTTTTGTGCATAGCCCATCCTTGCTCACTGCCGTTTATTAAGTCATGTCATTTACAATAGTGTTTGCTGTTGCAAATAAATAATTGTACCATATTTCTAAAGAAGAAGGTTGTCAATTGGTCGAATCCTTTTTATCTAGGGTATTACCCTAATATAAAAATTATTTAAATCGGTCCAGATGCCTCCGAAAAATCGGGAAACATAAAATGTATAAAAAAGATTCCGACGAATTTCTTTTTTTGAAATTTACATTTTTTTTTAAGTTTTGTAAAGTACATAACTTGTACATGGCCAATATTATAGTAATCGTATCGTATCGTAGCCATACCATAATTAAACATTAGTAAAAATGTTGAACTTTCGCACATAGCTGACTCATATCATGTTATCGTGGCAGATAGTGCAGGACCTGCTCGGCAGCATCCTGATGATCCTGGTGACGGTGGGGTACCGCACCAAGCTGTCCGCGCTGATGCTGGTGCTGGTGCTGTCGGTGCTCAACCTCTATCACAACGCGTGGTGGAGCGTGCCCTCCTACAAGCCGCTCAGGGACTTCCTCAAATACGACTTCTTCCAGGTACGCACACACACACTTAACGTACACTTTATACAATAACGCATCTCACTGTCAATAACGATGTTTTGTCTTTCTATGCGCTCTATTTCTATTCGATCTCTATCCCGTCACATCACACATCACATCATCATCACATTACATGTACAAAACTGCACAAGTCTCGCAGCGCTTTTTTTTCTGCCGTAAAAAGTATGAAATGGAATGTAACCCGAGCCGGTTCATTCAGTACCTTTCCATGTACCGGAGCAGCTGTTCTTGTTAGTTGGCTAAAATAGTTTTATAACACCTAAGTAAATATTATTATTATATTTTCCTCTATAAAAACATAATAACTTCGAAAAGAGGATGGCACGGATGCCTTGTTGGTTTTGCTCGACTAGGCGGGGGCACTGCCGTGCCCCCAGATGAGATAATACAAGAGGACAGACTCTCATAGTTGAGACGCGTTTAAACATGGCAAATTACTTGTCCAAACGTCTTACAATACAATAATTCTTTATTGTAACCGCAAAAATAGAACACAAAAAGAATACAACAAACAAATAACATGGCACAAAAGGCGGTCTTATCGCTAAAAAGCTATCTCTTCCAGACAACCTTTATAGGAATGGAATATAATAATAAAATTTAGTGTAGCCGGTGCCGGTGGCGCTAAACAGATAGGAGAAATATAAATAAAAATTATTATAAAGATTATCTACCTATATACAGAGTTACACTAAGCCGAGGGGTCACTAGACTCATCCTAAGGAACAACATTCACTATGGGAGCAACTTTGAATTCGAGAAATCGAGTCGACGACCGATAAACTTTTTATATGGAACAGGTGATTTTTTTTCTCGAATTCATTTTTGGTCCGTAATGAAAGTTGTTCGTAATGATGAGTATGGTAACCCTCTTTCGGCTTAGTACACCTCTAACCGATAACCCTGTATAAATAATAATATACGTGTCAGTCGTTCTATCCGATGACCCGACCGATGACCAGCAGCCTGATTCAGAATGAGTTTCCTGAAACGAAAACTTTACAACTGGAACTACGTAAAACTTGCTTGAAGATTCTTAAGGTTGATTTTAAAAATCGATTTAACATCGAAACTAATATGATCACTTTTTAATATTTTTGATTCCGTGGCGAGCTTTGCGTACCTAATTCATGTTGCAAAGTTTTCGAAACTTATTATGAATCAGGGAGCAGCGGCAGTTTACAATTGTTTAATTATAATTTTACTATATTGAAGTATATTGAGCCGTCTGCTTGTTTGTTTCCAGACGTTGTCAGTGATCGGCGGGCTGCTGATGATAGTGTACCTCGGGCCCGGTGGCGTCAGCATGGACGAGCACAAGAAGAAGTGGTAGTGCACTGAGCACTCTACAGACTCTTGAACATAACTAACTTGTAGCGTGGTGCGGGGGAGCGGCGCCGGCCGCACGTGGTACGGGGGCCCACACAATACTTACAAGCTCGACAGCTCTCTCACTGACGGACCTCGCGTTAGCTGGAATTTACGTAGACGCTATTGATTCCAATTTATTATACATTAACGCAATATGTAAATACGAAAATATAGGATGAAGTTTCACAATAAATGAACGATTTTCGTTATTTTACTTTGATAATGAGTGATAGAACTGTATTTTACGCCCGCTAGGGGCGCTGCTCAAGTTTGGTATTACTTCTCGTATAAGTTCTCACTAGCGTCTGTGTAAAAAATCCATCATGGCGCCTAATTTCCGGTAGAATCCCAAGTCCTATGTTCCTTAACATGTGATATTCGGAAAAATTAGGTATTGGGCAACGTTGCAGTAACTTTCAATAGTAATAAATGTCCGTTTGTTGAATATTGTACGTAAATGAGGCTCGTAACGAGCTCTTGTACGGTAATATGTGGCGCGCGCCGGCCGCGCTCTGTGGAGCCCTAGTCGACGACAGACTTGCGACCACACTTCCATATACATACAATATTTACATAGGTTTTATATATAATAAACCAACCAAATTCAACGCGAGCGTGCGCCTAAATATCTAACTATTGACTTAGCAGAAACTTTACCGTGTCTGTAAAGTAAAGTCTGTCGTGTATGTAAAGATATAGAAAATCGTTTTTGTATGAATTCACTTTCGTTTATGTAGCGCGTAAATTATCTGCTAAGCCGTCTGTGTATAAGTTTTTGATTAATGTGGGTCGCTCGTGCGCGTTGTTTTGGTTTCAGTACTGATGAGGTCTATTTATACTTTCTCCTGTGACGGTGAACCGAAATTGATATTGTTTGCGTACATAAAAATGATTAAAATTACATTAGGTTTTTTCTTCAAATTATACAGTTCTAAAATGATTGCAAAAGTTGTTAATGAAGGGATTCGATGAACTTAGAACTGTCAGTAGAACTTAGAATTGTCATAGATAGTGTGAGAAATGTGATAATTGTGTCGAACGCGTTGTGTAATTTGTCCCACCAACATCAATTAGTGGGGCAAAGTCGACTCGGAACATTTTGAAAGATTCCACTTTGCCCCACCAGATATACAACTGTGTGGGGGAATGTGGAATTATTGTTAATTCGCCCAATCAGAAGTCAGAAGTCTCCGTCGTCATTGTTGTAATTCTTATGTGAGTACACATTTCAGAAGGAAACTGTATTTTCGTAACGTTGTTCTGTCACTGCTGGGGTGTTGTGAATTCGGAAATTTTATGAACTATTTGTTTATTTTTAGCTATTTCTTATAGGAGAACCAATTTAGAAAATAAACTTCAGTACCTTTTATTCATGTATCATAAAAGTTGCTGGGGTGCTTTATAATGGAGTGAATGCTTGTGAGACGAGCCGGTGTTGTGGAGTCTGCACCTACGTAGGTACTTGTACCATTACTATGAACGAGTATCTCGTGGTACCGCGTAAGTGATATCTTTTGTTGATGGCGATGTTCGTATGTAAGAGTATAAGATGAGGTTTGCAGTCATTAATTTTCTCTCAATTGTTAACCTGTACGAGTTTATTTCCATTTTTTTTTCATATTTCATATGTCACTGTAAATAATTATATTTTGTACTTATTGACTGAAGAAACGAGGAAATGTCACGTTTTCCATAGTTTTATGGCCGTCTGTTGGTTTTGTATAGTTTATACCCACATGCTAGCGTGGATGTCTCCACACATCTATAACCCACGATTGTTCATCGCTTTACTTTTTTTTGTACTCTAAACAAATCTACATTATATGTAAAAAAGATACAAAATGTTAATTGTTTTTGATAATACTGTCAAATGGGGCAATTTGGAACTTTCGTCTTCTATAAAAGAGAAATCTGTTTAATGAGCGTCATATCCGCGGGGAACATGAGTCTAGAAGGACTTGAAATAGGAACTTATTTGCCCCGTCTGACGCTATTTACAATATATTAAAAAACAAATATTTTTGTATTACTATTTTTTTATTTATTTTATTAAGTTACAGTTCGGTCATAATGATAAGCAAGTTTTCAATAAAATTTATTACATATTAGCAGTTGCTTTAGTTTTTCTTTTGTCATACTTCTGAGCAGGGATCTTCCTTATGGAAAAGGGAGGAAATGTAGTTTCAGTACTTTTGACTAATTACCACTTTAAAAAGTTAGTAAGCGGAAAGAGGATCACTACATATGTATTGATGACTAACTTCCATCATAGGACCAAACTGGCATTAGACTAAAACCAATGACATTATTCTTATCGGACCTAAGCCATACATTTTATTTTATTTCTATTTGTATGAATATCTTTTTAAAAAGAACATATTTTTCAAATAAAGATTCATACCAATAACGAGTTATAATTTATTTGTAAAATAAACTTAATAAACAGGTACATTGCATTGTGCGATCTATTTGGTTTTAGCTACTTCACTCTCTCTAAGTTGTATATGTTTGAACACTCTGTTCGCTAGCATCCTGTACTTCTCCGCGTGCGTGCTGTCAGGCAGCGCGTAGATGGCTGGCTTACCGCTATTGATGCACTCGGACATGCTTTGGTCTACTTCAAAACTCTCGATAATCTCGAGGCCCATTTCGTCGGCAGTCTTTTTGGTTTCGTTTCCGAACACGTAGTTCTTTGCACCGCACTTGTGGCATTTCGCGTGAGACATGTTCTCTACCATGCCGATGATGGGTACCTTCAGTTTGTCGAACATGTTCACTCCTCGCTTGGTGACCTGCAGCGCTGCAGATTGCGGCGTCGTTACTACTATTGCACCTGTCGAACGAAAAACTATGGTTATTGATTGGCTTCGAGTTTTATACGAAACCTAAACACAATTGCTTTTTTAGGTTTACCTTTTTACAAAAATACTCGGTCATCAACACAAAAATCACGATATTCGCCTTAAGATTCTTTTGCTCAAACTCATTCAATACAGAATTCAAATTTCATGTAAATAATTATAATAATATCGTCATTCCTAGTTCAATGCCAATATATAATTACCAATCCACCTTTATTACACATGAATACGGAACGAGCAGGTTTTGTTTTGCAAGAGCAATAAACCACATTGTATTCTCACCGTCTATAGGCAAGTTCTGTGCGAGCGACAGATGCGTGTCTCCCGTGCCGGGCGGCGTGTCCACGACGAGGCAGTCCAGCGGGCCCCACGCAACCTGCCGCGTCAGCCGCTCTAGTGCCTGCATCACCATCAGCCCGCGCCAAACCACCGCATTCTCACCGGACACCAGCAGACCCATTGACATGCTGGAACACACATACAACAACTGCTAAACATATACAATTTTACAAAAATTTGTTAAACTATTTAAAAGACTCCAATCTTTGTTGGAGGTATCCAGATACAGGGAGCTAGTTATAGTCAGTAGGGTGAAAGTCACAGTCTGACATAACACTCAAAGGTTACTCATAATAAATTTTCTCTATCTTGGATAATAAAAAAATAGGCATTTAGATTAACTTTACATACTATGAAGCGCGCAAAGCCGCGGGTAACAGCTGCATAGTATGTAAGTAGAGTCCGATCGAAACTTCGGTTTTGGCCAAAAATCAAGTTTCGGCGGCAGTTTCGGTTTAGACCAAAATTGGCCGAAACCGAAACTAATTTCGGAAGTTGTCGTACACGCTCGCCTAACTTCGTTTCTCGCGGCAACGCTTTGTCAGACGCTGGCGGCCCTGTTCGTTATTGTCGTGCGCCGTTCTGATAGATCTGTAGCAACAAAACTTAGTAAGTGCGTTATCGCTTAAGTTTGTTGAACAAACTCAATATACTGTGTTTTCGTTTCATGTCCCAATTAATGCAGAATAATGGATAAAATGCATCAAATTTCAGTAGGAAAAGGAATTTTTGACCACGTGAGTTTCGGTTTCGGTTGAAACTGAAGCCACGGTTGAACATTCAGTTATGGTTTTTGCCGGAAAACCAGTTTTGGTAGGACTCTAGTAATAAGTAGGAAATTTCCTCACCATTTGACTCCATAATTCAACAGAGGCTCTATGAGATTGTTATCATTCAGCATGGGTTCTCCGCTGATGTTCATCATCAGTGGCACTGAAGGCCCAAACACATCAGCGTCTAGGAGCCCTATTTCCTTGTCTGGCTCTATCACCTTCATGGCACATGCGAGGTTCACTGCAAATACACAAGCTATATATAATTATATGTATGTACGGGGTTTATCAGAACTATGCCCTCATGTGTATTACATGCTTTCATACAAGATAATATATCCATTAGGTTTCTCCCTCTCTTCTGGTCACTGAGGTACATCAAATGTCATTGAAACCATATTATAAGGTATAAAATAATTATTGTGTGCAAGAAGTAAAAATTTACAAACCAGCTGTTGTAGTTTTGCCTACTCCTCCTTTACCGGATGCTACCAATATTATGCTTTTGACTCCAGGTAGAGGCTTTTTCTCGGGCAAGCCTCGACCCATCACTTTGGCTTTGTGTTCGTTCAACTCTGCAGCGCTGTGTTTGCGCCGGACAAAGCATGGTGAAAGCTGGAATTTATTGAATTACACTTATTAATTTAAATACAGCATCTACTGAGTAATTTAATTATCATATCTTTAGTTTATACACATCTGCGATGCACGGTCTTTTCTGCAGTAAAACAAAGTACTCATATAAATTAATGTTTTAAACTTGTACATACTATGCTGATTTTTGTATGTAATCCACGATTGTATATCCTCTGAATTGCTTTCTGTGCGTTCATTTCATCGGCTTACCTAGTATTTTATATTCGTTTGGAATTTTAATTACGATTGTTCTTCTACGTAGAGTTACAAAAACAGCACTACTAGTACAAATGTATGCAAACTCAATATTGACTGTCACTGCCTGTAATTTTTTGTAAGTATTCAAAGAATGCACGGCATAGAAAAAGCACGACATGAAAAACTGCATAACATTAGACAAGTACCTAGGCTCACCGGCTAGGCTCAGAGTTCAGCTAGCTGCTTTTTGTAGTAGCTATAAGCTTATGCCAAGTTAGCCAACCCGTTTAATATCGTAATTGACATTGTTAACGTCAAATGTCATCCTTTAAAAAATATTTCTATTGACAGGCGGGTGGAGATATGTTGAATTCCGTGATCGAACTGCGAAATATCGAAATGTCTATGAATTTCTTGTGAAAAACAGTTAATTTGAGCTTATGTAAACATGGCTATTTGTTTGCGTACACTTTCGCACAAAATATTGCCCATAAATGGGATAGTTTCCACTAAAAGCCACCCGAACCGGTGGTCTAGAAAAATCCTTACGAGAACGCAATATCTCGAAGAAGTAAGTACTTGTTTGCCCTATTTCTGTAGATTATGTTTGAAAAAATTGATGCATAATGCAATATTCAAAAACCACGTTGCATTCCACGATAGCAGTGGATGTGTGTCCTTGACAGTGAACCAATTAGAGTTGTACGTATTACTAGCTATTTATTTACTTCACGTGCAGGCACTTAATTTTATGTGCTATCTCTATACATATATGGTGTAGTATTGTGTACTGTAAACATCCCGCTAGAAATTATCATAATACTCATTGATGATATAACCATAAAATATTGTTTTTCAGTTCCTGAGCCAGCGCCGCATATCTAGTTGTCAAACGGCGCCACTGACAGCTGAGAACAACATTGATGATATTTACCTCCAAGAATGCATTGCCAGCAATGAGAGAGCCCGAAGGAACCTGACACTACCACTGAGTTACTTTGACGACACACTACATGATACCAAACAAAAGTATTACATTAACGAGTCGTCGGAGATAAAGCATTTGGGCTTAACTAGTGATGACTATGTTGAAGCAAGAATGCCTACTTACAGTTGTGATATACCAAGCAATAATATCAGTGATATAGATTTAGCCAAATTCAATACTAATGTAAGTGCTTAATGAATAGTATCATAAAATAAAATGTACTCGCCATCTAAGTATTAGCATTGCTAAATAGAAACATAAATCAGCAGTGAGCTTACTAAGATGTGACAAGCTATAATTTTCTTACTTCACAGTTTTGATTATTTATTGATTTAGTAAATTACCTAAACTAGACTTAAATGCATGAGGACAAGGACTTGCAACAATTTGTTTTATTTCAGATGATAGAGCCAACTTGCCTATCGGACTTTGAGCGCAATGCAATTGCACTCTGTGAAGGACCAAACTTACCTGCAAGAAGCCCTTCTAATGATTCTCAAAGTGATGGGAAGCCCAGTGAGGAACAGCTACGGAAAGTCTTCAATGTTTTATCTAACACTGTAAGACTTATATATTTTTATTTTTGAATTATACTTTAAGACAATAGATAATGTTTGTACTGCATGTGTTGCGGATGCACATGTGCATGTGTTCACATGCACCCCCAACTTGCATCACACCTAGACATTATGATAAATTCAAACTAACTAGGCAGAATCAAACCCAGGACTCAAATACTATGTTTCTTTTAAACTTTTGTTGAGAGTATTCCCGCCTGCTCCATTCATGACAATAATAAATAAATAATAAAATAGCCTTTTATTTCTGGGATAAGAGTATGTACAAAAATTACTAATCACTACAACTTTATCTAATGTGAGTTAATTATTTATAACTTATGTTCTAAATTAAAGTGACTGCTATAAAATGACAGTGTGCCTTTTGTCATAGGCCTCTTCCGACTGTCTACTATTGAGCTCTGTCCTGTGCAACTCTTAACCAATACGACCCCAATGTCAGTTGGATATCATCTTCCCATCTCATTTTTAGTCATCCCTGCTTTCTACCATCCCTTGGATACCTAATTGTTACTGTCTTGCTCTATTTGTCATTTTCATGTGAATAAGAATATGAAATCTTTATTGTAAAATTGTGTACAGAGATCTTAAAAGATAATATTATATGATGAACAGATGGGAATATATCAGAACATTGGACTCTTATATTTTATTTTGCTTTTAAGTTTCAACAATAAACTGATTATTTTTATTTATTTCAGATGCCAAACCTTTTCATCCAGCCTCTGGACTACTCCATCTACCATCCAAACCTGGTGTTTGTCAACAATATCAGAGGAACAACCACTATGTAAGTAGAACTAATCAAAATGTACATTAACCTATGTGATGTGTTGTTAGTTTTACAGACGCTACATTTATCTTAAATTCTAGTATTTATTAACTAATATATTATATTAACCTTATTGAATAAGCAGCTTCACGATATTTTCCTTCATTTAGCAAGTAGTAATTAGTCCTAATATGCACTTGCAGTGCATGCAGTGGTCCAACAGCCGGCGAGAAAAAGACAAACTATCGGCGATTTTCTCTCTCAAGTAAGGGGCAATAAAAGTACATTCCGTGTAAACGAACGAGATGCATATATTAAAAGTTACTCTCTGACTGATCACACTGCCGGCGACGCACGCTCGTTTTGTCGCAGAGCGACGAGCTTTCAATAATAAACTCGCTTGTAAATACGTGCAACCCGCCCGCAGGTTTGCTCAAGACTGAACAACGGCGGACGAGTGGTGCGCTAATTAAAATAAAAAATATTTTTATTTTTATAGTTCTAAGTTTGAATTGAGTACGAATACCACTATACCATATAAATATATATTATTTATTTTCAGAGGTCTTTTTCCTTACATAAGGCAAATATCAATACTGAGGACTATTGGCCATTTGAAGTTTGCTTATGTCAAAATGGAAATCTTAAAAATATCGCAACATCCAGAGGATTCTTCTATCAAGTAAGGAAACAAATATTATGTTGCTTGCACTTTTTGTAAAATAAATTTACACTAATTAATATGTATATAGATGACAATCGCCGCTGTCAAGTAGCTAGCTTCAAGCTCCGATGGTCCCGGGTTCGATTCCCGGTCAGCAAATGCAAGTGTTCAAATGATGAGTTTGAACATTTGTCTTCGAGTCTGGGTGTACAAAGACAAACGTGAGTTTGTGAATGTTGCATGGCATCCCTGATACATGAGAAATCCTAGTAGCGGGGAGCTATAAGTGTGAAACGTAAAAAAAAACACCTTGTTTATGAATGACTTTATTCCGCTGTTCGCATAAAAGGTTGTAATTATATAAGGGTGCCCAATTTTCACCAAATTTTCAAGATATTTTTTTCAACGCATATTTTTGTTTTTTTTCTCCAGAACGTGTTCAGTATCGGAAATAGATAATGCTGTCAAAAATAAGTTCATTAATAAAAAGTAGTGGTAACAAGTTTTTATCCAGATTTGCATGGCAATTAGTGGATTACATAACACTGATCAATCAATCAGTGGATCAGTTTTTGACATATTCTTTTTGCATTTTTTGCTATAGATATCCATTGAGTAGGTATTCATTATGATTCTAAATATTGCTACACAAAGCAATAATTATGTAGAATCTTTGTATTCTCGATATGCTGTGGATATTATAGTGAATATGCCATAATTTAATAAGAGAGTTATTTAGTTTTTATGAGGCTAAAACTATATTTAACTTTCCTATTATAGTTCTATATCCCATTAAACTTGTTTCTGCTGTTCCCTTTAGTTAGATTATTATGTATTGATGTAGTTTGTGTAATAAGTAATATATTTTCAGAATGCGATGGCGCATCAGAGGCATTTCGGGCATCAAAGTTTTCTTCTTGTTTTGGAAGTACAAACTGTGGGACATGAAGAAAGTTTTTGATGACCAAGAGCTGTAAGTACACAGATACCGATTGATTCTAAATTAATTGCGTATATAGAGCATACTCAAGAATATTGAAAAATAAAATAACAATAATAATTTATTTTAGTTTAACCCAGTTTAGTACATTATTGAGAAACCTTCAATTAAAGTCATGCAAAGTGAACCCGGAAGTTATGGTCACCCTCGACACCGCGCCGTCCTGTTGCCAAATGTACTTTAACTAACTTAAATTCAGCAGGAGCTTGCTTTGAATTTACTTTTTGAAGATGGCTAGACTGATTTGAAAGATTTTTAGTTCAACAAGGTATACTTTTGATTCACATTTATATTTTATGAAAATCGGTCCATATGTTTGTGTGGACGCTGCGCGCGGTTGACGCAAATGGCCTTCTAGCATCTCGTGGCTGGAACGAACGACTAGACACTGACATGCGCCATTCGCGTCTATCGCATCCTCCTACTGCTCTCTCGCCACGCTTCAATCGGTCCGATACTTTGAGCACGATTAAAAAAGTAGCGGCCACTGACTGCTATTCTCTGCCACTGACTGCTAGTCCCTGCCACTGACTGCTAGTCTCTGCCACTGACTGCTAGTCCCTGCCACTGACTGCTAGTCTCTGCCACTGACTGCTGTCTCTGCCACTGACTGCTAGTCGCTGCCACTGACTGCTAGTCCCTGCCACTGACTGCTAGTCGATGCCACTGACTGCTAGTCCCTGCCACTGACTGCTAGTCGCTGCCACTGACGGCTAGTCTCTGCCACTGACTGCTAGTCGCTGCCACTGACTGCTAGTCGCTGCCACTGACTGCTAGTCTCTGCCACTGACTGCTAGTCGCTGCCACTGACTGCTAGTCCCTGCCACTGACTGCTAGTCTCTGCCACTGACTGCTAGTCTGCCACTGACTGCTAGTCTCTGCCACGGACTGCTAGTCCCTGCCACTGACTGCTAGTCTCTGCCACTGACTGCAAGTCTCTGCCACTGACTGCTAGTCTCTGCCACTGGCTGGTAGTGGCTGTCGCGCGAGTCACCTACGCCTGCATCCGCTTCACTCGCGACAACCACTAACGGCTCCACCTGAAGCTTCAGGTGGTCAAGTCTGTTATTTGAATTGCCTCAGAATTACTATTGCATTGTGCCAAAATGTCGGTTTTGACATAGAATAGGTCAGAGTTAGAGTTAGTTATAAAAATCTTGTTTAGTTTAATACTAACTGTGGTTTATTCTATGTCAAAACGGCCATTTTGGTACAATGCAATCGTAATTCTGAGGCAATTCAAATAAAAGAGTTGAGCATCAGGTGTGTTGTCGCGTAGCACACTAACCATTTACTATTAAAATAAATGTAGGTTTTACTTTATTGTTATTTGTTTCTCGATCAAAAGTCCCATATATTTTCAGATGGTACGACGGATTCTCTACATTCTATGTCGGCGGAGACGGTCTAATCCAGAAGCATATTTGTGATAAGGTATTTTGTATTTTAATTATTCACCTTTTTTCTACTGAGAAATGTCAAATGATTTGATAGAGTAGAGACCATTCTAAAGCTATAAAAGACACTTTTAAACTAACATAAATATCCTATCCCTAGATCTATTAACTCTATTATCTACGTTCCTACATTCCTAATAAGAGTGTTTATATTTAAGATAAATGATGGCATATAAAATATCATGATTGATCATCCCATGGGAATGATTGATGAATGATGATTATCCGGGATAAAACGTAGCCTGTGTGTTAATCAAATGTATATATAAGTTATCTTCATGCCAAATTTCATCCAAATCAGTTCTGCCGTTCGAGTGTGAAAGAGGAGAATTTTCGCGTTTATAATATTAGAGTGATGCTGAACGTACTATTCGTACGAACTGTCTCTTCACCGAACACTGAAGTGATCTCCAGATTTCAGAATGGTGGATAACGATAGCTACTATTTCAGGTGATGCCAGACCAAGACTCGATAATAGACGACACGGAGAAAGCTCCGATCGCAGCGAAGATAGCGCTCCTCATAGGCATCATCCCGCGGAACTACGCGGCCGACTGGTCCCCGCTGCTGGGCGCCGTGCCCCCCGCTTCAGACAAACTTCTACACTAGAATTTAAATACACATTGATTGACATTGCCAAAGATCATTGTGCTCCGGCTCAGCCTCTGAATATATTAAATACATGTGCTACAATATCAATTGAAATTATAAATACAATGTGTTGATTTCGAGAGAGTAATAGTATGGGCATGATGTGAGAGCTCACTTGTTGTAGCAAACATTTATGAAGTATTGTTTTCTAGAAATATGATTTAATATATTTTTGTTCCATCGCACAGCACGCCTGAGCATCTGTTGAAAACATCAATCATTGCAACTGTAGAGAAATGTTAATCATGTCATATTTAATTAAAACGTTGTGTTGCAGAACATATATTTTTTATTACATTCATACATTTAAGTACGTACATGTTTGGTATCGGTTTTTAGAAAAATAATATAGTTATTAATTTTATGTTACCAAAACATAGTGTAAAGAGCTAAAATTATTTCACATTTTCTAAGGACTTTCTAACAAGAGGGGACAATCGACTGTATTTTTTGTTACCTTTTTGAGTGTATTTTTTGTTGTTTTTTTTTAAGTTTAAATCTGTCAACAGTTTTTTTAAATATTGAAATAACTGAAAAGTTGTATCAGCGCCTGCCGTATCATCATCCACAGCCTTCTTTAGACAGTGGTCCGACAGCCGGCGAGAAAACAACTATCGGCAATTATCTCTCTCAAGAAAGGGACGCTCTCCCACCACTTCCCATGGTCTTGCCTACCACTTACGGCTTACAGACCGAAACGTGGATTAGTACTGCAAAGCCTGGCCCGGTAAACCGGGCCTTAATATAGGGCTTAAATCAGATCCCGAAACTCGTCCTACAAATGAGTGGCTCCATAGCCTTTCTCCCATTGCTGGGCAGCCTCTACTATCCCGAATGCTTCGTTCTTCTCCGAATGGGGCTCGACAATACGTGGTCAAGTCTTATATTTGAATTGTCGCTGTAATCGCGTTGCACGTTTTTTGTTTTTTTATCCTACACAGCTAGGCATTTGACCACAAGTTCGCACGACCACGGAAGTCAGCGATACTGTAGCCCTAGATGGAGCATGTCTAGTCTGGAATACAGTAGCTCTCAAGGAAGGCTGTCGGAATACACCGTTATTTGCTTGGCGAAAAATTTTACATCTTGAGGGTGGTAGCTAGCCGGGCGAGCGATAGGAAACGCCCTACCACCATGCTATGGTTTCCTCACGTTGTTTTCCTTCACCGGTAGCTCAGGCTCTTTTTTGCATGTGCAGACAATCGACCCCACTAACTACTCGACCATCATCGTACAAGTACGTGTTTACAAGCTCTGCGACAAAACTAGTAAAGCGAGTCGTCGCCGGCAGTGTGAACAGTCAGAGAGTAACTTTTTATATATGCATCTCTTTCGTTTACACGGAATGTACATTTGTTGAGAGGGAAAGTCGCCGATAGTTAGTCCTTTTCTCGCCGGCTGTGGGACCGCTGCCTTATTCCACCGCCTCTCTCTCTCTCTCATATGATGCCATCTTCCTCGGTCTGTATGCCAATAATAGACAGAGAAAGTAATAGACGACGGGTACATGCCATCTCAGTCATACTATAGCAAGGAAGAAGAATTACAATGTCCATGGAAATGAAAGAGGAAGAGCAACAATTTTTTTTGTTCCGTAGTGTATCGCCAGTTTTTACTTTATCTCCATAGTAGCCATAGCTAGTAATAATAGTTACTAGTGAATGTACTCTTTTCGCTGACATGCTTAGAATGACACTATTTGCTAAACTCTGTGGTTGAGATGCTAGATCTTTGAAGTGTTCTTCCTTCTACGGAGCTTTTTGGATTATATATTTAGTATATTTGATAATGCGATGTGAAAATACCGAGTCCTTATATGTACGTTTCTTTCCATCTGAGTGGTGGCTGAGGCTAGGGAATCGGAGCGTTAGACGACTGGCGGCAAGATGAGTCAACGGTATAAGAACTGCTGTGGGTCCAGCCTGGATACGATAGGGACAGACCGAAATATAAACCCCAAAAGAAAGCTTATACCCAGCAGTGGAATAAGGAAGGCTGTAGATAATGAAAGCGGTAACAACAATAGAACGCTACTTTTTCATTTCGAAGTAATGGCGGCTGTACATTCTCGAGCGACTGGTCTCGTCAGCTCTAGTCAAGCGCTCTCGCCCAAGAAATACCATTTTCACCCTCGTCTGTTCACTTGCGGTTGCAAACATTGCGCCGAGAGGATGGACATATTAAAAGTAGCTTTCGCTTTTACCCTATTCACTGTTAAATATTTTATTTTGTCATAAGTATTTCTGGTCGTTGCCATTAAAGAGTCCTTCTTTTTCCTCAGTTCATCCACAAGGAATTCAGTCAGTCCCGAAATCCTCACCCAAGCAACCAATTAAAAAAAATCAATACATTTTAAAATTTTCTCATTGTTAATTGTTTAATGTAACGTCTTGAGACATGCCGAGACCCATTGACTCGGGCACGAAAAACCGTCACGGGATCGAGAGCGGGCGAGACACCCCGGACATACTAAGGCGAGGCGAGGGTTACCCTGTGCAGTACAATCTAGCACTCTGCATGTCTCGGGGTGTCTCGCAGATAGTGTACAGCCGCCATAATCAGTTTATTTTTCATTGTATGACTGAAATGGCATACACCTAGTATCTGTATCATTCTATGTCTCTGGTTTGTGGTTTTTGTGTCCCTGTTTACCGAGAGCCTCAAAAACAGAAAAAAAACAGAGAAAGATGATTGTTTCTCTATGGAAGGAAAGCAGAGCACAGTTGCACGGCACAATGCACACCTGGGGCCGAAGTCTGCTATTTGAATTGTCTCACAATTACGATTGGATTGTGTCATAATGGTCGTTTTTGACAGTTTTGGTAGTCTGTTGACCATAATGACTTTACGATTGTGGCAATTCAAAAACTATGCAATAGTCATTGAAGTTTTCCCAAGTCTCTAAGCAATCACAATTATGATTGTCGCCAATATTGGTAGTCTACTAATTTTTGACAGCTGCTCCGATTGTGTTTTGTCTATGGAACGACAATTTTGAAGTCATTCTGCAATCATTGCTATTTTGCTATTGTGTTTGAATTACCGACAAGATTTCTTCGAGCTTTTGTATGAAAATGAGTGTTATTTTGCGTTGGCAAACTTTGTCCTTGGCCCACGGGCTACGTGCTCGACGTCGCTTGAAGCTACATCGTATCTGAGCTCGTTGTGATATGCGAGAAACGAGCAATCCTTATAGTGAACTCACTGAGGCAGAATTTATCGCTCCGCATATGGTACAGCGGCGCCGCAGTAATGGACTGTCTATTATTACGAAGGTAAAATTTAAAACTAATAGTTTTCTATTCTCCATAAAAGTCCTCCACCTCAAATTGGTATTATTTCGTTACTTGCCCAGAGTATCACTACTTCTGAGTAAATCATCTTAATTTCAGATATTTATCTCGTTGGCATTTTATGCGACGGGCTCTTACCAGACGTTGGTAGGCCAAAGTGCACTTCATAATGCATCACAGAAATCAAATGTTATTTTCGGATGCTGTCATTTATCTTCATAAAATATTGAAATAACTGACTCTGTATGTTTGCATAGATGTTGTGTTCTTTTGCAAAAAGGTACCTGAAATCATGGGTGAGGTATACTTATGCCCTTGTTGCATGTGTGAGTGAAACTTCAAAAAAGGATTAGGGATTTAGTCAGTTTTAATGATAGCCAGTAGCTACATATTTATCTTATTTTTTTCCCTTATTCTGCATGTTGAACTATTGTAGTCTAAAATTTTACTATTGTAAATTTTACAGATATGTGACTCAGATCTTAACATTTTATGTGTTGACCCTAGCAGCCCGGGTTCATCACATGATTCAAGTGTGTGGCAAATGTCGTCAATGCTTGTTGTGTCTTGCACAATATAGCAAATAGACTGAATTTGCCTTTCATTCCCCTGGCAATTGAAGATACTAATGCCGAAAGTCTTGTGTGTTATCTATATGCATTATAATTGTATATTTATATGTTCCAGAAGAAAGAAACCATTAGCTATCAAATTTGGGGGAAAGCGCTGCTGTGAAACTTAAGAGTTAAGTTTCTAGATATTATTACTTTTCCAAATGTATAGCTTAATAAAAATAAGTTAAATTGTATTGAGTTTAATTAAGATGTTTTATGTATGTTAAGAGAAGTTTAACAGCTGAATTTTGTACCTTTATCCACTAGATTACATTGCTTTATCAATTTTGTTGCTTAATAAGTGAAAATCTATTTCTCTATGACAATCACCTCACATTGTTTATGCTTGTAGTAAGTTAATAATAAGCTCAAGCTCTTTCCTAGAGTGCAGTTTTTGGACAGGGTGGCAACATATTTTGAAATGGTATCATGAAGTCTTTGGGTTCATGATAAATAAAATTTGTTACTACGAAGTATTGGTTTTACTTGTGTTACTAAAGTCATAACCTCCGATAGGGAGAAAAGATCTTACAGGTGGACTAGCATATGCCTCATCTCCGGGCAAGATAAATCAAAACAATTCATTCTTAGACACTCTATTTTAATAATCACTTTCAAATATTGCCTATATATATATACTTATGTAAATCTGATTAGATGAAAAAAGGCTGAATCTGAACAAGCAAATTACTACTTATTAGGAAATACCCAATTTTCATTCATATTATATAAAGTTTGATTTATAATTTTAAACAGTAAGTCAGGAATATTTTCTTTACTAGATTTTATATTTATTGTTTAATTTTATACATAGGTATTCTATTCTATCTTTGTATATGGCCTCTGCGGCAGAACCGCAATTTCGCCAGTGTAGCGTGGTTAAGTAGACAAACGATGTAAAGATTGGCCGGTTTAGCGTGATTTTCGTGCACTTCACAGATGCTCAATGACCATATCTAATGTTAAATTTTGAATCTGAGCTTATTTTTATGACATATACCTGAAACAAACACAAGGACATATACAAGACAGCACAAGTGTTAGTAAAGTTTACAAATATAAAATGTCATAGCCGAATATTATTTACAGTGATAAATTTACATAGGACATACACAAATGGAGTAAATACAAGAGGGAGTAGGGAGGAGAAGTTAATTGGACGAGGGATTTCTTCAGGAATCAAGTCGTATAGAGAGCAGCGATTCCTTGGGCAATCAAAGAAAATATGATCGGTGGACCCTATATCCCTGCCACATTCACATAGGGAGTGATCGCGCACTTTAATTTTACCCAAGAAGACTGGTGTGCAAGCATGACCCAAACGAAGGCGACATATGGTAGATACTGCCTGTTTATTAGATTTTTTGTGCTTAGAGAACCAGGGTTTAGTAGGATCAGAAGGTTGGATGAGGCCAAAAATCTTTCCCTTTACCATTTTATACCTAAGTACATAAGGTTTTTTGTTTAGTTTGACTTAGACTTTGACATTTACGATTTTTGTATAAAATTGTCTATGATAAGCTAATGAGCGATATATGTTACTTTATTTTGGAAATAGTATCAATTAATGACTTTTTTTAATAAATTGAAGTATTTAATATGTTAAAGAGCGTTAGTTTTAAATATTGACCAATAAATGAGTGCATTTAGACGATATTATTTTGTAACATGCATAGTAGACATAACTTTCAATGCAATGGTCACAACTGATATTTTATTGTAATAGCAACATTGAGATTCTACCAACAATTCAAAAACCATACAATAGTAATCCAATCGACATTGAAATTGTGTTCTTAGCGACTAGCTATTCAAATGAAAATGACTATTGAATATTGATTGGATTGCTATTGTCCTGTATTTTTTTGGATCCAACAGACTTGGGCCCCTGATTCACTGTCATACAAAAAAACTCTGCATAGAAAGAGATTGAGTGAAAGATTTTGCGACGCTCCTCAGATGAACCTCGCCCCTCTTGCGCTATACCTCTCCCCCTGATAAAAGCCGTTCGTTCCGGCTATACAATATAGTAATCTTTGGTTCCAGCTGGCTGCCATTTTGTTTGTCTTGTCTATCGTTCGTTGTCAAATTCACGTAACGAGGTTGTGTTAAGTATTATTTTTGGTAGTGAATTAGAAATTTGAAGGTTTCTTTGCTCCATAAGTGCGTCGAGTTAAGCCTTCCGCCTTATCGTTGAGATTACGTAATGAAAATAATTGGTGCAACATAATAAATAAAGTCCCAAGGGGCATTAACATTATTCGGCTGGAAATGTGTTCCAAATTACCTTTTATGCAGCAGTAGGTATGTAAAGAAAGCACAGAGGTGCGGGGCGCGGGGCTCAATTGCGTCCCTACCACAGATAATCTTAACAAGTAAAAAGAATGTATAATGGTGAGTCGTCTGATATGTAGTATCTTCTTATTAGTTTGTGGACTTTGTGGCACAATGGGCGGGCGGTAATGTGCGGTGGGTGCGTGCAGTCTAGCTAGTGCCTAGTGCAGTAGTGCAGTCGGAATAGTTTTTTTTGTTGCATTATTATCTTTCATTTTGCAATAAATAAAAACAAATAAAATCTATACAAAACAGCTGTTTCTAAATAATAGATAATAGTGTGGACTGTACTTGTGATTTGTGAACTTGCTCATGATCGAAATTTTTTTTATTCAATAAATTTAAATTTCATTGTTACAAGTAGCTTGTTAAACGACCTAAACGGTTCATTATTAAGAATACGGTGAGTAAATGATTATTCTTTTTGCAGTAGGTAATTATTAGATTTTTCCAAAAGTACTTAGTTTATCAGCATCCAGTATCATAATGATGTGGTCATTGTTTTGAGCTGGCCGTTGTGAGTTAGCTAATTAAAGCTGTCTCGTATATGGGGTGGCTCTTTCGCACGCATCCTCATTCTTCTCTCTTGCTGTGGAACAGGGCCAAGTCGGTCGCGTGCGTAATCGGTGTATATATTTTATGCCGATAGATTATGTTAAGACTATCACCATTGTGTACCAAGGTAAAAGGTTTGTTCCTGATAACAAGCTATTGTCTTCATTTGTCCAGTGAATAATTCTTTTAAATTTGAGTAATACCAAACAGACAAATGGTCTTAGTTCATGTTAGATATAATTCATTGTACAGTTATTTCTTAGAATAAGATGAGTCAGGGCTTAATTGGGCTTTTATTAAGTGTTTAAATGTTGATAGTCTGAGTCCAGTGGTAGGGCTCAACATTAGGGTATTTTTTTGTTCTATTCTGAGCTGAGCATTGATTATTGTACCAATTTTTACAAATACATTTTCTAGGTGTGATGGTTATTATGAATGATAGGTATAGTGTATTAAGTATTCTTTTACTAAATCAATAGTCCTCATTTGTTTCCAACATATATTGTTTATTTGTATTCTGGTGCATACAAACTTTATACTAATAAAACAATAAAATGTCTTCCTAAATTAATATAGCATAATATCTCTAACACTTGAATGCCTTACATACACATGATTTAATAAGAAAAAACCGCATGACATGACTTTATGAGTTCGCATTTTTATGACTTCTGAAAATTATCTGACATGCAGGGAATTTATCTAACAGGGAGCTTACCATGGGACTCAACTTAGGCTTTGACCTAGTTAGTACATCATAAATACTTGTGGTGATGTGTTAGTTGGTGTAACAGTTTGTGAACAATGTTTGTGTATATGTGTGAATCAACAGGAGAAGCTGGCCAGGTGCATTCTATTACTCAATTGGCTTTGCACTTAGCCTAATTTCAAACATGTTCTCTGGTGCGTGCTACATCGGCATGCATTGCATTCTACTTTACAGTAAATATTTAAATAAACCTTGAGGTGCAGTACCTTTGAAAATTGTCACATATAGTACTGGTGTTAGTCACCCTTTACTTAACATTTGAAGAAATGTAGAATCACGGGTTATACCTAGTGAGATATAATGTAGAATCACGGGTACCTTGTACCTTGTGAGATATAATGGTACTTTAATAAACATAAAAATAAAACAATGAAACTTCAAAATATTGAGAATTGAACATAGTGAGTTATCAATTGTGTTAGTTGTAATCATTCCAAAGGGAGGAGGTGGAAGTGACTGAAGCAATTAAAACAAACTTGTTTAGTTTCTAATGGAATACTTTTTGATTGGGAACATATAAATTTTATCAAATCTGTCATTTTCAAAATCAACTTTTTTTAAAGTGGTAATTGTAAATAGAGGTTTTCACACATTGCAAATTTTGTCCAACTATAGTTTAATTCACATTTGGTGAGCTTCATCAGGATATAATGAAGTAATTGTGCCTCAACGACTGCTTGCTGCTACATTTTATATTTATTTATTTTCATGTACTAAAAGCAAACACACAAAATCATACACATGTTAGACGTAAAATAGGACATAAGATTGTTAAAAACATAAATTGCAACATATCATGAATGTTGGTTGTTTGTTCCAGGTGCTACCCACATAGAGACTAAAGTGAGTCAAAACATGTGCAATAAGCAAGACTGAGTTGGGTCAAAGGATGTTATAAGTCAGTATGTCGATGGTGCTGAGCGCTCTGGGTGGCGCGCTGCCTGACGAGAGGCCGCTGCTCTCGTTGCAGATTGTGGAGAGTGTGGCCAAGTGTCCCGCCGGGTATGTGCCCGTCAGCCGGACATATGACGAGGACGCGGACGCAGGCCTGCTCAAACAAAATGGACTGTTCGGCAAGAAGCCCAGCCACTACATCTGCTTGTCTAAGTCTGAAGGTGAGCTCCAGCTTTTCTAAGGATTATATATTTAAGTTTATTACATTATAAAATAAAATACTGGATATGAGTGTTAATATGTAATATTGAACAGACTTATTGATAATGAAATGAGAACGCGTGATGATGTTTTGATGTTTGATTGCAACTGTTAGATGATGTGTCGCGAGGGATGCGAGCCGCGTATACTGCACGCTTAGCTAATTATAAAGTGCATGCTACGGCATGTTCCGTACACCACTCTTGTTTCAAAAATGAATCTTCGATGCAAATATATCTATACATATTTATAAAGGTAGGTATATAATAGATATACTTAAATGTGCGTACCTACACCATGTTCGTCATCTGAAGTAACCAAGCATCTCTTTTAACAATTATAAATGAAAAAGGGTTAAAAATTTGTTTAAGAATCTTTTAAAAAAAATATTATTCTTGTAAATAGTGATTAATTTATACATAACTATTTTACTCTTGACTTCAACGGTCATCTGAGGTGACGTCATGGTTTCTTTAAAAGAGTGACGTTATATTTGTGGATAATTGGTCGAACATTACTTTTGAATATGTATTAAATTAGATGTTACATGAGGAAATCAACGACTGTATATATTAATCCAAAAAAGTTACGTGAAACTAGTTAAATCAGTATGTATTGCTTTCTTATATTTTGGTGCTTTATAAACGAGCAACACTATCGAGTCATGGCGGTGCCGTTCCCGGCAGCCGACCACCGAGACCTGACCTAGTGGTTAGAGCTTTTGCATCTTTGAATGCCGGCCTTAAGTTTTATTATTGGTTGTTAGTTGAAATAATGATACATTGTGAATATTTCTTCACAGGTGTCTGGATGTGTTGTATGACCCTTGGCATGTCTAACTTGCAGTTATTGCCCTTGCTGGACAGAAGTGCTTGCATCAACATAGACAGCCTCCTTATATCCCCTGTTGGATCTAGTTAGTAGTACTTTACTCTTTCATATGATGCCACCTGCCCCGGCCCTGTGCTAAAAGTGTCCTGCAACTGCCGCTGACCCATTTTGCTGTTATCTTTTGAAAAAGACCATTGAAAGAAAAGAATCGTGACGAAAAATTTACAACCTTCCTTCCTCATTGAACTATTCGTGTCTCTAACCACGTAGACGTTTCGTTGCGACTCGTACGGATGTGGAGATGTTCTGTTAGGATCAGTGGAGTGTGTATTGTTTAGGTGTCCCCGGGTACGTGATGGACGGCGTGGTGGTGGTGGGCGAGCGCGAACCGGCGCCGGCGGGGTACAGCGTGGCGGGGCGCGCGGGCAAGCGGCGCCTGTGCACGCGCGTGTCGCGACACGCCGCCGCCGCGCCGCCGCACGCCGCGCGCGCGCCGCCCATCACCGACGTCATCGTGTGCTCGCGCATGAGGCAGGCGCCCGACGGCTTCCTGCTCGCCGGGTCTGTACACCTTCTACCACACGTTTCATATAATAAAAGCCGGTCGGGCGACTACAAGAGGTTATCGGTTAGGGGTGTACAAAGCCGAAAGAGAATCACTATGCACATCCTAAGGAACAACTTTCACTATGGGATCAATTCTGAATTCGAGAAAAAATAATCAGCTGTTTCATACATTTTGTCGACGACCGATAAACTTTTAGTATGGAACAACTGATATTTTTTTCAAATTTAGGGTTGGTCACATAGTGCAAGTTTTTGGTAATGATGAGTATAGTGACCTCCTTTCGGCTCAGTACACCCCTAACTATAACCCTGTATAAAACACTTCTACTTAAAAAGATATACATTTGTTTTTTTTTCTATTTGGTGTGTCAAGAAATTATATTCATTGAATTATGGCTCACGCCAGACGTGCGTTTAGTGAGATGTGTTGTTGTAGTGAGATAAACGGCAAGGTGGTGTGCTACAAGGTGAGCGGCGGCAGCGCGGACTCGTCGCCGGCGCACGCGCACACAGACTACGAGAACGTGGTCTCCAACGTCACGCCCGACGCACAGAGAAGGTGAGACCACCAGCCATACCGACTATATAATACAGACCGTGGATTTCTAAGCATTCAAGCATTATCAATTTAAGCATCTATAATCTTCTGTAATATAACATTGAATCACTGAACGTGTTGTTGAGCGCAAATCTCGACAGCAGCGACACCGATTTAGCTAATTCTTTATTAAAATATTCCTTGAAGTACGAGGATGGTTCTTACGGGAAGAAATATTTTTAAAAATGCCTGAAAAGGTTTAAAAACAACACTTTTCTGCACTCCATACAATCGATTCGTAATAATACTTAAAAGTCAATTTGAACCTTAATACCATATAAAGTTCAAGTGTTAGTGGAGAGGTTCCGGGAAGGCGAAACAATTGAGTGACGTTAGTATCGTATAAAATATTAATGTCAATATTTATACAATGGTAACCTTACTCTTAAAGAATCGACTGTTAGGCGGTAAGAAGTTCGCCGGGCCAGCTACTATAACATAAAATTAATAAAATGCCAATTATTTCGGCTACAGTTAAATATCAATAAGCACTTAATATTATTATATAGTTTAGGCACAAAGTTGATTACTACGAGTATTTACCATTACCATTACTGTTGTTATACTTATTTATATTCAGTTTTGATCATTTCGTGTTTCATTGAATTCAATTAAAATTTATTTTGTTATATTATTTTTTGCAGCTTAATATTTTGTTTTGTCATTCTGTAGCGATCGCCTCTATGGCGTAGGCCTCCCCTAATGCTCTCCATGTCTGTCTCTGGCTGGTGCCGCATTTTTACTTAAATATGTCTTCCCAGCGTCTTTTCTGTCTCCCTCTGCTTCTTTTGTCTTCTCTAGGTACCCATACTATTGCTTTTTTTTAAATATAACACGTTCCGCCAAAAAAAAACATTTTCGTTTGCAAAAAAACTAGGAAATATGTTCACCTAAGCGCGATTACACGGATCTGGATCATGCAAACGCGCTTGACGTCGCCGTGACCTAGATTCGCACCGAGTCATGTAAACTTGTGGTCAAATGCCTAGCTGAATAGGTTTAAAAAAAAAAGTAATTTTTTTCCTAGCCTTTGCTGGAAAATGATTGGGAACATGGTTAGCTGGTCAGCATCCAAGTGGTCTTCTGATCTTGGAAACCCCAGGTGTACACCCTACACCTACTGTCTTGCCCTAGTTGTTAAAAGTTTTTAGAAACCGCCTAAAATTAAAACCAGACAATGTAACATCATCCGTGGCTGAGTGGTTAGCATACTCGCTTGGAAAACCGGCGGTTCTGGGTTCGATTCTCTGTCGGGGCAGGTGTCGACCCCAGAACTGCTGGCAGTTAAGCGAGTATGCTAACCACTCAGCCACGGCTAATGTTACATTGTCTGGTTTTAATTTGACGGTTTCTAACAATAACTTTGAACAAGTACCGAAGAGCTGACAGGAAGGTACACCTGGAGCTCCTCCTATTACGATTACGTATGATTATGTACGATTCTCCAAGCGAGTATGCTAACCACTCAGCCGCGGCGGTCGTCAACAGTTTGATGGTTAGTCGTGGCTCGTACGTAATGTATTAGGGCCCTATATTGTTATCTGTCAGTGAACTTTCACGCAACTGTGACACAACTACACTACACTACACTACACATGTTGAACCCTATAACATAACAATTATGCAACTTTGTAACCATCATACCACAGAATGATGCTGGCCGCTAGCTAACACAGAATAAATAATAGTTACAAGGGATTGCGGTAATTAGATCAGAATCCAGGATCAGGGTTGCTCCCACAGTAAACATTGTTTTGTTATGATGTGTGCCGTGACCCCTGTGTTAACTCTGTATAGTTTTTTTGTTGTGAATTTTTGCACAAACGAAGGACCGACCGAGCTAGCGAAGTGGTAATCGAAGAAGGGTGTCATTATAGCTTTCGAAGATAAATGAAGTTTACAATCCGCAAATTGGCCAGCTTGCTGGACTATTGCCTACTCTCCCTTCTTAGGGGAGACCCTTGCCCAGATATTGTAGGCTAACACGATACGATTTAACTGCGATTTTTTTAACTAGTCACGCACGTGATTTTTATTCTTTTAATTTAATTAAAGTTCGTCGAGGCGTTGATAAACTG
This sequence comes from Ligdia adustata, assembly GCA_947049295.1. Classification (NCBI taxonomy): domain Eukaryota; kingdom Metazoa; phylum Arthropoda; class Insecta; order Lepidoptera; family Geometridae; genus Ligdia; species Ligdia adustata. The sequence goes on from OX346216.1 coordinate 15,456,556, forward strand.
CAAGATATTACGTAAAAGTGGTAATTTTTTTAATTTATGATATCCCACTCTTGGGCAAAGATCTCCCCGAAAGCCTTCCACATTTGAGTGTGATCTTAGTATTCAAAATGTAAATTATATAACAAGAATATTTTTACAGTTGAGTGAACTCGTTCGACTCAATTTGTACATCGCAGAGTTCGATTTTAAGAACAGTCGCTAATATAATGGTCAGTTTCATTGTGTTTATGAGAAACTGTATCGGGCTGCGTTTACTGTTACCGTACATAGTGCGAAACGTAAGTAGTTTCCATACGTGTAAGTAGTCGTATGTCATCTATAGCGGTATATGGTAACACTGACTTTCGTGACTAAAGTCATTGCCAATACATGGTTATCGTTTAGAGGTAAACAAAGCCAAAAAAGAGGGGCAGAGGTTACTGAACTGACCACGATGATCAACATTTACTACGACACCATTTAACCGACCTCTAGTTTTTTTTTCTTTATTTAAGGTTTTATTTAGAGAATTAAATATCAGCCGTGAATATTTGCCAACGGATTTTTTCCAAACGGTTTTTTTCGTATTCCGTGTCGTTCAAATAGCGATGGTTTTATCATGAATACAACGACTTACATTGGGTTTAGTACACGCCTAATAAAATAACTCTGTGTAGACGTGTAAATCAAGCGTATTGGTTACATTTGACTAAACTCACGAGGAACCTAACACGAGATCAGAGAAAGGTTATGTGTTGCTCTAACCTACTTAACGTACTAATTTTAACTGCAAATTCGAGTTGAGGAAAACGTGAAATCACAATAAATAGATGATGATTTATGCAAAGGGAAAACATTCCGTCCTCAAAATAGATTTCACAAAATAAAAACCAGGTAATAAATTGTGATATCATCAGCTTATTTTATAGCATAAGTTCTTTGATGATATGATTCACCATCTTACAAACATACAGAAATAAGGATTTATTATTGCAATGGATTGGACGACTGACGTGAGTGAGTGTAATGGAATTTACTATTGAGCAGTAAGCTGATGAGTAAATTGTTGGTTCCGCGTGGTCTGCCTCAGAATTACAATTGTAGGCCTTCGGTTAGCGTAGACTAGTCTATGTCTAGTATAGAAAGTAGTGCTATGCTGAGCAAACACTTCTGACCCTGGAAACAGGGTAGTAGAATACGTCTTTGGCTTTGCCTTTTTTGTACCATAGGCATCCTTAAGATTTCCCCCTTTTTACGAGTAGCCATAACCAACCATAATGTAACGCCTATGTATATATAATATAATCAATAAGTTATTATTCAAGCGTTGTAATGGTTTTAATGTTTGTTAGAGCGCGGCAAGTTCCCGAGCGGCCGCCGAAGCTGTCCCCGCTTATATCGGAGCTGAACCAACTCAACATACAGTCCGGCGGCGGCGCCTACCCGCACATCGAACAGTTCACCTCCGAGCACGACTACGAGGCACTCAGCCCCTCCTACAACATCAAGCCTTGCAGACCTGCGCCCAGGTATGAGTGTACCTACACAAGCTGACTGGTTGGACTCTAGTAACATACAGTGCGGCGGCGACTACCCGCACATCGAACAGTTCACCTCCGAGCACGACAAGAGGCGATACAGTGCTGTTGTTGTTGTAGGCCTCCGTCAGCTGTGTCCCCGACGCGCGCGCCGAGTGCCACGTCCCCTGGCGGAGCGCCCGCCGCGGCTCGCAGGAAGGCGCCCGCGCCTGCCCCCGTGCCGCGGAGCAACTACCAGACGCTGGGCGGGTACAGCGGCATGGAAGGCGTGCCCTTCCTGCTCAACCCCAAGCTACGCGGCCTGCCCGCCGACACCATGGTACCTACATACTCACATACTGCATAATATGTTGAAATGATGAAACTAGAATCTGTCTGAATGAACACATAACAAACTATGTGTTCATTCAGACCTTTTTTCTTCGTATCTGATTGTATACAAGAAGTTACAAATAATATTCTATAGCTTATACGACACCACCAACACAATGTATCAATCAAAGATCGATCTAACGACAATCGTTAGAGTCGACATAATGACAGTTTAGTACTGGTATCATAATGCGATTTCATTATTCTGTTACCTAAACATTATATAAATTCAACGTAGTGCTCCTAAAAGAACTGAAATTCAGTTTTGCAATACTTAAAACTGTACGAGGTATTTGTTATTATCGTTCCTGTGCAGCCTACAGCCAGCTAGTATGTATGTATGTATGTATGTCGGTGACGTTGTTCCAGACGCAGCTGCCGTCGATCAAGCGACGCACGCGCTTCGAGCTAGACCGAGACTACTCGTACAACTTCACCGTGGAGAGACAGACGTGAGACCGATACTACACCACAACCACATACACATAAGGTTTATATTTCTATGTACTATATAGAGCTGTACTGAAACGAAACGACCTTCCGCCATGACCGTGATAAATATTACTGAATTGTGAACGGATCGATCACGATGCAATTAAATAGCACGAAATCCGCGCGACTGATCTTAACTGGTAGATAATGATTGCATGACGTCACGTCATATATGACGAAAATTTTTATTGCTCGATTGAAACGATAGTGATTCATACGATATGACTTCATAAGAGCTCAAATATGAGGTTTGTCATTTTATGAGCTTAATACGCTCAAACAAATTGTAATTACCTTAAATATACTCGTAGGTACAACGTAAAAAAAATATTAACATTATAATAATAAATTTCGTGTTAAATTTTCAATTTCTAATTTTTATTTTTAATATATTCGTAATTTATTTTGCAAATGAAATTAATAAAAAATACGTAGAGAGTAGGCAATACTCACACACGTTTAAGTATTCGTGATTGTTGTGAGGACTGACGGGAAATGATTATATTGTATTCACTTTGTATGAACATTATATTAGGTCCTTACATATGAAATTGGCGTTTTGTCGTACTGGCCACTTTGATCTGAAATATCTCTTCTTTGGTTAGGGATTCCAATTTCAAATTTATACAGCTATTTATTCATACATTTGTATTTCGAAAACCGTAATTCATTTGTTTTGTCCTCTTTTGGTTTTTTCTTTGCGTCACGCAGTTTACAAAATGGTAAACTTGAAATATCCGAAAGATCCGATTTAAAATCCCTTCATTATTGTGCCGGTTGAGTAATGTAACGCTGCAGTTGTTGACGCGCGTTTGTCGGTTTGCTGCACTCAATTCATGAGGTACCCACCTTTCAAGCTTTTTCACCTTTCCAATTTGCTTCAAGTGGATTAAAACAGTTTTATCACTAACACCGCAGCCTGCAGCTAACTCGGACGTGGTTTGCGATGGATCTGCTTCCATAATAGCTTTCAATTCTTCATTAGCAACTTTAGTCTACGGCCGTCCACGGGGCTTGTTCTGCAGATCGAAATTTTCAGAACGAAAACGTTGGAACCAAAAACGCACTGTGTTTTCTTTTGCGACACCGCCGCCATACACATCATTCATCCTTCGAGCCGTTTCTGCAGCACTGGTACCACGGTGGAACTCGTACTCGTAAATAACGCGATATTTCAAGTTTTCCATTTTGTAAACTGCGTGACGCAAAGAAAAAACCAAACAAGAACAAAACAAATGAATTACGGTTTTCGAAATACAAATATATGAATAAATAGCTGTATAAATTTGCAATTGGAATCCCTAACCAAAGAAGAGATATTTGAGATCAAAGTGGCCAGTACGACAAAACGCCAATTTCATATGTAAGGACCTAATATTAATACGGCGCGGCGTCTCGAACAGAAGTAACAAGGATATCATATAATTATTTTTATCACTAAGAATTATTTAAGTAAAATTGTGAATGCGGTGAAAGAGATTGTGTCGATGGGAAACTTGGTTGACTGTGAGACTAGACTTACTAAGTGTTTACAACTAGAGTGAGTGTACGAGCTTTTGAGTTATATGATATTAAAACAATAATATTGTATGACTCATAATAGTAAAGAAAAGAATGACATTGGTGCGTTGTGAGGCCTTGACTGGTGCGTTGTGAGGCCTTGACTGATTGCATGATTCCGACTTTTATATTGAACTATGTACTTTTATCGTGAGTTAAAAAAATGCCAACATTTAATTTAATTTATTGTACAAATTTACCATTTTTATCACTTACTGATGAATTAAATAATGAAACTGTGCCAATAGTGTAACAAATGAATGTGATTGTGTTACCGGGTGCCAGACAGAGCCAGCCAACTCAACTAGTCAACGTTCATAAAATTAATAATGTAAGAAAATGCAATGAGGATAATACCTAGTAGGAATAATACGTATTTATTAAACTTTCGACTGAAGGCACGAAATAATATAAATAGAATTTATTTTATTTAAGATCAGAGTAAAAATCAGACAAATTTATATGGGACTGCAAATATTTCTAATTACTTTCCGTTCAGCATTCCCGTGCGCAATAATTCTGAACGTATATAGGTACATACTCGTAGCTAACGACTAAATGAACTATATAGTGAAGGAGAATGTTTGGTGAAAGTTAGTGAATGTTATACTATTAGTAAGATAATGCCGCCCAATGTCTTGTGCACCCTGTGTGTGTGTCAATTGTTTGTACATATCTTATAGAGGTTCTCGACTCTTGTATTTATTATTGCGGAAGGCAGCGCTGGCCGAGGGAGTAGCGCTCAGCTAGGAATTTGAGCACACTTCGCACGACTAAGAAAGACAGCGATATTGTAGCCCTATATGGAGCACGCCTAGTCTGGAATATAAAATATATCGTTTGTTTACGAATTTATTTACATACATAATAAACAAATGCAAATTTCTGATGGCGGAGAGCTCTTGGAGAGAACACATCTCGAAATTACTCAAATAGTTATATTTTAATATATTTATATATATTGTTGATCATTATTACAATACTGGTAAATGCAGGGCTCTTTATAAAATTAGGCTTTGGCTTAGTGAATACTGTTCCACGTGAATTCTACGCGCGTAATAACGCGGTCGTGTTACGTCTTGTAATGTTCATCTACACTGATATTATAAAGAGGAAAAGATTTGTATTTTGTGCGCAACAAATAAACTCAAAAATTGTCGGGTAACACCGCGGAGTCTAGTAGTGAATAAAGGCCCTGCAGTTTTAATAATAAAGTGCATGCATTGTAAAAAGTGAAGAAAAGCAAAAAATCAAAAAACATTTCGCCAGTTCATCATAATGAAAATTCAACATTTTGGCAAATTCAATATTTTGCCACTTCCATGTTTTAGGATTTAACGTTTTGATGTTTACAACATTATAAGAATTTAACTTTTTATTGTATATTTTTTGTAAAAACAATAAGCCATTTAAAAGCCTGTATATGTAAATAAGGTCTTCTTTAATCATATTTTATGTATTGTTGCTGGTTTTTAAATAAAGAGTTGTCTTATCTTATCTTAAGCATTATTGCGCTGACACTACTCCTTTAACTATCGCCAACACTGTAGTTTCAATTCTTATACATATTTTATAGTAGTGTATTTTAATTTATAGAATATTTGTTTATATTTTTTATTCAATTGACATATAAAATTAATATTTTGATATAACTGGATTGTATGAAATTTAAATTGTAATTTTAAGTTGTTACGTTCACGTGTGTATTGTTGTGAGATTGGACATACTGGAGTCAGTTACGAATGTTTGATATGTCGGTTCTTATTACCTTTATAATTGTTTAGATATTAAATGAAACTTCAGAATTGGCTCCGATATGGAGATATGTTGAAGTTACGAGGAATCTTGTTGTCCAACAGTCGAAACAATTAACTGTTAATATGATTGGTATTATTTAATGTCTCAAATGTTCGTCATCATTACGCTTCTGATATATCTACAGGCTGTCCAGTAACCTGCGGTGGACCTAATAACTGATTCATTAATAACTGACCTACTAAGTAATTAGTGTGCTTTAAGAGAAACTTCTATCTTAGATAGCTAAATTCCAGTTATTGTCCACCTATGTGAACGTCGGAATTTTTTTCCCACGGTCCACCCATTAAAAACACTTTGAACGTCCGTTAGTTTTGATTGGTGAATGGACACCTCAAACGTCATCACTTTATATTAAAATTATTATCTCCTTGTACTCCAAATCTAAAAAGTTTTCATAACAAGGTGGACGGTGGTTATATAACATGTTGTAATGGTTCACCCAGGTGGACAAAGGTAGACCGTGCTAATAATCTGATGATCCATCGGTTACTGGACATAGACCCCGATTCGGTCAGGCCAAACTTACTGAACTAACCTAATTTGACAGTTCTAAAATTGTCTCCTCTCTTTTTGTTTCTGAAAGTGAGAAAAAGATGCATATAATTTTAGGGACTTTGGTTTAGTTAGTATGACTGTCCGAAATGTCGTCATTGTATTTGATTAATATATTGTAAATAACTCCTTTTTTAATGCAAATAAATTAGTTAAATTAGTTACGCTTTTCTACGCACTAGATTCAGTGATAGTGTAGTACTATTACGGAGAAATAAAATTTAAATTATTGACTGATCATCGCATTTTATTTACTCCTCCCCTTACGGTGAATAATATAATGAAAGCGGAATTAAACGAAAATAATTTTATTAAAAGTAATGTCGCACAAAAAATTATTACAATTTGTTTTCACTTAAATCACAATGAAACCGCTTAAAGTAAATTATCTACTGATAAATATCGAAGCATGTTTGGTATGTTCCTAGTGCACAAGTCGCGGCGCCAACACAACAAGCGGAACAACGGTATGTCACCGTTTTGGGAAACATACAGCGAAGTAAAACATTTTTTTTAATATTGTCCTTGGTTTGAATAAAATCAGGCTATTTTATCCATAAAACTAAGGCGTGTTTCCATTAATTTTGTTGATCAATACAGATATTCACGCGTACTTGATTGTTAGATAGGTAGGTACAACTGTAGTTTCGTTCACATTCGGTGAACTTAAGAGATGAAATGAGTCGTTGGTGTCTTCAACGACGACGTCTCGCACACGGCGAGTGAGTTCACCGAGTGTGAACGAAACTATAGTTGTACCTAACCAACAATCAGGTACGCGCGGAAACCCGCCTACTTAAACAAAAAGATCAGGTCATGCAGGCACTTCAACTTATACTTGGGACCGACATACGTAAGGCTTGGACCCCTGGAAATAATATACGATATTTACTAGTACATATGTAACTTTCAAACTCGCTCTAACAAAATACCTGAAAATAAGTACAATATTTATTTTGTTCATTCAGGAACACTCTACTGTGACAAGTTATAATACAATTATTATAAAACTCTCATCAAAACACTAACAACACAATTTAAAGCTAGCATTACTAATCATTTACAAGAAAAACGTTAAATAAAAATAATATGATTTACATTTATTATAAACTCTGCGAGACTATCGGTTAAAGCGTGTGAAAGAGGTGAAAACGAGAGCAAGCAGACTTGGTTTCGTTTTGACAGTTCACCGCTTCGACACTGTTAAAATGAATCCAAGTTTGCTTGCTATTGTTTTCACCTCTTTTAGGCGCAACTACCCGATAGCCCTGAAGGAGACCAAATCATTTCAGAGTATGTAAAAGTACAAGGTTACAACACTTTTATAATATTTTTGTCTTTTTTTTTCTTATTATAAAATTGAGTTGCAGAAGAAAGATACATTATGCAAGCAAGTTGTTTTTATTTGTTATGTTATGAGCAGAGTCGTGAATGTTGAAATTATCAGAAATGTCGCTTGTACTGAGAGTAACGTCCCGCTGGAGGGCGGGCTGGTGACGTCAGTGCGGGGGGGCGGCGGGGTGCGGGGGGTGGCTCAACTGCTTCTGTTGCTCCAACAGCCGCTCCAGGGGCGAGGGACCCGGCCCCGACCACAGAGACTGTAATACACAACAAAAATATCTAGTTATGGTTTCTGAAGCCACGATACAACATTTTGAATATCTCTTACAATATCTAATGTACATATAAACCCCTATTTCCTATTCCCTATAAATAAATAATCTACACCCCTAAGTTTAATATAGTGCTCGCCACACTGGGCCAGGACACGTATGATCTAAACTACTGTAAGATCTTGTACAACAATTACTGTGTTTCTAGCAAACAAAACTGATTTTGATTTTCTCTGGGCCACGCTAATAACCTGAGAACGGATTCACAGATTTAATTCATATATTTTTTAAATGTTTTCTATTTCTTTATAAAGTTTGTGAGCATGTTGTTAGTAAATAATGTGTACGTGTTACCTGCGTGGTGTGTGCAGTGCGGCGCGCGGCCCAGGGCGCGGCGGGGGCGGGCAGTGCGGGGGGCGCGCTCGCTCCGCTGAACAGAGAGTACGTGCTGCCCGCCCCCGCCCCCGCCCCCGCGCCCGCCTCGCGCAACGACTCCGACATCTGAATAATAATATAACTTAGTAACAAATCTCCCCTATCGACTATTAGAAAATCGACTATTGGATATAAAATCAGATATTTTTTCAAAAGTGAGTATCTTTATAAGACAAGCGCCTATGCATTTTTGCAATGCATGCAAAGTAGTGGAACAATACCTATTGATATAATTTAGAAGGGACCTTCGGGGGGAAAGGGTACAGATGTGTAACTTTTCCAATAAAAAAAAAGAATTGTTCCTTTAAATAGTATCAGCTGTTTTGGAAATGACGTAACAAACTTTTATAAAATGTAGTTTAGTCTCCCCTCCTTTTTTGGAAGTGAGTAAAATCGGTATGTTGTAGTGTAAAGCTATGCCGAGAGTTCAAATTTTGACATCAACTAAACAAGCGAGTCTCGCTTGTTTAGTTGATGTCAAAATTTGAACTCTTCAAACAACTTTAAATAATCGCAGAAACTTGATAATTAATAATTTTATGTATAATTTATTAATAATTTTCGACTTATATGCAGTTTTCTTGTAAAGTCATGAATCATAAATTTAGACGAAATTCAGGAATGTAGGTGTACACCGACAGTCGACAGACTGTCCTAAAGCATGAATGTATCCAATAGACGAGTAGTATATGTCAACATCAATATATAAAACGGAAGTTCTTCCCGCGTTCGCTGAAAAATGTCGTCTTCGAGTGTGTATTTATTGCGAAACTAGTGGTTCTTCAAGTTTCAATGTGTAATACTGATGAATTATTATCCATTTGTCTTGTTTTAGTGCACAAGTGTGGACAAGCCACATAAAGACGGAATAACGTGGTTTTTGTGTCTGAGGGAAATCTCCATAGATATCCTAGTACTTTCTATCGCTTTACTAGAGTTGACATGTCATGACTTTACTCGACCACGACGAATTATGATTTGAATATTTAAACCCAATTGAATATTTAAAAATTGGAAACAAATAGAAAACTGGCACAATACACAGAGTGTGATGGCCAATAAATAAAAAAAAAAAGATGACTACTCGTCGTTCTGTATACAACATTCTATTAATTCCACATACCTTACTGTGTTCTGTCATGTTATTATCATCCGCATTATTCCCGACGTCAGTGTAAGTGATCCTGTGTGCGTTGTGGAGGAGGCCGGCCCCCTGCAGCGCAGCCAGGTCGCGGTCCGAGCGCGGCGGCTGCAGCGGCCGGTACATGTTGGTGAACTGCGGGTACATCCCCGCGTCGTACGGCACCGACGACAAGTACGAGCCGAAGCTGTTCAGCGAGGAGTTGAAATTGGGCGACGTCACCACGCTCTGTAGCGTCCGCATCGGCTGACCGACAGTGGAGGGCAGGCTGTACTGGCTCGCCGGCTCCGGGTTCCTTCCCAGCGAACTCGACATCGGGTTGAAGGATTGCACGCTCGCATACGGGTTCTGCATGTTGTTGCTCGCCTGCGGACCGAAGTAGTTCGGCGCCATAGAGTACTCGAAACTGGGAGGCGGGTCGTCGGCCGTCCACCGAGGCGCGGGCTCGGCCCGGTAGGGCTCCGGCGGCGGCCCGTTCCACCCCGAGCGCGGCTGCTGGTCGAATGTAGCTCCTATGGGCGGCTTCGGACCGTCGTCCCTGAACTTATTGTCTCCGTACTGCGTCTCCTGCGCCACCTGCCAGTGCCGGTACCGGTTGGCAAACCTCGGCGGCAGGTCGTTCAGGAAGTTCTTCTTGTCTCCCGACACTTGATAGTTGTGGAACTTGTGTCCGTCTTGGAACAAGTCCTGACGAGAGTTCTGTTTCTGCAGCGCGGCCGTGCGCACGTCGATCTCCTTGGGGTTGACGACGGGCAGGCGGATGCCCGCGCCGTGCGCCGCGGGCTGGTACCCGCCGGGATTCTGGTAGTTGCCGCCAGCGTTCTGTAGCTGGTAGTTCTTTTGGAAGCTCATCCTCGGGCCGTTGAACGCGGGCGCAGCGCTCGGCGGCCAGGTGGGAGACGGCGGTAGATCCTGTCGCTTCGCCTGGTAAGGTTGCGCCTGGGGAGGTTCGCTCGGCTTCTGCTCTTTCTTCTCCTCTTTCTCCTTCTTCTCCGGCTCCGTGTTGACGAGGTGCGGATACCCGGACTTGTCCTTGAGTGAGAGAATGCCGCCGGTCTTACGTCCGAGCGGCAGGTCCGCGAGAGATTTCATCGGTTTCGGCTGAATCACTTTTGGCTTTTCCGTGTCGACTGCGAGATCAGCCACCGGCGGAGGCGTTACAAACGTGACCTGAAAATGCAAGTGAAAATAATAAATATACCCAATACATAGTTTAGACAGATAGGGTACAATACGAGGAACTACAATTTAGAATTGTTCAAGGTCAACGACAAATGTCTTAATTTCACATGAACTAAAGTGAAGTTCGGAGCCTAGCGCCTGAGAAGACACGCTACGTATCCACTCGCCTGCTTGTTGGTCTCCTCCTGCTTGCGCATGATGGCCGCCATGGCGATGTTGACGCGGGCGCGCCGCTCGCGCTTGTCGTCGCTCCGCCCCTCCTCGCCGCACTCCTCCTGCGACTCAAACGTAACACCACCATCCTAAATGGAATCAGTATGTCCTATTCTTGTATATATTGTAAAGGTTGAAAGTATTATTTTTAAACAAATAGTTGTTTCTAGATGCACAATTAGACAAGTGTGCCTTTTAGTGGATGTGTCTTGTACGTGTGTTCCCAGTTTTATTTAGTTATCTCTTACAATTATCAATTATCTTAAGTGGTCTTATAACATTATAAGTGTCAAGTGTAGTCCGTCAAGAGTGATAGTAGTCGTGATCATATGTCAGCCGGCGCGCGGCGGCCAGTGAGGCGCGCGACGAGTGTTCATCTGGCTATATATTTGTGTTTTATATAGGAGATAGGCTTGCGTCTGGCCGCAACTCGCCAGATGTGAAGCGACGACACGGCCTAAGATGAGGCACGCTTGCCTAGGGGCTATATGTTAGGCGTTGTGTGCACATTCATTATTTGTAGCGGATGTGATGATCCTCATCTATCTCCCACTTGCGCTAACATTACACCAATACATTAATGTAAATTACAATTTTCCATAATGTATCCACTTGATAGTATTTTTCCAACAGAATCATAAAATTGTTTGATGTAAAATCTGTCGCCAAGCGCCTAACGGTGTGTTCCGGCAGCCTTCCTTGAGAGCCAGTGTATTCCAGACTAGGCATGCTACATCTAGGGCTACAGTATCGCTGACTTCCATGGTCGTGCGAACTTGTTGTGAAATGTCTAGCTGTGTAGGATACAAAATAAGTATTTGAAGTGAATACAGTAGTAACATTAAGTAGAGCAATGAATGTGCGATACCTGTTCGTCCTGCGTACACAGTGCGCGCTCCTCCCGCGCGCGCTCCAGCGACCCCTGCGGCTTCAGGATGCCGGCGCGCTTCTCACGTACTAACAAACATTACTACTATATCATATCCATAAAAAAAAGCTTTCTCAGTTATTTCGATTTAAAAAACGAACGTCTTCACTGATTTTGATAAAATTTGAAAGAGACCACTTGAGAAGTATACTCTTCAAACATAGAACAAAACCGTCGAATTGAATTACTTGTACTCAACTAAAACAAAACTAACTTGTACTAAAGTCTGTAAAAACAAAAGTATCAATTAAAGCAACTGCAGAGCATAATATTTTTTAATTAGTTTTCTTATGGACAAAAAAACAGACAGACCAATGTTGATGTGCTAAGTGTCATTGGATTTGTTTATCTGCAGATGGTCATGGGCTTCATTGGGTGTATCCCGCAGTTTCACTTGTATAAGTGAAGTCGCTTCTAGCCGGTTTTTTTACCGACAGCTGGACTAATTTAACAAGTTATTTTATTTTATACATCACACACACATACATGGTTCCATTTTAATGTTAAGAAAGTCAATGCAGTTGTACCGGATTTGATCACATTTTTCTAGTAAGACATTAAATATAACTAATATAATATGATCTGAAATGTAATTATAACTTTTTTTATTTTTTTCAAACAGCTCTTGTGCGCACTCCCTGTGAAAAATTCGGTAAAAAGCAGATAGATTTGCAACTTTACGTCGATGGTCCAAGCTCTGAAGCTTTTTACTCACCAACGCATTATCAGCAATTAGTTTTTTGGCTCGGTTCTCTATTGAATCCAAAGCCTGTAACTGATACTTAGCCGAACCGTCCCATAGGTGAGAACAGTATTCCATACAAGATCGCACCTGAGCTTGGTAAAGATTCAATACCTGTGCAGGTGTGAAGTACCGTCTCAACTTTGACAATATGCCAAGTTTCTTGGCAGCGGTTTTTGCCTTGGCCTCAATATATGAACCAAAGTTTAGGTTAGAAGATAAATGAACTCCTAAAAGCTCAAGATGGTTGCTTATCGACACTGGTGTACCACGGAAAGATGGTGTAATATGGAGTGAGCTTCGTTTCGCGGAAAATAAACTCGCCTGTGTTTTTGTTGCGTTAAATTTGACCAAATTATCGTCTCCCCATTTGGAAACAGCTTCTAAGTTGCGGTCCAAACGAGCAACCATGTCTTCTCTCAGAAGCCGGATTTGTGCACTAGTGGTGCGAGCATTGGACAGATATCTCTCAACAACAGTAGTGTCGTCTGCGTACCCAAAAGTACTAGGCATAAGCAGATCATTAATATGCAGTAGGAATAATGTTGCTGAGAGAACAGATCCTTGAGGTTCGCCAGCATCAATTGCCAATAAGTCCGACGAGCAGCCATCGAGCACTACTCAAAGAGACCGTTCCTTCAAGAAGTCAGATAGGTATCTAGTTGCAGAGTGTTGGTTGCATTCCATATGAAGGTAACTTGCATAACAGACTATCGTGCCAAACACGATCGAACGCTTTGGATATATCCAAGGAAACAGCGAGTGCCTCCCCGTGTTTCTCCAAAGCTTCGTTCCATATGTGGGTGGCATACGCAAGAAGGTCTCCTGTGGATCTGTTCCGGCATTATCCGTATTGACGATCACTTAGGATATCATTGTGCTCCAAGTATGCCAATAGCCTAGAGATAAGTATCTTTTCCATACTCTTACAGAGTAATGAAGTAATAGATATGGGCCTATAGTTAGTAGGTTCAGCACGACTACCTTTTTTAGGCACCGGTTGCACATTCGCGATCTTCCAGGACTTCGGGACAATACCAGTTGTTAAAGAGAGACGGTAAAGGCGTGTTAGTACGGGACTCAACTCAGGCGCACAATTTTTAAGTACTATCGCTGGTATGCCATCAGGACCACTCGCTTTGTTAACATCTAAGGTACGTAGCACTTTTAGAACTTCCTTTAGAACTATACTAAATATAACTAATATAATATGATCTGAAACGTAATTATAACTATACTAAATATAACTAATATAATATGATCTGATATGTCATTATAACTATAATAAATATAACTAATATATAATATGATCTGATATGTAATTATAACTATAATAAATATAATTAATATAATATGATCTGAAATGTAATTATAACTATACTAAATATAACTAATATAATATGATCTTATATGTAATTATAACTATACTAAATATAAGTAATATAATATGATCTGATATGTCATTATAACTATAATAAATATAACTAATATATAATATGATCTGATATGTAATTATAACTATAATAAATATAATTAATATAATATGATCTGAAATGTAATTATAACTATACTAAATATAACTAATACAATATGATCTGATATGTAATTATAACTATAATAAATATAATTAATATATAATATGATCTGATATGTAATTATAACTATAATAAATATAATTAATATAATATGATCTGAAATGTAATTATAACTATACTAAATATAACTAATATAATATGATCTGATATGTAATTATAACTATAATAAATATAACTAATATAATATGATCTGATATGTAATTATAACTATCGTTAATATTGACTAATTACCAGATTTGTTCTATAAATTTTTCTAATAATGATAATTTGATCTATTCAGTTCTATATGTGTAGTTAAATCTGACTGTAATACAACACGATAAACCTAAATTGTAATAACTGATAACTTGCCTAATGTAACATATGTAGTTATACGGCTAATAAACAATTTGTATTTCTATTACTATAACACTAGGTGTTACCCGCAGTATATATTTGATCATCCCATATGAACACTACATTTGTGCAGGATCAAAAGTAGCCTATGTGTTAATCCAAGGTAAGTATAAGCTTTCTTTGTGCCAAATTTCATCTATATCCGTCAAGCCGTTTAAGCGTGAAGGAGGAACAAACAAACACACACACATACAAACTTTCACTTCTATAATAATAATATATATATAATTGTGTAATGTATTAGTGTGATTATAAATTTTTTCAGTTTTTCCTTTGTGTATAGTGAGTTACCTCTCTCGCGGAAATCCGCCTCTGAGATGACGATGGGCGGCTTGAGGCTGGGCGCGTCCTCGTCGCTGTCGTCCTCGGAGTGCGTGTCCCCCTCCCCGTCACCGCCGCGCTCGCCCCGCGCGGCCCCGGCGGCGGCGAGCTGCTCGAGCGCGGCGCTGAGGTGCGCGCCGCCAGCCGCCGCCGCGGTGAACCTCACCACCTCATCTTCCCATCTGTTATATTTATGTATTTATTTCATAGGACATCCAACAGCGGTACAATTACAATAGAATAAAAGTATTAGTTAAATTAGATACATACAGACAATTAAAGGACAACACGGATAGCGACATTATAAATAGCTCAAGAGGTATTAACACATACGAGTGCAATACGATATATAAATAGAGTGAAGTTATTACATACACAACAGAGGAACACATACGGACAGAATATAAGAAACAAATATGTGAACTGTAATTATATACTTACCTATAATAAATTTATCAGAATAATTGTCCGCTCAACAGCCGCCTAGCCGGAGCAATGCTCGAGCAGAATAACTCCAGGTCTATACGCTTATTAGCTTCATTGTAAGAGTTGCGAGCTCGATACAAGTAAGTATTTTGCCTATAGTTGGTATTAGCTTTAGAGATGTAAATAGGAGCGGTATAACGGGTAAGTTTAGCTGGACAATTCAAATTACTTATTGTTAAGGCATCCATTATTGCTGTTTTGTACTACCTACCTATCAAAAAGAAAGAATTAACTGCAAATAAGACTTCAAGTTCATCTATTGGCTGAGCCGTCGAAGAAGGATTTGTAACGTTATTCGGCACTTTGAAGCCTGGCGAGACTAAGTTCTTAAGGTTTCAATATTTTCGCTTCTACTTGGTACATATGTAAATTTTTCGTCTTAATGTGTTTTTTTTTTCAAAATTATTGTATAAACCTTGCCGAACACACCTGAATATAATGTAAGTATACACCACTTCTTTTTTTTAAATGAACTTAATTTTAACACGTTATAAATACTTATACATACATCTTAAATACGCTGTACGTAATTTTTTTATGCCATACAGCTGAAGTTATGACAAATACCCAGCCAATAACTGTAAACACCCATAGTAAAGTAAAGTAATATTTATTGACCTTTAAATAACGTTCGTTACAGGCAAGTCTTATTACATTTGAATGAATAATTACTTAAAAAATTTAACTTACAAATCTCATTTATATACGATTACTTAATATTAGTTCTTAGTTTAATAGTTCTCATGACAAATATTTACATTAAAATTGCTTTGTTTAGTTATTATTAATATTTTATAATGGTTGTTTGTTACACAAGAACGATGATTCTACAAGCTGCATTGACATATATTCGCTGAGTTTATAAAAAGGATTGCTTTCAAAAAAATACTTCAATTTTTGTTTGAATGTAATAAAATTGAGATCCATTACACTATTAGGTAATTTATTATACATCAGTATTTTAGTATAAAGCCCCTGCTTCTTACATTTAGCTAATCTATTTATTGGTAGGATTCGCCCTTTTTTATTATTGCGTGAAATTCTTTTTTCCGGTATTTCCCTATCCTCGTGTACTTCTAATAAACAACTATAAATATAAAGTGATATAACTGTCATTATTTTATCTTTTTTAAAGTGTTTTCTCGCAGGACTACGTTTTTTCAAACCGTTAATTGTTCTTATAGACTGTTTTTGACATTTTAAGACTTTTATGATATCTTTAGCATTTCCCCAAACAGTAATAGCGTATCTTATAATAGAATGCACGTAGGCATAATAGACAGAGATGAGCGACTTTTTATCTAGTAATGGCTTAAGTTTAAATAAAGCATAATTACCACTTGCCATTTTCTTGCAAATTTTATCGATGTGCGCATTATGGCTAATTGTATTATCTATTGTATAACCTAGAAATACATTTGTTTTACTAATGGAATTCCCGAAAATACCTAACTTTGACTGATACTGCATAGAGATGGTTTTATCAGAGTTAAGAACAATTCCATTTGCGTCAAACCATTCCTTTAACAATTCCATAACGATACTAATTTTATTTTCTAAATTATGTATACATTTGTCTCTGATACCTACATGTGTGTCATCTGCAAATAAATTTATGTGAGCCCAACTTGGCAATGCATTGGTAATATCATTAATATATATCAAAAATAAGACTGGGCCTAAAATAGAGCCTTGTGGTACTCCAATTGACATCCTACCTTCTGTAGAAATTTGTTCATTAATCGAGACAATTTGACTACGGTTCTGTAAGTAAGTAATCATCATATTTAATTCATGACCTTGAAATCCGTAATATTGCATTTTTAAAATCAATATATCGTGCCTCAAACAATCAAAAGCTTTTGAAAGATCACAAAAGATACTTGCACATTTATTTGACGTATCTAAGGATTCTAGAATGTAATATACTACTTTTCTTATAGCCATTTCTGTTGAGCGGCCTTTTCTGAATCCAAACTGTGACATTGTAAATAAATTATTTTCTTCAAAGTATTTAACAATTCTCGATTTAATAATAGCTTCTAAAATTTTTGATAAAGTTGGCAAAATGCAAACGGGTCTATAATTACTAATATCCTCTATATCCCCTTTTTTAAAAAGTGGGATTACCCTACCCGGTTTCAATACGTCGGGAAATATTCCGTCAGTTAAACATGAGTTTAAGACAATTAATATTAATTCAAATAAATTATCGTTATTTATTATTAGGTTCCGTAAAGTCTTAGTACTCATATCATAAATATCTAACGTAGGTTTTTGCTTCATGTTAACTACTACCTTTTTGAGCTCAGTATAATCTACTGGTCCGAATGAAATAGATGTCAACGGTTTACTACAGTAATTTAAATACTTTTTGCAATCATCCGCGTCAATTTCTAGATTACAAGTTAACGTATGAGCTATGTTGCGAAAAAAATTATTAAATAGAGTAGCAATTTTTTTTAGATTCTGTAATACTTGCTCCGCTTTCGGTTTTTACTGATTTTTTTCTATTACTTGTACTGCGTCGCGTATTTTGACCTGACTGTTCGTTTATAATTTTCCAAGATTCTTTAATTTTATTCTTGATTTTTTTATTCTATCTCTATACTGTATTTTTTTTGCTACGACCATTGTTTTACGTAATATTTTTCTATACTTTTTAATGTTTAATTTTCTTGTACCGCTAGGGTCAACCTCTTGAAGGATTTCCATTTTGGCTAAATTTTTCTTACTAGTTTCTATACCTAAAGTCGACCATTTTTTCTGAACATTTATTACTTGTTTTTTCATTTTTGGAAAAGCTATGTTATAGTAGTATATCAAATCATCGTGTAAAATCCTCGTTCTTGCGTTCGCGTCACTAGTCATTAGTATTTCTGTTTTTATTGACATATAATTTTTGTTAAACAAATAGTTAAAATAACTAAGGTTATTTTTTGAAAAATTTCGAGCCATATAGGCTGTATTTTTACTATTAACATTTTTGGTACTAGTATTTTTACTATTAACATTTTTGATACTATTAATAGAGCCTACGAATGGTCGTCACTATGGCTCTCTTTCTTTTGTATACGTCCGTTTCACTCTTACAACACTACATAAGCACTATTATTAAGAACCTGAGAACTGGCACAATACACAGAGTGTGGTGGCCAATCAAGAAAAAAAAAACACTATTATTTCTACATTGCCAGTTCGCTGCCCCCCGTATGTACGTATGTATGTAGATATTATTGTGTCCCAGAAACAACACTACTGTATTTCATGCTCAAGTTGTATGTCTCTCTTCTAACTTCTTTGTAACTTTCTCTTCATGCTTTTACGGGCTTAGGACCGGCAAAGTTGCGGTAACTATTTGACCGATTAAGGTACCAAATGTGAGTTTAGAAGTGTAGTAGCTTTGGCGTATCTAAAAAGTTGTAATCAAGTGTGTATTTACAACGATTAGAATTGACAACGATATTTACACTTACAGGTATTTTATAATTTGTTCTAAATGTCCACCTCCACTGTCAATACACACTAGCACGCTGTCACACAGTTCGTTCTAACGAATCACTTAGTAAACGTTAGTTCACTTCATCAAAAGCGTGTATGATTCGACAGTGTCCAGTTCGACAAAATAAACACGTTGTTTGATTGCACTCCGCAATTAAGAGTAAACATTTTACTGATGTACGCCGTGATGAAAAAAGCTCGGTGTGCAGCTGCGTGCGTCCTCGACCGTCACATACTTTACATAAAAAAAAAAGTTATTCGCGTAAATAATTGTGTGGCATAATGGGTGTCCAGTAATGTCCAAACTTTCGAGTTAATTTTTTAAACTCATAATTTTATTATTTTTGATCAGAAATGTGTTCAGTATCGGAAATATATAACGCTGTTAAAATTAAGTACATTTAAAAAAAAGTAGTATTATATATGTAGTGGGTATACTAACGTGTAGGAGAGCAGCTGTGGCGTCAAGTGAGCGAGCTGCACCCCGAGCTGCACCAGTCGGTGCGCGCGCACGCGCCGCTGCAGCTCCGCCTCCTGCGACAGACTCGCGCACAGCTGCAGCGGCGACCTGCCCCGACACATACAACAATTATATTATCTACTGCTGTTGTGCAACATGCGCTATACGGCCAATGAGTCACGACTAGCAACACGGTTGGGGAACCCGAACCAAACTCACTATGTAGCTTCAACACTGGTATGCTGTGGGTAGAAAAGTCCAACAGGTCAAACGTGGAATTCGAACAGAACTGGATTCCGCTTACGAGCTAGATAAACTCTCGAATTTCGGCCTTTCGCTCTCTCCGAGTCTATAGTGAATGCCGCGCCATCAGGTGGAACTTGCTTCGCCAAACGATCGATATATATATATATATTTGACCGGTCGGTTGGCGCAGTTGGTAGCAACCCTGCCTTCTGCGCCGCTGTTCCCGGGTTCGATCCCCGGACAGGTCAAACATTTGTGTGCATGAACATGTCTGTTTAACCTGTGTCTGGGGGTTTACTATTTATATAAGTATGTTAATATGTATTTCTAAGTATGTATATCAGTGATCAGGTTACCATAGCACAGACTTTGCCTAGTTTGGGACCTGAACACCTTTGTGTGGATGTTGTCATATTATATTATTATTATTATTATATATATATATATATATATATATGACAATACCTAATACTACGACAAAAAAATCTCTGTAATCGTGGAACTCTATACAATTTACCCAAACGTGGTCTCCCTATAGCGAAGTGGTAGCGAATAAAAAGTAGGTCCGAACGAACCGCAATGATGACAATACTCGTAGTGCGGCAACTTCGTACGTCTGTCAGTCTGTGTGTCAACCTTATAGGATAGAGAGCACTGACTGCGCGTGTTGTGTCGGGGAGACAGGCACGCTCGCGCCGTACGTGTCCCAAGCGCCGTGGTTGGGGAACTGCAGCTGGCTCAGGTACCCCTCCAGCGGCAGGAACCCGTTCAGCTCCTCGTCCTCCGGCAGAGGGACCGTGGCGTCTGGAACAACTTGTTACATATATACACCTGACAACACTTGGATTCTACTCGGTATGTCAGCGCAGCGTTAATATCAATGTGAGGGCGGGATTAAAATCAAGATTTTTTTTAATTTATTTTGAGAAACAGTAATAGCATCATGACAGTAAAAACCAAGGCGATACTACACTAAAGTATTTTATAAAACATGAACTGAACCAAATTGTCCCAGAGCTTATTGGCAGCCTCTGTAAATTTTGCCAGGTTATAATTAAAAGCGTCAATATTTTCCGTAAAACGTTGATCTTCCGCAATAATATTGAACAATGCTAATGCGAGCTTTGTACGAGTATGTACGAGCAAACATAAGCAAATCAGTCCTGTTCTGGGAGCTGAACGGATTCTATTGTATATTTGATGCGATGAGTGTAATACATATAGAGAGACACACATTCCTAGGTCATGGCTGGTGAGACCGCCACGTGCCCGCCCTTACTTGTGGCAACCTGCTGCAAATAGCGCATCTTTCTACTGGTGCTACGTGAACAAATAAAAGGGCGCGTACACACGCAGTCTCTCGCGTGTAAGATTTGGTTCTATATAAAGGTCAAAAGCAAAGGTATCATGTTGTAGTACTAACACTTGTCGCCCCGCTCGGCGTCAGTCGCCAGGTGTGTGAGCGTGTGCGCCAGCGCGGGCCACAGCGCCGCGTGCGCGCGCCACTCCGCGCTCTCCAGGACCACCGCGTGCGACACCGTCCACTCCAGCCACACTTTCACTGCATACATATATACATCTATTATCTATTATACAACCAGTTTAGGATAAATACAAAGTTTTAGAAAAATACTACCATAAAGCATGTGAGATCGTCAATAATACTCGCCGCGTGTAGGTGTCAGGTGTAGTGAGTAGTGATGTGACTCACGTGCGGGTAGCGCGCGTGTGCGTGCGTGCGGCGCGGCGCACGCGGGCAGCAGCAGCGCGAGCAGCGCGCCGGCCGCCAGCGCGAGCGCGCCCGCCGTCTGCCGCCTCTCCGCGCCCGTCGCCGCCTGCCCCACCAGCGTCAGGTCCTCCGTCGTGGAGTGCACCAGCCAGATCACCACCACTGACATCTAGGCGACAACCGACCACCACTCAACTACTTTAAACATTTCGACAGCGCTGCACGCAACAATACTGCCACAGCAATGTTGCGTGTATCGTCCTCGAGTCATATTAAGCGTCGCCGTGTGACGGCTTTACAACACAAGAGGTATATTTTTTTATCCTTCACAGCTATGCATTTGACCAAAAAGTTCGCACGAGCACGGAAGTCAGCGGTACTGTAGCTTTAGATGGAGCATGCCTAGTCTGGAATACAACGGCTCTCAAGGAAGGCTCCACACCGTTAGGTGTTTAGCGACAGATTTCACAACTTGAGAGTGGTAGCTAGCCAGGCGAGCGATAGAAAACGCCCTATCACCATGCTATGGTTTTGCTCACGATGTTGTCCTTCACCTGTAGATCAGGCTCTTTTTGCATGTTTCGTGGGATCGAACCTCGTACCTTTTGCATCTATCATCATAACTACAAATATATATATATATATATATATATATATATATAATATTTGCCGAAATAATTATCTTCAATCACATATTGTTACTAACTATACCTTTATAAGTGTACTGGATTCGAAGCTGTCGGTGGCTATGAGGGTAGTCAGGGAGGAGTTCAGTGACTTCACTAACGCCTCAGCCTTGTCCAACCTGCCACACACATACTGGGCTAACACAATAATGCATTAAAACCATTATCAGTGCATAAATTACGCAGTTGCGGACATCGCAAATACTAATACATAGAATAAAAGCTTCTATTGCACTTGCACTTGTAGGAGAACGAACGAAAAGGCCCAGAGGCCTGACCTTTCATTTTGCTAGTAACGACATCCTGAAAGCCGCGGTATTGACAAATGCTCTCAATTGTCAACATTTCATTTTTGCAAAGTGATGATAATTTGAAAATCCTTTCGAGATAATGTAATAAAGAGTTCATACTAAAAATACTAAACAAATATACAAAAAAATACCAGATTTTAATATCCACTTAAACTTACCGAGTAGTTATATACAAAAAAAGTGATGAAAAAAGTTCTCGTATTTATGTTAAGACCGTCAGGTGCCACCAATAAATAATATTATTGTCTCTGTCATCTGTGAACCGTACCAAAACTAACAACAAAAATACAGATAATTAATGACATCATTTTTTTCAACGAGATTATGACGAGAATAACCTATACTCTATAAAACGTAATTATTACATTCTGAATAAAAAAATAATAGGAGTACATTATTTTTTATTTGTCACCATTATCATTAATAAAAATGGAGGGTCAAAAATGTGGAGCAGGTGGCGCATTCTGTGATGATCCATCAGGTATCTAGTTATGTTACCCAGAGCAAACATTTCTATATATTGTAGTATATTTTTCTAAGCTCAGAGGGTTACAGTAGCGCAAGTATACGAGTAGGTATGTACCTTCGCAGCTCGGTGTGGCGCTTGCTTTGTTTCTTTTGATTGACAAAACCTCCTTACCCGCCAGTACAGAGCAAGTAATCAACTATTCTAACTTTCACTATGGGAGCAACTCTGAATTTGAGAAAAAAAATTCAACTGTTTAATACATTTTGTCGACGACCGATCAACATTTTGTACGGGACAGCTGATTTTCTTGTCTTGAATTCAGTGTTTGTCCCATAGTGAGAGTTGTTTCTAAGGATGAGTATAGTAACCCCCTTTCCGCTTATAACACCCCTAGCCGATAACCCTGTATATATCTCTAACTTAGACCGGTCACCTCTATCAACTTTTATTTCTGTTTATACACTTACTACAGTACGATTATACAGATTTAATTTAGAACCTAACACTTTACTCATGTAAGTGATTTATTATATTTCATGAGAAATAATACTCTTAGACGTGAATTCTGCTTGTTTTGTAATTTTTTTATCACTCTCTTATAAGTATAACAAACCCTTAGCGTGGATTAACATTTAAAATATAAGTACACATTTTGCATTCCAGTTTTAACGGAAAAATATATTCACCAGCAGTGAAGCAGTGCAGTAGTACTGCAGTGCAGCATTACTGCAGTGCAGCAGTGCAGCAGTGGTAGACAAATCGCAAATACATTTTTTTTTGGGTATTTTTTAGTTGTATAGTGTAGTTTAACTTTATTTTATCATACATAGAGCAAATAAATAAATAGCTAAGAATAGTCCATGGTCTGACTGTTGGGTATCACTCCCCATCCAGCTGAAAGGCTCAACCTATTGATATTCCTATTTTAGAAGCATTTCCTAGTTTCACAAGATGGTACTATATATGTATAGACGTTTAGTTAACGTCCTATAACGTACGTACTTTGCTTGCCGCAGGAGATACAACGTGATATATTGTACTCACTCGTCTCCAGTGTGAATGTAGTGCAGCGCGCGAATGAGGTCCGCGAGGTACGAGTGCGCGTCGAGCCGGGCTGGGGGCGCGGGAGCGGGGCAGGGCGCGCGGGGCGCGGGGGAGCCCCCCCGCGGCACGCCCAGCACCGGCAGCGCGCTGCGGTCTGTGCTGTCACATTACACACACAAATATATATCAAATTTTATCCCGCATAAGACCCATCATTTCATTTACCCCATTTCAAGATATTGTTTCATCAAAATATTTGGCAGCATTGCACACACAGGGATTGAGGGTTAGCGCGGGGGGTGACGTGTGTGGTACTCACAGTGGAGGCATGGCGGCGGCACGCAGCGTGCGCGCGAGGTTGCCGGGGGCGGGGGGGCAAGGGCGCGCGCACGTGTGTGGTGCTTACAGTGGAGACATGGCGGCGGCACGCAGCGTGCGCGCGAGGTTGCCGGGGGCGGGGGAGGAGGGCGAGCGCACGAGCAGCGAGCGCACGTGTGTGGTACTTACAGTGGAGACATGGCGGCGGCACGCAGCGTGCGCGCGAGGTTGCCGGGGGCGGGGGGAAGGCCAGCGCACAAGCAGCGAGCGCACGTGTGTGGTACTTACAGTGGAGACATGGCGGCGGCACGCAGCGTGCGCGCGAGGTTGCCGGGGCGGGGGGGAAAAGCGCGCGCACGAGCTGCGAGCGCACGTGTGTGGTACTTACAGTGGAGACATGGCGGCGGCACGCAGCGTGCGCGCGAGGTTGCCGGGGGCGGGGGGGAAGGGCGCGCGCACGAGTAGCGATCGCACGTGTGTGGTACTCACAGTGGAGACATGGCGGCGGCACGCAGCGTGCGCGCGAGGTTGCCAGGGGCGGGGGGGAAGGGCGCGCGCACGAGCTGCGAGCGCACGTGTGTGGTACTTACAGTGGAGACATGGCGGCGGCACGCAGCGTGCGCGCGAGGTTGCCGGGGGCGGGGGGCAAGGGCGCGCGCACGAGCAGCGAGCGCACGTGTGTGGTACTCACAGTGGAGACATGGCGGCGGCACGCAGCGTGCGCGCGAGGTTGCCGGGGGCGGGGGGGAAGGGCGCGCGCACGAGCAGCGAGCGCACGTGTGTGGTACTCACAGTGGAGACATGGCGGCGGCACGCAGCGTGCGCGCGAGGTTGCCGGGGGCGGGGGGGAAGGGCGCGCGCACGAGCAGCGAGCGCACGTGCCAGTAGAGCGCGGGCAGGCTGCGCGCACGCCGCCACGACACCAGCGCCAGCTGGTTGTACGGCTGTCCGGAGTGCACCGACACCACCAGCGCGTGTCTGCAAACATACATCACGTACAACCGGACGTGGCACTGACTCGTTACATAATATATTGATCGTTCGTCACCTGACATGGACAGTGTTTGAGATGGGTGAGCAGGAGTGGGACCCAGTATGTGGGGCCTATGTTGCAGTATGGTGCTACAGTGAATATTTGGTAAATAGAACCAACACACATCATGTAGATCATGTGCATCAATATTACGGTGAGTTGTTGTTCACCTCGTCTGACTTGCAACTAGTTAGAACCTAAGCAGCCCGTTATAAATGTCGGTCGGTGGTAAGCGGTAGGTAGGTTACCTGTAGAAGGTATGCGCGAGACGCAGCTGGTGCTGGTAGCGCGCCAGGTCGCCGAGGTGCACGAGGCAGTGCTGCGTGATGTACCGCGCCGCCTCGGGCGCGGGCAGGGCGCCGCCAACCCCCCGCACTCCCGCACCCGCGCCTCCGCCCGCGCCCCATCCCTCCACCCAGCCCAGCAGCGATGCGCGACGTCTGTATACATAACATTTAGTGACTGTATTTGTATGTCTTTATTTGTCTTTTTTATCGTGATTAGAAGGCTGTTGCATATGATATTATTTTTAAGTTTATGGAACAAAAAAAACATAATATAAAATATAAAAAGTTACCTGAATGGTAAATCGAGTTGCAATGTGGTACAGATCTGATGCAGCAGACACAGATAGAACCCGGCGGCGGCCTGCAGCACCCACGAGAGCATCGCCTGCCCCTTGCTCCTCAGTGTGTTCTACAACAATATCACTCAAGCTCTCATCAAGGTTTATATTTAGCACCAAAGCACTCTCTAACTGAGCATTTTCCAAAAACAGTGTTATCTGTATATAAGGACACTGAAGGGACTGTGAATTTTATGATATAGAGTTGTTGTTAAAGAGACAAGAAAAATCAGAAATAAAGATGTGCTCCTACTTGGAGACATGATCAACAACAGTCTACAAATGCAACCCATCTCAATTATTCAAAAAGAGAACGAATTTCTCTGAAAATTCTGTCAGCATCATGCATACATGCTAAATTTGTTTATACAAATTATTTTTTTTGCAAAATAAATTTATCAGAAAATTATTTTTCTAATTCAGTTAACTTAAGAGGTACTTTTGATTATTAACTGTTGTTGTCATACTCATAGAGAGTAGGTGTAATGTTATATAGAGTGTATGACTTCAATGCTTAAAGGAGTTTGTTTGTATACAAGAGTGGATTGTACTTACTTTTTTATCTTTAGAGATAGCTTGCAGGGCCTCTATTTGTTGTTTAAAGCCTATGTTCCATAAATCTTGTTCCACTTTCTTATCTAAGGCATAGTCTAGATCCAAAACAAGAACTTTTTGGTAAATCTACAAAAAACAAATCAGGATATTAGTAAAATGAGATATATCAAATAAAAAACAATTATTATTGCAAGTTTTTGTTGTTTCAAAGTGTCATTAGGCAGGCTACAGTACTCCTTATTTTAGCCAGCTGGAATGTAAACATGAGGATATTTAACTAAGAAATATAATTCATATATACCTTCTGCAGTTGCTGTTGTGTGGCCCAGAGACTGCGCTCCTGCAGCATGGATGTTCCGCTTTTGAATTTTGATATTGTTAACTTCAGCTCATCCGCCTCCCTACACACGAGTAGTTGAAGATCTTTAGATCAGCCAGGTTTATGCACGTAAGATCAATATTATATAGGTATTGTGAAGACATGGCTAATAACCTTACTACAGGGAAGTATCTAATCAGTGAAAAGATTTATTGATGTATCGTAAATAAACAAATCTTTTGTCCTGAACTAAATTTCACTGCAGTAACTAGTTCAAATTTAAGAAAATTAGAAAAAAAAATAATGCCTTGAATTGAAACGCCGTTTAGACAAAACATATCTAAGAATTACAACTACATAACTCTTAATCCAAACTGCATCCAAATTGGTACACTCGTTCTAGAGCTACAGTGACAGACAGGAATACAGCGGTCTAACTTATAACACTCCTCTTTTTGCGTCAGATGCAAAAATAGTAACAATGAAGGACATTGATAATTAATATTACTACTGCTGCGTGAATATCGTTGCATTTTAGTAAAAGACTCATAAGCAAATTTTTTTCAAAACATATATAAAAAGAGTGACTAAATTATCAATAACTTCACAAGAAATGTAGGATGTGATGACACAAGTAAGAAACAAATATAGGTTATGGAATCAGTAAACAAACATCATTACCTCAACATTTGCACTGCGGCGTTTAAAACCATATTGATAGAGGCTTAGAGCCTCAACAATAGTCATAACATTAAAAAATATTTAGTGGAAAATTGAAATTGTGTGAGTCGGAAAATAAAATTCTAAAAACAAACGAGTTGGTAACTTTCTTAAACAAATGTCAAAAACAGCTGTTGTTTCTTCTTCTTTCTTATGCAGCGTACATAGAGTACGGGTATTTGCCAGCGTTCGCTATAATTTATATTCCCCCATGTTTTAGTGACTAGCAAAGGCGTACATATAAAGATATATTTCCAAATTACATTAAAATTGGACAAGCAAATTAAGAATTATGACATTAACTTGATTTGGAGTCCTAAGCTACTCAGGTAACCGGTTGTGTAAGGTCTAAGTCCCTGTCATTGATGTGTCGCACTTACAACTCGTCATGCTATGGATAATAATATACAATAGTCAAATGAATATTCTAGTTTTTGTACTTGAACGGAAGCATAGTTTCTAAACTTCATATCTCAAATCAGGAAATATTCCTCATTCATTTCAAAGGTCATAAAATGAGGAACCCCTAACTAGAGTGCTCACATTTGATTGTTCGCAGAAAATAAAGATAACTTTGTTTACAAACAACAAACAAGGCTGTACAAAAAATGTATAGGACTGGTTTATTGTGAATTCTTGAGCTAATAACATATGCAAATGCACTAGCCGTGTAATGCCACCAACCTCGCAAGAGGGAAGAAGAAAAAAAAAACTTCACTTGGACATTGACATACTTTGAAGTTTGTTGTTGTATTTACATTTATTTTCGTGCCGGATGTTGGCTGACCAGAAACGAAAAAGATTTATTCAGAATTTGGAATATCTAATATTTAACTTTAAGAATATGGACGCAACCGACGCAGACATGCCAACTACGGAACATAAACTTGTAAGATAAATGAATTGAGTTTACTTAACAGCCTATATGTTTTATTCATGTACTGATCGATGGTGACTCATATCTCTATATTTTCTTTAATATGATGCAATTTAACTTTTTAGGAAGAGCCCAACGTAATATACGGACATCGAAATTGCCAAACAAATGAGGTGAAATGGCTGTGTCTTCAGGATATCTACCAGAAGTTTCACCGCAGTAGCATTTACGATATTGGCGGCACGTACATAAAAGACGTGCCCGATCACTGGTTTACTTACAAGACTGAGCAAGTCGGTGATATCTTCCTTTTGCACATATTCGCCGGCAACAATCATGAGGGCAAATATTCTCTGGGCCTCAGCAGTGGGAACGAATTGCAGCTGAGCAAGAAGAATAATATTGCTTACCTCTCGGAAACTTTAAAACACATCACATACAAGATCAAGGATAAGAAATGTCATGTCTACCTCACTACCTATAGTTTTACAGATTTAGATATAGAGTTTTTAAAAGACAGAAAGCTTTACATTTCTGTGCAAATTGATGCTCAAGCTTCAATGCTAAATGCTGATGTATTTGACAATATCAAGGCTCAGCATGATTGCGGGGCTTTACTTACAGAGCCGATTGGGGCTGATTTCATTGTAGAGAGTAAAGAAGGAGTTCAATTTAGAGTTCACAAAATAATAATGATGAGTCACAGTGATGTATTTAAAGCTATGTTGAAGGATGATACTGCAGAGAGTCAGAACAACATAGTCCGACTGGTGGATGTAGCCACTGATGACATCCGGGATATGTTGGAATACATTTACAGTGGCACCATTCGTGACATCGAGAATATCAACTTTACTAACATTTTGATGTTAGCAGATCGCTATAACCTTAGAGGCATGAGAGAGCTCTGCAACCATGCTCTGGCACAGCAGCTCAATCCCGACAATGCCATAGATATCCTATTGCTAGCAGACATGTATGACTCTGATAGCCTCAAACTCACAGCACTCAAGTATATCAAGAGGAATAGAGATGCTCTGAATAGTGGCACCTTTAGTGAAATTAATAATATGGGCCTAATGAGGGAGCTATGTGCATACTTAGCTTTATAACGCAACCTACCTAAAAAAATATAATGGTGCAACTCTTCCTTTAACTCAGCATATATAATGCTGGGTCAGTACAGTGCCTTGTACATGTTAAAATTAATATCTCTTGAAAACGGTTCTTTTCCTATTCTTTATAGGTAGTCAGTTGTATCATATTGTAATAGATGCCAGATCTAAGGGGCACTGCATGATCCTGAGTAGACTGTTGTTATGATAAACTTAGCTTCACTTCTATTAATCCACATAGATATTTGATGTTAAAAATGTTAAAGACATCAGTGATATGTTTTGTAAGCTGATTTTACATACATTTTAGGAATATTAAGAAAAAATATATACAATTTGTTATACCTATATATTGAAGCAACTGTTAAACAAGTATTTATTTTTATTGGTTTATACAATATATAAGTTGCAAATATAAATAATTTAGTTAGAGTCACTGTCCATGGGAATCGAATCACGGGGGGGGTCTTATGCCCCCCCCTGAGAGAGGCATAAGGTACGGGGGTCTAGCTTGCGCTGTTTCCCCGGGCTGGACGCTGAGGCCATCAGGCCCCAGGGAGTTCTGTCCATGGGTTAAGTAAGACTATATGTTTTATATAAATACATAAATAAAATGTAATACAAACTGTTACTGTGCTGTGTAAATATGTACTTTAACAAAAAAGGCCTAACTATTAACATACAATTTATAAAACATTTTTATTCTCCTTAAAGGTAAGAAGCTAGCCTAGTGTCCATATTTAGACTGTTCTGACATGGCTTTAATTTTTTTCTTAAGACTTTCAATACAATGCATTAAATTTTAAACGATCTCATGTGGTCCATCTCAGGATATAAAACAACTACGTCATACTTTACTCTCTTCTGCTTCATATAAACATACCATATATTAACTGTTCTACTTAATTTTACATTAAAAAAATAATTTTGTCATAATGTATGTAAATATATTTTATTAAAAATGTATACTTGTTCATTCCCTACTAACGCTTGTTTTATATTAAATGAAGGAAAAACAATAGAGAAAACGTCAAAATAAACTTTATTCATCAAAAACATTACTGCTCAATGAAATACTTGTTAGGGATAAGTTGTTCTAGTGAATATTATAATTATATTATAGGTAGTTGTTAGACATGTTTATATAATGTAGCGTGGAGGCGGCGGGGGTGCGGGCGGTGGAGCGCGCGGAGCCCCGCTCGCAGCGAGCGCCGACCGTTACTAAATCATTTTGGAATGTTACTGGAAGTCTTCGTTTCTGCGGCAAACAAACATTTTACTCCATTAAAATGTTAGTTCACTTTCTGTCGCCTGGCGACCCCGACCCTACGTGCTAACCCCACCCAGCACATACTAGGCCCTGCTAGCTCTCTGCTTCTAGCCACATAACCAAGCTTTTCTACAGACATAAAAGGCGAGGTACTCAATTCCACTATATATGTACCTACATATGTTTCTTACTTGATATCTCGAACACGGGTGGAGCGATTTGTCAATTATTTTTTTGTTAGAAAAGCTATCATTTGTAAATCGGTCAAGAGATTGCAATTTTAAATCTAGTAGTGGTCACTTTTTTAAAAAGAATACAGCCTTTTTCATTTACAGCCTTTTTAAACAACGAAACCAGAGATGATAAAATATGGATTATTTGTTATTTCACTTATGCTCTTTTATAAGTCTTTTTTAAATCTAATATTTTTTACATAAAAGTACTCTTATACCTTTTCCAAATATCCTGAATTCTCTAAGTTTGAAGTTTTAGTTACACAAATAACAGCCGTTGGGCGTGGTGGTGTTAGCACCACTGACGCGTGGTGGTGTTAGCACCACTGACGCGTGGTGGTGTTAGCACCACTGACGCGTGGTGATGTTAGCACCACTGACGCGTGGTGATGTTAGCACCACTGACGCGTGTCGGTAGTACGAGTATGTGTTGATCAACTGCTAACCACAACTACGAAAACCTAAATTAGCCATCCATTCAGTTCATGCGCAGTAACTAATCGTTAGGTGAGCGTCGACATTTTCGCAAACGGATTATTTTCTTTACAATGCTTCCACAGAATCAGATGCCTACTATCAAGCTGACGTAACTACTTAATAATCAATCGGAATTCCGACGTCACTTTCATTCAAATTTCGTAGTGAGAGTTAGCGTATGATGTCGTCGGTGCAACAAGATAATAGAAGATAGAAGTTTGTTGCGATGCGTGCAACAATTTCAATGCGAATATGTGGAAGCCTACCTCTGGTTGGCATCGACTGTTCTAGTCAGCTTGACACAATTCGGTATTTGGTTGGGCCGTTGTCGGCACCAATTAATGTGAGATGTTTCATAGACAAAACCGCATCTCAGCTTGAAACGTCCGTTTTTCGGAACTTATATGTATCCATAAATTTCATCATAGCGGCCGGCTGTGCCGATATATACAATGATTCTGTTAAAATGTATTATGAGTAAGTAGCAATACTATAGCTAGTGTGATTTGGTGTTCAATGTATGTACATATACTATAGCTAATATGCAGATGATGGACTACTGGTACGCAGAGTCCGGCCGGCAGGTCCGCGCCCGGCCGCCGACTGAACTGAACACACACCAAGCAGGAGAAGCAAGAAAAAAGGCCGATATATCTTGTAACGTTTATTAATAGTGAAACCCTTACAAGGACGAACTATGCTTTATAATTAATCAGTAAAAAAAAGAAAAACGCGCAGAAGTGAAATGAACGACTACGACCTAACGAGTTATGTACTTTACTTGATATAAAAATAAAAACATACATGAGAACCTTACTGAAAGATTGTATACTTTATGAGCTTAAATAGTTACATTGGATAAACAACCTTACCGGTTTAATATTAATGTGGAACTACAGTAGGTACTTATCGTCTAAACACATCACAGGACTAATCCTAAGCTTTTGTAAATTTACCGTCTAGGAATATCGTGAATATTCTTCACTGCTATTGCTGAAATACTATTTGGGCAAAATAAAATAACCAAGTTAGCTCTATCATGCAAAATAATTATTATGAACAGGTGAAATCTATGTCGGTTAAAATAGATGGACATCCGTAAATCAGCAACAGCGAGCGCCAATATGCGTTTAAAGTTATAACTGCGCGACCTAAACATACTAGCCGTACTTTTGGAGTACATTAAATTCTCACGAGTGACACAGACCCGCCCCGCCTCACAGCAGTATTAGTTACACGAACAACAGACATTGCAGACTGCTCACAAACTGAGTTAGACAACACGGACATCCACAGTGAGAGATGAATCGTACATTCGGAACCAGTGCCAGGGCGCAGATATCGTTATCTACATTAAGGTACATTGAACACAACCCTCGGCCTCCTGATTCCAAATGCGCAGAGAGATCATTAACATTCATCATCGAAGTAAGGAGTTGTTACTGGATCATTCACTCAAGAGCAGAGAACAGTCTTATTCCACTGATAATATTAATGAAAATAATGTAAAATTTACAAACGAGAGACTCATTACTTTTTATGGATCTTGGAATTTAGATTGGCCATAAAGAACTCCACAAAATTTTAAACCATACCTAGTTTAAAATATTATAAAGCTCTTGAAATAGCATAGACTCTAAACAGCCAATTTGTTTTTTTTAATTGGCTGTGGGCGATAGCTACTGTGGGAAAATTATCAATGGCAGTTGGCGCTGTCGGTCAAACAGCTATCTTCGCCGACGTGACACCAAGAAACACTCGAGTTCAATTTAAAAGTCCATCTAAACCTTGAAGTAACGCAATGCACTCGTCGGGTCAAGGTGGCAGGTACGACGTAAGTACACTCGCTTACATAACAATATTTGGATGAAACAAATGTGGAATGTGCGTGAATGAGAGTAACAGTGGAATGAGACGGAGAGTCCTCGGGGCATGCTAGCGGGTAAGGTGAGGGCGCGTCTGTACTGGGAGCGCGGCGTGCGCGGGTCCCTAACGTTTACCGTTGTTGTATGACAGACTCCGCAGCGGCGCCTTGAAGTTGGCCGCCGCCTGCTGCTGGATCTGGTAAGCGAGGGGGTGGATCTTGAATCCGTACAGTCTGAAAGCAATATGTTACACGTCAATAGGATTTCAGTAGGTGAATTGAGAAACTATAATCTTAAATGATCCACAATCCATATTGGACTTTTCACCATATTTGTAGATAGATAGATAACTTATTTCGCATTCACAGCACAATTACATTATTATATATTTTTTTTTTGTAAAAATATTTATTGCACATAATTATGATTTTGACAATGTGATTAAGTAGTATACAGTTTATCAATTAATGAGCATGCATTCATTAAAAGAGGAGTAACAACTCACTAACAATGAGAATTACAATTATAAATGATACAATACATTTCAATTCAATAGAAATACAAAGAGTAATATACGATTTAATTAGTAATTTGCATGTTCTCGTATAGTGATTATAATAACAATTACAGTTTTAATATTAGATCAAAAAATATCATTCAGATGAGTAACTGATTTCGCTGAGGAATAAAATGCAAATGTGCATAACATCACAATGTTAGAGTTGGTTGTCATACAATTTGTTATCTCTGGCTCTCACGGTAGGACACCCTGCGTTTGTGAGAGCTAGTTCTTTTCGAGAGAGCCATTTGGGATGTTAATGTACGGAGGTTTCTGCGCTTTGTTTAATTTAATTTATTATAGTTATAATATTTACAATAAAGATTGTATACTAAGCATGCCCCGCTTTACACGGAAGAGATTTATTGTAGAATTATAACACTTAAATTAAATTTACTAAAATGCTGTTCAACTAAATCATAGTTATAAATTATTTGTAAGTCTAACTACGAGTATGCCCTTTCTCCATAAATAAATTGTGTATGTAAGTATTAAGTGGAAATAAAAAATAATTATCTGATCGGCTGTATAGGGGCTTCCTCATTCCAAATATGGAATAAGATTCATTTAATTTATGTAGTAATATATTGTAAAGAGACATTGTCTTACTTAAATTTATTACTTAACATAAGATACTTAATATCTATCAAATTGTAGGAGAGTATGTAATGTCAGATATTAATTTATAGGAACGATAGTAATTTTCATAAATTCTTCTATTTTGTATATAGTTTTGGATAACAGTACTTGCTTCACGTTTCTGTGAAGGGAACTATCTGCAACGCAAGTTTTAGTACAGTTTGGAAGCTTGTTGTATTATTGCTGACCGATTAAAATTGGATTTTTGGTGGATTTACGTAATCTATAGGTTACTGCTTTTAAATTATTCCTAAAACAGAAATTTACCTCCATATTTTCACCTCCAGTTTGGTACATCAAACATTAGCCCAGACATACTTCAATATTTCTAATACTTCAATATGTATTGGATATCATTTGAGATTAGTTCCATCTAGGATGATACGTAGGTCGAAGGAATAACTTCAACCATCACATTTGATCTAAACAGAAATGAAGTGAAACAGAGTTCTATTTATTTATTAAAAAAAACTCTAGCTAAACAATTAAACCTAAATCCTGTGAAATAGTTATTTTCACATCATAATAATGGCAATGGGAGGACCCTGCAATCAGTACATACCTGGGCACGAACTGTGAGGCGGGCCGCTTGGGGCGGTACTCGGGGTGCACCATGAACACCATGTGCGGGAACCCGGTGCCGAAGTATGCGCCGTCCGTGTGGTGGTGCCGCGACGACTTGGGAGTGTACACGTCCATGCACCGTGGACAGTAGAGCTTCACCATCGCCTCGCCAGGCACGTCCGACAGACCTGCCGCACGTAACATAACATTATAAAAATTCTAACTGCCGCCCAAACACTAACTGTTTTATAACCCTTTTTTTTCTGTTATGACCTTATATCTAACAAGTTCTTTTAACAAAAAGTGATTACAGTCTTTCCGAGCTGATAAAACTTTTTTAGATTTTTTTATATTTAATAATCAAATCTCTGGATCGATAATGAAATAAATTAAATAGGACTCAAGAGGTATACGTTAAAAAAACATAAAAGAAATTTTGTACAAAATTGGTCAGCTGTGTATCAAGTAATATAAAATAAAGAACATACAGATGAATAGAGTACCTCCTCTTCTTGGAAGTTGGTAAATAACATAATCATCACATTCTTTATTAATAAATAAACACACATTACATGTCCTCTAAGTTAGCGTGGAGCATGCTCTTATCTGTCCTATGCTGCATTGACGCTTTACACCAGGCGAGTTGTGGTCAAATGCTCAACATCATTTCAGTGAACATGGGAGAGCTGGCTCTATATAAGAATTTTTTATTTTTATCCTACACAGCTAGGCATTTGACCACAAGTTTGCACGACCAAGGAAGTCAGCGATACTGTAGCCCTAGATGGAGCATGCCTAGTCTGGTCTAAGCATGAAGCTAACAAGCAATATATCAGTCTAAATGATTAGAAGAAGCATTTGCTATTATCTCACCAAGAGGAAGCATGGGCTGGCACTCGCAGTACACTCGAGGGCAGTGTCCAAAATCACCTGCTTGGAACTTTTCTAACATTTGTCCTATTCCACTGTAAGAAGAATGTTTACATTTAAATATTATCTCTTCTTCTATGCTTACTTTCTCAGCTAATATATAGATACTTAGTAGAACAATGTTGCTCACCGGTTGGTAAGAATGTAGCGAGCATGTATCAAGCCATACAGTATCTCGGAGGCCTGCTCCACAAGATCAGATTGGTTTGGGTTATCATCAAGGTCATCGTCTGAAAGTATCACCAAAATGTTGCAAGTTTTTTTTTAAAATCTATTTAAGGCTTATTCGCTTAGCAAATATGTCCCCAAATATTGAATTACAATCAAATAAACTATATATCAATTTGTACACATTCTATTTAAAACTAATTTGTAAAGCATTCTGGCTGTATCCGAAGTGGGCTCCGCCAGAATGCTATTACAATACCCCATCTGACATAGACAACTTTCAGGGATAACTCTGGCTCTAAGGTTCGCGTTACGGCCACACTCCAGCAAAATATGTTGCATATCATCTATACTGTCACAAAAATCGCACTTTGGGTTATCCACTTTTTTCATGACATAGGCGGCAAGAGAATTTGCTCTATAGGAAACTATAACAGCCGTATATTTAATGAATTTATTGAGTACTTGAGTATGAAGTATAACTTCAGTATTTAGAAAATATTCATAGATGATTGTAACAAACCAGAAACAGTGACCTTAAATGAATTGTTGTTGCAAAACATTATACAGTCATCATCTTACTTTGTAAACATACATATTAGGTATACTTTTACTGTGGCTCATTTTTTATATTGGAACATGCTATTAGCATGATGTATATGAGCAATGAACCACACAGACAATAATAAGTGTGACAACAAACTTACCAGGTTCCAGATCTAAGATCATGTCTAGGGCTTGTCTATAGTGCGGAACTTGTTCGTTCAGTCCCGTCAAATTAAACTTATCATTTATGTAATCTTCGTCGACCTAAAACATAAAAATTGGATCAATATCCGCCACAGATGGCGGCTAATGGGCTAATAATTTTGCTGATAGTTACTTCTAAGTTTAGTACCTCGCAAAAGAACTCGTTTCCTCTCAGCCCACAGAACCAGGATATCCATGACACCTCTTCTGAGCTGCTCATTTTCCTAAAATCATACGCTTATGTTTAGTTTCAGCCATAAATAAACCACTGCGCATTCCCCTCCATTGATATGCCAAAATCAACGTATTTGTTTCACCTTTTACAGTTACTTTTCTTAGTTATTTCTTGATGAGAGTAGTTTAGTCACTTCAAATGTATAGAGTTTTTTATGAGTTAGCTTTAATTACCAGAATTACTGCAAATTACAAAAAAATACACTCAGTAAAAGCAAAGCAGAACTTCACCTCGCCTTTTTGTGCCTTGATTTTGATTAGCCACGCTCATAGAGAGAGGAGTACTGCATAAGCCACGCTTGCCAGGAGGCACTCTTGCCTTGGAAAGAGGGAGAAAGAAAATTCAATGACAGTATGTAAAGGGACACAATGTCCAACCCAGATATTGTACGACCTCTTTTTTCACGCATTCACGGACAATAATGACGTTTTATTCTGTATATTTCTTGCACTTATTAACACAACAACTCGTTCTCTTATTAACACAGAGTTCAGTAAACAGAGTCATTCCAAGCGTGTCGGCAAAAAGGACAGTAGATTCAATGGCAACTATTACTACAATGGTGACAAAAAAAAATCTTAGCTTTTATTGTTACAACCACTAAAACCAAATGCACGATTCTTTACAAAAAAAATCGTCTAATCTTTATACTTTTTATAACTAATATTTTATAGATTTTACATCAAATACATGAGTTAACCTAAAAGATTCTATGGCATATGATGTGCAGCATGCCCAGAATTCTAGCCTTATTAACACGCTGAATGGCAATGATTTGCTAATGCTTATAAGTTGGGCTAAATAAAAACCGGCAGCATTCTGGTCACGCGTCGAATCGATCAAACGCTCCGATAAGTTTTAGAAAATAAAACTAGCTCCTGGTCTCCACGGCTCTAAAGTTAAGTCTCTACTCCAAATGGCTCATATATATAATCTCTACCGAGGCTAGCATATTTTCGCCGCTTCTACTGTTCCGCTGAATATGCTGCCGCCTGGCGCCCTAGCCTTCCCTCTCTGGCCAACGTAAAATTGTAAAAAGGTCAAAAAATGAAATAATGCAATTGACCATATCTTCCCAACTGTAACAGTTATACAAAAAATTGAGATGTATTGCGCGGCTGATATCTCTATTTTTTTGTCGTTCTTATGGTATAAGAGCAACAGCATAATAGCAAAGTTAGAGGTAGCCTAGTGGGGTTTAAATTAAGATTCAAGCTTGTACCTCTGATTTTTTCGCTCATGTGCACATTAGAATTAATTACTATAAGCTTAAACGGCGAAAACATCGTGAGGAAACCTTTTCGGATATAACTTTCGAGGATGAGTGAAGTCCCCAACCTGAAATTTGGCCAGCGTAGTGGACTATGGCCTGCACAATACTACACATTCCGTGTAGGAGAAACCCGTGCATAGTTATGGGACGCTATGCGTTGACGCGTGTACGCATTATACGTACCACGCAGTGGGACACCTACATCAAGTGTTATAGCAAGTACAGTACATACCGACTTTCAAAAAAAAGAGTAGTTTTTAATCTTTTACAAGATACCCGACTACATTAGGGTGCAGCCGGGTTATGTAGGATTGTACCAACTAAAACCCTCCAGTGGCCTGCCTCAGTGCTTTATGGAGGGCTTCGGGATCTCTAGACGAACTCACCGGTGCCCTCTTTGCACAATGCTTCAGCACATCTCTGGACAGTTGCTGTCTCGTCCTTAACGTCAACGTGAGCCTTGCACGTTGACGTCTTCCGGGCTTGTGTTAAGGGGTGTTCAGTTCAAAGCCCTAACTCTGATCACCCTCAGGCCAAGAGGTCCAATTTTAGTCGCCTCTTACGATAGGCAGGGGATACCGCAGCAGTATTATTAGACCCCTGCAAAAGAGTTAAAGCCTATTGCGGCCACCTCCACGGTGGTGCCGTCTTCCTTTTGTGAAAGTACGCTTTCGCAGAAATCCACCACAAAGAAGAGTACCTAGGTACTCAATTCGACTGTATGTTCTTTTTTATGATTGTCACCTGACTTCTCTAATATGGCTAGCTGATTTGCAAAATATTGTTTGACTGAGACCTCGAGTGAACCCATTTGAATTTTATTGTAATCAGTCCAGAGGTTTTTAAATCGAAATAACTAAAAAAGTTGTATCGGCGCCTACACTGATGGATGTTGGTAATCACTTTTCTAAAGACTTCTAAAAAAGACAAGAGAGGTACTAATCGGTCCAGCCATCTCCGAGACAAATAAAAATAACATACTCAACCACTAACATGAAATAAATACAGTACAGTACAATTGAGTAACATATAAACCTCTGGACCGAGTTTTAGAAAATTTATATGAAACCACTCGCGAAGACCTAAGAGAAATCAGGTAAAAAAATAAAACCTAACTTGGAAGTTGGTAATAAGTCAGGAAAATTACGAAACACTGTTTTATTGTGGGTGGCAAACGCAACTAAGAGTATACCTATATGTAGGTTATCAGTTTTAGTACTACTTGAATTTTTTTTATTGTACTATACAACTTACGCTGCCAACTTTCAAGCTACTAGAACATTGCATTTATATAAGTACTCTGCACTCTACAATATCCAAGTCAAATAGTTTAAATAATAGTATAGCAATATCGTCTAAGATGTGCCACATAGCATAGGACTTGCCGCGGAACGTACCCTGCCTGCACTATTATTGTATAGGGCTATTATAGCCCTAGTCCCCTGCAGCAAAATGTAATTGTTACCTAGATGAACACATGTTTTGTGTAAGTCAATCACTTGAAAATCGTGCCGGATAATTTAATGCTCTATTGCCGAACTTAACAGGTTGGAGCTAAACCAAAACCATTAGTGATAGTATCTAAAGAGAACAAGACAAATGCTAGCTTAAAAAGTATTAAAGCCCTACTCTCCTTGAGATGTTCAACCAGTCGCCTAGTCGTCCCAACAGAGACAGTGCAGTGAAATAACATAACAACCACAGGGTGAAAGATGTGAAGTGGTCAGTGCCAAGGAATTTTACTGGGCTATTAATTTTAACTAAATAATAAAAACAGAAATTGGTTGTACGTCTTTATTGTGTACTAGATTTTTTTACATTTTGTAAATGTTACAGTTAAAAACAACACCTTCCCAGCAGGTCACTGAAACAAAATATTGTAAGTTAGAAACAGTTTCTCAAATAAATAATTTAGTAGTGAGAAGGTAGAAATAAATCAGATAAGTGTATCGTCATGGCAATCAGGAGTAGCAAATATTAACATCATAAATCAAGATCACTAAATTTTTTGCTGGTAGTGCAGGTTTGTCCCCACTTAGTTGGTTTGTAGTTTCATACACTACAGAGCTAAATGACCAACTTTTCTGATGTGATAAAGCTATATGAGCAAGTGAGGCGTGTTTACTTGTTCAGGTTTATATTGCATAATACTGACAAGATCCAAATCATTATAACAAATATGACCAAAAACTATTTTGAGTAAGCACTCCGCAGCAGATGCCATATAAATATACATACTTGTTTTACCCATAAGTATAATATAACCTTAGGCCCAACTTCAATGTATGATAGAGACAACATAACACAAATAATAGATCACCAAGCAGCATAATCAGCTCTGTATCTTAGAATCCCTGCAGTAGTTAATGGCAAGAATCTCTTCAGTCTGTTTTATACTGCTATCAATTACTAGAACAATGTTATGATAGTTACCATATCACAGTGTAGTTGGTTATCTATGATCGTGGCCTCTCCTTCTTTTCTTTGTACAGAGCAAGAAGTGATACATTGGCCACCTTCACCACCTATTAACAATAAAATAAAGACATTTTATTAATCATATTTGTATGCTAAAATTATGTTAAAATTTTACATCTGGAAAATGTAGATATAAAAAGCCCATTAAATTGTATCTACTTATTGAATAACAGGCTAGCAGCTAAACGGTCTATACTCATACCATGCAGGGCCCTCATTCTCTAATGAACAACAATCTTCCTTCCTGAATATGTGTGTTAAGGTAACAAAATGTTATTCTGCCGAGGTAAAATGAGCATGTTACTTGCCACAGCACAATATATAATTTGATATTGGTTTAGAGTTCCATATGAATTCTATGCACTTAAAATAACATGGCCATGTTACGTGTTGAAATGTTCCTAGTGAATGAGGGCCCCGTCCTGTATATGACAGATAAGTTTCTTACAATTTCAATGATGGAATTTTATGAATTGTTTCTACTTGCCTTGAATCTGACTCCGGGAATGTCACCAACGGCATGTCCTTTACGACCGAAACCTGCAACTAGCACTTCATCATTCTCCTCTATATGGTTGAGACAGCCGTCCCGGGGGACGAAGGCTGTCACCTTCTTGCCGTTCTTGATCAGCTGGACACGGACACACTTGCGGATAGCAGAGTTGGGCTGTTTCGCCTCAACACCTCTGCAAACCAAACATAACATGTAATATACTACTACTGCTAGAGGTAAACAACACGGCAGAGTAGACTAGGAGCACAATAAATAGTGAATTACTAATAGGGTGCTGTTTTAATGCAAAAAGGTCACCTGCATAGTTGACCAGACAATGCATACATGTATTCCTAGGAAGGCAAATATGTTAAGTCTCCGTTTTAATGGTTTGTATTTCCTAATTTT
This sequence comes from Ligdia adustata, assembly GCA_947049295.1. Lineage (NCBI taxonomy): Eukaryota > Metazoa > Arthropoda > Insecta > Lepidoptera > Geometridae > Ligdia > Ligdia adustata. The sequence continues at coordinate 15,498,269 of OX346216.1, forward strand.
ATTTCACAGGTGATAATTTTTGTATTTGATGAAAGGTGTAATTTTTTTGTATTTGTATATTGACTTATGTCAATATACAAAATAATTTACCTTCATGATTTACCAAAAAAAAAACATATGATGATATGAGGGTAAAATATTAAACTCAGTATTAAAACTTCACATAACTAATTTTACTAATTACACACATTACCACTGCTGTGAAATAAATAAACATTTGGCTACTATAAAAAAGCACTAGATTAAATTAGCATTTGTCTGCGATAAATAACGGTCTAGAAGATTTTACTGGAATAAACATTAGCAGTCCCAATGTAAACAGCATACATGCGTATAACCTCTATCAAAGTTCATTAACCCCATGTGTTATTATTCCAAACACGCAAAATCGATAGAAACGACGCGGTTTTGGGTAGCGTTAGTTACGGGAATCGATATCAGGATAGTTTCTTTAAGATGCGTGCCGCCACTCGCAGTATTATCCTGTGATTGTAGTAGAAAACACATTCACAGGAATAATACCACGCGCGGAAGGACGCTGCTCGTCTTTTTTCTTCAGCAGGTAGGTAAATAACTCTTCACTCTTTAAGACTACGATGCTAGATGTATAATAGCTATTTTTCTATGTGTTGACACTGCACGCAAGTAAATTAACACAAGCAAACATGAAATGAATGAGAAACTGGTGAAACGTACTTACACTTTCTCCAGTACGATGCCCTTAGCGTGAGATGCGCCTCCGAACGGGTTAGCCTTCCATCTCGTTCCCATGTGGGCTTTCTTGAACTCTTTATCCGCCCATCTCTGCTCACGGCGGTGGTTCACATGCTTCCGCGCAGTGCGGATACCACGGGGTTTACCTGAAATTGTGATGTCGCCGGTTATCACTTATGTTTACAATTCACTGAAATCGACACTAACTCATCTTCGCGCCTAACCGTGAATGAGGAAACTTTCATTACACTTCACAACCGGCAGGGTATTGGCATGATGCATGTAGATTCATTTTAGACCACGAGAATAACATGTCTCCGCCATGGCTGACACCTATGCATGCACTTATATCGCGATTTACACGAATAACGATTCAAAGAAAAATACTACTACATTTTATTCGCAGTTATTTCACTATTCTGCACTTCAAAATTGAATTCTTGAATTATTTGTTAACAATTATCGCACAAAACTATTCCTTACCCATTGCTATAGCACGACACGAATCGGCTACGGGTGGTAAAAGAAATTCGTGAGCCGAGGTGTCAGTGTGACCAGGTTACATTTTACTAAATTACCAAAATTTTTAACACATATTTACAAAAAACTACTAGCGTATTTTAACTTATAAACAAGTTGGCCTTTATTCCATGGTATGTGAGAGTTGTTTCAATATTTTTTTTCGTATGACTTTACACTTTTATATCTTCTCTTTTCATGTATTTCTCCTCAAAAAATCATTAATATAAATAAATAGTATACGAGTCATTTTGAAACTGTTACATTTTTATGTTATTGGAGCTGATTTCGGCAACGGCCACTTTTTCTGTCTTCGCGGTATTTAGTACGGTATTAGCTTAGCTAATACACACAATAGCTCACAAAAACTCTCAGATTCGTAAGCTTCGCTTACGAAACTGAGAGTTTGTAACCAGTTACGGCAATTGACCAAAAAATCTTCATTGTTCAATATCTACTGGCTACTAGTTAATGCTTTTTAGTATATCTTAATGTAAATATAATATATTTCAATGTAGTTTTATACTTGGTTGAATGACTCGTAACTGCAATACGTAAGGTATTTTTTTAACTTAGTTGTATATTATTTTTTAAAGCGATTAATTCACTAATTGTACTCTTAAATTATGAAATTATATAAAAAGGTAATTTCTATTGTTGTGTAGGTACTTAACGCCGCCATTTACATGGAAAGCTCAACTTCACATCCACACTTCCCGTACTTACCGATCTCTTCAAAACATCTTTATTTTCTCTAAATCGGAAATGTTTTGAGAATCACACTCATTTGTCCAGGTAGTTCACAAGTAGTTCTGCGAACTCTCGACGTCGACCACGACATATTTACCTATATCTAAAAATTTAAATTATTATTTTGTTCCGCATGCCTATACTAATGTTGTTTAAATCACCCAGTATATGGAGCCGTAGCAAACTTCCTCCCTTATTGTGATCTCCCAATTAAGAATTCTCGACGACTAAAACCATACACGGTAATAGAAACATTTGCAAGACCCAAAGCAGTGGCGCTCCTCTCAAACAGTCGATTATAAAATAGGTAGTAATAAAAATATATTAAAATAGTAACAAGGCATTTAATCTGGCAACACTGTTCAAGTCCACAGGCCAATCACGGGCGTAACTGATAACAGTGCTAACAACCTTACCAAACCAATTTTCTGTTATTGCCATTTAAAAAAAAAACAGATTATATATCTGGACGAAAAAAGCCATGAATGATTGTGCAGGACGCCATGGGTACTATAATATTAGTCTTCTAGCCTCGAATCTCGAATTGACATAGAATACGAATTCGAATTCTTTTGCTTTTAATCACAGAGTTCAATAAATAGAGTTATTCCAAGCGTGTCGGCAAAAAGGACAGTAGATTCAATAGTATCACTATTAGCTATGGCTGCTATGGTAACTACTACATCAGCTATGGGAAAAAAAATCTAGGACAAATTCAAGTTGTACATACGACTAGCTACGACGACAGCGCGGGAATTCTTCGAATTGAAAAATTCATTGTGGAAATTGTGCATAATGCAAGGATTTTTTTATTCTGTAACTTATTATAATGATTTCTTTAAGTGTTCACGTATATTTAATTGCTACATATCGTTAACTTTTTTCGTTAAGTTCCTCTTAAGTGCATCCTAGTTGGGGATTACCCAACTAGGATGCAAATACTAAATCTCTATACCATTTTTATCAATTCATGTGACTCTAACATTGAGGCGATATTCTCGTTTGCTGCAGCCTAAATCGATGATTAGCTTCGAAAAGTTCGTAGTATTGTTTACGAAGACGGAAGACTATTCGAAGATTATCGTTGATTTACAGTTTGTCAAGCTGCCGGTTTGTATAAACTTTCACCTTAAATCTAAAATAACTTTTAGATTAGGTAACGTATAGTTAGTTAACGTATCACATAGCATAGTTACTCGGGAATATTTATAAAATATATTAATTAAATATAGGTAGTCCAATAAATTGAACGGTGGTTAAAATAAATAATAAATTGACATCATAATCAAAATCATTTTATTAACTAAAAATATTGCAAAGCCATAACAAATTTGATCTAATATAACAGTAACAATTCACAGCCATTGATCAATTTATAATAAACATGTCTCTACACAACCTACGAACATCATATCTTACTCAATTATATCTACTTTATTAAACTTAACAACACAACAGTTAACTCAAGCATAATTATAATGTGATTAAAAATATATGATTAGTGAATCTATTTTGTCCAGTCATAGAGAAAATATTTGCCTGTTATTGGGCCGAAAAGTACCCTCATCACATTTTTTTATAAATGTGTTCAAAACATAGCACTCTCTTCGAGCATATAACTTCTTTATCTCTGCTTTCTGAATCACATAATACTACTAGTTAATGATCATAATATGTATAGTAATTGTCCGTAACTTCGTAAGAGCGTTAGTATCAACACTTGCGAACAGTAGTAAGAAGATGAGTGGGAGCGTGCATTTACTAGGTTGTACTTGTGAAGTCTTGGACAGTTACAAATTTTTACAAGTGTCTTATAAGTTAGTCGTAGATTAAGTACATAGTAGTAATAGAAAACTGTCATAAATACAACTAAATGCTCTAAAGAGTCTAAAGCGTGTGCAAAAGCTTAAAAATTCTATAAGAAGCCTGCATAGTTTAGTAACACTAGGTACACAAGTAACAAGATAAGTTCATTAAAGCTTATTAAATACTGCCTTTTATCTAATGTCATTTAAGGGTTTTCAATATACGAGTATTTTCTTAAATTGTTTTGTAAGTCTTTTACCTTTTAGTAACAGAAGTTAAAATTTTGATAAGAAACATGCATCTATCTTGGCGTATGGACTTACAAATTACTATTCCATATGTACTCCATATATGGAATTATAAATATTTTATGTAGTCTGCTAAGGCTTTATTCAAGTTTCAAACAATACGTAACGTAACGTTAAGTACGAAAAAGAATATTTTTAGGGTGTATTTGTATCCACCTCCACTTATTAAATCTATTATCAATATCTGACGTGCTCGACCACGTTTCATCAACCTAAAACACAGATTAAAGACAGAATGATAAAATAAAGCACTTTTGATGTCGTGGCGCTTTATTTTACTTTAAAAACGTCCTTTGAAGTGGTGGCAGTAACTATTCGTTGTTTAAATAGGCCATGTTGTTATTTAAATCGTGTTATAAATACAACACTTCGGTTATCAAGTGCGCATAATTTCAGAAAAATATTGGTTAGTATTATTCTACAAAACTGCGCTAAACAGATCACAACAGTGTAATATAAGCTAATTACATTAGTTACATTTAATTTACAACATTATTTCTCTCAATGTATTACCCAGGCATTACAAAAATTTAAAATATTTAAAAGCGGGTAGTTTGGTATCAGCTTTTAAATTCAATACATTTTTGTAACAAAGTTTTTTTACTAATATTAACAACATATTTTTTACAAATAAGTATATTTTCGATAACATGGGTAAAATAATAACAATTGTACATTTCATCAACCTTTAGGAAGACGGGTTATTAAATTAAAGAAATAGCCAAATTACTTATCTACCTATACAATAACTTGTTACTTAGATACTAGTCAATGTGAAGAAAAGTTTTTCTTATATAGATGGGTACCAAGACTTACAGTCTCATTAATAAACGCGTCTTAACTTCAAACGTCTTTTGTATTCTATTCTTAGGTTATGACCTCTGCGATGTAGTCGCAATTTTGCCAATGTCGCGTGGCTTAGAAGACAAACGTTGATAAGATAAACGTCTTTTGTATTGTTTTGACGCGTGACGTTCTACATCGGATAAAACGAGACAAAAGACGTTTAAAGTCAAGACGCGTTTATTAATAAGACCGTAAGTAAACTACGATTATTGGCGGGATATTTATAAATAGGGTTATAACTAAACAGGAATAAAAAGAAACCTACATGAACTTCAAGTTAGCTAGAGATTAGATATCTTAATTAGGTACTCATAAGTACTTGGAAGAAACCTATCCTTGCCATATCAGCGAAATGGAACAAAAAACTATTGCCGTACTGATTTAATCGGAAAAATCTGTTTCTTTTAAAATTAGTGCAAAGCTCAAGCTTTGGCTTTAACAATAATTGTAATGAAAATATATTCTTCTAAATAATTTACTCGCATACACGTGCAAGCACAGACTATTTAATTAGGTCTATTCTATGGCAAAAATATAACCCTAGTTTAAAAGTCTCTAAAAACGTCGCAATGTGCGTATATCTGTATTGCTTGCGTTAATACCTTAAAGTACTATAAAATTCAAGCTCGGACAAAACAACCTTAATTTTTTTAACAATAACTTGTTATAGGTTATATAACAAACTAAATCACTTGGACAAATTCATGGACATTTATATTTTTATTATTTGGTCAAATACGGTACCTAGTGAATATATCATGTAGCTCGAAGGACCAACATATGGATGGATGTGGGTTCTGTATATTTTTGTGTTATTTCCATTATTAATACATTTTAAATATTATTAGGCTCTGAACTAAGTTCCACCAAACAAAAAAATCCATTAAATAAAATATAAACATTATTTGAAGGCTAATTACATGACCAGGATATTGTTAACCCATTATTATAAATACATCCAAGATGTCAGGATTTATATAGATATCGAAAAGCCAAAACAGAAATATTTTTTTAAAGTGTCTATACTACATTTTCAGTTAGGTATTTTGATTTAATACCAAAGTAATCTATCAAATAAAAGAAAAATTTCCAAATGAGTCCAGGGGCTCTATTTTTAACATTGTTCGTAAGAATAAAAGATTCACGTGCGGAAAGAAATCACCGGTGAATTTTGTATTGTTAGCGAAGGGGACGAATTTTTAAGAATGCAACTTTTTTGCATATCGTTCGTAAGTGACGTCATTACTGAGTGATGAATTCATTCGAACGTTTCAAAAAGAAGGCCCCAGGCGTCCTGAAATAATCTAGAACCTTGTCTTTTTCTTCTTTTTATCTATGGCATCATACGATTAGTATATTTGCCAGCGTCAAGTTTATCCATTTTCAAGTTATAAATCAATCAAGTTTAGTCAAATATCAAGTAATAAGTCATCGTGGTCAAGTTAAAGTTACATCATATACCCCTGGTAAAGGAGATCAGATTTCCTGCGAACACGATTACCACGTTATTCCGTCTTTATATCGCTTGCTCACAGTTATGCACATTAATGGACAAGATATTAATGGTTAATCCACATATATTATACATTAAAACTTGCAGAATAATTAGTTTTGCAATACATACACAGACAGAGACGCCATTTTTTCAGCGAACGCGGGAAAACTCATTGTCCTTTTTCGTTTAAATATCTTAAATAAACATGTATAGATCAGACACAAGTTAAACTAAATAGGCCTTGCAAGCGGGTACAGCGTGGCGATGGCAATCTAACAAAATTACTGATCTACAAACTGGTCTTATAATACTGTCTAATATATATTCTTCCGTGGCGAGGACCTTGTTACTTTCGATAAAACTTTCAATAAACCAACCACATTGAATCTTCCTTCACACTGAATTCTGAACTGCTGTATAGTACCGCTTCCATAATTATATGTAATATATTATGACAAAGTTGCCTGAAGCACTTTACCTTGTCCAAATTTATTTTTGACTCATACTCAAATTAATTTAATATGTTAATAGACATAACATTATCAAAATAAACATTTTAAATATTAAATCATCATACTTTTACAAAGAATATACTCGGCTCTGTTTCACTTGTCCTATTGACACTTATCTCAATGGACTACTGGTACTACTTTAGTGTCAGTTTCCCATTGAGTCACATGGATGTTTTTACACCGATATTTATTTTTTAATGAGTAAGTGTCGCATATACAAATAGTCATTATACGTAGCCATTTGATGTGATTTTTATAAGCTTACTTTTCTTGTAGTAAGTTGCTTGCTTTTTTCTTTATTACCCGACTGCGAAAGAAGCAGGGTTATGTATGTGTGTATGTATATTTCTTTGGCACGCCCTAGAGCCTAAACGGCTTGTTATATTTTTATGTGATTGCTGTCAATAGACGTGAGAGTGACACTGAGTACATCAAAATTTAAAAAGAATTAGTGAGTAATAGGTATTCGCTAAAAGATTGAATAGTCGGGATTTTTGAAGTAGTTTGTAACCTTGTTTGTGTTAGTCATGTTACCCTGGACTATAACCCATGTAGAACTAGGCATGTTATATAAGTATAATTTATTCACTAATATTGTTTGCAAATTAAATCTGATTTCCACTTTCATTCGCTTTAGTTATATCCGTCATTGAATAAGAGTTTAATAATTTCTCAATGTATTGCCGATCTCCCGGTTTGTTCTCAGTCTTTGTCGAGACTCCTTTTATCATCAAGTCAGTTCCCATCGAGACTTTGCTACATTCAACACATTTTTTTGACGTAACATACGTATTAAATAAGTCTTTGTATGAAGTGATTACCTCTCCTTACGCAGTGATTACTTCTCCTTACGCAGTGATTACCTACACACGTAGTGTTTACATACATACCGTAGCGATCGCCCACCCTCTGTAAACAGTATCTGAACATATGTACTGACTATCTACAGACGTAATATTTACATACATATACATAGTAATTACTTGAGTACGTACGTCATAAACTTCATACGTAATCACCAACATATGTAATAATTACCTACAAACGTGACTAATATTGTACGAAATGATAAAGATTTATTCGTAGCTACGTGATCACTTACACACGTAACTTGTTCATAACGATTACCACTTTATACGAAGTTAACACTACAATAATATAGGTTGGTAATACAGTAGAGGGCAGATTATTCGAATGTCGGTCAAATGAATGACCACTCCAATGTCACTCATCTCAGGCTGACTTCTACTTCAACCCCCACGCTCGCAACATCAGCCCCACGCTTGCTACTTTAGCCCCCACGCTCGCTACTTCAGCCCCCACGCTTGCTAATTCAGTGCTTGCCCCCGCACTCGATTTTCCGAATAAATCGGTTTTAAGAATATCCATGTCCCCCAATTCGTTCGGATAATCGACGCTTTATTGTAATCACAACGTAATGATTTTTTTACGTAATGATCAGCACATCAAAGCTAGAGATGACCACTTCATACGTAGACATTATTTGTGTACATTACCTCAAGAAAGTGCCGTCAATCCTGACTCTTCTGCCACGGAAGGAGAACCGTCAGTGCTCCGGCGGCGGGGGGAGGTCGGGGAAGGACTCGGGCAGGGGGGGAAGCACGTTGGTCTCGAAGTGGGCGGAAATGTTCCCCGGGGGGGAATAGTTGGCCACCACTATTACTTTGCCGGCGCGCGAGCGTGCCTTGCCCACGCCGAACAGACGCGTCGATACCCACACCATTTGAGTGAAGTGACCTGGAACATAACGATCACAATTTTTACCCGGCTACCCAAAAAGAGAGTAATGTTTTTAAAGTTTATATTTGTATATATGTATTTCTGACTCTTTGTGACCCTCTACTTCCTAAACTGGCAAATCAATGTGCGAGGACTGTGTCACTGGATTTTTCTTTTTATGTAGGTAGTCATGGATCTCGCGGTTCCACTAGTTAAGATCTAGTGATTTACCTAAAGTTTTTGAAGTATTTCTAACCACTTGTTAGGTATATCGAATACTTTTCCCCATGTCTCTGAACTTAGGACGTATTCGTAGCATGAAACATACCTGCATTGACATTAGCGTGCAGAACATCTGGCTCTCTGAAGAACCCGTACTGCCTGACCGCTGCGTACCAGTACGAAGATACTTCTTGACCTAAAAATATCATTCCTTAATACTTTTTCAAGTATTTCCTCCAAAGGAAAATTAATGTTACACTATTTTGTTTTAGAAAACGGGATTTCGAGTTTCGTTCACATTCGGTGAATTTCAATCAATGTTACCGAATGTGAACGAAACAAAAACTATAGTTAGACCTTTCTAACAATCAGGTGCTTCCTAAAATCCTCCTTCTTTAACAAAATGTATCGAACACGCGTTAGTTTTACAAATACAACATTGCACTACTTACACGACACTGCAATAAATCAAAATTACTTAACAACAGACTTTAACAGAAGAATAAATCTTATCTCAAACATAAAAAAGGTGTTCTCTCTTTCTTAATTCACCATATTATTTTGGCAGTCATCTTGGATTTAAAATTTATGATAGTGTATCGTAATCTACTAGTCAAGCCCTTTCATTTGTAACCCAAAGTAGTGCCAAGCAGTAGCGCCTAAGGTAAAAAAATAAATTGAGAGAGTTGTGAAAAAATATGTAATCCGCTATCTTGTGGTGGCGGGGTCATATTGAACCGATTTTGATCAAACATAGCTCAGTACACTGCCGACTAAGTTACTTTTCAAACAGACACACAACAGACACGGCACTGTCGTTTTTGCGTCGGTTTTAAAAAGTACCTAGGTGGTAGAGATACCTGTGACATCCGGCTGCAGCGCGCTGACGGGTCGCTGGTACAGGTTCTGTCCGACGTCGCGGTCGTTCCTGTACCGGAACTTGTTGGTGTGCGCCAGGTGGTTTGCCCACGCCTGCGCGTAGTCGCACAGCTGTACACAACACAAATACATACTCATCATCCATTCACAGCCTTCTTTATCCAACTGCTTTATATATGGACAGCCTCTGTCCAAAGACATAACTCATGAACTCACTCATTGACACTACATTCTCAGTAAGAATATGCAAGTGATACGGAAAAACATTTGACATTAGATTCACTTTTCATCAGATTATCCAAACTATGTAAAAACTAGTTAATAATAAAGGGCCGCAATATCACTACAGGCACTAAACTCACACACGAAACTCGTAAAAACTCTTGTATTTCCCATATTTTGGTATGCTGAATAGAATAGAATAAATTTTTATTTGAATCAGAAAAACAGTTTACACAACACAGTATATATATATATGTTGTGTATACTGTTTTCTATATATATATTTAATCTTAATTACTGTTTTCTGTCACAAACCGGCCCCAACTCAACATAATTGCTGGCTGGAACAACCAGCGCTGATCTTCCGTTGGAACCGGGAGGTGACGTCACGCACGTCACAAGCAGTTAAGTAAGGGTAAATTGTCGAATCTCCGCGTAAAATTAAGTACGACGCTGGCAAACACAGACTGTGAGGTGCCATAAAAAGAAACGTTGTTGATGCAGAAACGTGGACTCTGAGAGAAGTGGGAAAGAAGACACTCTAACGATGTGGCGCCGGAGAAGAATACTTCGAGTGTCATGGATAGGGTTTCGTACAAACTTCTTCATTATCTACTTCAAGAACTCGTCAACAAGCAGTGTCTTTATTTAACAATACCGCGGCATTCTTCAGAGTTTCTAGGTGCGACAAGCAGTCAATTTTAATTTTCGTTCAGGGAAAAGTAAAAGTAAAAAAGCCATTTATTCATGCGCATGCATCAAACGCAAGTAATAATATTTAAAATTAATTTTAGCATTGAATTATATTATATATTAAACTGATTTATATGTAAAATTACTTAAACCTACATTATTCTATCTATTAATATGTACTATTGTTTAATTAAATTAGTCAATTACACATTTTAGTATATCAAATTGTTTAACATGTATTGTTATTTATGCAGATGTCAGCCTCCCTCAGTGTATTCTAAATTTTCCTATCTCTTGCAACCATTCTCCACTCCTGTCCTAGTCTTTGAGTGAAGCATCTTCCCATCTTCTATATTATGGAAATGGTAATAGGCATTAAATAGACCGCGTGGAAGGACGCGCACATGATGCATCGATCAGATTAAGTCTGCAGGGAGCGCTACTTTATACAACTGGATGATAAACATGAACAGAGGAAGATGGCGAGATTACATCAGAATTGACGACATTTCATTTTTGGAAAGTGATGGGAATCCGAAAACCGCCTCGAGATAATGTAATGAAGAGTTCACACTAAAGATTTCAGATTTTTATATCAACTTTCTTCCGAGATATTTACAAAAAAACTGGTAAAAAAATCTCGTATCTATGCAAAAACCTTTAGATGCCACCAATAAAAAATATTATTGTTTCAATCATCTGTGAACCGTACCAAAACAAACAACACAGATCCTCAATGACATCATATATTTACGAGCTTTTGACGAGAATAACATTATGCTGAACTTTTCTTATATTTTCAAAAACATATAAAAACGTAATTTTTACATTCTGAACAAAATAAAATAAAATAAGAGAACATGTCAACATGAACATGAACATGAAAATGGGGATCAAAAATTTAAATGTTATCAATTTCCCGCTGCGCAATCGTATTCCCCGCAACGTGATGAACATGACCGCGATGAAACAGCAGCGGAGATGTGAGTAATACAAGTGTACCTCTGGCGCCATGTATAGCTGCGGCGCGCCGTGCCGCTGTCGGTACACGTTGTGCCAGCACAGGCACTCGGTGATGAACTCGCTGTCCTGCCACGCCGTGCGCACCTCGCTCCACTGTATCACCATACTCACTGGACGTGTCGCCAGCACCTGGACAATTAATAATAATATAATATGGGACAACGTCCACACCAAGGTCTTCACCTCCCAAACTAGGCAAAGCCAGTGTAGTGGTAACCTGATGACTGATATACATACTTATATACATAAATGCATGCGTATATATTCATATATTAAAAAAACCCCAGACACAGGTCAAACAAACTTGTTCATGCACACAAATATTTAACCTGTCCGGGGATCGAACCCGGGACCAGCGGCGCCGAAGGCAGGGTTGATACCAACTGCGACAACCGGCCAGTCAAATTGTTGCAGATCATTACATTAGGCAGTGGTGGCGGATGGACTACTGAATCAGCACCTAGTACTAATAAGGACAAACGGTGCGTGGCAATGTGACCAGTGTCCTAATCCAGCTTATTGTTACCTTACTTAAATTATCTATATTTTATATAATAATAAATGTGCGGCTCGATGAAGAAGGAAACCGAATGGTTTGGAAACGGTCCAAGAATAGCATAAAGTGTTTAGTATAACCGTAAAGCCGTTTGAATCATTAACTGATCGTCACCTTCCAACGTTTTGTTTCGACAACCTAACGGAAGTACTTGGGTACATAATAATAGTGGATCAGAAGCTTCGGGACGTCAATTCGGCTAGGCGATGCAGCGTTACAGCTGCTTCTAGGAGTTATAAGAGACAACTCGATCGTAACGTGTATTCGTTCCAGATTTGAGGTGCCGGGCAGAGACGTAGGCGCCGCCGCCGGGTCAGAGAGACGTTAATGGTGGTAATGCGCATGAACTGCGAATTGTTCACATCGTTTCCCAGGTTAGTGAGCTTGTCCGAGGCGAGAGGATTCCGTTACAATGCTGTTCAGTGTGCGTTGCTGAGTTGCAGTAGAGGATTTCAAGCAAGGAATATGGAACGGCACAGATGGAGGAGGTGACGATACTAAATTGATATGTGAGACGAACTTTAAGGCACACGAGGGGTAGTAAAAAAACAGATAAATATAAGAGTTGTTGTCGGAGTGCATAAATGTATTGCTATCTGCGTAAATTCTTTGCTAAGTAGTTAATACTTCGCCGATATTATTCGAGAGGACGCGCGCTGGCACATAAAATGAAATAGTTTCGTACTACCTATCTCCAGACTCCAGGTAAAGTAATTCGGGCAATATATTTTGCAAAGCCTACATAAAATGTAGGGAAGGCTGTAGGGGTAGGCATCCTCATGTATTACCTACTGTGACCCATATGGACTTGTGCCAACAACATTACTGGCTGGCTTAAATTGAAAATAAACTTATGTACACCTACTAGGTACGCAAGTCTTCTTTGTGTTCGTATAATTTAAGAAACTTATTGTTGTAATAAAATCAAATTGAGTTACTAATTACAGTATAGCTGACTGTGTATATTACGGAAACGTCAGCAAAAAGCAAACACGAACAAAACTTTTGGCGACCGTAAAATTATTCATACTATTGCTATTAAATACTTTCTCGCTAATGTCTCGAATAATTAATTGGTGCCCAATTCCTATTATATTTTTGTTTTACTGCTGAAAGTTCAAGGATGAAAGTATAAATAAATAGTCTCATCGCCGTTACTATCAATGGACACAGAAATAGCCTTTACATAAGTAGAGCAAAACACTCCAAGTGCGTCAGTGCGCGACTTATCGCCCCCACATCAAATAAGAAAAGAAATAATATCTATTTTAGGACGATTTCTTTGTGAAGCTGAATCGGTTCTATATTAGGTCTAGTAAGAATATAAAATAAGGTAAAATATTAAAGACATAGAATATAACTACAAATTTAAATTATTTATACGTAGGTATATACATGTACCTACTTAGTATTTCGTCAACATTTTATTTATATAAATAAGAACCTCGTTCTGAAATTCGTTTGGTAATATTAAATACCAATATATTTTATGAAAGAAGTCGTAAATCCACTCTACACAGTATTTTAATACCTTAGACCTCTTAATACCTCGCCCGATACAGTGCAGTACAAATATAATTTTCGTTAAAAACGTAATAACTCAATTAATCAACCCGTATAAGCCATTAGTGAACCATTCAGAACACCAGTTCAATGTGCAGCTCGCTATAAAAATAACTAGGTAGGTAGGTATTACTTGAGTGGGTCGAGGCACGCGACGTGCTAGCGAATAAAAACTCTTAAACGTGAAAATTATTCCGAATTAATCCTAGTAAACAAGGAAAAACTTAAAATTGTTTCATACAATTAAGAAACGTGGAAGCGACCTATAATAAACTCTATATTGGGTCATGTTTTAGTCAAAAATATCTGATATTCAGTAAAGCCATGTTTTTGAGAACTTTTCCGCTTAAATTTTACACTCCCTGTGCAAAGGTGAACATGACGCTCCCGCTGGGAGCATTACCGCGAGCAAACCCTATTTGCGTAGTTGAAGAATCAACCTGGTGTGACAGAAATTACAAACTAGAAATATTAGTCTGTCCAATAGTAGTTCCTATCATCATAATTGTCCTGGTCTATTACGATAGTAACTAAGGCAAATAAATGTAATACACGCAAAAAATAAAAACGAAGCAAATTCCTTTGAAAAACTTTTTTATCGTATTGCAAAAACCAATTCCACGATATTCAGTATATTCAGTATTCGGAGGCCGCCACTCGACCTTCCAACCTGTAAGTACATAATACCGAAGTACCCACTCCACTCCAACTTTACCAATATAGAATGCATGTAGCACGACACCGGCTGCAAGTTCGTAATTTTGCTAAAGTTTGTAACCGTATTGGAGTTTTATTCACCAATAAAACTTGAAGCGAATAAGTGCTATTTTGTTCCCGAGACACTGCCCTGAAGTGCAATTTGAAGTCTTAAACTAAAAGTGTAAAAATAAACGTATTTCTGGTACGTCCTATTGAGCATTGTAGGTATCTTGCACTTGTATTACAAATTCTATTTTATTAAAACCCGCAAATAATTGACAGTTATCTAGAATAAGTATGCTTAGAAATTTATTTTCAGAAGGGCAGGCCACAAGGTTATTCAACTGCCTAATAATACGAAGATCCGACTCCCCCTTAACCTTCGCTTTCATGATTAAAGGGACCGTGAAAAGTTCAAACAAACAAAAAAGAGAGCTTACGAGCGCAGAGCGTGCCTAATTGGAAAAGTTGTATGAAAAACCGCGAGAGTTTTGCAAGAAACTGAAAGACTGAGCTTGTTGGAGTAATACTTAGTACTTATAGTAGTTAGGTGTAGTTTCGTCGAGTGTCGGCTCTCGACTCTCGAGCGAGGAAGTTTGCGAGTGGCTCGCCCTCGTTAGCGAGTGCCTCTACTTACTGACTCGCAGCCACCATGTTCAAATAACGAGGAGATTGTTCTCTTCACAAGTACACACAGAACTTTGATTATTTTAAATTAAAATTCAGCAGTTTATATAAAGTTATTTAGGTCTAGTTTATTTTTACGCACATTGCCCTCACTGGAATTTCTCCCGTGTCAAATGTCGGGTGCGTTGTTTCAGTTTGTGAATGTATAACACCCGGATCCGATACCTGGATCGATGGAGAATCTAAAAACCGACAGGCCTGACGGCTCTCGAATAGAGCATTAGGACACAGCTGTCGTCTAAACAATTATATAATGTTTAGACGACCATATTGTTTAAGAAAACGTGTTTTCACGCGTACCTGATGGTTGGAAAGGTCCAACTATAGCTTCGTTCACATTGGTTAAGCTTCATCAGGGATGAAATGAGTCGTTCTAGTCTTTAACGATGACACGTCTCAATATGAATTAAACACGCATTAGTTTTTTAATAACAATATATAATAATTGTAAAAAGTAGCTTTTTAGAGATAGGACACGAGGAATAAAAAAGTTCCTTTAAAAAAAAAAGGTAACTGCCTCCATTACGGCAAGCACTGATATAATTTTTTCAGTTAATTCGATTTAAAAACTCAACTCTTAAAAACAAAAAAAAAACAAGTTAAACAGTTTAACTTAATGTATGTATTTGAGAAAAAGCTATTAAAATTATTTTGATTAATTAAAATTAAATTTAAAATATTTTTAGTAGCGCGCACATGCTTTTCTGGCTTAGCATGAGGTATGTTTTTACATGTAAACATAGGCCCTGCAGAGCCCCAGAGCTGATCCCCTGCGGGAAGGTCACAACATTTCCGCGTACCTACATACAGGTCAAGGGCGAGCCCTCAGCCCTGTTTGTTGTCGTAAAAAGGTTGAATATAATGCTTTATTATATCACCTCTCTCGGAAGTGAAGATAAGACGTGAATGTAAGTTACAAACATTGAATATCACACAAATCTAGCATGATACTAGGTAGTAATATATTTTTAATTTTAATCGAAATTCATAAACATAAATAAATAAGCATTGAATGAACATTCGATTTCACAACTTTTTACGGCAGAAAAACTATGCGGCGAGACTTGTGCATTTTGTACATGTAATGTTTTTGACGGGATATATTTATAACTAGCTGTACACGCAACTTCGTTCGCGGTTGCTAACCTTGCATAATTATGTCGGAGGGACTTTAAAAAATTAGATAATTAATTTCAGTGCTCCTTCTGAAAGTCTTATCATTGTAAAAATCCCAATATTTTGAACTATAAATTTGATTAATTAAAGCGATATAGAGAAGTATATTATATTTAGCATGAATGGACAAATGTAAAGAACCAAAGAGTTTTTGCGAATTCAGCACTGATTTTAACCCGTCAGATTTTTTTGCTAACGTATATATATCGATTGCCCATTTATTTTAGTAAAAATAACTAACTAAATTCAATAGGCGTTCAATAAAATTGTTTTTGTTAAAACTTCAAAACCAAAGAAATATTTTTTATGGATAGATACAATCATTTTAGATAGTCATTTCTAACAAAATTAATATCCTTATTTGATTCTCTCTCAATGGTAACCCCACTAATTTTTGAGCTAACATCAATTAGAAAGAAAGTCATTTATTTTGTACAATTCAGTTATAAGTTCGAACCAAAAAAATAATCATCCAAATCGAAGCATCCGTTACTGAGTTATAGTTAAATACGACTTTCATGCCCTCTCCCACGGGAATCTTTACTTATTTTCGGGATAACATCATTTCAGGTACAACAGGACTTTTCTAACAAAAAAAGAATCATCCAAATGATAGCACGCAGTAAGATTACTGTACGAGTATCTGTAGTTAAATACGATTTTCACGCACGCTGCCCTCGGGTGTGCGTTAAAGCATTTGGATTATCTGTAGATCTTAAATGGTCTATAGGTAATCTTTCTGCTATATTTTTTTGTTGTTGTAGTTAGTAATTTTGTTTATGTTAATAAAGGCACTTGCCCTATTTTATATAAACCTAACTTTTAATAACAGATTTTTTAAAAATCCAATTCTGAGACGGTCAATAGGGGTTTTAAAGTTAAAAACTTCTTTAAATTCAATTTTATGCCGGGAGTGCCAGCTGCTAGTATTATAGCAGCTTTGTAAAATCGTGAATATTTCCTTTACCATATCGTAAAGAGATTTAAGATTTCATCCTACAGGCAAGGGTTATTCGTTTGTCTGGTTATAAGTTCTACAAATTACAACTACATTGAACTCAAATCACGCATAACTCTACTAAATTTTAATAAAATAAGTATGTATTCATGTCGCCGTAGCGATATTTCTCCTTTTTAGGGGAAAACACCCCGAACACGATTTCGCAGATCTGAAAAAACGCTATGTATTCATAGAACCGTATACCAAGTCAAGATTTGTTACAAAATACAATCCTTTACGTGAGAAAAAACATTAAGATGCAGACAAACAAATATATTTGACTTCATTTTATTGAGACTGAAGTTATGCAACCACTGAAAAAATGTATGGAATATTTTATCTACTTCGGAGATACTGAAGATCTATGGGTACAATACAGTTGATGAATAATGGAGCGATTCCCGTGATTGATCTGCTTACCTTCTGCAGGAGTTTCGGCCTGTTGTCAAGTTCTTCGGTTTCGTTGCCATCTTTGCTAGTTTGTTCGTTGTTGTTGGCCTTGTTCGCATACCTGCAACCAAACAACTTTGTCAATTTGAAATGTTATCTTTGTTGGCATTGTTAAAACATATTTGAAATTTAATTTATTTATAATCAGATATAGAGAAGTATTTGTAACTAAAATATTATCAAACGTAAATGGTTGATTTGAATAAATTATAATTCCTATTAGCGTCTATTTGTTTGACTGAAACCTTTTATAACTTCACAAGTCTTAACTAGCTGGCAAAATTGACTTAGGTCACAGCTATTACAATCTAGGTTAAAAAGACAAATGGCTGATACTCGGCAGTTTGGCATGTAGGGCTGCGTGCCGCTGAATACCTATTCTTATACGCGCCAGATGCTTTAGGTTCAAGGTCGAATTTATAAAGAACCGAATTGACAACCCTAGAATTTTAAGTTAATGGATTAGACTTGAGTAATATGTTTTGGCCTATGGTTCTGCCGAAGAATTCGTATTTTATTACAATCGTATTGTATTCAACCTCTGTAAAATATTACGTAACCACAATTTCATGAAATAAGCAACGCTAATATTTCGCTACCAGCGGGCATGCCGTGCCAAAATTGCGGAGCGTTTCGCTCATTGAAAAGAAATAAGATAAATATAATCAAGCACCTAACGGTGTTTTCCGGCAGCCTTCCTTGAGAGCCAGTGTGTTCCGGACTAGGCATGCTACATCTAGGGCTACAGTCTCGCTGACTTCCGTGGTCGTGGGAACTTGTGATCAAATGCCTAGCTGTGTAGGTTAAAAAAATAAAAGCAATGTCACATTGTTGTCTCGGCTGGTAGATTCACTCACCTGTCGGGGTTGAGCAGCGCTGGTGAGACTTTCTTGCGCAGGTTGGCGAGTGCGGCTAACTCCTCGCGCTTCCTGGACGGCGGCGGAGCCCCGCACAGTGTCAGCATGGGCTGCGGGGTCGGCTGCGCGGCGCGCGCCTGCAATCTGTCGGCCAAGCCACTGCGCTCATGCAACTAGCCGCGTACATTATGAACAGTGGTGCATGATAGCTATTCGATATGTATGTATCAAGACACCAATAATTATCCTAATTTGATATTATAAATGCGAAAGTAACTCTGTCTGTCTGTTTGTCTGTCTCGCTTTCACGCCAAAACCACTGAACCGATCTGGATGAAATTTGGTAGATTGGACCCCGGGAAAGGACATAAGACACTTTTAAACCCACTTTAAAAAAAGTAGTTCCCCATTGGATTATCTCTATAGTAAAATGGGTAACTACGCGGGTGAAACCTCGGGGCTTGGCTAGTAAACAATGAAATAGAAATAAATAAAACATTGGGTGGCCTTAAAGGCTAAAACGATTTCTATCATTTAGCCTATGGAAGGATCAGATGTTAGATGACAGTAATTGACTGAACGAGCGCAGCTTCTCAGCATCGGGTCTAACAATTTTATATTTTGACTATCAGTTAGTTTGTAGTAGTTTGGTACATGGGTTCTACGATTTATTATAATGTTTTAATCGTCGGGGACTTTTACTATTATTTTTAATTACGCTTTTTAAAAATGTTTTAGTTAACATCAATACATGACATCATGCTGGTATGCATGATGCCTGGAATGATCAGAACCACAAGCTGAAATTCAAGATGGTACCTATAGATACTTGTAGAATTCTTATGTATTCTCCTAAGATTGATTACAATTTCAGCCTTTCTAGTTCAGTTTATACTAACGAGAAACGGTAGCAAAAATGTTTTCATACTTTTGTTACAATCATTTCCATCTAATTTTAATTCAATTTCATTCCATCTACATAAATCGAAGGGGACTGAAGAAAAACCTCAATAGTGGGTAGTCACGAACGGAACGGCGCGGCGCCATCTGGGTCAAGACGAGGCGGAATCGCACAATCCACGACAGTTTAATAACGCTCTATTATACATTAGATTAAATTTACTACGAAAGAAATACGACGTTGTTAAACTAAAGTGAAAGGAAACTGATTTTATCTTAACCTCATCATTAAATCACACTAATATTATAAAGGCGAAAGTTTGTATGTGTGTGTGTTTGTTTGTTTCTACTTCACGCTCAAACGGCTTAACGGATTTGGATGAAATTTACGAAGATAGCTTACACCTTGGATCAACACATAGGTTATTTACTATCCCGGAAAAATTAAGTTCCCATGGGATGATTAAATATTTACCGCAGCTAAAACTGCGGAGCGCAGCTAGTAAGGTATAAATAGGTAGTGTCATAGGCTACAACATGACTAATTTGCGTAAACAAGTTTTTCGAAAAATCGCTGCACCTACTCTGTACTTTAATTCTGTATTCGTCGAAAAGCGTAGCGGCTACGCGCTACGCTGCATCTACAAAAACTCGTAGACGTGCGCCTGCTACGAAATCAACGTGACTACAATACATGCTACGATGCCGATACCAAATGTTTTTAATTGACATCAAGAACGTAGTAGATTTTAGAATTCCGCTGTGTGTATCAATTTTGAAAAATTATATGGTTATTATATTTTTTGCTTTGCATGCCTACTTGTAAATGTCATATTATGAAGTTTAGCTAATATGATTCAGCGTTTTGAAAAATATAGCACACAGATGACATTTTAAATAGTAGTTTTTTAGTAATAGTGATGAGGATCTTCGTGATAAATCTTTTTCTGCAAAGATTGTAATCAAATTGTACCTAATTGGATTTTACTCGTATTGTGTTATTTATTAAGTCATGTACAATTACTACTTAAATATTGAGAAATAAAATATTAATTAAATTATACTTAGAAATTGTAAAAATAGTACTCCGGTGCCTATTTTTCGCCTGTCGAAATAAAATCTATTAACTGTTTTCTTGCAACAAAATCTCATTCGTTTATTGCTAGAAAGTTTAAGTTAAATTGGTTTAAGAATAAATTAAGCAGTATCCGAAATATCTAAAGAATGATTAACAGTAGTCCAACATATGGCCAAACTGCTGATTAGGGATTAAGTCTATCTTAGAAGGTTTTCATTGCCACAAACACTATTCCTTTACGCAATTTTCCTTTACCATTAAAAAGTGGTCACTTAAACTTTATTTACTCAAATTTATCTACTTAAAGGACTTCACCATCTAAACACATTTTCGTCGAATACAGTTCGTAACAAAATTTGCTAAAAAGCTGAATTATAATCGTACTGAAATGAATCCACAAACATTTAGCTATATCTAGAAGGATTCCATACTTGTAAATCTAAAAAAGTGAGTATAATGTAAATCTGTTTTGCTTCTCTACGCATACAATTAAACGTTGATGAAGGACCACTTTTAAATTTGCACACAATGAAATACGCATTTGCCATTTATTATTTAGATAAATGGATTCAATACGATATGAACAGGTCCCATATTCAACCACATACGGGTTATAATTGTGTAAAAATAAACAAAAGAACGATAATACCTCTTCGAGGCCGGCGTCCGTTTGGAGAGGAGCGTGTAGTCGTAGAGATTAGATGTGGAAGGGTTGTTGAAGACCGGCGGCGGTGGGAAGTAAGCCTCCTCATCGTCGCGGTACTTAATGTTGACCAGCGCCGACTTGAGAGGCAGTAACTCGACGGTGTCGGCGCGGCCGTCCCGTGACGCGCTCATGTCGCGACTGACATGGTGGCGGCCCACGTGCGCCTGGCCCTGGCTGCCTACTCTGTCCGCTGCAGCCGACACACTGAGATCTGCCCTTGAAAATGCTGCAGTGTAGCGTCTAGGGCGGGGAACGCGCGTAGGTTAACTTACAAGCAAAACATTTTACACTTCACTTGGCATAAATATGATACAAAGAAATAATTTCCAACTATTGTAATACCCGTGCTTTATAAAATAAAACTGAATTTTAAATTTTTAGAGACCGACGTAGGTAAGTATGTGTATATGCCAGTTTTTGTAATTGGATGTCTCGTATCAACTCATAATGTCCCACTGCTGGCCTCGGGTCTCTCATATAAAGGAGGTGTAAGCCATATAGTCCACAATGCTAGACAAATTGCGGATTGGGGACTTCATTTATCTTCGAAAGCTATAAGTCTTCTCCGACAAGCAGGTTTCCTCACGTTTTCCTTCACTGTTCAAGCTTGTGGTATTTTTTTATTTTACACAGCTAGGTTTTGACCACAAGTTTGCACGACCACGGAAGTCAGCGATTCTGTAGCCCTAGATGGAGCATGCAGAGCCTAGTGGAATACACTGTAATAACTGTTAGGTGCTTGGCGACAGATTTTACAACTTGAGAGTGGTGGCTAGCCAGGCGAGCGATAGGAAACGCCCTACCACCATGCCATGGTTTTCTCACGATGTTTTCCTTCACCGGTAGCTCAGGGTCTTTTTGCATGTTCCGTAGGATTGAAAATGGACCTTGACCATCATCGTTACATATTATAATATGTACATAGGTAAGTGAAAATCTCCGAGCTGCATGCCTGAACCTGGGATTGAACACACGCGGTTATTCGCTTGTGACGCAAGAGGTTTTCCGACTAGGCTACCACTAACTTGATTGGATATGCAGTACATACAAAATTTACATATATGCTCTAGAATTATGGTAGATTTTATGTTGTCGCATTTTAAGTTTGCAACATTAGTTAACTATTGATCTATGACTTGAATAAAATCCACGCGAGCAGTTAGTAATAAAGTCAGATGTAAACAAAAAAAGTTCATCTGGCTAACTTAGAACGTGAAATGACAAAATCACATTCGAAAGTATGGGCTAAAAATGTGTAGGCACATCACTAACGGCATTAGGAATCCCGGAGCGAACCCCGGGCCTGAGAGCGCGCGCATGCGCCCTAGCCCTGCGCATCTTCACCCTCTCAATCCCTAGTCGGTACTACAATTTATTCTGTGACCATAGCTTACCTTTTTTTCTACCATGTTCTACTGTAGCGTAGGGCCGGTTGGACTGAGATGTCTAACCGGAAGTAGTGTGTATGAAACCACTTACCTATTCCGGATAATGTACGGATGGTAAATCACCGTTTTTATGCTGGTTTTTTTTTTACATATCGGTAAAGATTTATAGACTGTTCTCATTGAGGATGGTGCCTAATTTGTTGTCAGTTGTACCATTATCTTTGTTTGAAAGTGTTTCGCGATGTGTTACTCATTTCAGTGTGTTATCTATCGTGACTGCTTGCAGTAATTTTATTTAGGGCTTGTTTCATGCCACTGCAAAGCTATGATTCCGATAAAGATATCCATTTCCATCATGATAGCGGGAAGCTTCGCCTTCGTCTCGCAAAATTTGTATTCATCAGAAATTAAAAAAAATACGATCCCATTAGGAACCTCCTCTTTCTTGGAAGTCAAAATACATCGAATAAAAGTAAAGTAGGCCAGGCCAAGAAGTTGTTAAGATATAAGGTGATAAGAGAAAATATTAGGAAATCACCTAAATGCCGCGGATGTCAAGTATTACAAAATGTTTGAATTTTGTGCATTCTAGGTCTACTCTCGCAGACTACTACTACGTACTAGAACTACTACTTTTTTTTTATATTATACGTATAGGCTTGCGATTGACAGCAACTCGTCTGATGTAAAGCAACGACGCGGCCTAGGATTTAGCACGCTTGCCTAGAAGAAACCGATTCACCCGCGATTTGAAAAGACTTAGATTATATCTATAGGGAAATAGAGTACTCGGCAGTGAATTCCACAACCTGGCTGTTCGAACAATATAAGTCGACACAAAGCTTTTGGTACGAGTCTGTCGAATAACTACCATATGGTATAAGGAACCATCAAATAAACATCAAGACCGAAGGGTTGTATTTGGCAGATGGATTAGATCCATTTTATAAAGGCTGCGTTTAGGGTTCTGTAGTACCTGTACCTGTATAGGTACTATCTACTATGAATCCTTATGGTTTCACTCTGTCTGTCTGTTCCTTGTAACATAGTTCATAATGAGTGAAATTTGGTGCAGTTTGCGAATATATTTTATATTTAATGACAATCCTTTTGTATGAGAAGTGAGGTGAAACACTATTTTTCAGCAAACTATACTAGTAAATTAAGAACTATTGTCTTCGTAAGCACAATGATTATACAGCTAAAATTATTATAAGCTTGATACAATGGGGTGGAATAGACCATTACAAACATACAAACTGACAGATAAGGGAAACAATTTCCAGACTAAAAGCAGAGATACTTTGCTGGCTCCGACAATTATGTGGGGTTTAACTGAACACATAATTTTTTAAAGTGTCGCTTTTTGGTTTTGGAGTTACATATGCAATTTGGATTACCAAACTATATATTGATATTTTATTTTTGAGATAAAATACTCTTTTGTATTAGACTTTGAAACTATGTCTCATCTCATAAAGTTTTATGACTAAAGAACCAATTAACAAGGTTCCTTCACCAACATAAAACAGTATGAAACGTGTTGATATACTTAAAAAAAACACTATAAGGAGGAGGTCTCAATTGTCAGAATCTTGTTATTTTCCTTTTTTTGTATGTACGGTTGCTTACTTTGTATAAAGCACAGGTTGGATCGTGTATCGAGTACTGCTCGCATCTTAGGACGGCTCAGCTAAATACCAGCTTGAAGCGTTGGAGTCTGCCGAAAGGAGAGCTAAAAAAATGATAGGCAATGGTGCTTTAGCCAAAGTTAATCTCCAAAGCCTTGAGCACTGTCGAAAAGTGGCTAGCATATCGGTTTTTTATCTGATACATTTTGGGAATTGTGCCTTGGAATTACACAATTTAATTCAAGCATCCCCTTTCTACAATCGGACTAGTAGAGATACTGCAAGACGCCTTCCTATGGTAGAAATTCCACAGACTTGCACTGAACGCTTTTGGAATTCACTGCCGAGTACTCTATTTCCCAATAGATATAATCCCGAACTTTTCAAATCGTGAGTTATTGGTTTCTTCTAGGTAAGCGTGTCGCAAGCACAAGCCTATTAGCTATAAAAACACAAAAAAAGTACTCTTGATTTCACTTATATGACTGGCCTGATATTAAAAAAAAAACATTTTGTTCTAAATGGTATACTTATCAGTTTATCACATATAAATAACAATAAGCAGTCCATTAATATAATTTATAAATCAAACTTACTGAATATTATAAAATCAATTGTACAAATATTTTCAATTATTTATTGCACCAACTTATAAAACATGACAAAATTTAAAATCTAAACTAAAACTTACACTATACAAGGTTATACTCTATGTACAAAAGCAATGCCTATATTAGTTATTATTTTTCAATAATTTTGATAAATTTATTTTTTGTCTATGATATACATGAGCATAAAACTCTTATGAAGGCTATGTATGTACCCAAAAAATTACAAAAAATTGGTAGTCTACCATGCTGCCCAATGTTTTGGGTAAGTATGCAACTTCACTATTTTCGAAAACTATTTCCCTTCTCTGGTAAGCAGAATTACTCGCGATTGTTTCGCTGTATAAGCAAGGGGTAATTAATTTAAATAAACTGTAGAAAACTGTTTAATTAAACTTTATTGGTTACAAAAAAAAAACTGCTAATTTTAAGTAAGTAGTAATTTGAAATACCTTACCTCAGCTTTCTTTAAAATTTGCATAATAACACTACTTGACGTCCTATAGTCGTTATATTCTTCGTTACGTTATAGTGATACTGATAATTTTACGTGTCTACGGTGAAGTGATACTTGTTTGATTCTTCGATTCCAAATTCAAAATTTGAGCCGAGCAGTGCAACGTAAGTGCTAAGTTCCGATTTCTTGCGAACAGATTTAATGACGAATTTTTAGTAATGTTTCATGTTAAAAGTTTTATTTTTATATTAAGTAATCTGTGAAACTTGTTTTTATGATTATGTGTAAAAATAAGACTTTGTGTGAGTTGATTGTATCAAGAGACGTGTTAGTTCATCAAGAAACAAACTTGTTGTTAATTTTTAGTAATCTATCAAAACAAAACAAACCGCCAACGACCGCAAGCTACAACTTTACAACAAACTCATAAAAGACTTGGTACGGTTAGTACATATCATTTAGCTTTATTGACAACATTTCATTTTTGCAGTGATGGAAATTCGAAAATCATTTCGAGATAATGTAATGAAGAGTTCATACTAAAAATACCACACTTTTAAATCCACTTTATTCCGGGTTATTACAAAAAACTGATGAAAAAAGTCTCGTATTTATTTTAAGACCGTCAGATGCTATCTATAAAAAATATTAATGTAACATGTGTCATCTGTGCTATACCAAAACAAACAGCAAAAATACAGATAATTAATGCCATCACTTTTTTCGAGCCTTTGACGAGAATAACATAATGCTGAACTTTACACATATTTACAAATATCTCTAATGACGTAATTATTACTTTCTGAATAAAAAATTATAGGTGTACGTCATTTTTCATTTGTCTTTCCATCACCGTAATAAAATGGGGGGTCAAAAATTCTAAGTGTTGGCACATTGTGTATCAGAATTAACAAGTAAATTTAGCCATTGATGTAGGAGCCAGCATTTTGGGTATTAGCAAAGATCGTGATAATATATATATTCTAGTACATTTTTCTAAGGTAGGTATTAGTAAGTTTTTTAGTATTAGTATTATATAACAATACTCAAAGAAGTAAAAGTAAAAAGAAGAGAACGGCCATCTTTTTAAAAGCGTGGATATAATATTAATTAATTTCATTAGTTAATAAACACACAGCACAGCTTAAATTTTACACATCCGCTGATTTATCATTGTTTAGTACATATGGACGCATATTCTGCGCTCAGTTTAATACCTTTGCCAACTTATGTTTTATCGAGGTCAGAGAAACTACGATTTTTGAGAAAAATATCAAATTCATCTTTTACTTCATTATATACATGCGATGCATGGAGTGTTTTAAAATGTTTGTTTTAATACCACTACCGGGGCGTTGTACCCTGATTCTTAATTTGTTTATGAGTTCCAGGCAATCTACATCATGGTACAAATGTTTGTAAAGCATTATACAGTGTTATCGGCTAAAGTTGTTTCTGAGGATGGGTATAGGGACCCCCTTTCGGCTTAGTACACCCCTAGCCGATAACCCTGTAATCTGCAATATTCCGACGACGTTTTTGTAGTCATAATCTCATAATGATCGAAACGTGATGGATATGATAGAAATGTTTTGCATTTTTTTTCTAATAGGAACCTTTTTTGAACCCTTTCTAGTCGATGTAAGTGCACCTGGTACACAGGATTCCCGACAACACTGCAATATTCCACAATGATACAGACCGGGCTGCCAAAAAGTTGTATCGAAAAATTAGGCTCTTTTAGAATATTTTAGACAGCATAATCACGAAGCCACTGATTTTATAGACTTCTTTAACACATGGTCATAGTGGTCTTGAAAACTGTCTATTATTAAGTCAAGGTCTTTGATTAAAGATGCTTCAGCAAAAGGAACATTACCAATTTTATATAAGCCAGGAAATGGTGACCGCTTTCGAGAAAACCTGTTGAAAAACAGCATTAGGTTTCATTTTATTTCGAATTACGAAATATTTATTTTCTCTAGATCACTTTGTACGTCATTGACATCTTTCTCGCTAACGACAGCTTTGTAAAGTTTAGTCATCAGTAAATAACTTGACCTTAGAGATCATTAATCCAGACAAACCTTTTATGAAAATTAAAAACAATGATGGTCCTAAATGTGATCCTCGAGGAACTCCCGACGGGACAAACGACGCTTGACGCTCATCGCTACGACCAACTGTGATAGATTCAGCAGATAAGACTTTAACCATCTCAATAGTGATCCGTAAAAGCCTTTGCGGCATTGTAACTTCGCCAACAACTTTACTAAAGTCAGTGTACATAGATAATTAGATGTGTAGAAGTTGATTTTCTAGGAAGAAAGCCATCCCATTGAAGCTATAATAGATACTTTTGCATGTAATGTCCTTTTCGGCAACACGCTAGTAATGACTGTGTCTGTAGTACTTTAACTCTATGCTCAGTAGTAATATTTAACCGTTTTTGTAGATTCAAATAACTGTCAATTATTTTTTCTTATTGCAACACCAATCATTTATGCCACTGATATCGAATTACAAAACTCTCGTATTTTACCACTTTCCTGGCTATATTTTAAATAGTTTATGCACCAAATCGAAAAATTCAAAGTGCAATTTAGTGTTCGTGCATCGGAAAACCTATAACATTGTTAACTGTGTATTGTGAGACTCTTGTTATGAATGTTATCTCTCGCCTGTGTCTACGATGTCTTTTGGTCCGTCAAGCATATCGAATGTAGTCAAATGGTGCGCAGCGGTCGATGAGAGCGCTTCACTGGCCGACATTTACTCCCAGTCGGACCGCTGAAGTACACAGTATCGTCCGAATACAATGTTCGGTTGAGGACTTGCAGTAAATGATTCTAGTCTAATTCTTCCATTTACCCTCGTTATCGTGGAACAGTTTGTGTGGAACTCTGTGAAGATGTTTATTAGCCCTTCGTACAAGACTCGACTGCAGCAGCAGTGCAGCCCTGTGAGCAGGAAGTCTGTGCTGGTACAGCCGGAGTATAAACATGATACAAGTGGTGACCGCTTCACTCCCTGCCGTGCTGGAAATAACTGGACCACTACTTTCCAAGGTAAGGTATAGGTATAAGGTAAAGGAATGACAGCTTTACCAGGATTCTACTCAATTTCTGTAGGTTACAAGATAACTCAGTAACAGTTCGTGATCTCTTCAATTGTTATAATATGTGTTTTGAGTGTTATACTTTGTTGCTAAAAGTTGTTTTGAACTTGAAACCTATGTGAATTCATTAAATACGGTCGAAACATTTGTATCGATAATTTTCACTGTCTTGTGTGTAAAATTAAGAAGAAAATCATATTATGATATTTTTTTTCATTCTTTAGAGTGTATAATGAACTTTAGAAAGTTTTAATGCACATTTAATTTAGTTTCTTGTTGAGAATAAAAATATACCCGTACTGCAGTGACACATTTGTAGCATAAAAGTATTTACAATGTCTCTGTCTCTGGCCGGTAAACACTTGAAAAATAGATGTTTCAAAATTAGGAAGCTCTGGTCTGGACAGTGTACATGATACCATAAATATGTTAGGGACTTTAATTTATCAACCAAATTCAAAATAGCATAATTTATTGCAGTTTACAAAATTAATTTAGAACAAAAATTTTGCCACGCTATTGAATCTTCCAGGGATATGGAAATTTAGATATTTTAGTACACAATGAAGGAGGCGACTTTTTCATTAATACACAGTATTAACCACATCTAGGATTTTTTTTTGTAGACGTACATCTTCATGGATAAAAATTAAACTAGTCCTTTGATGTCTGGGACAGTAAATATAAAATAGTTAATTACTTACAATTTAATCTAATTTAGAATACTTGCATGTAGGTGCAATTTTTCTTAAATTACATCATTGTGCATTGGGTTGCTGTATCTATTACAATAAATTAGTTAAATTGCAACTTCATAACCTAGTATGATGGGTTTTGATATTCAGCTTTTCTGATTAGTCATTACTTGACTCAACTCTGGGTGTGAGTGCTTTTGCACCGAGACATATGTAATACAAACTTATTGGAAATGCGCTGCAGTTATTAATGTGTTAGTGGTTCATTCTGACAGTATTTAATACTGCAGTACATGTAAGATTAGATAATATCTTCTTGGCCTCTTACTGTATATAGATTGATTGATTAATAAATAAGACTTTATGTGAGCTTTAGCTGAGCCCTGCAGTTTTACCTGTGGTAGATATTTCATTATCCCATATGAACATTTTAATTTTTTGGGATAAAAAAGCCTATGTGTTGATCCAGGGTATAAGCTATCTTCATCTTAAATTTCATCCAAATGTTAAGCCATATTAGAGTGAAGGAGGAACAAACCAACACACACACATACAAATAACACACACTTATAATATTAGTGTGATACAAGAAATATGTACAGTAAACTTATTTTAGTAGTGTTCCTGCATCCGCCAAGTTCTAACTAGTTTTTTTGATTAAAGTAGGTACTTAAAAATCAATAGGTCTGAATTCCAGTAAACATAAAGACGTATAAATACAAATGCAACAAGTGGCCGTATTACACCTATATGTGTAATTTTATAAAAATTACGCCATAGTTTTTTCAAATCTATTATAAGTTTTTTATTTTCTTTGAGTATATGTGAAAAGGAAAACATTTACATTATTTTATTTCATAACATGGTGAGTTAACAAGACTAAGGTTTTGTCTAGTGAAATTAAACAATATTTACATAAAAGAAAAATAAAATAACCATATTTAAATACAATATCTACAGGCTTTCTCACTGAGCATCAACAGCATTCTCTCGTCTACTGCTTGAAATATGTAATTTAATTACAGTATAGTATGAAATTCTCTATTAGCTTTTAAAAAAAACTTACTTGTGTGGGAAGAAATATTAAACTCGATCATTTCATTTGTTGAAGCCCCACCTACCATGTATCTAGTCATGGTTGGCTGGTGTCGCCGTGCAAAACTAGTTGTTAGCATGCTGTGGGAAGATCATTGAATCATACCTTTAACTATCTTGATTTCCCCTTTTAGTGCCTATATTTTTATTGTTAGACTTATTTCATGATGGTTCAATCCAGATACTTACGAGTATATTATCAAGATAGATTTGTGTTTAGACTAGAAAGGTATATAAAGTTACCAAAAATATTAGAAGTGATCTAAACAATCAACATCATCATGTAGGCTGAGTGGCTCCAACTTGTGTCAGAAATTTTAAACATCTTTAAGGTGAACATAAACTAAGTTGTACCGACAGTAGTGCTTAATTATAAATTCCACTCCATGGTCACTCATCAACAACCTGATTAGCTTAAAATTGATGATTAATCTTGCAATACATTATTTTATTACCAAGCAGTACTACTTCTTTGTCTTTCTACTTCCTGTGATTTGACTCCACAATATGAGTCTTGGCCTCCTCTACTATTTTTTTCCAGCTTGCTTTGTTTCTGGCTACTTTTCTTCAATTCGCTAGCTTATACAACCCTTTATAGTATCATAAATAAAACTGCAATTGAATGCCTAATTAAATTACTATTTCATGTAGCGATTCAGGATGTGGCTGCTTCAATCTTAATCTCAATGTTTTACCATTAAATTGATTT
This sequence comes from Ligdia adustata, assembly GCA_947049295.1. Lineage (NCBI taxonomy): Eukaryota > Metazoa > Arthropoda > Insecta > Lepidoptera > Geometridae > Ligdia > Ligdia adustata. The sequence goes on from OX346216.1 coordinate 15,529,371, forward strand.
GAATGACATTTTTAATGTAATGGACTTGCACAAAGTGCAGTTTACTCACGTATTTGTTTTAAGTAATCCAATGTAATAAGCTTTTTTCACTTTAGTAAAATGCTTATTTGCTTTGCGATTATGTCACCATAATTTAAATTACATGCAACCTATTCTAATTACAGCATTCTGGCTGAGAATGTAATAAATACAATATAGAACAGTGTCATATCAATTTCATTATTCTTTTATTCTATGTCTAAACAAGTACTTCATGTTTTATTGTATGATAACCTTACATTATGAGAAGTAGGAAGTGCATATAATCTACTGTGGGTGGGGGTTCATTGCACTTTAGCTTCACTTTACTTCTTGTCTCTACAGATATGAACCTTCTTTATTTTATTAGATTTTTTGAGGTATTAAGAAAGTAAGGCACTTTTTTTGTAAAGTAAAGAATGAATATGTATTTAACTATGTAATTATTTTTTGATATTAATGGTTCTGTGAGCTTTGGACGTTGAAATCCTGTTTTTAAGCCGTAGTTTATTTTTGAAAAATGTCCAGAAATTGATTTGACAAAAAAATACATGTAATTAGCAAACCTGCTCACAAAATTTCCCCAGAATTTGTTGAAACTCTGTTAAATACACAAGACCAGTATAAAACCATCACATACTGAAAAACTAATTTAGTGCAGAGAAGTTTCACAATATGAAAAACTATTGGAGTACCTAAACATAAAATGAAGAGATAGAACAGTTTTTTTATCTCGAATTCAGGGTTGGTTCCATTATAAAACTTGTTTGTAATGGTGAGTATAGTGACCCCCTTTTGCTCAGCACACCTGTAACCAATAACACTGTATAATTCTTAGTGATCATTACAAAGCGTAATATCGTTTTTTTTAGATTTTATGTATACTATACTGCCCACAACTTTATTAGTGTAGTTATCTTATATTTCACTTGGTTCACCTGGGTGAATAAAGTGGTAATGAAAGATTCCTCAATTTAAATTGAACTTATAGATTTAGACAAAGTTGATGTAATTTGTTTACACTGAAATTTAATCACCTCTGTGGAAATGGGCGACTTTTTTGTGTACTTAGATCACCCACATACAACATGTACAAATCCAAATTAAAACTAGCCTTCTACTAATAATAATAATTAATTAAATTTTCGAGCTATTTTAAAGACAGAAATTATTATCAAAAATAAAATGCACAAAAATAGTTAGGGTACCTTTTCTTTATTCCAGAAATAAGGCAGATGATGTTTATCATAAAAAAACATTTATGCTTATTGTCACCAACACATAAAACAAGACAAAAAAAACTCTACTGAAATTAAAACTTAATCTAAAACTTTTAATTAATTTGAATATAAAATAGCTCCCAAATAGGGTTCACAAAGTGCAGGCTTGTAGAATAGCAACACTCAAGATAAAATGGTTTAATTTAAAAAATCATTTAAAATCATTTAAATAGTCGCCCGTTTCACCTGGGCGATTCAATTCCAAGGGAAACAAATTACACCGACTTTGTCGCTACAATTCACCTGCATGATATCACCCAAGTGTGATAAGTCCCAAGGTTTACCAAGTGAACGAAGTAGAATATACCTTAGTTATGGCACTTTTCTAGTTGAAAGTACGTACACAAGGTGGGTAAACGTAATGTAGGACAAGGTTTGCGTATACGCGGATCACTCTGTAGAACAAGTCTTGGTAGTGTGAATGTTTTATCCTCCAATTACCAACGAAAAGATGTTAAGAGCCTGACCCCGCCCACTGCTGCGCACAGGCCTCCGACCACGCCCCACGCTCTCCGCTCTCCCTTGCAAGCTTCGCCCATTGTCTTCCAAAGTAGCCACTCAACTCACGTAACACGGAACCGCGTACCAATCTTCTAAATTAATAAAACTAATAATCGCCTGACAAAAAAGTCGCTCACATAACACTCCGCCGAACCGAGAGTCAATACACTAACCTCATTGTCTTTTTGTGAGCTACCGCTAATAGACTATAATGATGGATCAAAAAATGTTCCTCACTTGTTCCCATAATTACAGCCTGTCCGAGCTGTCATGGCCAACGGGCCTGCGACCGGTAGCTGGCGATTCAATCTAGGTTCTATTTTAATTTAGCTGCTAGTTGCTAAATCAAATTGTACAACACAAACTGCATCTTTCATTCGTTCTTTAAACGATTTGGAATGATCAAGAATGTTTTAGGTATGATATAGACGTGTTTTGGTTGTAAACAAAGTTGCAATATGAAAAGACTGGACGAAAACACTTTTTGCTTAATACCCATGATATAATAAATGCTAATTATGTTTTTCAAACTTTTTTTAAACAACAAGAACAGGCCACTTTTACATAGAAATATCAACGCAGACAAATTTTCAAGTAATCTTATTCAAATGAAATTCACTTTTCTCTTATCTGAACTCGAACAAAAATACTAGTTGCTAGAGAAAATTACAAACTGAATCAAATTATTTCTCGACGAAGCGTCGGGCCTCTAATTACAAATAATCTTCTGATTACTAACTCTAATGGGTCGGCTTTCCGTGCGCTTGCGCAACCGCAGCACCACACCAAAACTATACATGCAGTAGTACACGGGGTTACGTACGGCACAAGATTTACTCATGATTTTGGCTAGTATGACCAAAAATAGAACTAATTTTTGTACAACTAATAATTCTTTGCTGTAATCGGTTTATTTACTAAGTCATGCATTAGTATAAAGAAATCTATTTTGATGGTAGAAGTAAGCTGAGTACACCAGCAGTTACTTGGCTTAGTTCTTATGTTACTAACGTCAATTCGCACGTAGACTAACTTCCAAGGTCAAAGGCCCTACACCTACATGAAAGTAGCTACATAAATTCAAACCTCGGGAAATCGTTAATGAGTTTTTTCCTAGCAAAATTAAATATGCCATCAAATCGGGGCCCTCGTGAACTAGCCTGATTTGTAATTCATAACGTCACGGTCGGCGTCCGGCACGCCATGCTCCATTGTATGCATGGAGTACTCTTAGAAAGTGCTCTATAAATAAATGTTGGTAATTAAAGGTAGAGTTAATTGCAATTCGGATGTTGCTGAGATTCTTCGGATAGCATGGGCTGTGATTAACGGGAGATTTTAGGTGTAGGGCATTGACATAATAATATGAAGACGTGGTAGTCAGCTAGAAATGTGGAAATATATTTATGGACTTATGCTAATCAATTCTCGTTTAAATTAAAAACTTTTGACTCTTTAGAATCTAAGGCAAAACTATCGTAGCATCGTGTGGTCAAGGCGTCACAAATACCAAACCTTTGAAATACTACCTGCTGGTGGCCAAAACTAACAGCCTTAGATTCTGTCAGCAGTGTCAACTTTCTGTTAAAGTCTGTCTCATTTTTTTCGTACATAAATCACTGGACGCCCATGTCATGTAAATGTTCCACGTGCCTCCAATAACTCTGATCATAAATTGAGTTTATGAGTGTGGAGGTCCCCAGGTGTCCTTCGGAAGGACAAGGACGTGGGTGCCCTGTGCATGTGTCCACCCGCGTCTTGCCCGTGCCGCGCCGTTCGGTGTAGCCTATAGCCTCGCTGTGTTAGAGAACCATATAAACAGGGATCTTATGATTCTTTACTCACTTACTTCTTAACCAACTTCAAATAGGACGAGGTACTAAACGAATTAATATAATTTTACTATGATTTCTCTGAAACGCTGAACCGATATGAAAAATATACTTTTTTCTCGATTATACATTCCAGTTGGTCCCAAATAAATTTAAGTTCAATATTACTTTATCATACGGTTAAAAGAAAATACATGACATTGCTGACCTGACGATGTTGCTTATCGAATGAATCAAGTTGGTCTACCGCGAAAAGGTACAGCCATATCCGGAAAAAAATCTTATAGGTTTTAATAAATGATCGCGTGACTATTCTGCATAGTTCCACCAATTAACTTTTACCTAAGCGTGTTCCTGATTAAAACACCTAGCTGGCCAATTAAAGGGCCGCGATGCGATGCGAGAGAAGCGTGCAATATGGCGTGTGGAAGATGTCTTATACTCTACACGGTCATCCGACCGTGGCATTGACAAGACGCTTGCACTCGCGTGCCAACATCTTACCGCACCATTATAAGAAAACATTACGAAGGGCATTCACACCTTCCCTATACTCATTAGATTCTTCATGAGCTCATTAACTCTTGTCTCGTAATTCTAGTACTCCATTGATCGTTATGTACGTCGCCTCTCTTTTCTAAAGCTGCAATGCAATTTATGGCCAGGACTAAGTTTCTCGCATCTAAAATTCAAATCACAAGTTCTTTTCAATCTTTTATGGGATGAACTTAATTTTTGTAGAATAGTTTACCCATTAAAAATCCAATGTCTTTTCTCATTCAAACGATTGAGCCTTATAAGGCGTATCATTATTAGTCTTAACAGTATTAGGGTAGCGCTAAGTTGAATACAACACTTTATTTTATAAAACCGCATGAATACGTTAAAACAGAGTAATAAAATAAAATTTAGAGTTTTTAGTACTTCGCAAAAACTTGGTCTAGACGACCGTATTTCATCAAAAGGAAGTCAGCTTTCCGGCTATTAAGCGCAGAGTTTTACGCTGTGATTTTTTTCTAACCGCAAACATAAATATAAATCTGGCAATCTGTGGACCGTGCCTCATCAATAGAAGGTACGATGCCCTTTAGTATAAAATTATAAATAGTAGTGTGAATAGGTCTAGTTCCTGGCTTCCCATCCGCGACGGATTATGTCGACGACTCGTTTATGCGCGCGCCCACGGCCTTATAGCATACCTGCTGGTTCTCGCTTGCACATCATACTCGTAGTATGAAATTATAGATTGCTCTTGATAACATTTAGTACATCCAGTAGATCTACAGGACTTGGCTAGTAAAAGCTAAATGCAGTCTGCTAGGGTTTGTCTAAAGGATACAAAATTTTTGTTACAAATAAATTATCCAAATTTGAAAGGAAATAGGATACGAGTATGACTATGGTCCTTATTAATTTTGTCGCGTTTTATTTGCAATAATAGTTCATTAGTTCATTATATGCAATTTGGAGTGAACTGCTTGCTACAGTTGGATTTGCATAAACGGGATGTCGTTACTAATATACTAACTACGAGTATATCCTTCTATTAGCAATGCTAATATGATAGGTCAACCGAGTCAAAAGCTATTCGACTCAATTACAGATTGTCAATTGTGATCAGTAACACCAATATATCAATTAGTTGAATCATGGTCAGTTCAAAAAAACTTCGAAGTCTGTTAGTGGATGATTATCTTTTGGAGTACATTTACTAATAGATTCCTTAGTAATTATTGTTGTGTGTAAGAATGGACTTTAATTATGTCGTACTTTAAACTAATGAGTGTTTGTGTCACTGGCATTGATGTGGTCGGCCGCATTATCATTTGAAAAGGTCTTGTCTTCAGTTAAGTATTTCCCGTTAACTGGCTTTCTTTTACAGAAGCTTTTAGTTGTTATTTTCTTCTTACTCGCACATAAGAGTTGAATTTGTCTTACGAGCATCAACATTTCTTAGTTAATTTCAAGCGCGATGCGGTCAAACGCAAGCCAATTTACTATAAAAAAACAACCACGACAAGAGCGATAGTTGTCCAAGCTTGTTGGCGGTTGTTGGCGGTTGTTGGTGGCAAAATAGTTAAGCTTGAATCCTGGTTATTTTGATTGTGGAATGGAAATAGATATTTTGAAAGGAATAATATATTTTGTACGAGTGTGAATATTTATATTTCACTTTGTTAGTTGTTTGGTAATTTGTCCTTCCTTGTCGAGTCTGTGTCATCGGGAATACCGTAACTATCTATTGTTTGCGTTTTTACGAGTAGCTACTAGATTATGTATGATAGTTTTATCGGATGTCCTAGATTTAATTATTTGGTATAGCATATCAAGTCTTACAACTCGTATCTTAAGTGACGGTCCTTATAATCCCAATTTTTGCATTATCGCCATGCGGTCACTGTAAATTGATGTATTTGACCCCTGTGCGTCTACGCTACTATGTTTACAACTTGCATGATATATGTTAAAATAGCCTCTGTCTTATCGTTGGGAATTTCGGTCAAGTTCGTTTGCATATTCCACAGTAGAGTTCTGTTGTTTGAGTCACAACTAGCATCATATTTATTCCGCCAGTAATTTCAGTGTTTCAAAATACGATTGTAATAAGTAAATGCGAGAAAGCTTTACCGGAATAATAAAACCGTATTCGTAAGTTTGAAGCCAGTAGTACATTAGCTACGTTAAACTATTACGAGTAATGACCAGAATCAGACATTAGGACCAATTGTGAAATCTTATTTCCTAATCTAACCAAAGCATCCTAACGTCTAATTTCAACATGCCTAGAAAAAAAGGGGCGGCAAAATTTTAAGGTTTTTACTATTAATACATAAACTTTCAGTATCAGTGTCTATGTATATATAACTTACATAAGATGTCTAGTAGGTAAGTTGTGTTTTCTACCAAAGAACCCTACTGATATCACAAAATGCAGTTTTCGGTATCATTGTCAACTCAACCTGTGCACTTGGTTCGCGATAAACGTCCAAGTATGTACGATTCGACACAGTCGTCCTACTAACATCCAGAACAAATTGCTTGACTTTTGATAAGCTATCTCTATCGCCCGATTATTGCGTTGCACACTTATGTGGTGTTTAATAACTAGTTGCTATGTGGGACATAAGCTTATTTTACTAATCGGAAGTAAATTTGTGATGTGTTCTCGTAATAATTAATATACTCGCACAAGCAAAATCTACTACCCAAAAAACGAAACCAAAATTTTTTTTATTCGGATTTTAATGGAGCCCACACTGTTCTTATGACAACAGTTGAAAGAATTTATCACATTTACCTTTACAATAGTAATGTAAATAATTGCACATGTTGTGCGACATGTCCGACTCCGTGCACCTGTACAAATGTTTGCACCATTCCGTTAATTTTTGGGTGGGCGACTGCAAATTTTGAAACTGTCAAATTAGCACTTTCGGCACATCAAATGCCAAATCTTGTCGTGGTTTATCCCCTTGTTTAAATTATCCTTAGCACAATGCCAATTTAAAAATATGATTTATACGTTTAACCTCTGATAAAGCTATGTGCTTTTAGCTTATCGACAGTGTTGAAAAGATTTATAACTTATTTTGCATCCGAAATTTACCTACACGGATTTTATTTATTGCATAATTATAAGCGCCGATATATTCTTTTAGCATGTTTTGTGCGATCGTTTAAATCAATATTAAAATAAGCTATGTCCGACATGTCTGATTTTGCATATATTATTGAATTTGGAAGTCTACATCGAAGCTAACATTTTTGTGTAGTGAAGCAATTAAATATTATAAGTTTAGGATTTTGCACACCTACATCATTTTAAGCGATGACCAGCCTTCAACTTGGCATCGATCAGCTGGCACTCAGATGGTGATGTCATTATTCACAATTATTATCTAATGTTTGTTTTGCTCGCATCAACATTTTTAAGTAGTCGCCATTTGATTTTAAGTTACGTACCTAAATTTTTTAGTCTCGTTTATCCAATGAGTTTAAAATAGACTATAAACTGCAGATCACTTGACCGTGATTCAGAGAATGCACTATACTGGGACTTTCAGAAACACAAAGTGTATTAGTTCTCAGAAGTTCATTGTGCCTATCAGCTGAGTCAACTTCAACTACCTCTGTGGCTTTATGTTTAGGACGATAAGTTTTAAACATTATTGCCAAAGTGTCCAATATTTTGACTCTGAATTACAAACACGATGACGTTAGTTAAGACCATCGACAATTTATTATTTCTAATGTCGTGGATTTTGTTATCAATAAATGGATTGTATTGCAAAGTCATTTTTATGTTGTGTTTTGCACCTCGATTCAATCTTTCCGTCGGTTGATGTTAAGTCTTATTGAAATGCATTTTATTTATATTTGTAAAGCTGTTAAATTAAACAAATAGATTCTTTTTTTGCATCACAAAATAATCTAAATTCATTTTTGAGACATTTATTGCCTGTATTATTAGTTTATTGCCATGTATATACAATAATTCTTTATATTCAGTTGATATTTTTTGATCACAGTCGATGACCTAAACTTCATTTGAATATGACTTTTTTTCTTGCACTTTGACAAGTCGAGACAGGTCTAGTGGTTTAACAAGCCTTAAATGCTGTCAAAGATCAGCTGTACCTGTGCTAATACTACTAATATACATTGTCTAACATTCATCATTCACGTCATCGACGTACATGAGTCTAGTCAGGTTTTTTGGCTAAATTTATTGGCTTGTCTCTGACTATCCCTAACTGAATTGCAAATTTTTAGACTATGATTCAATAATTTCTATACGCTTTTAATAGATTTTCAGTTCGTTGTGCCTGTTTTTTAAATTTCTAATGTAGGTGGTATAACTATGGTAAAATTACAGGATTTCATTGAATTACCAAAGAAATTGTAAAGATGTAGCTCTGATCAATTAAATCTAACTGTATTATGTCTATTGTCAGTGTGTTTTAAAGTGTATTACAAAGTAACAGTCCTAGCCCTCAATAGCTAGAGCTGTCTGACTTGGCTTAGGTGAATGCTGTTTGAAAGTATAGAAGTTGAACGCCCGCGCCTAACTACTAGCCACAGCTAGAGATTGTGCGCTATACTTACGCTATCTGAATCTAAACCCGTATCCCCATCTCCATGGTTCTAATAGGCATATCCGCTACTGTGATGACTTAGCTTGGCGCTACTGTTCTTTTGTTTTTATAGCCTACTAAAGTTTAAAACGCATCTTTAAATTTTTACGGTAGTCTTACATCTTAAAAACTTTGCCAGTACATGACACATGTATAAGTTCGGATTTATTCACTGCCACGAGTATATTTGCCATCTTACATACGAACTGACTAAATAACAATGAGTATAGCGTTCTATAATCAAATTTCTGGTGGAGCTGGTGGTTTGTTTAGTCCCGATCGATAGTAGTTCAAATTCTGCGCTCCTACACCTGTAAAACACAAGTGTAAACAACACTCTTATGGTATATTGTTTGCTCGCTTATGCCAATAGTGCTGGCCTCATTGAGGTGCCAGCTGCCAGTAGTAAAATACCATACATAAGTTAACAGAAAAAAATGTATTAAATTTAAACAGAAGCGCTAACGAGTCAGTTACGATTTAGCGCTATGATTTGATAGCCGGTTGTAATTTGCAGTGACACTCGACGTAACTAATGATCTTCTTTGATAATGTTGGTCGAAGCAGGTTATTTTTTGCGGTTTTCAAATCGATCATGGATTGTTGCACTGACATTCTATTCAGGCATGTAATTCGATCGATAGCAGCCGACGATGTGTTTAGATTCTATATCGGAGCTCTGGCTGTCGCATGTGTTACGAATGGACTTGCGTATATCTTAATGATTAATGTCGCAGCATCAACATGTATTGTAGTTCCCTCGACTACGGCTGTAATTGCCGCATTTATTTTCTGTCTTATGTCTCAGTTCTCGATACCTGAGACTTGGCATAAATCAGTTGTCATGTGATGTATCTGGGTTGATGGCAAACAATGTTGGGCAATCAATAGCAGTCCATGGTATTTTTGTCTGACATCATCATCTTTGGTTTATTTTATCGGAGCAAGAGAAACATGTCTAGATTATACCTAGACATTTTAGAATGTAATATTTGTATGTGTGTTTGCTTATTGCGCAGTTGTGTTCGTTTTTTATCGGATATTGATTCTTCATGTTGATTACAATCGCTATTGGTGATGCGCAGCAAAAACGTCAACACATTCTATTAGTATTAGGTAAAAATTGGGCAAAAAAGCTTTTGCATGCAAAAAGCAGGAATCGTGCACGGACCAGTCTATGTGTGAAGTAATGGACCACGTTTTTGGTTCAATGCACTCACGAATCCTCATTTTACTGAATATCTATCCAGTAACATACGAAGAATTAATTCGTTTCGAGGAATATTAGCTGCACCGTCTTCACGATTTATTTTATGATTGCTCGCTATTGCTACTGAATTGTTATTATACTAAATTAAAATTAGGCGCGCATAATTTGGGTCGATTTTGGCTAGCTGTAGTAATGATACAGCCGGTGCAGCTACATCAACGTTTCTATTTTTGTAATAGGATATGTTAATATAACAATACACGTGGGCGTTGGAGTCTGTTTAAATATATCTGAGTCATTTCATTAGCTAAGCCTGACAATTGCGGGCGTTTCGGCATAGTGACTGGCCACAGCGGTTCAACGCTCTGCATTTGGGTTCATGTCTAATTTTCCGCTTTTCACGGTCTTTCAGGTGACGAATTATTTAAAACGATTACCAGACAACTATGTCAATATACTGAGTTTTATTATATACAGTTATGGTCCATTTTGCTTTATGTTTTCGCGTTAACATCTTTGACACAGCGTGAGCTCACATTTTGTGCTGTACGTTCTTCTTTGAATATCAAATGAACTTCGATGTTAGTGCGTCATTGTACATTTGTTAGGAAATGCGATTTTGTGGTACCTAACACGTAAAGCACGACATGAATGTTGTATTTTATGTGAAGGTACCAGTTCACTACAAAGTATTCCAGGTTCGAAAAGTAGTCGAGTAGTATCTATAAGAACTTGCGCAAGATGTTGAAATCAAGCATGTACCTATAATTTATCATTTGCCTCATTACTATGACCGGAAAGTTACACTCGATAAAAAAACGTTTTTTTTTAACGTACAAATATTTACTTAACTTTTGCTAAAGTATTAAGCAAAAATTGGCATTGAACAAAAAATGAGCATCATAATTTACTAATCATTACGGATCTGACTAGTGAGTAATAAGCTGTACATTCACGATCGCAATTCAAAATGAAGAAAAAACACAGTCATGGAAAGCAGAAACCAATCGCTAGGAACTGAAATAAACTTCATAATTTTTCCGTGAACAGCACAATATTACAACTTTACTAGGCTTTGTTTTCATAGTGAGTCACAGTTGAGAGTGTTTGAAAGCCCCATGCTTTGCCATAACATAGTTTGAACAATCGCTGGCCCGGTCACCCGATAAGGCTAAAGTGGTACGATAACCGCTGCATTATGTAGGTGCGGCTACTGTATTTCATAAATGTACTCTGTTCGTAGTCATAGCTAAAGAAAGCTTTGTTTCGATGGGCCGCGCTGCCCAGCGAGATAACTCCGAGGTGAAGGAACTCGTGAGTGCACCGCAAGATGCAATAGAGCTGCTTGCGATGCAGTCGCTGCCTTGTGTACCGTTATTGACCCCGCACTGCCTAGAGCTTAGTACTAGCCGCATCTACCTAGGGCTTTCATTGGAGGCAATAGACTCTAAATGTCCCGGACAATCTCGGCGCTCGACTAGATCCTGTTTCTAAAAGCGTAAACAAGCCTGTCATGAGTCGATTCTTTTGACGAAAACTCTTTTGACTGCCAATAAAAAAGTTAAATATTGTACTTATTAGGTATTTTGATAGACATGGGTTTTCAGAAAAGTAAAAAACCTAATTTTATTCTTTATAAACATATTTCTGGAATTGCTGATGAAAATATTAGCGTTCAAATTATTTGAAATATACGTATGAGCAATGAAATAACATCACACTTGTCAAGTATTGCACTCATTGCTATGTCATATCGTACTGTTGTCGTACCTCACAATTATCATTTGATTTCATAGCTCTGCGCTAGCAGTATCGCTCATCTAGGTCATGTCATTTGTTGAAGTAAGTATTCGGTGCCTGTCAGTAGATGAAAACCTTCATTTTATATTTTTTAGAATTGAATATATTTTATTCAATTCTAAAAATGAACACTTATTTGAAAATGTAGCGTTTGACTTTGAAATAAATTAGGCAAAATGACTACTGCATTGACTTAACTTGAGGCTTCATTGTTTGCGTAATCGCTTTAAAGGTAAAACACTCTGTTCACCTGCGACCGCAGTGATAACGCTGGAGTGTGACACACTTTTAGTTAGTTTGTACTGATAATGGTTAAAGCAAGCTTTAGATTTACAAACGAAAACGTTTCTATTACCGTTTTATTCCGCGTCACTATTATTCACCTGCTCAAGTTTCTTTGAAGCCTGTACGTCGTTTTTGCTATCTCTTTTATTTACTTTTAAAAAAGAATCTTATCACTCCTAGATAACTCTACAAATAGCGAAATTGACTCATCAACCCTACTCTATAGTTCTTTGTTTTATGCCTACCTCGTCTAGCAGAAATTCGGGCCAATTTGGTTTAACAATTCCAGAGAATTGGATGTGGGTAGATACCATGTAGGAGGAGGCCTCGCAAAAGACGGTTACGCTTAGACAATTAATAACATTTTCTATTACCTAAAAATGAACTCTAAAAGCGTTAGGATTCAGTATGGATTCGAGTCTGCCAGGATGTCGACAAATTTGGCGACAGCATGAATTAATTATGCCTCCGTTGACGATGGTTTGTCACGTAGCTGACCAAATATAGCGGCGACTGAACCCACACACCTTTTACGGCGGTCCTGCGAGGAAGGAAGAGGTGTGATTGAACCCGTTTGTGTCAGAGACTGTACTTTAGATATTGCCAGAATCGTAATGCAATTTAGTAACGTGCTTCCGATGTCCGGCCATTCGATTCAGAGGTGCACTGACCGCAATCGACAGGAAAAAATTACGCATGTTGTAACTGTAACACACATTTTAATTAACACATAGTGCCCCTCGCAAAGTGTGGATAAATGGTGTTGCAGCGGATGACAGAATTACAGAGCATTAGTGCTAGTAGGATTGGTAGGCGTCGTAAACATGTCATCACCTTTAGCTTTGAATGACATGTGGTCAGGACAAATTGAATAAGTGCATTGATCGGACAGGATATCATTATGTTGGAGCTAAGATAAATATGCATGCCATCATTGTTGTCAGTTTAATGCCATTATTTTAAATCCATAATGCATGTCTTGTGTCCGATTTGAATACAACTCAATTTAGAATTTCTCAATGCTCATTTTTCCCGAACGATGTCCACGTCTAATTCTCAAAGCATGAAACGAATGGTTTCCTTTACAGATATCAGTTATTGTAATTGCCTACGGAGTAATTAAAGTCTAGCTAGCCGGACGATAAGTCCGCTCGCCAATCGCTAGGATATTGGAAATTCTTGTTGCCAACGTGATGTGGTCAGACGAGTTGCACAAAATCGATTTGTATGGATGGAGTAGTAGATGATCGTAGGTGGCATCGAATGCACGCTTGTGTCGAGACGTGAATCATTCGCGCTTTGTTCAGTATGATCTTAGCGGGGTTGTAGCAGGAATTTGACGAGCACGTGTATTTTTGGCAATATCTCCCGGGTGGATGCAAAATTGTCGCTGCCACGTGCGGATGTGTCGACAGGTTGTAATTAAACAGAACCTGGTATTTAATATACTGATCTATTGTGAGATATGTTCACTGTAGATTTTTCTATGGATGCCAGTTTGAGTAACTTCGAGTTAGTTAGTTATTATGAGTATTAGGTACTTTTATGTTTGAATTTGCATTAATGATTGTTGCGTTGATTTCTTTAATGTCATTGACACCTAGTTACCTAAAGCCATATCTATAATTATGAATAATACAAACGTCTGTAATTTCATAATTGATCAATTAGTCGCTATAGAAATAAAAGGTAATAAAATATGATGTTTTCGTTCGCGTCAACGTCCTAAACAAAAAAGTTTATAAGCTTGCTAGTAAATATTTGGCTATAATTAAATCTGGTATCGGCTGGTGTATCAATCCAGGACGCACGATACGCGTTTCTTTATAAATTATTGTCGTCTTGTGTTTTTTTTCTGCGCCTGACTCACATCACGTGGATTAGTGGCACGCGCCGAACCAGCCACATGCGTTCTTTTATGATTAAAGTTATACTTCGGTCTTACTTTTTTTGACTATATTACTATTCGTTATGTTAACATCTCATAAGATATTAACTTAATATATAAGCTCATATAAAAAAATATTTTCTAACAAGTTTTTGTCAATCTTGAGTTTACTTTTATTAGTACAGTATACTGTCATATAATAATATGTACTTATAATTCTATTTGTTGTCATTGATTTCCCATTGCTGTTTACTATTCCTTCCCTAAAAGTCCTAAAACAGCACTTCTTGTTTTCCGTTTTAAAATGTACCCCACTGTTGTTCTCATATTTCATTGCCCTTGTTTTACAAAAAGGTGATTTATGAAACACGAACAAATAGTTCGTACTAGTTTTATTGTAAGGTATTTATATCCGTAAACTCACATCTATCCATATTTTATTAACTCTCCGCATCGTAATTTAATTAATAAATATATTGTGAAGAAGTCTTAACATTTTAGCTTATTTTATTCTTAACGATCCGCAAGCAAGCACAGCAAGATTAGTTTGAAATCAGGTCGGGTCAATCCGTTTACGATGAAGAATTAAAATAATAATTGAAATGAAATTTGGTTTGTTTCTAGCCTTAAGCCGAGGCACAGAGAACCAGCCGGCCAAGAAAGCTCGCAGTGATAATGGCGAGAGCAACGCGGGCGGCGGCCGAGACCACCACGCCTACAGCTGTCTACTCCAGAACGAACTCCTCGGAGCGCACAATGAAGAGGTGAAGGGTCCTTCCGTCACCTGTGCCGACGGGAACAAGACGACCATGGGTACCTCGCCGCTCACCACCACTACCAGAAACAACCTGCCCGTATTTAGATATAAGAGAAGAAAAGCAGAGGTAAGTGACTTATTTTGTCTATTCTATCTATATTTGATTACCTTTATGTGTTGCTCTGTATTTATTTAATTAGATTTAATAATATAAAATAATAGTTTGCGGGACTATCAATTTGAACACGGTATTAAATACATATGAAAATTCAAATGGAAAAAGATGCCACAAGGTTCCAGGTGCATTGTGATATGTTCATGTCACTTCATGTCATGATTATTTGTTGTTAGTCTTATGTTTAAACTATCTAGGAAACCGTAGAATACAGTTTTAGGAAAAAAAAGGTATTTATTATAAAAGTTTGTGTGATGACCCTGACCTATAGAGGTTAGTGATCTGTTACAATACTCAACTCTGAAAAGCATGTACTGTAGTTTGTATGTAGTGTAAAAACACCGTTATGTGAGTGGTAGAAACCTAATAAGACCAACATGAGTCGACGTCGACGGGACTTTCTCTAACTGTATGTACATTCTTTATTTTCTATTCAGCGACGATACGTGTGAAAGAAATGAAAAGAAAATCTTTGTACTGACGAAAATAGGCAAGACTTTAATTTAAAAATAAAACTAGGTTCAACCACATTTAATCAACAAAAACAACTAATTGACAATCTATCCAATTTCAATAAAAAAGAGATATAAAATCGATACAATATTTTGACCGAAATGCGATACTAAAATTTAATATTTAATCTATAAATATGTGTAACTTGATTGCAGTCGTAAAATAAATTTGAAGCGGAGCGAAATGCACATATACCTCCACATCTATCTATATGTATAAAACCGCGTTAGCATTAGGAGTCTAAAATCCGATAATTTATTATTTTAGGTCGTTGTCGCCGCTGAGTGATGTCAGTCAGACAGACACATAGATAGACGAAACGGAATAAAAAACTATGATGCTGCAACTATACTTGGCATTAGTTATTATGGGCGGGACAATCGCCATGCACTGCAAAGTGAATTTATAATTTTATTTTATACACGTGCCAAATGAATAGTAATTATGTAGTATAATAACACGTATTATGAATTATAGTTTTGGCATGTGAGTGTAGGCTTTATTTTATTTTTTAAACGAGTCCAGAGATAATATTCGCCTAAAATAATACAAGTTTTTAATTTATCCATGTGCTTTGTTTATGTGGAAAATATTTGAAGAATTCAGTGTCGCGAGAATGGAATTTAGTAGAAACGACTAAAATGTGGTTACTTAGTTGATTAGCATTATCCTTATTGTCATCTACACGCTAAACGATGTATTCGCGGTAAATAGATGCAAAAAATTGCGCTTCTTGTCCCACTTGGTATACTGTGTTTTATGTTATACGTACCTACTGATATTATTTGATATATTTTATCTTTTCGCGATCTTTTTGTCGATTTATGTTGTTGGAGAGATTACAAATTTTGAATCTTATTATCCTTTACTTATTACTCTTTCATTATTTAAGTTATTAGTGACAGACATACAAATCAGGCATCGGATTATCGCTAAAATAAGACAACGTCAGATAAGTGAGGATTTACGTATATTTTTTGCGCGTCATTACTCGTCTATATTTTGACATTTAAACCAGCCGTATCGCAAACCAGTCACATGCATCAAAACAGATATTAATTTGGTCGTGTATAAAAAAAGCGACGAAAGAAAATGAGTCGATTAGCTGCACTTAATGATGTCTAATATCCATAAAAATCGTCAGTTCGTCAAAATCGCGCATATTGATTAGAAATATTTACATTAATATAAATCATGCGCTGCGTCGAGTTTGAATTAGGAAAGATTCGTCTCGGGTTTCGCTACTGGTTGCCGAATATTATATCAAAATGATCATACTCGTTATAATATATTATTTGAAACATTTAAAAAAAAAACACTTAAATAAAAATTAAAATAGCTTTTTAGTTCTACTGCAGGCTTGTAGCTTTATCCTATTGTTATAAAAAATACAATTTCTTGTTCCTCGCAGAAGTTATATCTTCTTTGTCGCAGGCCTCCCATACTCTCCTTCGCTTCCCGCTTTTCACATCCATTCCGGGCTGTAGATCTTTTTGAAGATATATACCGCCTCCGTTGGCTTATGATTATTATTCCAAGACATACATCTGGGACCTACAATTTAACATTTCATCCGACCCATGGGAGCTCTCAGATGTTAATGCCACTCTCGATCACACCGTCCACGATCACACCGGGATGAACGTATTACTAAATACAAGTAGGTGCATACGTTAATATAGCTATTATAAACGTATGTGATTTCATCGAGGCGTGACATTTCAGATTCGCGTCGACAAAGAAAGCCGTTCTTTAGTCAGCAAATATAACACCAGATTTATCAGTAATTGATGAGTACCTGGTATGTAGGAACGAAGTTGCACGTGTAATTAAAGTTAAATCTAAGTACTTATCTACCGTTTCGCAAATTATCGTATTGGCATATTATGTGGATTTTTATTAAGAGAAACCAATGAATAACGCATTGATTGTGCACGGATTTAGAACGAATGCGTGAACAACTCCGTCGTCGGCTCCCAGAGGCATTAGCTTTTATTTACTTGAATACATTTCTGTTCATCGAAACAGGGCAGGGGTTAAGTTAAAAAAACACACATGAGTTTCCATTTAGTGTCGTATTTTTTTCTCATACCACACTAATAAAAACGATAAAATTTAATTAAATCGACCAAGTGAATTGAATTCTATTGGAACTCCCAACGAAATGGCCCTAAAATTCATACCTCCAAAATATTCCGATAATTTGATCGTTTGCAATATTGACAATTTGTTTCTGAGAGTTGGACGTAAAAATCGGGCTATTAAATGTAAAATCGATATTTATGGAGAACACACAACACAACAAAGATGCAGATAGTGTCAAAACATCTTTGGAAACGCATAAACTTGTTAGTTTACACGATATTCGGGTACGGCATACCTGCGCCGCTGAAGCGACTGCATTCATTTGACGTCTTCAACAATATCCCGGGTGCGTCTAGTATTACTAGTCAGTACGGAGAGTGTATAATTGTTGATTGTGTGATTTTTAGGAGAGATCTCAAGAGCCTAAAATCCAATGCAAGTCATTGGAGCACGGACACAATCCAAATACAAATCCAAACAAAAACTCGACTGTAGTATTTGATTCAGAGGCTTTTAATTCATCTTCTTACTCAGAGGGCATATTTTTTAGCAATTAAATCTAAACGGTTGTATCTACTGCAGACGCGTCGCTCTGCTAGGTTTAAGCTTTTGCGGTCAACATGGCAAATTTAATTTGCCTCCTCTTTGAGTGCAGGGTTAAATGAACAGGTCAAGATAATTAGTGATACAAAGTATCATACTTTGTATCACATAGTCGGGTCAAATATCCTTTGACTTGGTCGAACTCAATGTACAAATACGTATTTTCTATTTTACTAAAAAATTTTTGATTCGTCGCAAATATTCATAGTACATCAAAATGGGATCAGTAGGTAACAGAGTATTTAAAATTATCAATATGCATATTTTGTTCAAGCGCGTTAATAGCGTTCATTATATTGCAATACCTAAACAGGAATTCACAAAAATATCGTCAATTTATTTTAAGTTTCCAATCAATGTCAAACCGCTGATGTAACAAAAAAGTCCAAATTCCGTTGAACTGTCATAAAACAACCAATAAAAATGACCACGTCGCGAATTAGCTTTTTATCGCTGGCCCGAAAAAAAACTGCATCTCGACAATACGCCAATCTCTGACTAAATAACTCATCAGCGTAAAAACGTTTTTCAAACACGTCGCAGATTTATTTTGTCCGTAAATATAAACGCGTGTTATGGTGTGACATCAATGCATGGAGTGTCAATCCGGAACATTCATGAACCGGGGATATTTATTATCGGACTTCATCGTCTGCTTGTGGACGTAAATCATGTGACAGACAGACGAGCGCTAGGCGAGTTGATGATTGTCATATTGAAGAGATGTCCTTGTAGTTTTTTTCCTTGTCCTTGTTATTTTTTTTGTATAATAACCTAGTCATACAAGCAACAAAATAAAGCCAGATCCACGTAATAGCTATTAGATTTCAATATTTCTTCTTTTTCGTAAAGTATCGAAGATCTTCTATCACGCGAAATACTTGCAAATATAGGACATTACCAACAGGCCTAAGCTCTTAAGATGAGAGAGAATTTATTAATTTATTTCATTACCGAGTGACTCCGCAAGCAAATCACGAATTACCAATTATTCTTTATACCTTAAAAGCTGTTTTATTACCGGCAAATAAAATTTAAATGCAATTAGCATGAAAGGTATACTGACATATGGCCATTGTATTTTATTGTATCAGATAACGCTAAAATCGCTAATTAGATATGTTTTATATGTACACCTTTATTTATTTTGTCTCTCCTGTATCATTTATTACAATTATACACATCTGTAGTTGTTCACGAGTCACGACACAAAATGTATGTACTTCAGTAAGTAATGTTGATGAACGTGCATCTGAAGTTCATCTCTTTATGTTTAAAATGGGCATCTGGAAGTGTGTGTGCACACGATGTATCAAGTCACGTCTATAAATATCAATGCTGTTTTGGATTCAAATGCTGATTTAATACAATAGCTATGTACCCATGTGCTTACCTTAAAGAATGCATTGTTAATACAAATCATACAATACAATGAATTTTTATTCTAAGTACTTAAATGCAGCATATAATATATTGCCAGTAACAATATATTGTGTCATAAAAATATAAAGTTAACGCATGACTGTAATGTTTATACCCTACTTTAATAGCTTATTAGAAATTTACAAATTTAGAAGCTGCGAATTAGATTGTCGATATACTCAACTGCAAATTTGTTGTACTCACTCCAACTTGACTATGCGCATATTGTATTGGTGTTGGATACAATTGCATAGTTTGCAGCCATCGTGCACGATGTATGCCTGGCGCACTCGTATAACTGTCACTTGGCGGATTCCTTGGACAGCCGCATCGGGTTTAGAATCTATTTAAAAATTTGAATAAACATTTTACAGTTCGTGGCATATAGTAGTGAACGCCTATGAGAGAGTCTACCTTATCATAATAAATAATTTAAATTGCTTACTTTTATGTACTGAACTTCACGCAAAAGTGATATTTTTCTGGCTGTGTAATTTTTTGGCTAATAACACCTTTAACCGACTTATAAAAGATCTTATTATTTAACTACGCACTTTACTTCGTTCTAAATTGTATCCAAATATCCTAATTCTGGCTATATATATAGGGATATTGAGTATGGTTCTTAGTTTTGTTGGTTCATAGATGTCTATTAATGCTACTACGTTAAACAAATTGTTTATCATATTTAAAAGCATCTAACAAAAACATTTAGGATTCAAAGACTCCAGAACTTGTTCATATTGTGTTTCAATTTTTCCTTTTTGTAAAACAGTAAATCATTGCAAAAAATAAAATTAAGTTTAACCACTAAATGTTAACAAACTTAGCATTTAGTTCGATATAAAAGCTATACAATTCTAAAAATCAATACACACACACATAGATAATTGTAAAGACATCACAAACATTCAAAAAGTCGCTTAGCAACTGGAACGTCATATTCATAGCTCAAATAACAAATCGACACCGCAGAGCTAAGTCAAAAAAGATAGAATAATACTAGCTAAGTCTCACATTATTTTTTTATTGATAGACGGTGAGTGGTAACCATTTGCTTGCATTAGCCACCTGTCAGTCAGTCGAAAGGCGATGCTCGTGCACGACTGTCTCGAGACACGCGAACTGCCGTCAACAGGTGGATTAGAAGAAAAAAAACATCATTGAAACATAACCACTTACTATCAAGGTCGACCTATTCATAGAATATTAAAAATTGTAGCTTTGGTAATAGATATTGATTTATTTTTGTTTAAAGCTTGTTGCTTTTTTTATAGGAAAAGTAAACAATATTATAGCTTGATATGAAAGAAGTAGATCTGCGTAGGTGTTGTTCACCTCGCGGGAACATTTAAATTTTGCTTACTTTATTGAAAATAGCAAAATATTAGCTTTGTAAAGTATAATCGTTTGACCTATTTTATTAATTAGAACTCCTATTTAAAGTTAAATAACATAACACGTCTCATCCCATAAAAGGCGCTACAGCAATTCAAAGAAGTTCAAGTGAAATATCCCCGACTATTATTCCAAGTATTCTAAAACTTTGTATGTATGCAAGATTCTTTTATATATGTGTATGCAAGATTTTATTCAAAACTATAATAACCTGTACACATATACCAAAATCCAAATTAACATTTTAGCAGGTTTGAAACAGAAACGCTACGCTCGCTGGGACAATTATACAACAACTTATACAGATATCCAAGAGAAACAATATACTGACGCAATTAAACGTCCTAAGAATTTAGTGGCGTTGTGAACTAAGATTACAGATCTAATTGAATTGCAAATTATACTTTTGTACAATTTAATTGCATCGAAAAAATACCAGAGTCAGTGTACTCGTAGCCTCAATGCCTAGGCATACTAATTCTAAGCCAGACAAAAACATTATTGTATTTACTACACGAATTTCTAATGCGATTTCTGAAGGCACCACCCACAGTATTACTTTTTGCATTATGCAATGAATACAAATTTAGAGATTTACAATAAAAAATGCATTGTTATTTGATTCAATTCCGTATGCGGCTTCGTATAAATCTCCAGGTTCGTGTTACATCTTGAATATTAGAAAAGGTCTGAGTTATATTTTTTCAAGACAAGCAGCAAAACGTACACTCGTGTACGTTTTGCTGCTTGTCTTGACAAGTTTTTTCCATAGTAAATTATATCGGTGTTCTATATAAAGAGAAAATCTACAATTATGCAAGCAACTGAATAAAAAACTCAGATTACAAAAGGACATTCTTAGACATTATATGAAATTTACACTAACAACTCTTATACATACAAGGAAACTCACCGGTCAATTCTCATTTACTCGAAGCATAATGAATGCATTGTATTGTTTCATAAAAGCCGGCTTCGTAAGTAATCGCTCTCACGAATCAAGTTTCAAATCGAGGATGAATTTGCAGTTAGTTCTAACCTTGAAGTCTCCGATGTCATAATAGCCATGCATATCCAGATTTTGATTTAAATAAAGTTAAATTGTGGTTATTGCGTCGCGCTTGCTAATTTTATTGCTAACATTATTGCCATTCCACTCGGAACTCCAGGGTATAAATAATTTGATACAGATAACATTTTACCCGATTCGTCCGATCCTGAACGAATCTCAAACGATGCATAAAAGATAACAATTTAGAATTAAGGAATGGTCTCGGTTTCGATGTGTAATTGCTTCACATTTTAACACTGAGATACACTTAACGAAAACTTGACAGATGTAATTAATTTTCATCTCAAAGCTTGCAGATAAAACAGACTCATTATAACGACATTTAGGGAATTTGATGCCTATCTTCAAGCCATACGTGCGACCGAAGCTTAGTCACGAAACAAGGAAAGAATTTTCTGGGTATGTTTCTGGTGGTGATTCAACTTGGAAAAATAACGATTACTATAATTTAAATTCATAATGTACCTGTGAGTATTTAGTCAGCAACGTCGATGGTTCGACATGCGTACGAATATCTCAGGCGCCGCCAAATCTATTGAAAATGGGCTTCAGGTTTGTTGCATGTAACTACATAGTCCTTGTTCGGATGAGCGTGTAGACGTTTTGCAACGTACTCGTACAGACTTAGCGGCAGCGCATTTCAATAATTCGTGCGATCATCGGGTTCATCGGTCTGATTGTATCACGAATGCTGCTGATTTTTTCCCTCAGCAGTAACAGCACCGACATGTCCGTGATTGAAATTTTCAACGCACGAAATGTACATATCTGTCCGTCCAACATCTTCCCGACGAATTTTTGCAGCGATGCAAAAAGTAGTTGCGAAACCAAATCGGATTTTAATGCTAATTTCGTTTTTTTGGTTCCTTACCGGTAGAAATAGAAATGCTTGTAATTTCATTCGGTTAACGCTAAATTTAATCGGTTTGCCATCTATGTGCCTACTAAGAATTCTATTTCTTCGCAATCAAATTAATCATAGTCACGAAAGTTTCGCATTTTAATCCGTTGTAAAAATCAGCCGTAATGATCTAGTAAGTAATAAAATAGTCGTCACCATTAGCCGGCCGTAAAAACTAATGTTGAATCAATTAGCTCGAATCAAATCGCTGTTGCAAGGCCTGTAATTATTGTGAATGCTCAAATAATATTAGCGGTCGGAGCTTCTAGCGTTTGCGAAGTACTAGTTCCAAATGAATAGCCATAAAAAGTCTCAGTAATAATTAGAATGAGGCGCATTTGCTCATCAAATAGCTATTATGGTGTTTTTTTTGGCAGAGACAGGAGATAAGGTTTTGGTCTAGACTTTTGGTCATTGCCAGGGGATGATTCGTGAGTTTTGTCCAAGTTTTTTCTTTTGGATTTTTATTCGGCTGCTTGAAATAGATTTCTTTGTAGTTGATATTGGACACACGTCAGTCGGCTGCTGTGGAGCTGTTACAATCTAGATCATGTCTTAGATTGTCCCCGTATAGCTGCACAGTCACGTTTCTCTGCTATTGTGTGAGTGCTATTTTAATTTAAGAGACATCTCGATACGAATTTCTTGTTAATTATAGACAACATTATTTTTTGCTGCCAGCTATATTAGACAAATTTTTACCTCGAATGTTTTTTGAGTCGCCATCACCTCAGTATGTTTTCATTTGTATTTTTTCAATTGTTATTTTTTCGTGAAGCGTCCGATAGGAAAGCATTGATTGACACTAACAACTCGCTAATCATTATGCAGATGTGTGGATTGTTATCAGATAGTTCTGATTCGAGCGAGTGTCGTTTCCAAATATGACAGCGTCGATGACTGGCAGATCACAAGTCGAGGCCGACGTATCATCACAATAGAATTGTAAGGTTCCATTACTTGTTGGATGCGGCTAGGTATTGTGTATTGTGCACGGTCTGTGCCTAGGTTTGGGCTTTGATATTAAGTCTAAGGCGTTCGTTTGTCGCTATTGTTATTCGCATCGCACAAAAACGCCACATCCTGCAGATGTTAGATTAGAATTGCAGTAGACATATAAAATTTAATAACCACCGCAATTTGAGAGTTTTATAACAGCAAAAAACATATCTTAGCTTATAACTGCAAACGTGTTTGCATTTGAAAAGATCATTTGGACGTTTTCTTGACTGCCGTGTCTTCATCAGGCATTGAACCGGTCAGCAGAAGTGGCCATCCGTGTTCGGCGGTGGTTTGTTTACAGAGTCAACAAAGTCTACTGCTGCTCGAGGGAATTTTGCGCGAGGCCTCTACGCGGCCTTACAGTTTTTTTTATTTTGTTGACACATTACTTATTTGCGAAGGCTTTTCGCTATCGAGGCCCGGTAGGGTTTCTCGACTGTTGACATTGTTGAGTCAATTGATTCAACAATCCTGTTGTGCGATTATTGTTTGCTGTCTTTTAATGGTTGAATAAGCATTAGCCTTTAAAACTCGTCTTATTTTCTAGGTAAACTGTGCGTGCTAGACCGACACTTGAATTTTATTACCTACACGACCTGTTCCCGTACAAATTAAACACTGAAGACTGTGAGAAAACGTTTTGCTTACCGACGGAGTGCTAGCGATAAAGTGTTGCAACCGAAGCGTTTCGCTCTGTTGATTTTTCCGCCACATCGCATTCCTAAATGTTTTTTATTACAACCTTACGCAATCTCGGTAAATGACCTCTGAAGTTACTGATAGTCCCTGTATTAGGGCAAAGTCACATTCAGGTATGACGCAGCTCGCAAACATTTTGTAGGGGTAATTTCAAGAAGCGGTTCCGTGTCGTTGACATTTGCATTGGTGACATCTATGATGACGACTGAAACTCATGGTTCAAGTGTTTTTAATTATTTTTATTGCATCGGTCCGAGGACGTGACCTGATTACGGATGCGCGTAGTTGAGTCTCACAGATTTGTCGTTCATTTATAGTACCAATCAATCCACTATCTGAGATCTAGTCACTACCTGCTGGAAATCTAGCTTTTTATGCGTCTGCCGTTCGGGGTTAACAAACTTATATTCCTATTGCTCATTCGTCTTACATCATTGTGGTTTCGGTAAGATTGAAATTTTTCTTTAACCCGCCCTAGCGCTGCTGTCATGTCATCAGTATTTAATCTAATGTTGTACGTCTAGATTCGTGTTCGTTTATCTAGATGCCTTTTTCAATTAGAGATTGAAAGACTTTTTGTGTTCAATTCAATTGAATGTAACTCGTTTGATAGGTCTTTTGTGGTCTAGAGCTAGAATGAAGTTTTATTGTGGACAATTGTACGCGCTTTGTGAGAGCTTTTAGTCTATTCCGGTTTGAATAGGGCAATTGTGTGTCGAGGAAGCAGCCAATTGGGATCGATCTATGTCGCTCTCTGCCAATGCTATTTCTGATCCTACGCATGATGGCGTGTTCCTATTCGCAAATATGAAGTAACTTGTCCACTATGGTATAAATCAATTATGCGTTTGTATTTTGTTAAAGTTATTTAAATCATAACTGACATTATCATTACAATAATAGTAACCATTGTGTAGCATATTTTCTCCATTCTATTTCGCTAAAATATTGTTGACTCGTTAAGTGTCTATTTATTTCAGAATGACGTGACCAAATTACTCCACCTATGACGTGACCTGTACAATTGCCAGAGATTCCGTTTGCCGTTGCGTAAAAAAGGCAATTTCGAGTAATCAAAATAGCATTAGCGTTACTTACCTGCCGAAATTGTAAGCGAACGTTTACCTCCGGCTAAGGACGACTTCTAATTTAGTCATGCGCTATTTACGAATATCAATTTGTACTGAAGAACCATAGCGTTCTACGAAGACTAATGAATCCGATTGGTTCTCCTGTGGCTTATGACGTTACTCTACCACAGCAAAATTCTATAAACTCGCTTGCTTTTTGCTTCCGAAATAAAGGCCGATTGAAGATGTCAACTACCGGTTCTATAATTGTTCTTCTTAGTTAGTCGAGTAACAATCAATATCTGATAGATTTTAAATCTTAAAGAGCTCGTACAGCAAGAAGACAACGCAATCTGGCTACGTGCGTTAGCTTGGGATTGTGTCAGTTGCGAGGTTAGATTAATATATATAATATCTTCCTTCAATCTGAGCTTAAAACAATGCCAACAAACTGAGGGTATAAAATCGTCATCTCTCTCCATACTTGTCGCAACTCTTCGCTACCTGTTTGCATCTTTTTATCCTGCTCAAATCTATTCTGACGCATCGGTAGCCACAAAACTATTTGCGATTAGTTGGAAGCGATTTTAAACTTACGTAATATAAATATATGCATTATTTCGGACAAGCAAGGCCGAGGAATCGTCGACACACGGAGGCGGGGCGGCTGTTAAGTCAAAAAGATATTATTAAGTGGCAGTCGAGAATTAATCACTGTGCACTGATGCACTTTCATTCTCACTTCGGATACGATAGACTCATTCACTGTTTCTACTCACGTGAAAGCATTTGTGATGATTCCTGTTTCGTTATTTCAATGAATGGAATAGCGGTTAATTTGGTACGAGACAACGGTGTCGTAGCGATATCTGTGTTTTGTGCTTTATTAAGTGTAAATCTCTTGTTTATCAGCGATATTTATTGCGCGCGCGCTCGACTTAAACATTCATGTTTATTGTCCTCGCTTGTTTCCCCTTATGTTTGGTAGACGTAGGCGTCGACCCAGATGTGTTCCTACTTAAATTATACCAAAACATGTCCGGCTCCGACGTTACATCTCCTTTTGTTGTTTACTTTAACTTACGGAACTGTTTAAGCCAAAAATGCACGAATGTTTTCTCCCACGTCGCCAAACTCCATAGTGCAGCAATAAAAGGATCAGGATCAAAATTTGGCTGCATATGGTAATTGCGTCCCACGTTGTGTCTCACGAAACTTGAGCCGCTTTATGAAGGTGTTATTTATCTAGATTACTTAGGATAGCAATAAAACTGGGTTCACGGACTTTAAATTGCCATGGCACTCGAAGAACCTGCACTTTTTGCAGCTAAATACTTAGAATTTCACGATACTTTGTCGGTGCCAAAATTAACATTAAGAAATGTTAACTTTGTGTCACTTTTGACGGCAATAAACTAAATACATGCACGGTATCGTTTGCTTAAATGGTTGACCTCTTATATGGTCTCTGGACATGAGCCCGCTCATTTATGTAATGAACTGTTCGTATAATTACACCCGTTTTAATTTCGCTACCGCATTTAGTTTTGATTGCTTTGTATTCAGAAACACTGTTGTAATGTATGTTCCTTCATTTATCAACTATTTCAATTTATGCTTGTCAATGAGAGTAATCAAAAGGTTTTGTATAGAATATATTTATGATTAATTAGAAGAACATGGTGAAAAAAAATTGCTGACAAATAGTAGTAGTAGCTGCTATCAGCGGACATGTCGAGTTTATTGCGTTTTTGTCGTCTCTTTTGCACAAAGGAGTTCGGGTAGCCGAACTTTCAAGGACTCTGTTACGCTTCAGGAGACTTATTTTTGTTTCCTGCTCAGAGCCTCTAATATTGCCATCAGCTTACACATTACAATAATTCTAATAGTTACGGTTGTCGCGTTTGAAATACTGCCCAAAAGTGGTTTTGCATTCGTTTAATTTGAATATTTTTACATTCTAGTCTAGACATTTTCAGCAATAAAATTCTAGATAGTTTTTTGTATGGATCTAGAGTTTTTGTCTAATTCGCCACGCTAGAGCTGTAGTGCTTTTGCCTCGTGTGGCGTTTGTTTCGCATGCGTTATAAGAGTGTCTGATTTGTTTGTAAATTTGTTGAATAATCTTTTGATGTATTGTGCGGTGTTGAAATTGACGAATTCAATTTGTCAAAAGTTTTTGCACGATCATCCTTTTTTATAGTATAAATTGCTTAATACTCGTATTATTTGTGGGTGTTGCATAGTTCAGTGATGGGACTTGTCATATCTTAAAACCAGCAAAAGTACTTTTCTGTATGTTGTCATAATTTAGCTAGGATTCGGTCGGTTTATTACGTTCCTAGTGTTATGTTCCTTACTAAATAGGTATTCAAAAATAATTGTCACTTACATCAAATACACGTTGACGTCTATAGTGATACTGCATTATGATACAACGTTGACTTTACCAAATATGTATTCCATCTTTTATACCTTTTGTCGGTTCCGCATATTGTCTGAAATATCTGCGATATGCACTCTTAACTGTGCTTGAATCCCGGCAGACTCATTTAGTAATGTTTCTCCCTAAATGTCTCAAGTTATAACGACCCGACTGTCATGTTTCCTCATTACACTGTTCATTACTTATGTAATTATATTAACTGTTTATAACAATACGACATCATACAAAATAATAATATCTCTAGGTTTTTGACATCTCAGTCTTTGTACCAACATGTAAATGAAGTTTTTGTGATACACTTCGGCGGATGGTTAGCATTCAGTGTCTTTATTACCATTTCTGTGGTTATCTTTAGTGCATCTAGTTATACTCGTACATATATGTAGTGAGCTCTGGTTTTAGATTCATTCGTGTTTGTTTTGTGCTCGCTAAGGAAACTAGTGGTAACTTATACTTTGAAAACGCGTGGTTGCACATGTTTTTGCAGGGGTTATAAACTTGCATGCACGATCTTTATCGTGTGTAATTATTAAAAATCCTTTTAGTTATTACTAAAACCTTGCTCACTGATTGTGTTCATTTGAGGTAGTTGTTTTGTTGCTGCTGATCTTTTTTTACTTACTTCGGGGATACCGTAGCCGATACCAGTAGCAAATAAATAATGTAGGTACTCTGTGTTATATTTATCATCAGTCGCCTTCAGTCGTTGGAGTCCATATAACCAACTGCTGGTCATTTAGATTCACGTAGAAGATAAATAATAAGCTACATATATGTATGCTACTTAGGTGATTATGGATGGGTGAGACTATCCCGGTCATGCATCATGCATCCAGTTGTCAACTTCTATCTGCGTTTTGATTTAATTTTACAATAAACGCGTGACTGCGATTCCGCCCGAGTTCAGAGTCTTCACCTTTAGTAACACTAGTCTGTCCTATTGTTTCAGGAGAACCTAGACCCGCTACCATTCAGCTTGTCCCCCATCTCGGCCAAGTCGGAGAAGTTGCTGCGTTCACCGCGCAAGGCGACGCGCAAGATATCGCGGATCCCGTTCAAGGTGCTGGACGCGCCGGAGTTGCAGGACGACTTCTATCTGAACCTCGTCGACTGGTCCGCGCAGAATGTGCTCAGCGTGGGGCTCGGCAGCTGCGTCTACTTGTGGAGCGCTTGCACCAGCCAGGTGAGATCTCTACTGTGATGTCGGTGGTGTTCGATATTTACATTTCTGGCTAGGTGTCTTTCGAGTTAATGACTGGCATGGGCCACTTAAGCTTGGGAGCTATTGTTTTACTTTTTGCGTTTCTACCATAGGCGTGCAATAGTCCTTTTCACTGATACTTGTATCTTCGAATTTATAAACGATATGAATATGAAATTTGTGTTATGTGCTTATGTTTGTGAAAGCTGCGCGGCATCTCCAACATAGAAGAGACCTAATGAATACCAAATAAATAATAATAATTTTTATTTTGTTTGTGTCAGGTGACGCGTCTGTGCGACCTGTCGTCGGAAGGTAACGCGGTGACGTCGGTGGCGTGGAGCGAGCGCGGCCACCTGGTCGCTGTCGGCACGCAGAAGGGACACATCAGCGTCTGGGACGTCGCGGTCAACAAGGAGGTACGACATACGACTTTTGTATTCCGCACTTTCTTTTCAAATTTGTATATTTGCAAGTATGAAATATCAGGTCAACAAAATATAATAGTCAAGTAAACTTTTTGTAATACTTTTAAAATGAAATCGTCACGATCAAGTAAGTAGACAAATCACGGGAAAATCCGATCATGCTGCTTAACTAGGGACTCATCATATGCTATACTAACTATACTAACAGATTTATTATTACTTATAAAAAAACCGAGGTATAACATAGATAGGTATGTTATACAGTTTTGTTATTATAGAGGTTTATTATATTAGTCAATTTAGTTTATGTAAGGAATGTATGAATGTATTTTTGTAATTAAATGTAGATATATTTCTTTATTGTATAATGTCATCGTCCTATACTTTTTTTGTCAATAGTCTCAATCCATCCAAGAGTTGCCAGGAAGTGCTCGATTTTAGCGATAAGGCTGCCATGACCTGTGATTTTTTTATGTTTTGTGTGTGTACAACAAAGCGTTGATGTTTGTTTGTTTGTTTGCAGGTGACGAAGCTACAGGGGCATATCGCGCGCGTGGGCGCGCTCGCGTGGAACGGAGACATGTTGAGCTCGGGCTCGCGCGACAGACACATACGGCAGCGAGACACCAGGACACCACGTAAGTATAAATATATATTGTTATATCTATACTATTATTTACTTCGTAGGCTATCTAGAGATATTATTGTAAGATGAATTATATACATGAAAGCATTCAAGTTTCATCCAGTAACGAAGTACACTTTACACGTAAATTAAATAAATTGTTAACTTGCCATCAGGTGAGATAGTTGGGAAATAAAAACAAATTACCAATTTCAATTCGGCAGGCGTCCATATATTTTTCAATTATTTGGTTTTAGAAACCGAAATTCAGGACCGAAATATGATAAAAGTGTATAGGACCACAAGGGGAGTCTAAAACACATATGTTTATACAAAAGATTGTTTTTACAAATCGGTTCAGTTGTCTCCGGTAAATCAGGCTAGGACATCAGTCCAAGAAGGTTAATATATGATTTATGGCTATCCATTGGAGGGTGCCGTACCTATAGATATACGGCACCCGCCAATGAATAGATAGTATAGTTTCTGCCTCTTTTCAAAATATAGCGGCAGTAGGTGACTTGCCACCTACTTAACGGGCCTCTCACTATAGCCTCATATTGGAAACGGAGGGGCAACGTTGGTGAGGGTGGTTAAGGGTGCAGTGTATTGCGCATACAAGTGCATTGCGTTTTCCTTCCCTGGAAAATTAAAACAAGTCACCGAAGGCACGCTCACGCCCTGCGTTACTTCACATTATTATTGTTATTATTGTAATGCGTAGTATCAAGTCAACACTACTTCCATTACATGTGTCAATTAAATGATTCTATTTCAATTGATTGTTGCATGCCATTTGCTAGTCAGGAATTATACAATCTCTAATATAGGTGTAAAGCTAGTTGTTATGCTCAAAAAGCAATAGATAGCATATAATTTAAAAATAAACTCGATGTGTATAGAATTGTAAATGTCAAGTATATGGTCGTAAATAATGTTGTATGCGGTCAAACGTCCGTCCGAACTCCAACCATAGATCAGGATTAATGTGTAGATTAGACAAGATGAGGTGTAGGTACAGCGGGCACAAGCCTGCAGCCTGCATTAGCATGCCAGGTCACCGACCCGCCGGCCCGCCGGCCCGCCGCCCCCGGGCAGGTCATGCCAATAATATCACATATTTATACCACTCAAGTGTCACAAAATTAGTAAACTTCGCATAAAACTGTCGTTTAGAATCAATAACAGAGCACATTAACAGCGAAAGATGCATCAATATTTATTCTAACTTTAATACCGATTAATATATTCATAATATTTGAAGAGCCGTCCGTGTCCGTGTCGCTGTCGCTGTCTGGTTTGATAAAAGCATTTTTACTGCTATTTCGTCTGCACTGACAAAAGATTATGATAATATTTATGTCATTGGAGATCGAGTTCTGACCACGTTTTGTATTCATATTTGTGAATAATAATTTGTGTCTGGTGACTTCACCAGATTGTGGATTTTCAAAGTCGTAAATTTGTACTTATTTTTTTTAAGATTATAAAATGTTAGATAAAAATGTTAGTAAATTCCGGTAGCGCTGCACGTCGCCGGCTCAACTCGAAGCGCAAGATAAGTGTCGCGCCAAATTAATTTCTAACAAATGGGTGGTCTCTCAATAATTTATCTACATTATTAATTAACGTTATGTTTATTTTGTGTGTTGTTAAATGCAAAACCGTGAAATTGGTATTAATGAACGAGTTTATGATCAATTAAAAGATGTGGCGTGTGATCAACATTGCAACTTAATGGCGGTTGAGTCTAAAAGGTGATGTCAAATAATGGGTGTGTTGTTATCTAATTATTTTTGTTCTTTTTGTTTGGAAGCGTATTATGTGTGCCATTATGATATTTGATCTCAATGTCAAATAAAGATCTGTCTTGCGCGTCCTCTTCCACCTTATGAACCTATTTCATATAGGTTACTTTTATGCTTTTTATAACACTAGCTTTTACTTTGCCTTCTTTATATTTCACTTAAAAAAATAGCCTATGGCATTCTCCAGATCTTAAACTATATTTGTAAACAAATACGAAGATCCGTCACTCGGTTGCAGAGGAGAAAACGAACAAACAAACTAAAAAACACAAATTTGCAACATTGCATAATTACATAGAAATATTTGCTAATACTCGTACTTATGAGGGTTATGTGAGACGCGTTTATTAATAAGGCTGTAGATTATAGCAATTCTTGGATTACGGAGGCTAGCGTAGGCCAGCGTAACTAGCTTAGCAAAGAGTTTTAGTCCATAAATATAGAAGGCATCCAATCGAAAGCACTTTCGAATAGTACTGAAATTAAATATTAATAATTCCGGCCTAGGCTAGGTGTATATACAAAAATAGTGTGCTGACCATAGATAGATTTATCGGCTTAAGCTCTGTGTTAATTCCTAGCAAATATCAGTCAATTAGTCGAGACTTAATCTTCTATAATATAAAAATGAATCGCTCAACGTGTTGCTAAGCGCTAATTTAGAGAGCAGCTCAACCGATTTTGCAATTTTTTTTTTATCTAATATTCCTTGAAGTAGGAAAATAGTTCTTACGGAGAGAAAAAAATTAGAAATCGCCTGGAAAGGTTTACTTACAACGACACTTTTCTATACTGCCATACAATCGATTCGTATGAATACTTAAAAGTGAATTTGAACTTTATTACCATACCATAAAGTTTAAGTGTTAGTGGAGAGGTTCCGGGAAGGCAAAACAATTGAGTGACGTTAGTATCGTGTAAATATTAATGTCAATATTTGCCAATATTTATACGATAGTAACACTACTTTTCAAGAATCTACTGTTAGGCGATACGAAGTAAGTACATCGGACTAGTAGAGTCACGGCCAGACGCCACCGGTATATGGCAGAGATTCCCAAGGCTCGCGCGAAACGCTTTGCGTCTACCTTTATTGTGCGAACTGCTAGATTGTGGAACTCGCTGCCGGCATCTCTATTTCCTGATAACTATAATGAGGGTATTTTCAAGTCGCGAGTGAATCGGTTTCTTCTAGGCTAGCGTGCCCCATCTTAGGCCTTATCGTCGCTTCACATCAGGTGAGTTGCGGCCAAATGCAAGCCTATCTCCTATTAGAAAGAAAAAAGAAGTTTAGCGGGTCAGCTAGTAATAAATAAATAAATAAATTTAGCACACTTATATCATAAATACCATATCAAGTTCAAAATATGTTAGTAATTGATGATGTTGATAATATTTCCAGCGTCGCAGTCGTCGCGCGTGCTGACTGGACACCGGCAGGAGGTGTGCGGCCTCAAGTGGTCGCCGGACGGACAGTCGCTCGCGTCCGGCGGGAACGACAACAAGCTCTTCGTCTGGTCCATGGTAACTATACACTCTACCTTGTTGTTTAAATAAGAAGGCGGGTTTTCACGCGTACCTGACTGTTGGAAAGGTCCAACTATAGTTTCGTTCACATTCAGTGAACTTCATTAGGGATGAAATGTCTCGCACACGCATTTCATCTCTGATGAAGTTCACCGAACGTGATCAAAACTATAGTTGGACCTTGTCAACAGTCAGGTACGCGTGAAAACCCGTCTTAATAAACAATATGTATCAAACACGCGTTAGTTTACTAGTACTAATCGACATAGCGAGTGATTTGCAGTTACGGTTCTTAGCTATCTATGTCGCGAGGCAGGTACTCGGTACACGGGAAAGGTTATTTTTCAATCAGAGGTGTACGTCGCCTTTAGTTCATCAAGATTACAAGTAGATATGTAATATGAATTTAAGATTACATACTTGTATCAGCCACGTACCCCGCACCCCGCACGTCTCAACTACCAGCCGTAGCTCCATAATATACGTGTAACAAAAATGTGTGACAATAGGTACTTAAGGGTGTCAGTCTACACAACAAAGTGAAGCCGTAGTAAAAAAAATATTTTGCAAAATTCGAGAAAAAAAATTGCGTTCTACATACAACTTTTTTCTATAATGCTAAACATACTTTCCGAATTTCATGTGAATCTCTTTTAAAAACTGTGAGTGTGATTTCTGAAGCAAAATTAAAGAATTTCTATTGTTTTTATGAGTCAAATGCTTGTATTTTTAACTTAACTACCCACGTTAAATTGACAAATATCGAGTGTGGTTTTCTTTGTCCGTGTGAATTCAGTCCGTGATAACGTAATGTTGCGGTGAGTCGGCAGCAGCCGCTATCTGTTCATCCAGTATTAGGCAATTAGGACGCGGACCTGCGCTGCGTGGGAACTGTGGCTTTCACACATTTATATACAGATCGCGGATAAAAGGGCTACCTTAATGAAATCTTTTTTTTTAGTATTGGTCCTTAAGTTAAAACATCCAGCATTTGATTTGAATTAGCTTAATATTCGATAAAATGTTTAATTTATGTGACAACAATAATTAATGTACATAACTGACATACCTTATATAACGAACATGATATACTTTTAGTGAATAAATATCTGAATTGTCGCAGTAAAATTACACATCATTTTTAGCTAATTTATGTTTAGACATCACCTTTTATTATATTAAGTTGAATTAATTCCTAAAAATTTTGTTTATTTGTGGCTCCGATGTTAAAATAAAGCGGGAATACTCTTTGGTAAATAACACTAACAGTCTGTCTTGTAATTAAGGATCGTATTATGGAGTTTCTGTGAGGTTGATTATGAAAAGCACGTGGAGTTACTTGACTGAACGATCAAATTATCCCTGTAAAATAATCCGTAAAAAAAATAATGTCATTCATTATCTGTATTTGTATTATTTGATTTGGTACGGTTCACAGATTACAGATACAATATAATATTTTATTGGTTTTAACATAAATACGTTTTTTTAAAGTTTTTCTCAATTAACTCTTAAAAAAGTAAATATAAAAATGTGGTATTTTTAGTATGAACTCTTCATTTTATTATCTCGAAATGGTTTTCGAATTTTCATCATTTTGCAAAAATGAAATGTTGTGAATCGCAGCAGTCGACGTCCCCCGTGCAGACGTACTCTGCGCACGTGGCGGCGGTGAAGGCGATCGCGTGGAGCCCGCACCAGCACGGACTGCTCGCGTCCGGCGGAGGCACCGCCGACCGCTGCATCCGCTTCTGGAACACGCTCACCTCGCAGCCCATGCAGTGTGTCGACACTGGTATGTAACTATAGATTACTTAGAGTCCCGGGGCATCCGCTTCTAGTGTCTACGATCAGCTGGAGACCAAAAGTGCGAGTGCGAGGCAGATATGTCCTCGTAACGTTTTAAAAAAATCCGTTCACGTACTATTTTGTTGAATGATGAAGTCGCATCACTATTTTTCTCACGTTATCCCACTAAGTGGGGTCGGCACAGCATGTCTTCCTCTTTCATTCTACTCTATTGTCATCTATTCATTCACTCCCCTTTCACACAACTCATCCACATGTTGTTAGGTCTCCCCCTCCCGGCGCTATCATCTACAATCATTTTCATGGACCTCTTCGTCACATGGCTTTTCGTCACATCTTCGTCATATGAAATCTCTTTTCATCGCCTCTACGTCACACGAACCCGTATATACGCTTTAAACAAATATTGCTTCATTTGTGATATGGTTAATAGTAAATAAGTATTAACGTGTATGTGTGTGTGTCGCAGGGTCGCAGGTGTGCAACCTGGCGTGGTCGAAGCACTCGAGCGAGCTGGTGTCGACGCACGGCTACTCGCAGAACCAGATCCTCGTGTGGAAGTATCCCTCGCTCACACAGGTACCTTCATGCACACTTGCTCTAACTGGTTTAACATAGTTTTTTTTAAGATGAGACAGATCTAGAGTCGTAGTCTAAACAGCTTCACCGGACGGTTGGCAAACGTAAACTGCGCGGGGCTGAGAGTTTTTGTGGGCGATAAGGGCAATGTGCCAAAGGCAAGAACCTCGGCTTGTGCCGTGCCTCGGAGAGACTATCTAACTGACCTGGCCTTCAAAACGGGAAAGTTCCTGGCACGTCTAGATTTCGACCTAGTCTATAGATTATAGAGAATTTTTGAAAATTTTCAAGAAAAGTTAATACAATTTTATACATTTGGCTTCACGTCAATGTTCTTTTGATGAGTAGCTGGTTATTTCTTGTTTTTTTTAATCCTACTAACATTTTGTACTTATGATTACCAGAAGCCATCTTTATACTTTTTATAAAATTTAATTATTCAACGATGACATCGTGTGCAGGTGGCGAAGCTGACGGGTCACTCGTACCGCGTGCTGTACCTGGCGCTGTCGCCGGACGGAGAGGCGATAGTGACGGGCGCCGGCGACGAGACGCTGCGCTTCTGGAACGTCTTCTCTAAGACTCCCTCGCACAAGGAGAACAAGAGCGTGCTCAACCTCTACACCGCGCTCAGATAGATACCAACAACGTACCACCTGCTCGCCAGACACGCTGCCTCTCAGAAACATGACACCAGGCACGCTTGCTCTCAGGAATACTTGGCCAGCCACGCTTGCTCTCAGGAATACTTGGCCAGCCTCGCTTGCACTCAGGAATACTTGGCCAGCCACGCTTGGTCTCAGGAATACTTGGCCAGGCACGCTAGGTCTCCGGAATACTTGGCCACAGAAACAAGGCCATAATACAGGTTCATGGGACCATTAGAGCAGCTATATCTGGGCGCAGGTACCTGGTAAACGCAAAATGTTTACCAAGAAGAAAAGAGTTTCTGCAAATTGAAAATGCAATCTCAATACTAAAAAGTGATAAATGTGTGTGGCGAATGTGTTGTGAACAGACAGATACAGACTGATTTAGAATGACAACAGATTTAAATGAAGATATATTGTGGAGAATCAGTGTTGGCCGTGACACGAACTATTGTCATACAGTGTGGACGTCTAACGGACAATGATGTTGTTTAACATAATGTTGTTCTATGTTCAACTGTTCGTAGAGGATGGATCTATAACGGTGTTATACTAATTTTTAGTTCATATACTTTATTTTTTTTGTAAATATTAGTTTATTTATTGTAAGTTGCAACGCAACTCAAATGTAACTTAACTTTCATTATGTGTTTAGACGACAGTATATTGTGCGATAAGTAGAAAAAATATAGAATTGAAAAAGAAAATGGAGTAAAAACATATAAGACTTCTTTGTTTCTATTGATGAATAACAGAATTAATTTAACTTCAATAATGTAACACGTTTCGCTTGTAATAAATGTCATAGTATTTTTATTTAATTTGTGTGGTTCCCTTACACTAGGTGCTGACCGGTGTAACGGGGGTGTTATGTAACATGTTACTGAGCGAGCATTCATGCAGTTAGTACTTGAGTACATGAACGCTCGCTGTGTAACAAGTCACATTACGCCCCATTTACACTGGTCAGTACCCAGATTAAGGGTACCACATATATTAAAAAAAAATACTATGACATCTCGTAAAGCCTCGCGCCAATTTTTTCTTTCTTTCTTGATTGGCCACCACACTCTGTGTATTGTGCCAGTTCTCAAATTCTTAAATATTATGTTAGACTCAAATCCAAATTAAATCGTAACGTTGAAGCGAGTGAACAAATCGTGGAGTGGTACAAGTATCATGTCGTCTCGACGCCTTTTAGATAAACATACACTTGTTTGTGTATAACATATACAGCGTTATTGAGTTTTTATGTTAATTTTACAACTCAGTTGACTTTGAGCCGTTCGTTTCTTATGAATTTTGTAAAATCCTTATTGAAGCTTTCTGATGTGGACATATTAATACATTTACATGTTTGGTTTTGAATATATTCATTTGTGAAAACATGAACTCATCAGTGAACGGATCAAATAACACATTGACGTTTCTTAAAAGATTATACAATTTGAGGTCATGAAAATTTTCCGTCGTACTTTAGCATTATTCAAATATTAATGTCCACTGAATAGAAGAGTTTCGGTCACATGCAGATTTGTAACGTTTGATATATTTACGAGTCATAAAGTAAAAATAATGAAAATAACATTGTATTGATTGATTTTTGGATCTACAATTCCTAAACTTTTCCTTTTGTCTAATACGGTATTTTTTTTTCTGTTTCAGTTCTAGTAACGCGTAGACTAATATGTTGTCTTTATTCAGTTGAGAGAGTTGTACACACATTGTTGTAGTGTGTGTATTGTTCTCTGAAATGGTATTTAAAGAGACTATTGGAGGAGTCAATTCATTTAGGCGCGTACAAGCGGGAATTATACTAGCGGTAGGTATGCACTCGAAATTCAATCCTATTTCAAAAGCCATAACGTTAAAATTATTTTGTATCTATTATTGTTAGCTCGCGGCATTAGTGAGCATTGAACTAACAGAAGCTGCATTGCATTTAAAGCGATCTATGTATGTGTGTGTGACTATGAAATAGTTTATAATCAAGTGTTAGTTTAGGTTTTCTTAGATTATTACTTAAAATTAGAGGTACGTGTGATCTCAGTTTCGACCATTTAATTTTATTAATTAACTTGCTTTTTGTCTATTTATTTGATTTTTTGAAAATGATATCGTATAGTGTAGGTAACATGTGAATGATTGTAGCGGGGTATTTTTGTTCCAATCTTTGAAGGTGTGAAAAATAAACTACTCCTACTGGGGTAGATTTTGTACATGTTATAATATACATGTATAAAATGTACGTAATGTCCTAAAAGTTATCAGTAAAATGTCCACTATTCCTGAACACATCTCTAATTAATTTTTATTCCCAGCGAGTAACATCTCCAACTGTCACACGGTGACTGGTTGGGAACAACATATGATAAGAATCCCGACCAGTCACGAG
The DNA here is from genome assembly GCA_947049295.1 of Ligdia adustata. Lineage (NCBI taxonomy): Eukaryota > Metazoa > Arthropoda > Insecta > Lepidoptera > Geometridae > Ligdia > Ligdia adustata. The sequence goes on from OX346216.1 coordinate 15,568,485, forward strand.
ATACTTTTAATGTTGGGATTAACTCAACGAGTGACAACCTCAACTGTCACACTGTGACTCAACGGGAATATTACTGTCACGGAACAAAATTAGCACTACAAGCATGATTGTAAAAACGAGGTGTCCTCTATTTGTCGTGTAACTTTGTAATAATAAATCGTATTTGTATGTGTGTCGATTGTTATAAATAGTTTGGAGTTGTGCAATGTAGTAGTAACACTTTTATATATACGTTTTGATGAGGACGCGCGACTGTGCTCCGAGCTCCGAGCGCGTGTGACGAGCTGACGACTTCTCTCCATATTTACACACACTCATATTTATAATTTTTTTTTTTTTTATTAATTTTTTAAATTATCATCATATTTATAATAACTGTTTAAAATTAAATTTAAAAAGTTGTGTGAATCATTTTCCTATATAGGTACGTGTTTGATTTCATTTGTAATGTATTGACGACATTCGTAACTCGTATTATAACGATACAGTCTATTTAATAATATATACAATTATAAGCACAAATACAATTTCTGATAAAATCATTTGATATGAAAAAAAAGGTAATGTAATAACTCGTCAGCGCGCCACATTGAACTCTCACAATAAAATTGCAAGATATTGTTTCAAGGAACGTAATATTAGTAAGTTCGTAAATTAAGTTATTGAGTCGTCGTCGATGAACTTATAATGTTGTGTTTGACAAATAACTTAAACTGAGAGTTAGAGTTTCAAGCGCTCGAAATTAATTGCAAAACTCTATATATATATATATATATATATTCGTCTAGATAATATACAATACATTACATTTAGATCAGGATTGTAATAGTAATTTGAGGTTTTTTACTTACGTATTTATATTTAGCTCGTTTACACAGATTTTGTAGTTGATTCACTTGTGCTTTTGTGATATATTGTATTATATTCTGCTGGCTGTGTCTCGCTCGGCGCTGTCTTTAACCAAAACTTATCGGTACATTATGGTTGGTAACCATTCCGAAGGCTTTACGTGACTCTTCTAAAAAGTACTAAAGCTTTAATTCTCTTTTTAGCTTGCTTGGGAAGAAAGGGACGCTAAGCTTTCTGTATTTTTAGAATTGTAACATAAAGTGTTCTAAATGTCCGAATGTATCTACGAGTATTTCCTATGTATATCATCTCCTTGTACTCTCTTTATTTCCTAACATTTTGTGTATTTGTTTATTTCTTGTAAGTTTGTACTATGTCTAACATTTAATAGCAAGAGTTTATTATTTATAAAGTGTAAAGAGATATATAATATATTTAACTGTTGTAATAATAGACTGATATCATTTACATTTTGTTGTAAGTTTTCTTTTGTGTACGAATAAAGGTTTTGTGTGATATATGGATACATACGAGTTTCATTGTGAACCGGCTTGCCACTTGTGGGAGCTAATTATTATTATTATTATATATACAATACAATAATTCTTTATTGTCACCACAGAATTACAACACAAAAATAATAATAAAAAAATATTATGGCACAAAAGGCGGTCTTATCGCTAAAAAGCAATCTCTTCCAGACAATATTTATAGGAAAGGAATATAACAATAAAATTTAGCGTAGACGATGGAGCAAAACTTAATATAAACAGGTCGGTTTATATTAAGTTTTGCTCCATCGTCTGGAGTATATATTATAAATGAAAACAAAATAATAAACTTCATCCACATAGCCATTATTGTATAGTCGGCCATGTTGTCTGCTGATAGAGTAGGCTACACGACTGGTTTCCACACTCCTCCCGGCCTCGACTCAGCTAGAAAGGTCCTCAGCTGGTCGATACCGTCCCCGGTGAGCGGCGCCGCCTCGAGCAGACTGGGTGCGCTGCCACCGAGCTCGGCGCGCAGCCGCGTCCACTGCAGCATGAGCAGCGCCTCGTTGCGCATCTGACGGTACGCCGCGTCCATCTTCGTTAACACTACCATTACCTGAGGAAGGTAACACGCACGACTTGGCTCATAGAACGGGTTCAGCCGAAAAACTACGGTTTAAAGTTTTTAGGGCGTATAATAACCAAGTAACTATAAGAAAAATACTTTCTGATAATTACATAAATAAGAGACAAGAAAGTACCCAAATCGTACTAAAGTGCAATCTGGGACTAAACTTTTTACATGCCAATTAATAATAACATTGGCGCTGTTTTGGTGAACTGAAAACAAACTTTATTCAGTTTAGATTAAGTAACGATTTGTTACCTTTGCTTTTTTGAGTTTGGGCTCAGCCAGCAGAGTGTAGAGGAGCACAGCGGCGGCTGAGATCTGGCACAAGTTGGACGTGTCTACCACATACACCACCTGCGACTCGAAATAACATGACTCCAAGACCGAGCGAGGCAAGATTATCTTTCATTTGGCGCCATTCATCGGCCAATTTCAATAATATTTGGAAGAAACAAACCTTAAAAATAATTCAGAATATGAATAATGACGGTCAATCGGTTGTCGAAATATAAAGTCGTTAAAAGATTTCGACAAATTGACTTTCTTGAACTACTAGATTATTAGTACCTACTTACATAATGTACACTACTTTAGTTTATAGATATGAAACACCCGGGAAATGCTCACTTTATCAATCCCGTCCAAGTAGTTCCGCCACAGTGCTGCCATCTCTCCGCCGACCTCTCTCACAGTCAACATCTGTTTCTTCCCGTGCTTGTTCAAGTAGTACACATCGTAGATATTGGTCCCAACGGTGGGCACTGGGCTATACGTGTTGTCTATCCCTTCTGACTCTTGTAACTTCTTTAGTAAAGTTGTTTTTCCCGAGCCTTTCGGCCCAAGACACAACACGTTGATTTTATTCTCAAAGTCATCCATTGTTAGGATTTTATTTCGTGTGACACAGTGTTAGTTAGTACTCTTTGAAAGCTCAAGTTTGTTGAAAGTTTTATCAATAATGTAACCTGAGAAACTAGGAATTGCGTGGCTCACACCATCTAGCGACGACTAGAAACAATATGTAGTTGTACCGTTCGACGCTAGATGGCGGATGTGATCTCCAAACGCTCCTTTGGTTTGAGTCAACAAAAATTTATATAATTATTTTAATCAGCTATCTCCCCTAATTGAATGTATATTATATTTAACTTCATACGCACACATTGATAAAAATTTTACATCATTGGGCAAGCGTTTACAGATTATCCCGCTAGACTATACAGCCGCTTATTGGCTGATATGATTTTTTACCAGTTTATATCTCCAATTAATTTCATCTAACCGATGCGTGGCTGCAGCGCCAAGTTACAAAAAATAAAAAAAAACGCAGACGTTTTCGTCGAATATAAACGCAACTGCGCAGTTGCTCAAGCATTAAAACTAAATTCGGAATCGAGGCATTGAAATCGACTCATAAGTGTATAATAAAATTATAAACTTGTAAAATCAATGTCAGTGCCTACCGGCGTGGAATGAAGCGATAATTATGAGTAATTTTGGGGTTTCATTGGCTTTGCTCTCAAGGGCAGAAAAAGTTCATTTTTAATGCAAGTGTAATAAAAGTAAAGAGTACTTGGGCGCATGTGACATTAAAATTTAACACGAGATGTTTAGGCAGGGAACGTGCGAGAGGTCTATTCTTCTGGTCGCGCGCGCTGCCGCGGGCGGACCAAGTTTTGACTACATTCCACTGTCAAGACTAGTGAGGTAGCAAGTTATACAATTAAATCATTATGAATATAATATACATAAGAACCTACCATTACGCCCATGGGCTGAGGTTGAATGCTAAAGGAAAAGTAATTTGGCTCGTAGTTGACTAAACATAGAGGGCGCTACTGTCTTTCGATTAAAAATAATATAGTGTGTGACAGCCATAAAGTTCACTTGGATTCTATTTGTACTGTTGCGCATAGCGTTTTATTATTATTAGTATCTACGAAAATCAGGTTTTATTCATTCATTAATTCACTACAAAGTAACATTTTAATATTAATCGACTATTTAGGATTTTGTAGCAGTCGCTGCGCGATTTAGTAATTGTTTTGATGTCTTTTTTCATGTGAAGACGACAGCATGTAACAGGGGGCGACCGCGCACCTGTACTTACTGCCTCTTTTAATTAGGTTTCTCGAGAGAGTGGTGCACGAGGCAGGCTACCGAGAGGTTTAAGTAGGCGCAATAACGCGTTTATATCCCAGTATAACAGTATAACAGAATTACAATTGCATTGTGCCAAAATGGCCGTTTTGACATAACGTCAAATGTCAAAACCGCCATTTTGGCACAATGCAATTGTAATTCTGAGGCAATTCAAATAATAGACTTGACCACCTGGTATCTTGTAAAGATTTCCCTCTCGTAAGGAGAAAAAGGTTAAACGATTGAATCATGCTAGGCCAACAGAAAACAACATTAAATGTTTTAAAGCCTGAGGTTTATAGCATTGAAATGTATAATTCAGGTACCTAATAATATAAGGAAATATCAATGAGTACATGCTAATGTTCTATATTAAAATTCTCTTTAGTATTTCCGAAAAAGGCTCTGCGTCTGTATGTAGGTGTCAGTTGTACATGGTTGTACATAATTATGGCATATGAGATGTAGGTAGAGCATACACTCGCCACTTGTCATGCTCCAATCTAGGCGGCCTTAAACTTGGTTACGTAACGTGCCCAATGCCGCACTAGTGATGTGCCTGCGAGCCTGCCCCAGCCCGTCGCCTGCCCCCACACGCCGTCCGACACTGTGACCCACATCCAACACCAATGTGCCATATATTACACATACGTACTTATGACGCTCATAACCTGACAAATGGAAACATTCTAATTTGGAAGATAAAAAATTACTTCGCTTGATCATGAATTTTGGAAGCGATAAAGAAAACGGCACACGGCCAAAGAGTACCTAGGCACTATTATGACGCGACTGACCTAGTTTTTCTGATCTATAGAATTCGAATGACAGGTGACCTAGTTTTGATATTCAAATTTAACGCACGCTTAACGATCTCAGTGATTTCGTCTGTTTGAAAATACTGGATTTTTATAGGTGCTTCCTTGCCGGTGCGCTATTAAATGTGGGCCTAGGTCGAAACTATTAAAAATAATCAAAGATCTCCACATTAATCACCAGAACAAACAAAGGGCTGGAGATTGTAGATTGGATGATTGGTATTTTAATTGTTAGTTTGGTCCGTCATTAGATCTAGTCGGTTAGAGAAGTCAAGTTTGGTAAAAGTGAGCAACGATCACACGAGCGGTGCTCGATGGGCGCGTGTCGCAGGCGTGCCCCTCCCTAGCGCGTTGAGGCTAGCAACTGGTAAGCCCGCGAATTTCGGCGCAAGGCAGCCGTAAGTAGGCCAGCGCAGCCTTGACCCACTGACTCACTGGCAGCGAGCGCCCGCCATTGTTTTCCAACAATCAATAAATAATACACCGAGCAAAACTTACGTTCGCATATTTGCGCAACGCAGACTCATCGCGACGTAAGTTTGAGCGTTAGTTAACGTTTTCGCGCGCTGTCATATTTTGACGTATGCATCTTATTTAGGTCGCGCTGAATCCGTGCAACGGTCGAGTAGAGCAACGTATACATACATTCATTTAATCGCTTATTACCTATCTGCTTGTACTTGCCCAATATATACATTATTGATGTGTGTCGACCTTCGGTTGCTAATGCTAAATTAGTTAGAGGTTTTATCATTTATGACTTGGGAAGATGAATTGCAATTATGTTCACGTGCAAACGAGGCGTGTAGTTTGCAATTTATGCGCCCCCTAGTTGCAGCGTCGAGGCTAATCGATTCATTCAATAACATAACTTTACAAATAATAAGGAAATAAAAACAACTTCGCTACAAACAACAAGTCGAATTTTAAATATATAATTAAATATGTAGATCATATTTTTTCTGGAAAATTTTCAAGGCTTTACTGTAGGTCAAGATTTCAAGTACATAACACGTAGATAATGTTTACTTTTGAAGCACCACAGTTGATTATTATGTGCAGGTAAGTAAGTGGTCGGGAACACTTTGAAGCAGAACTGAGTGGTCCAGTTTATATTTACTTGTTATGAATAAGTTTTTACTGAATGAAAAGAAAACTTCCAAATAAGAACGTACTCGTATCCTCACGGAGTTTGGCCTCCGCGGCGGCCCGTGGATGTGGAGATGGCCTTGTTGGTTCTGTTCACAACACGACCAACCAGCGTAGTCTACGTCCTAGCACACAACACACGAAAACAATGAATCCGTGACCTTCTCGCCTTATTATTAACTATTTTGACTCAACAATTAAAACTCACACACACTTACCTCGTTCGGTTTAACGCCGATTATGGTTTTAAATTGTTCAGTTTGGTTTATTAGTTTAATATTTTATTAGCGTAGTTATGTAGCGGCATACGGAGTCGTGTAGGAATATGTTAAATATACACATACATTAAAGTATTACGCGGCGGCCGTGAAGTAAGGTCGTCACGTACATATAGATACTCCAAGTCGATCGGATGCAGCCGCGGTGCTGTGCGCTGCGGTGCTGTGCGGTGCGGTACGGTGCGGTGCGGTGCTGCGGTGCTGAATGTCCGATTTTTTAAATATATTTTTAGTTAGCGTTGAGCATCCTTGTATCAGTACAACAGGTAAATTACTTGACGCGATACAGCTTACTTACCAATAGTCGATACAAGTACAGCGGTTTTATTAAGTGCTGTAATATAATATTACGTTCCTACTTAGCCAAAGATCCAGAAAAAATCTTTATAACTGTATTTTTTGAATCCAAACTCTAAAATGGTTTATTATTACAATGTTAAATTTTGTTATTAAGTAAAATTGTAAATAATATCTATTAAAATCTTTAATATCTTTCTGGAGAATATTTTGGCACCGCTTACCGTAGACACCTTCTGGTATCTGTACGAGTATCTGGGGACCTGCTACCAAAAGGCTCTTTAAACAATACTCCCGATGCCACTGGGGGGGAGGAGGACAAGGCAGAGCTGACTCATTCCTTGCTGAAAGAAATTCAGTGGCAATTCAACGCGGCAAGGCAGCCAGCGTCATTGAGACTATGTCATTCAGTCAATAATTTTAGCAACGAATGAAAAATCTTACCTAAATGTAATATTTAAATAATATTTTACTAAGATGACGTTATGGAAAATGGAAAGAAACGAAAGAGACGTCTGCAGATGGTCTGGATGGACAACAGTAAAAAGGAGTGATTCTATGTATGCAAGAATTTCTTATCACACATATACTTTCTTATTTCTTGTAGACACAGAAGAAATACTTCTTAGATGAAGTGATGAAACAACCCACTGTATAGTCCTTAGCAGGGCAATAGCTATAGTCCCAAACGCCAATCGCGGAACGGATAGAATAGCTAACACACACTTGGACAGCAAAAAGTATACACTGCTTGCAGTTGATAACACTTCAGCAGACAATGCGAGCAATTGTAAGACTTATAACGTCTATACCGATGGCGCAAAAATCACCAAAGGCGCTGGATGTGAATACTACTCACCAGAGTTTAGGTTCTCAGAATCGAAGGCCTTAAATGTGACCGCAACAGCCTTGCAAGCGGAAGCAACGGGGCTTTTGTTGGCTGCAAAAGCGGTTCTATCAAGGGCCACCACATATAACCATATTAGGGGAAGGCCGAAAGACTCTCTTATATTTACTACTGACAGTGCAGCCATCATCTATGCACTTCAAAAGCCAACCACCAGATCAAGATCCGAATGCCATCTGGCACTACAAAACTTAGCAGAAACACACGGAGTCTCCGTAACATGGACTAAGAGCCACAGTTCATGTGAAGGAAACAATAAGGCGGACGTACTTGCTAGGCAAGGAATAGACAAAGTACTCTGTACCGACATTGCAGATCTGTGTAGGCCAACTGCAATGGAGGTGCGTACACTGTTAATCCAACACACAGAAAAAGAGCAACAAAGCCTGTGGCTAAAAAAACAAGACTGCAGACACGCCAAACATTTCTTTCCACGGATAAACAAAAAGGTAACCAACAGCTTACTTAAGCTAACAAGAGCAGATCTACGTCTGATGGTCGGAATCATCATCGGCCACTGCGACCTGAACTACCATGAACATACGATCGGATCAACGGATAGTCCTCTATGTCGAGGATGTATGCAGACAGACGAAACTGTGGAACATGTGCTTCTACACTGTGAGGCCACGGAAAACATCAGACAGAGACTGGGAGTGCTGAAACGCGATGAAATTTATCCAAATCGGTTTTGCATCATGAGGGTATTTCTACTACACCTGACGAAATAGGAGTGGAACTGGTGAGCCAGCGACCCAGAGCTGTACTCCGTGATTTTAAGGAGCTTGGCTGGTTGGGTTAGACTGGCGGGGGCAAAAGCACAATACACCCCAAGCGCGACGTCAGTGCAGGACTTATCGCCCCCACACAGAATAAGAATAAGATAAGTGATGAAGGGAAAATAACTCGAACCAAACAAACGAGTAGGCGATCTTGGACAAAATAATTTATTTAATTTTTCTTTATTATTTTGACTTAGTAGACACTCAAACCTTTTTTTGCTACAAGTAGGTGCTACCCGCGGCGTTGCTCGCGACTTAAAATGGAATATAAACAAGTATTAAACTTTTTATTTGACCCCCTTAGGACGTCAGTTCAAAAACTCTATACCCTATAATAAATATAGGTATTCTACAAATGTCATGTCTCTACGTTCAGCGGTTTAGGCTCTGCGTTGATTCCTAATGAATATTAATCAGTCAGTCGGTAGAACCTATTTTCTGTTATATACACGTATTTTGAATAACAGCTTTATTCAGCGTTAGTAGATCAATATTAGTTAAACTAACAATAAACGAATAAAATTATTGTATATGTAGTTAGCTACGATTAACGATAGGTATTTGAACAGTGTAGTGTATTGTGTATGAAAATAATGAGCGTCCACGATTGCCCAACTCGAAGCGATTTGTATCGTTTGTGAAACTGTGTGCTCGAAGGCTGCCTCAATATAATCACACGTCATTGTTGGACATTCGTCTTGTCTTTGTTTATTATTAACGAACTCCACGACTCTACAGGCTTTAAAGTTTTGCTAAAATTAAGACTAAATTAAAAATATATATATATACTTACTCGTATAAAAACAACGTTGGTAAGCCCTCAGCATCCGCGGTGCTGTCATATCAAAGTACATGATACTATATCCTTATATATAAGAGAGTAAGTCCTGACTGACTGATATGCGCTAAGAATCAACGTAGCGCCTAAATAGCTGAACCTATTATAGGGTGCGTATTCATGATAGGGTGTAAGAATGGATTTTATTAATTCAACTCTCAAGAGGGTAAAATGGGGCTAAGATATGATTTTTTTTATATTCCCTTTTATGTCACAGGGAACGCCGCAGTTGATAGCTACTAATGCTTAGATAATGACTGTTAAACTTTTAAATAAACTTTAAAAATTAAACTAGCGAACTTTTGACCTAATTTATTTATTTTTATTTTATTATTTAATAGTCCACAAAAATAACAATATATTAAAACTATACTTAATATAACATTATTATTTACAACTAAGGAGCTTATATATTGTTTTCAAGATGCGGGCCTAACATTTACAAAATTATCTTACAATATAAATATTACCTTAATCTAGCAACGAATAATGAGACGCAAGTAATTAATTATTGTACCTATTAACAATACAAAAGTAAACTATAAACTACTGACAATAATGATAAACACTGAAACTAATTTATAAACACTCATTAAATATTACAACTTATAACAATACTGAAAACAATAAAAAAAAAAAAAATACTGGAGTATTTACTACGAGTAGGTAACTTTAATCTAAATGAAAATTAACCGAATTACTAGAATATTTTTTTTATAATGCAAACGGCATAACTTGTAAAATATCCACTTCGTCTCTTATTCCCTTGTACGTTCTACACATACGAACAATAGCTGAATGCTAACACAAGTACAAACTTAAAAGTACAAGAAAAAAAATATTACTTTTTTAATTTAAGTTTATAAGTAATAAGCTTAAATCAAAAGTTCAAAGGTTTTGTTCATACTCAGTACTATTATTTAAAGCTGAGTTACAGCATCAAATAAGTAATAATAAGTTGTTAAGTTGGCAAATCGACGGGTAAACGACGCATTACTTCTTTTCTAACAACGCTCTTTGGGACAATAGCCATTCAAATATAAATAATAAAAATTGCAATCAATTGTATAATCTCGATGCGTCTAGTAAACCAAAACCCAAACAAACTCAAACTGAAATTTTGCAAAAATCAAACACAGAAACGCTTCGCTCTCTCTGACAGTTAATAAAACCAGTTCTTACTGAATGTTATCATGAAAGAACATTAAATTAAAGTTTTAATAAGTACAACGTCGTCGACGGTCTGCCTTGCTAACTACTTTGGAGTAACTAATATTAACCATAATAGTTACTCCACTTCATAAAATATAAAATAATATATCTTTGTAAAATAAAAAATCACATTGTTTAAGAAGACTGGTTGGAATGGTCCAACTATAGTTTCGTTCACTTTCGGTGAACTACATCAGAGATGAAATAAGTCGTTCGTGTCTTCAACGATGACACGCCTCGCACTGAAACGTAGGCAGGTACGGATGAAAACCCATCAATCAAACACGCGTTAGTTTTCTAAATAAAGTAAAAAATCTTTTTACTTTACTTTACTATTTACTTTTACTTATTTAATGTCTTGTAACACCTTTCTTTATATAAATAAAGGTGTCTTCTTGTATAGGTACGTAGAAAATGTAATGCTTTCATAGCGAGGAGTTTGTTTATCTCTATCTCGCGTAGACGGTCTACGTCAGCAGGCTCTACGATAATACGAGTAATAGATTTTTTTTATCATATTTTATACCATCGGAATATTTTATTACTTACAGTAAGTAAAATGTTTAAGGATCATATGTGTATAGTATAAGTACAGTTCCTTGCGACATTTTCTAACTAAAGAAAAAACTACCGAAGAAGACTGATTGCTGAGCTGTCATACCTTATAAGGTAAAAGGTGGTCCAGGATTACCTTCCTACAAAAATGTGACGCTCAATTTTTTTTATAATTTTGACTTGTTTATGCGATACACGCTCATTATTACAGGAATAATTTATCTTCATATCAAAGAAAACGATGAAAAGGTTTATAGTTATCTGCAAATAAAGTCTCGTTAAATAGCGAGACGTCAACAATTTGCAGAACTACAAATTCATTGACATACACAAAAACAGCAAGTAATGTGAGGTAAAGTTTTTACCCACCGTGAGATCAGCCAGTGCCTAAGTGACCTGGATTGCGTGAAAACTTTAGCTAAATCTCTGTATTATAAGCTCTTTTTTGAGATTTCTTTTTACAACGCTACTCAATGTCATGTCTTGTCTTTTGTTACACTTCCATGGTCTCGTGAAAAAAGTGCGCAGATATCTTATAATACTAGTTATTGTAAATTGCAAACAAGAAAAATTATGGACATAAATAATTGTTTGTAGAAGTATAGTATTTTATTGTAGAGAATTTTATGTAGGTCATGAAATATTGTGTCCATAACGTTTATAAACATCTGATACGGTCTATACATTTGTATTGAGGTATTTATTGTATTTATATAAAAGTGTAAGTCCTAAACTCCCTGCCTGACTGATTGATATACGCTAGGAATTAACGTAGAGGCTAAATGAACCTAGACACATGAAATTTGAAGGGCGCATTCATTATAAGAGTCTCTAAGAAAGTATTGGAAATTCAACAACCTCAAATCGAGGTTTATAGTTGGAAACATCTTTGTATTCCATTTTGTCGTGGGACAGCTGCTAGTATTATACAAAGTAATTAGTTTTGTTAATTAGCGAAAAGCGAACTAAAATATCATTCAGCCAAACTCGAAGACAGCCGGCCGGCCAAGAGTCAAACCTAGTACCGCAGGCTCTTCAACCGAGTACACTAACCACTTCTCCACGGCAGTCGTCAGAGAGAGATCGTCAGAATGTACACAGTCATATAGAATGTCGTCACAGCGACGTCACAAGCATCACTGTCGCTTTCGACGGCCGACGCGGGCGGCGGGCGGCGGGCGGCGCGGCGCGGGCGGGCGGCATTCAGCATCATGTCAGGTGAAAGGCATACAAACTATGTATGTACATTATGCACTATACCAACCGACAGCGAATTCACTTTAATTAGCATTTTATACACACGATCGAGATAAAACAGATTAATCGCCTTGGAACATACAACAACCTTAATCACAGATTAAGTAAACAATTTTCCTTCATAAAAATCTGTATGAAGGAAAATTGATAACTTAATTTCGTTAGTTAGTTTTTCTATTGAGCTAAGTTACTTGGGCTGCCGCTATATCACACATAGCTCATACGTAATATTTCAATTGTTCATGTTATATTTCTTTTGCCTTATTTTGTTAAAGACGTATACTAAATAAAAAAAACATTTATTTTAACACTTCCAACGTATAGCTCCCGACTTAGTGTGTGTCTTTATTTTTTCTCAACTCTCTTTATAGGGGTATCAAATGAAAAGGCTTAGTAGAACACTGTGATAAATTGCAAATCCAAAATGCCCACCACCACACAATGGCGATTTTTTATTTATTTGTTGTATGTTTTTTTGTTGTGCGAGACGTGTCATCGTTGAAGACACGAACGGCTCATTTCATCCCTGATGAAGTTCACCGAATGTGAACGAAACTATAGCTGGACCTTTCCAACAGTCAACACGCGTTAGTTTACTAAATAAAATTTTACTTGTTAATTGAATTTTTGTTTCCATCCAGTCACTCCAGTTGGGGTGTTACTCGTTGGGAGTAAAACGACACGACATGATTAGCGTATGTACATACGATCTGAGATAATACAAAGACAAATGCAAAAATAACTAATTGTAGTTTGAACAAATTATAAGTATTGTTAAACCTATTCGTGCTACTTGACATTACTAATGGCACTAGCTACCGCAGTAGGATATTATACCCTGCGTCGCGACACCTAATATTCTTCCAGGTATTATAAGTTCATTAAGTGTACAATCGATAATATTCTAATGATTGCATCAATTACATTCTTTATAGAGGTAAACATAACAAACACGGGAGAACCATGATGAGTGTGGAAGCACACTGGCAGGTGGCCTGCTGAGCTCCGAGAGCCTAGTAGTAGTTTGCATTCTGTGGCCTAGTACCCCTTCATACTGGAAAAGTCAAGGCCAAGTTGAAAGCTATGGGCTGATACGTTACTCAAACTATACAAGTAAGGTATTATGTTACTAATATACTTTGTTTTGACTAGTAATATTGGTGCCCGATTTGAAGTAACAGGGATCAAATATTGGAAGGCTAAGTATATATCGTACACCTCTAACCAATAGCCCTGTAGATCATCCCAGAGGTCAACTGTGTTGGAGGAAATCGTGCGGAGAAGTGCGTACCTCTTGTTTAATCTTGGCCACATTTAGCTTGTTAAAATTGTATACACTGAGATAATGTTCAGCTTTTGCTTAATAGAATAGAATTAATTTTTATTTGTCACAGAAAACAACAGTGTACACAACTTAATAAATATATATATTTAATCTTAATAACGGCCTTCTGTCACTAACCTTAACCAAATTAATAATGCTACACACCCTCATGAATAAATGTCACTATGGGACCAACTTTGAATTCGAGAAAAAAAACAACTGTTTCATACAAAAAGTTGATCGGTCGTCGACATAATGTATGGAATAGCCGTTTTTTTTTTCTCGAACTCAGAATTGATCTCATAGTGAAAGTTGTTCCTTAGGATGAGTATAGTGCAGCCCTTGCGGCTTAGTAAACCCCTAACCCTGTATAATAGTTTCCCTTGAAAATATTAATTATTGGTAACTGACTTAAAAAAAGAAGAGGTCCTTGATTCGTCGGAATCTCTTTTTTTGCATGATCCCCGATTACTCAGACACTCCCACACCGACTTGAATATTATATTGTTTAATTAATTTGTCGTATTATTTCTAGTTTGTCCCACGTAAATTGTATCACAATCAGTCCAGATGTTTTTGAGCTCTCAATGTGTATTAAATTGTCTGTGACTTCATTTATGACGCTCTGTTTTGTAACGTAACTTTAGCCTGTCAAAACGCAAAACTTACAGTTTTTTCTTTTCTTTTTGAACTGAAGTCGGTTAACACTTTTAGAAGTATTACTTGTATAAGTACTTTTGTAACTGAAGTCGGTTAATACTTTTAGAAGTATTACTTGTATAGGTACTTTTGTAACTGAAGTCGGTTAACACTTTTAGAAGTATTACTTGTATAGGTACTTTTTGAACTAAGAGCGCAGAAATAAAAAACCTTATGAGTTAGTCTTCGCTGGTGAAGAAAAACCTTTTAAGGAGGGTATTAATCCGAAAAGATGTCGTTATATACTCACCATAACGAATAACTTTCACAACGGGATCAACCACGAATTCGAAAAAACAAATCAGCTGTTTATACATTTTGGTGAAAGTTGGTAATCATTTTTATGATACAGATGATCGAGATAATATTTTTTCTCGAATTTCTGGATGAACTCATAAAATAAAGCTATTCACGATAATCAGTTCAGTGACCTTTTTTCAGCTACACTTTATCCGATAACATTATTTAACCGATACTTTACTCCACTGTCGGAGTAACTGCCATTGTAGAATATGCTTAATTTAATTTTTATTGAAAACTTAGTTACCGTAAGGTTTTCTTTTTTACTTATTTGTTTTTTGATGTTGTATCTTAAATATACAATAAAGAAAAAAGACAATAAAGAACCTCTGATAATTTAGCGTTCTAGCTTAACCCATAACGAAGCAACAAGGACTCGAATATGTCTCGAATCGCTTTGAGAAAAGTATTAGGATAGTACGGCCTTAGTTTTGCTCGACTTGGTGGGAACACTGTCGTGTCACTAGATTATTGTTTTGTATAATGCAATTTGTCTGTGATCTCAGGCCGAAATTCCCGTGTGTGGCTAGTCGTGGAGGCGTGTTGTGTCGATGGCGACGCACGCGCATGTTCGCAATGTTATCGCATCGGGAAAGTGTCGGGCGCGTGCGGTGAAAGAGTCACTGACCGCCGCCAGGGAGCAACGAACGTCTTTGCGCATTGTACCCAGCTCCCCTCCACCCCCACACCCTCCCCCGCCAGCGCACACGCACCTCTACCGAGCTGAGCGCTCCAGAACTGACACCGGGAAAAGCGATGTACCAGTTGATAGTAACTAATGGTAGTAGTTAAAAGTTATAAGTTTATTAATACAATTCAGAGTAAATATGTGTGGCGATACACTCATCCAGCCGCGTGACTCTGGCGACGCCTCAAAGCGTACTCTGAATATAATCAGTACATCTCAAAACCATAAAAAGTATATCATACTCAAAATTATATTACGAAGAAAATCACTACATCTCAGATTAATCAAAAATTGAAGTTCAACGTAAAAGTTTTTCACAGTCGTCGAGTCGTCGAGTCGAGTTTTTGTCGAGTCTCGGCAAAATAGGCTGTGCGAAAAATCATTTCATCATAGAATAGAATAGAATTAAATTTTATTTGCACAGAAAACAACAGTGTACACAACTTAAAAATAACAATATTTTAATTTAATGACTGCTTTCTGTCACAAACCGGTTCCAATTCAACATAATGCTGGCTGACAACAAGCAGCGCTGATCTCGTTGTTACTTAGTCCACACATATTCCATTGCATTAATTTTTCTGATCCTTTCTACTATCGATATATATTATCTTTTCCAAATGAATACCACTCACACATGAATCTCAAAACTAGTTAAATGGTATATTTGGAGTGAGAAATTGAATATAATTTTAAATGTAATTTTAAGAGAATACGATTTAATGAAAATTAGTCTTATCAAACAAATTGAACTGTAGGATGATTGCGTGTCTATCTGTATATGTAGACAATCAGACATATGTTATTTTTTACATTAAAAAGTCTACCTACAGACCCAAAAATAAAGTTTTACAATAATTTGGTAAATAGTTACTATGTAATAAAAGTTTTAATTTGGATTTTAGTCAGAAACTCCTTTGTTAAATAAATCTTAATTAACGCTTGATAAATAAATCTGCGGATATAACGGAAATCCCCCCGCAAGTTGCCAATGGGTACAGCCTACAGACCCTTACGCGAGACCCAAGTCCAGCAGCGAAGTGTTGATAAAAATCTCAAAAATCCGTTAATGTAGTGCGTTAGAAATGTGCAGCTCTGTATTGTGTCTAACACCGCATGCCTGCATTAGACGCACACTAGCGCACATGCACTCACGCACACACACGCAGCTCAATACACACGGCGCAGGCGCACTGTGACTCTACACTCTAGCTCTAGCTCTAGCTCTAGCTCGATGAGGGCTTTCTTTTAACATTACTTATATATTTTAGGAGAAATAACATAAGTCACGTAGTCCAGTGCTTGTCTAAGAAACTACATGCGAGTCTATGTCAATGTCAAAAGTAATTAGGTACATTAAAACACGAATACTACAATTTTTGGTATTTGGATGTTTCTAATATTCCTAAATAACATATACATTTAATTACAACGCGTATATATTGATACTTGATAAACCACGCTATTACTATTAAGTTGGTCAATAAATCAGTTAAATTACGAGTAATTTTAGCAAAATTGGCGGCTGAAGTTTTATTTCATGTTTAATTTTAATTAATTACGAGTTCAAAAGAAAATATGATTTGCTTTCCATTTATATATCTTTAATTTTTTTGGACTGTACCTACCGTTATCTCATGCTAACCTAGCATTCAATGCAGCGTGATTAAGAGCTTATTAGTGCTTGCGCAATAAAAAAACGCATGCGTCTATATCATAATATATAAAAAAAACAAAGACTCCGGGATAACCCGACGTAACTTTTTCCGTAAAATTTTCTCTTTTTTCTAGTTATATGAATATTCCTGCACGAATTTCCCCGGCGGCGCGGCGAGGAGAGTGCGGCTCGTAGCAATAGTTGTGCGAGTGAAAGTGAGCGTGTGGTGGTGTGTATGTGTGTATACGTATACACACACACACACGCACGCGCGCCGGCTGAGCTTTCAGTATGCACAGCCTGTTGCTAGGGAATCAACAGTTTTCTTAAAGAAGAAAATTTCAATTTATTTTCGTAATGAAATTATGGATGGAGTACGAGTAGATGAATTATGTTTTATGTATAAGGTATATTTGAATAGGTTGGAACATTTGTATGATCTGTAGATCATAAATGGTCTATATAATCTTTCTGCTATATTTTTTATTGTTGTTGTAGTTAGTCATTTGTTTATGTTAATGAAGACATTTGCCACTTATAATATTTACATTGTTTTTAGGTTGAAGATTTTATATATATGTGTAATTGTAACCGATAACCGATGTGGAAGAAAAGTTGTTGAGTGGCGACGACAAACAGCTCCGTAACACGCAGCGTTGGTAGGTCTCCCACTAGGTGAACCGACGGACGATATTCAAAGTCACGAACAACAGGCGGATACAATTGGCAGTTTGTACTTCGGAATGGTGTTCTAAGGGGAGGCCTATGTTCAGCAGTGGACGTCTTCTGACTGATGATGATGATGATGATGATGTAATCTGTAATCTATTTTCGATGCTTGCAAATTATGAATACAACATTTTTTTTTATAGTACTGATTTGGGCAATTTCGAAAAGATTAGATTCAGCGCTAATCATTGAACTGAATAATATACGAGTACACTACTTAGTAGGACAAACACTTATACGAACATTTGACTTCTCGAGTGAAGTTTTTTTCAGTATATTCAAATTTTAATAATTTCACCCAGGTGAACAAATTTGACTGACATCGTCGCCACAAGTCACCTGAGTGATTTTGAAGACACTTTATTTTCAACTTTGTTTATCCTGGTGATATCACCCCATAGAACGAAGAGGAATATAAAATTTTTGGCAGTGTTGATTCCTTTTTTTTGCAGATAATTATTTATTTTCTAAAACGGTAGGAGGTACTCAATGCGACTGCATTTTTTCAATGTTTGTTGCCTGATTATTCGAAGTCAGGTGGCCCGAAAAAAATTGTTTTTTATTGTATAGAGTATATTATGTAGTCTCCATCTTATTTTATCTTAATCGGTCGACAGGTTAGATTTATAAATCGATATAACTGATAAAGTGCTATCGGCGCCTAACGTAACGGTACTTATTTTTAAGAGTTTTTATTCAGAAGTACTACTCTATAGTCCGTTGAAATGTTACATGAGATAGCATTTTTTTATAAAACTTTTCTTTTTGCACCCTTTTGTTTCCAAGATGGCGGCCGGAAGACAAGGGCGGAATCCCCACAAACTTGGGGTTAAGCTTGACCCACCCCACATGTCCCAAAAATAAAAATGCTATATTACGTCCTTAAATTGTAACATTTCAATGGACTACTAGTAGTGGCCGGTCAAATATTATGAAATAGTGAACACTACACGCTGTATACCGCGGAATAGTTCGACGCGCGGCGCTCGCGGTGAACACTACACGCTGTATACCGCGGAAGAGTTCGACGCGCGGCGCTCGCGGTGGCCGCCCGCCGCGCCTTTCTCAGGGAAAACTAATACAGGGCTGCCCTCTACCCTCTAACAGGGTACATTGATTTATATTAAAAACAAAAACTAATCGATAAAGGACTTGTACGAAAGCTACGCATGAAAATATGAAAAACTCTCACGACTAAGACGAATCTATCGACACCACTCACATAAAAATACGACAAGCCGTTTAGGTTCTAAAAATATAGATACATACATATATACACTCGAAAAACATAACCCTCCTTCTTACGCAGTCGGGTAAAAAAGGTTGCGTTTTACGAACTGCGACCTGTCAACTAGCCTCGTAAATGTAAATGTGTTTGTGCTTGAACCAACCCTAAAGCTAGGCTAGGTGCCTGGATAGTGCATTCACGTGTACAAGCGCTAGTCTAGCTTATCTCGCTCCTGTGTAATATCTATTATAGTTCCTTTACGCACTTCCAAATCAACAGAAATCATAAAAGCGAAATACGAATACCAACTTTAATTCCACGGGCAAAGTGTAGTTATTTCGATTCTTGACGATTTGGTAAAAACTATATATAGGGAATGACTAGAAAGTATATTTTATACAATACTTTTACTCTTTCAAACAATTTATAACATTAGGTTAATATCAAGGTTCTAATGGTTGTCGTTATTAATATCGCCCTTAAATATTTAGTTTATAAGTTGATAAAGCGGCAACAGAAATACATCGACAGTCTACCTATCACGGTTCAGAGATTCAGCCTGGTGACCGACAGACGGAAGGACAGTAAAGCTTAGAAATGGGAGCCCGATTTTGCGCTTTGGGTACGGAACCCTAAATAGGATGCGACCAAAGTTACCTCCTCCTTATTTGAATTTAGTTAAAAAAAGAAGAACAATTTGTTGAAACCTTATGTCTCGATAATATTTATCAAATGCGTATGTAAAAACCGACAGTAAAAATGTCATCATAAGACTGCTCATGAAAGTAGTAAGTTTTTCATCTAGCAACAGAATCACGAGAACAGAACAATGAAACATGCTAATATGCTCATAAAGTCGCGCACTATATCTACGCAATCTCATTAATCTCGAATTACAAATCTCTACATAAGTATCTAATTAAAGTCTTAATCTGCGACACACGTAGTATGTGTGCACATGTGTGCGTGTCCATCGATGCATTTCCCCCCCCCGTCCCCCCGCGGCCGCCCCCACCCCCGGAGAGTGAATGCACTCTCGTCACAGAATAATCAACAGTTGAACTCTCGCTGAATGTTACATAAGCGCGAGCGCAGCACGCACACAAGCGCGGCTAGCGTAGCGCGCTTGTGTGCGTGCTTCAAAACTGCAAGTAGATTAGTATCGAAATAATAGGGTGGTGTAATGAAACTCTTTATGATTTTTCCGTAAGATAACAACGCTTTACGCGATCTGGTGGTCTCATGAATGGAAAGAAGGCAGATTAAGCGCGCGATTACAATCGAGCATAAACGTGCTTGAGCTTTTTTACATATCTAAAGCGATATAATCCGATTGTCCCAGAAAGTTTTATGAAACAAAAAAATATACGCAGGTGACAATTATTTCTTTTTTTTTGTATAAATAATATAAAGAACTTTCTTTCTGGGTTTTTAAAGAGTTTCAAGCATTTGAACCAGTTTTTGAAATTAAATGCAAACCAATTTTGAAATTATTTTAATATTTTAAGTGAATTTTGTTTTACAACTTTCTAAGGGACTGAATAATGTCACGCACGCCTCTTAGTAGACTGTTTTAAAAATAAATAATATACATTTTTAGTTTTTGGGCGGTCTCTTACCAAATTACAAAAGTGCTTTACTATTTTACTCGTTCTCTGGGTCTTCATTGTAATAACTTCTTTGATTTTGATCTCTCTATATAATGTCGTGTTACTATGCAGATTTAGGAAATGTTAACTAACTTTTAACCTTACTATTGTTTACTACAAATATGTTATGCCAATAATAAACGACTATAATGAATTCGCGATGTGAATTTCCAATTTTATTTGTTTCTGCATTACGATCGGCAGGCATTCCCTAACTTTCGACGCAGATCGCATCAGAGACTGATGTCGGCTGATGAATTAACATGCGATGTATATAATCATGTACGGTACGAGACTATTATACTGTCAGTTTGACGTGAAACTTGGCGCTGGGCACGCTGCTCCGGCTGTTATCTACGATCTTTACGCCTCATATAGATTATAAAGTGAATAAATTGGAATGACTTGGAACAAATCTCTTACGCACAGCTTCAATATCCTAATTAATAAAATATATGAATTTTTCTTAGTACTTACATGTAGGTTTGAAATTTTATCGCTCTGTTTCGAGAACTGCCATCACTTTCTATACGTTTCAAAATATTCTCCAGGGGAAATGATTAGTAACTACTTAATATTTATGGAGTTCAATTTCGAAACTATAACATTGTTTGACACTTCCAGAGAGAGAAATAGAAGGAGCGTTGGACTCTGTAAAAGAAAGTTCTATGAGGAAAGAGAGTACTGAATTGAATCTATTTATAAATTTTTTGGGCAGATAGCTTTATTATATTACCACGTTTAAAAATAAATTAATAAACTATTAGATATACGAACATACGCGACGATGCGAGAACTAGCTTTTTTCATTTACTACTTTTGAAAACTAGTTCATGTGTAAATATTAGAAAATATAAAATTAGATTAGAAATAAAATTAAGACATTACATTTTGCCAGATTGTGACTTTTAATTAACCCAAAGAAATCCCCTCAGTTAGGAGTAGAAACACTTTATCATGACTTTAAATCCTTTGTACGCCTTTTTCTAAATTAAAGCTTCGTTCTTAATATATTAGGTAACAGTGAGAGTGTTTCTACCAGATACTGTTTAAATAAGTTATAGTGCTATAGATATTTCTCTTCTTTTTAATGTTCAATCAGAACCTCTACATCAATTATTATTTCACTAAGATCAGTTCGCAGTTTTAGAGGAATATTATTCTTACATCCTGACAAAAGAAAACCAAATTGAAGAGAAACTGGAGTTAAGGCGATATACTCGTACTCTCTCGATTTACAAGACTATTAGTAAATAAAATAAGTTACATGAAAATTAGCTTGAGGTGGCCAAACCCCAAGAAAACTGATTCTGTCCACACATAATACGACCGAACTCAAATATAAACCGTATACAATTTAATAATGTGTGAGGACAAAATCTTTTGATTGTAACATAAAACAGGAAAAGCGCCGAACGTTGCTACTTGAATTGAATTGTAGATAATCAATCAAAGGGAACGTACTTAAGGTAATTCACTTTCACGTTCTCAGAAATTGTCTCAAAGACCTACAAATTGTACTTGCACAGTGCAACAGCAATTGCATCAATTGCGTAACGTCAGTGCAGGACAGACCGCGGCTAGGATGGAGGAAGGGGGGAGGGAGTGAAAGTCTAGCTCGCAGTACGTACCTAGGACTCAGCCTAGCCAACCATTATATGCAAATGCAAGTCAATACTTGGACACTGGACGAGATGAAAGGCTTCGAAGAGAATGTAGATTTGTTGTAGTTCGATCTACGAATGATAGCTATTTGTAACGTAACAAGCAAGGATTTTTGTCATTACATCAATTGAATATATGGCACCACAGATTTGTTTATTAGAAAGCGTCAAATTTATGAATTTTCAAGTTATGAATTTTAATTCTAGTTATAAAGTCAAACATCAAGTAATAATTCGCTGTGGTTAATTCATGTGCCCTAGTAAAGCGGTAAACACTAGGGTTTCTATGAAGGGTTTCCGCGAACAGAAAACCACGCTATTCCCACTTTATATCGCTTGCCCTAACTTGTGCACATAAACAAAACCTAATACTTGTATTGATGAATCACTAGTTTTGCAATAAATATACAGTCGAAAAGGCCATTTTTTCTGTGATCACGAGAAAAAAACCCTTAATCGTAGTTTCAACTCTTCTTCCACATTGAAGTCAATGTCATCTGTCGATACAGTGAGTACTTTACTTTTTATTTATCTCTCTCTAACATACACTTGAGCGTTCCCGTATTCACCGAAAATTGCCTCTTCGGCTGTACATATAATATCTCTCTTTAATTTATCTGAGATCTGTTGTAGGGACATGTTTATTTACATTAATTTAAGAAATGTTTTCTACATACCTATTCAATTGACACTCGTTTTAGTCTTCTGCAGAAGTGTTCGCAGGGCGATTATTACTATTGAAGTCATTGCCACTATCGTAAGCTCCGACCAATAGAAAATAACGTTTCCCACGAGGAGGACTTCTCCTGATATTATTATTTCAAAAAAAAATGGGTCTCTATTAATCGCGAGTGAATAATGATTCGCGAGTGATTATAGTTTGGGAGGCTTCAAGGAAACATAATTCGGGGTCGCCAGTTCTAGAAGTTACTCGTAGTATGCTAAGCACTAGGCCATGGCAGTCGTCATAATCGATCCCACATTAAAAGGAAACAGTATCAGTAAGCGAACGACGTCAACAACTGCAGGTCGCGGTGTCTTGTGTCGGTTGCGACAGTGGCGGCGCCGCGCGGCCGCACGCGCATTTCTCCTTCTCACGCACTCACGTAACCAATCGGAGAAGGTTCTATCTACCTATATTGGTTACATTATTAGGAATATTCTCGTCCTTCAGATGCTAAACGATGTGTAGGGATCTCGTGAATGCGCAGTTAGAACAAATAATCACTCGGACACATAATATGGATCATTTGTCTTTTTCTTTGGGAGAGTCTTGGTAAAATCGTTCTTAAAGCTAAGCCCTACAGCTTTAGTCTAAGATTCTACTACCAATGTTAGGGCTATAAGTAGTGACTCCGTCTAGTATGCTTAAGCAGTTCGATAGTTACCTACTCTCCGGCTCGAGCCTAGTGAGGCACTATTGTGTTTGTGGCACCTCAAAATTCTCGGTCCAGAAACAAAAAAGAATCAGAACAAATAATAGAATATGAAAAGAAGAAATAATACTTAGTACCTTCTCTAGGTCCAGCGCACTCAGCGCCCACCAACCGACCGGTGCGATAGCCTTCACTTTAAAATGATAAACCGCGACTTTACGTTTAGTTATACATTACAATAAATAAAAAATTGCATTGTCTTTATTAAAGTATTAATTTTTTGTTTTTTTTTTATATTAGGACTTTTATATAATAGGACTTTTTCACGATTTGACTTATATAATGTTCCTACAGGGTCATATCGGTTGTGTTTGGTTAGGGATGGGGATTGGGGGTGACTATACATCATTACGAACAACTTTCATTATGGGACCAACTCGAAAAAAAACCACACTATCCACAGAAAAAAAACATTATCGAAAGATTTTTTTTTCCCGAATTCAGAATTGGTCATGCTTAAAGTTGTTTATCAGGATGTGTAAAGCGACCCCTTTCGACTGAATACACCCCTAGTCGATAACCTTGTATATCTTTCTATAAGTATAATAAATAGTTTATGTATTTTAGGAAATGAAACAACTGGTAAGCCAAAAACTTATCAAACAATAAAATGAAAACTCATAATATATTTTTAATTACATTTTCATATTAGCATCACATAACTGAATTCTTCATCCATACAAAATATAATTAAATAAATTCATACTAATAAGGTAAGGGCCATTCTAAGAAGATTGAGGCAGAGAGCATTATTATGTAATATATATACCTAGCTTACGAGTAGTGCAATTGAGATACAATTGGAGAAAGGATCGGTAATCCATTGTTTTGCTTAAGGAGGTTATCGAATGCGAAATTTAAGTAATTGATTAAATATAGATAGGCAATAGATACAAACATCATAGAAAAAAAAATATCACGATCAGCTCAGAACGTTCTCGCAAAGCCATTTCAATTATTTAAAACAATAAACGACTGTATAAGACTGATTGAATAAAAATTATAAAACAATTAAGCAGTGGTTGTAATAAAAAATCTCATTGCCGTATTAAGGCATACGTAATCAATATAATATTAAAAAACAAAACACCCCAGAAGTCGTTAAAGGTGCTTTACAATTGGTGACCTCAGGCGAGGCCGCGCTAACTCCTAGTGCACGCTCGGCTCGGCTCGGCGCCCGCGCAGATCGTGAAACAACAGAATCATAACATGAGTACGAGTATATCCGAACATCTTACATCAATGATGTCTAGTAGGTGTATTCGAACACCCTGCACACAGCGCCCCTTGCGTCTATTTGTCTAACTAATATTATAACCTGATTCTTCAATTCTCCTTTGTGTGTGTCGGATATATAAGTGAGTAAAACCAAATATGTGCTAAAATTTTGAAAAACTATACCAGATTCCCTATCATCATCATACCTTTACTAACCCACTGCTGAATATAGGTCTCCTCTTACGCGCGCTTTCCGGTCCTGTGCTAATGTCGTCCATCTAGGTCCTACCGCCCTTGTCACATCTTTCGCCCAGTTAGTAGATTCCCTATAAAACTTACCAATTACTATCTATCTATCTATAGACACCTATCAATCTACAAGTCCGTGAGGCAATATTTTAGAAGAGTACATACTGAGGAACAAAGGATTGTTTACAAGATTCAATCATTATAAATGCGGGTATGAAACTTTGTCTACGCAATTGTTTAAGTTAACGTGAAGAATAATTACAGTTAATGCTTTTATTATCATGTGTATTAAGAGATCTTCAATGTTTTGTAGTTTTATTAATATGAAACTATTAATATTTATTATGCTTGAAATAAATATGGCAGTTAACTCGGGAAGTAGTCTGTCTGCCGTAGTCTGTGTCGGCGGGGTGGCCTCAGTCAAAACGGCAACCTTAGTGGCGTGACCTTTGTGAAGGCTCGCGGTGCGATAAACTTTCGTAACTTTGTCGAGTGCACTACACTTCGGTACAGCAAACGTTCCGCAAACATCGTCTACCTATGTACGGTACATAGACTATGGTAGACGGATGATGGACGGACGGTAGGTACTCGTAGGTAGGCTTAGGAACGCCAGAGACTAACGATGCGATATAAAAAATATGATCTTGATAAGCACCAAAATAGAGTTTCTATAATACAGTGGAACGTTTTTCAGCATCGATAAATCAAAGCAATAAATTCTTGATTATGCGAGAAGACATAAATATACGAGTAAACTTTGTTTTAATTCAAGATCGTGATCCTAAATCTATATTTAGTAAATTTTAGCCCTATAATAATTTGTAAAGTTACGGTACTCATCATAAACGGCACACTAAAGACTAGCGGTACATGATTTTAAAACGTTAAAACATAACTCTAAGAAATATTTAATTAAATTAATTATTAAATTATTATAATTATAGCAACTAAGAAATTATTATTCTAGTCATTGTTTCAATTTCACAAAATACTTCATTTCCGTATTCGTAAAAAGCTTTAAATTTATTTACGCATACGATTTATTGCAATATCTTTCAAAAACTGACAAATCAGTATATGGAACGTAACACGAACTTAACTTTCCACCAAACTTTGCTCACCTTGGCGAGTAATTCACAAACTCATAAGATAACAATTTAATAATAGAAAAAATACCTGGTTGAGTTTCCGTTTCTGAATAGCCAACAATACAGGCAGTATGTTATATTAATTAAAATTATTAGTATCTACAATACAGAGAAGGTGACGTAGCGAGGCGGGAAAAGATCTCACCTTGAATGACGCGCTTCCCGCGGCCTCGCTCGCGGCCGCCACCGCTCGGCGCAGCTCGGCCCAGCTCGGCGACGCTCGGGCTTCAATCGGCACTGTTCGGCATAGCTCGGGTGTCCTCGCTCGCGCTCCACAGCTCCAAACATTTGTGTTAAATTGATTTGGTATTCGATTAATTTGTAACTTTATCGAAAATAAAATTAAATGTCAAGCACTACAATTTCTCATTATCTACTCGTATTAGCAGGATGCAAACAATCTAAAACAAACAACTCATTCGAACATGTGACAACTTCCTACCTACGTTTATTTTAATTTCTAAAATACTTACTTACCTACATAAAATATTATAGGATTTATTTTCATTCGTTACCATCTTTTATACATTAGATAGTAATTTCTCTTTTAATGTTTTCATTTATATTTATTTGCCATTTTGATAGGGAGAGAAATGATGATGAAGATGAAGGAGAGAAAATAAAAAATGGTAGAGCTGTTTGGGCTGCCAAACGAGCGGAGCTTATAACACAAACCTAGTACTTGGAAAATTTGAAAAATTATTGAGTGTGTTGCGATTGCTGGTGAAGATATTTAAGTACCTAGTATGTTATGCCGGTCCTGGCATCGAGGATCAGAGTCGTTTGTTTATGATGTGAGGTGTTCGCTGACTGCCTGACGTTGGACGACCGGAATGGTCGGTTCTGTGGGGCTGGTGGTTCCATCCCCGCTGTTTACCGATGTGGATGAGAAGTTTTCCATTGTTTAACCCCACTTCCACTTTATAAAGTTTACTTCCCCGTTTTCCTGCCTATTGATAAAAGCCCAAACGACTATATTGTTTTATACTTACTATATGTTTTGTTCAGAAATAAAAAGCAACAAGAAAAAACAAAAAAATTTGCATTTAGCGTTACAGGAGCACCATTACACTATTACATAGGAGTGGTCTGCCCAGGGTTTAGTTTCCGTAGACACACATAAAATTAATCTTTAAAATAAACCTAAACTCCAGTATCATTTTATTAGATTGTGTTGTGTATTAAATAGTTATAAGTATATGTGAAACTGAAATGTAGTGAATTGCATTATTTATTAAAGCAAACACAACATTTTCATTTTCGCCATATTAAGAGTAGGAGGAGTATAACAACGTATGAAATACAGAACGTCTCCAACGCGGCGAGAAAAAGTGTCAAATTCGTACAGAAAATTGTGAAAGTGAAGTTTATGGAATCCAAAGCTCTAAATCGACCAAACTAACTGATCCGACCGCTAACCGCTTGACCCAATTTCTTAAATCCACAACCATTTCAGGGTTTGACAATGATAACACTAGTTTGGAGCAATAAAAATATACGGTCGCGTGGAGCCGCGAGGGGGCGCGCCGCCGCCGGTTCAGTGACTCGCGAGCCGCGGCCGAGATCGCACGCATTCGCGCGACTCGTCTGCATTACCGCGCTACTCTGCGCGTCTACCACGCGCCGACACCACTGCCCGCCGAGCCCGAACATTGGAATCTGTGCTCTCGAGCTATGTTCTCTATTTGAAAATTCTGACAGTGACAGGAGTGTTGTTGTTTATTGACAGTGCAATTTTTGGATTGAAGTGGATATCGTGACTTTGGACGGATTTTTTGTAATTTTATTGTGCATGTGGACGGATCAGTGAACATTTGGATTGCGTTTTGGACTTGGTGAGTATTTTCTACAAAGTAAACAATGACGTTTGAAACAATATTATTGTTTTTATTTACAAGACATCAAAACTTTAAATTTAAATAAAGTTTAAAGTCAGTAATGTTTAAATGTTTTTGTTTACGTTTGTTAATTTATGTTTTGCAATGCTGACACGTGCCTGCATTCAGCTGTGTCATAACTTTCTGGCATTCACATACCTGTTCTTATGTCTAGATTAAATATATATTAGACAATAAAAATATATATTTTCATTTAAAATTATTATTATTATAAAATTATACACAAATTAAAGTATACTGGCAGAGGCGCAAATTTAGGTGCAAATTTAGTTTGTTATGTTACAATTTTATTGTAACTCTACCGTACAGAAATCAACAAAATGTTCATGTTTATTCCAGAACAACATGTTTATTAATGTTGTTATGTTACTTGATAAAAACAGATAAATTAAACGAAGTACATAAACATCCGTCTCACCTTGAATTAGGCGCAGGTTAGGTTTCAGAGATAGGTAACTACAGATGGGTACCTACCTAAGTTTATTTATTGGAAAGGACGAATTTTAATTGAAAAACAACAATGTTTTTGAATAAATATCCTTTCCCGCTTTTAATTTTCGACTTGCAATTTATGATCTATCATAAAATGTACTTAATTAAAGCCTAGTATTGCATCTAGCGCTTTTAGATCTCTTCAAGGATCCATATAGGTACCACTTTTTTAGGTTTACTTTACCATTACTATGGGTAATTTTATTTATCCGAGGTTCAATGACACAAGGAAACGTATGAATTTGTAACTTGAAACCTTATAAAAATATTTATCATTATATATTCCATATTAAATTGATCAGTATAAGTTTTAAGTTAATAAAAAAAACTAAAAAAAAATAATAAAACTTGTTGGTGGTCAGTAACTTTAAGGTCGCCTCATCGCTAACTAGTCCGACCTTGCCCTTCAGGGGCGTTCATAGCAAGGTTTTACAAACAGACAATGTAATTTTATTGTCGATGTCGTTACGTCAACATTGCACAAGTACTAATATTATTTCAACTATGACTGCTTCTCTTGACACAATCTAAAATTAAAGTCAATTCTATCATCATCATCAGCCAGAATACGTCCACTGCTGAACATAGGCCTCCCCCTTAGAACGACAAACTGCCAATTGCCATCCACTCAACTCAAGTCAATTCTATATTTACTGATAATCATCTCATTGTCATTTGATTACCAGGTGTAGGTAATGGATTATAATAAACTGTCACTAAGTATTGAAATATTATACTAGCTGCGCCCTGCGGTGTTATCCGCGTGAATACAGGATAAATGTGTAAATCATGGTCTAAGTTATCTCCTTACCGAATTTCATCCAAATCGATTCAGCACTTTTTGCGTAAAAGAGTAAAACATACACCCACACATTCTTCAAAACTTTCGCGTTTATAATATGAGAACTATCACTATGATATTAGTAGGAAGGAGGAATTTATTAAAAAGGCAATTTCACAAACGTTACTCGCAGTTTGTTTATTGGATAATCATTGAGATGGAATTTAATAATGTACAACTTCAGAAAACCGATATAAAATTAGTTCGTATAAACGATTCTTACTTTAAATCGCGTATAAATTAAAAAAAAATTATAATCCATGACGAAACCAATTTTTAATCTGCCTGATGCCACCTACAAAAAAAATGACTACATTGACATTTAAAAAAACTTGTCTACAACAATTAACAACTTGAGAAATGGCACAATACACAGAATGTGTGATGGCCAAGTAACAACAACAAAAAATCAAAAGATTAACAAACGCAAATGACACAAATGAGAATGTACTTAAAAACTGAATAATAAAAAAAACTGATCACAAAAGACACGCAAATAACTAGCCTTGATAACACCAAGTAAAAGTAGGAAGTGACCTTTAAATGTACCGACTCACTCATAAAGTTTTTATACATACCTACCTACCTGGTACGTTCCAAAATCATTTATACGTATGAGATTGCATTTTGTACTTAACTAACAAATAATTAATGTGTTTAAAGTAAATTGAAAAAAAATGTTATTCGAAAACAAGCGACGGAACAAATAAAAAACCGTTTGTTTAAATTTTGAGACATAAAGAAGTGTATACATGAAATATGTATCTTACTTTAAATGTCAATATAATGAAAATTGCTTCAACACCTCGTACTAGTTACTTAGATTTAGTAACAAAGTACTTGTTACTGATTACTGATACTATAAATAATATGGACATTACATACAACTATATTTAAAAACGAAGTGTAGAGAGAGATTGAGTAATCACACTAATACAATAAAAGCGAATGTTTCTTTATGAGTATGTATGTTTGTTACTTACGCTCAAACGCTTGAACTGATTAGGATGAAAGCTTACGTCCTAGATTAACAAGGCTTTTAATACGGGAAATATGCAGTGTTCCTGTATGGAAATCAAATTAACGCGGGTGATTTGTATATTTACTAAGCAAGTTGTCCAGCGTGGTGGACTATGGCCTACACCCCCGGCTAATGGCTCGGGCCCAGCAGTGGGACCTGTTGGACGCTAAAGGCTGGTACTTATGCACGTATTTACTAAGCACCTACTATTTGTTCAATGCATAAAGTATATTTCCAAAAAAAATCACAAAGCACGAGTATTTATTTTGGCGTGACCTTATCAAATTACCTTGCACTGTTTGAGGTCAGTACCCAAGTATTATTTAGTTTCCAGATTAGATAAAAGAAAGGCTGAAATTGCAAAAACATGTTGACACTTTATTTTTACGATGACAACTTGAGCATTTGGACTATTGGTATCACACATTTGCGCAATTATATTATACATTCCTTACTATTTATATGTTACATCAAAATATAGGTTACGAATACATTAATAATTATTTTTAGGAAAGCTAAACAAATAAAATGAATTACCCAGAGAAGATCGATAGGGACTGAAAAGAACTGAATAGGAATAAGATAGGATGAAGTGAAGAGAATTGGCGGAGACCTCAGAAGAGAGACAACACAGATTAACTAAAAAAAACTAAGCATGCGATGGAACCAAATGAATACTCGCCGATGAATAAATTTATTATCATGTAATTTTGATTTCTTAACATTTCCTAGTTCGCTATTTTCGCAGGGAACTGTACTCGTATCTCTGAATATTCGCATATCTCGCTGTCGTAGAGAGTTTTTCCAGTGTTTTATTTGAAGTTCTAGTCTGTTGTATCGTTAGATACATGTGTTTATGTAACTGTCGGAGGGTGTAAACAGCGCTCTGGCTAGTATCAGCGACCTTGTCGATAAACTATGCTTCCGCGTCGGCCCTTCGTCGTCACCAGTACCTTTACACATGTACTCGCTCTCTGTGCTCTGTAGGTACGAGTGTAATCTATACTCGGACTTTACTACAGGAAAAATAGGGAATAGCCCATAACCTCTCGCGCTCACAAATACTATAATAAACGTAGTAGTCAGCCCGAGGAAGTTAATATTCCCGATTCTAAAGGCGACGTTTCATCGACGCGCTAAACATTTTTGTCCTCTCTTCCTCCCTTGTAAGTTAACAAGGTTATATTTAGTTCTTTTTTGATCGCTTGAGTAAGTTACTATTAACTTATTTCAGAGTTGATTTGTTTACAGCAAGTGCCCTTGTTAACAAAAATGAAATAACTACCACTTAAGTTAATTAAACTTATTATCCATTGTAAGACGTCTATAACAGGCATCTTAATACATTGTATTGACTATATTATAATTAAATATTGTATATTTTTATCATGTCATCTGTTCAATAAATATAAAATAAAAGTCAACAAGTGAAAGTAACTTCTCTATCATAGATGACTAACATGTTATTCGATCATTTACTCGGATAATCGTCATCGAAACTCATTCGGAGATGCAACGACGTGGTTGTTAAATCATTATGAATCGTATTACTTCACAGTTCGGTGCATTATTGTGGGACATCATATTGTCGAAATTTATTGCAATGACACGCAATCATTGACACTTAAAAAATGTTAACGTATTTCACTTTTTCTTTCAGTACATCTATTTACGAGTAGTAACATGTTCTACGTATTTAGCGTTCAGTTTTTTACATTATTCTCAAAAAAATGGTGTTACTCTCCACGTTTTTTCAAAGAAATTCCCACTGTTAAATTGGTAAAAAAATGTTCTCACTTCTTTGAAAATAATTATGATTTGACTGTTGATTATTGACTAATATTTGTGGTTTCAATGCGTATTTAATATAATATCTCCCACGACATAGCGTGACAGAAGACTTCCGCGTGCGGCGGTCGCGTGCGACGAGCCATGCGAGCCATGCGCGCGCGCCGCCATAAGTGAAAGTAAATTCAAACTTGGAACGTCACTGTTACTGCTTCTCGGTGGCCAGTAGCTCCAAGAATTTTAGTTTACATGAAACTCCTTTATTTGTCTATACTTTACAACAACATCATTTTTGATATTAGAACTCGTTTCGTAGATACCCTCGACGTCGCGACGCTATAATATTCGGTGGCTTGAATTTTTGAAGAAATCCAGAACACGGCAGCACTTCAAGTACACTAAATAATTCGTCAGATCATATTTCAGTCCATAGTCAGTAAGCATCAATCGTATCGCTTTAGCTCATATAATACGCTAAATAAAATTTTATGAACCCATCAACTGTACGTTGAACTCGATAGAGAAATTTTGCTCTCAATGAGCTTTGTACTTTAAATATCTATTGGTATTAATACAACTACGTTACTGCATACTGTCTTCATAAATCTAATGAGAGTAGTCAAATTAAGACTACATTCGGAATACTATAGAGTCAAGAAGAACATGACTTATTAATTTAATGAACGTTATCTAATCTAATCTAAGTATCGCTTGTAAAATCCGATTTCAATGTTACTAAATTGATACTAAGTTTCTTAAATTATCAAAAGAATAATATTTTCTGAAATTGATACGTAAGACTAAAATAAATTTGCTGTTATGTAATATTTTAGTCGATTGTGTAAAAGAAAGTTATCTGTCATGTGTTATAAAGAAAGGGTATTGACCGTATGTAGAGTAAGTTTGATTATTTTTATGTGTTCGCTATCGTAGTGATGCCCTGTGCGACCTCCAGGCGGATCTAGTGCGGCGTACTTACATTTGTTACTTAGGTACTTTGTTACAAACTTCTTGTAACAACTTACACGCGACATGAATGAAATAAAAAGGAAAAAGAAAAAAATATATAAAGAAGTGTCAAACTTTGAACCTGAATATGATGCCCTTAGGTGTTGATTTCCGTATTTTACTCCTACACCAATAAATACACCTTCCAAGTTTTATGTGTCTATGTTCAGCGGTTCAGGCTCTGCGTTGATTCCTAGTGAACCACCTGGAATGTTATAGCGGCGGAGTGTTGGTATGCTAAGATAGACACCTCATTTGTAAAATACGATATATAAGTAGTTTGGGATAACTAGAGAACGTTTGTAGGTACAGATACATACTTTAAAACATCAAAACAAAATCATTAGTGAACTGAAAAACAAGCTAAATTATATAATCGGTGTGTTAAAATATGTTTGCCGGGTTAGATACGTCAGGTATTCTAGAATAGTATTTAAATGGATGCACTAGTCTAGCCCAGATCGAGCGATGAAAACGTATCTATCGTCACCTCGCACGGCCTTCGCTATTATTGCCGAACGTACTATTTTTATACAAAAAAACCGCACACAAATTGATAGATATATAATGTCGAACTCACTAGCTTTAGTTAGGCCACGATTTAAAAATCTGTAGGTACGGCTTGCGTTCTTTGGCACATGTTACTCGTACTTGTGACTGACATAATTTTTGATATTCACTACATACATACAATGCATAATTGTTTAGTTTTTTGTAGCGAATCAATGGTAACGTTAAATTTTACCGGAACTTCTTATTGCACATAAAACAAAAAAATCATGGGGCAGAATATCGCCTAACGTGATATTATATTAGTAACATGAGAAATGATAGTAATCTAATGAGAATTGTTAGCAATCTATACACGTGCTTTGCATTATACTGAATTCCATTTCAACATGGAAAACTTTTGAAAGAACGAGACATCCCACTTAGACGTTCTACCCGCTACTCTTAAACTTACTCTAAAACAAGCCTGAAACTTTTCCATGGCCTTTATAATATTTTTACAGCAAAAGCTAGTAAATAAAGTGCGTGCGTCCGGCGAGCGGTGAGCAGTCGTTCCTAGTTCTAATCTCCACGTCAAGGTTCGCCAATTTTTCTCCAATAAGCGTCCGTTTCCTTGACACACATCGCGATGCGCCCGCGCGCGTACCTCCGCGAAAAAATATACCAGATTATACAAGCACAGAACAGGCACGCACAGAGACATTTTATACCACAATTTTTAATTTGATGATAGTTAGGTTAGGTTTTGTATCGGTATTCCAACTGCTACTTTTTTATTGTAGTCATATTCGTTTATTTTTCTTATTTAAGACCTGCAGGTTTCTTGCACATCAAATATTATGTATTAACATTAAATAAAATTATACATATATTATTATAAAACTATTCGGCTATTCTTTTTTAAATTTATTTTTTGAATAATGTTATTTCCATAAGCTATAATGTTAAGGCTTTACAACTGATAAGGATTCAATCCAAAATTTCTTAAGAGTGCATCTCAAGAAATATTTTTTGCAAGCTAATCATTAGTATTTATAAAATAGTGAATAATTCATAACAATAAATATAATTTTTGGACAGTAGTCGTAAGCGTGACCTCGTGGTTGTAGTGACACCATGAGTGACATATGTCACAGTCTGGCGTGGCACTTCATATTCGTCTCTGGTTATAAGTAAATAAATAATGGATGCATTGCCACAACTATATATTTTAAATATACAGGTAATTAAATGTTAGGAACCAGAACTTGTCTATATTATGAACCAGAGTTGTCCCGACGAATCAAATTAAATTCGATGTGCTGATTTGAACTTCAGTCTCTGTTATATTCTTTAAAAGTAGATAAAAAAACTCGAGCGAATCGCGCACTGATAATAAATTACGCGTTTCGGTAGCAACTGATACGTAATCTGTGAATTCCGTCTGCTCTTGTATTTTAGATATACACGGTCAGTTATTTGCGATGCAGTTGTATAATAGGAGTATAGATTTGTGAGGCACGAAATAGAGTAAGTATTTCGGATTATTATCAGAAGTAGATAAGTTTTTGGTTCAACAAGTCATCGCCTGTCTCATAAATTTTGGTAGAAAAATAAAAATCGGCAGGCTTCATTTTAACCTAAAGAACCTTACATCACTTTAACTTCCGTATTAGCCAAACTAGTAGATGTGACCTTCGGCGTTGCTCACAATATAAAATGGAATATAAAGAAATTCAATCTTTGAAACCCTATTTGACCCCCTTCAGGGTTGAATTATCAAAAATCCTCTCTTAGCGGTTTCGGCTCTGCAATTTGATTCCTAGCATTCAGGACTTACTCTTTTATTATATATATATTTCTGTATCTATAAATATAAAATAACGATATAGGATACTTTTTAACCGACTTAAAAAAAAGTAGTTCGAAGTTAGTTTTAGTTTGTTTTAGTTTTAGTAGAACTACGCGGGTGAAACCGCAGGGCACAGCTAGTATTTGTATATATGCAAATGGGTTCAGTTTCTGGCCCACAATCGTCCTCATCAAAGGTCCGTACGCACGTCATTATGTTGAGAAATATTTAAGGAAACGCTAATAAAAGAACGACATAAGTGGATTTACACAAAAAGTTTCGTAGGCTTATTTTTATAGTTTTCAAATTACCTCTTTCGAGATAGAAGGACGAGGTACCTAAAATATTTCCAATTATTAAATGATTATAATTAGGAGTGCCCTTCTCTACGGACTTCCCTATTGATGTTTTTAAGCCCTTTGTCAGCTTCTGAACAAAACAGGATAATTTCCTCTAGTTATACTCGTACGCACGTTTAGTTAAATAAATGACAGATACAGTGCGTAATAACTAATAATAAGTAAAATGTTATTTTAATAGAAAGTTATCTGCTACAGTTTGGCCAAGGAATATATTTCCACTAATAATTACTCATAAATTGGGTACAAATTAGATGTGCATGTGTTTTGGTGCACATGCATCAGCATTCTGGGCATTCCCTATGGTTTTGGCTTCGAGAATTTGGTAGATCGTAAATGGTCTATAGGTAATCTTTTTGCTATTTTTTGTTGTCGTTGTAGTTCATTTTGTCTTTGGTATTATGAAAAGTACCCATATATACAAATGGTATGTGGCTGTACATGTTTCATTAGAAAATTTTTATCGTATAAAACATTAACTAATTAAATAACCTACCCGGACCGTACCTGGCGACAAGGTGCCCCACGCTGCTAGCCGCATTTCAACGCCGAATCGCTCTATGGCTACCCTCATTAAATAATATATAAATCACTTACAGCCAACTAAACATTTTTAGAAACTTACTTTTACCGTATCTTTTGTTGCTTCATTAATATTTCAAATCGTATAAGTGAGAAATTAAAATTACTATAAGCGTAGGTACTAAAAAAAAACACAAGTTTGACCCAGAACGCGAATATAGAAAATACGAAATCAATGAATCTCGTGAAGACGGCAATGTTCGTAAGTATGTCACACTTAGTAATTGGAACACAGCGGTTGAAGGCCGGGAGCTCGTCTCCATGGTTACGAGGTTGATCTTGTTTTATTTTTTGGGCGAACTAGATTAATAGCTCTGTGCGTTTCTGTAATATATTATGCCGACTGTTATGTTACAGTTGCAAACTAATATAATGTTCGTAAGAATTGCGATGCAACGTGGTAATATTTTTTTATTAGTTAGAATATAATGATATATCCGTATCTCGGTATATTATTTATTTTATATACTACCTATAGGCCTGTACTGTCATTATTTTATATACGTAATTGGTCTTAATTTCTTACATTATATTTGGATCAGGAAAATTATTATTTCCTGTTTGTCCTTTATTTGAACGAATAGAAAAAAAACGTGCCTGTACCCCTACGACACTGATATGGGAAGAGATTGGTGGGACAATAAGACCCCGTAGGGGAAACAAATAAAAATAAGGGCAATTCGTTTTTGGGGGGCTACAACTGAGTAGATGACTAAGAAAAAAAGACTGAGTTGGGAAAAGCAGAATAATGGGCCATTAAATATGGAGACTGAAGACATTGAAATGAACTGAAATATTTAACACAACATTTACCTTTTCATTAATATTTATGTGACATAATTATAAATGGCAGTAAAGTCCTGGTGTTATCATAACACTATAAATGTTTTATAAACACGCATGTATCTAAAAATAATTTCATTTTGTTAGAATCTAAAATATTGTTTGAAGTTTAAAAAATGATACTAGAGTACATAAACGTTTGAATCGGAGAGATGACGGTTTATTTGATAATTATCATTTTGATATTTAATAATCCGTATTAAAATATTTGTTTAGGTAATAGGATATTCTAGCAAAAAATGCCGCTCTCTGCCATACAAAGTGACTAGTTAAAGGCAATATTAAAGGGAGTCATAAAAGAAGCGCTCAATATTGTATGGAATCATAGAGAGAATCGCAGTAATTACGGCCGTTTTCACTTGTTTGTAGTGGGATTTTTTTTCCCCACTAGTTCTGTTAGTAGTAAGCGGCGCCGTCCGCGCTATTGAAAAAAAATATAAAATAAATTAGTACAAACTATTGCATACAAACTATTGTCGGGATGCATCCCGACAGGTGGGCCAAAATCGTGACACAGTGGAAGGCCGATGGGCTACGCAGCCGAGGTGGGCCTAGCACACGATGGCGTCGCGATATTGACCTATTAAAAAAGATTGGCGGAAACGGCAGAAAATAGAGAAATGTGGAAGGCTTTGGAGGAGACCTTTGCTCAGGAGTGAGACAGTATAAGTTAAAAAAAAGTACAAACTATATCATATAAATGTTGAACTATTTAGTCTGTAAGTTTGGGAACCGTGGTAACAGGTTTGTTTATTCTTATATCAATTCCGCATTCTATACCGCAAGGTATACCTAATAGTTATAAGGAGGATATTCGACGTAGAGCGCTGATAAAGTCACTGATAACGCGTTATCTTTACTATTGTGTCTAACAGACACAACGCGGAGCAAGCAGTCTCGTGCGTTCAAAAATGTGAAACTATGTAGAATTTTATATAAAGACAATAAAGAAGAAAAAGCAAATCATAAGATTCAGAATACACATTTTTTTGGTAATATATTTTGCTTGCATTTGAGCGCCACTAACATTATTTAAAACGACTATAGGTATACGGTATAGGATGTAGCGCGCTTACATACAGGAAACAGATTCACTCGCGTCTAACAAAAACGTCACCCAACTTCACTATTAACCTTCTCCGACGAGCAGGATACCTTACGATATTATTCATTTACCGTTAAACCAACTTACTGTACCAGAAACCGGAACAAAAATAAAAAGGTTACCATAAATACGCGTTACGATGTAAATAGAAAATTCGTTAAAAAGTACTACGTAAGAAAAGAGTACATCACCAGGAGAAAGTACCAACCGACCCTTACATTTAAAACAATAAAACAACCCCGTACCTAAAGGGTTGACAATAAACAAACTATTACGGCTATAACTTACATTTACTATACTTTTACTGGCACGTAAAATAACATCATAAACATTCCGTTAAAACGGCCGCGGGACAACGTTACAAAACAGCTTGGTTTTGTATTAAAAAACAGTTTTTATGGCGTACCATAAACATGAGCCGCGGATGAATTGCACTTCCTTTTTATGCGCAGGTTTTTAAAGAAAGAAAGCCTGTGAAAGGGTTAAAGTTAGTAATGGTTGGAAGCTTGACAGGAAAAATTATGGGTTGCTCTTTTGAAATGACTATACAAACATGATTTGCTACGGAAAAATAATTTTGACGGGTGTTAATCTGGCCAAACGAACTATCATCATCATCATCAGCCAGAAGACTGCCACTGCTGAACATAGTTCTCTCCCTTAGAACGCCATTCCGAACGACAAGCTGCTAATTGCGTCCACTGGTTACATGTGCCTTTCACTAAATCGTCGGTCCACCTAGTGGGAGGCCTACCTACGCTGCGTATTCCAGTTTGTGGTTGACACTCAAGAACCTTTCTTCCCCGTCGGTTATCGGCTCTTCAAGCGATGTGGCCACCACATTGCTACTTCAGCTTGCAAATCATACGAGCTATGTCGGCAACTCCAGTTCTTCGACCAGACGTATAAGCATTACTAACGTGGTAATGCATCTAGCTGCATGCATACTGGTAATATGGTGTCTGAACAATGGATTTCAATATCAGCTCTACAGAGAGCTGCTGGAACTTTGCTTCAGACATAATCAGAATATTCCTGAGCTACATCAACCGAATTTTATATGCCAGAAAAGATAACATGCGTGTTATGAAAGATTTACTTTACTTTACCAATACTTTACGCGCGTTAATTTATTTTATGTATAGTATTGTTTCTTTGTTGTTTTTGCTTTAATATTTATCAAATGTAATGTTTTTCGTGTTTGTTTTGATAGTAAGGTCGATACAGAAGCCTTTATAAGAAGATTTAAAGATTTTTAAAAGGTTTGCTAAGATACCTGCGTGTTCTGGGATATTTTATTATTATTTTATTGAATTAAGTTGTACCTAGATAAATGTCTAATGAGTCTTAAACTCGATTATACTATTTAACGAAATAGTGAACATTTGCGAAGACAAAGTAATCGTCAGAACCCATCAACACATCAACTTCACCAAATTGTCGCATCGACCAGCTCTCGTAGAGCCGCTTCTCCCCCGCCCATTCTTATCGTTGCAGGCAGCAGGGGGGTTCCGCCGGCAGAGGTAGAGGGCTCAGTGCTCTGGTGTTAAGACCTTGGCCCACTTTGATAAGCGCCCACAGCCGTTTGGCGATGCAAAGATAAACTCACTTCCTAAAATGTAACAAGTAATGTGTAAAATATATATTTGGTATTGTTTTAGTTGCATTTAAAATACAAAACCTTTCAAATAAAAAATATATTTTCAGATTTGTATCGTGGTTATGCTCTTAAAGTTTATAATTTAGCATAAAAATGTCTAAAGCTTAAATTATTATAATACACCCTAGGGATAGTAAATTCATATTTCGTATAAATATATCTGGTTTTACTGTATGCAAAGGTAATAAGTTCACAGGTCCCTACAGAAGAGTTCAACGCGCGCCTCACACGGTCTCATGCACGACGCATGTTACTTACAATAAACATTAATTTCAATATAATCGAATTCAAATAATTACTAGCATTCAAAAATAGTTAATTTATAAAACTCGAACAATAAAAAAACAGGCAAGTATTTTAAAATAACGCGGAAATTATATTTAAACGTTCTTGACTATAATAATAATAATATTGATCACGCCTATGAAATGTATTTAGTGCATTGTAAATGCTAGTGTGATGTGATGTGGTGTGGTACGAGTAGAACTCGGCCTCAGTGAGTACGTCTCCGGCGAGCGACCTTGATCTCTACCTATTACTGAAAATGTTGCATTAAAACTACCTAACAATTGTCTTGCACCGCACCCAACAAACGAATTACAACTCTATGTACACAAAATTAAAGATAAATATCGTCCGCGTCAAGTTTCGTAGACCTTGACGAGTGGCCTTGCCGGTATCTAGAGTCGGGTCTTTCCGCTTTACTCGAATCGATTCGAACGATATTATTTTTATTTTGACGCTTTTTGTACGAGATACTTAAGATTTTATTCTGGAATCCTACCGTAGGAACTATTTTTGTCAATATATTGATCGGCGTTTACGGCATTGTGCAAATAAACAAGGTGTGGATTTCGATTGTATGCTGAAACAACCCGTAATGCGCCTCTAATGTAAAGGCAGTTAGCAAAGTGAAA
The DNA here is from genome assembly GCA_947049295.1 of Ligdia adustata. Classification (NCBI taxonomy): domain Eukaryota; kingdom Metazoa; phylum Arthropoda; class Insecta; order Lepidoptera; family Geometridae; genus Ligdia; species Ligdia adustata. The sequence continues at coordinate 15,609,541 of OX346216.1, forward strand.
AAAATTAGGTAGGTTACCTATAAAAGTTCTGTTTACCATACAATAATTGCCACAGGAAGGTCGACGCTATTTACGCGACCCAAAAAACCTGACCTATATCCGCGCTAATCTGATCATTTTAGCGCGTCCGAAAAACGCGTACACGAAAAGGCGCGCGCGTCTCACGCACACACGTGCCGGCTGATACACACACACACACACTCACACACGTGCGCGCGTAATCGCTAAAAAGTGTGTCATGATCAGTAGGTGAAGTTTAAATAAATTGATTCGAGGGCCGCCGCCCGCCGGCGCGCCGGATCCGAAGGTCTCCGCGTACCATTGTCGATACGGTCATAAAGGGTGCGAATTCGCGGTGCGCCATAACCTCGCCTCGCGGCAAGGCCGCTCGTTGCTAAATTAGCGAATGACTGTAAATTCCGTTTATGCTATATTCGTAATGTGTTGTTGAGAAACTGTAAGTTGCGACCGCCGAGGCGTTGATGAAGCTTCGACACTCGTGACGTAAACGCGTGCTTTAGTAACGACGATAGTGTCGTAGTGTCTGTAAAATGGAACCTCCGTCAGGTACGGTGATCAAAACGACGTCATGTCCCGGCATCCGGCCAAATCTGGTACAGAGTGACAATGTTCCTGTTGACATGTCTCTTGTCGAAAACAGAGCTCAATAATCGTTTATTAATATACAATAAGAAATAGTACTATGGGAGTTTCAGAGTTTTATCAGCGCAACGAGAGAACAAATGTAGAATTTCATTATGGAATTTTAGAGCTTAACGTTATGACATATATACCTAAACGTAAATGTTATATATAAGTATAGGAGTTGGAAAAAGTACTTTTTTTTATTTTAGTTAATTTAAACTTTTTTGGCAAAGTTTTCAAAATATAGAAATTCAATAAAATTTGATCTATAATTAATAAAAATGAGTGCAATAATATCTGTTTGACTGTGCGTCAAGAACTTTTTATATGGATCAGAGCTGATTTCTGATTAACAATTGTAACAAAAATCGCCTTCAAAAGATTTTGTGTTAGTTATAAGAATGTTTCTATGATACTAGAGAATAAATAAATGGCTGTGCAGCTTGTTAGGTACATTTGAGATCACGCAGTGTTTTCATGCGAGCGCAGGAACCTTGTAGTATTTTTGATATTGCGTTACGTTTCTCTCGATACAGAACAAAATACTGTAATTATAAAGATTATTTCTAAGGTCAGTTTATACTATAGCGGCTAATCTAACAACATGTTATTATTTACGAACTGTGTCACACTAAAAGTGTATAAACCTTTGAATAACTAGCTTTGGCCCGCGGCTTTGCACGCGAGATGTTTATTTTCCCGGGATGAGTGTAAAAGAAAGTAGCCTATGGTACTTTTGGAACCTCGAACTAACTCTGTGTCAAAAATCAAAACGACCCATCATTAAAGTTTAACAAATACACATTTGCACTTATTATATGTGAGGATGTAAATTTAATAGTACACACTTCATTCTAAAATACCGCAATCGGTTAATTTGAATTTTCGATATTGCATTCCTAGGAATTGCTATCAAATGAATTCTCGAACCCTATGATCTGCTATAGTATAGGGCAAGTCGATAAAAAAATTATTATATATAAAGCCTTTAAAGCCTATAAAGCTTATAAAGCCTTTTATTCATTTTTAATATGACAGAGTGATAAAACCTCAAAGCTTATTTGTCACGTTTTCTCTATTACAAGTTAGTGAGTATACACGACGTGATCGGTGCATTTAGAGCGAAGCCCTTGATTCGATTACTAAATCAAAATTTAATTAACTTTGACGGATAAACGGGCGATTTGTGTCATTCATATTTTTCGATCTGTGGCACGTGTAACGTATAAGAAACATAGTGACGTAATATGTCGCTAAAACAAAATACTTATTTATGTTTGAAAACATTTTTTACATTTTTTAAACATTATCGGAATTTTAAAATTTACTTCAGACTTAATATTTTTTTATTATAAATATTTCTTTATATATTGTTACAACAAAATATTTATTTGCGTTTGAATACTTTTTTTTTATAAGTTATTATCGATCGAAGCTGTATGATGAACATTAGTATAAAAAAAATCTGCGTTAACTGTCCCTTAAGTTAAAACCATATTAAAGGCCATTGAATATACTGTGAGATACTAAATCAAAGAAAGACACACGTAGCATAAGCTCTTTACGCGTTAGCTAAAATAAATCGTCTTCAAATTCATAGTTTTTCAATAGTTATATCACTTCTAATATTACTGGGTATAATTTGGTATAATTTATTGTTAAGTTGTGTGTGTTAACTGGTACAAATCAAATTACAAAAACTGCCAAATGACTATTTTCTCGGAAGATTGCGATTCTTATACATACTAAGCACAATTGACGTCATATATCGGAAATAAGCTGTCGCGTCTGTTTTTACATATATTGCCCGCATTATGTATTAATATATTATGTAGGTTAATGGTGCGTTAATAGGTTAGTTTTATTTTGCTATTGCACAGTTCTTAGTAGATGAAATTTTGTGTATTGCAATTAGTCGCTAGAACGAAAAACTATTTCGGTGATTTTTTTCTGAAAATTCAGATGGCCCTCGCCAAGAAATCCGAAATTAAGATTGATGTCGGATTCGGCATTCCTGTCTATGTATATAATATAGTAATGGGGTAGTTATAGTTATTGGCCTGTAATGTTATTTTAACTAAAACGGTAAACCTGAAGTAAAGCTATTAGTATTTTTTTATATCGTGACTTTTTGAACCTTAACTAAGTGGTCACATATTAGTAAATTTAAAATAAAGGATTTGGCTAAAGAAGGTCATTGTTTTTTAATATGTTAATAAATTACTCTAAATAATAATTACGTAAATGTTGTACTCAGCGAATAATTTGCATAATTTACTTTAGCAGCTAGAATATACACGGTGCGTAAAATGTATGTCATTGTAAAAAGATTGTAGGACATAAGACATCATTATATGTTGCTGATCATGTTATACGTTCAACTACATTGAATTCTGACTCACCGAAAAGAAATTGCACTGTCGTAGTTTGTCCACATATTAAACATTGTGGTGTTATAGGAGTGACCCGCAATCGACCCAAGCAAGACAAGCACAAACTGTCCAAACTAATAATTCTACTAAATTAGATAAAAAATAATGTCACATAAAACATAGCTAAAATATGGAACTTTGAAAGTGCCAGCATGCTGTATATTGTAACCAGCTGCGTCTCGCGGTTTGATATTTGATCATCCCATTAGAACATTTAATTTTCCGGGATTTATAGTAACCTATGTGTTAAACTAGGGTATAAGCTATCTTCGTGCCAAATTTCATCCGAATCCGTTCAGCCGTTTGTGCGTGAAGCGTTCATTCTGCCATTTTGATAAACATGGTTATCGGCTTGGGGTGTACTAAGCTGAAAGGAGTGACCTCCTTTCGGCTTAGTACACCCCAAGCCGAACTACTCATCCTAAGGAACAACTTTCTCAATGAGACCAACTCTGAATTCCCAAAAAAACAGCTGTTTCTTTTTTCTTGAATTTAGAATTGGTCCCATAAGAGACCAATAGAAAGGTATAAAAAGAAAAATAAAATATTTCTAACCGGTTTATGAAATCTGGTATTGTACATAAAAAAGGATCTGACAAATTCAGAATTTCCACATTTCAATAAATGAATTTAAATTTGAAAAAAATAATAATCACACAAGTACTAAAGACTTTGAAGTACAAACTCCAAAAGCAATTGAATCTTATATGTTTTCCCAATTCTCAAATGTTAAGACTACCAGTCCAGAGTAGCAATCTGCATTGAGTGCATTTCCACATATCCAGGGCATCTACATAGGTATATTGCAAAACCGAAACGCAACGTTAGCATAACGAGCTGAAATAAAACAATACTGACATACTGCGTTTTGTTTCACAACGCGACCCAGATTTGATTTCGTGCAATTAAAACTGTTATTACAAAGGTTTATTGTAAATCAATACGAGGTTATGGATCTGATGTAAACGTATGGTTTCTGTTAGCTTGCGATGGGTCTATCTAACTAAAACTTTATGACAATTATATGTCAATTTATTATTGTTTAGAAAACTAATGCGTGTTTAATTCATTTTGTTTAGCAATATGGATATTCACGCGTACCAGTGCGAGACGTGCCTCATTTCATCCCTAATTTAGTTCACTGAATGTGAACGAAACTATAGTACTTAGGACCTTTCTAACCATCAGGTACGCGTAAAAACCCGTATTTTAATCAAAATATACTTAGTGTTCCTCTAAGTAATCAGCCAGGGTATTAGTTTTATTGATTATTTTGTAAATCGGAAATGGATTTCACAGTATTTTCCTTTTTTACTGACTTTCTAAAAAGGAGGAGGTACTGAATAGGATTGCATTTTTCAAATGTTTGTTACCAAATAGCTCTGCATAGCTGCATAGCATTAAACTGGCTAGAGCGATTAGAAAAGAATATACTTCACATGTGGTCCCTTCTTGATTTTATCATAATATTTGTAATTCCTTGATTACGAGAATAAAATAATAATTAACGGGTGTCGGAAAAATTTGGTTTTTGTTTTATAAAGACTTGTCATACTTTTTTTTCTTAAATCATAATTTATACTGAACTGACAAATATCTTGTTTTACTTCTATGGGCTCAATATTGCGAAATTCGAGAAAAAAATATTAGGTTTTCCATACGATTGTATATACGTAGAGATTAAATGTATTTGAAAACTTGACGCTTATTAAAAGTAAACAGTAGATGTCCTATTCAATTATTTTTCCCGGTTTGTTCCACGCACGCGCTTGGAATCCGGCAGTGGCGCAGTGAGTAGAGTGGGACGGCACTATGGTAGTTACAGCGAGTGCGAGCGAGAGCGCGACAAGGTTACCCTCACGGCCAGGCGGAGGTGTGATCTCCGACAATAACATCTATTGTGTATCTATGACTATACTACGATGTATATATATATACACTTTGTATATTATTTACAGTTAACATAACCAGCTCTATTACAAATCATCTTCCTGACCTTATCTCACTACGTGGGGTCGGCACATCATGTCTTCCTCTTCCATTCTACTCTATCAGCAGTGATCTATTCATTCGCTCCCCATTCACACATATTCCTTTTCTTACTTTATAACCAGCTTTATTACAGATACGATATTAAAAGTTAATATAAATACATTTAGGGTAAATAAGAATATTTGGTGATGAGTCTGAATAATCAATAAATTGAGTAGTGTGTACTACTAATTCAATACTACTCAGTCCTAATAATCAATAAATTGAGTAGTATGTACTACTAATTCAATACTACTCAGTCTGAATAATCAATAAATTGAGTAGTGTGTACTACTAATTCAATACTACTCAGTCTGAATAATCAATAAATTGAGTAGTATGTACTACTAATTCAATACTACTCAGTCTGAATAATCAATAAATTGAGTAGTATGTACTACTAATTCAATACTACTCAGTCTGAATAATCAATAAATTGAGTAGTATGTACTACTAATTCAATACTACTCAGTCTGAATAATCAATAAATTGAGTAGTATGTACTACTAATTCAATACTACTCAGTCTGAATAATCAATAAATTGAGTAGTATGTACTACTAATTCAATACTACTCAGTCTGAATAATCAATAAATTGAGTAGTATGTACTACTAATTCAATACTACTCAGTCTGAATAATCAATAAATTGAGTAGTATGTACTACTAATTCAATACTACTCAGTCTGAATAATCAATAAATTGAGTAGTATGTACTACTAATTCAATACTACTCAGTCTGAATAATCAATAAATTGAGTAGTATGTACTACTAATTCAATACTACTCAGTCTGAATAATCAATAAATTGAGTAGTGTGTACTACTAATTCAATACTACTCAGTCTGAATAATCAATAAATTGAGTAGTGTGTACTACTAATTCAATACTACTCAGTCTGAATAATCAATAAATTGAGTAGTATGTACTACTAATTCAATACTACTCAGTCTGAATAATCAATAAATTGAGTAGTACATACTACTCAATTTATTGATTATTCAGACTCCGTCTCGTCTCTAAACACTGGACCTTTGTGTATAGAAGATGCTTCCCAAGCCTATTGTCCCCGAAATCCCTAGTCCCCATGTGACAATCCCAATTAATGGGATTTTCGGGAAAAATAATTAAAAGCTAAGGTGGCACAGAATAGGGATACTTAGAAGCACTAAAGAGAACCGTTGCCCAGTAGTACCAGCCTGGCTAATAAACATAACATATTCATTGAAATTCACCTCAGTATGGAGAGACAGGGCGGTTACTAATAAATGTATGTGAGTCACCTCGGATGGATTACCTAGTTGTAAAAACCAGTGTATTTTGAACTAGAGTCTTCATTTTTTTACTCAGTCTGGGTGCTAGGCCCATTTGGCTGATCAGTGTCATAACATAAGAAGGGGCTAACATGTTTAGAACAAAAGCCCGAAAAATAAAATTGGTTAAAAAAAAATCTCTATTATATCTGCGCATAATCATATAATTGTTTTGACATTCGTATACGTTTTTAATCTTCTTCATCTAATTTCGAAAATGAGATAAATACGCGGATTCATGAAAAACTGTAATATTAATTCACTTTTACTTTATGATTCAATCAAATTACATTTTCAGAGAAAGGAAATATAATCCTCTTCTCTCTCAGAATATTTTCAGTCTGTTTTTAAACAAGCGTGGGCTTTTGACAAGTTTACAAGAGAAGTGATTAGAACAGTTTGGGAATTAAACTCATTTTGATAATTTATTATTAAACTAGCTGTTACCCGCGGCGTTGACCGCGACATGAAATGGAACGTAAAGATGTTTTAATTTTAAACTTCTTTATGACCCTTGTTATGGTTAAATTTCCAAAAAATCTTTCTTAATACACCTTACATTCTATAATGATCACATCCTTTAGCGGTTTAGGTTTCTAGCGAATATATAGGTATAAATTTAACCCTATATATAAGTATATAGATAGTATAAGTAGGTAGGTACCTATATCTAACAAGTGGTTAGAAGCGACAACGAAAAAACCCGACTGCTAAACCTTTAAACTTGTCTACCATCCTTTTTTTTAATGTACCCAGTGTCACTCTCACGACTAAGACGAATCTATTGACAACACTCACATAAAAACACGACAAGCCGTTTAGGCTCTAGGGCGTGCCAAAGAAATATACATACACACACTCGAAAAACATAACTCTCCTTCTTTCGCAGTCGGGTAAAAATACGACAGACTCCGCCGATAGCCTAGTTGGTAGACGTAGCTAGGTTATAGGAAGGCATTGGCTAGGTCACAGACCTTACTCATAGGTTACCTGCTAGGGTCACGTTAGACATGACTTACATAGATTACGATATTATGTCGGCTATGTATTAATGTTCTAGGTGTAATATGACGATACTTCGGTCTACCAAGATTAGTATAATCGCCACACGTATATCATAAATGCGAAAGTATGTTTGTTGGTTTGTTTATTCTTCTTGTCTTCTGCAATTGAAAATTCGAGGTCCGAAAAGTGCTATAGGCTACTTTTGTCCCGGGATATCTGCTAACGTAAAGCGGGCAAAGCTGTTAGTAAAAGCTAGCGTTCAATAATTGCTTTGTACCATTTAGGATTTATGATATTATTCTGTCAAAGCAATATTCATAGTTACAACATTTATGTAAGTATATTCTTAAATGTAAACGTAAAAACATTGCGTTGTAGACTCAACTTCCCACTAGGAATTCCCCTGAGTCTGGAAATATGTTAAATACTTGTAAATAATATTATAATAGGCGTAAATGAAGGTCAATTGGAAGTGATGCTCGATGTTACGTATCATAGTTATGTATTGAGAACAGTAACATTAAAAGAGAGAAGTTTCTTTGGTCGTGTATTAGTGTGGCATGTGTCGAAAGTGCCAGATAAGGATACAAGTGGTGGCAGCCAGCGGCGCGGCGGCGGTGCAGCCGGCCCGCGCGCGCCCGAGCTCGCTCGGTGGAGGCCGAGCTCTGACATAGACCTAGTTCTCTCGGCATTGGCACTACATTCATAAACTGAGGTCATTCGTTACACAAGTTAAAAATACACACCAGACACGAAGCCACTGGCTTTTGACAGATGCTTGACGTTTTCACTCGAGGTTGACAGGAGTAATGATTTGCACCTGGGGTGATTTTGGAACGGAATAATTTTGATTTAGGTTGTTTTGTACTCATTGAAAACCGTGTTATCTCACGTGAATATTTTGTCAATGTTGAACGGTTATGGCATTTGTATATTTATTTATTTGCAACCCTCACATGAAAGAGACCTACATTGTCGTACCCTTCAGTACATAAGGGCGTAGCAAATATTAATTACATAACTAATGCTTAACTAAATACTAACTAATAAAGGACATTTTATTAATTCAGTTAATAAACTATCGTAACGCTATCAAATTTGATTTAAAATTGCCATGGGAAATATGGTTCACTTCATTCAACCTTAGTATTTTAATGGTGTTTCTTTTTAACATGCAGATATTTACATATAAAAATTAAGTAGTAAGTTCAGTTTGAATGCTCTATTCTTTATTTATAATTTTTAACGTCTACTCCCAAAACCATGTCTCGCGGTATTAATATTAGTTTAGTTCAAATATAGAGACAAGGAAATGTAAAGGCTAACAGTTTCACTCGCGTTGAAAGTAATAAAAGTCAAGGTGAATCATGTTATCGATAAAAAGTGAATTTGAAAGTGAAACCTGCGCATGACTCGAAACATTTACGAGGTTTGACAGTATTTTGTGAAAGGCACGGCGCGGACGTGGGACGTCACGATCCGTTCCGACATCTCGAGAAGGATTCTCGGGGAATTTAATAACAAAAAAAAACAAAAATTATTGGGTAGATAAGTCATCGTGAAGCTTCACAAGCGAGAGAGGGCAGATTCAATTCAGGCATTCATATCTGAATTCACTCAAGTGCGTTAGAATTAATTTCCACGGCGAAGGAATACATCGTTAAGAAACCCGCTTGTCAGTGAAGCTAAAAATCTTTTTAAGATAAGTAAAGTCTCCAATTCGTAACCTGGCCAGCGTGGTAGACTATGACTTACACCCCCTTCATATGGGAGGTCCATGCCCAACATGCCCGTTATGGGTTAATAAGTAAGATCAGATAAGACAACTCGTAAAAAAACATTTTACAATAAATAATTATAACAAATAAAAGCTGACAAATATATACTAGGTTTTTTAAGTTTTTTAATGGCGGCCTTATCGCATAAAGCGATCTCTCAGGCAAAGTGCACGATGCACGTAAATGAATAATATAAAATTAGAGAGGCCTTAAAATAATACATTGATATAACATATGTAATAAATGAACAAATAAAATACATACAAAAAAATACACAGAAAAATAAATAAATACATATAACATACGATATAAATACATATAACATACGATATAAATACATAAAACATACGATATAAATACATATAACATACGATATAAATACATATAACATACGATATAAATACATATAACATACGATATAAATACATATAACATACGATATAAATACATATAACATACGATATAAATACATATAACATACGAGATAAATACATATAACATACGATATAAATACATATAACATACGATATAAATACATATAACATACGATATAAATACATATAACATACGATATAAATACATATAACATACGAGATAAATACATATAACATACGATATAAATACATATAACATACGATATAAATACATATAACATACGATATAAATACATATAACATACGATATAAATACATATAACATACGAGATAAATACATATAACATACGATATAAATACATATAACATACGATATAAATACATATAACATACGATATAAATACATATAACATACGATATAAATACATATAACATACGATATAAATACATATAACATACGATATAAATACATATAACATACGATATAAATACATATAACATACGATATAAATACATATAACATACGAGATAAATACATATAACATACGATATAAATACATATAACATACGATATAAATACATGTAAAATACGAGATAAATACATATAACATACGATATAAATACATATAACATACGATATAAATACATATAACATACGATATAAATACATATAACATACGAGATAAATACATATAACATACGATGTAAATACATATAACATACGATATAAATACATATAACATACGATATAAATACATATAACATACGATATAAATACATATAACATACGATATAAATACATATAACATACGAGATAAATACATATAACATACGATATAAATTATGAGCATGGAAATACATAAATAAATGACTAATTAAAAGAAGTACTTGTGTATAACGTATAATAAATAATATGTTATCTAAATCATCTTATATACGAGTTTTACTATTGTGTGTCTGTGTCGGATAGTTCGAGATCGTGATGCAACTCACTTTCGATCCCACAAAACGTTTCCGATGATCTATAGATATTTGATTCGGTTACATTTTCTAATCGTGAAATATACCCGACCGACAATAAACTTGTCTAAGGAATCGCATAATGTAATATCCTATTGTACTCAATTACGTGGTGACGATATCAACTTCTCTGACTTATCTTTAATTTGACCGATGAACAAACGGAAGTGGTATTCTAGTCTACGCGTATATTGTTTTATAGTATACGGTGCATACGTTTTTACAGAGTAGTCCGATTTAGATGAATATTTTTTATTGGAAAGAATATACCCTGATCGATCCCATATAATTTTTATCAGAATTAGACCATTACTTGTTTTAAATTAATGAAAATCATTTTCTTTGAGTATACATATATGACATTTTTGTAACGTTAGTTTTACCGGTTCATAGTAGAGGTTCCACGGACTCGCACAAAACGCTTCGCGTCTACATTTATTGTGCGAACTGCCAGATTGTGGAATTCGCTGCCAAGTTCTGTATTTCCCCATTGCTATAATCTCGGTCTCTTCAAATCGCGAGTGAATCGGTTTCTTCTAGGCAAGCGCGCTACATCCTAGACCGCATCGTTACTTTACATCAGGTGAGTTGCGGTCAAGCGCAAGCCTATCGAGTATAAAAAAAAAAAACCTGCCGAGTTGAAGTCAGTTTGCACTGTTATTTTAATGTATTACTTTAATTTATTATTTTTGTAAATTAGGTAAATTATAAACGAAGACAATTAATGAAGAGTGTATAAATACATGAAGTGCCATAGAATTGAAAGTGACTCATTAAACATTAACGTATTCATATTTCGTTCATAACTAGCTTTCTAGTAAGGTCAAGTTAGTGAACTGTTGCATAACGCTATGTAAATATGTTAATATTTAGCATTTATTATATGTTAACATAATTACTAAATGTTTTGATAAATTGTATTTTTTTGATACAATCACTGAACTCAGAAAAAAATTAATACAATAGTCGTTTTAGTCGAATTCTTGAAAAAGCCATGTAAATACTAAATTTCACGTAATTTGTTTAAATTATACCATAAAATTTGCATCAGAATGAAGTGATGCCGCGATGAAAAAATACAAATTACCAATTGCTTAGACAATATTACGTAGCACTCGTAGCTACGCCGTAGCGCTGTGCTACGCGGTTGCTACGCGTTCCTAGACCGCGATGGAATCAACTGATTTTATTAGAGTGGTAGTATAGTAAATAAACTTAATTTTTGCTTTTCATGATCCATTTATTATGACTTGATATTTACTGGGTTAATATATGTTTTTATTGTACCCATTGTTTAATATACTATGTAAAAGACACAGCTCGCTTCTTATGTTCTCTGTATAAATAAGACTACTCCTTATTTACGTTCTAAATTTTTCTCAGTATGGCTTCTTACAAAAAACATTTATATTATTTTGAGTTAGCCTGCTTACACAGAAGATGCAAGATAATTAACAAATAAGATGAGATAATTGTTAGTACTAAAAACTTCCTAGGTACAAAATGAAATAATTGTGGCCCTACCGGTGAACGAAAATACGCCGCAAGGCCGACATTGAATCTAAACCAAAGTCGTAATTATGTTGAACCATTTTAATCTAGTTCGTCATTTGCGAGACAAGGAACTGTTGATTTTTAAAGCTGTGTTATATTAATACGTATTTTTAATGCACTCGTAGTCATATTATTAAGAAGTGGCATCAATATTCGGTTGCTAAGCAACGATACACATGTCTTCGCAATGTTGCCAAGTTCGGTTTACTTCCTTGTTACGTGGAAATGAAACGAGTTTCATTGAATCCGTTGGGAAAATTAATTCACTGAATAAGTATTGAAGATTAAACCGTTGAGGAGAATAGAATGTAAGACTTATAGTAGGTACTGTAAAAAAATTATTGCCTGCTTTGTATAATATTTTTGGACCAAAATTTTTACTTAAGATGCAAATAACCGGTGTTTACTTAATTAAGTAATAAATATATTTAGTAAGCAAATATTATATAATAATTTATTAGAGAAAATAAAGCCTAAGTAATGGATAAAAATGAAATTAAAAGCTTTATTTTCAACAAGGAAATCAGAAAGTACTAAAATATAAAAAATATTAACTACTGAAAAAGCTCTAAGAAGTAGACGTACTTTCTATGTGGACACTCTGTAAGATAAAATATACGTCTATATTCATAACATCTTCTAAATGAATAGTCAAGTATTTTTGCAGTTTTTTTGTTTTATAATTCAAATAACTACATTGTTATAAAAATAATTAAAAGTGAGACAATCTCTGTAGAGTCGTTCGATAAAAAAAATTCAGAGCGGTCCGTGTGTCTCTGATAAATAGAGGAAAATACATAAAAAGGAAAGATTCAAACGAATTAAGATTATTATCATATTTTTTTGTCGGTTAATGATCGTCACTAGTAGGCAGTAGGCAGTAGGTAGTGCGTAGTGCGTAGTGCGTAGTGCGTAGTGCGTAGTAAGCAAGCGTGGGGGTGGCTACTGCGCAAAACCCACATTTTTCATGATAACAATAACATCGTTGGGGTTGAAAAACATCAATACTGTTATTATCTACTGTTTTCTACGAAGTTGTTCTACGCAATATTTTAATACGAAGACAGACGTAACATTCAAATGATTTAATTGTTATTTTAATTTAACATATTTTTTTATGTAAACGCAATGTTTTTGTCGTTATCAATATCGAGTAAAAGACGGCATATAAATTACGTTGGTTTTTATTTTTTTATTGTATTATGTTTTTAGTATTTGTTATTATAGCAACAACAGAAATATATCGTCTGTGCAAGTTTCAACTATCTATCACGGTTCATGAGATACAACTTAGTGATGGGCTCTTGTTTTTACCCTTTGTGTATGGAACCCTAAAAACAGAAAACGAGAAAGAGGGATTCGATTTAATATTCCTTCCTTCCCTCCTGTTTTGCTCATTAATTTCTAAATACATCAATTGTGAGGCATGCAATCGAATGCTGGTGCAGTGATGATAATAAAATGATAGGCTCACTGACGCGCAAATGTATAATTAAACAACAACAAACAAATGTTGTGCTACATAATCTGTATATTAACTAAATCGGTTTTGTTGTACCAAATATGGTTGACATATTCGGTTTTGACGAAATCGGTAGAGCTTCCGAACTACTAGAAAATTAAAACGGAACGCAAAATTAACTAATTAAATGGTATAAAGTTAAAAAAACAAAGTGCCTTGTTATTTTGAGGCGCAATATTCCACCCTCGTGGAGGTGGCGGTGCGGGGGTGGCGGTGCGGGGGCGGCGGTGACGGTAGCGCATGTTCAATGGAACCACCCCGGGGGAGGGGCGGCGTGGCCGCACTGGGGGTGCTATTATTATTACGATATATGATCCTATACTCGACTCACGCTACTACGCATATTTGTTTTATTCTATTTTTACCCGACTGCCCAAAAAGAGGGTGATGTTTCAAAATACGAGTAAGTAAGAAATTTGTTTTGTTTTATGCCTGGCAGAACATAATACGGTAATATTCCAAACGAGAAATTTCTTTAAATTACAAAATATATTTTATTTAGAATGATCCTAAAGAAGTTTCTTAAATCAGTCACTTTTTAAAGATATAGTTCGCAAGGTTAACAGTTTGCAGATATACATACTATATTTTAATAATTCGCATTTTTAAACCATACCAATATTATAACTAACCACAGCACAAATAACTAAATTAGGCTAAATTAAAAACGCTTGTTTACCAAATTTTCTTGAAATTATAATTTATAAACATTAATTATGTCCTAACAAGTTAAACAATCTTTTATTTTGTCGTTGTTTTTAAAGCAAATATCAACTCAACAAGAGTTGTTAAAAAAGTTAAGCGAGCAATATAAACATTGCCGGCGTCTTGGCTTTGGGCAACTTTACTTGTTAATGAATATTATAATATGTAAATAAATAACGTCACTAAGTCTGCAGGATTTTCTTATATTATCTTTAAAATATTATTGCTTTTGTAATTAGATGTAGTGTAACATTAAACCAGTTTTCTTAACTTAACGTTTTTGTCAACTTTACGTTGACTGAAATATAGGTATAAAAATATAGTACAGAGTACCTACATATAAACAAAAATATTAGGATAGGTTATTCAGTAAACCGTCCATTTACTAACATGCATGTGTCATGAAATACATTTTAGATATTGCATATGAGCCAATACAGTTGAATGGTTAATATGTGCTGGACACGCTGCCCTATGGTGGTGGGTTGAAGCATTTGGATTATCTGTACATCTTAAGTGCTCAGTAGGTAATTCAACTGCATTTTTTTTGAAGTTAGTAATTAATTTTATTTTTCTAATTAAAAGCACTTGGCCTTTCTTTTAAAAAAAGTTATATTTATAGATTTAAAGGAAATAAATGTAACATGTATTTGGCAAGAATTTTCATATCTCCGGCATCTCTAGCGTACAAGTTTTTTTTATGGAATGTTTGGAACTAAAATATTATTTGTATAAATACATATACGTAAATACATTAAAAATAGCCTTTCACTTACACACAAATATAATCTTGCATCGAGAAACATAATATTAACAATTAATTAGTACATTTTACTGAATTATTTAAATAAAAAAGAATATATATTTGGTATTTACTTTGCTGTATCAGTTTGCTCATTAGAAGGTCATATTTAGTAATATGGACTATCACCGCATACACATATTATTTCTAAGAGAGTTCTATTTAAACTAGCGACATCTACATCGTTCATATAAGACAAGACACGGCTCTGTCCCGGGCTAGGACGAGGCGATTGGATACGTTTGTGGCGCAACCATCAAAAGCCCATCTCAGACAGGCTGTCGCCAGATGCCATCAATCATAGACTAATGGAAAGTCAATAGGTTTGGCTAGCGCGCCTCATGAATATTACATAAGGCTGTATTGTACCCTTCCGTGAGTTTACTCCAAACATCGCCTCGGCTGAAACAACCGGTACGCTTAAACTCCTGAATCGTACATAAGCGGTGGTAGTATCGTAAAAGCGTTTGTAGCTTAGTTGAGAACCACGCGGTTCTTATGCGAAAGCCTACGAATTCAGGAATTAGATTTTGAGTATAAGAGTGAAAAGTCCTGTATAAATCTCATCAAGTATTTGAAATAATGAACAGTTCATATCAAATTGATGACACTACTTTAAATAACGTAGCAGCACGAAAAACCGGAAACTTTTCGAAAACTTGTGATTAGGCCATGATGATAACGCTTCTACAGATTATGGACTACACCAGATTTAAATGACCCATATCGAGTAAGACTCAAACGGGTTAATACAATATGTATTCTTGTAATCAGGAGTTACTACAGTTCTCGCAAGCAATTGGATCAAAGCCATGTGAGCTATATTGAGCGGATCATATCATGTTATAAATAGATGATTGTATAATGTTATCAGTAAATATCTACATGGGCGACGTCACTCGCACCGCGTCGCATACGCGCTAGAGTACGAGTAGCAGAGGCTTAGACGTAGGCAACGTAGGTATTACCTATAGGGCAAAGCCTTCTAAACGACGCCGCCGAGGTTAATACTCTTGGGACGTGCCTATACCATACCTATTGTGTGTAAACTGCCTAATGCTGATGTTGACTTAAATTATCCTTTTGTAATCTTATAAAATGTTTGTATATGGCATTGACCTTATGGTATATTTTTAATTTTTATTGTTCATATAAAACATAGGTATTATATTTAAAACCTAAAACTGTATCACCACAATATTAATGAAAAATCTAAGCATGAAGTTTAAATAGGACTAAGAAATAGATCTAATATACTCACAGATTTGCAGATATTAAGTTTTAAGATCAAGTGAATTGAAAACATTTAAAGAGTTCCTAGGTATATACTTTTCTATACTACGCATAACTCTTCAAAAAGTTTAATGGATTTTGATAAACATTTCATCTCGGCAATAAATACCAGTTTATGGAAAGTTGGTTGGAACAGTTTTAGCTTACGTGTCGTTGGCTTTTCCGTATGAAGTCGAAGAACGAGTTACGTAAGATACATTACTGGGCGCTGATGGTCTCGTGGCAGATCACCACTTTCCATCATCAGGGGAAATATGTTTTAGCTTCCTTCTTTACCTCCATTACCTTCATTGAATACTTCCTTTTAAATGAACATCGTAAAATAGTACGCAAAAACAAAGCTCAAAACTTATATTTCGTAACAGTAGTATTGAAATATAGGTTTTCGTTACACTCCATGCATATAAAGGACCTGCAATAATTTCTAAAACTTTATAGCGGGTATTGGAGCTATTAGAATTAACAGAATCTAATATCTAAATCTAAAGAAGAAACGGGACGTTACGAACGAATATTTTATCACATTTTTCATCTTCTAAAACGGAAGGACTGAAAAAATACACAAAACAAACAAAACGTACATGGCAACATCTGACACAACCTTCGTCGTGCAATTACAAAACATTTCGTTTGCAAAATTAAACTGAGTTAGGAATTCCGTGTGCGCATCGGGACGTCAGAGCGCCGTAACAAAGATTATGCCTACGCTAGTGGGTTGCGGGGGTAGTACTACGGATCGATAGGAGCGGGGGTGGCCCGGGGTGGGGAGTGAGGGTTCAAGGCTAATAGTGCGTGTACCATTGCGTATCAGCCCGGGACAACCTCGTGGACGAGCCGGAGGGTAGTTAGGCTCAGTTCACGAATGCCTAAGTCTGTATGACCGCGCCGTAAGACCTATCCCAATAAATTTGCGATTAACGTAATAACGGAAGATTTTACGGTTAGGTAGAGTAAGTACCTGATTCAAGTGTTGCTTAATGTAATCCAGAGTTTAATAAGTACAAAAATAATAACGTTATTTATTTATCTTCTTGGTAATAATAGGTTCGCGTTTTACCGCAACTTCTCTAATGTATAGCTATTGTGCAGCCTAAGATGGAGCAGGCTTGTCAAGAAAAAACGTTTTCGCTTAAGACTTGAAAAGACGTACATTTAGGTAGAAATCGGGGAATAATAGGGTCGAGGGAGGCTTAAAGCCTAAATGTAAAGTAACATAGAAATAGTAGGAATACAATTGTTTGCGTCAAAATTTGCTCAAACGTGTAAGTAGTTTCACTGACAGTTTATTGAGGTTTTTGTTGTAATTTCTCATAATTGTCTCAGTGATGGTAGGTAGGTATGTGTGCGGAAGACATCAGCCGCCGCGCAACAAAACAACCAACTGATTATAATACTTTCACTGTCGACAATTAACTGCAGGTTGTTGCTCTAACGGCCGCCGCAACACAAACACTCACAGCGGGTTATAGCTACAGCTAAGCTCTAATACTGATTTGAGATTTGCAAAGTAATAAAAAGTGCGTATTGCATTCTACTTTTCTGATAGAGGTTTATTAGTTTTTATAGCCTTATATAGCATACATTACATAGCGAATTGTAATATAGAAACGAAATATGAATAAATCGGAGTACAAGTTATTTAATTGGTTTATATAGTAAATAAAAGGAAGTAGTGTAATTAACCCTGAATTACACCACTTCATTTCTCAAGAACGGCTAAAACGAAATTAGTGATGTATGGTCCGATGGATTATTTTGCGCCCGGAAAAGCTGAATCCCTATTAAAATATCGAAAATTAACGAAAAAATATATCCATAGATCGCTAGGCGGTACGAAGTTCGCCGGATGAACTAGTCATATAAATAACACTATATCAAAAGTTAGTTTCTTAGCATATCTAGATCGATAGTATCCGCTCTTGACTTGAACCATTCGAGAAGAGCCTGATAAGATCGGTCCGTTTCTACTCGCGGTTGTAGAAATCACACGGCGACAGGCAATTTAGTGTAAAAGGCTCTCCCGCGGGGCTCTCGGGCTCCGCGGGGGCAACTGACTCGGGGACTTTTAGGAAAACCACACTTCAAACTTTACTTTATTACTTTTTCCATCTAACTAGCTTTTGGCCACGGCGTCGCCCGTGTTATACTTCACGAGAAAAAGATACCCTATGCCACTCTCCAGACTTAAAACTGCGCGATAAATTAAATCGATCCGTCACTTAGTTATAGAGGAAGAGACAAACCAACAAACAATTTCGCGTTTATAATACTTGTCTGGATAACAGTCAAGTGTGTTTTGTTCACATTTTTCCAAGCACATTGTCATACTTGACAATTAATATGCTTCACTTGTAATTTTTGTGATTGAACTGGAACATTATAAAAAGTTTGATTAGAGAGTGCAAACTTTTCTTCATGATCCTATGGGTTCTCCCAAAATCTCCCAACACCTATACCTACTTCTCATACTTAGGTTTAGTTTTTCTTCGAGTCAACTGTAAGGCAGTGTACCTATCTAATGTTGGTAGAGTCATGTCTGTATTGTTTGGATAGATACGAGTTTATAACAATTCCATTTCACTTGCATAATGCAAACGTGTTTCAGAATCAAAAGCTTTCTGAATATTTCTTTGAACAAAAGCTAAATTGATTGAAGGCGGCACGTGTCCCGAGAAACGCGTCCAATACTCGTGTCCGGCGACGGACCACGGAAAATAATAGCGCACACAATAAACCATTTATAGTCATCGTAAACGTGAACGCATAAAAATCGCTTTACACCAGTTTACGAGGCGCGCTTCCTGGTGCAGTCACTTTCGCGGGCCGGCTTTTCACGGCTTTCCTCAGAAACATACGTCTGTCTCGCTCTGAGCCGCGTGCTCGCTCGCACCAGGTTCGACGACCGGGGCAACGAGCGCGCGAAAGTACTTTCACTGCGCCCGCGCCGGCGCACGCGAGTGTCTAACGCTCGTTTATTGTAACGCGCGGGTTTGCGTCTATCGCGAGGAGTAAGATGGTAGATAAGCCAGTGTCGCGGAGAAATGCCTCCTTAGGGCCTATCGCAGCGCTGGTCGCTGGGAGCTAAGTACTAGTAACTCATCTAGGAATGCGACGTAGCCGACGATATGTAACGAGCTTATGTTACAACAATACTAAATTTATTATTTTAAGATTTTTTTTATAACAGCTGCTAATGGCATACATCTCTTTTTGTAAATTGCTAGACTCCACTAAAAGCTCAATACGCGTTCAATGAAAGTTTCATACAGGTTTTATTCTTCACCTGTTTTTTATCTTTTATTTTCTTTCATAAATTTTATTTCTCAACTAATCTAGTACATAATGAAAATGTTACAAAAGCTCAAAGAAAATTGTCGCCGATGTACTATTTTATGCTTAACACTAAAATGCCTTAGAATGCAGGTAGGAATGCACTTGCGTAGTAGAAATGCGAGTTTTCTCGAGAGAGAGATGGCGAGATGCAGATTACGTAACCGCGAATGGCAGACAACGTTATGCGTTAGAAAATAGCAAGAAACGGCAACTTGATGGCGCATGGCGGGACAAATGTTATAACATCTCGCACTTTTACTATATACATGCGTACCTATATTATATTAACTCTTATTAATAAATCTTAGCACGTATTGTAAAACGGTGTATTGTTTAAGAAGACGGGTTTTCACACCTGCCTGATTGTTGGAAAGGTCCAACTATAGTTTCGTTCACATTGAGTGCGAGACCTGTCATCGTTGAGGATACGAACGACTCATTTCATCCCAACTATAGTTTCGTTCACATTGAGTGCGAGACCTGTCATCGTTGAGGATACGAATGACTCATTTCATCATTCTCATGATGAAGTTCACCGAATGTGAACGAAACTATAGTTGGACTTTTCCGAAAAACAGGTACGCGTGAAAACCCGTCTTCTTAAACAATATGAATCAAACATGCGTTAGTTTTATAAATAATGACCAAAGGTGCATTTAAATCACTGACTGAAACACGTAATATGAGTTTCAGAATTCCAATACCGCAAAGGACTTATTCGATTATGTGAATCACCTCAGGGGTGGTGTAAATTCAAGATATTTTAAACCAATGTATGTCTATATGTATGTAGTCTCAAAATTAAAAAGTTAATTACCTACTGAAAAATAAGTTCCGAGATTTTTTACTATGTAGGCCAATACGAACCAAATTCGATTATACTTTTTAGGGCGAAAAACCCTGCACGAAATCATACTTAAATTAAGTTTCGGAGATGCTATTGGTTTTGCTTAAGATTGAATTTGATATTTTGTAAAATATTTAAGCAAATTTTTGAACCATTTCACTATTTATCATGTCCAGGCTCACTTTTTTCACGCACATTAAAATTTTATTTTCCCCGATTTTATCGCGTCTGTAATAGTGAAAAGTAAGCGTACTTTTTAATGCAAAATGCATAATTGTCGTCGTGCACATCGAGCGGGGGAAGCTGGGGAGAAAGCAGGCCTGTCACGAGCGAGCCTTACGGCCTAGCGCACAATGCAGGCTTTCCTCTATTGTGTTATAGCCAACTACGGTCAATTGATTTACACTGAAAGTTATAACTTTAGACGGGATACCAAGAAAATGAATAAAGGAAAAAATGAACAAAAGAAACATGAAAAAGCTTCCTGCGAATTGAAAAAAACAGCTTTGTAAAAGATATAAGTAAAATAGTAGTGAACAAAAAAACTGAAGATTGAAATAAAGAATAAATATAAATATTAAAATAATAATAACTCTAGCTTCACTTCAGGTTTCCGCGCGATTAAACATGTGATAATCCTAGTAATGTTATAAACGCGAAAGTTAGAATGAATGTATGTGTGTATGTTTGTCGAAACTACTGAACCGATTTGGATAAAATTTGGTACGAAGATAGCTTAGACCCTGGATTAACACATAGGGTACTTTTATCCTGTATTAACGCGGGTAACACCGCAGGGCGCAGCTAGTTAATTATAATATGTACATGCAAAAACTCAGAGGTTATAAGTACCAATTAATTTTGAACCTATAATAATAATGAGGTTATTGAACACAAGCTATTAATTTATTTTTTATTTATTTAGTTCACAAACAGAAATACACATTTTCACAGATATACAACAACAAAAAAAAACTTGCGTTTTGCGAACTCCCTCTACTCGTAGCTGTGAACATAACTTATTTACAAATATTACACATAACATCAATCTACTTACTCGCGAACTGAAATAATTTTGATTAAACTTACATGAGACCACTCGAGAAGTATTATACGTTAACAAATAAAAAAATAATTTTCTAATCCGGTCCAGACGTCTGTCTACGAGAACTTGTAACAAACATAAAGATTATAAAAAATACCTCCTCTATTTAGGAACTCTGTAGAAAATTGTGAATTGCTGAAGTTATAAACCCAAATGATATTCCACATTCTAGCTACCTATTATTTTTAACTTTCTCTTCTAGAAGGAATATATCATTAGTTGCAACAAAGTATTGTAATAATGAATGTAACTCGCAGCGATTGCAGCGCCACCGCGCGGCGCGGCGCAGCGGCATGACACGACACTTCCGTAACCTGCACAGCGACAATTAGCGATATAATCGAGTTGTGTAATGTGCAACATATTGCTCTTTCTCTACTACTTTCTTATTTGATACATTTGTGTTATTGTATTTTTAATATTTTTCACCGAATTCTCAGAGAACGCAATCCTAAAGGTACTCATTTCGACGGTTTTTTGTCAGTTACATGTTGGTAATGGATTAATTTGAAAAAATTGATTGTTTTGTTTAAAGATATATACTTTGCAATAAAGATATTATATAACCTGCAGCGATGGATATTAGCGACACTGCGGCTCTAGTAGGAACATGCCTAGTCCTAGTAAATAAGGCTGCCGCTACACACCGCTAGATGCTTGGCGACAGATCATCCATAGTACCTATTTTATCTTAAATAGAATATTATTAAATGGTAATCGGTTACATCATAAGCTTAGCACAGGTGGTTATTTTGAATTCCACACCAACTGACTAAAAATCAGTACATTGCCATTATTTTAGTGCCCGTTGCGCGCGCGCATGATCACATGCAATTTGCGTTCGGTTTAATGAATATTTAATGGCATCGATACGCTACAAGACTGATATATGACCTTTATGTTGTACATTAAACTTTTTTAAATTATTAATCGTTTTTTTGATTGACATGAAGTTACAATGTTACTCGATTAATAATGTACTACAATTCAAAATTACCTCAAAGAAGGCTTCGTATTAATCAACCCCGCAGCGTGCCACTGCTTTCAAGCCATAGTCCACCGCGCCGCCGACCAAAAGAAATTCTACTCGTAATATCCTATGCTAATACTTACCTCCTAAACGAACAGCAATTGTTTTTTATAGTTTCTCTTTCGGCTCTGTGTATAGTCTAAGTATAAGTACGTAAGTACCACTATTGTGTAACATAACCCCTTCAACAGTAAGCTAAACCATCACTATAAATAATAAACTAAAAGCTTTATCCACTGCACTCAATGCATAAGTAACTCTCCAACGCATGTGTATAAAAATATAACAACACGAAGAAAAACTTCCGTCTTCATCGTGTTCACGGACGATATAGACTAGATATTAATCAATATCTAGTCTATATGATAAATAAAAAAATAAACTTTATCTTCAAATATAAAAAAAATATAATTTGCACTACAATGTGCTTTTTAAATATAAAACATGAATCACTACAAAATGTTAACATGTCTACTAGGACCTACTCGTACTTGATCTTAATATATGTATATTTATTTGGGATAGGGATTTAATTTTTTTATGAAAAATTAACCTCATTAATTATTTATCTATTGCAGACCTTCTGAGGTGGTTTCATACGTTACTATAAACACGCATAGTATCACTAGGTAAATCAAAGATAATAAAAATGAGGATGACACACAGGTTTAACGATTTAGCATTTGTCTAATACTTTTCATTCTACTTACTTGTTTACTCGTACATTTATTTTAATAGAAGGGTTTGTGGATAAGCAAGACCATGTATGCCAGAGATCAAGTTAGCTCGCTTTATATCTGCAAAATCTCTCAAACAGTTTACACAACGCTCTACCACAAGTGAGTTTCCCAAAAGACAACAGTTAATCGATCGTTTACAAAGAAGCCACAGTTGACTCGCAGTTAGCAAGTACCGCGCTAAGCCTTAGTAATCGTTTAGGAATCCTCGTGAAACGCATCGCGGCACGTGTTAGGCGCGGGTTCGAGTCCCGGCTGCGGCTATTTGCGGTAAATAGGTCAACCCGAGCTCAAGTTAGCTGCAAGAACGAATACAAAAAGAGTAAAGCGCGCGGCAGGCGCCCGCGGCCCGTCTTCTCATGCCTAGATGCGGCTAACCGACGGTTAACGATTCCTGTGCTCGATATATACTATACAAAATTATGTTTGTTTACTAATAGTGTTTTTAGCTTTACAGTCTTAAAAATAACAACTCAAATTTTTACACACGGTCGTTGATCAGGAATATTATTATTAATGTTAGTAAACCTTAGTTAGGGGAGTAATGTTTAAAATAATATGTTGTACTTTTTGATAGGTAAATGTTGAAGTTACTTAAAAATTTTCTACACGACAGTATTTATGCCCATATTTTTAAATTATTTCCTCATTGTCCTCACCTCTAAGTTTTGAGTAATCTAAATTATTCATTGTGCATTAAATTATCTTGAACAATCATCACAGCTCAGAGATCAATAGGCTTGTAGGATGTTGTTTACAAAGATTTTACTACAGATAACATTATATTAGAGTTTGTCTGTGTGTTTAAACTCCACAAAAAAATCTGAAACTACTCGTACAAGTCCACGACTGCAGAGTTCTTTATTTTCTGATAATTGGTTTCTTAAAATCAGGCAATCTGCGGTCAAGGGCAAGTCTATTAGATAAAAGAAACAAATTAAGATGAAACTTTAAGCGTAAATAAGACATAAGAGAACTTTCATCGTTACTATTGAAGTTTTCCGTCATTTATTTGAAAGGAACTCGCGTGTAAAAGCTAGTATGTATAATTATAATGTGTGCAAATGTTTAGTATGAAGCGGGTTCAGACGACCAAGGTTGATAAAAGAATAGTGGTCGGCATTGGCAACGCGTGTATACATATTGTTTCTGTATATACTACATGCGGAAGTGTTGCCTTGCGGGACCAGTTAGCCTTATATGTTGACTCTATACATTTATTATATCTTTATATGTACATTTTAAAAGCTGACGACAGGTTTTTTGATCTTGAAATTGAGAAACGTTAATGTTTGCTTATAGATCTAGGTGTCGTGTTTCTGTAACAAAACAAAATAATAAGGCTTTTTGAAAAGTGTAATTTAATGTGATAGCTTTGCTATGTTACCAGATCAAGTTTATTTTATTACATAGTCGTAGATATATGGAAAACATTCAGGTTTTTTTACTGCATTCGTCCGTTCGCCTTCGCATTGTAATTCATAGGAAATATAAATGATATTCTATAAAACTATATTATAATATTATCATCGCTTATGTTGTTCGTCATCGCCAAAGTTTTATTCGTTTTTTGTGTACATATCGAGAATATTCCCCCGTCTCGTGGTTACAGGCTAGACTAATCAGTCGGTTAGGTCCGAGCGCGGGGTCCGTCGGTGCAAGCGGGCCGGCCGGCGGCGCGGTGCATCGTCCCGGTTACGCAACTACATGCTATATTTATACCATACGAGCCCGCAACGCTGTTCCGGAGCTGCTGCAGGATGGGATATATCTACCTACACATTTATATGCAGACATGTATGACTAATTAGACTAAACTTTTCTTATTGTGATGTATACAGGATTATTTAGATAAGTACGTAGAATATTGAGGAAAATGGAATTACTAATTACAGAATTTGAGGGTAGAAAGGAATAATATTTCTAAAATGTAAGGCAAACATGTAATACATGTGATTCAGTAAAAAATATACGACGTGTAACAGAAGGTGTGACAATACGTAAGGGTTTTACAATAGTTATATAATAAACATTATTGCGTAATCATAAAACTTGACCGATCACGTGACCAATTGTTGTACGGCGATCACAATTTGTTTTCTTGATATTTGCAAAATCTTTCATACAATCGGTTCACTTTGATAGGTAGACTAATACCCTAAAGTAATGTCGCATCTTTCTGTTACTACTTGTATATCTATAAGGTTATCGTAGAAAATTTAATCAAAAAATATAGTTGGCAGTCATTAGCCAGTAAATAACAACCCATACAAAAATAATTTAGTTAATTTAATATTTGTTAGTAGTATTCCTTGCCTGACGCGTACTTAAGTAAAGAAGTTCGTAATTATTGGTTCGTACGATATTAAAACTATAGAGAGAATGAAACATTTTATAAATCAATCCTTTTATAATACTCCAACCGTCTTTACTCACAACTGTACTATGTGAGGATTCTTCACCTAATGAGGCTTCGAATCCCTTTCCAATTTTAATATTTACTTTACTAAATTAAGATTGAGCAGTAAATATGAATTTAATTTACTCGTACGAAGAAAATCAATAGATAGGCCAGTCTTTCAGGGATACACTTCTGACAATACCGTGCCTAAACTTATACTTTTCACATATCTATACTACCTTCACCTTGAAGCCGCAGAGCCTTCTACGGATGGCAGTTTTTTGCTGCATCTAATCGTGAGGTCAAACACCACATCAACACGGTTGTGCTTACATAACTCAGCCTTGGCGACAGCGCGTAAACAAAATATTGTGTTTCATATTTGTACCTCCTTCCGCGATCTAAATTAGACGCTCTAAATAAAGCAGTGACGTAACATTACGAAAAATAGTTATATGTAGAGTGCCCCAACGAACCTCAGCTGATTCTTAACTTTTTTGTACTATCTCGTAAGATAATGGCGGACAGTTGTCCGCCCTTCCTAACTTTTACATTTATGGACCAAAATGACCATTTGACAAAGAGACCATTTGGCTCAGGTTTTGTAGGTACGTAGGATGGTTCACATACATATGAAGTAGGGAAGGTTTTATTATACATTTAAACCTATCATTTATCGTATCACCCAATAGGACTTATGAAATCAAGGCAAGGTTTCTTATCGTGATAATTTTAAGACTTAAAAGCCTTGCTAAATACCTGATATTAGTAATCTAGAAAGAATTCCAGCAACCCTTAGCAAAAAACAGATATTTAACCTTTCTAAAGCAATCCTCAAATGTTACACGCCTACAGAAATACTAAATTGGAAATAATATGAAAATATAACCAAATGACAAATTGACTTTAAGGTTCAATAACTGTAAATAAGGCTGAATCAACGCATCTCCTAAAAAGCTGCGTCAAACGAATATACTCGTAATGTAATTTCCTATATTTGCTCAAGATCCCATAACCGCAGTAAGGCAAGTCGAGGCGGATTCTAATTAACTTTAATGAACTCTTCATTAAACAAAGTTATCTTCAAACAGCTAAACAAATGTGACCGGTAAAGTAAGAGTGTGTACAGTGAAGACAGATATAAATGACGCTGTATTTTGTTACTGACTTGTCTTCAGAAAATCACATTATTCAACGATTCAATTATCAATATTCGATCGCACACCTTTCGGTCTAATAGAGGCTGAAATTTATTTAACTTCAAATGAAGGATCAAATATTTCACAATCATAGTTTCTCACTAAGATTTCTTCTGTGTTTGTAATTTGGCACAATTAACTGACCATATTAGTGAGAAACTTCTCAAAAGACATACCGACACAACTGATTCAGGACAGATATTCAAACTCATCCAGCCGGGAATCGTACTCCGCACACCCAACTCTCGGAGCGAGTATGTTTACCATTAACTCACTGCGGTCGTTAATTAGGCTTCGTCTTTGATAAAGGAGCTTCATATATACATACTTACAAATAGTAATACCTGGTACATACTGCTTAGCATTATCATACTATATTAAAAGAAATAAATTCATTTTGCTGTCATGCTCTCTTCCGTTTCATCTATTACACGAATAACAACGGCTCCTCAAATTTTATGTTGTAAACATAGTTTAAACCATCAATAGTGCAAATAAATAGTGTGAAAGTTGTTTATGTGACGTTGGACCCTAACTAGGTAGGAATTTGAAACAAGTACCACTACTAACCTTAAAGGTACAATATAAAGTAAGGGTACTAGTGATACTACTTCAGGATCATGAAGCCAGCACCTCTAGTCCCAGCCTGGGCGGCGGGTTCGTCCCACCCCCACGCATGGAAAGCTGGCGCGCGCCCAGCCCGTCAGGGGGCGTCGGCCGCGCGTTGTCTCATACATCACGTAAATAGAACGACATACACGCTTATTTGGGGACCAAAACACACATAAATACACGGCCTACGTAGAACATATGCTGGACAAATATGACACTAA
Source organism: Ligdia adustata (assembly GCA_947049295.1). Lineage (NCBI taxonomy): Eukaryota > Metazoa > Arthropoda > Insecta > Lepidoptera > Geometridae > Ligdia > Ligdia adustata. The sequence continues at coordinate 15,637,499 of OX346216.1, forward strand.
GTAAGAATAAAAGTGAACTAATACATAATAATACACCGTGATATATTAATAGCGATAAATAGTCACATATATATAATCAGAAAAGCACAGTTCTGTAAGACCTAGGTAGGTACACCCAGATAAATATGCAGTGGATACCTAATTCTAGTGCTAACCTTGACCGCAAGGATAATCTATAAGATAATACTGTTTCGCCTTGACTCTAACTAGACTAGCCGACGAATTTACAATTAAAAATGCCTATCTTTGTATATCGACCACACCGACGATGCAATTCTATAGATAGATCAATGGTCTCTGGTTCATAACTCTGGAGTTCGTCCACGCCGAACTTTTGGAATGTCCTTTAATTCGAAAAGTTTGGAGAGTTCAAATCAGTTTATCAACTCTGCAAGCTGTCAAATTGACATGAGATTAATTCTTTATCTTTGGAGCAGAAGATACGAGATTATCAGAAAACAAATTACTTTATATTTTACTAAGGATATATTATAGTACCATTTTCTACTATATTCTCCTAAAAAACTTGAAAGAAAACTGACGATGTTAAGATATCGATTGAAAGCTTTATTTTGAGAACAGCGAATGATAATAACCTTTATTTAATTTACCCAACTTGTTATTACAAAGTATTTTAAGTACTTAAATAAGAATTGAAACGAATATTTATGTAACAAACGAGTTAATATTAAAAAGTTGTTAGTAAAACACGCGCAATCTATCTCCAGTTGAATGAACATACATCACATGTAAGATAATCTAATATTTTTCATATGTTCATTCAATCTGCTCGCAATGCGCTTGTTGGAGCATGCGCGCGTACGTTTCTTAACCCCACGCGTGAACCGTGCGTGAACTCCAATTTTCCCGTAACCCTGAGCTGTCATCCCGCGCTCGCCGCGCCTGTTCCAGCGAGAAAGCGCGCGAAAACACGGGGTCGACGCTCGGCGCGCGGTCACGGGCCGCCCTACCGACGCGCGCCCGCGGGATCGCGAAAATGGAAAACAATCCACAATGCTTGCCTCCACGCGAGAAATACTACTCGATACCCACCTCTGCCCTTCCGGGTACACCTGCGATTGTTTCTGCAATCGATGGCCAATAATGCGAGAGGTTTTTGTGTTTCTAACGCTATACATTTCCTATATAAGTTATGCAAACCGGCAAGCTTTTTTTAGAGGACAATGAACGTCCAGGGACTGCTTCCAGTGTGTTCAAGTGTTTACTCCGATTGCAGTGCTTGCTAACTTTTTCTGTAGAGTATTACGACCTTTTAGAAGAATTACACGGCTTTTTAAGTGTTTGTATTTACGTTTTGGATAATGTAGCCCTCTACATAATTAATTAATAAAACGACACATTAATAAAGCATTAATTTATTTACCGTAACTTACGTAAGCAATTACAAATACTTAATGCACTTATCAATTAAATTTAAGTGTAAATACTTTTAACAATCACTTATCAAGTCGAAACAGAGATTACTTTCCCAAGGCTCATAACACAATTATAATGAAACTTTTGAGTAAAGTGACAATGTGAAACAGTCATTGTATTGTAGTCTGTTTAAATATTTCGGTTGACAATAGTGAGAACTGAGGATATTGTACGAGAGGATATACCAAACAATCCGCCGCATATCATTCATGCATACTGCATGAATGTAATGCTACGTACTGGTACTCATGCGCTTGATGGAACCTTGTTACGAGTAAGGATTGGATATAATGCAAAATATCTTAGACCAAAAATCTAAATATCTAAACCAAAAAAATCTGCGTGAAAAACCACGCGTTTAGATCAATAACAACATGTTAAACCTTAATATACATTTAAAGTTGATTGCCAAAGATCACAGAACATTGAGATGTCAATACTACCAAAATTTATAAGATTTTGAATGACGCTATTCACATTCTTATAAATTTTGCTCTCTTTTTTTATGTCAACGCGATCATCTTGGGGGGACGGTGATGTGCACCACGTGCTCCCCTCGGATCATCACCTGGGGGAGATGTCGGGTGCACTCCCACACCCCCTTCCCCAGCGCGGTCTCTGTCACGCCGGGGACGGGGGATATCTTGGCCGCTGTGCCGGGGACGACAGGGGTACCTATATACAAAAAATAATAGTTTGACCCAAATAACGAGCTTTTGTATACAACCAAACTAAACGTTAACAGATATAAAATATAGCTAGTCTTGAAGATAAAGGAATCTTTACTCTAGAGTTATTTTTTTATTCATTGCATCGATGTCAATACTCGTAGTACTGAGATATCACACGAAGACCACAAATGTTCAAACATATTTCTTTTCTGATACTAAAAAAAATACTATAAAAACTAATACCGGTATAAAGTTGAAATGTCTAACGAAAAGAAAGCGTCCGAAGTACGCTTTCAGCATCATGTTACTACAGTTAGACACACAGCGATAGGAATTTTATCCACTGGCGCCACGTCATTGGAGTGGGTGTCCAATGTCCATTGTGTAAGCCAAGTGTGACGAGGATCAGCTTTGAGACCAGCCGATGATGCCTGGCTGACCTTGGCCTAAACCGACGTACGAATTCCAACTTTGCAATACAGACAACTAAATAAATACATAGTACATATATTTTGTATATCTTAGAATCTTATAGACGAATTAATGAACTAGTCGTGATCTCTCAGAGACCCTCCGAGCTCATCCTGACAATTCAAATGCGCTCGAAACCTTCACATATTCCACTTATAATCGTCTAATGTATTGTATACATATCTGGTCTGGCAGGACTTGAATTTGCGGCTATAGGCTTACGCCTACATCACTGACTGACACTAATCTATAAACGATTCTACTTTGCGCCTTGTACCACACACGAAATTATTTTCTTAGCAAGTTTTTTGTGACGACTCGATATCTTCATGATATTTTTTGCGTTTTCCCTACAAGTTCCAGTTACCATAAAACTGCCTTCCTACACACGATAAAAGTTAACCCAATTAAATATTCTGTTGTATGAGGTTCATATAAATTAAAAATAACTCCAAATGCCATTAGCAATTAAAACTAGATAGTCAGCGAAATAGTTTATATTATAATACTAGATTTATTCGATATTCTCTTGTACAATGAAAACCTTTTAGGGACGTTAGGGACAAAGATACGTACGGCCTGTTCCGAGTAATTAAATTTATAGGACACTTAGCCTATTTCGGAAATTAGAGCGCAGGCTCTGCGGGTTCTATTATATAATATTATTATGTTATGGAGATTGAAATCACTTATACTTGGCTTCTGTTATGGAGATTGAAATCACTTATACTTGGCTTCTGTTATGGAGATTGAAATCACTTATACTTGGCTTCTGTTATGGAGATTGAAATCACTTATACTTGGCTTCTGTTATGGAGATTGAAATCACTTATCCTTGGCTCACTCACTCACACTAACTATGACTAATATTTAAACTAGTGTACGTGTAAAATAAACGTAAACAAAATATTCAATTCTCAAAACGAGACCGACTTAAAAAACCAAAAATGTTAAATTCTTGTCAAACTCCCATGTGGAAGGACTAGGTATTTTTTATTTATTCTAATGCGCCTTCGTATGTAGAGTAACAACGCAAAATTAAATAAAAAATATTAAAGCTCTTATATATACGGTACACGTACAATTTTCTGTATTCAAAAAACAAAGCTTGTTTGCTGCAAGTAGTTCTCATGTCTCTTAAAGTGTTTTACATCTTACTATTTTCGTAACGACTTAGTCATTTGATTTTGCTTACTTATTACATAAGAACTTACCCATCCCAGGCGGTATCTTTCTCTTCTTGACTCCCTTCCTCTTCCACACTTCAAGCACGTCGCTAAGCGCGAGGTTCCACTGCTTGTCGAAAGCTACCACGGTCGCGTAGAGGACGCCCCTCACCCCGCGCTCGTTCCGCGTCGTCACCTGCAAACAAAACTTTATCTAACTACCCTCGGAAGCGGAATTCAATGATAATTTCCTTTATTTTAACTGCGAAGCGTAGTTGCCGTAGCGCCGTATTCGGTTTTCAGAATGATGTTTAATGCTTTCAGGTGCATTTTGAGATTAAGTCACGTAAGAATAGTTAATAAATTACGTAAGTACTTAGAAAAAAACTCTTTAAGCAAGACAAGGTTTCCCGATGTACTGTAACCGATGTTTCATGACCTTTCCTGAAATATCTCTCGTTAAGAACACCTCACCTCTATCAACAATTCAAAACTTACAAGAGCTTACATAATTTGAAACTTTAGAGTGTTATCTGGTATCTAACAATGGACAATGAACTCTGTATATTAATTTTTGAAATACTTCAAATTGTTCTAAGTCAAAAGTATAATTATTTTAGAAGCAACGATGTTAACGTATCTTGTATGTTTGTTTCAGGAACAGTGCAGTAACGGTTGTGAATGACAAGAACACGAGGCTGTATACCAAATGTGTTCAATCGAAACTGGTACTTCCATTACAATACATTATCTTTCTTCCTGATGGTGAGTAACTTTTCTAGATTTTTAACCCCCGACGGAAAAATTAAGGGGTGTTATAAGTTAACGTGTGCGTCTGTACGTGTATGTCTGTCTGTCTCTGTGTGTGACTGTGTATAGCATCGTAGCTCCCGCACGGACAAACCAATATTGATTTTTTTTTTGTTTGAAAGGTGAATTTGTCGGGAGTTATCTTAGTTTAGTTTGATGAATTTCAGTCCAATATGGCCGCCACAAAATGACGGATATGGGAATCAATGGAAAGGGCTTGACTAGTGGAATATAATAGCTGGCGCAATATAGTTATTCAAAGTAATACTACTTTTTAAAAAGCTAGAACTGGTTTCATTTCCGTAAAAAATCTTTTTTTTATATAATATGATTAACAAACTACAAGAGCGATTTTGATATAAAGTGTACATAGACTACTACAGACGCCTGCGATTCTCTCGCTTTCAAACTAATATTTTTCCAAATCGGTACAGACATCTTTGAGAAATCTGGGAACACTATTGAAAATCTATTAGAACACAATTAAAAATCGAATCTGAAACCTTATCTTTTATTGAAGCCAGCTAAAATGAAACCACAATTATGATGTGGGTCTCTAACATGAATTAACGCTCAATACAAATTAACTCAAGTAATAATTAAGTAAAAATTAAATAATTAATACTTGTTCTGTATTTATCGCAGTTTTAATAAAAGTAAGCAAATCTAAAAACAGAAATGAATGCGCTAAGGTGAAGGGCCGCGACACCCTTGTACCTGATCATACTAAACATTGTGCACTGTATAAATTACACTATGCTAAACCAAAACAGGTCATTGCTTTTACATCAACCTGGAAAACTCTGAAACTTCTGCTTTTACATGAATGTTCTCATGGGCCAGTAAACATTTTCTTCGCAGCAAATTTTAATTTGGCCTCACAGTGTTACGCACTAGACCCAACTAAAGTATTTACATAAAAAATAAAAGCAACAGCTAGGTAGTCTGTAATACTTAGCATAATTATTCGATAAGATAGACCCTAATCATGTGTATGTGGGTAAAACTTTACGAGCTGCAACCCGCAAGGTCGCCTCGTTTCGAGTTTTGTGACGCATCGAAAGTGGATCAGGTTGCCAGGTATCAATGTTTAAACTTTATGGTTTCATGTGGAAAATGATACCAGTCATGTTAAAAATTACACGGCGAGCACAATGTTTTTTGCCATATTATATCTCTGCTACCTCAGGACCTAAGTATAAAGGAAATATCCTTTATACTTAGAGTTATCATATAAAATTGAGTACCAAATTTATCTGAATAATATTATCGGCAGATAAATGATGATGCCGTCGGAAACTTGTCTCCTTAGTGGGAGAAATATGGATAATCCCCGATGACCAAACATTCGTTGCAGCTTTTTACCAAGATTTTTTTTAAAATATGACAATTATCATGATTCAGACAAACTGGTAGGCAAAATATTAAACATACTGGCAGACAAAATAAATTTTAGCCAGACGTAACTCAGAGACTCTTTGCTCGCTAGTTTAATAATAACAGTAATAATGAAGGGTTGCGAATGCTATTAAAAATATGATCAAGACTGACTGCCGCTTGCAGACTTAATACCAAAAGATATCTTCATCTAAAGTTTACTGTAATAAGTCGTTAGATCTCGACACATTACACATACGCTTTACGATTGATATTCCATTAGTTTTCCGGCACCTGCCTGGCGGGAAAAACAAACAAATTACCGTCTGTTTTTCACTAGAGCCCTCCGCTCGCATCAAGGGCAAAATCATCAGATTCTTTTAAAAATTGTACCATAACTCAATCTGGCGGCGCTGGCGACCCAAACAACACTCACACGAGTGTAACACGTAGCCGTGCGCCTGTGTGGGTAATGACGGAAGGCGCCTCGACCTCGTACGGGGCCGATTCAATTCGTAAGTGCCTCGCCAAGGTCCCGGCTGCTTTTAAACACGCTCCGTCTGCATGGAAACTTTTTGAGTTTTCCTTCATCGTAGTGTGAGTTTCGGTCGCCCGTTGATTCCAACAATCCTTCCCAAGGTCTGACTTTGTATGCTTCAGATGGATGGCGTGTATTGTCCTCGTTCAAATAGGCTTACATCTGTTTGAATTTGAATGATTGTATTATTTGTTTTATTTATTAGAAACGAGCGGTATATTCGATCGATCCATACTTGCGTAGAAAATGCCGATGGAAAATGTAACTTTAAATGTTATAAGGCTGCTTTAAGATTAAAAATTCATTCCAATGATTTCGGCTTTCTACCTAAAAATAGTAGCACTTATCGCTTCAGTAAAATTCTCTTTCACCTCGAACAGAGTAAATTAAATCTCTAAGGTGGCCTGAAATGAGTTCATCAGAAAAAGCCGCATAAATGTCATTTGAATAAATGACAGAGGTCTCAGCTCAAATCGGCTGTGCCTAAGTGACCTGCCCCATCGAGGTCTCGACACCTCATTATCTCGAATGCTCAAGGTCGCCGATGAGATTCAAAGTACCATTAAAGACTATACGTACGTAAATTTTATTCAAGACCCATTTATTATGAAAGCATGCGCCATATACGGGCAAAGTAAATAAAATTGAGGTGGTGTAAGGTCGCGAGTGTCAGTTTAAATGGCGCTGCAGCGCTTCCGGGTTGAAAGTTGCTCTGCTGGGCTCAAGGTCGGCCTCCGCAGACAAGGAGGGCACTGCTCCGCTGACAGCGCTTAAAGCTCTGCTTACGTACGACGTACACCTATTTATGGATCGAATGCATATATGACACACCAATGCTTGGCCAGCCTTATGACCAAGCAGCTGATGTTTTAATGTGGCAGTTCCAAGTATGTACCTACAGGGAAAAAACTGACTACGTAGTCTCCATTCCTCACTGAAACTAAATATGTATTTGAAACTTAATGGAGTACATAATCAGAGCTTTATTTAGCAGGTAATCAGCTTATGTAATTTGCAGAAGCAATGCAAACCAAATAAGGCTCACGTCAGCTCTCCACGGCTTAATCAATAGCGAGCTTTATAGTATAGCGACTGTCCACTATGGGGCAATTTCATCAATAAACTAACGAAACGCACAACCTGCAACTATCAGATTAACAACCCACGTTCTACAAGTATCAGGAAATGTAACTTGATTTAATTGATAGAAGTCAAATAGATTTCAAAACAACTCGCGCCGGTCTAATTCGATGCTTCGTAGAAAGTTCAGATAGGTAGGTAGGCGTATAGCAGGAAAATTGAATACGAACAGTGCTTGTCATAACAGTCGCTTCGCCTGCCAAGTTGTCATTAACCCTTGGGAATTCACGAGTCAGCTCTACGAGCCAAACAAAAGAAAAAATCCATTAGACTATGTAAATAATAGCGAACAGTGTAATGGTCGTACCAGGATAGCATCACACCGTAAGAGATTAGCAGCGTAATGTGGGAATGCGCTGTAGGAAGAGCATTGAAGCAATTTAGCAATCATGGCCGCGCCGCGCGCCGGAGAAGAGCTCAATTGCATTTGCACAAGTGCATCGGACAGGTGGAAGGGACGCGTCACACCCACGGCTGATTATTTATTAAAATGCACACACTTGGAGTGAGCGCGAACTATGTCTGCTTGCCGCTAAGTTTTATGATCTGTCAAAAGAAAATTATAGAGAAGATCGAAATTTTTCACCCATTACAAAATAATATTTTTTCTCGTTACAAAGGTGAGGCGAACGACGTCGGTTAAACTGATACTAACTGAAACGACTCTAGAATAAGTTAAAATTATCGTAAGATTCAATCGTTTTAAAATAACATGATCACTTCTAACCTCGCATGTAAATCTTGTAACTGTTGTTTTACGACACCGAAACCAAACATTATAATTGCCAGAATGTTCAATGAAACCAGAAAGTAAACACAGACTTTGGAGTCGGGTGTGTTGGTGTGTTGTAGGTCACGCAACATTACCCACAGGTATTTTTGGGAGTCTTATTCTCAGATAAGCAGTCACTTCAGGCGCTCAAATCAGCGATGTGACGTCATTACCCCTAAGCTAATCCAATAACGCAAACCTTCCAATATGCGTCTAAGTGGATAGAGCGCAATCCCATTAGCATTCGGAAGTGGGTAACAAAGATAGTCGTGCCAGTGGATTCCTTGCAATTCGCCAGCGGTATCGCGATGGGCCCAAAATAGATCGTTGCGTAATGCAATATAACTGTGCCCAGCGCCCTTCGCCTTGGGGTCTCCGAGCCAAATGTCTTCGGCCATGACAGTTTGTTCTCGATATCTGTTCCGCAGTACTTCCTCTTGATAAAGAGCTGGAGCAAATTATGACGCTGTAGGGCGAGACGTACTCTCAGAGCCTGATTGTCGTTGACGTTGTTCGCCGGATACTTATTGTTGCTTTTACCTTTATGATCAGTAGAGTCGTAATTATTCCGCATCACAGCTACAGACTATTCTTGCAATCTAATTCTCTCAAAATTTTCTCTTCTTCTTCAAAAGGTTCTCTAAAAATTAAACACTAACGAGTTTCTTGAATAAAGATGTGCTTTATCTTAAAATGTTTCTTTGATATCTAAGCAAAAACTAATCAAAGAATTTAGTTTCATAGTTTGTATTCAGTGCAACATATTATGCTCGTAACTGACAAGAAAACTACAGTCCATGATCTTGAAAAGAAAAAGAATTTCTATCAGAGTCACTTTTCCAAACCTATCCGTAAGACAATAAATGTACGAGCATAACACCGGTATCCTCCATTACGTGGTATTACAATAGAGCGCGCGGGCATCGAGCGTAACAATTACAGATGGGTGCATCAGCAGTAGCTCCGCCCGCGCCGGCGCCCGCCGGAAGGAAAACGTTTCACAATGCGCCCGCTAGAGGCCGCAGCCGTCAAAAACAACTGGGTAAAGGCTAGCTGATGCTCGTGGCTGATAGAAATCCGAGTGAATGATGCAATTACGATCGATATGCGTGAATCTAGTCAATTTCTTCGTTCGCAAGAACTGGATGCAGTAAATTTAGCTGATGTATTATATATACCTAAACTTATGTTATTCCTATTCCTATCCCTATCCCATGATTTACACGATTGATGCCACAATCATCAAAGTTCAACGAAAGTAATGAATTATGGTGAGGATGTCGTTCCTCTTTTGTTCTAAACTTGTGGTGAGTGCCGTTTGGAAGCAATGTTTCCAGAAGAGAAGAAAGAGGGCATGGCACAAGACAGAGGAGACCTACACCTAGCAGTGGCTATACAGGCTGGAAATGAAGATGTACAGGGCATATCGAGATCATAGAACTGACACCGACAGGCACAATGCAGTACCACGCTGTTTACTGAAATTTGAAAACAAGATGGTACAACTAAAGCGTGATTTTAAAATTTCCTATTTCAATGTATTTGGTGTCGTTAAATGCATAAATATATAAAATAATTATTTGTTCTTAAACAACTAAAATATACACAAAAAGCAGCAAAATAAATACTTTGCAAATAATACAAACTGCCATAAAACCTACAAGCTGCGCCTTTTCTCCGAATTTAAGCAAGAAGGTAAACAAAGTTTGCGAGGGAAAACCAAGCGGCATGCGGCACCCTGTGTAAGAAAAAGGAAGCATCCTTTCTCCTTCAGACCTTGCGATCACCATATTCGTTTCGAGTTCTTGTACTACTCATTCACTATAATTGATACCATGACGTCACTGTAGTGACCCTGAGACTGGTGAATTACCTATACATTTATTTTAACTCCGTGATAATTGCAGTTTACGTCACATTTAAAACTTTCATTGCAAATCCAATGCGCTACCGTACATTTTGACCCAAATTTATAATGTGAACTGTTGACCTTGCGACCGCAATAATTCATCATTCCAAGATACAAAAATTACTTTACGCAATCTGCGTCAACTATTAGCTATTGATATCCTAATAACTTGCTTACGGTTATGAAAATATCTTCGATTTGTATTTTTCATTTTTGGATTCGATTACCTACGTAGTAGTTGGAGTATTTTAGACCAAGAGTAATGAAATCTCTATTTATAATTTGTCGAGATTTTTTATTGTCAAACGAAACTTTCCTCTTTTTTGGAAGAAATACCCCCTCAATCGAAAAACCTTAACCACTAAAAATTCGTAGTACTTATACACAAAAATGTGGCAAGATTAGATGGAAACTATAACCTGTACACGAGTACGAAATTTCTTATTCATAAATACAAACTCACAGACGAAATAACATTTTGCCAGACTCGAAGGAAAGACGTTTCGCTCACTCGGTCACTTAAAGTAATATTATTAAAACTTTTAACTTAAGTACTAAAAATGTACAGTATCAATATAGATATGAGTAAAATCTCCATATAATTGAAAACAAGATAATCCTTTTAATGAATAAACGTTTGCGAGGAGCTAATGAAATGTGCAGATTTTTACGTATTTCCAACGGTCCCATCGCATACCGTCGGTCGCCGAGAGAAAGTAAACAAACACTTTATGCAGAGTTAGTAGCAACAGTCTCGTTTCACTTAACGATTCACATTTTAGTGAGTTTTCGAATGAAGTAGTAAAGTATGATAGATACCTAAATACCTCAAGGATAACAGAACAATAAGCTTTATGTTTAGGGATGAAGCTAAAGACCAGCGTCAGACAGGGCAGTAGAGTAATATGGTCTGCTTATCACTATGGGCGGCTGATATTATGTACTTTCTATACGTATGGTGTTATATTTTAAACTGAAATCATAAAAGAGTAGGTTCTCAATTGCCCCATTACTTATGCTAGATTAAGCTAGATAGCTGGCAAGATTTGAAAAGATCTTAGATAGCTGTGAATTGTAAGATTTTAGAACTGCTCTTTGCTGTTTAGTTCTAGTTTTAATATGGCAGCTTTGGAATTTAATTTGTCTAACACAACCTTGGTTTAAAACTCAGTCTAGTCCAAGTTTGATCTGCAGTTCTCTGATATCATTGAACCAAACCCATTCCGAGTGAGAATTATATTTATTATTGCACGACCAAAATTTTGTAGATTTTTTGAACAGGAAAACAAAAATATGGCGAAATTTACTGCAAAAGCAACCTAAAAATCATGTGAAGGTTTAAGGTTCATAAAGGTCGAATATGCTATAAATCTTCAAATCTTTAAGGTCCGATCGGCTCCATACCAATGCTATATATCAACCTTGTTACTAAATCCCTGAATAGTAGACTCTAGTCATTCAAGGCTAAACCGTATTAGATCACTCTGAAAGTTCAATGGCGATGTCATAAAATGTTAAACATTTTATATAGGTCACGCCGAAAGGCTAATGCGCCATCTTAGTCTTAGACCGGAACAGAGGTCGCAGATTACTTTGACTTATGAAGCAATTCTTCACACTACTTCCATCTTTGCGTTTAGTCAAAAATAGAATTTTATTGCAGTTAACATTTTTAGAAAGTACGCAGATTTATTGATAGAAAATAGGTTTTAAAGTACGCGTAACATTATAAAAGCTTATGACATCATAAACGCTTTCTCGGAAGATATTGGCCAATAAAACATCAACCGACACGGTTCACGGACGTAAGAGGATTTCATAATTAGCTATTGCCTGATGTCCTGGTGGCTCTTTTAACTAACATGATTAATGAACCCAAGCGGACACGGCACGACCTCCGGTCACGGTGTCTGTCACACGAGTGATGGCCGGCCTTGAATGCTGTCCAAAAACAAATCTCAAACAACCGAACTCCCAGAGCTGTGACCATTGACCGCTAGAGAAAGTAAACAGACACTTGCGCGTCGTACGTGCGGCCTTGAAGAGGCCGTCTCTCGAACCCGACGCGAGCGACACCCGACTCTGACTCGACGTAACTGGGTCCACTTCTCGACGTGACCAAATCGGACTCCAGTAAAAAATGTGGCCATATTCGACTGCTGTATATTACACCTTCACGCTACGATCATAAGGCACGTTTTGGGGACGGCAGGCGGTCGGAGATGTCTATTGCCGGTCAGGCGGTACCCCCACGTCGTCGTGGACAGTGAAAGTGAACGGTGACTACGAGCACGCGGAAGCGTAGCGCGGTAGCTAAGGTGAAGGTATGATAATGTGATTAGTATTTGCTCGCATGTTACCAGTCGCCGTTACTAGTATTACTGGATAATAAAACGGTATATTTATAGTCGGTGGTCGGTTTTCCAGTCGCACTCGACTGCAGAGTGTTTGACAGCGGATGAAAGTTGTTTGGCGAGTCAAACGCCGCGCGGTTCCGCGCGGTTCTGGTGCAGATCTGTTGCTATGCTCGCGTTATGATCCGTTTTGCATTCAATTTCTGATGCGGTTCTGAAATTAAAGTGAAACTAGAGCGGTTTTAGCTGTGATCGCCGCGAGCCAGTTCGGATTCGATAGCAGTTTTCCAACACCTAGAGTGGAAGATATCGAATTATCTCAGTTAGTCGTCAGAAATGACAGGATTTTCTCTGCAGCTTGCTTTGTTTATCACCAACATTACGAATATAATAGACACAGTACTAATTTGAACTGAAAATCAAACTGATTCTTTTCAATGTTGCGTGTAAAAAATTGCAAAAGCCATGGCGTCATAGGTGGCCTTGCGTTGGGCCCACATTGAGCGTCATCAATCACAAGCGGTGCCGTTACAGAGCGACCCTGATAATGACTGCCCAAATGTTGAGTACGACCTACATTCCTACAATACGCACTCTCGAGCGGCGTTATGTAAGCGTCACTACATCAGCCGAGTTGATATTGTGTAACGCCGCTAGACGAGCCTCGGTCTCTAGCGAGACTAGATCCGCTCTCGATTTCGGCACCCGGTCAAGGACACTCGCCGCCATTGTCAATGATGATGCTGAGGCCTAGTGTTTAGAAAGTGGAAGTTAAGGAACGTGTGTTACAAAATGCTTCCGTAAACAAAGCGGGTACAACGAAGCTAATGCGTCACGTCGCAACGCTAGATTTTGTCATGAGTGGTAACTTTTATAGTACCTGGTGTAACCTGCTATTATGAAGATGTACTCGTACATTACAATAAATAGATAGCCGTGCCATAGTAAGATACAGCAGTAAAACTAATAGTTTTTTCAATGTATACCCTTCTTTTGGCAGAGGTAATGTCTCAAAGTAAAGCAACAGTATTGCAGCAACCCAAAACTGAACAATCCGACATGTATCATTGCACTACATCACGTATAGAGCAAGGTGCATTGATACGTCACTCGCTCCAGATATGCGTGAGCACTCTCGATTTCGGCGCGCGGTCACGGACACCTGACGACCATTGTGTGTATATGTATGTGCCGCTTTATTTTGAAAATAATAATCAAATATCAAGTTCTCAACCCACGTTACTAAGAAAGTAGTTATAAATATTTTATTTTATTGAACACTTAAATTCTGATTTTATTTTCTTGCCAGCAAATGTTAGTGACTTTTCTTTAAATCGAAGTTTATTATGATCGCTTTTTATAGGTTCATGTAGTTTTTCTGTGCTGAAACTTCTTTTTCTTGGAAATATTATTTTAAGGGTGATTCAGTTGAATATATTTAACAAATTCGAGAACCTTGTTTGTCATAGCGAGTTATTTTTTAATTCGCTTTACAGTGAGTCCGTGACTTCCGCACTTTTTACAACTGCTTCTGACCTTCGCGGAAAAAAATGTTTAAACTTTAAAGTAGAGATTAAACGGTCGAGTTCTTTGTGCAGTAGTAAGGTAAATAACAATATTAATAAAAGAGGCTGCAGTAGATCCGACAAACTAAAGTTTCGATTCGAAATCGGGTAAATACTGGTTTAACGGCTAGTACGAAACACAAAGGAGGCAACAATATGAGAAAATGTATCTAATAACAATATTAGCCTATAGCAATTATTTTAAATATTCTAGAAGATGATAGTAAAAAAAGTTTATGAGCAAGATAAAGCACAACACAAATAATATAAAATAATAGCTGGTAAACAAAAACCAACCTAAATTCTGCGAATGAGACAATCAAAAACGAAACAAGGTCACCTAAAAAATTGCAATTCAATTCGCATTCGAGCTCACGACCCGCACACAAATCGCAACACAGATTCGAACGAGGAAGGAAGACGCGGATGAAACCGCAAGACATTGTATCGTTCCATCAGGAAACTCCAATCGTGCATTAAATTCGGCAGTCAAAAAAACAAGCCGGAACAGCGGACAACCTTGCGCGACTGTTGCCGACAAGGGCAGTCCCTTTATCGGACGATTAATAAAAACTAAACAAGTTGATAGCGCGATCTGAATCAGTAGCAAGGTCTGGGACTAAGTCGCTGGGTAAAGGTCGAGGTGGACTTCATTATTTTTTGTGTAAGCAATGGAATTTTTTTACCGTGATCGTACTCGTACTTGGCCGGTGACATTGGGCGAGGTTAGGCGGGCGAGGGATAACAGTAGCTCCGCAGGTGTTGTTGCTCTTTCTAGACCACTGACTGTATGACAAGGTAGTTGTGATAAGTTGCATAGTACGTAATAATCACTTTGCATTGATGATTTCTAACACATTCGGCTTCGTAAAGCCTGGTTTGTAATCTATCAGCAGATCATAATATGAAAGGAAAACGATCATAGAAAGTGTCCTGATCAGACCACCATATTGCGAGTAGATAGTGTGTGTGTGTGTGTGTGTGTGTGCTGGCTATCTTGTTCATAGACAGCTTATCTGTTAGAATTATAACAATATTATTGGCTAAGTGCGAATATTTATTGATGGATAGATAGTGACGAATCTAGCGGCTGACGGCAACAGCTCTAACATTTGTGGAGAAAGCTCACGTGAGAGATAGCGAGGAAATTATTACTAGTGTACCGCATGGCATACCTATACTGATAATTATTGAATATCATATTTTGTACCTAAATGTTTTCGAGATTGAGTCAGTCAAGGAATATTTATACCTAACTTGGTAAACAAGATCTATTTGCTACAGCATCGTTTACCAACCAATGGCAATAGTATTGTGAAGAGACATACGGAACACAAACTTAACTAAGAATTATTAATATATAAAAATCCGCGTTGGGGTTATACTTTTCGATAGTGACAATAACAATTTGATCGACGAAGTACACAGTTTGCTTATTTACAGTTTACCGAAACTAATATTTTTCTGTACGTACCCAACACCACCTTGAACAATAAGAACCTTATTACTTTTACTTTACTTCAAAACTAGTACA
This sequence comes from Ligdia adustata, assembly GCA_947049295.1. Classification (NCBI taxonomy): domain Eukaryota; kingdom Metazoa; phylum Arthropoda; class Insecta; order Lepidoptera; family Geometridae; genus Ligdia; species Ligdia adustata. The sequence continues at coordinate 15,653,243 of OX346216.1, forward strand.
TGATTTTTCGTAAAAAACATTGAAATATTCAAAAACATTTCAAAATTTTAAAAACAATTAATCAATGCCATTCCCGGAATGGAATATTTCCCACATGTTAATAATAACGAACACGAATACTTCATACAAATTAAAAGCTTGCATTCTTAAGTTCACGCCACTGCAACAAAAATAACATCCGTATGTCCTTGTGGTTCGCACGAATAATAAGAAACCACTTTATATTACGAAGGTGGCTGTTTTCGGAACTAACTTAAACTGTACCCAAAACACACAGATTTTGTTTCTATTTTACAGTGCTCAGTGGCGCCACAGAAGGTCAAAATAAAATTGTTGTCTGCTTTATATGCGTTCTTAACTTAGCATGCGTCGTTTTTGGTAATAAAGGAAGTAATATTCGATATAAAAATCGTGAAGAGATAAATTCGTAAATGGCATTTATGTAGAGTGCTACAACAAAATTTAAATATAAACCAACGGCCTACAACGAAAACACGTCAACAATTCCCGATTTCGATTCCGGGTTCGATCCACGGACAGGTCAAACATTTGTGCGCATGAACATGTCTGTTTGATCTGTGTCTGGGTGTTTATTATATGTATAAGTATGTATATATGTATTTCTAAGTATGTATATCAGTCATCAGGTTATCATAGCACAGGCTTTGCCTAGTTTGGGACTTGAACACCTTTGCATGGATGTCGTCCCATATTATTATTATTATATAATATTTTTTTTTCATTTTTCATATTAATTAAAATTAAGCATTAGTAGAACTGAAGGGTTACTTATATGAAGAAAAAACGAATGTACTAAGTTCCTGCAGGAGAAATTAGGAAATAGTTTTGCATTTTCGCTTTTGCATATCTAGTTAATGGGTTTGATCAATACATTTTCTAACTCGTATTGAGGCTCTTTCCAAGTTCAGTTAAATAAGTAGTAGAGAATTAATGAATCGGCAAGGCCCCGGGCCCCGGGCGGCAGGGGGCCCGGGCACCATCGCAACTAATCGAAACTGCTGATCTAAAACGCTAACTTTATAATGAGTTCATCAGAGAAGTTATAGCAGTTACGAAGAACTTTCTTCGGAGCGAAATTTATATTTTATTTGAAAACAGATTGGAAAAAAATACTGCCCTTAGCCAAAATTTCACAGCACACAAAAATATAATACTAGCCTTTGCCCGCGGCTTCTTCCGTGTTGTGTTTCTTTAGGCACAAAAGGTAGCCACTCACCGAACTTCAAACTACATATCTGTGCAAAAAAATAAGTCGATCAATCACGCACTTGCTGAGTAGAAGGAGGACTAACAAACCAATAACCAACAAACACTTTCGAAATCGCATTTAAAATATGTGTGTGGATCAAAATTAAGTGCAAGTCTATTATAATTCACTAACGAAGATTATCATACGATTATATGTGTAGAGGTGTTTTTGCTTGTGACTTTAATATAGAACATAGTTGTTATTGGCAACAAAAACGTCAACGGGTATTCTAAACATTTGTTTACGGGCGCACTTGTACTGTACGAGTTTAAAGTGCAGAATGAACACATGACATTAAATTAACGCGTGCAATATCTAAAACGCAGTCGTAGACACAGTATCAGAGATGTGCAAGAGTGCATCAGGAAGCGGGCGGCGGCCATGACAGCGCGAGGTCGCCCGCGCGGGCCGGCGTTCCACCGCATCGCGCCAATCGCGTAATTGTGACGTTTGTTTGCGTAATCGATTCGCACTCGATCCCATCAATCGATGGTTGTGACGAAATGACACTGACTACTAGCGGCTGTCACGAGATTTGTTTGAGCAAGGATGCAATTAACAGGAGCTGAAGTAATGTTGAGTATAGCAATAACGGAAAAACTGCTTAAAGACAAAAGAACAATTAGTGGCCTCGAAGAGTGAAGGAAAACTATACCTAATTTATTAGATTCAAGTTAAATATGAGGGGATTCTCGAGAGTTGCAAATTTCAAAGGTTATGCAACGTGCGCCCCGCTCAGACCTTAGATGCCTAGCCATAGAGTGGCATTTGCAAATGAGTACTATTATAAAACCCAGGTTCCAGTTGTTAATCTTGTGGTAATAATTGCAAGCCACGTTATTCTGAGACCTCTGGGCAGCCCAAAAATTCTGAAACATGTGCGAAACACTCCGCCTGTAGCGAGCAGTTCTACGGAAGCAGAGCTAAACTGATAAGGGATGAGAGGATCATTTTGATATGAAGCACAGAATTAAAATTAAAAGTACCAATGAACGAGTAAAAGTTACCGTCGTCAATGCGAGACATACCCGTCCCTTCACAGTTGATTTCCAGTACAAATAGCTGGCGATGACGTCACGCAAGTATCCGCACAACTAAGATAGGAAGGAAGATAGAGTTCTGGTGCTGCGGACAGCTCTCATATGAGGCCAGTTTTAATTGGCATTTTGACTGACAATCTGGAGAGAAATTCTGCACAACCATGTCTGAAAAGATGATTTGATTATTTAATTCAACAATGTTTTAGCTTACTACTCGTATAGAAATAAGTTTATGAAATGCTTCATTACCTTTAAACCATTGGAGTACTCGTTATAAGCGTACTGCAGTGTGTGTAACACTAACAAACAATACTTACTGACAATGTTCTGCAGTCATGATTGCATTGACAATAAAGTCTGAATATTACTTTCTCTAACCGTCCTTGCCAGTGTTGCCAGTTTTGTAACAGTTATTAATTATAATTTTGCAAATGTAACATCTACAAAAATGCTAAACCGTTGAACGGTAAAAGAATAGCACGGCGACTCTCTCTTCATTATCAGCATGCGGATTAGGACATCGCCTCGGAGCCAGCCTCCATTCGAGATCACGGTTACGCACTTGACACATATTACTACAACTGATTATCTAACTCGCGCGTTGAGTAACGGTGAAACACACGTTTTTATCGAGATTTCGGAACTAGCGAGTCTAGAACGTAGTTCAGAAAGCTTTAGACAGCAAAATAAAAGACATCGTCTTAAATGACAATAAAGACTTCATTAACCATTAAAATAAAACGTTCGCTACGTGTAATATTTAAATTTTTTGCTCGTGTGCGTTTGATACTTGAATGATTGAAATGTTTCGAAAGTTGAGCTTGAAAGATTTATAAATCGAAAACCAGCTTTAAAGATCCCACCTAGGCTATGTCTTTGTCATCGTTTCCATTAGCACGATCTGTTACGGCCAGATCAGCTGTGCGGATACGTATGAGTAACAATAAATAACCTATACCCGCCATTCTGTGCTCATCACGGTAATGGGTCTGCGACGCAATTGCCAGGCCAGATGAAACATCAGCTAAATGACTATGCATGAGCCATTCGTAAGCTCGTAACGACTTTTGTTTACAAGGAAGCTACCGGGGTGGCGCCCGCATATTCCGACCAATCACGTGTGTGCGATGATAAGATACAATTAGCCTCAAGGTTGAAATTTTCTATCTGTCAGATCAGAGCTATATGTAATTCTCGGGGGAGATACATAGTGTATCTACATTTATATATTTCCTTGGAATAACATTTACCTACGATCAAGCCTCCTCAAAATATTTTTTTTGTGCTTTTGCCATTGAAATTTTAACAATCGCCTAGCATGGAAAATCATCTTATATAAGTAGAGTTACACATTTTTCTCAGTTGATTGAAATCCGTAGTTCGTCGCGCATGTGTTGTCGGTCCGACGGCGCAGCACAGAGTGCGGTGCGGGTAGTGTGGTGCGCGCGGCGCTCGCGTGCGTCTCGAGGCGGAAGCAGCGCGCGCGCACCCGCGCAAGGCTACGCTCCTGACCTCGCACCGTCTTTGTCTAGCGCTATCTAGCGTCTGTTTACCCGCGAGGCCGAATGCATCATACCTTTGCCGCTGCGTACTACCAAACCGAATGATCATTATTGAAATCATAAAATTCATCGTTACGCTATACGTTTCTTTTGATTCAACTAACAACCTTGTAGATACGAGTGATTCGTGTGCGATAATGGCCGCGAGTTCTTCAGGGCGTTTTAAGCGCGATTGTTTCGCGTTATCTTTCTAGTTTTATCTGGCATTCAATTAGAGATATCTGATGTTTGTGTTTTTGTATTTTTAGTGTAATGGAATGTTTTCTGTTTCAGGTATGGCGCGTTACAAATAAGCGTGCCAACTGTGTGACAGCGCGGCATTTAATAGCGAGATGTGAGTATACACTTACTTAGTCATCTTCTTTATTATTGGACGCCTACACCACTCCATACCACTCCGAGCACGCGGCGCCCGAGGGCTGCCCTTGAACAAAACTCGCTATAACTATCCTGCATTTGTATATGTACTTTGGTACATGCAGATAATAATAGGTAAATGCGCAAATTCAGTACTTCACCGGTAAGAGTATCACCCGCTTCATCACCGATATCCATAACTCCCGCACAGTCCAGCTTTTATTACGATTATTATACTCATGATTAAAGGATCTTATAAAATAAGAGCCTAAGATTATTAGTAGTATTGCCTCTAGCTAAAGCATTTAAATTACCTGAGTTTAGTTAGCGTTTAAATTTTCCTGGGACAATGTGTCGTTATAAGTGCAGCGCATGCGGAGGTTTTTTCAAGCACTTCGAATGTAGACGGCCTCGCTGTTGCCCACAATTCGGGGTTAACCGCTCCTCTGAGCGAAACGTACCGTCAGCAAAAACATTGGAAAATATACGAATAAAAAAATTAATCTACATTTGCTGAGAAAACTTTATAGTTAACTCTGAATTGCGGGCAACGGCGAGTACATGTCTTACACTAGAGTCAACTCAGAATTCGATAAAAGACTAATTGCCTGTCAAATGTCACGATGCAATAATAAAAAATAAATACTCTCGCCAGTCAAATATGCAACTGCTTATAAATGTTCCCGGTACACTTAAATATCTTCGCTTCCCCTGATAAATTGGGCTATTCTACAAGCGAATAGTTTTGAACGAAATTTTTACTACATATTGCAACTCTACGATCATAAGTTATGATCTTAGACATAGTAAATAGGTAAACCGTTTTCTTCGTAACAAGATCCAATATAAGTCTCGATATATATACCTAAATGAAACTACGAGATTACTTTATAGTATCCTGGAAAAATAAATAAACATGGCTTTGTTTAACCTATTCAAAGAATCATAAAAGCGCAAAACGCACAGGTGTTCTCTACGATTACTCTGAAAACCTTTCATGAATATTTCGGTCTCGTAATCCTTCTAATACCGTATCTGTACTACGTAATACATACTAACGTCCAACTTATTTATTTTTTAAACACAAACAAAACGTATTAGAAGGCATTACTTCAAGTTGTTTATTAACTTCCTGGTTCTAAACAGCGTTGTTAATTTGATGCCTTACGATGTTGTGTACAGTATCTGAGATTAGATACCGCTCTAGCCTTGGTTCACTCGATATTATTATCTATGAATTTAATCATAATACACTATGAAATGATGACCTTTCCGTGTGAACAGCGGCGTCTTGTTATCGTATCTGGCTGTGACGAACACTTATTGTACGATTCATAAATAAAATGCATGGCTTACTTACATATCACATTCAAGCAAAGCAAAGTACGAATAAAAATGATCTTATACTTTCATAACACAATACAGCTTAATCAGCCTCGGCATATATTGAAATATTTGGTCCAATAAGCATCAGTACGAAAAAATAGTAGGTCGCTCCATTCATGGCAACAGTGATATTATTATTTTGTCGCAAGATAATCAATTACGTATTGAAGTACCGGCGCCAAGGTGAACCGCCGAAACTGTTAGTAGACAAGCGGATTGACTGTTTACTAGTACTAGGAAGTATCGTGCTCGATTCGACCTAGCCAGCCCTTGTTCACGCACACTACTTACACACACGCACACACACACTGTCGACGAGCACACTACCCAGCGCGGCCATGAGATAACCGACATCACAGCAAGGTCCCGCACTTGTACCGATAGAAAAAACAATACAAACAATCACCAGAATGTATTAAACATTTTCAGTCTTGAATCGTAACTCGAAAGTCTAAAAATATAATTGAGTAACATTTACGTAATTGCATCATTACAATATCATTAGCGTTACGCGCTTCGACCTCGACATTTCGAATTAATCAACAAATCAAACCTCATTTTGATAATTATGTGAATTATATTAAAAGTTTATCGAATACAGGCCATCGTAAAGAAAATCAAAATTGAGCATTAATGCGTTGAAAATAGAATTCTGTATAAATCAATATTACATTTCGGTAAATCATACGAAAAACTAGATATAGCTACGCACAAATACGAGTACTAGCTAAAAATGTATTTAATTATTATCACGATACGTACGGTACGAACATAAGGCCTGTAAATAATGATTCAATTATTTTAATTATCATTTATTATTGAATTACAAAACCACGTTCAGTTGTTAGTTAATATTTAACATTTAATTTTTAACCGAGCGAGCGAAGCGCCTTTGCTTCGATTCGGGCATCTTTTTCTTTCATCTGTCAGTCTGTTTGTATGTTTGCCTGGAAATTTCATATTCGCGCACGGACCGTAGCTTTCAACCGATCTCGGATATTTGGTATACAGGTTCAACGAATTTTTTTAGTCGTCGGGGATTTATGATTGGCGAAGTATTTTCCATCAAAAATTGTTTGCATCGACTCTATTCACCGTCAGGTTTCAATAATATTCATGACTAGACACTTGATTTATAGTTTAGGATTAGTGACTGTTTTGTAGTCGGTACATGCATATGCATCACGCACGCTGCGTAGCTGATCACAGTATTACTGGTCCGCTGGCCGCCCGCGCCACTCGCGACAGCCCATCGGCCTTCGGAGCCGGAGGTCCAGCCAGTGTTTCGGACACATTACCATACACTACATTTAATAATATCATGTACTAGTACGTACTTGTGGGTATCTGCTACTTTTAAATCCGGCATTTATAGCTTGTCGTCTATGTCACATTTCACGAGGTTATTGGTTAGAGGTGTATTCGTGTATCGGGTCACCGTACTGATTCTTGTAAAAAGCTATTAACTTACAGAAAATTAGGAAAAAAGGATCAGTTTTTACATATTTCAGAAATTCAGAGTTGACACAAAGTAGAAATTTTTCTTCACTAGGCATTTATGCAAAACTTGTATATGAACCCCAATATACAAAATGACGAGCACAAAAATCACGCTCGTAACTACTCTTTTTAAGTAAAATAACATATTACGAGCACAAAAATCACGCTCGTAACTACTCTTTTTAAGTAAAATAACATATTACGAGCACAAAAATCACGCTCGTAACTACTCTTTTTAAGTAAAATAACATATTACGAGCACAAAAATCACGCTCGTAACTACTCTTTTTAAGTAAAATAACATATTACGAGCACAAAAATCACGCTCGTAACTACTCTTTTTAAGTAAAATAACATATTACGAGCACAAAAATCACGCTCGTAACTACTCTTTTTAAGTAAAATAACATATTACGAGCACAAAAATCACGCTCGTAACTACTCTTTTTAAGTAAAATAACATATTACGAGCACAAAAATCACGCTCGTAACTACTCTTTTTAAGTAAAATAACATATTACGAGCACAAAAATCACGCTCGTAACTACTCTTTTTAAGTAAAATAACATATTACGAGCACAAAAATCACGCTCGTAACTACTCTTTTTAAGTAAAATAACATATTACGAGCACAAAAATCACGCTCGTAACTACTCTTTTTAAGTAAAATAACATATTACGAGCACAAAAATCACGCTCGTAACTACTCTTTTTAAGTAAAATAACATATTACGAGCACAAAAATCACGCTCGTAACTACTCTTTTTAAGTAAAATAACATATTACGAGCACAAAAATCACGCTCGTAACTACTCTTTTTAAGTAAAATAACATATTACGAGCACAAAAATCACGCTCGTAACTACTCTTTTTAAGTAAAATAACATATTACGAGCACAAAAATCACGCTCGTAACTACTCTTTTTAAGTAAAATAACATATTACGAGCACAAAAATCACGCTCGTAACTACTCTTTTTAAGTAAAATAACATATTACGAGCACAAAAATCACGCTCGTAACTACTCTTTTTAAGTAAAATAACATATTACGAGCACAAAAATCACGCTCGTAACTACTCTTTTTAAGTAAAATAACATATTACGAGCACAAAAATCACGCTCGTAACTACTCTTTTTAAGTAAAATAACATATTACGAGCACAAAAATCACGCTCGTAACTACTCTTTTTAAGTAAAATAACATATTACGAGCACAAAAATCACGCTCGTAACTACTCTTTTTAAGTAAAATAACATATTACGAGCACAAAAATCACGCTCGTAACTACTCTTTTTAAGTAAAATAACATATTACGAGCACAAAAATCACGCTCGTAACTACTCTTTTTAAGTAAAATAACATATTACGAGCACAAAAATCACGCTCGTAACTACTCTTTTTAAGTAAAATAACATATTACGAGCACAAAAATCACGCTCGTAACTACTCTTTTTAAGTAAAATAACATATTACGAGCACAAAAATCACGCTCGTAACTACTCTTTTTAAGTAAAATAACATATTACGAGCACAAAAATCACGCTCGTAACTACTCTTTTTAAGTAAAATAACATATTACGAGCACAAAAATCACGCTCGTAACTACTCTTTTTAAGTAAAATAACATATTACGAGCACAAAAATCACGCTCGTAACTACTCTTTTTAAGTAAAATAACATATTACGAGCACAAAAATCACGCTCGTAACTACTCTTTTTAAGTAAAATAACATATTACGAGCACAAAAATCACGCTCGTAACTACTCTTTTTAAGTAAAATAACATATTACGAGCACAAAAATCACGCTCGTAACTACTCTTTTTAAGTAAAATAACATATTACGAGCACAAAAATCACGCTCGTAACTACTCTTTTTAAGTAAAATAACATATTACGAGCACAAAAATCACGCTCGTAACTACTCTTTTTAAGTAAAATAACATATTACGAGCACAAAAATCACGCTCGTAACTACTCTTTTTAAGTAAAATAACATATTACGAGCACAAAAATCACGCTCGTAACTACTCTTTTTAAGTAAAATAACATATTACGAGCACAAAAATCACGCTCGTAACTACTCTTTTTAAGTAAAATAACATATTACGAGCACAAAAATCACGCTCGTAACTACTCTTTTTAAGTAAAATAACATATTACGAGCACAAAAATCACGCTCGTAACTACTCTTTTTAAGTAAAATAACATATTACGAGCACAAAAATCACGCTCGTAACTACTCTTTTTAAGTAAAATAACATATTACGAGCACAAAAATCACGCTCGTAACTACTCTTTTTAAGTAAAATAACATATTACGAGCACAAAAATCACGCTCGTAACTACTCTTTTTAAGTAAAATAACATATTACGAGCACAAAAATCACGCTCGTAACTACTCTTTTTAAGTAAAATAACATATTACGAGCACAAAAATCACGCTCGTAACTACTCTTTTTAAGTAAAATAACATATTACGAGCACAAAAATCACGCTCGTAACTACTCTTTTTAAGTAAAATAACATATTACGAGCACAAAAATCACGCTCGTAACTACTCTTTTTAAGTAAAATAACATATTACGAGCACAAAAATCACGCTCGTAACTACTCTTTTTAAGTAAAATAACATATTACGAGCACAAAAATCACGCTCGTAACTACTCTTTTTAAGTAAAATAACATATTACGAGCACAAAAATCACGCTCGTAACTACTCTTTTTAAGTAAAATAACATATTACGAGCACAAAAATCACGCTCGTAACTACTCTTTTTAAGTAAAATAACATATATACTATAAAAATATAATAGGAAATATAAACTCACTAGTTTTGGGTAAACATGGACGAAAATAACATACTAACAGAATTTTTCACGGTATCAAAATGATAAACAAATATATCTACGCACATATAAGTCTATGCTATAATTTCAATGAAAACTATCAGTGAAGAATGAAGGTATTTGAGAACAGATGATATAATAAATACTTCCATAACGTATATAGTAAATACTAGATTACAAAGAGAATATAAACAATACAAAAGGTAAAGAAGCTATAAATAGAAATGAAAACGGAAATGGATAATTACTGGACATTCATAGTATACTATCGCATTGTCAAGTCGATTATAAGCTGACAAGGCCGATCATGAACAGTGCGATTATCAATTTCTAAAAGGGAAATACAAAGTACTAAGGCAAAACGATTTTGTCTAAATGAATAACAAACGTAAATTCACAAAAAGCCGTGATACAAACGCAATAGCCATTTTGTTTCAAACTACAATTTTGTTAAGAAGACCTGCAGCCCGATTCAGTAATTGAATCGACGATTAGCTTCGAAAAGTTTTCCTACTTCATAGTATTATCTACGAAGACGGAAGGCTTTTCGGGGCTCATCGTTGATTTAAAGCTTGCTGAATCAGACTGCTGCCCCGTGAGGGGAAAACCCCTTGTTATAACTTAGAAACCCGCCCAGGGAGGTTCCAAACCTCCGGTAAAGAAAGAACGTCTACATTATTTTGAGAAAAATGGTAGCCGTTCATTCTTCATCATGAGGAAAGGCTGATTTGGATTGCTGTAAGTGAATACCGTATCAGAAACCTTTGTAATCGAGACTTGGAGTAAGTTTTATCTCCTTCATTTGGCGTACTGACATACTCGTACCATCTCGCGCGCACTTCGTCTTATTGCAAAGACAGCATTCTGCAGAAAATGTATATTGTAGATAACATGATGTTTCCCACTGTATTTATATTTATATAAGTTTTATTTCTGAACCCCTTTTCTATATTATGCTGATGCAATGCTGATGTTTTATCAACATGATTCGGGAACCCTTAATTTAAAATCTTATCAGTAATTTAAAATCTTACCAAAGATGGAAATGTCCGAGTGAGACGTAAACAACAAATTTTGCGTATATTAGTAAATACTAATATTAGTATTAACTACGAAGTTAAACGTGAATAATAAAATCTTTATTACATTCAGCAGTTTCGTTACGTTTCAATAAAGAAACATAAATAAATATAAGCCAAACGAAAACGTAAGTAGTTAGAAGCATTAAAATTAACACGCTCCAAATAAACCTGCATTCAGTAGCGAAGCTTAAAATGCGGCTAAATAAATAAGAGGCCTTATCAAATATACTGCGTTTAATTCGAAATAATCATGTAATTAAAATTCAAGGCAACATTATGAAGCCGCAGGGTTTGTCTGTAACTAATTGGCGTGCATTGCTTCCAGTTTAGCATTCACTCACATTTTTTGTAGTAACATTTATTCCCTTTACTTTGACAAGCCATGTATAGCTATTTGTTTGTTGCTATATTTGGTTCTATTTGACCCATAAACTATAAAGTGAGTCTATCGCTCAGAACTCTAGAACAATACTCGTATCCTTGAAGTAGGTATTCTAAAAGTACCGTACCGATGCGACACTCCTCAAAATACAATATGTACTTACTCTTTATAATAGTTTATTATTACATTGAAAATTGAAAAAACTTTTGCACATTATCAGTTTACGACTTGATGAACCCCAGCCCGAGTTTATTCACAGCCGAAAATAAAGCTACTAATAAAAGAGAGGTATACTCGTACTCGTAATAGACGCATTTCTATCTCATCAAAACGGCGCCAATAATAGCATATTCTGCATTGCAACGCGCGACGCATTGTGACGTGAGACCGGCGCGGGCGCGGGCGCAAGGCTCTTCCTACTGACTCACGACTGCGGCTCCTTGTGCTGTGCACTCACTCACTACTGCACCACAGAATATGCTGTAGCTGATACATGCCTACTAGTCACCTAGCTTGTTGTCAGCGAACATTGAAGATTCAATATTGTATGACATGTGTTAGTTGCTACACATGAGAGAGAGTACGGAATTTTTACTGATTTTCTTATCTTTGTGAAGAGCTGTAAAATTCACTTACAGTCGTAGGTATCTTTTAACGTAGCTAGAAAATAATTTCCAAATTAATTGAAAATGTTTAAAGTCGCAATAGTATAGTTTTACCCACCAACCAAAATTGAAAATTTTGTCGTTCTTTACTGTTTTCTAATATGTATTTATCTATTATCACACAGTTATTGGGTGTATTTCCAGGCGCAGTAAAGCGCAGGTCATTTCGCTAGAACCGCGACTATTTCGGCATAGGAGCGGGTTGCGCTCGGCAGAGCACGCCCGCTGGCAGACTTCCTGCTTGGACCACTGCCAGCGTTACAAAGGATGCCAGGGTTTGGCGTTATGACGCTTATGACAACCGAATCTTAAGAACATACTGGCCCAGGTTCAAGGGTTAGAGACTGGTGCTTTTTTGGGAGATATTCTCGTTGTACAATCGTATTGTATATTGTTTTTACAAATAATACGACGTCAGAGAAAATTATAAACGTCTAATCGACTTTTTTAACCAGCTATATACTCGAATAAAGCAATTTTGAACCAGCGGGAGAAAAGTATGTATCTCTAATATTGCTATATCTCTCAAACGTATTAATTATCATTTCCTTAAATTCAAATGAATATAAAAATATTTGCTTTTATCAAATAAGTTTTCGTGACACAATTAAATGTGTTTGTTTACATACCGTCACTCTGAGCCGTTGGTCCACGCAGTCTTTCAGCACGCTCAGGGGTCCTACAATAGTCTGCATCCTCGAGAGCACATTCTTGGATATCTTCTCCTTCCTCACCGGAGCCGGCACTGGTGGCATATAAAACATATTAAATATAATAAGTAAACTATACTAGTATGAAGCGACAATATTGATCGATTAGCATGAGTTTAATTAGCAGTAGACATGATGTTTCTTGTTCTACCAAACAGCAGTCGCTTTGAACGGTAAAGCTACCAATTAGTTTAGCCCTATGTTCAGCGGTTTATTCTAATAGTCTGCAATTAATAAGCATCATGTCTTCTGCTAATCAAACTAATGCATGCGTTTTAGTTTTGCGCCGCGTCACATTGATGGATGCTTTTATCTTATCTCATTACTATATCTAAATAGGCTTGTCTTAGTATATTTTTATCTATATTGCTGATTAAGACAAGCACAACCTCAAAGACAATTAAGAGATAAGTTTCAAACTTTTAATACCTACGTCTACGTACTCGTATTTTTAAATTTAGAAAACGTTATGTAGGGCGATAATGGCGACAAGCAACGTGCATTAGCAAACAGTATAGTTATGACGAAATATAGACTATCTCGTCTTCTCCGGTCCTTAAACAATATAGTTTTTAATTTGGTTAGCGATAACAAGGCAGCAGAGTCAACGCACTCCGCAGCAAGCTATCAGCGCGGCACAGATATGACACCTGTGGAAACAGTCGGATAATGCTTGGGTTATTGTGCTGGGTAAAGAACCAGAGCAAAACTCAATGACAAATAGTACACCTTGCACCATATTCAATGTTAAAGTTTTCAACTATTAGAACATTTAAATAGGTACTTGTAATTTACTCATAATTCATTGGGCGCTTGCAAAGAAAAAAAATAAGCACTTATACTTGTATAACTACAAGTTGAGCTTGTCCGAAACAAAACCAGAGTCTGACGAGCCTTTGACCTTCCGTTCAAGCTATAAACGCACGACCCCTGCAGCGGCACTTGTCTAGTATGAACTTGAACAAAAATGCACTTGTCTTGTGTCAATAGCACCAACTTGCTGACTGTCTAACGCGTGAATGAACTGTGATAATCGGCGGCGAGGGGACATCGCCCCAAAGCGTCAGGAGCTTGTCTCTGCCAGAGAACAAAAAGCGCATTCGCTGCTCAATAACTAAATCGTATTTATGACCACAACGTATTCAGATCTAATAAATAAATATGTTTCAGTGCCATTACTTAAGTATTTTTATTTGTATTATAGTTTGAGTAGATATTGTTTTCAATAGCTTGTGGTAACTGAAATTACTCGCCCAAAATAACTACCCTCTGAATTTTTATGATGTGTTAAGTCAATGTATTAGTGAAACGTATTTGGTAAGCCACATGTAGTTCAGGTTTTTTATGCCGCTGTAAAACTATGATAAAATATAACAAATGAACTGCTAGAATTTATCACGCACACCCTTCCACCTGCTATGATCCTACGAGCTATCGTAGTTTGCAGCTGCGACTACACCTGGACACTCGGAACTTACCGCACCTTGGCGTTTTTGTTCATGTCACAAGAGTAAATACTCTTTCTTGATATTTGCTTTTAAATTTACTTCGAGAAATTAAATAAATATTGAAATACTCGTGGTACTTGGATTAGCCATAATTATAGTCGTGTATTATCCGTGTTGGCTATGTCCCAAACTTGGAGTACATGCTGTACTCATCAGGTATGATGGCTTCACTTGTATCCACATAAGGTATACTTAGAACATGATATCTACATTTTTAATAAGACTTATCGTCATTGTTATTTCTTACTAATAATTTTAATTTAATACTTAACTTATACTTAATTTATATAACATTGTTAAATCCAACTAAACAATTATAGTTAAAACTCACAAACAAATAATGACATTAAAGTATCTTACTATATAATGACTTTATTAAATTCTACTCACATTAATGTAAACTATTTTAGAAGTATTATTATATCAGTAATGTATCTATTAATCGATACTACACAATCTTATTGAAATTTTGTAATTAAGTGAATTGTAAAGTTTTTGACATAGGTACATTTGAAATTTACTAAATTAAATATTGTGTGAAATATTGTAATGTGACTTGCCTATTATAACATAAGTGGTTATAAGGCCAATAAATAATTTCATTTCATTTCATTAGTTGACATTTTCTACCAACTTCCTAAAAGGTGGAGGTACCCAATTCGAAGGGTTTTTTTGTGTTACCTGATTTCTCTGAGAAGTCTGCCTGTCTGCTACACCGATTTGAAAAAATCTTTTTTATGTTTGAAAAGGTATACTAATCAAGTGGTCATATTTAATTTATGTCAAAATCGGTCCAGAGGTTTGGTTTATAAACAGAAATAACTGTAAAAGTTATATCGGCTCCTGCCGTAATGCAGCATTACTAAAACACTAAAGCTTTCACAGAGTACTGCTTGGAATGGAAAAGATAGCATCGCTTAAACTACTCGTATGTTGAGTTTATTATCAATGTCCAATAAAATTTAATTGCAGAAAGTAAAGACGATAATATAACACACCTGAGTCCTTTTACTCTCGGTGAGAATTTAGCAATTAGAATAATTTCGTATCAGAGCACGATGGGCGTATCTAACGATACGGCATCTAAATGAAACTAAGAGGGAGATCCGACCAACAGGTTCTTCGTTAGAAACGGACAGATAACTATCTCGCATATAAATAAACATAAGGCGTCAATCGGGACCGAGATACGCAATCCGTCTTATGCACGGCGACTTCAATACTACTTAAAACCAGACAATCAGAGCACATTGCAAATAATACCTACATATTCATAAGAATAGAACAAACTGTTACACGGTTTTTATTGCAGTACAGTGTAAAGAAATTTTGGCACAGGGAATGAACCAAATATAAAGAAAACTCCCAGATACAGATCAAAACAGTCGCAAAGAATAAAAGCCATAATAGCTAATGTGAAATGTATGCGGGCCGTGGTGCGGAGTCGGCACTGGGAGGCACGGCGTGGCGGTGAGTCGCATGCAACTCGCTCGCGAATTACTTTCACTGTGGTGTCCCCGGGCGCTGACCGCCGCCGCCGGGGTCGACGAACGCGCCGCGAGCGCGGGAAACGCACGCCGCC
Source organism: Ligdia adustata (assembly GCA_947049295.1). Classification (NCBI taxonomy): domain Eukaryota; kingdom Metazoa; phylum Arthropoda; class Insecta; order Lepidoptera; family Geometridae; genus Ligdia; species Ligdia adustata. The sequence continues at coordinate 15,669,137 of OX346216.1, forward strand.
ATTCAGAAAAGCGCGCCATGTTTACACAGATGCGCGCCGAAACGCGCTCCGTTGCATCACTTCCGCTTACGTTCCGTTCCGCGCACGCTGACGTTTACTGCGATTTAGTTTTACGCGTTTAGCGCAAATTAGACTACGAATACAAACACACAGTTTTATCTGTAGCGTAGTAAAAACAAAAATATTTTTGCATGACCAAATAAAATGTCAAAGGAACCGACCAAAGACGTGAGTGGTCCGCGCCGTAGAAATATGCGAACGCAGACGGGTGCGGGTGCGGGTGCGAGCGGCACGCATCGACACGCGCTGTGTGGTTTAGCGTGATGATAACACTGCACGCCACATTTTTGTTATCTTTTTTCAATTAGTAATGAACTTTGTATCAGAAATTTACTTTTTTCGCGCACATCAAAGAAAAATACAATAATTTACGATTGAACGCATTGCTTTCAAATGCATAATAAATAACTGCGTTGTTACGTACATTCTTATTACTTTCTATTTAATAGATATTTAACAAAAGTTTAGCAGGTGAGCAACACAATTTGAGCAGAATTAAAAGATTCTTTGAGTCATACAACAGAATAAATAAAGCAAAACTAAAGATTTATCAAAATGTAACGAAACGTCTTTCCCTTTATCAAGACTGACATCAATTATTATCGAACACGTGAAATAAAAGGCACCCATCCGGCTTGCAGGCAGGACTGGACTTTTTCCAGATAAGTTGGTAGGGAGCAAATCTGTGGAAGTCGTTGACCGAGGCCCAGCGAGCGAGCGAGAGCACACGACCTCCACTCATGTGGAAAGCGGTTATGCAACAAGCGAGCACGCGAAAGTCTAACGAACAGATAGTGTTATGTTCAAGATTGCATCGCGTATCTGGATGACGTGATAATTTATGCGCGCCGCATGCTGGCTCGCAGACCGCTGCCGATCTTCCAAACTCGTTTTCGAGAGAAACATTCGTAATTCTACGTTGTTATCTGTCACTATGATGTCTCTGCAGTGGAAATAACGGCATCTGTGAGAGATTGACGGGAATATTCTAATACTACGACTCTTATCCCGCTTTCCAACCGGTGGTGTGGTGCTCGTTTATGAAACTTTCACAGATAAACTCATTAGTCGCGAATGCGCACTAAACAATGTTTCCAAATTGCAAAACAATGGCCCTTACTTGGATATTGTAATTAAGGCAAGACAATATCTAACTGGTTTGAATTAGGTCTTGGTATTGCACATAAGAAGCCAGTAATAGGATCAGACACTGAGTCGGGCCAGCTGTGCGCTGAATGTAAGATCATTTGGCTGTCGGTGCCGCCGGTCACTTTCCAGTGCCATTTTTGTCAAATTGGCAGGAAAATAATTGGCAATTTCGTCACGCGATCGCGTGCCTGCGCACAATGTAGTGATGATTAAAAATACTTTAAGCTGGATGAAGATAGGTTCCAATATACGCTGCAATGCAAAATGAAAATGATGAGCTGCTCATTGATATACTCTATAATCTGAGTAATTACTTTCGCCACGGAAATACAAGACAACATCGATGAGTCCACTGTATATTGTTATTCACAGAAATATAACGAAAGACCATGACGATTTAAAGTAATTCTACGTATATATCAATCAACAGCGAGAAACAACTACTTGCAACCACGAAATAAAAATAAGTAGCCAATATTCATAATCACTGGACAAAACTCGATGCCGTAACCAACTAGTCACTAAGCAGCAGCACAGCAATACGGTGTAAGACGTAAAGCGTAAACAAATAGAAAAAAAAACGGCGGGTGATGTGAGCAAGGTTGGCAGGCCAGCGGGTCACGGGCTCCATGCAAATAAGTTGATTCAATTGTTGATACCGAGCTGAGCTATTCTTCATGCGGGACTACGTATACGAGTAAGTTTTAATTAATAGATCTCTTGTACATTTTTGAGACACTGTATTATCATCTAGAAAACCGCTAACCTTTTGGTGTTCATACTTCCCGGAAAATTTGCAGAATTTAGTTACATATTTTAAACTGACGGAATATAGTTCTAACATTAGTAAGTTACCACATGAGTTAATATTGAGTACCTAGTAACACGACGACATATAACACATAATTTTAAACACTTTCAAGTCAGTCAAACTTTTAAGTTCCATAGCAACAGGTTACCTTAAAACAGTGCGCCTTTGAAGCGTATGTGATAGAAAATCAATTGTACAAGCTACAACGTGGAAGTTGTCGTCAAGGAGTCAAGTCAATCGGCATCGAATTGGCGATCGCCTACAAGTGCAACCTGGGTGGGCGCAGATTATCCCACGGGAAGGGAGGGGCGCGTTGCGAGGTGCGGGTGGGGGGCGGGCGGGGTCGTCGTCCGCCGGTGACACAGAGCCGCGCGTTCAACGCTCGGCCTAGACTGACCTCGTGTGCGTGACCTAAGCACTAGGGGCGCCCGCAGACTGTGTGCGAAAACAACAATAACTATACCTTACACACGATTTTTTATGAAAAGCAATGAAACGATTTACCAATGTAAACACTCTTTCATGAAGCAAAAATTAAAAGTAAAAAAATCACTTCATTCACTCACATCTGGTCTTCAGGTCACTGACCTTTTATTACAAGTATTAAACTTCATCAATTTTTTTGTCAGATAAGGGATCAACATAGTAGCTTGAATATTCTATGAAAATAATATGGCAAAAATAATTACTTCAGTCAAACTATAAGTGCTTATCTATCTATCTAGGTATGTATAAAGATCAAGCTACTCGTATATTGTAACGTCTTATTATAGATTGTCTATAAGTATTGTTTGTAGTTAGTGTGACATGCTCTAATAGTGAACACTCTCTTTAACCATCGTTTTTGCAATGGGGTGTTATAAGTTTGTAAGTAGAATACTATACACTATGATAAATTCAAAATCCAACATGGCCGCCACTACAAAATGGCGATATCGAGTGTTTTTAAAATTTTATAATAGACTTGTGCATTGCAAACAATCTACTTTTAAGTCATACCCACAAGCAATATATTTATTATAGAATACTTAAAAAAATTAGAACTTAGTACCTAGTATTGCTGAACTTGATTGCTGAGAACTTAACCAACCAGTCGATTTGTAACCTACAGCAAAAAGGAGGATGTTCTCAATTCATCGGAATCTTGTTTTGAATGTATGTTGCCTAATACTGCTAGAGCAATTAGGCAAATTATATGATTGTTTGAAAAGGTTTACTTTCTAGTGAGTCCCATATACATTTTATAATAATCAGTCCAGGTGGTTGATTTGGAAGGGAACCAAAAAAAAGCTCAAAATATGATATTATTTTTATATTTTACCAAAAAATGGAGGAGGCACTCAACTCAAGTATATATTATTTTTCTTACCTGATATCTCAGCAACTGCTGGACCAAATTGCAAAATTCTTATTTTTTTTTTTTATTTCGAAGGGTCCTCACTATGTACATGTCCCATTTTTATTTCATCAACATCGACCCAGTAGTTTGGTTTTGAAATCAAAATAACTGAAAAATTATATTGGTTCATTTTGAATAGAAGATGGTTATCACTTTATCGCAGTAAAGACTTGTTAAAAGTATTCCTTGTAATAGAAGACAAAAACTTTTTAATCTCACATTTTTCACAACTTGTTTAATTAGTTGTCGAGTTAGAAAATGCCAAATTAATTCAGTAAATGTGAAAGTTATTTTTACCTCCAAAATTATTTTCAAAAAACCCACTTTAAGTTGGAAGGTGACATTCAAACAAATGTTAATAAACTATAATTGATCTTATTATTGCAAATATTTATACATGCAGGCATTTCTTTAATAGGTTATTTGTGACAGTGCGACAAATCAATAACTATTAGTTTCCATGTAATACAATTACACGCATATAAATCATGATATATCTACAAACCTCCCAAAAGAATATGTTGCTAAACAAGTAATACTTAAAAAGTGTCTCCAATTTGCCAGTCACAGAAAAAACTAAAAGTTCCTAAATTCATACCCATCCTTTTCTCGCTTGTGGAAACAAAAAGAGAGGAGACAATTTTAGAATTGTCAAATTATGTTAGTTTTGTAAGTTTGGCCTGACTGAATCGAGGTGGCTGACTTCACTTCAAGTTAGTCATTAAGTTACTTTGTTTTCAATACCATACAGGATCAATTTTGTATTAATTTATATAATACTAGATGGTCTCCGCGGTGTTATGCACAGATCTCTAATCTTTTATAGCCTATGTTACTCAGTGATAATATAGCTTTACGATGGAGAAAGAATTTTGAAATTGGTTTAGTAGTTTCAGAGCTTATTTAATCCAAACAAACAATCAAATTTTACTTCTTTATAATATTAGTATAAACTACATGAGAATATATTAGAACACATGGGAAGGAAGAATACTGTTTCTAACAAAAAACAAGGATTTTAGTCTCCTTACATATCAGACAAAGCACTTAAAAAATAAATACAGTTAAATTCAAATACAGAAGCATTCAGCTTCATCTTTTTGAAAGTCCATTAAGAACTAAGGTCAACAATAGGTTATATGCTACTTAGTTATCACAGTTCAATTTTAGTAGTGGTTACATAAAATCAATGTAGTCTTATTATCTAGTAAAAACCTTTTACTAATATTGTTTAACAAACAAAATTAAATTGCTAGATTAATTAAAATTCATAAATTGTTAGATGTTTACTACCAAATCTACATTATACATAAATTTACTGAGGTTTGAATAGGTACAGCTGATACAACAACAGACATAATTATAAACATAACCTCAAAAACTTACTTGCGTACTGTGCAAATCTTTGTTTGTTCTTTTCTTCCAGCAACCTTGCCGCTTCGATACGCGCCTTTTCTTTGGCTTCTTCTCTCATTTTGACCGCTTTGCCCTGTCCAACGGGAATAATCTGCAGAGTTTTCTGTGCATTCTCAAACTGTTGAAGATTTTCATACATAGGAGCATTTTTCACTGGCGCTTTTGACTTTTTGGAGTATAAAGCTTTCAATGGATCGTAATTACTACTAGAAGCACTGACTTCTGATTCAGATGTTGAAGAATCTGAGTCTCTACTTGCCGACATTATAATTTGTCACACGATTAACAAAAACCAAAACAAAAGAACGAACGGGTCAGTCTCACAGATGACAGTGACAAGCATGTGACAAGACAAGTGTCAATTTAACATAGGCAATACTGTCAGTCTTCATAGCTTAGTTTTTTTGGCTTAATACGACAAATGCTATTATCAATATAAAATACTTTTGAAAGGTGGCGAGTAAAAATATTGATTGCTTTTATTTTTGTTGATTCATAGTGATATACTTATCATTAGTGGGATAAGTACTTAAAGAGTGCCATTAATGCGTTATTAATTATGCTTTGTTCAAGATTTATTATAATATGGTATCGATGTAATTTACAAATCGATAATTAAAGTGTTTCAGAGTGGCATTGCATTCAGTTTGCCTTCTATTTACCTGCAATCGCGTAACAAGGCGCTGAAGGTTCTTCCTGCCACTTCAATTAAGTACAATTAAAACGTAAATGATTCGATAGACACAACAAAACGTCTAATAGTAGTTTATGTAATTCTAGCCCTAAGTATTTTTTTGTACATTGGTTGCTCATAGACTTACCTGTGAGGACTGAACAATGATGCAGATTGTAATAATGCGACTAAACGAAAACATAATTTTTGCGTTTATAATACCTAGTGAAATGACCTATCTTCTACCTCAAAAAAAATATTTTTTTTATTGCCGCCTTTAATTCATAAAACTGTAAAAAATGTTTCTATTTCAAAACCAAAATAGTAAATAGTCATTATATTAAATTTATGCAGTATCTAATTCATGAAAATTATTAATTAAGTACATACCTAATTATTTTACTGAAGAAATTAGATGTGAGCTCAGTTAGTGTAATGGAGCACTTGAGATGAGTTTGTCATCGTTATTGCTCGCAGCAAGGTCTCGGCCAGTATGCAGCAGGAAGTAGCTCCAAGGTTGCCTCTAACAGCTTTAATAAATCTCTCGATATGCTATTTACGCACGATTTATTAACGTTTACCATAAAGATCTGCTACATAGTAACATAATAAATTTTATATATTTAAACATTCCTTTCCTAAACCATGGTACGGCAAATTTTATAGCTGTCAATGCTTCAGCTACTTGTTCATAGATGGCGCGCTAATAAGTTAAATTACTATTTTTGTTGTTTTTCCTAACTTCAAAAAGGAAAGCATAGGCATAGGACATCTTTAAAAGCGTCGCGCAAGGCAACTTAAACATATCTACTTAATATTAAATAACTGGCATTTAACTATATTATCCAATCAACATAAATTAATGATGACTAAACTTTCTTCAGTGGCCAATCACGATTAATGCCGGCATTATAACAAAAAATACGTCATTCTAATTAACGAACAAATACAATTAAATAGCGATTTACAAAGACACGCGCAACTAAGAAAGCGCACGCGGAAGCGTTTAGAAAACAAAAGTACAGCGCTACCAACTAACAAGCGCAAGTGGTGAAATTAGAGAATTAAATATTCTAGAACAATTGTGTCACATTTTGTTCGAGAAGTACGACAGTGGCTCCCTCGACGAACTGCATAGATAAGTTGGTCGTTGTGTAGAACTACAACATTCGCTTATTATTTTTGCTGTTGCAATTATAGTGAAAGAGGCGCATTGTTTGCTTTTTTTTCTGGCTGCGCGCGCGCGCATTTCGCTTTGTTTCGCTCTTCCGTACATTGTCATTCGAAACAAAGCGTAATCATATTACGAGTTTTACAATTCTTACGTCATGTTAGTCAGCTTTTTTTGCTTCGTGTATTAAGACTAGAGGTGCTACTATTTATGGAATAATTTTACCTCACAGATAATCATAATGTCGCTATCATAACATATACATATCGTCGTTATGGTGCGAGAATTCACTAAGTGACATTTTCGGTCAAATTGAGTTAATGATGCTAAAGTACCTTTTAACGTATTGTCTATCTTATAAGTATAGATAAAGAGGTGTTTGTATTATAATTTTTTAAAATAATAGTATGTGAATAATACCTAAGTACATATTTTGCCATCAAGCCTATTGCAAAAATTAACTATGCCCCTTAGTTAGTTCTTCTCTAATTCGTCTGCAGCAATTTTATACTATGAGCAGTCGAAAAAAATCACCAAGGTCTCTTAAGTAATTTTCGCTGACAAAACTCACGACGCATTCAATTATTTGTAGAGTAATAAAATCACGAAGTGCACTTAGTTAATTTTCGTACATCAATTCCGCGACGCTAGCTCTACCTTACGGCTTTTAATTAATTCTACCATATTATAGAATCTAGTTGTAACTATCCAAATAAATATTAAAGATAAAAATCATTAATGTCTCTTAATTAGTTTACAATAAAAAAACAGTACTGTTTTCAATCACTGTGATTTTGCGACAATTAATTAACGAACCTTAAGTAAAGACAGTGATCACGTCGCGCGTCGTGAGGATGTTAGGTAGATAGTCGCGTGGCTCGATGCGTTCTCATCATAAATACAGGACTATCTTTGGTATTGAATACAATTATTCATTCTTCGTACCAAAAAAAGACCAGTGCTCAATTTGTTTTAAGTATAAGAATGACACAGTTAAATATGACACAATATACATGGAACATCAAGAAAGAAAAAAGGCCGCTAATGAGGCTAAACGGATAGACAAGGAACGATCACTGGATGATGACTCGTTTTTGTCGGTCACTGTGGACCTGCAAAGTGTTTTGCAGATACCTAGTGGGGACGTAGGAGAATTGTACTACGTCATAAAATTATGTGTGTATAATTTCACTATATACGAAGCCAAATCATCAAACAAAGGATTTTATTACATGTGGAACGAATTAAATGGCAAACGAGGAAGTTCAAAGATAGCAACATGCTTAAAGAAATGGTTAGACCAAGTCCCGTCACAAGTCAAGGAGGTATCCATATTTTCAGACACAAATGCTCTGGACAAAACCGGAATCAATTTATATCTGCATTTTTCCTGCACTACATTCAAAATTCGCACTTGCATGTCATTGAGCAAAAGTATCTCGAGTCTGGACACACTATGATGGAGGACGATTCAATGCATTCTGCAATTGAGCATGAGAGAAAAATGAGAGAAGGAGAGCCCTGGCATCATAAAATTTAAATATAATCACAATGATGACTATTCTATTATGGATACGAAAGAAAAAGTTACAAGAAATAAGAAAAAGAGAGAAGTGAGGATTGTACCACACGAAGATATTCCGAAAGCGAAGCTTAACAATAAGTAATGCCAAAAGATCTGATAGAACTTTGCAAAAAGGATATTTTTCCTGAAGAGTATCATCCATGGATCGAATCACTACCAGTGGCCAGTCGACCTGATTCTGTAGAGAGACTTCCAGAGCCGGATATTATGGAACGGTCAGATGATGAAGATATTGATTAGGCTAACCTTGTTGGTTAGTCTAATCCACTTCTTTATCATCAGTTAGTATGTTTTATCTTTTTTATGAAAGTAAAAAATTTTGTGTGTTTAATTATAATTTTAAATTTGAATTGTGATATAATATTTCACATTAGCAAAATGCTGTTTTATTTGTCAAGTAATTCACTAACTACTCCACTGACCTAAAAATAGGACTAAGAATTACTTAACTACCACGAAAAAGTCACTAAGTGAACAATCTTGCAATTAATATACTATGCGACAATACACTAACTTGGTTTTTCTTATTTATCTCCATAATTAAAACATAAATTTTCAAAAGTATACAAAATTTCTGTAAAATAAAGCATTTTTAATATTTTGTTCATAGAACATATTTCTGTAGCGGTAACGGTTACTAATACATTTGAGTACAAAGAAGAAAAACATGTTTAAACGCGATTATCTCAAAACTATGTTTTTGTAGTTAGTGAATTCTCGCAGCATAACGACGATATTAGGTATAAAGATATAGTTTGTAGTATATAATAGTAGATAAGAGTGTTTTATTTACTCTACTTTTGCTGTTCATGTTTATGCATTAGAAATTTTGATGCAGCTTTTACATTTTGTTTGTCCAATACTCAGGACTCTTCCACATTATTAATAAAAGTCGATGACATTAGCCCAGGATCGTGAAAGTCAGCTAAACACCTCGCATATACTCAACAGTGGATATAATGTTAATTTTGATGATGATGCTTCCAAAAAGCCACGACTGTATATAGCAGTAATAAACACAGCTCTATGTACTACTGTAATACCTGCCAGTTACATTATTAACTACTTACAGGCTTTAAAAGAGGTTGTATCGCCAAAAAGCGATTACTTCCAGACAAACTATGTAAAAATTGAAAATTAAAATTAGCGTAGAGTTTAACTTATAAATTATTATTTAATCAGTTGCCTGAAAATATCAGAGATAAGCAAAATATCGGTGTTTTCAAAACTATGCTTAATCAATTATTCATCCAAAAAGCATATTATTTGGTAGATATATTTTTGAAGGACTAAAATATCAATTATCGAAATTAATTGACCAAAATGTAACTTGTATTGCAATATTATGTATAAATTGATTATAATTATTTAAATACTAATGATATATTGTAAGGCGTTTGGACAGGTTATGTTTATAAAAAATAATTTAAGTGTGTTAAGTACTTTTTAGATTAAGACCGATAGTCAGATAGACCGATAACCTTTGTAGGTAGAAGTTAGAGCGCTATTATATTACTAATGCAATAACTCCTGTTTGGTAACCTAACTTCCAGACAAATAAAATATTAATTCATTCAGTCATTATATCTCCTAGTATAAATCGGTATGGGTATATTTACAACATTTAAATTGAACAGGTGTACAATCATCTTATAGCTTATTTTCGAGATTAAACATAACTTATTTTATTCGTTTTAGTTACTTCGATGCATGTTTGGTTAATTTTTTTATTAGTATTAATTTGGTTGCACCAATCGTTTTTTATAATATTAGTCCTCTCCATCCAAAGGTTGCCTGGAAGAAATTGCTTTAGGCAATAAGGCCGACCAGTGTAATATCATTATATAGATATGTCTTGCTGTATATTTTATTTTGTTTGGTGTGCAATAAAGCTATATTCATTCATTCGTATTGTCATATAGTGTATATTCTGTAGTAAAAAGTTTGTTTATATTGTTTCCAGAGCGCCGAGGGCCGCGCCGGCGCATGTGTGCGAGGAAGCGTCGCGCTGCATCTATGGTGTATAGACGCAGGTTCGACATACATCGGGACGTTGCCAGGTGACTTCTGCGGATTGCCAGTTTGCACTGTCTCGTGCCAGTATTGCTCTACCTTCTATCAATGTACTCGTAGCACTATCTATTCTAAAACATAGAGGTAGCAGCTTTCACCAGACTTACAAAACTGTTCACGAGTAAAGCTCTAAGTATAATATAACCTTCAGGACAGCTAGATCTGTTTTCTTATGTTTTTACTTGTTACTACTGGATATTTGTCTTGTGCTTAAAATGATAGGAGTAAATTTTCGTAAAAAGGGCTCGTGTTAAGTTTAATGGTTCTGCTCTACAATGAAGAACTATCTGACAAAACGTACTGCAGTTATAATTGCTACTTAGTACATACTTCCATCCAAAGAGCTTACGCTAGCTTTACAGTTGCGATTAAAATCCAATAAGAATATGCCATCTTTCCTTTGGTGCATGAAACTGTCAGTGCTATTTTTGTGCTTAAGCTTGTCTATAATCTTTATCATTCACGAGCTCGTAAAGCTCTTTCTGTACTAATACGCATTCAAAATAAAAAAAGAAATAAAGTCTGCCCTTACACGCTTGTTGTAATGACCTTGACCTAATTTTAAGGTCAAGGTCACCTAACTAGTGTTTGACATAATGCATTTAACTACTTTGTCTAGTTTTTGATAAATTATTTGCTAAAAAACTTCCCAATGTTCCAGAGTTTTCGACGATATTGCCTTAACTTCAAATGTCTGGTCGACTCTGAATAAATCTTACCCGTGCTCTTTGTCGAGGTATTCTTTATTTATTCTTTATCCTAATGTTTATTCTAATTCTCTCACTGGTTCGAGTTCCGGCAATAACCTTGAACATTCTTAATTATATTTTAGATAGTCCACAGTTGGGTGCATTTAGTTCCAATTGGACTAATCAGGGACACATAATATATATATATATAATATGGTACAACATCCACACAAAGTAACCAGACTTCAGGTCTCTTACGAGGCTAAGCCTGTGCTATGGTAACCTGATGACTGAAATATATATTAAACAAATATATATATATATATAACAATATATATAATAATATATATATATATATTAATGTATCTCCTCGACCTACTCGTACCTAATTTTTTTCGTTATTATGCTCTGTACTTTTGTACAACAAGGCGCTGTGCTACAATCGTTGTGTTGAACGGCAGTCTCACTAATATACTAAATATAACTACCTATATATACTTAGTAACGTAAACGCTGGTGTTGAAACAGCTTTGTTGTCAAAAAAATAGCGTTGCATGCGATTGTGGCACCACAAAAACTACCTCATACCAGTTGTTTTGGTTCCTTAGTCCTACCCCTGCACTATGAGTGACTTGATGCATTCTTCTACTCAAGCAGTCACCCACCATGACCTAGCATTGGGCACACTTTAGGCAACCAGTCTAGTTTAAGAACTATCGCACGATGACGAAGATTGAACAATTTGAAAGACGTGAGAGCCTACCATTTGTTTGTTTGCAGGTCGCTGCTGAAGAGAAGCGGAGTGCGCGGCGTGAGGTAACCTGGGGCCCTGCGCCCTCTGGTGGTCGCCCCCGCACCGCGAATCAAACCGACATGTGTTCCCCCGTAACTAAGTACCTAAGCATCGCGTAGTTATACATCGAATAATGTACGATCCGTCCAAAACGCTGCCAAACATTTTGAACGAATTTATTAGTGTAGATACATTTTTTGAGTGTTTATATTGTGTGTAGTAGTCGTGCGCGAGTGTTTGACTGTGCCACTAGTAGCGCCCCTGGCGTCGGGTAGCGGAGACAACGTGGCGGGCACGCATGCGCCGTCGGCACCGGCGCTGGCGATGCCATTTATTGAAGACGAATGGTGGTCAGCGGAGAATGCGGAGGGGAGAATGGTCGAGCTCTCCAACTGCTTACAGGTAATATTTATTTGATTCTATAGATTACTGGGCCTTAGCCGTAAATATTTTATTATTAATTATGGTTACTAGGTTATCGTTCATTGTTTGTTAAGACCATATATTTTATACAGAAATGTTCTAAGTTTCTGATTTTTTGCGAAATTACTAAAACCAACGAATGCCGAGTAAGTAAATCAGCAGTTAAATTTAAAATGTGTTATTTCTATTTCAAGTATAAGTAAGTATTTAATTTACTTCGTATGAGCTGAGATCCTGAAAACTCTGCATTCCTAGATCTCAGGTATAGACAAAATTGATTGCCCCAGTACCAAAGTTTCTAGGCTATATCTATAAAATATGTACTCTAGTAAAACAGTTAACAAACAGTTTGTCAGTTCCAGGACGCGGTAGCGGCGGCGGGAGGCCAGGCGGCGGCCCAGCTGCATCACATGGCCTCCTCTCTGGGCGAGCTGTCGCACGCGGAGCTTTCCAACATCGTGGGCGGCCTCTCGCTGGAACCCGAGGCTGCGGGGGGCGAAGCGCCTGACCCTGACGACATTCTCAAACAGCTCGGTGACTCCGCCTTCGATAACTTCGAGACGCTGTTCACAGACCTCACCAACGCTACCGCAACGCTAGCGCCACCTATTGAGATAAAGGTAAGTATGAACTCGTCACTGTTCGGAACACTCAGAGAAGAGAAGAGAGACCGATCGCCCACGCCTTTACCGATCACTTGACCTCTCGCTCTTCGAGGGGTCGACTAAAAAATAGGAGAACAGTTTGCCTCTCTCATAAAATAAAGAAGATTGATGATGTAAAGTGATGTAAAATTGATAATTTTGTATATATAGGGGACAGTGCTGAATAGAAAAATGTAATTTTACTTATCTTTATTATGTTTGTATTGAACCATACCTACAAGTATGTATGTCGCAAGTAATGTTCTTATTATTAGGAAGCATTTGTATATTATACATCTACGATTAGTTTGATGTTTTCCAGTGCACTGCACGTATTGCAACTGTTGCAATAAGACAAGTTATTTTAGAGATAAATAGTACTAGACTTAATTACATCAAGCACTGATAATTTTTTTTCAGTTATTTCGATTTAAACCAAAGTAGAGGAAAGATTTTTATAAAATAGCACCACTTCAGAGGTACGAGTATACCTACTATAATAAGAAGAATATTTTATCAAGTTGGTGCAGCCGTCTCGGAGAAATAACATAATAATGGTTTAAAAAATATAATTTACTCTCACTTAATTTGTTATCCGATAGCATAAGCTCACAAATAAAAGTTATAATATTGTTTATTTCATTAATTTCAGCAAGAAGAGAACAATAATATAACGTCGCCGTCGTCCAGCGGTCAACTCCAATACTACCAACCGAACCAGCTTGCCTTGCCCAACAATGGCCAACAACGGTTACAACAGTTGTTGAGATCTGGCACGAGTGCCATCAACAATGCCGTCGCCAACAATATCAGCAATGGCCGCTACAACATCGCGTCGCAGAACCCGTTGCTCGCTGAGAAACTGTCAGCGTCACCTAGCGGCATCAAGCAGGAGCCCAACAGCTCCGACTACACGGGGACGAGTATGAACTACGGCAGCGCGTCGCCGATGCAGCGGGTGCCGAGTGGGAAGCCGCAGGTGCATGATGCTGGTGGAGGTAAAGGTTAGTTTGATTATTATGTAGCTAGTAAGTTAAATTGAATAAAATTTTTTGAAGACTTAAGTAAAATACTTCTTAAAATTTTAAACAATTTATAGTGATGTCTAGTGTGCAATAGAAAAACTACAGCATCGTGCTGAGCTCTAAGTAGCGTCAACGCCATCTATGTTCGAGTAGCAGTACTTTAATTTAGCGTCATCTATAAAGCAACCGCTGAACTACTTTAAGCGTTAGTTAGCTTGGTAATCATGTCTACAACGTAGTATATAATACATTATCCAGATGGCGTTATTATAAAGACTGGTGCATTTAGTTCCATTGCGATACACTAGATGTCACTACATCAAGTAAAAGTATCAAATGCATTGCATGTCCGATGCATCGGCGCGGTAGAGGCCGAGTATGCAGTTTTCTCCAAGCTATCATAATCCACTTTCGATTTCCGCTTGAGGAAGTGCCGGAGGCAGTTTTCCTTTCGCGAATTATCTGCTTTTACCGCTTAGCCCGGCAACCACGAGAAAGTCTAGTGCTTACCTAGTTTAGACTTAATAAAGACTTAGTCCGGTAAAGGCGGTTTTACCAAGATCAAATGTGATGTGGCATAAATTTTATTTGATTTCGATTGCTTTATTAGGATTTCGTATGAGTTACGAAATTGTATGAGTATGGTATTTGAAGATTATCCTATTTAATCTTACTAATTAGGTATATCGCGGCACTTAATATTTGGTCTTATTTTAATTCTTCGTTTATTCTCTGGTACATGTAGCCGCCACATTTAAAGATTTGGTACGTACTTAATACTACAGATACCTTACTTTGATATCTCTATTTAGCAAAACTGTTAAAATTGCCCTTAAAAAAACCCTTTGTTAAAATCCCTTTATTAAACAAGAAAACAAGTGTAAACACTGGGTATGAATTTATTGAATAAAATCTTGAAAACTCTATGGATTTAACCCTTGAAACAAAGAAAATTGTTAAGTTCATTTTATTTTGTTTTAGCCAGTCAATATTTGAAAGATGTTTCTGTAGGTATTTTATAGGTGGTGCTACGAGTAGAACCTTGGCTCTCACATTTTTGTCATCCATATAATTCTGTAATAATTAAATAATTCTGTTCTGTACGATCGATGAAGGACCGGGGAAGTATTTTTTTTAAATAGGTGAGTCATTAAACGCGAGCGAAGCCTGTGGAAAAAGCTTGTCATTTATAACCAAACAAGGAATTGACTATATATTATATAAACATGTGAACCTACGAGTACATACTCGTACCTTTAGGGTTTATTCAGAGTATAATATCTGTTTCGGTCTGTTTTTAATAACTTCTCTAACTGTGGTTCGTTATGCGATTGATTAATTTTATTCCTTTTAAAAACACTCATTATATTGACCGAGCAAGCGAAACGTCTCTGCTTCGGGTCTAGCATATTTTTCTTTCGTTTATCAGTAAGTATGTTTGAATTTCTGTAAGACTCTTGAAGATTCTTATTCGCGTATAGGTCGTACTTCGTTGTTTCCATCCAATCTTGACAATAAGTACTTGGTGTTATACAAATTTTGTATCGTCGATACGTACGTTGACGTGATTCTATTAAAAAAATTCTATTTGCCATTTAATTTGGCACATTACAGTAATAATTGGTACAAACATGCGGAACACAACCTTTATTAATATTCATGTATATTTAAAAAAATCGGATATGTTGTCGTCATGTTTTTTCATAAAGTCGCTAAAAATTATCATGATCGCGAGATGACAGTTCGTGAAACTACAAGTTCATTACTGTCGAAGGCAGTCTAGGTCTAGCTCTAGCTCTAGGACAGCTTTATTTCAAATATTGTCCCAGTGAATCCGTTTTCATTTCTCGGTGATAAGTAGACAAACAGACACATTCACACATAAAGTTCTCAAAACCTGCGATATTGTTAGTGTAAAGAACAATTTGGGTTATAGTTTAAAATTCTCGTTCGTCTCGACAAACAGATAAAATATAACGTTGAGCAAAAACCTTCAAAGGGCCCGCACCAGCCACTCCACAAGTCCGCTACTTTGTAATCTCTTGGGGACTGAAAACCTTATCGCTAACTAAGTAGTGAGCTGAGTAGATGCCGGAAACATACCGAGAGCTTTTTGTAAAAAAAATAATGGCTCTTGTATAAACGATCTAAATAAAAAGCATGGAGCAGTTCTTAAAAAAATTACTACTAGCTCTCTGCCGCGGCGTTGTTTAGAACTTCAATTATAAATGAAAGTTGTTAACCTTCTCCGACAAGCAGGTTTCCTCATGATGTTTTCCTTTAACGTTTGAGTATGTGGTTATTAATTCTAATATGCACATGAGTGAAAAACTCAGAAGTGCATGCCTGAACCTGGATTTGAACCCGCGCCCTTTCGCTTGTGGGGCAACGGGTTTACCGACTAAGTAGGCTACTGCTCAGTTGTCCGCGATATAAAATGGAATAAAAGGCGTTGAATTTCAAAAAATCTTTTCTTAGTGGGTACACGCATACCTACGCTACTCGTCTATATAAATGTAATAGTCTGACGTAATAGTTACACCACTTATAAATCAAGAACGGCTGAACTACTGGCTACTGTTATCCTAGTAAAAACGAAAATCTGGTCATTTATTTCCTTTAGGGCAGAATAAAGTTGCCGGGTCAGCTAGTACTTAATACCTACACTCTTCAAATTTCATGTCTCTAGATTCAGCAGTTTATTCTTAGCGAATATTAGTCAATCGATTAGTCAGAATCTACTAAGAAAGGATTTTCGAAAATTGAACCCTTAAGAGTGTGAAGTGGAGGTTCAAAGTTTGAAACTAGTTGCCAGTTACTACACATAAGTCCAGTGAATCACCATTGGTGACAGAGTTTTCCTCAGATGTTGCATTTCCGAGATGTGAATATAGGACGGCGCGGTGTCAGGGTCGGAGATATACCCAATCTTCTTATGACCTTATTTCAGGTTGCTACAGCAGGAATATCAAAATAGGTGTAAATAACAACAGCTCACACGTCATACCTTTATTTGCAACAATAGGACTTATTGGTATAGCTCAAGGAAAAACAATATGATCGCGATTGTGCAGGAAAATAACTTAAATTTCCTTTATTATAAATAAAACTTGAATAATTAACTTAAACATATCTAAAGCGAAGATTTGTCACAAATCTTTTTCTATGACAGTCTTGGCAGGAATTCGTTTTTTTTTAAATACTACGCTGCTAGACATTATACCACAAGTTCGCACGACCATGGAAGACAGCGATACTGTAACCCTAGATGGAGCATGCCTAGGTTGGAATACACTGGCTCTCAAAGAAGGCTGCTTGAACTGACAGTTAGGTGCTTTGCGACTTTACATTTCTGCGAGTCATGTCGATAATGAAAAACATATCTGTCTAATCACGTTGCCCTATAGCCAAATTCAGAAGAGCGACACCTGCAGGATCCGTACGACGGTCTCTTCCTACAGAGGTACAGTCAGTTTGGCAAACGCTCGGCGCATCCGCAATCCAGGCGGCGCGGGCGGGCGGCAGGGCAGGCGGCGCGCGCGCAGCCCTGACCCCGTTTTCCCTGCGCGAGCGCAAGCCGCGCGTGTGTGCGTTTGTGACGCACTGTATGCATGTTATGTCACAAGAGGAGCGGCGGGAGGGGCACGGGACGTGTGCTCTACTTTGTTTGTTTTCGGGATTGTAACGGGATTTCGTGGAAGCGTCGGAAATCGAAATGATTGAAGCAGGAAACGGGGAAATTTGCGAACGAAAATATTGTTTGTGTTTTTATTTTTGGAAGATAAACGTCTCTAAAATAAGCTCCTGTTCCTTAGAGTTTTGACTATGTTATTGCATATAGAAGTAATAGATCAGGGAACAATAGTTGGGTAGTCGATCACAAACATGTATTGCAACACTTAAAGTCCGCAGTTAATTTTCCCTTTTATTTTATTACGGCTTTAATATACCGAATATTTTTGGCATATTTTGTTTACATTAGGAATTCTGACCAGTAATTGAGTACAAGATGTTTTTGCAAAATATTTTTTAATATGCCAGTAAGTAAATGATTTCGTTGTAGACTTGCTGTTAGCTCGCTAGACTACGAGTATAGTGTAGATCGATTCGAGAAAAATCAATAAACTAAACTAACTCTCTTAAAAGTTTGTTACCTGATAATGTTAGGTACAGACCAATTTAAAAATCGATCCTATAGTTTGGTTTTTAAATCAAAAAACCGACAAAATTGTATCAGCGCGCATGCGAATTGATATCAGTTGGTAATCACTTTGCCTACCGTTTTTCCTGAAATATATTAGATACTAAAAATTCCGAATAAAAAATTAAAAATACAGTCGGAGTCGGTGATAAAGCCTTTACGCAAAACCCTACATAGTTCTAAAAATACATACATAGTTAGTAACTGTGTACATATAAGTAACCGACATTATTTCCGCAGCGCCTATTAAAGTTTCTCAGTTATTACAATTAAAAAATGAAACTTCTTTACCGATTCGGAATATACCATTTAAATGACTACTTCAGAAGTATACTCTTTGAAACAAACAAAAAAAGGCATTTTTCTAATTGGTCCTGCCGCCGCGCCGTCTCTAGAAAGAAAGTGACAGACATTAAAAAAATAATAATATAATAATAATAACGAATTTAATACCTCCTCCTTTTCTGGGAAATTGGTAAAAATTATTAGTTTATCTCAACGTACTGAAAAATTTGCTTGCAGAATTGTATACGGTAATTAAATTATTTTTTTAAAGTACCACTTGTATAGAAACAGAAGAATTATTTCGATGAATTATCCAGCTTTTCCCCTCCGTATCACATATTATGCTACAAGAATGTGATGTCGTGTGAATGCGCTGTGCAGTGTGCACGAGCGCACTCCGGTGACGTAAGCCGAGCGCGCACCGCACGTATCCGCACACGCACACGCACGCGTCGCCTTGACTCGCAGTGTGACTACATTCACCGATACCAACCATCATTCAGAATTAAGGTCCTGTACACTCACTATAGAGAAAACAAGTAAACTAAACATTTTAAAAATCCCAGACCGTAGCGCCCATTTCGGATTTGTAATTTATCCTTGTGTATAGTACTAATTAGTCAATCCCTTTCGATACACATGTTGAGAGAGTTGTGAAAAAAAATTATCCGCCATTCTGTGGCGGCGGTCATCAATCATCGACAGACATACACTTAAACACATAAAACACATTAGTAAATTACAATTACCCCGTCGGGGGTTCAAAATGGCGTCGTGATGCTGACTATTGTTTTATGATAAGATTAGATTAGAAACTAATTAGTGACTACTCAGTAGCTCTTACGAATATTATTATTAATATATCCAAGATATTTTTAAACTAACTTACCATAATACGAGTAATATAACATGAATATCGTTACTTATATCAATATTTTGATATTTGGTCAATGTGAACATTTGGTTCGTCTAGCCAGAAAAAAATCAATTCGATCTAGTCTACATTCAGAATTTAGATTCAATAAAGATAAAATAACACAAAGTAAATTGCTATTTTATAGGTCAGCTAAAAACAACGGACTGAATCAAAAACACGTATCTACTGCGTCTTTCGTGGAACGTCCTGTGGAAAGGCTTGAAATAAAAATATTTTTTGTTTTAAACTAATGAATTATGTATTGTTTACATAGCTATGTACACAGAGAGTTTCTAGGCTTTTGGTTTCAGAAATTTTTATTCTAAATACCAAAATTAATAATAAACATGCATTATAAATGTATCTATTTGGCAAAATAATAATAATATTTTTTATTTACGTAGTGATTGATGTAGCTTGAAGAAAATGTAAAGTCTTCAGAAGAAACGCTACTCATGCTTGCTATTTTTCGTATATTAAACAAGGTGCGCCAAACTTTATGCTTCTCTGCTTATCTTTATTTTTTTTCTTATCTTTCTCTGTCTAGCCAGATTGGTGAGTACCAACATCCAGACAAACTAACAGGCGAAATAAATATATTAAAGATTAAATGAATTATCGAATGATTATAATTTGCAAACAAAAGATACAGTAAAAAATGTATTCATAGGTTAATAGCAGTAATTAGGCAGCCTTATTACCCGAAGCGGTTTCTTCCAGGGAAATAAAGTTACATAGTTTCTGAATGAAATATTTTTTATATAAAAGTGTCATATATGTATGCGGCAATAAAGTTTGGCAACACATACGTAGGCGGTAGAGTTTTGTGTTTTCCCGGAACCCGATGTTATTCGATGGAGCGTAGGCACCCGACGGCGGCGGCGGCGGCGGCGCGGCCAGCCGTGACCCACAATTATAAATACACCTAGAACCAACTATATGCTATATACTGTTACAGCATACATATCCACATATATCCACACAACATAAACTTATTTCTTACTCTTCTGTCGGCTCGTGGCGTCAGTCGCAGCGCCCGAATTCGTCTCGGTCAATAAATTAGCTTAACTTGAAGTGGTTATCAATTTTTTGAGAGAACTGTTTTATCTCAAAGTCCGTTTTCCTTACGAGTACATTTATTGACCACGATGAATACAGTAACCCTTTCTCCTTAATAAAGCCCTTATTAATAACTCTGTTGTAAAGTGTGTAAATTATATAGCCGCCTCCAATACCTATAACAGAAGTATAATTATAAAAGCCA
The DNA here is from genome assembly GCA_947049295.1 of Ligdia adustata. Classification (NCBI taxonomy): domain Eukaryota; kingdom Metazoa; phylum Arthropoda; class Insecta; order Lepidoptera; family Geometridae; genus Ligdia; species Ligdia adustata. The sequence continues at coordinate 15,689,714 of OX346216.1, forward strand.
TAGTTTCATTATGCACTCCAGTTTGTTCTCACTGCGCTTAGATAATGCAATAAAGCTATAAACTCTGATTATATTCTCGAATAAAAATAAATAACGATATATTAATTTTAAATGTAACAAGCAGTCATATACATATTATAATAATATACGAGTAATACAGCCATACATGTACTTACACAATAAAACACAATCATATTTTATATATATAATGTATGTATGTATGGATTCGAACACAGTTTTGAATGATTCACAAATTTTAATAGACAAAATTCGTTTAATAGGTTTAGTGGTAAATTTTTCAAAATGCGATCTTTTTGCTTTCGGCTCTTGTCCGCACAAGGATTTGGTATTTCAAAATCTCTATATTTTAGCTCCTGGTTTCCGTTTGGTAGATAAAAGTTCGCTTTGTCTTCTTGGTTCGCCAGTTCTCAGTGAATCTTTTTCTAACTTCGTTGAAGAAAAAATTCAAAATTTCATGAACACCTCTGGGCGTTTGCTCAAAATTAACGCTCATATGGCGTTTAATGATATTGTCATGTCGTTCCTAAATTAACGTATAATTTACGTTGTTGTTGACTGTGGTAACACAGAGAGCTCCTTGAGAGCCTGGACAACATCTTAAAGGACACATTGACACATTAATGGTTTTGAATGTTGATATGGATGACAGAGCATGGTCGCAAACTTCTCTGCCTGTAAGGTTAGGAGGCTTGGGAGTCCACAAAATTTCTAATGTCGCGCTGCCCGCATTCTTGGCTTCATTACATGGCACGAAAGATTTGGTAGGAAAAATCCTCGCACCCTCTTTAAGCCATTCTAATGTAATAGTAGCTAATTCTTCAGAAGCCATTTCTTATTTATAAAGAAATTATTGGCTATAAGAATATTTTTATTGCGAGTGTCTGCAAATTATTTTACTTTTTAACTGCATTTTTATATTGAATTAAAATTATATTTAAGTTCAACACAGCACAGAAAGAGTTAACGTTTGGTAAAGCTTTGGGTTTTGAGAATTAATATCATTTCTAGTAGACATTTCTGGGATTATTCTTAGAACAGTATCGTTTCTCTCGCTTGGACAAATATTGTACTGGAATGAAAGTCGCGAAACGCAACTAGTATGGATGTAATTGGTAGGTTTGTCTAGAGAGCGGCGCTTGCGGGCGTCGCAGGAAACGAAACTCATAAAACTGTATTGCCTTTATTACTGTGCTGTTTGTACTACCGCGATGAAAACCAAATGCTGTTTCGATTGGCGGCTAAACAGAAATAACAAATAGTTATAGAAAGTTTACAAACTGAACGCAGTTGCGGATTTCGTACTACGATACCAATGGAAGCTCATTCTTCATAATAGTACTGTAAAAGATTTGTTAATAATAAACAGAAGCCAGCAATGTAGAAGCGATGGTAGCGTTGGTAGGTAGGCTTAATATTCCTTGGCGTTAGTAGTCAAATCTAAATAAATATATTAATTGACTCTACGCCAAATCCGTGTATAAACAGAAGAAATAAATGGCATGGGATTTTTTGTTTTAGTAAAATTTACTGAAATATGAGTGAATATATGAGTCATAGCATACAGGCTTCATAGAGCTCAGGATTCATCATAAACGCGTTTATTTATTTCGGATCCGTCGTTTATGTATTTAACGTTGTATGTTTTTATTGACTTTCCAAAAAAGGAAGAATTCAATTCGATCCAATTTTTTTATCTTTGCTACTTTAGTTATATCTCGTAGGCTGGACCCTGTATTTTTTTTAAAATCGATCCGAAGGTTTTAATACGAAATAACTAAAAAACCGTATCGGTAATTACTTTTTTCTAAAAGTACTTGTTGGTACAGTATCTATTAGTACTCGTATTATATCCGTTTACACAGTACAGTACATATATTTCATACCTCGCATTATATTATTAATACAACATCAATCATGTAATATATATTTTTATGATAAAGTGTATTATTTCTTGTGTACATTTGTTATCAACAGCTAGCAATGTACACAGTAAGTAAGTAGGTACGTAAAGTAAACAGTGTAGTTACACAATCCCGCTTGCCAACTGTACATCGTATGCAGTAACTCCTTGGATCGGTACGACAACCTTATCCATGTCAATGACAACCTACTCACACACACATGCACACACTCACACAAACAATCATACCTACACTCGGTAGGTAAGTGGCACACATCCTGCATCTTGTACGGAGTGAACGCATGCCTTGTAGATACTTTATTCAATCTATTTGTACATGTTATCCGTTCAAAGATCAGGTTCAACAATACGAGTATACATCTCAATTGTTTTGAGAACTGTTTGTCAAGTCGGCGAGTTGTACTTACTCGTATGTCTGTACTGTTACGTAATAGGTACTATACACTGTTTGGTTAACGAAGATGCAACCTGAAATACGGTCAAATTAGAAAGCATAGTCGCGCGCCAATACCAAAAATACTAGGAATGCTGTTATTGTACCATACATTTCCTGAACCTAGATTTAGCAAGACCGGGGGTTTCGTCCTCTTAAGTATTGGGTATTGATCATATATCCTAACTTTCGAGACCACGGTTTCAACGTCTCGCTGGCACATCATACCCTCCAGATAGATTGGCGTTTACTTTTTAGCCAGCTGCCTCCACTTACGCACCAGTACTTTGCTATTTCGAGTAGAAGTGGTGGTAAAACTGGTTAAACAAATAAGTAAAATTCTACACTTAAGCAACCATCATAAGAAAAGGGACGTTTGCCATCAGAACGTGACAGGCCTGGAGGTCCCATTATGGATAACACTTCTGCAGAACATGTTTCTGGATTTCATCAATGATACTGATGTATAAACTACATAATGAATTAACGTAGATACCTACAAAAATAATTGATTCACGAATTATTGTTCCTGTATTATGGTTAATTTATTGTGATCTACCTGGCCTCTTTCTTAATGGCATTGTAAGTTTTAATTTCTCTACAAGAATCATTCATCATTTATACACCAGTTCAATATATTCCTCAGTTCTCCCAGTACTTAGTGACAAGTGTATTGGCCGCGTGACTTTTCCATTATGCTTCTGGAACACATTAAGGTTTCTCTGGCGATTATAAAACTGGATCTCTAGCATTATTGCTATACTTATGAATCGGGATAAGGCCGTGATTTGTTATGCGTAGGCCAAACTAGGACGATTGACTGCTCATTAAATTTAATAATGTGCTAAGGCTTTCATTGATTGGTAGAATTGGCATTTTACAATTATGCTTGGACGTAATAACACTAGTTTGCGCTATGACTTTGCTTGCGAAAATCACTAAGGCGTCCGGGAGTTATTATTAGCTATTGATTTCAAGGGTTTATTACTACTTTTTTCACTTTTAGATTTTACTATAGGTAAGTCAAAAAGATGACGTTAGGTACAAATAATTTTTCTCGTCAATATTATGAAGAAGCTTTTTATCATACTTTAGCCACTAAAATACTAGATATGTAGAAATAACCAAAAAGGCGTAAACTCGTGTTATTTCAAGTGCATTGTATAATAATATCATGTTGTTCTCAATCCGTTCGTTCCAATGCGCATGAATTTGCATCCGTAACTGAAGATATGTATATATCGGCCCGTTTACTGTTAGGAGCTGTTTTCATAATTACAGCAATATGCAGTTCAGGTACAATTTGGATTCAGACTATTGGATGTGGTAAATAATTTCATCTTTTAACTGTGGCAAGAATTAGTCTGAATATTGACTAGACAGCTTGCTGCAGCTTCCTGGAATGTTTGTTGCCTTGAGGATTTGGAGGATGTATTATTTATATGGTGTGCTAAGAAAAGATCTTTTAGAAATGTGGACCCCGTTGTAAAATCAAGAAAAAACATGGAGATTATTGGTTTAATTTTTTTATTAATTCAATTTTATGTTGCGGACATCGCAGCGGGTAAAGTAAAGTAAAGTAAAGTAATATTTATTGACCTTTAAATAACGTTCGTTACAGGCAAGTCTTATTACATTTGAATGAATAATTACTTAAAAAATTTAACTTACAAATCTCATTTATATACGATTACTTAATATTAGTTCTTAGTTTAATAGTTTTCATGACAAATATTTACATTAAAATTGCTTTGTTTAGTTATTATTAATATTTTATAATGGTTGTTTGTTACACAAGAACGATGATTCTACAAGCTGCATTGACATATATTCGCTGAGTTTATAAAAAGGATTGCTTTCAAAAAAATACTTCAATTTTTGTTTGAATGTAATAAAATTGAGATCCATTACACTATTAGGTAATTTATTATACATCAGTATTTTAGTATAAAGCCCCTGCTTCTTACATTTAGCTAATCTATTTATTGGTAGGATTCGCCCTTTTTTATTATTGCGTGAAATTCTTTTTTCCGGTATTTCCCTATCCTCGTGTACTTCTAATAAACAACTATAAATATAAAGTGATATAACTGTCATTATTTTATCTTTTTTAAAGTGTTTTCTCGCAGGACTACGTTTTTTCAAACCGTTAATTGTTCTTATAGACTGTTTTTGACATTTTAAGACTTTTATGATATCTTTAGCATTTCCCCAAACAGTAATAGCGTATCTTATAATAGAATGCACGTAGGCATAATAGACAGCGACTTTTTATCTAGTAATGGCTTAAGTTTAAATAAAGCATAATTACCACTTGCCATTTTCTTGCAAATTTTATCGATGTGCGCATTATGGCTAATTGTATTATCTATTGTATAACCTAGAAATACATTTGTTTTACTAATGGAATTCCCGAAAATACCTAACTTTGACTGATACTGCATAGAGATGGTTTTATCAGAGTTAAGAACAATTCCATTTGCGTCAAACCATTCCTTTAACAATTCCATAACGATACTAATTTTATTTTCTAAATTATGTATACATTTGTCTCTGATACCTACATGTGTGTCATCTGCAAATAAATTTATGTGAGCCCAACTTGGCAATGCATTGGTAATATCATTAATATATATCAAAAATAAGACTGGGCTTAAAATAGAGCCCTGTGGTAACAGTTACTAGTGATATATATATATATATATTTACATTTAATAGGCTATCGCTCGCGCTCCTTGCCTAAATAGCTGATATAGAATATGCTTGCTAATAGAAAACACTCTTACACTCGTTACTTGAAAAGACCTAGATTGAAAGAAATGAATAGTCCCTAATTCAGCTTCTGGAATCAAATGGATAACCGTGTTTTAATTGTTTGTAAGTAAACGTTTGTGATGAGGACAAGGGCCTTCTGTTCATTAGATTCACCGCATTCGATGCGGGTTTTGACCACTTTGGCATGGCTTTTATTGGTAAGGTCAGTTACGCCACCTTTAACGCCTACACCTGACATTCGTGAGTAATTGCGAGATTACTTCGAATTTTATTTGAAGTGCTGTTGTATGGGTATAAAGTTATACGACGGTTTCGAGCACTAGTAGGTTTATTTTCTATCAAGAGCTGGTGGTCAAGCGAAGATGATGTGATTGTTTGATCACCACCCGCACGGCAATGGTGCATTTTTTGGGATCAAAAGTAGCTTATGTTTTTATTTAGAATATAATATCATTGAAATTCTATCTGCCGTTTAGCGAGAATTTGTACCAAACATACGCACACAAAAACTTTCGCGTTATGTAATATTAGCGTGACTTATATAGTTAGTCAGTGTCAGGATTATTTTATCAGTATATAGCACATTATATATTTTGTAATAATTACACACTTTCCTCCATATGACACAATGTGAGTCAAAGATAAGGTACATACCGAGCTACCAGTACATGGCCGCTCGTTATCTACAGCGCATGTAGTTGTTGTGCCCTTCTCTACCAATATCTCGATACATTTGCAATATTAATCTACTTACTTTCCGATTAGTCGATAAATAATCTATTTACTCTACATGTAAAATATAATTCCTGACAGACTGATATTTGCTAGGAATCAACGTAGAGTTAAACCGCTGAAGCTACAGACATAAAATTAACAGGCTGTATATATAATATAACGTGCAGTATCTAGAATGTGTATTAAGAAAGGGTTTTGGAAATTCCATGGCTAATGGGGGTTCAAAGTTTGAAACTTCTTTGTGTTCATTTTTTGTCGCGTAAACCGCCGCGAGTCTCAGCTCCTAGTTATTTCTATATACCTACTTTGAATATCTTTATGACCCATTTTGATGATGAATTTAATTATCAAAGCTTATTGGTCATTGCAATAATGCAAGTATTTAAATGTAACTCTAATTAATATTTCCTTAATATTAGTGGCGCAAATGTTTATCCTGGTTTGTGGCTTGAATGACAGAAACTTTATGTCATATAACAATACATCATCAAGGAAGTTTTCTAACTACAAGGTTAGGTATGGATTCGTTGATATTTGGACATACATTGACTTTAGTCTTGGCTGGGTGTTATAGTACAGTTTAAAAAAAAATTATAGTAGGTGTTTGTGTTTTTTTTTACTGTTGTTTGATAGTGCTTTGGTATTATTGATGTAGAAGTAATCTTAGTGGTTAGTTGTGAAAGTAAAACTTAATTATCGACCGTTTGTTTGTTATCTGGTTTATTTTCTTGTTTGAGACGGTATTCCTTCGAAAAAGTCCTTTTAAAATTTTATATTTTATTTATTTTTTCAATATTAGTCTAGTGGTGCGATTTTTAAATCCAATTAAATGAAATAACTGTCTGTCTGCCTGTCTGTATGTCTGCCTGCAGAATAGAAGAACGTTAATAACTTTTTCAAAAGAACTTGTTTCCGAGTCTTTTGTACTAATGTAGTAATAATTAGGCAGCTCGTCTGCATTCTTTAACTTCATAGCTTCAGGAGATACCCTTCTGTAGAGTCATTGCAAGTAAAATGCGCGCGTTCCACTGAACACCTGAATTAGGTGATCGGTTTTAATATTTATAAGGATGAAGGTTTGCATTTACGTAATTCACAGCTTCAGCATAATATAGGCGTTATACACTCGAATATTTTACATTTTAAAAAAGCATGGCACGTACATTTAATTTTTAAAATAATGACTATTTATTTAATCAAATTGTTAATATATTTTGCTAATAAATGCAAGTATTACACATATGAATACTTACCTGTATTACTTCTCTAGGTATGTTGTTTTTTGTCTGGTCTATGTAGAAAAAGGAGGTTGTAAAGTGTTTGCATTATTTTTTAGCAAAAATGTCAACCAACAGACAATTAATTATTCAATCAGAAATGTTAAACGCAATATTAGAACAGTTAGGTCAACAGTCATCTGTAAAATGATAAATGCATTAGTTGGTTCGGTGGCGCCATCGTCCCATCATTCTAAACGACACAACATTAATATTATTTTGGCAGCTACGGAACACATCGTTAAACCTGCTGAGCCCTGCACTAACTAATATTCATAGTTCTCTAGTTAGAGATCCGCGAGTCGCGCCAACAAACGCCGATAGAACGCTTCATTTGATTTATGCGCGATTATTTCCCGCAATTTAGATTAAATAAATCCATTCAAATTAAATTAGGCTTATCGTATACATTGCGTATAATTTAAGACTGGTTTAAAAATATGTATGACTACGTAAAACTGTACTAAAGCATGAAACTTATTTAGCTTTTCACTACCTTTATAGTGCATGCAAAGCAAAAATGGTTTAACTATGTACTTTTTACACTCCTCACATTAAAAAAGTATAAACTTTCAGATATATGTATTTTTCTTTGCATATGTATGTATATGTAAAATAAATTAAGGTAAAAATAATAATCTAACAGACCTATATACGCTTTTATCGTCGGGGTAAGGACACGTCAAAAAAGAATACGGCCATTTTAAAATGACAAAACGACATTTGCCTTGAGACGCTATAATAAATGTCTTTATTTATAATAAAAAATGCATGTATGACTCTTTTAAATTAGAAGTATATATACGAATTTAAAATTTATCGCTCGAAGGTGGATAAAAACTAGGTATTATATCCACTGGTCCAAGCTAGCTCTGCTGGTACGAGTAAAATAATGAATGCACCTTTAGACACGCACTGTGCAACTTGAGAATGTGACCTGTTTTCTGACTTCAATATATCTTACAATACATAAATGTTTGGTCGCATTATAATGTAATGTCATGCATTACTTAAACAGCGCAGTGAAAGGAAATATTCAAGTATATAAAACCTGCTACCATTACGATTGTGTGTAGGCATATTGTGGATTACGACATTTTACTCTGGTTATGTCAACAACATAATTGCGGTCACGATTTTTGACTCCAAAAAACAATTATAATCTCATGCCTATTAACTTCTACAATTACTATTATATTATACTACTATTCAAATTTACTTCTGACGCAAATAAGATGAGCATTACAAGTTGAATGAAGAACTTAATTTTCTGTCATTTTCTTTCTCTCTCTAATTATTAGCGAATGATTTAAATACATTTCTTTACTTTTGTCTAAATTACTTGTCTATTATATCAAATGTCTTATATCAAACAGTCTAAACATCTTTCTGAAATAGATACTCCTAGAAAGAATATAAATAACTAAAGATTAATTAGAATTTATGATTAATTAGAATTAATATGTTGTACAAACTTATAAAACAGATTAAACTAAAGATTACATAAATCTACTACCTACTGTTAAAAATACTGTATTCCTACGGAACCACCGCCCGGCACGAAGCTATCCTATCTTGGCAACATTTTTTGCTTTCAACACGTGTCGCAAGACGCACTATTATTCACACCACATTTTTTCACATATGTTTTTTCATTCTGCAGTTTTTTACTTCTTTTTTTTCAAGCTCACCATAGACATGGCTTATTGAGCTACTACGTATTCTATGGTGTGCCCCACCCATAGGTGTAGAGAACAAGTCTCACGAATTTCACGCGAACGAATTACTGGAATTTGGTATAAATAGTTAGTTTTTGCTGTTAAATAGTGACAAATATATTTTACTAATGATATTTGTAGTTAATAGGTTAGATTTTAATTGACAGGTAATTTGGCCCACTATTTTACGTTTAATTTGGAATTTAGTTTCGTATCTCGTGGTTGCTGTACTTTTAACATTTTTATACGATACTATTTAAGATGGAAACTCTGAAAATTACAACTTCAAGCGCAGTTATTTCATTGCGATGAGAATTTTTCATGAATTTCTTAAAACATGCCCGAACATAGATAATATGTAATAGCTAAGTAAACGTTTACGTAACAAATACTTTCGATCTAGCTTCCGGAGAATGTAAAAGCTATGCGCTAACTACCCTAACGACTGAGCTAAGCATTCGCTCTAAATATCGTACATAAAAATACTAATTGTTATTGTAATTTGTTCCAGGTAAGTGGGAGTGAAAACTGCAGGAATGTACGTCCGTGAGTCATTAAAATAGTTCGCCTGTTAGTGAGTATTTCCCTACCAGTGTGCTCTGATTTACCACACGTTGGTTCTACTATGAAATATGTTGCGGTGGCACGCATGGCCGACATCGAAAAACTTATGATGAATTAACAGCTCGAGGCGGTTCATACGGTCTCCAGACGACCTCTATCCTCAAACGCCTAAAAAGACGAACTGAGAAGCGAACTCTAAACACTAACATAACAGTAGGGTATAGGTATATTTTATTATATTCGACATGCATGCAATCTCTTGTCTCAAGATGGCCGAAATAAGGATTTGGAAAAGTAGTAATAATTTTAACCGAATTCCTGATAGGACGAGGAGGTTCTTTGTTTTTGTTTTTTGTTTATCACTATTTTGTTTTTGAATCATTCTTTTTGCTCTTAGTTACGTATACTGGACTCTTATTTCATGAACGAACGTTGACTTTTGACTTGAGTCCAATCTTCTAATTTTGTATTTTGACTAGCGATTTCCTACATACATCAAGTGAACCGCAGCAGGCGTGTTGTTTGCTTCGCTCGTAAACATCGTGTTACTATGAAAGCGTTATCGAGTGCACGCCGCGTGACGTCACACGCGATGTAGGTCAGGGTTGCGTACGCGCAGATTTTCCTGCGCCCGCACTACAGTGGCGCACCGCCCGCGCCCCCGCGCCCCCCGCACACGCTACAGCGGAGCTTTTGCTTCCTTCTTATTTATTTATCTCTTTAGACTGTTACTGATTGATTTGCATATACGTAACTATATGTTTAAAACTGTAGTAACAAACAAAAAGCAGCTCAAATGGGTGCTAAAATGCGATCTTTTCCAAAAAGTCTTTGTAGTATTAGAAAATTTAATTTGGCTTGCTGCAGACGTAATGGTATACGGACCTTACTCGTCACTCACTTCTTAGATACAGAAATAAAATAATACTGGATAATTTCGTAAATAATAAACTATGGCGCCTCATACATATCCAATATATGACAATTCTCATGTTAACAATAGGAATAAAAAATATTTGTTGATCTTGTTCGTTGCAGGCAACGTCTTGTTACATTTGAATTATTAATTACTTAAAAAAAATAAACTTAAAAACTTATACAAATACTTTTATACATTTTGGTTATATTTTGTAATGGTTGGACAAACTGCATTGGCATATATTCACCGAGTTCATAAAAATATTTTAATATTTGAATATTTTAAAATTGAGTTCCATAATGCTATCTGGTAAATGTTCCATACGTCAGTAGCCGTATCCAGTACAGCAGCAGTACTTGTCCAACAAACGAGCAAACATTTGCCATTCTAACACGCTAGGTACAGTGTGCACGAGCCGCGTCAGAAGTCGCCTCCACATAGTAAATCAATTACATAACGCACATACGACACACACACATAGCCCGCATCCTGTCCCACTTGCGGGGCTGAGGTAAACCAGTGCCGCGGGACCACTACCAGACCTATTCTAGATTTATCATAAGAACTACTAGCAAAAACGTATACATACATACTTCCATCGCATACCGCAACAGACAAAAAGTAAACGCACATACTCAATGTTCACTGAAAAGGATGCAAAGTTGTTAAGTTTATGATTGCAGAGGTTTTTTCCGTACACGTCTTTTGAGGTTTCGGCGTTTTTGCGCGGTTGCTGCACTCAATGAATGGGATTTTTTAACGTTGGTTTTTATGGACGTTCGTGATTAGACACTGAACGCTTCTGCAGGTGTTTTCAAGAGTTTGATTTTTTTGTACTAGATATAGCTTTTTGGGACGATTTCAAACTAAAGACACTAAACTTCGAAGCGTCTTTACGCGCATTGCAGTTTTGAGCTTTAGTAGGTACTCATAACAGTTTCAACCGCACATGATTGCATTCTCAAAACTATTGGTGGCATTTATAGTGATACCTACATAAGTGTCAGATAGTTTAGAGTTTTTAACTTTTCCAAGCGTTTATCTTTACTAACGGCATGAATATTTGCTAGTTCCTTTCGCCGTATTCTCCTTCTTCTTTGACTTATTTAGTCTATCATAATTTTTAGTTATGTTCAATATATTTAATTCGACATAGGTAGACTTAACTTATATAACTTTGGGAACATGGGGACCAAGCGCTTTAAATAATTTTTAGAAATATCAAAAGATCTAGTGGAAGCGACATATGTTAAATTATCATTGCCATACAACGTGGCCATGCAGCCAGCATTCTTGGAACTTTCCCTTCTACTGAGGGGTTTATTATAAGATATTTTTTATAACTGTGAATGTTTTTTTCCTTTGCTTCTGTGTTTTAATAAAATATATAACATAGGTGGATAAATAGATATGTTCAGTGAGTAGTTAGAGTTAGATGCGCGGTCGGCGCAGGCGAATGTGACCCGCGCGCGCGCAAGGTCTCTGCCGCGTGGCGCAACACCTCTCTCGAATGTTGCACGAATCCATGATGTGGTGAGCTAACACAACACAACACACCACGATACATGTGAACTTGATATCAATTTACTTATATCTGTGAAAAAGCTGTATTGAAGTAAGCTTGCAAGTGAACATTTTACAATAATGTATTTCATCAATTTTTAAGTAAACACTACTAGGGAAATCTAAAGTAAATGTACGCTAAATTTAAATATATACACATTTACTTTATGAATATTTTAAAGGCTTGCGATCATTATACTTTGACAAACAGTTGGGACTAAAAAGTCCATTATTTTGCAATAGCGTCCGTTCACCTAAGTCCTGTAAACAATCAGTAGCATTAGGTCTCAACGGTAGCTGTCACATTAGCTTCCTTGTATAGTGGTGACCTGTGACGTCACGTGCTCGGACCCCACTTGCATGTGACGTCACTCGGTCACTACATGCCACACTGCCCCGGGGGTGGTGTGACGTCAGCGCCGCTCGCACAAATTGCTCTTATTAACGTGACCCAATTCCAACCGTCTTCTGTTTATTTATTATTTACATTTCTCAGTAATTTTCCCATTAATTGTACATAGGTACGTAATACTTCTGTATACCGCAGCAGTATGGAGGAGATGAGGAACGCGTATTTACTATTTGGATTCTCACTTAGAAACTTCGAACATTCAGCAACGGTATTGCTAGTCGCGTTACATTTACCTTTTTTTATATACAAGGCATATTTACTTTAAAACACTGTAGAAAATACACAATACATAATATTTCTAGAATCAGATGATTATAGCTTCTAATGTCCACCAAGGAAAACCTGTTGCCATCTCTAATACTAAACTGTATCCAGACATAGCTAATTATCCAGACTGTCGAGAAACCTTCTGAAATCAGTTGAAATATAATGTAACGGTATAATAAAGGAAATATAGATAATAGCGAGGAAGGAAACCGGTGGTATCGTCGTGCAATGCTACTGCGAGGAAGGCCAGCGGAGCAGCGACCCAGCGAGGCCGTGTCATGTAAATGTGGCTCTCAAGGCACCCGCCCTAGTTACCACCGCTGCCAACGCACACTACCGTCTGTAACGACCTTATCACCTCCACACAGAGGCGATAATACACTGCATCAACTGCATCTAAATGTTTGCGCCGCAACTGCACCGATGCATCTAACCTCGACTCTATTCATGACGTGTTAAGAGTGGTTTTCGATCGGTAATAGATTAATTAAGATGGTCATAGTTAAGAGCGATCGACGGAGACGGTGGCGACACGAACGCGATCCTTTTTAGTAAAATAGTTTGCAGAAAAAAATGATTCGCGACTCTAAGCTGGCTCGTTAGCGGTTAATTAGATAATGATGCTTTATCGATACTTATTGTGTGATTCTAGGATGCTGGAAGCGGGTTAATTACGAGTCAGATGATTGCGATCATTTAATCATATTTATCATTTTAGATACGAGCAAAACACTACAGTCAAAACTTCTCATGTCACCACCATACCAGCACAAATCAGATCTAGATTAAATTCAAATAAAACACTACATACGAGTATAAAACATATTTAATAGAAACTGATTCTAGAAAATTAGAAAAGTAGAAAATTAAATCTGGACAAAAACTTAAGCTATTTGTTTAGTTACTTTATAAAAGTATTGTTATTTATTGCTAGCGTCTTATTAAATATAATATTACTAAGTAGTAATCAAAAAAATTTAAAATTTTGTGATATAATTTCAGTCAAATCTCAAACAGCTATCACAAGTAAATTTATTCAGATATTTTTAGTAAGATATAGTAAGTTATTCTGGGCTTATCATGCATGTTTCGAATTCAAAACCCTATACAACGTTTAACAAGAAAGGTGTGACAGTACTTAAAGGTGTTAGTCAACCAATGAAGGTGAACCCATTGTAGAAGAGAATTTTGCAAAATTGTAAGAAAAAAATGTGGTCCTCGTACAAAAATAGGTCACGTGATCGGTCAAGTTGTATGGACGCAATAATTTTTTCTCGAATTTTGCAAAATTTTGTTCTACATTGTTCAGTAGACTAACACCCTGACCATTCATCTTTATGCAAATCTCTATTGTAATGGATAGCAAAGTTGTTAGACAAAGGAAGTACCTACTTGTAATATCGCACTCTATAATATAAGACATCTATTACTCACTTCATAACTTTCATTTATAACTATTACTTCATTTTATAATATCCACTTTACTCCATTTTAAACCTGGGGCTTTATTTTTGAACTGCTCGTATGCATTTATCATTTCTCACAAAAGTTATTAGTCAAATAGCGACCGCAATATTTTTGCGACTTTAAAAAAATACACTTGACCGATTTTATTTATATTCAGGAATGTTAATGAACATTCCATTCCGCATGTATGTACCATATATCATTGAAATAAGTCAGTAGTCTTAGCTCGTTTTGTGGAGAAATACCTCCCTAATCACGACGACTAAAATAATATTAAAATTCGTAGAATCCATACATTAAGTTTCGTCAAGATTGCTTGCAACTATGACCTGTATGTGAGTACGAAATTTCTTGCGGATTATCATGCATACATACAAACATCTAAACTGACAGGCGAAAGAATATTTTGCCAGTTTCGAAGCAAAGACGCTTCTCTCGCTTCGCTCGCTCGGTTAACTAGTGTGTGTTACATAAACAAAATTAATCGTACTTTAAGAAATACTCGAGGGAAGTTACAGTTAGTTAGTTAAAATCATGTATATTTAGTATATATTTTCCATTTCATTAGTTTAAAAAAGCAGTGACTTGACGAACAATTTATAATATTATTATTTTATACAACTCCAGGACTTACTACACTGGAGCTGCTGATGTTATTTAAGTTTATGTGAATTAAAGACAATTGTAAATAAAATAAAAAAATAAGTTATATCGGCATGGAAGATGTGAAAACATGAGCAAGCAAACCTGGTTTCATTTTGACAGAAATAAAGCGGCGAACTGTCAAAGCTCTAGCCGATAGATAGCCCTGCTGGATAAACATTTTAATAGACATTTCAGATAGATAAGCTGTAAGTACGAGTAGAGATCTCGTTTACAAACTCCACATTAACAATTGATTACTTGTGAAAACTCTATTTCGGAGGCCCTTTGAGTCCTTGATGTTTTATCAACACTATTACGACCACTGTTTACGGAGGTACAGTACAAATGGATGCTACTGACCGCTGAACAAACGTCTGTGGTGTCAATTTTACGTTAATTCTTCATTTTGTATCCTAGTGTTTGTTCTTTCTCGTTCAACTAATGTTTATATTTGTGCAGTCGACAATTTTCCACTAAATATTGATACAGTATTGCCGTGCCATTTCATATGTCCCTTATTTGTTATACCTAGCTGTTCAATTCGTTTTCAATATTTTCCATCCATCACGTTTACATATTTAAGCATTAATATTATATCAAAAATTTAAATATATATTAAAATTTATAACAAATATAAATTCATAATGTTTTTAAGAATGTTCCGTAAATTTCTGCTGTGCTATCTATCCATACGAAGTGATTTTAAATTGACTGCGTATATTGTGAACACGCTTCCAGCATCGTTAATATAAATTATTTTACTAAAAACATATAATTTTGCATTTTTGTTTACAAAAAACTGGAAAATATGTTCAAATAAGCGCGATCACTCAAATCTGGATCACGCGATGGTTAGCCGCGTGTCGTCGTTTCGCGTTTATTTTGCTTGACTTCGATTGAATTTTTCTCAATATGTTTGCACTACTTAAGTACAAATAAAAAAGGGTTAAACAAAAAAGATGTAAAAAAAGAAAGTATTTTATCTTTCAATATACTTTCAGAATACTAAATATATGCACTCAATTAAGAATCACCTTGCATATACGAGTACTTGCGGTAAGCATGTACAAGCTTTTTACAATATTAACTATTAGTCAATAATTGTACTAAAAATATTATTTGTTATGTCATACGAGTACATATTATTTAGTACTTTTCTACAAAAATATAACCACCTACATAACAATCATACCCATCGATAAAAATGAGCTTGTCAATTTCTATTCAGTAATAATGGAGAGATATCAAGTGCTATTTTCCGTCCGAGTGGAGTGCGCTAAACTGGCTCCATTACTGGCCCGAGTTGTCATAGTTACTGGAACAGATCGACTGGAAGGTCTAGACTTCTCAGAACTGTTGCTAACTAGTTTTTGGTGGTTCTAATATGTTTATTTTTATTGGTGATCGCTTGGCTGTTACGTGGAAAACGAGATAACTAAGGCTTTTATCAATTCTGAGCAGTGTGAGGACTGTTTGAGGACTTTATCTTACGAACGGCTGAAAGAAATGTATATTAATGTACCATTGGTTTGACACAAACACTACAATTTGTTCTAGAACATTTCACGGCTCCACATCTTTAAGTTTTTTTTCTAGTTAGCTAACGATACATTTTTATAAATTGGCGCTACTCGTAAGTTCAACGGTAAATTTTTGTAATGAAATACTCTTCTTCTAATCGATTACAAACAAGAGGATGTTCTCGATTCATCGGAATGTTTTATGTAAAGTAAGTTTTTATCAAAGGCGCCTGTCCTCCTGACCGATTTTAATCATTATTTTTTGGTCAAATTGGTTTACTTTCCAGTTATTTCCATGGTTTCATTAGTTTTTGAGTTATTCTCTATGTGTATTTAATTATCTTACACTACGCTGACACACACTTTAGTCAATTTGTAAATAACTGGAGAGTTTGTCTGCTGAATTGAAGTGGAATAGGTTTGTATTTTTTAAAGCATATAATGACTTGTTAGCGATAGCGTATGATCTGAATTCGCTAGAATAATAGTTAGGTATAATGATCACAGAAGGCCACTCTTACCAGCACCCAGATTCACAATGAGTTTCCGCTTGAATTCGAAAAGTTTGCAACAGGAATTACGCTAAGTTTGTTAGAAGATCCCAAATTATTACTATGATAATCGATTCTAGATGTAAATTAAAATACTCGTAATAATCACTATTTAATATTTTAGATGACGTAACAAGCTTCGCGTAACTCCTGTTGCAAAGTTTTCCAATCTGAGCGGAAAATCAGTGTGAATCTGGGTGCAGATTGCTAACTGATATCCGATTACCCTGTATAATATCCATTTCTCATAGTTGTACAGTACATCTCTCGCATGACGTAGGTTGAGGTGGTTGCACCCGAACTACGAACAAATATATCAGTTGTACCATCTTCAGCCAATTGCAATGCCACATGCACGGTACCTATTCCTTCCACATTCTTACAAACCCATGTCAAAGTAAGAAACTTGCGATTTTCTTCAGGCTTTAAACAAAGTACTGAGAAAAATGTAATGAGAAAAAGTTCTAAAGCTCGCAAACCTATAATGTACATGAATTTAAATTTTACAGCAGCTAGTAAAACTGTTGTTGGGTCAATGAGGTTTTTGTTCGTAGATGCTGTACTTGTACTGAAGTATATTTTACGATGTCGATGCAACGTCTTGATGTAAAACTTACCATATAAGACGAAACTTATTATAAAAAACAACTTAAAAAATAATTGAAATTACTTCATGTCGGCAAAAATTATGTTACAATATCGTATACTCAAAGAAAATTAATAGTATATTGATAAAAAAAACTTATGGACCGAGTTTGTTAAAATTTACTCGTATATGGGGCCAATTGGAAAGATATCCAAACAAATGATGCGCGTGGTATCTTTCCGGGTGGTTAGGCTATACTAGTAACATCCTGAGTCTCACTCATTAGGATACAATAGTCTGAAGCCTTTGAAGGCCGGTTTTTGTCGAAGTCGCTTCTAACCACTGCGTAAACATTGTTTAGCCTTACACTTAATCTCTTTGTAGTTAAAAAGCTGGACTATTACGCCAGTTGTACTAATTCGCTGGGACAATATCATTCTAGTGTAATATCTGCAAGCAAGTCTGCGCAGCCCACGCGACGCGCGCTTCGTAAACTTATTATCAATGTATGAAATGTACAAGTTCCGTTGTAGGGATATACAGTCATGTTTACTGTCTATCTGGAGATATCTATTTTGTTGAACAAATGTTACGAACACTGTTTGTTTGCTCTCTATTGAATCCATTACAGTCCAAGGTCTCTTATAAATATATTATTTTTGTACATTATAGAGTTACCGTATACGAGTACGTGGAGTAAGTAATGATTGAGTTACTAATAACTCGGTCAATGCAGTGTCCGAACCGCCGAATCTAGAGACATTAAATTAGGAGCATGTATTCATTATACGAGTAGGGTGTCTAAGAAGATTTGATTTGGAAATTTCGCGCCAAAGGCTGTCAAATAAATAGGAGTTCATAGTTTGAATGTTCTTTATTTTTGTATGTGACATGAAGCTAGTATACCGATAGGTAAGGATGAGGTGTAAGATATGTCTCTCAATACAGTTATTTATATCTGTTTAGTGCTCACGTCTTCCGACAAAGTCCTTCCAGAGAACCTCGCACAAGAAATTATTATGATTTATTCATTATACACGGGTATATAAATTAATATTATTTATTATCTAGAGTAGCTCTATATTAACGTGAACAAACGAATGTTTTTTAAAATTGATTGTTTAATATATAATGCCGATAAATAATTTGCTGTCATTAAATAATAATCATCATCATCAACCTTACCTACCCACTGCTGAGTATAGGTCTCCACTTGCTCGCGCCATCCTTTCCGGTCCTTAATCTAATGCTATACATATTTTATAATACATCTAACATATATAGGAAAAAACTAAAAAATAACCATTTTTTTTGTATATACAGCAGGATTCGTTATATTATTTTATAGGGTCAAATTTCCGAGTGGCCCAACACTAAACAAACCCGAGAATCACGAATCCGATCACAAGAATTTACCTAATACAGTATTTCTAATTATCGAAGGTTTGCTCACAATCTTAGAAAAATAACCCCAGCTAGCCTTCGCGGGCATCGTAAATATGAGTATCTAAAATATAGGTCTCCATCGGCTCTAAGCTGTAAGCTTCACGGTGTCATTAAATAATGTTCAGGTCGTTATATAATTAATGATGATCAGCTTCAGACGATATTTCCTTCGCGAGATAAGGCGATGCACCGCAGAGCTGCGAAACTAGGACGCGGCATATGCACCTTTATATCATCACTAATAGTTTTAATGCATACATATCTCTGTATACTGTTACTTTTACTCAGATACTAATGTATCTAAGTAAAAGTAAAAGAAAACTTACGCAGATTCAGAAGAGTTGTAAAACATATGCTTTGTGCTTACGTCAAATGCTAGTGAGCTAAAAAGTACTACACTATTCAGCTATTTATTAAGTTAAATTTATTTTTGTTATGTGGAGTAAAATCAACTATCATGTTCTGTATATCTATACGATGTTTTGATGATTTTGTTAGATTATGTACACAAATATTTACCGTGATAAGTATTGAGTCTAGCGAGGTGTGCCCGCGCTGCCGTCGCGTCGTCGCCTTGACTCAGTTTCGCTGCATCTATTACGCGTCATTTCCTGATTCTTATCTACCGCTATCTTAGCAAATTACTATGTGGGACTTCACACGAAAATATGACACTTAGACTATGTCTTTAATTATTATTTCTTGATTACTCTTACTACAGCCTGGACTGGCAGGTACGAGATCCAAAGCTGCTCACTGTCATATAAAATGGATTGTTGACACACCACTTTCGTTACTCGTTACTTGAGTGTTACCTTCCATTTAATACACACATACGACGGCATTGATAATTCCGCGCACAAATTTCTAGAACGATCTCCGGCATAGTGCGATATCGTGGTCGAGTGGAATCCACAATCTCGTTCCACGTTCAATGTCACCTCCAGGCTTGGTCGCTCGGTGGCGCAAGCGGCGCGCTGCTGTAGGGCCGCCCGCGCGGAGTGCCGCATTGACCCACTTGTCGCGGGTTCGATACCCGACGGAGGCCGGCCGCATAGATAATAACTTTAACTGCTTGTGAGTCTTCACTCAATCTGCGTTCGTTCTACGGTCGGTCACGTGGTGCCGACTAGATCCGACTGATAAAATGTGATACGACTCGTTTCTGTAGTTGTTTTAGAAGGTCTCGGTTTTAATGCGCGGTCGGTGCTATTTTTCTCTGAAAACATTATTTTGTCAAGTTCGCGTACGAGTACATTGCAGATTAGGCCTCGATTTAATCGAAGCTATCACCTATATAATAAAATCCTATTGTATAAATATTAATTTATGTACCAAAATTTAAAATCCCTTCGCAATATACCGTCGTTAATCCCTATGCCTGATTTTTTCATCGCCCCAAATTTATTCGAGAGGTCTTAAAGCTTATCGAATGACATAACCTTTGCCACGAATCTTTAGATAGTTCAAAGCCCTGCCATTCCCGCCCTAATATTGTGATATTGTACCAGCACGCATACACTAACAGTAAGTAAGGTGAGGGTACGCATGTGTTGCTGCATCCTACAGGCTCTGTACCGACACGCTAGCACGGAGAGCCTACGAAGCGACGACTAGCGGACGTCCCGGCGGGTAACGGCCTCACCGTCTGAAGGGCGTAGGTAATATTTGTTTAGGCGCCCTTTCGCTCCCAGAATCCCTGCACTGCTGGCTCCTAGTGCTGGTTCATTATATGTTTGATATAGCGTGGGTGGTGTTTGTCGGGGGAAGGTTGTGATGTCAAGAGCCGGGGTCGACCTTGCATCTGGAATATAATGTCACCTTAAAATATTTTACGATAATTAGCGGTGAAGGGTAGTTTTGTATCGTTTTCGTAGTATCTTAAGCACTTTTTATTCGACTGCCAAAAACGATGTTTTTTCGAGTTTATGTTTGTCTTACCCTATGTGACCTTCTACGACCCAAATGTTGAGTTGCGAGATGTCATTGGATTTGTCTTTACCTATGCATTGTTATGGTCATACGCTATACTAGGTACAGTGGTCTAAAATGTTTTTAAGCTGCTTATCTAACCAGTTTTAGT
This sequence comes from Ligdia adustata, assembly GCA_947049295.1. Taxonomy (NCBI): domain Eukaryota; kingdom Metazoa; phylum Arthropoda; class Insecta; order Lepidoptera; family Geometridae; genus Ligdia; species Ligdia adustata. The sequence goes on from OX346216.1 coordinate 15,710,617, forward strand.
CTACCTTTTAGTTTGAACCTTTTAATAGATTGTATTATGCGTTTTATCGCGTAAGAGACGACATACGTAAATCTGCTGGCAAATTATAAAGCTAAACGGGTTATTTTGTCGATTTGGGCAAATATCTGCTTTTCCTGAAATATACGCGATTTAAATATATTTACAATGTACTCGTATTCTAAAGTCACAACACACTTCACACTATCTTCACACTCACGCTAATATTATAAAGGCGAAGGTCTGTATACACCGGAACACGGGTAACATCGGGGAGCGCGGCTACTTCTACATATAAATGACATATTATTGATTGACATTACAAATAGAAAAAGGAATAGTAATCTTTAGAGTGTCCGCTATTGTCATGAGTGGTAACTCACTTTGTTATTCGTTACCTGGTGGTTACGTCTGTTACTTGAATTGTCTCAGAATTACAATTGCATTGAGCCAAAATGGCCATTTTTACATAGAATAAATAGGCCACAGTTAGTACTCATTATTAAACAAAACATAATTTCTAATTCTAACTCTGATTTATTCTATGTCGAAACGGCAGACAAACTTCCCAGAAAATGAGGAGGTACTCGATTCTGGTGTATTTTTGTAATGTTTGTTACTTGATTTATCGCCGATGACGATGATTGGAGCGATTTGAAAAATTTAACTTTACTAAAATCGTCATTGAGATTTGATTTTTAAATCAAAATATTTGAAAAAGTTCTATCGCCAGCTGCCGTAATGGAGCCGTAAATGGAATGGAATATTTTTTTAAATCTAATAAATTGTTCATAGGTTTCGTTCGTATTAGTAGCCAATCCCTTATATATAGACGCCGACGGTACAGCGGCGCGATACTAAAACACTGCTTCCCTTAATGTTCTGTGTTAATTTAATTTCTTTACATGTTATTTTTCTTATCTTATTATTGTTGTAGTGTTTTGTTAGCCTTAATAAACGTCTTCTTTCTTTCTTTACTTTACTTCTCTGTATTCTGCGATAACTTTTATGTGATCAATGTTTATTTTTTCACGCATGGAATAATATAATGTTATACAGTATTTCCTATAAAATAACAAAGCTTCTTACAAGTAGGTAGGTAACTAACTACATACAACTGCGCCATAAGAAATAATATCATTTCCTTTCTAGTAAAATACATACGTATGAAAAAACATGGAGCGAGCTCGTTTAAGTAAACGAATCTGTAACGCAGGCCTTTATTTTTTTACTGTGTTATCAAATGAGTAAAATAACTGAGTGACGGCAGTCATACCATTTAGATATAATCGAAATACAATACTTCCGTTAGTCTAGTTAGTCTTCGTTTTGTGATAAGAAGGAATATAATCAAAAGGGTACGTTATCGTTTGATTGTTGACACTTCGCATCCTTCAGGTCTAATGGTTGGTGAAGTCTTTATATTTTTTGTATTATTATTTTTTGTGGAGTAGAGAGAAACGCCTCGAATGGATGGACGTCAACCTATTGTTGCTGTCTATTTAATCTGTACAATAAAGTAGGTCTATATTTCTCCGGTATATCTAGACAAGTTAATGGAACATACTCGTACATGAAGAGCTCGGGCGTACATTTTCCCAGTTGGTGCGTTTACTAGACAACCTTCCCCACGTTGGAGCCGGGTGTCCCCGCAAGGTCACCCCGGCACCCTTGGAACCGAGGGAATGACCAGACCAGCCTCTACGTGTACCCGGCGTACCGTACGCACAGAGCTATAGGTGCACTAGTGTGCGTGCAGGCTGCGTCTGTGTGAGATTTGGTAGGAAAAGTTTTCGTCACTGCGGATCTATTGCGGTGTCTGGGACATATAACTTTTGCTTGTAATAACACTGAAAATAGAATCATGCTAAACTTTTCAAGTAAACTTTGTTATTTTTAAGAAAAGTACTGAATTGTATTGTGAAAAATGATTGAATAATGGGAACACTATAGCTTTAAATTATCATAATTATGCTTACTTTTTAGTTTAGCTTTTTAATTTAGTTCACGTGTAGTTTTAAAAACATATACATATAAATTATATGTTTTTTTAATGACAAAGAATACGTTTTATAAAAGTAAAAGTTTTCTGTCTGTTGCATACATCCAAACCACATTTAGTCTAACTTGCTTAACTTGGTTAAAAAGTTAATAATTTTCCTATCACGTAGAAAAACGTAACGTGTGTTTGTGGTCACGAATAAGATATATCAGTTGGGCAGATCGGGTTCGTCGAACAGCCGCCCTAGGACGGCACGCCCGCCCTTCGAGCCTTCCTTTAAGATCCACACCACTAGTAATAGAATCGACGTTTAGTATTTATATATTTATACTATCCGATGTCTACGATTCGATAGCCTGGTATTTATTACTCCTTTAATTAAAATTTTATAGCAGTTTTTAACTCATTAATTTACCGGGATCAAAGTATCTTATATGTCGACCAGGAATATAAGCAACCACCTTACAAAATTTTATTTAAATCGGCCCAGTCGTTTCAGAGATTAGCCCGTACAAACAGACAGATAAACAGAGAAACAAAATTTAAGAAAAATCTAAATTACTTCTCTTTCACTTCTTACATCCCTCTTTATTATATGTATAGCGTATAACGAATAAAAATTCTATTGGGAAAATAATAAGAATAAAAAAATAAATAATAGATTTTGTATACAAAATATTATTTTTGTACTTACAAGTTTAACAAAGGTTGTTCGCGTATCAATTTGTCGTTTTCTAATCATTACCTTAACAACGCTCTCTCGATCTTGTATTCCTATTAGTTGTGCATAAGTACATACAACCAACTTTATTCAGTTCTCGTGATAACAATAAAGTTTATATGAACCGTCGCAGAAAAATATTATATAAATTTTTATTACATATATATTTACGTTTTATTTGCTAAAATTTAGCTACAACGTATACATATGGTAGCAAATTTTGTTCTACCATAAGTTGATGAAAGTATGGAGAGGAGAATACGGACAAGGTTCGACCAGGGGTCCCAGCCGGGCCTGGAGGAGGTAAATAGTGATGTTACGTATACTGTGGAAGGTTCGGGTGCGGTGGATGAACCGTCGTCCTACCAGTAGGACTGCCCGCCCATACAACCTTCACTGTGAAAGGTAGGAGCGGCTCAACCTGCCTTACATTTGTCCTAAATGTGTAAAAATATTATGTCACGCGCTTATATTATTCGTTACCTAACAAGACAAATAATGGATACTGGAGCAGCCACGCTACTGTAGACGATCTGACCGTGATTAATACGCTTACCTAGATATGTATACGAGTAGGAAATAACTAAACTTATTATAATGAATAACATAACTCATAATACACTAGCTGTACAGTTTTTTTCATCGTCGATGAGTTTTGTTTGTTGTATTTCCCTCAATAAAGAGGAAAGTTTGCTATAGCTATATTTACCGACAGATTTCAATATTATAGATTACAGTAATTAAATGAATGTTTTTTTAAATATGTAAAATCGGGGAAGTAATTGTCAAAGTATAAAGTCATTTAGAGTTAAATGCTACTTTATGCAAAATATTTGTGTTGTGGACATACTAGAGCTATATACGTAGAAACGCAGGATTTAAATACAAAAAGTAAAATATTGTAATATAATGACATAACAGACATATAAATGTCCAGTCACATCTCGTTGGTCGTACAACGACATACCAAATAGTAACACTTTACAATTACAAACCTTGTAATAAAATTCAGAGACACATAACCCGCACAGAATTTTCCAAATATAAGTGCCCCTAAACCTAGTTATTATATTCAACATAAATAACCTGATATCAAGGGCAAGCTGCGCCTCCTGTGTCTAGGTTGTATGAACTGCCGTCCTAGGACTCGCCGCCCGCCCTTCACGAGAGAGCCTTCCGAGTAAAGGAGGCCTGCGCGCCCTTCCTAGGGCGGCCATACACCTCACCTTCCACTTGCTCCGTCTGACACTCACTTCTACTTTTTACTCGCTTAAATAATCAGGTTCTCAAGTCAAAAATAAACTTATTTATATTTTGTACAACCTCTATACCAAATTTTGATGAAAATACGACCCGTACACAGGTACTATTATCGTCATCTAGACCAAATAGGAGTACATACTGATAGAGAAAATAAAATTTCGCCAGACTCGAAGTGAATATTACTCAGTCAATTAGTATTTATATGCCAATTCTCAGAACAAACAGGTTAGCTAGTGGCCACAAAGCCTCCCGGAGTAAGCCCGGGATGCACCGACGGACGAGCTAGGGCGGCGCGTCCTTCCTCGGGCGCGCTAGGGCGGCCGTCGACCTTACCGACGTCTGATCTCCAAACCGCCCTACCCTTATTATCACTTCACGTTATAACAATGACAATTTCACGCGGGGATTTATTATTCTCAGTAAAGAATAAAATAGGTACACAATAGTGTCAGTCTATATTATATAATACATGTGTAAAATAAGCCTTACCTCTCCCTCATTTCAAAGAAGAGATAGAAGTGGAGACGAGGAAGCGGGTAGGCACGCCAGTATTTTTCGAATGAGTAAACCAATTTATCTGTAATCGTACCATTAATTCGCTAGTGTAGCAGTGACCTACGACGCTAATGCTAATAATAATAAATAATCTGCTCTTATATAAATCTAAAACTTAATTCATTGAAAGTAAAGAACTTTTACGATTTTAAGTATTATGATATCGCGGCCTAGTATACTGTATTGCGCTTTACTGGCGTCAGCCGAAATTGAATCGCAAAACTGGTCGTTGCCCTTATGTAAGCTTGTTAGTTCCACCTCTGGAGAGGAATAGGTTCTGCGTACCCTGAACTCTCGTAGCGGGTCACCTTCCTCGGCGTAGCGCGTAGCGACCTCTGGCGGGGCTACGGCCGCGCGTCCGGACGTAGCGCCGCTCGTAGCGCCCTCGCCCGCCACCCGCCCGCCTACCACGCAACGACTGCCTTTTCAACATGCGCCTCATGAATTCAGCTATATTTGTTATGTATCAAGAAACGGAAAGTGCGAATGCCTTTTTTTTCTATTTAAGATTTATTGTATGACTATGTTGATGTAACCGTGTTGTATGCATACTAAATATTCAATGCAAGCACTTACATGTTGGTTAATAATTTATTATTATAAAATGTGTAGTTTTTAGAATACATTTTAAGTGACTTATCACGTCGTTTTGTTATTAAACTATTATTACATTAATAATGTACACATTATGCAAATGAGTCAATATATTTTATTCCCTTTTCAAATATCTGTGCTATACTCGTCCGAGTAACCAACAGATAAGCTTCAGAGTGCATAAGTTGTCTGCATGCAGTCATACTCGTATGTAAATGTGTGAACAAACAGACACTGAACCGAAGTGTAGGTCACTTTGCTCTCATTACGTGAAAATAAAACGCGTTTTTTTTTAACTGAGGACGTTGACCGTCTGTCGTTATACATAATTTAACTATATTACAATGCATGCAAATTGAGGTATTCTTTGATGTCCTGAGTTATTTAATGTCAAATTACAAATAATGAGTAAAGTCGTTGAACTAAATTTTTAACAACATTTAAGTAATACTTTATTTATGCTTAAAATATTATATTATCTAACATAGTGTCAGTAAGGGAAGAAACATTTTTACTAAAATACGAAACACTTCGCTCGCTAGGTTAACTGAGTTAATAAATAGATGAAGTCAAGTGAGGCAAGTTGCGGCCAAGCGCATCCCTATTAATTATAAAAATAAAAATCAAGTTAATAAAGTTTCTAAGGTTTTCTCATTCTCTACTCGCGTGGTAAAGTGTTATGTTTGCTTCTATACATTTTTTATACATCTCGCCATCAAAGAAACTTAAGAGTAATAACATAACATATACATACATTAAAGTTACGATAAGTGACAAACTTATGAAATATTCAAAAACTAAAACTTATATTAAAACACCTACGAGTGAGAATGTCAGTAAATAAAAACCATATAATGTAACGTAGTTCTCGTAAACGGAGCCCCCGCATAACGATTGCGCTTGCCGCCCAAATGTCGCCGATAAAGGCGATCCGCCCTGGCGTTACCGAGTCATAGACCTGCACCGTGGAAGGCTTTCTCCGGCCGCGATCACCTCTAGGCGGGCGGGCAACGGGTGGGGGCGGCGCGCCGTCCGGGCGGCGGTGCACCGACCCTACAAGGTTGCACCAACACATTTTAGGCTTCAACACGATTATGTCGTAAATGGGTAATACACATAATAGAGTTCGACGATGCGCCTGTGTGCGTCACGGTTAAGGACGGCTTCCAGTCTTTGAGCAGGGTGGGGATTTAAAAGTTTGCTGAATTTATGAAATTGTTATGTATTAGTAAAGTTTGGTTAGGATGTTGTGTATTCGAAGCTTTTGCTCGAACGTTACCTATTTTCTTAATATTTTTATTGTACTTATTGATTATGATGTGTGAATTTCAAATAAAATCGCGTGTTTTAAGATTAATTAATTAAAACTAACAGTTGGTGTTACTATTGCCGTGTAATGGTCAACAAATGAGGTTATCTAAGTTATGTTCGACTACTCCCATACGGATATTTTATATTCGGGTCGAATATTAATGATCTGGAATTAAAATTCTTGCGATACACCTCTACTCTACCAGCTTACAAAATATTAAAAATAGCTCCATTACCTACCTTCGTAACTCAGTGGAATGTATACACGGTGACTGGTTGGTCACTCGCAATATTATCGGCATGACATTTGAACTATAAGCAAAACAAACATTACGAGTGCTAGTAAGCTTCAAGGAAAACTTAATTAAAGTGGACTATTTGATATCGTCGTAGTGTGATTCCCCGCACGATCAGAACAAATATTTAGCACATGTTGTAATGATCGAGTGGAGAGTGTCTTCTTCGAGCCGAGCAAACATTTTTTCGTCTGTTAGTATGTATGTTTGTCTGGAAAATTTGTACTAATTTGTTAGTTAGTACAAATATTTCATACAAGTTTTATGATTTTTCAGATTTTTTATTCTTCAAAGATATTTGTATATTTCCATCAAACAGGAATTCTTTCGTTTTTTTTTTGCTACGGCGTCAATTACAAACCATTTCGATATATGACAGAGAAATGTAGAACTCCACCTTAATTGTAAAAACTCTGAGTATGAAAATAACGTTCAAGTAGTTTTGGTTAATTTTTCATATGAATTCAAAAGAAAATATTACACTGCTATATCAACAGCTCCTAGAACTAAAGTTTCCTTACTTTTTAGCACGAGAATCAAGTACTGAGTGCCCACTGTGAATATTGCGAGTGAGCAATTGGTCACCCTGTACAGTGTACATCTTTATCTTTTGCCTCATTGACGTTGAATTGGAAAACTCCTTAGGCAGATATTGTTCTTTATAACTAACTCCAGTTATTAAAATATCGTTTTCAAGACGTCTTGAACAAGAAAGTACTAAAGAAACATGATAGTAACAATTTTGATCGCTCTGAATTAAATTCCGTCGAAGGCGAGTCAAAGGACCTGGCTTACAAAGGCGTTAGGAGCTCGATTAGCCATCGGTATTCGAACTTAGCTTTGATTATCCGTCATGAAATCTAGACAAAAGACGGTCGATCCCTAACGGCACGAGGATCGGGAGAAGTTTGTCGCCGTCGGCCACGTCACTTCAGGATCTCTTTGAGGCACTAAAAAGTTTTTTAACACTGTATATAAGAAATTAGCCTAAGATTTCCACACAGATGCGCTAGTATCGAATGTGTGTGCATGTGTGCGTGGGTCCTGTGTACGCACGCGCTACAGAAGCGTGTAGTTACAAAGTGTCACGCACACACGCGCGCCGCGCACACAGCCGCACTCGTCTAGACAACTTGTTAAAATGCGATGTTCCGGGGCTCGACATTCGTCAGTAGGATAGGTCACGGACCACCAAGACTGTCTCCTTCCCGTTCTAACACGTAACACCATCCCTGTCTTGTATAATGCTAACTTGAATTAGACTCTATCGCCGAGTCATAAATACGTTTTTGCTTTATATGGAAATCCAGGTATAAATTTCGCTTTCAAAGCTAACACAAACCTAGTTCAGAAATGACGTAACTGTTTACTGAAAATGTGGAAATTTGAAGTGTATATGGATAGTGTTAAGGTGATAAGTCGCCTTTCAGGCATCTAGGGCCTTCCAGGTCTCCCGGTATTCGTCCTTGGTGGGTCAGGACGAATTAGTCTTGGGAATAATAATTTATGTAAATGTACATACGTGTATGTACACAGGGGCGCACATAGGCTTTGTCGGCTAGGGTACATAGGTCCTACAATAATGAACTGTGTTTTGTTAGCGTCATAAGTAATTGGTTTCGGCTTTTGTGACGCGGAATTATTTCAGGGGCCATTTTGATTGGGGTAATGGAAGGGTGGGATTGCTGAATATTTTTCATGTAATTAAGTGGAGTTTGTGTTCTGATGCCGTGTGTCTCAAGGACTCACACTCTAAATAGGTTTTGCGTCACGTACTTTTTATCAATGTGTAGTAATTGATTCATAGCTCTCTAGGTTAACAAATTTATCTCAACGAAGTTAATTTCAATCACACTGTGACAACTTTGTGAACATGAGTTACGAATGAGAAAGAAGAGTGAAAGTAGTGGGGAATGTAAAATCATTATATGTATATATCATTGTAGAGTAAATAAATTTTCCAAAATACTGTCCTTTTTACGGTCAACTTATACTAAAATATGTTTACAATAGTATTGTTATCCTCATTCGAATGTAATTCTACAGTATTTTATTTTCCCACTGTCTTGTACACTGCAATATACGGTCTGCCCAAACATTCGAATCTTTATTTCCAGGAAAAAATTAACACGTATGAAGGTTCTTGTTAGTTCTAAAGCTAGATAAATGTAGATGAAAGCAATATTTCTGTGACGCGATGTGCCTAAAAGCTTTAATAAGAAGATGGACAAAGTTTATTTTTTTACGGAATTATGATAATGTGAAGGAAAATAATGAGAAGGAGAAAGACGTGTAAGTATTTTGTGAGGGTTGTTTACTTGGCCGATGGAGCGGGGTGTTTCTGCTACAAATCTGACAAAATGTATTTTTTTCTGTTACTATGTTTTGTCTGGGTGTTAGTACTCGCGTATAGGTCGCAGTTTTCAAACATTCATAACAGTTTTGTTTCAATTTTGTGGTCTTTCATATAAGATAGAATTTTACTCATAAAAAGGGATTATTAGCTTTATATTTGCCGCGTTAATACAGGATAAAAATGGCCTTTGTGTTAATCCAAGATCTAAGCTAACTTCGTACCAAATTTCATCCAAATTGGTTCAGCAATTTTTGCGTGAAAGAGTAACAAACACAAATCCATTCTTGCAAACTTTCGCGTTCATAATATTAGTAGGATATACGAAGAATCACCGACAGGTCATGTCCGCACGGGCGCACGGGCGCACGGGCGCACGGGCGCACGGGCATGCGGCTCGCTTTGAGATAAGAGATCCTAGGATTCTTAGAAAAAAGTAACGTTCCACAATGTTCGCTTGCAACCTCAACCTAACCTAACCAACATGTTTCCTGGGAATGCAAGCCAATAGCCAAGGCTCTAAACGTCGAGTAAGCCGCCTGCCTGTGTGATTCCAGCTAAAGAGTTTTTATTCACATAGATTGCCTGTGTAATAAAAGCCAAACAAAACTATTGTGTAAAAGGTAAGTGATCTAGTGTATGGAGTTGTCACTGAGTCTCTGAGTCTCAGCCTCGACTCGAGCTAATCGGTAAAATCCGTTTACTGCATCGTAACGGCTAAATAAACAAAATCCAAAAAGTGGGGATACGTTTCCGTGCTGATATATATGCTTGAGCCCTAAGCAGTCATGTCGCAAGCCCTAGCGGCTTTAACGGAACTAGACCGAAGGGCGCTGGAAGGGTACAAGTTCAAGGCAAAAATAAACCTCAACTCATGGAAAGCCTAAAAAAAATTGCGTTGGCTTTATTGATAAAAATCATAGTATAATATCATTTGAGTCAATCAAAGATTACATAATATCCATAAGTAGTTCAACTACAACTTATTAGCAGATGGCAGCGTAACCAGCTACTACTGCCGTATCAGCTTAAAATATTTTAACTCGTAAACAATCATCCTATTCAAAATCTTACAAACACCAAAAAAATTTCCATAATAAATCTGTGACGTTCAATTATTTACCGTAATATACCTACCGTGCCCCCGGGGCTCTATTTTCCCGGCCACCTGTGACCTGGATAAGCTCTGGAATATTTTAGGTATCCTAGGCGTGAGGTCGGTTTACCCGGATATATTAATGTTTGATCAAAAGGCCCGAAATTATACCGAAAAAGAACAAGCAAGGGCCTTTTGACGTGAAAAAGATTTATTGACCTACATTAAAATTCTGACTGCAATGTATACGTAATTATATCTTGCAAAAAATAAAAACCTTTCATTCGAATTAGTCCCAAGATTACAAAACCTAGCTATACATATAGTCAGTAAAATGTAGTAAAACAAAATATTCCAAATTGAATTCTAAAATCGTAAGACTGTAGGTACGTTGTACGTATAAATATAGCAGTGCATATTAGTTGCAAACGGCCACGTGTTGTGAAACCGCTGCATCAAAACAAAAGGTTGCGAAGTGTTCCATCGTTCTCCGGCAGACACGTTCATTTTTATGGGCCATTACACAACACCGCCGCCCTAGCCCGCCCGCCCTGCGCCGAGGGCGGGGTGAGAACGGGGGCGGGCGGGTGAACGTCCCCGACCTTCAGACATTGGCGGGAGGCTGTCTAGGAAGCTCCCCGCCGGCTCCTGCCTCCCTGCCCGTGGAGGTGTTGGCGGCACCCTAAGGCTATACCCAAACTGTGGTGGCGTGACGCAGCGAATTCAGTCATAATATAAAAAAATACAATTGTGTTGTGCTGGAAAGTAACTTCATCTCAAATGACGTATTTCAATATTTATTTCATTTATAAATTTAGCATCAGTTTGCCTTCAAAGCAAATAGATCGCGTCCTAGAATAGTTGAAGACCAAAATTATAGCAAATAGCAACTATTGCTTATATAACGGCGCTGTTAAATATATATAATATTTACAATATTTACGATAAAAGTTATGACAAAGTTGACATGTCATATTTTTTATTTAATCTTTTGTTCAACGCTACTATTGCGGCTCTCATCAACGAGAAAAAATAAATTCGCCTGCTATATCGATGGGCTCTTTTGATAACTTCAGTATTGCTTCCATTTCTGTGATATACTTATTATTTTATAATAGCCATGTTTTCGTTATAATTTGATTTAAACTATTTTATTACCTTTTAATAATTATATACAAACGAAAAACACAATTATTATTACTTGGTAGTACTATATTTCTCATAAAAAACTCATCGACGTTACGGTCAAGTACGCATTCCGCAGCGTATGTGAACGTGTAAAAAGCTTTATCATTTTATTTCCCTCCCAGATCTGCGTGTTGCGTCGTGACGATCCACTCGTGTCGTATAAAAGTTGTAGGAAAGTCGCACATCATAGCTCCACCGATATGGTCGCGCCCTTACACGGTATATTTTAATTAATATATAGGTAACAAGCAGCTAATATTCGGATTCATGTAACGCTGTTGATTGAGAGTTCGGTTTAAGCATTGTAACTAGAAATCAGACGGCAACCTCGTAAGGGTTGTTTGCAATAATTTTAGCATCAGCAATAATGTTTGTTCAGTGCGTGATAAAAAAATTCAAGAAATATAATATCTGCTGTTTACATTGTATGTTATGTACAATTTTTATCTTATCTTATGTACCCTGTACACGTACAGGTATCGAGTATGAATGGGATAGAAGAAACATATATTTATGTTGTCTAATTTGTGATTCTCTGTTGCGTGAGGGGCTTGATTCAATTTTTTAATTAATTTCTCTCCACTTCCGTCTCTGAGTCCTTCACTCATCGCCACTTATTTGACGGCGGAGGAAAGTCTAACTTGTTTGTAAGAAAGGCCTACATCTGCGTAACCTAAAAACAAAAGTACGCAGCAGGTAGATTAGTGGCCATCAGTGGGACGTATCTATATCAGCTTAAAGATGTTATAAATGTTGTAAAGATGTTGTAAATAATGATTAGCAACTTTGTTCAGGTTGCATGCGATGTTCCGAGGCTATGATGATATCTTGGTCCATCGCCTTTGATCTACAATGTGAGAACTGCTGCTAAAATAATAATACTTTTATATACTAAGGAATCGTATACAAAAAACGAATACTTCGTAATGAAACCTGCTTTTCTGAGAAGCAAAATGACCTTCCCAAGAAGGACATAGGTTGATCAAATGAAATAGAAAATATTTTAACACAATTCGATAACAACAATGTTGGGAGTCTAAAAACATGTACTTGTTTAATCATGTCACCCACAACAATGTGTGTAGGTCTTCAAGTAGCACGACGAGTACACTAGTCACTGGTAGTTACACAGTACACTGGGCATTGTTCTAATCTAGCTCTAGTTATCTGATACATGACGTGTACTCGTAGCCCTAGGCTTAGAGGCTTTCTACTAACTATATCAATCAGTTACCGAAACTACTAAGTTTTCAAATATTGTCATAGTTTCCATGTTGGTGTCTTATACGGCTTGTATACAGGGTTATAGTTAGAGATATACTAAACCCAGGAGGGGCTGCTGTATTCTAAGAGATTATTTTTAAATTCGAGACATCAAAATCAGCTGTTTGATAGAAAAACCGTTTTTCTATCGTCGATATTTTGTACTGACCGGCTAAAATAAACAAAATGTTCTTTTATCTCTAATCTCGGCAAGTTCTCTCGGAATAATGATTTCGTCACTATGAGTATCTCTCGCTTATAACCCTGTATAGTATACGTCCATTTCTGTTGAATCATGTCATTAGCTAAACGTTCGACAGTGCACAAAACATTAGGTTATACAGGACCCATACAAATTGTCTTGGTCTATTCCTAATACTTATATATCATTCAAGCCTAAATATGTTCCCTGACTCATATTCACATTTACACCGTGTTTTGTCTTAGTACTCGTATGGTGCTGGAGTCTTTCTGTACATACACATTTTTACCTACTAAGTATTAATAGCATCATTGGTCTAATGAGTGAATAAATAAGTATTCATTTCATACCGATATATGTTCGCACTGTGAACAATTAAAATCAAATCTTACTAAGCTTAGAAATATTTTACAATAATTCCACACTTAGGTACCTTAAAAGGCGTAAAGTATGAATTATAATTACTTTCTGTGTAAATAAGATAAGTGTTAAATAAGTTGAGTGTTCAATAACAAATGCGTACGTACTTACATTGCAATCACCTGATTTAATATGTTAAAACAGCTGATTGCAATTGTGTGCACCCCGCGCAATAGGTAGGTGGCAACTGATACTAATGTAATATATTAATATCACTTGTTATAATCATTTCTTTCATGAAGCCAACTTACATGTCGACAATAATAATAATAATAAAATGGATACGAAAATAATAATATAATAAAAAGTGTATACAATTTTACGTACGACATAATGCTCGTACAGTCAGTGCAGTACAACGCAATACATAACTATTAAAAGAACAATCTTATTTATGGTATTTCATCATCATCATCATCAGCCAGAAGACGTCTATGCTGAACATAGGCCTCCTCCTTAGATCGCCATTTATAGTATTTGATAATTATCTATATAAAAGATAAGATAAAGAAGTCGTGTTAATTACACTTTTCATAATTCTAGAATGGCTAAACCGATTTGCCTGAAAACAGAGGAGGAGGTAGCCTACAACCAGGAGATGAACGTAGGATACTGTTTCGTTCCCGTAGGATAATTAAATATCTTAATACCGCGGGGCACATCTAGTTAAGTCCTAAAATAAGCCATTATTTAGTCGAAATTGATAACATAGTAAGTTCTGAGCGGATAATATGTATGTATGTTTCACGTACAAATCTCGAACCGTGGTTTTACCTACTTACTGTTATTTGTCGTAAACAGGAAGTAAGAAAGTGTTGGCGCGGGGCAGGGAGGGTTAATTACACCCTTTATTGCGCGAAACACAAATACACCCCGCATCCGGCGCTCAAAGAACAGGAAATGCGAGGTTGTTCAGCCTTTTTTCATTACACCAAATCTTTTTTTCCATGATTAATGATTTTGAATGATGTATATATTATTATTGTACGTATGCATTTCTTAGCACTGTTTTTTAAGCTATTGCATAGCTTTTATCGCGGGCTTTGAGCGCGACGACCTAATCAAGAAATTCCATAACGAAAATAAACTTAACACTCGTCTAACTTCGTTTCGATTCGGCAGACTTCGGAACGGTGTTTGTGTGCGTGCGACTAGGTGTATGCGTATGCAATAGCTTTACCTCGGCAGTCCTCGAGTGCCACACGTATTTTTTTATTGATATTTTATTGCTTCTTTTTTAGTAGATATTCTCTTCTTATATATGAAGGTGCTGACTATTTACTTTCTGGCTTATTATTTATTATTAGTATAGAAGGTAAATCTGTTAAGTTTCCTGTGTATTTTTACACAATTAATTATGTGTATTCTATTTACTTTACAGAGGTATTTGTCCACGCAGGCATGTGATACAAAATTTTAGAAAAAATATATATACCAAGATAAATATTCAGTGAATCATTATTCCGAGGCGAGCGAGGCTTTTACTTTCGTATCTTTTATCGGAAAAGTATCGATCCCACTCAATCTTTATAAATATGTAGCAATTCATGAAACCAATTTGCCATGTTATTCGTCTGACTACTTTTGTACGAGAAACCTACTTCTGAACAATTTTTTTCTCGATTCAAAATTAATTTACCGCATTATTAAGATAGTATATGAATGGTGAATACGTACATTTCTGTGAAAATTATTTTGGGATTCAACGATTATAATAGTGTCAAATATATGTTATACTAGCTACGCCCCGTGGTGTTACCCGCAGATATTTGATTATCCCACGGTAACTCTGCAATTTTCCGGGATGAAATTATCCTGTATGTTAGTCCAAGACATAAGCTATTTTGGTTGCAAATTTCAATACATACATACATACAAACTTTCGCGTTCATAATATTAGTGGGATCTTTGTGGTGTCAATAAAGAA
This sequence comes from Ligdia adustata, assembly GCA_947049295.1. Lineage (NCBI taxonomy): Eukaryota > Metazoa > Arthropoda > Insecta > Lepidoptera > Geometridae > Ligdia > Ligdia adustata. Next base: position 15,725,805 of record OX346216.1, read on the forward strand.
TTCTTGTATTGTATTGTGATGAACATTTACAGTCAAATTTAGTTTTACTTTCTTTGATCGTTCACCACATAATAGGTATCGGACACATAAGTTGTTGTTTTGTAATAAATGATTAAGTCCCTAACTGCGTGAATATAATCACGAAACTACGAATCAAAGACCCATTTGAGTTTAATTCGTGTATTAGAAATCTAAAAGAAACAGACCACGAGATTTTAGTAGTTTAATTTATGAAAAAAATGTATAAATTCTAAACAAAAGCTTTTGAACGAGCAGCTCTAATCTTGCTAGTACGGTGGACTCTAGCCTACCTTCTCGTTCTCCTAAGGAGAGACCCTTTCTCCACATTGTGACGCTACTGATCATGGCTAAATAACGATACATATATTTTTATGGTTTTGTCACGTACCTACATGAGGATGCTTGCAGAGCTATGTAGCTCTGCAAGCCTCCTCATCAGAAATAAGTAAATAATACGAGTAGGTACAAACGTCTTTCTAGAAGACATGTCCTAATTACATGCAAATACACTTTCGGATATTGTGTAATTTATTACAAAGTGATATGGATAACCTTTAACCTTAAAGTAAAAGTTTAATATTTTATCTCTAAGATAAATAAAAGATAAGATTGTTCTGAGAACAATCACTGTTTCCAGGGCAAAATTAGATTTAGGTTTGAAAAACTAATTCGGGTAAAAGTTTTTTTATTATCCCTTGATAATTATGTACATAATTTTTTTCTAAATCGGAGCAATAATTTGAAATATTTCTAAAAAAGGTTTATTTTATTTTATGTTTTGTTCATTGTGATTATCCGGGTGTTCATTGATTGTATTGTTATTATTATTGATTACCACATTGGCACAGGAACAACCAGTGTCGTGATTGTATTAGTAAGGCTCCGATACACGCATGGTCGTACGTATTAAACTCGAAGTTCTGCGAACGGTTTACCTTACGAAAACAATAATTCACGACAAGAAATATTACTTTTTTCGCCGTTCCCCTTTTTGTATGAAATCCTTGTATTTCTGCCTTTAAAAATCCCCGATGTTTTTTTTTAATTCGTAGAAATACACCAAGTCTCGTCCAGATTTGTTAGAAACTACGGCCTGTATGCTAGTATTAGACATTGCAGGAGACATACATGCACGTCAACTTACTTACTCTGACAACTAAATGGTATTCAGCATTCGCTGATAACGACAGATTATTAATTACTAATATACTTGTATGTACGGATAGCAGGATGTATACACGTATGCATATGTTTCACTCTCCACTTGATCTAGAGCCTCCTTTGCATCTCATGTTGCTCTCTGAGAGGGATCCTCGAGATCTAGTTTTGTTGCAAATTGCCCAGTGGTAATATTCGATAGTAAATATGGCAGTCTTGCGTATTCGTTTGCTCATTCGCTCTCGTTATTAATAATATCTATGTCTCGCTCAGATAAAAATGCAGTTTTCTCTCTTAGTCACGCGATGCTGCCTCGTCAAACGACTCGCTCGAGATGTACTTAGTTTTAATGACAACGACAATAAATAACAGGTGATTATCGCCAACTTTCATACCAATAAAACTATATCAATATTAGAGTTTAACTCCTGTTTGTCACCTCAATTTGTCCCCTTGAGGAGAAAAATTCCAAAAATTCCTGTCTGTCCCCTTATAACTAAAAAAGTGACAGAAAGAAATTAATTATTCCAGTTTTAGGTGGCTAACATCAATAAATCATATTAGATACATATATATATCCTTGTTAATATTATATATATCCTTGTTAATATTCCCCGCGTGAAATATTTTTATCTCAGATACCTTGATCTTTGCGAGTCAAGATTAGAAACTTATATGATCGTACAAAAATATAGTTTTCAATATAGCAGGGTATATTTTCGTACAATTATCTTGTCTATATATGTACGTATTCTTGTATTTAATAAATGCAGGAGCAGCTCTATAGGTAGCGAGGAGTAGGTATCTAAGTAGAGACGTCAGTAATGGATACTGTGTAAGATAGATAGGTACAGCTTCAGTTTCCAGCTCTTGCACTCCAAAGGGCTCGTGTAGAGCTATGCTCTGCACGAGACAAGATCTAATTACATCTGCAGATACGAAATGCAGCTGAAGTGAGCGCCTGCAGGTGTGTGCTTTACATCTCAAACGAACCGAGTTAGGTACTTTGTGTTTTGGTTGCATTAGGGCGGGTCTAGAGGGTACGGTTCAACGTCTTTTGCACTCACTGAACAATATGAACAGGGCTTTAGTTCGGTTCAGTGGTACTGAAGACGGAGTTAGTTTCAAGTTCTATATAGGAATGTTGTCCGCGACATAAAACCGAGTAAAAAGAAGTTTCAAACTTTAAACCCTCATTTGGTCCCCGTAGGGGTTGAATTTTTTTAATTTCTTTCCTTATACACTACTACACATAATAGAAACACCTTCTAAATTTCATGTCATTAAGTTTAGGGGTCTACGTTGATTCCTAGCTAATATCAGTCAGTCAGTCATGATTTTCTCTTTTATTTACATAGACAATAGATTAATGGTCATATTACATCGTGGTGCTAAAATAATATGCTTCCATAGGTATAACCCACAGGTTATTTTTTAGCCCTAAGTTCTGCTCAAAATGTATGAAGAGGACTTTATGGAGGGTCTTGAGTGATCTAACACTTCTTTCTCAAACATAGTCTTCTGAATCTATCAAAAGAAAACTTTACACTTAATACTAAATGATCTTAATGTTTATTTCTTTTATTTTTCAGGTAAGTTCCAGTTGCTAGCACCCCTCGCTCGGTACTACGGCGCAGGCGATGGCTTCGTCGGTAAGCTAAACTATCATCTCACTCAAGTTCACCTTCTATGCCTATGACTACTACTTAAAAAATTTACTATATTTAAAATTGAGCACACCAAATAACTAATCATACTAATTAAATACGACAAATACCGCAATGAAACCTGATCTTTCTGTAACTTATTTATAAGAGAGCGAACGAAAGTTTTCACGACACAACACCCCCAGATGCCTGACCATCAATCTGCTGTAACTTATAAGCAGAAACGTATATTAAAACCACCATTCTTAATATTTAAGTTTCATCAGTTCTCGTCTAGTAACCGCCAAGTTATAGTCTAAATCTATTAGTATAAATACATCCGTAGAGTTCTAAAGCCGCTAATAACCGTAGAAATGTTAATAAGATCTGTGGAGAGTCTGTACTACGAGTAAGTAGGCTACGTATACACAGGTGCCTAGTGTACTGTATAGTTAGTATAGAATGCGTGCAATAGAACGCATCGAGTGGTCTGGTCGTGGGAACTAACTGCAAGGACGACCCGCCGCCGCTCCACACGGGACATCCTACCTTTCGTTTCCAACGAAATGTAGTTTCTTGCCATATCTTATACAAGTGCGCGTTGGATGTTACCGGTTTACTTGTTGACGTTAGTATTTTATAGCTTAGTTTGGGTAGTATTAATAATAATATAATAAATATTAAATGTATTTTTTAGTACTTAAAAACAATTTTGTCCAATAAAGCTCATATCAGGGCAGCTTAGAAACATTAGGCAAACCTTGTCTACTCAAAGACGAAGAAAGCATATACAAAATCGTTTCCGTTCCTTTCAAATCTTGACCACCCAATGATACGACTGGGCTGACGTGATGTTTAGATGACAAGTCCCTAAATACATACACAGATTAAAAATAATATTAAGATGATACGACTATGTTCAATACTTGTTAATAAAAATTCACATAAACAACGCGATCAGGTGTGTCGCAACTGACCTTCTTCCTCCAGCCCTCGCCACCGTCACAATGACGAACGCCTTCAACATTTCCACCTAATTGACAGCCGTAGTTGTAATCCTAATTATTTATTAAGGAATTTCCTCGACTTGCGACAACACGGATACAATATTCACGTGCGGATGTTTCTAACAACGTAATATCACGAGTACCTAACTTCGATAACAACTAAATCAAAATAGATATTTCCACGACGCTCATGTATCAGTACACAGTTTGAGTGCTTTGTACGAGTATGCTATTTTTAAGATTTTTCCAAAACGAAATGTTTATCTTTAGAGATCAATGTATGTATTATACAATTTCGAAATGTTAATAAAATTAAATATTAATGAATAAGTGCTTGTGAGTTGGAGTATTTGGATTATCTGTAGATCTTAAATGGTCAATAAGTAAGCTTCTCCTATTATTTTTTGTAGTTATTGTAGTTAGTCATTTCGTTTATCGCACTATAGGCACTTGTCCGCTAGTAAAAATAAGCAATAAGTTATTACTTTGAATGTGCGTGTGAAATAAATGTAAGTACGTGTTGTACGACGATATAATATCAGTTAAAATCTTATGACCTCAAGTCTCCAGGTCATCTTATATTACAATTGATTACATCTACGCGAACATATTTCTTCTATAGCCGGTACTAGATTATCACAGATACATTGATAAATGAATCATGCGTCCTTGTGCTCTCTAAGAGAGTATACCAACTTGGCTCAATGACTGAGCAAAACTCTATTATTTAGGTTGTAAAATCTACTTATGAGTTGTCGCATATTGTCAATTATTCCCACATCCCCGCACATATTATGAATGCGAAAGTGTGTTTGTTGGTTTGTTTGTTCGTTGTCTCCTCTGCATTCAAGTGACGGATCGATTTAATTTTATTATATTTTTCCCGGTGAAATGAAACGCAGGCATAGCCACCAGAGTAAGAGCTACTGATAGTTAATTATTAAACAGAATAGTGGTTGATCGATTCTGATATAAACTACATAATTGTATACGTAGGTACCTAATAATACGTATAATGGCGCATATTTGGACATACCTTCACTGACTAGCATAATTTAAATCAACCTAATCTGAATCACGTTTTATAAAAGGTTAAAGAAAGTTTTTCACGAGATAAGTGTACACAAATCATAACGAAACTAACATTAGTTAATTATTACTTAAAAAAGTTGTTGTACTATATAACGATACGAGTAGTTCGTCTCACTAGACGCCCGAAAGCGTCTTTTCTCTATCATAAACAGTTTTCTATGTTTCCTCAGTAGATAGTAGATAGCTAATAAAACTTACGCCGTTTCATTGAGACTTTCGTTTATCTGCCGCTTGTCTATGTCTATGTACGTAGGAAACGCACACGAGCACAACTAGCAATACTTACGTGTCTATACTGTAGGTGCAAGTGCAGATAGCCGCTAGTGTGTGTGTGTTGCGAGCTAGTGTGTGTGTGGGGGTGTGTGTGTGCGTGTCGGGAGGAAGAAAGTGCATTCTGCGCTGCACGGACGACTAGTCGAGGGAAACTTGACATTATGATGACTGCTCCACACGGGGATAGCGTTTAGAAAACATTATTTTCTATACTGATTTTTTATTGGCTATCAAACTGCGCTACCAACTCGCCTTAAAATAGTCTACGATGTGGGCGAAGATGAAGCACGCAGTCCTATAAGATACCGTTTCAGTTTGGCCTAGAACATAGCGATATATAAATGGGATTTAGTAGATAATGTTGTAAGTTTTCACCAAATATTGTTTGTAAACCTCAAATAACCAACTTATCTTCTATTACATTGTTTCTTTATTTTTTCATACCTAATATACGTGTTTATTTATTTAATATGTGGCAAGAATTATTTTTTGGGAAAAATATAAGCCAGCATTTCTGTCTAAAAGTTTTTTTTTTCATTTTAAATGTATGAAGTCTAGGTGCTACAATTCATGGCATTAGTATACAGAATCGTTATAACTAAATTACAAGGCAAGTAACACTTTTGCATGAATTCGCATGTCATTCTAGGCGCCTTTTAAATTTAACTGTAATATATTAAATCTGTACTCGCTAAATAACAAAAATAATTACTAATCCTGTCTCCCGGTTTCGTCATCCGTATCGATCGTGATATCTGTGTTGGCGTGGCTCGTGTGTCGCCGTCATGCGCCGGCGGCGGCGCAGCGTTGCACTTGCACTAGTAAACTTGTAACAGTTCCAGCGATGGTTCCCTTTCGCGCCGCCCGCTGCACCGGCGCTGCACCGGCCGGCGCGGCACTGGCGTGCTGCACTATATCTTACTTTATTGCAACCAGCCAGCGCACAGCTTTTACTTTTGATACTTGTTTACTTTTATTAGACAGAAACAGGTGCCTCGGGCATCGAGTACCGGCAAGTGAAGCTACGTACAAACATTAAAAGATTACCTATAGAACATTTAAGATAACCTAAATGCTCCCATCCACCATCAGAAGACAGCGTGCCTAGCATGCTAGCCGCATTACCACGCTGAATGGCAACGCTTATACGTAAGGCCAGATTAAAACAGCATTCACTGGTCACGCGTTGAATCGATCAAACGCTCTAAAAAGTTTTGGAAAATAAGATAATATAGATTTTTTTGTAAATGAAGATATTGTGAAATGTCCTTATACTCATTTTATAGCAGTTTAAGTTTATATTCTAAAAACAAAGAAAGCAATTTCAAAGCTATAATGGACTTTTATCTAAATCTCGCAAACTGTATTTTGTTTTCTTCTATTTCATATATGTTTGTAAAAAAAAATCATTACTGTGCGTAATTTTCTTCTAAAAACGGGTCTTTTTGGAACTTAAAACGGAGTACATATCTGTATGTTTTCTTTCTATCATTTGTGGCCCTTGTACTCGTACCGGCCACAAACAACGTCGTCAAAGTACGGCCGTAACGTTCTACAGAGTACAATAAAAATAATTATCTTCTAAATCTAATGTAACGCTAATTGCTCAACAATATTAATTGAATGTGAAACAATAAATATATCAATGCTAGTTCCGCTCTCCGCAGTGCTTTCAACGATTTATAGTTATTATCTCTTCCTTAAATAACATTCGAAAATCATCTAATACAAGGAATTTTCAGCAGACAATCTCGATGACGACACGACTGTGTTAATGTTTGCTCTACAGTTACTGATACTGATAAAGAGTACTTACTTTCCTAGTAGCATTCACTAGCACACAGATGTTTTAGTTCATTAAAATCTAATACTATAATTATATGTATAGTTTTTTCTAAAAATTTTTTATTCTTTAAAATCCGCATATTCACGATCTGAATAGCTCAGGCATATATAACTATAATATATAAAAAATAAAGTTCAGTTTGAAATGTCCTGGCCTACTTCTTATAAGCGATATTTGTAGGCCATCAGAATGCTTTTAGCACGTTTTTGCATATCCTACTCAATTTTGAGGCAATCAGAGTGCTTTTGAACACGTTTTAACATAATCTCGTCAAAAACTAATGTTTTTTTTCTTTTATCTTCGTAATATTAATTTTTCTTCCACTTCTCCATAATAATCGTGAAAAAAATATATTACTTTAATGTAATTCTTTAATATCTTTAGTAAATAGATAAGTCATCGTGTTAAATGTGATAAGTAGGTAATGTAATGAAAATAAACAGCTAGAAATATTTAAATACTAATTATTTCGTACCTAGATATAGTCTAGACTGGTCTCGACCTTGGAGCTACGAGTAGGCCTTGTAATATATCTAGAAGTCAATTGTCGGGACGATCAAACGGTATACGCTATTATTTTGCGACATAGTCAAATAACACATCATGATAATTTTTTTATTTAAATTTTGATATTTATAGTTTTGTGATCTAATATTCATTTAAATATAATTTTGAGTCCTTAATAATAAATGTACCTACAATATTGTCTTGCCAAGAATAATACCATTAGAAACTTAAGAAACACCATGATGTAAGATGGAATATCTATTATACATCATCGCATTTTATAATTCGTGGAACAAATAAAACTCTTAAGAGTTTATTAAATTCGTGTGAATTCTACTAATTATTCATTCGTTTTTAAACAGAAACTGTATGTTACTCGTCGAGTCAGGAATTGGATGGATATATATAATTAAATAATTGTCAGAAGGACGTCCTCATGATTTATTCGTTAAGGCTTCATACTGATTAGGATAAAGTAGCGACGTACGTCCCGGCTTAGTTACCACGGTCACTTGTATAATTTGACAGTATTTAGTGGTTATACCATGACAAACTTTTTTCCAACAGACCCTAGAAGAACGAAGCGTTTTGAAAAGAAAATACTGTGTGAAATCTCTAATTACTATATAATTAAGTTCAAGGCCCCAACTTATGTAAAAGTAATGTAAGTAAGCAATTGAAAATATCCATATCATGATATTTTTGATTCAGGATTCAAACCTACGTCTTTCGGCTAACACTCCAAGATATTTTTCACATTAACAAATGTAATAATTTCAACTGTGTTCTAGAATGCGTAACCTACAAATCAAATAGGTGGATAACTATAACACCTTTGAATTAACCCTTTTGTATACAACGTCACTCCATCAAGCCTAGATTTCCCTTAGTACTACCCTTGTCCAAAAACATAGCAGCGTCTTTAACTACTATATACATACATAACACGATAGTGAAACTCCTGTATAAATCTGGGCTATCGTAATACATTCGTCATCGATAAATTGCTCCGATCGGAATATAGTTTAATCTCGAACTCTGAAGGTAATTAAGCTTTGTAACATGTACAGCTAGTCAGTAAGATCTGTGAGACGTTTCCCTGCCAAGCCACGGGTCTCCATCGACAGCACTGATCTGCCAATTAAACCAACAATATAGTTTCCCTGAATGTTCGCACGCTCGCGTTTTTCTCCACAACACAATGTCATAATTGAGGATGGTTTCCACTTTCAATTTCGCTGGTGGACGCTTGCAAAAAGTGCAGCGATGCGCTTCTGTACCGTGCGCAAACGCATCGGTCTGATGGAGGGAATGCGAAACTGCATTTTCCTGTCTTTGTCATTTACTTTTTAAGGGTTGACTGGATCTGGTTGACTAGATCTGGTTAAGATCTCGTATTCATTTTTACATTTTTATTCCAAACACAATATAGTAAAACTTGAGTTTACAAACGATCACTGTATTTAGTTTTCGCGATATAATTATACATAGAGAAAACATAAGTATATTAATAAAATGTAATAATTTAGTAGAAAATATTAGTGCTCGTATAACCTACGTACGTAAATCCTATCAGGCGAAAAAATAACGTAAATAATACTTTTATAATTTCAATTTAGATTTCTAAATAAAGTAAAGCGGATGCTTGATTAGTATTTAAGTACATAGTAAAGCGGATGTTTGATTAGTTTTTAGGTAGGTACATGAAAATTACAGTCATTCCTCGTAAACAAGATAAAAACGTTTGTTAGAATTGATTACCTCCGTACTACACCAATATATCACAGTTTTTCTGCTTCTAGTACTGTGCCATGTTTGTTTACAGTTTTCACTCTCTATACATATTTTTCTAGGAGAAAATTCAGCGGAAATTCTGTGGGAGGGGTGGGGGGCTCGGGGGACTGGTAGGGGGTGGGGGGTACGGTATCTGCGCGGGCGCATGTCGTGTGATCTACCACTTTTTCTCGCGACACATCCACTAGTATCAGACAAGATGGCCGCTCACACGCAAGCGCACACAATAACAGTATATTGCAATTTATTTATGTTTTTCTTATTATATTTCATACGAGTGATGTCAGTACTAACTGGTATTTGTTTTTGTTGAGAGATATCTGTTGTCATCTGCAGATGGAACACGATAATGTAAACTAACTTGGATTAGCTATTTAGATTACAGGCCAACCCCTTTATGTATTTACCATAAGATAATAACATTATATTAATAAAGTATTCTCATGACTACTATTTAGGTATACTTTTTTTTAATTGTAGTGATGTTGTATTTTCTAAATACAGTTACCACAAAAACTATGAAACCTTATGATCGTATCTTCTATCGGGCTGATAGTTCAAGATGTACTTAATTTAAAATTTGTAAAACTGGTTGGTTTTAAAGCTTTCATAGATTTTCCACCGTTAAAAAACTCTGAGAACACTAACTTCTAGTGCTTCAGAAAGATCTCTTTAAAGCCAGCTTTATAAAAGACAAAATTCATAGAAAAACTATGATATTGAGAGATATTTTTAAAAAGGTCCACGCACACATCATTTAGAATAAAAGAAGAATAAGAAATATTTATTGGCCTTTAAATAATGTTCGTTACAGGCAACGTCTGAGTTAAAAGTATTTAAATTAAAGTATTTAAATATTTAAAAAAAAAAAAATTCTTATGTTATATATTTACACTGTGATTTATTTCTCTAGTTATTCTAACACTTTGTAATGGTTGTTCGTTTCACAAGAACTATGATTCGACAAGTTGCATTGACATATATTCACTGAGTTTATAAAAAGGATTATTTAGTGTGCCATCAAGGGCTGTTTTTCACAGTAAAACTTTATCTGCTACTAGACTTAGTTGATAGCTTAAGTATCTATTTACTTAAGACCATTGGCACCAATAGAAACAAGTGATACAAATACACATTCTTTACACATATGACTGATACATATTGTACGTTTCAACCCATCATGTCCCACTGCGGGGCACGGGTCTCCCCTATGAAGCTATGTAGGTCATATTCTAACCACGCTGGCTTTTTTTTTATCCGGTTCAGGACTTCAATTATCTTCGAAAGTTCTCCGACAATCAGATTTCCTCAGGATGTTTTGTCGTGACGATTTATATTCTAATATTATACAGAGGAAATATTTGTATTTTTGTACGTAATTAATAAAATTAAAAAAAAAAAATTAAATTTATGTTTTATTTTTTTTTGTGTTTATATGGACTGATTTAGTAAAATCTTTCGCCGTTGTAAAGCTACATTATCGCAGAGTACCATGGGCTATAACAAATAAAGGTCCTCGGGTAACACAGAGTGCAGCTATATAATTATAAATAATATAGTGCGTAAGGCCAAAGACACTGTAGTGTACTGTATGCGTTGCCACTCGTCTCAAGGCTCGTCTCGAGTGTTACGACATTGTCTTCTGTTACTGATTCTACTTACACTTCAGACTTGCTTTATTTGTTTATGATATGTTATATTGTCGAGTGGATTTATTAATCAATTTTTCCAGTGCGTCACAGTAAACTGCTGCTTTAAATTACTAGTTTCTTATTAGAATTAGTTGGTACTATTTTAACGTGCACAATATTTGTGTATAAGTACTAAGTTAATCATCATCATCATCAGCTTAACTCAATCCAATGCTGGATGTAAGCTTTTCCCAAGACACGCCACTCAGCCTATCCTGGGCTTCTCGTTTCCAACCTTTGCCTGCAATATTTAGTAGGTCTTTGCTCCATCTTGTCGCAGGGCACCCTACACTATGTTTGTCGGTTCGCGATGTGCACTCTAGAACTCGTCTACCCCAGCGGTTGTTGGTTCTGCGGCAAATGATCCAACTCAGCCGGCCGGCTTAGTTATAAAACATCTAATTACTACCGTTATATTTGGTGAAAAATATTACTAAAGAAGAATATCTCAGTGCATCTTTTCGGTATTTAATTCTGTTTATCGTGATAACTTTAATCTGGGTCTTTTTATGTCACACGTGAATCGATTTGTTCTAGGCAAGCGTGCACCGTCACGCTGCACATCAGGCGAATTGCGTTCAAACGCATATTATTTAAAAAAGTATTTACCCAAGATTATGTGTGACGTAGATTATTGTATACCAAGCTTTTATTAGCTTACTCAGTTTATTGATATTATAAGAATAAATAAAGTTTTCGTATAAAAACAGAATGTTGCAAAGCTACTAACCACCTATGCAAATGGCCACCTCCCCAGCATTAAGTACTACCCGCTGCTAACCGGACAATGCTAAAAATAACCGCAAAAATAGAAAAAAGCTCCGACCAGTCTTCCTGTGTTAATCGATGCCAATTACAACTAACGCATAACATGAGTAGCTTTCTGCAAACACTAGCCGTCTCCTTCTTATATACGGAATGCTGTGAAAGAAAAAAGAGCTGTAAAGGGTTTGTTGACTTTGAATTATGCATGCATGCGAAACTTTAGTCCGAATTGTTGTTAGTTTGGTAGACGCGTTTAAAGATTAAAGATTAACTTTATTTTATAGTTAGTCTATGCAATATTTCATTCGTCGGCTCACCTGCATACACTTTACCTGTCATTATATCTATTAAAAATACTTCTAATTATAGAGATTTAGATATTAACGGTACATTTATCTATATACAATTAACTTTAACTTTGTTTTTTTTTTTACTGTAGATCTTAAATAGTGTATAGGTAATCTTCTTGTTATATTTTTTTCTTTTTTGTAGTTGTAGTCATAGTTTTTGGTAATAAAATCGTTTGGCCGCTAGTTTAGTTACGATATACGTATATTTATTTATATGTAAGTGAAGTTCCGAACCCGCAATTTGACCAACGTTTACTATGGCCTTTAGCCCCTTTATATTAGAGACCCGTGCTCAGTGAGACGTTTTGGGTTGAAACGCTACGTATTTATCTGAATTCTTGAGTAGTTATTAAAATTGACGTCCCCATAGATCTGTAATAAAATCAATCGATCTATATTATACATACCTATATATAAAACTATAGGAATATAAAATATATACCACATAATTTAATATATGTAATATTGATTACGTAGTTGTTACACGTTATCAATTCTAATTTAATTATTACTTGCCAATTAAAATTTGTATAGAATATTTGATAAACGATTCGAATAATTCATTCAAGTTTTCCTGAAATAACGTAATAGACATCGGCAAATGACGACAACAGTACAGTTATCGTTGTGTTACCATATCCACACGTTTTATATTAGGCACTTTTAATATATAGCATAGAAGTAAGATAAGTCTACTTCCTGTTCAGCAAAACGTGGTGGATCCTGTTTCTACTGATTCGGCTTTGCCTGCGTTATATTTGTTTTTCCGAAAAAAGTAGCCTTTGTCACTCTCCGTACATAAAACTACGATTATCTATGCGCAAAAAATCGACTTGATCCGTCAGTGAGTTGCTGAGGAGATATAGTACAAATAAAGCAATAAATAGACTTTGTATAAGTACATTATGCTTTATTATTGATCCTTTATTCCTGAATACTTGTTTTATAATTATCTTTGCTGGGTTTCATAGAAATATCTTTTGAGTTTCCTTTTATCAGGTGGTCGTTACTCAATTTATCACAAAATGACAGCGAATAATATTCTGTTTTCCTCGTTTTACTTATAAGAAAAACTAAACGTGCGCCGTCATCACCTTCGTAACAGTTTGGAAGCATTCACCACAGGTGGCGACACCTAAACACATCCTTATATAAATATATATCGACGTATCTAACTAAACAACTGGAATATGCAACGTTTGTGTGTGCGAGTGTGTGTTGTGCATAGTATTGCTATACAGTGTAACAGTAATACAAGTTTTAGAATCATATACTTTACAAATTTTTGCATGAGTTGTAATTGTAATAAACATAAGGTATCGCTCACTCATTTTTTGCAGAAGATTTATTACGATGTAGGGACAAATGTAAAGGATGAAAGTAATTACACAACGTCGTCGTAGAAATTAAAAATATAGATAGTGTATGTGAGAGTAGCGCACACATACATAGGTCACTCTAAATCCACTTGTAACTTTGTAGTTTATAAAGAGTGAGAAAAATTTCTGTCAGTCAATATATTTATTTTACAAAAAATAATGAGTCCGTATGTAGAAATGTTAATTTAGACAGAAGCTTGGTAACGAACTGCTTCTTATACTATAATTTATTTACATGACTAATATTCTGATGCATACTTCTCTCCAAAAAATCAATACATCGTAATACAAGTGGAATATATTTTGTCGCGCGGAACGTTTATATTACCGGTGCGGTAAAGTAATGTAAAAACTAGAAGTAGCATGTGTTGAAGAACGAGCCTTAGAGCGATGTAATACCATACAGTTGTGCGAGCAAGTGTGATTTGATAAAACATAATCAAAACGCACATGATCGCAATGAACTCTTTGCCTATATGACGTAAATAGACGCGCATTACGAGCAATAACAGAGCGGACTCAACTCTCGACGGTCCTACCGCAACAATGCACGCTCCACAATCTCGCGCAAGCTGTCATACTGTGTACTGACACGTAGTGCGGCGGCGGCTGCGCGCGTGTGTGCGTGTGCGCGGGCGCAGCGTAGCCTTGAAATCGAGCGACGACTGCACTTGCGGCTAAGTGTGCGATCGGAAATACTCTCCACAGTCGCCTATATTTATGTACTATTGCCAGTCTACCGATATGCGTTTATCAGTGGCCGTGATGGACACTTTTATTTTCTATTTTCAAGATAATGCGTTATACACTTCATAGGTCGCTATTAGATTCTTATTAGAAGATGGTTTTTGAAGATTTTGCTAGATTTTCTAATAAACTCGTGTAGGTTTAAGTAACTTTGTTATTGTAGCTAGTTCTTGCGTTAGAATTATTAAAAATGACAGAAAGTTTTTTTTTTCTCAGATATAGCCGTTCGTCGATCAACCGTAATCGTGCATTTGAGATCAAAATTGAAAATTTTAATCTTATTTAAATTTTTGCTCAAAATAGAATCTTCGACTAATTCCCTAAATAAAAACGTACTGGAAACGTGTACGTGCCCTCATTCGAATTTAAAAAAAATATATATTTACCGGTTAAGTGCGTCTGAATCTCATTAATTGATTAATTATGGATATAGCTTTATTACGATCGAAAACGAGGAAAATGCATTCCAAAACCTTTTGCAACAGCACAAATTCATGCGCATGCACAGCGTCTCGTCCCGATCATCGTTCCTGGCAACTGTCTCCCTCGCACAGCAGTTCCGCCACCTCTGCCTGTCTCGTTCGCTCGTGCAGCAGAGGAAGTGAAGATAGATTGATGAGCTAAGCGCGGATCCGATCGGATTCTCGTTGGTTTTGTTTCGAAACTCTGGTGTCGTTGGTTCGCAACGTGTTTTGTTCTTGTTTTGCAAAAAACTCTGGATAACCTGTCATTTAGAAGGAATGCCAGTTTACAATGTGGGTACCCAATGTATAGATAGACGGATAGGTATTGGATCTTCAGTGAGGGAGTTGTGTTAGAATCTGCCATTATTACTCAGATCAGAATGTCTAAATGTGGGTGATTGTAGAGTTATTTGGTGCAGTGATAGTGAAACGTTGTAATGCTGTCTGTAGGCACGAGTATGCACTTGTATGTACTAACTCCGACGTCATGCACATGACCTGCTTAACTAGCTTCACATTATGCGCGCCAGAATGCAACGCACATTGCAATCATGTTTACATGTACTTACTCCTTCTACTATATAACAAACAAATGTACTAAGAATTTTTTTCATTTTTTTTAACAATACGTGTTTTCCCGGGTTCGATCCCCGGACAGGTCAAACATTTGTGCGCATGAACATGTCTGTTTGACCTGTGTCTGGGTGTTTATTATATATATAAGTATGTATTTATGTATATAAGTCTGTATATCAGTCATCAGGTTACCATAGTACGGGCTTTGCCTAGTTTGGGACCAGAAGACCTGTTTGTTGGATAGGTCTACAACTAATAGTTTCGTTCACATTCGGTGAACTTCATCAGTTATGAAATGAGTCGTTCGTGTCTTTAACGATGACACGTCTCGCTCTTTCCTAAAAAATGTACTAAGTATTGGTTTGAAATGCATTTAATGCACTTGATTCATATATTTTACTAGTAGCTATTGCGTGTTATTAAACTTTGAACCCCTATTGGGTGTTGAATTTTCAATAATCCTTTCTTTGAGTACACTTCTACACTCTATAATGATTACGAGTACACCATTCAAATTTCATGTCTCTAGGTTCAGCGGTTTAGGTCTCGCGTTGTTTCCTAACGAGTATCAGTCAACCGTGACTTACTTTTTGATATATACCTATAAAGGAAGAAGACATTTTTACGTCTCTAGGTAAAAATCTAAATTTACGTTGCTTTGCGTTGACCTGAGTTGTTGAGCGTATTGAGCAAGTCAGTTGGGACTTACTCTTAATATATCTATATATAGATAATAAAACGTAAGTGATGATATTTAATCTATTTGATAAGACTAAAGCTGAATAAACAGATTAATAAGATTCTTCTGATTAGAATAAAGTCTACTATACTTATTAGTAGACTACACGACATACTAATTTAAAATATTAAGAGTAAGTAAGCCGCTTTAAATCAATATACTTTGGCCACAAAACACCATAGTTGAACACAGGAGCTACGATTGTAAGATCTTCGATCAATTACACTTTTATGTTTAACAAGCGCTCCAAAAGTAACCACGAAACACTTATTACACAAACACAATAAACCAAGTACATTTCAATCTACCCTAACATTATAAAGAGGAAGAATTTGAATATTTAATTAAATTAAGTTTATAGTTATCTAAAATGATCCTTTTACCGGCAAGAAGCTGACTGCTACAACACAGCTATTTGTTAAAGCAGCAGGCAGGCTTCAATCATATTATGTACTCTGAATTTACAAACAATAAAACATTTTGTATTTTGAATTTGTAACATATAAACTTAAAAACTGCTGGACCAATTTCAAAAACGCTTTCGCCGTTTGAATGCTACATTACGAGTATCACTGAGTACTGTACCATTTATTACTAGATAAAATAAATAAATGATAACTAGCTGATGGCCACAACTTTATCCGCCTGGTATTTGCTATTATTATTTAATTTGTTTTACCGGCATCAAAAGTACACTATATGTTGTCCAGATAAACGAGTATAACCTACCACGATAAAACATTTCAGTTATATC
This sequence comes from Ligdia adustata, assembly GCA_947049295.1. Classification (NCBI taxonomy): domain Eukaryota; kingdom Metazoa; phylum Arthropoda; class Insecta; order Lepidoptera; family Geometridae; genus Ligdia; species Ligdia adustata. The sequence continues at coordinate 15,742,614 of OX346216.1, forward strand.
AGTCCAGTGGTTTCCGAGATTGGCTCATTTGAAAAAAAATACTAAAATATTTCTACTACACTTCTTACATCCAACGACTCGGTTTTTAGCATTTATTTTCATTCTTTTACCGACCTCTACAGTTTTATTATATGATATGTCCACCCGTGCGCAGTCGGGACGGGTTAGAGAAATGTAACTTCCGTGTTTATGTGATCCGTGGCGTCATATGACGTAGCGTGGCGGTCGGCGATAGTTGGTGGATCTAGTTACTGGGCCGTAGCGAGGTTTATAGGTCACAAGTTCACCTCTATACAGGCCATCTGGCCGCTCCTCAAACACTAACGGAAGCGGAACTTTTATCCACATTCCACACTCTAAACATTTAACAAAAACTGAAATTGAAAACTCGCCGTTTAAACTCACCGCAAGCTACAGTATGACTATAGCTGAATACTTAATTAAAGCCAATACTACATTTGTAGATACTTTGTTTTTTTTGTGTAAATTCACGTTTGACTCTATCTTAGTTAACCGTTTGTCTATCGGTGCGAGACTACCAAGCAGACCACCTACTAGCTAGGCGAAAGATGTGGGATGGGCGGTAGGATCTAGGTGGACGTCATTCAGTCAGCACAGGGCCGGAAAAAAAGGCGCGCGCAAGAGGAAAACTATACTCAGCAGTTAGTAGTTGAAGGTTGATGATGACGATGATTATTTTCGCGGCACTACCACTCCCACTGACATTATCAAAGTACCGTCACGACGAAAGTAAAACAGCATTCTGCTTACACGTATAATATTATCTGAGACAGAAGGAAATCTCCCACATCTGCTAGCGGCCTACCTAGGAAGGAACCTAAATATTTTGTAATTCCTAGTCCAGTCGCACCGGTTGTACCTATCAACCGCCGGCGCCGACCTTCCCACACGCTTAGAGGTCAAAATATACCTATAATAGACGCCCAAAGTGCCACAATTGTAAATTTGACTCACGTACTGAGTGTCTGTGTTTTTTCGCCCTCCAAGCGACCTAGATTTCCGAAAAAGGATGGATATAAGCACAGCGTGGTGAATACTATAATACGAGTACCACCGACCTGTACCGGCACAGATTTATAATGGACTCGATTACCTACCGCTTGCTTCCCTAGAACTAGATTTACTAGCACATATGTATGATAAATAATACATTTTTGTATGTTATGTTAAGACAGTGCTATAGACTGCCAATTTGTCCATACAATAAGATATAGCTCTTTTCTTCCTTTTATTGTTGGCTTACACATTATTTACATAACCGTTTTATTTTTTTCTGTCTTTAAAAACACTTTAACGTTACAAACTTCCCAAGCAGTCATATTTTTGCGCTGATACAATACCTATTAAAAGCCTTTGGAACACAGAATCAAATATCTTTTTTCAAAGTAATGAAACGTATGAGCCTACAATACGTCATAGTGAAGCGATTGACAACAATAACAAAACATTACGTTACAATTTAGGAGGTAAATAAAGCAGTAAGTAAGTAGCCTGATGGTATGCTCGAGAATAGAGCACGTATCTAGAAGCAGAGGTTCACTCTAGCCTTGAAGTTCTTTGACTTATAGTTAACAGAAAGTAATACAAACAACAGAGAGCTCCAACGATGTTGTTACAAGGGAAAAACCTGCTACTACTAATATTTTAAACGCGAAAGTATGTAAGAATATACGATTGTATGGATGCATGTTTTGTTACTCTTTCACGCTAAAACTGCTGAACGGATTTGTGATGAAATGATGCAATGAGAATGTTGTTACAGAGATAGCTTAGAGCCTGGATCCCTCATCGCAAGGCGCAGCTAGTAATTAAGAGCTGAATGAAGCTTATCTTCATTCAGCTCTCAAATTACAGTGGATACAACACAAACTGTACAGGCATACGCCCGCTCCGATATAGCTTGTTCACTTATTTACATTTAAAAATCAAATCTCTGGAGCGATTTTAGTAAAATTTAATTGGAACCACTCGAGGAGTGTGCCCGTTGCCCTTTCTAACAAAAGCCTCCTCCTCTTTTTTGAAACTCAGTAGTTAACTTAAAACGCAACAAAATCCGATTGAAACAATTGTTGGAACAACACTAATAACGTCCGTAAAATGAATAGAAACTATCACTGATCAATAATAGCTTGTCAAAATAATCTCTTTACTTGTGTCAAGGGAACGCTAAAATTAACATTGTTCCTTTAAATATCACGCGAATGATTTTATCATTAGCTAACACAATAACAAAAAACGTTAGTTATTCTACACATGAGATTACTTGGACCTCTTGCGACCTTCAAGTATCGACGTAGATATACTTTCTTTTATCAATGGTGACTTGCGATACTGCTGATTTGTCTTATCATTATTATTGACATATCCACTGCTGAGTGTAAACCTCCTCATGCGTGCTTAATGTATTCCGATTCTAAGCTATAATCCAATGAGCGTTTATTTATCTCCTCAAGACTTTTTTAAAATATACGGTCCTCGTTTAGTCCAATTAAATTAAACGAATACAAAGATTCTCCTATTTTAGAGTAGCTGTCACTCGCGGCGATGCCCGCGTCGTAAAGTTGAAATAGAGAAACAGTAAGATTTTCGTGTTTACTCTAACGTATCGATATGCTAGTACAGAGTTCAGTTAGCTTTATCAAACAAGATGCATATTAAGTCCCTAATCTCGATATCAGTCCTCTATATCAAAAAAAGCTCCGATTATAAATTGGTAGTAGGAATTATTAGTGCGTTTGGGGAAAAAAGTTTGAAATAAACATGCCTAGCCTTTATTGGACGATATGCGTATATCTATCACCCTCGGCGTTACCCGCGACATAGTCTATAAAGAAGTTACAAACTGTCAACCTCCCATTGAACCCCTTGATTTAAACTTTATGCCTCTAGGTTTAGCGGTTTAGGCACTGCATTGATTTCTAGGTAATGTCAGTCGATCAGGACTTACTATTTTATATATGATTAGAATAGATTCGTGAGAGTAAACAATTTCCTGGCTTAATATTATCAAGCGGTTTATGTAACACAGAGTTACATAAGCCGTGTTCTGTGTAGGAGTTCATCGCCTGCCCTCTGACTCGCGGCCGGCTGCTCGGAAGATAAGCGCGCTCCTCCACATCTTAGATCCGCGGTAGAGTTCATATCACTTACAAGTTATTAAGCAATTCACAAAAGTATGTTATAAACGTGCACACGTGAGTCAAACTAGTTGTAACTAATACAACTTTTTACCTTATCGAAATGACTAACTCGATAACAAAAAAATTATAGCAGAAAGATAACCTATAGACCATTTAAGATCTACAGATAATCCAAATGCTCCAACCCACCACCAATACAAGTTCATTTAAGTATATAGAAAATATTAGGTGGTTGTAGAATCTATATCTACATAGGAACTGACGTTGCGGTTATCATTTGTTTATGTGATTTTTATTGGTTTCTGCGATGTTCACTTGTTTTTGTGATTTTCATTTGTTTCCGCGATTATCATTTGTGTCTGCGATGTTCAATTGTTTTTGTGATTTTCATTTATTTCCGTGATTTTCATTGATTTCTGCGATGTTCACTTATTTCTGTGATGTTCACTTGTCAGGAAATATATATTTTAGCTCTGGCTGATTTAAGTTTTACGGTAGAAACACGGGTATTTTTTACTGATGTGCTTAAAAAAACTTTCAATTGCAGTAGTAAGAAGAGTAATGCATTTAACGTTCTTACTGCTGGTAGTAAGAATATTATTTAGTCCAGTTCCACTGGTTAATATTTAGTGCAATAAAATAGTAAACGAATCAACAAGTTTACCAGCCAAAAGCAAGGGAACATATGTTTCACGTTAAGATTTGATTCAAATAAATTAGTTTATTTCTAGCTTTTACCAGTAAATATCTAACTCCGAGTAAAACACAAAATCTACTAGACACGTGTAGGTACGAGTATATGAGATCTCTATATTTTAAAACGTGTTTAGTTTAGTACGAGTATGAAAGTGGATGGTTCTGGTGTACATTTTCAAACAACAAAATGAAAGTTCTTAATAAACCGCACAATAAGTAACAGATACATTGTACTATTTATTTATTAAGATACCAGTAAGTCAAACCTTCCGTGTGTGCAATTATTTCATATCATTTGCGTAATTACAAAACATTTACAGTCGCTTATCTGCATTTCGCAACACCGAGTACACAACTACCTGTATGCACACACACAAACACACACACACACTCACACACACACGTGAGTAAAAACAAGCGAGAAATGCTCTGCGCTGGCTCACTATCTGTTTAGGACACGCTAACCGGTGACATTGGCTCCAAATTCATAGTACGCCCTATCTAATAGCACCAGAAATGATTGACCCTACTCCACTAACACATAATGAATGTGTAGAGCTCAAGGCACGGTGGGCGTTCACCGTCAGTGTGTCACGTGGCCGAGCCTGCGCGCGCGCAACGTTATTTGTAAAGTCGGTCAATGCCCCGAGCGTTAGATAAAAAAACACATTTGTTTACGCGGAGTGTTACGCAAACTTTACTGCTGATTGTCCCTCGCGCGTTCCGCTTCTAGATACTCGTATATTATCTGTTATTATCACGTTTATCATATTATTTTAATAAAATATTATGTTCTTTAATGTAAGTTGCCAAACTTGTAGCCTAAAATCATCCGAATCCCATGTGAAATATTTTAATAAATTCATCTCTCGATTCCATTCCATTATCCATCAAAATATAAAAAACTGCTTACAAACTACATTACTCTAAGATCAATTTTAATAAATTAATAATAGCCCGTAAGATTCATTAGCGAAAATAATCGGTAGAGCCGACGGCGGCGGGCGTCGGGCCCCCGTCGTTAATTAATCATGCGCCTTTAGAAAACCTGTTAGGTAACTCGGGAAATGAAGGAAAGCTCCCAGACGAAAGTGGAAAAAGCTCCGACGCACACATGCACGCACACAGCGCACACAGACAGGGCGGCACACACACGCGCGCGCGCACCGTGGTGTGCGTGCGGCACACACGCGCAGCGCAGAAAACGAAAGTGTCCGAGAACCGTCGAGCGGCGCCGAAGCGAGCTCACCGAGTCAGTGGAACTCATCGTCGAAACTGGGACATCAGTCCGCAACTCGACGCGAACGCTGGCGGACGGATAACACTCCGCGCGTTACAACACTCTCGTGACGGCGTGTGACATAACCGATCCGAGTGAGCATAACATGGTGTCCGGCGCGTCTGAGTAAACATGATGGCCGTGGAAGTGCAGGCCGCGGGAGCGGGCGCCGGGCCCGAGCCCGAGTCGGAGCGCGAGGAGCCGCGCACGCTAGCGGCGAGGAAGGCCTACCCGGCCGCCTCTCCGGACTATGAGAGCTACGAGGAGGACAAGTGTGTTAAAGACGAGTACGCGAAGGATAGTGACGAGGCACCGCTGGACCTGTCGGTGCCCAAGGTGTCGGTGTGTGAGTTCGCGCGGCATCCCTTCACGGAGGCTGCTGACTTCGTGCGGACGCAGCTAATCCTGCAGCAGTCGCAGAGCTTCCTGGCGACGGCCTCCGCGGCGGCGGCGGCAGCGGCCCACAGGGACTCCGGCACCGACTCCGATGACTCGGCCGGCCGGCTCAGCCCCGACCATCACCACCAGGGCAAGGCGGCCTATAAGAAGTCGCTCATCAAGAGATATAGTAAGTCGACTCATTCTATATCAGCTGCCTACAAACTCGGACGGAAAACCATTTACAGAATTAGTTTGTAATAAGCCATAATTTTTATTCATTTTTATCATTTTATTATAGTTAGAAATTATTTACTAGAGAAATCTCAATAATTTCTTAATCTTTTAGTTGCAAAATCATGACTCTATATCTAATTGGAATATCTACATAAACTCCAATTTCACGTACGCCTTTCTGTCTTATCTTTTAGTATAATATTATTTTCCGTGTTCAAAATACAATGTACGTTGACGATAGTTTGAAACTGAAAATGAGTGAAGAAAGTAAAGAGAGTTTATCTGCTACGGCGTAGCATCGTAGCGCTACGAGCTAGCTACGGAGCTCTCAGCTACGTAGCCGGTGATAACTTTCTTCCTTGCTACAATATTCATTATACTATTTTTAATTATTTTATTTGATCTATAATAATTATGATATATTGTGACAATGTGTTAATTATTAGTATCAAATCTACTCGTAGCACGTATTTTTAATTTCATTTGCATATATCGTCATATACTTACTCGTAATTTTATATTTTATTTTTGTTTTATTACAGCAATTTTTATTTATCGTTTAACAAAACATTTACATAAGTATTATTAAATGCAGTTTTAGTTCATAATTATATTGTCCAACTAACGTTATCATTTCCGTAGTATTGATTTACTTTGTACATAGTATAATTAGGTCGGGCAATACCTAACAATCTAATAATTACCTAATAATCTAAGAACTGACCTCCAAGACAATTACTAAAGAGTTATTCACTATTCACGATGCTCTAACTCCAAGTAAATCTAAATATTATTTAATTTTGATACACCCAGTGTCACTCTCACGACTAAGACAAATCTATTGACACCACTCTCATTAAAAGGGCGTGCCAAAGAAATATACACACATACATACATACATTAACTCGAAAACCATAACCCTCCTCATTTCGCAGTCGAGTAATAAAAATTCGTATATCTACATATTTCATGCAATATTATTTGTATGACTCCATTTCAGTTATTCTTATTTATTTATTTACTTACATATAAAAAAGAAAAAATGGACATTAATTAAGTTTCAGTCACTGAAATATTTTACCAACAATAAGAGTATAATGTATAATAACTAAAAAGGCCAACTCTACATTCAACAAAATGAGACATACATTCTTTTGAAAAGCCTTATGTGATAATAATTGCAATATAGCATACATATCTTTATAATAATATCTTTGTCGTTCGCCTAATTTCTTACGGATTACAAACAATACATATAACATAGTAGTTATCTAGTTACTGTGCGCACAATACATACTTACCTAAACATGTTTGTTATATAGTCCGAACAGCATTTTTCAAAATATTGAGAGACTATAAAATACAATCTACGCTGACCGACCAAGCTAAACCTCCTGCTTGAAATCTGGCAAGATTTTCTTTTTCCCCGACTGCAAAAGAAGGAAGGTTATGTTTTTGACTGTATGTATGTATATTTCTTTGGCACGCCCGAGAGCCTAAACGGCTTCCCGTATTTTTATGTGAGTGGTGTCAAGATTCGTCTTAGTCGTGAGCCACAGAGTACATGTCGAATGCTGCCGAACGCGGAGGCTGATTGTGCCTCTTTGTCGCTCGTTCCGCGCTCTCGCTTTCACTTCAGGCCTTAAATGGAACGCCTCAGAGCGAGGTAACGCCGCGTTTTTTCATGCGTTCAGCCGGCTCCATCGAATTATAAGACGTGGTCACGTCAAAAGAAATTAAGGTTGATACACAGGTTTAACGATTTAGCTGTCGGGTTTTTTCGAACTCGCTTCTAACAACTTGTTTTTGTCATGTATGTATGTTTGTCAGGGTGTTGATGTCCGCATATACTCGTAGGTCGTGCTTTTCCTATAATAATCTTCACGAAACATGGCATACAGATTCAACGACTTTAGAGTATTGTTCGCTCGTCGATTATATTCTGATACGTGGCTATTTGAACTGATTTTGTTTAATATCTCCAATAAGCTTAAGATGAGATTGTTTCAATGTATAAGTCAACATTACAGCTGACGTACGTATCCCAGTTCGTAGTAAGCACGCACGGATGGACAGACGGACAGACGAACCGGCGGCACAATACTCCATTGTTAGCAAGAATGCGTCTCCAGTTTTTGTAGTATCGGTCTAGACGGTTGTTTAGTCATTCCGAAGAGCTCGGCTACGGACGAAAGGACGTTTTCATCCTGATCTGCCTAATTGGAAGTTCAGTGTTATGAAACAAAACCAGTTTAACCTTTAGCTAAGATACGAGTAATTACGAGATCGTGCTCTAAGGGCTCAGAACTTCTTCACCATCAAAAGAGTACTAAAAGTTTAGAACAAAGGAAAGAGCGAGAGAAATTTATATCAATTATTTGTACAGTTTTGCCTCAGGATTGATTAAATTATTAAGTTTAAAGGCCAGATTTTTCATTGTTAAAGTATTCGTTCAAAAGCCTGTTGAGGCAATAAAGGAGACAGCCCAAGTTTGGCTGCTTGCCCTACCAGGAAAAATGCAAGTGACTCGATCAAAATGAGATCACTATATTTTTCTATATCTAATCAAACACAACTGATAAGTATCTTTAGTAAGTCGAGTTTAAAAGATATTTTCACGAAAACATAAGCATTTGAGACCTGCATCCGAGCGTGCTTAAGTACGTTATAATAATTATTTAAGCATAAATGACCGACCGAAGAACTCGTATCTAAATAAAAGTAGTTGGACTATAATAGTAGATACTAATATTTATGATACACAAACCGACGAATGATACTACAAGTACCTACAAGGATAAATCTGACCGTCTATATCAATAGTATACATACATACATAGCGTATACATATGTATGTGAGGCATGTTTACCAGGAATCACAAGTTGTAGAAGCATAACAGATAAGACCAGAAACGAGGGCACGGCTTTAAAAATAAATTATTATGCAGTTACAGGCAAAAATGCAACCGTACACATAATAACAATGCAACACAATTACAGGTCAGTGACATGTGGCGGGGAACAACATGCACTATGTATGTGTATATATATATATACTGCTGAATCGATTCAAACGATAATGTACGTGACATTTTTTAACTTGCAAAATGGAACCGGTTTCATTTTTTCCTTTAAGGAAATGGTAATATTTTAATTAGGATTTGTATGTAATTGTGGCAACGAATTAGCCAGTGTCGTGAACTACGACACCGCTTAGGGAAGACCCGTGTCCAACAGTAGGACGTAACAATATAATGTGACAAGCAAAATAATATAGCTTTTCTGAATAATTCTCTCCTAGACTGGTTGCTGTTTTGTGTTAAATTTATCCGAACTTGCAACTTTTCCGTTTGCTATTGACAAGAATGCTATTGTTTAATGATAGTCATATTTACTGTTACTAATAGGGAATATAATCTTCAACGTATTTACTTAATTTCCTAACATTAGTAAGTGTTTTACAACATAAATATTATAAAAACTTAAACATAAAGTGACAGGGCCCAAGCCACCGGTGGTAGGGGCTACAGAGAGAGGAACCTCCTGACAACACGTGCCACAGCTAGGCATCCGCACGACCACGGAAGTCAGCGACACTGTAGCCCTAGATGGAGCATGCCTAGTCTATAATACACTGGCTCTCGAGGAATGCTGCCGGAACACACCGTTAGGTGCTTGGTGACAGATTTTACAAGTTGAGGGTGGTAGCTAACCAGGCGAGCGATAGGAAACGCCCTACCATCATGCAAATCTATCCATGCAAGCATCCTTATGTTCATCATAACGTCATACATTTCAATGCATTTACATTCGTATAGTTTATTACTAGTATACTTTCCTTGGCGGGATTTTCCGTTATTATTCATTTTGTGATAAATTATGTCTAAATATTTGCTCACTTAAATGAATAACTTTCTGTTCACTAGTTTTCACAACTTTTGTCTAAATGTTTTGTTGCAGTTGGGTCTTTACAGCAAAGTAGAATATACTAAACCTGTAATAAGACCAACACCGGGTGAAATAAATATATGTCGTACATCTTTTACATCAGAACAATCTTTTAAATACTTACGCATGATTCTATACTTCAGTACCATATTTTTTATGATTACGTAAGTGTGGCAATAGATTATATTGTTTTAAGCCCTAAGTTTATAGCGTTATGTAATGTTGTACATGAGATGAGAAAAAAATGGAATGCTTATTTTTAAAAGTTTGCGGTAATTTTTATCCTTTTCCGGATCCTTACTAGCACTGTTTAGCACTTATGTACAAAAAGAAAGGTAAAAATATTTAGGTATTAAAAAAATCCTCCTACGATATTTTACTAATATTATAAACGCAAAAGTTTATATGCATGATTAACATAAAAACTTCTGTACGAATTTGCATGAAATTTGGCACCAGGATAACATGTACTTTTAATCCCGGAAAAATCTAGTGTTCTCTTGGGAATTATTTCCACTTGAGATGTAGTAACTTCGCGGGCCGTAGATAGTCAAAAATTATAATCGCCAAGTAAACGCATATATTTTGCAAGTGTTTGGGTTGTTGCGGTTACGAAATGAGGTTGTTCACTTTTGAGAAAAACGCTTGTAATAAACGAAAGGAATTTCCGTCGTGTGGTAATGTGATATTATGCATATTCGAAGGGTATTTCGTATGACGTGCACTTTACCCATACGTACTTTATTACCTTTAATTATTACTCAAACGTTTACATGACAAAGATTATTGAGCGCTGCTTATACATACTGGCAGCTCGTCCTAATGTTTGCAATATATGTTAAATTTTACGATGATTTAATGCATACTGATCTCAATACTTGTTAAAATAGAGTATAGTTCTCTTTAAATCCGTGGATAAGCGTCACTCACAGGATACGACTACGTATAATCTAATCTCAACAAGGAAATGCATCACGGAAAAACCGACACTAAAATTAACAATTAGAGTACGATCAAACAAAAACCATAGACTTGAAGGATGGACTCTCCTGTATGTGTATACCTATGTCTATGTACTCGTATATACAGTAATGCACATTTTGCAATTACTAACAGAGAATACATATCATGTACAAAATAATGAAAAATCGCTATAAATAATTTTGCCAGGAAACTTTTGTCCATTTTCTAAGTTAATTACGAATAGTTGGACATCATTTTATTATTTACTCTTTTTTATTTATATACTTATAAGTATATCATAAATTAAATTTAATCTTTAGTACAAAGTATAACATTCAAGCCTTGAATCTGAATGGTGTAAGATCAGCTTAGTTTGTTACTTTTATAATGTTCTGCAGTGGTCGGTCGATCAGTGTCGGGAAGAACGCGTCAAATAATCCAAGTAGGTTGTTTCAAAAGATCCAGGTTCAAATCACGTCCACGCATTGTTTACCGCATCCGGAGAGGAATAAACATGCATTTTTTACGCACCTTTCTCTTCCGACCTGCGCCCGCGCACCAGGTATCTTATAACATTTCACCTTTGCATTTGATTCGGCAGCTGCGGCAGATATTAGTTTCATACGCATCCTTTCTCGACAATATTCATGGGAAAGGATTTTTTGCGAATGCGGAAGGCGGGTTGAATGTAGGTCTACATATCGATACAATCGCGTAACCTGCCGACATGTGGGACTCTTTAAAGATTTCTATCAACTTTATGAGAATGTAGGAATCAATTAGTTGTTGAAAAGGCGAGTTACTCAATAACTCCCTGGAATGAGGTTATGCGACCCCAAAGCTCGTATATCGGTTCTCTGAAATGACTTTAGCAATATCCAGTGCCATTTTATAACCTACTTTCAGATGAAATTTCACGAATCTAGTTCTAATTAAAATCGCTATGTAGGTCACGACATTAATCGATGTTATACGAAACAAATGCGTACATTTCACGAGAGCATAGTTGTGTCTTTATATTTGACAGTTGTCAGTTAATTCATTACTAATACACATTGCTAATTTCTGTGCTAATTGTAAATTATAAAAGTAGATGCAAAAATATCTTGCATAACTGGTAATTATATAAAATAATGTAAAAGAAGTTAATTATGTCATGTAATGAAATGAGTTACCAAAGTGTCAAGTAGCAGACTTTGTACTTTATAAGGTGCCTTCTGGCTGAACTAAAAGTCAACGAACTCTCGCTTAGGTACGAGTATCATCACGTAGCTTTGAAATCAGCGCGCTATATGCGATTCAAATTCCGATATATAAGGCATTGTAACATAAACCAGTGGGTATCGTTACGGTGTCATGTACAGCGGGCGCACTTAGTATTAGGTTTGAGGGGAGGAAGTGTAAGTTCTTATGAAACCATTTACTCATTGATAACTTCGGCAAGCGATCATTTATTTTACTACGGCCATCTTTGATGTGTAACGGGCGTGATCCCCCGGTCCCCCTGATCTGGGTCCGACCATGTAGAGTAGTAGACTTATTCGTGGCTAATCTACGCCATATCATTATCGCTGCCTTAGTAGGAAGTGTGCAGGCCGACGACCCCGGGTACCGCGAATCTTGTGACTGATGACCAATCAATGCGTTATTTTTGCTGAGCGCGATACCTACCTACTTCCACCAGTATGTACTGTACCTACTCTACTTGTGTATTGTAAGGCATATACACTTTATACATACATGTATGTATAGTGGTCGATTGCTTTGTTTATTGAGCTTCGTACTTATGACACACCAAACTTAGTTAAACTAGTGGTTATGTCACACTATTTTCTGATTTACAAAGTAAACTTCTGCATTGCAACTAACTGTAATGAACAATACTCGTAGCTACTGGAATATTATTTTGATATTATTACTTACTATTTACGCTTAAAGTTATCGCAGATTTTTTATTAAAAGTAGACTAGATAATTTAAATGTAACGAAGATGAAGATGTTTGTTTTTCCGCAGAAATAAAGATTGAATATCGTTATAAATAACTGTCTCGTTAAGCTCCACACTAATCGTAGGATGAGCGAGCGACGAGGTGGAGCCGGGTCGATGTGCTCACTATTTGCATATATTATCAGAACACAGGTTTTTTAAATCATTACTTTGACGTACGCAACACGTCGACGGACGAACGAATACCTACACTATTATTACACTCCCATTAACACCGGCCGACACCTCCACCGCCACCGGCTACCTGTCTCCGACGATTCCAATATCTCACAAAAAACAAAGATTATAAATTCATATTAATTCGGTCGTCATCGGATTGTAGTACTATGCGCTCGTCAACGACTTCATAATGTACACCGTATGATCTGCGCCATTGAGCTCCAAATCGAATTATAAATAGAATGCAGTTATGACATTCGTGCTCAGTGTAAACAATAGAATGTCCCGAAAGGGCGAGGAAGGGTTGTTCTTTTTTTGAATAGCTTCCTGCAAACGGCCGTCCCTCTCTTCCGTGCGATGCGAGAAAGGGAGAACACCGATTTGTAACTCGATTTTTTAAATTTTAGCATTCAAATGACGCGAACGCATCCGTTTTTGGTATTTGAAAAATAAATAAACGAACCGTCCGAAACTACGGCACGGCGTATTGATAAAGTATAAACAGTTTTACAACTTCCTTAGTAGAACAAAGATGCATTAGCATAAAGTTTAACACATACAAATGAACACGCCCGTAATGGTTAGTGTCGTCGCGCGTAGAGGGGTCGACGCGGCGATTCTATATCGTTGCCAAACGAGGGATATAAAAGCAACGCGGTCGCTCCCGTGTCCGGATAATCGATAGTTAAATCTAATCGATTATGTGTTATGTTTGTATCGATGCGTGCGTTGCTCATTTATTGGGTGTGGGGCGCGGGCGCGGTGGGGGCCGCGTGCGCAGCTTTTGTCCGGCCTTCAACCGCGACGCAAGGCTATTGGGTTTCACAACATGCAGACAAACAGACAGCCCCGTCCGGCCGAGCGCGGGCCTCTCTACGACCGCCAACAGCTCGATACATCGACAATCACGCTCGCGATCATTTCAAGTTTTCCTCAAACATACAATCTCCACGCTACAGAATTAACCGCGCGAGAAACATGTGAGCTGATTATGTGTTATCCAAAAAACTCGGTTAATAGGGTAATAGGGTACGGTGCGGGTAGACCGCGGGTTTCCGTAACCGTACACGTCTCACCTTGCCCGCTTCATCTGTCACACAAAAAATTAACCCAATTTTTTAAAGTGCACCGAAAAAACTCTACCTGCCTCCAGTAGCGGGTGTACACCCCTCAAAAGTAAAGGAACTTAACTGTAAAACTTTTTTTTTTAATACAGGTCGTAGTAATGAATTGGTAGCATTTTTTCGCTGTTTTTGCTCGCAAATAAAGGTTTTTATTGGCGAATTTACGACGGTATTCGTTGTTTCGCAACGGTACCTCCATGTGCTTTGTGTAATGGTTTGCAGATGTTTTTATTGCAAAATAGTGTAATAGTATTGGGTTCGCAACTTCCTTAAAACATAACAAAGTAACTATTGTCCGCCTTTCTCCGCTTTGGAAAAAGCCTTTAACCCTCTATTTCAAACAATGGCCGCGTACGCACTTATTGTGACGTTATCCGCAAAAATGTCGTCTCAAAAATATTTTTACATCTTGCGAAGATGTTATTACTGGAAGACATACAAATAACTGTAGCTGTATGTGTTGTTACAAATCATTATCAAAAAACTGAATTTGAAATTAAAAGAGGCGCAGCATGTAGTTTTAAGTGCAACAAAACTACTCATACTTTTTCACCATTTAACTGTTACAAAACATTGAACTTCGTTGAATATTATATAACATCATATAATGCATTGACAAGTACCAAAACCGCAGTGCAATCAATAACTAGGTAGTTACGTATGTATGGAGACTCGAGCAAGAGCGACGTCTAGCCAACACGTCATCAGCTCAGGCGCAGAATACCTGCCAACTACTATTCACTGCCTACTGACTACTGACTGGCAGCGAACCTGCGGCTAATGTGATGAGGTCATACTCTTCCGGTACCCACACACACACACACACAAACACACACGTATACGCTTACACGTGTACGTAATTATCGACAAGTTTCATTGAATAGAGATGAATTCATAAGTATTTATATACAAGCCGCCAGTAATAGTTATAGAAATCGTTTTCCTCCTAAACTAGACCGAGCTGCCAACAATGAATGAAAATTAAGGATAGTCGGAGACTTCCTGAACTCTATCATAAACTACAATGTAGCGATTGCACTCTACCTACTGTACTATTGTACATATGTCTAAAGTTGTATGACAGAATACGAATTAAAAATATTCACATAATCCCTAATATATCACGACGACAATATAGTAAGAATAAAAATTAGTGCTTCGAATACAAAGTACCCTCCCTACCCCCCTCCCTCTTCCCCTATGCTCACAAGAGTACCAAGAATGTAAATTAATTTAATTTAGTTTTTAATGATGAATTTTATGATCACTACTGTAAAATCGGCAAGATAGGGTAATGTAGGTTTGAGCCGTTTTGTTAACCTTGTCTTTGAATTAAATGAATTTTAGTGCAGGAGTTGTATTCTAATTAATAGAAGCAAGCACCATAGTCCGTTCAATACGCTACTATAAACATTGAGAAATAATGTAAAATACTTAGTACGTCAATGACTTAAGCACATTTGTTACACGTACTTTATTCTATAATCAAAAAATGAACAACAACATCAACCTATACAAACATTAGGTACCTATCCTCACTTAGCGTTACATTTCTCTCGGGCACTAACAAAGTATAAAAGTAAAATAGTAGTTTTGTACCTGAAGAAACAAACATTTATGTATTGTCTCCACGACATATAAATACCAATTATTGTGTAGGCTTTAAAGATATCGTGTGGAAAAATACAAGAGAACTGGATCCGTTCTCGAAATCTTTATATGTGCCGACCATTTTTTAGCCGCCAGCTAAGAATTGTTTAGGTAAGATAATAGAAATATATCGCAGGGTATCTGGCGCAGAACTCTCTATTTTGTAAAACCTGAAACTAAATAATGTGTTTGAAACATCGTTACTAGGTAAGGAGTATATCGCTTAGGTGTAATATTTGAGCGTCAATATACCAAATCGATAATTATTGTTTATTAAAAAAATATTACGTTAAAAAAGTGGTTAAAGACGAGTGCAAAAACTTTACGATCATGATATCTTAACACGTGAAATCGCAGGATGCGTCCAGTATAGGTACATCTGTAGATACGTAAAGACGAATGCAATGATATTGGGCACTTTAAAATCAGTCTAGGCTGTAGAGCGTCACAAACATAATATATATACAATAAATAGATATATACACTCGAAAAACAATGACTTTGGGCAGCCGAGTAATTCCAATATTTTTTGAGACTTCAAAGATAAAGTAACTAACTCAATAGTTACAGTTGGTAAACGAATAAAACGCTCGTTTATTTTCGATACGTATTTTTGCTGTCCTTAAGATTTGTCGGCGGATATTTCGATATAATCTTAAGAAGCGGAAATTGAATGTTTGCTACACGGTACAACTAATAGAGCTTTATATTCATTAATGTTACGTATAGCCTTCTGAGTAATTGGTTCATTTGTTTGCTTAATAGCAAAACTTTTAGACATATGCATAACGCCCATTCATTTACTTAGTTAAAAAGTCTATTATCAATTTAATAAACACAGTAATTATCGGATTTAACGACATTTTGTAGAGTATTGGTAAAATTTTCTTGAAAACAAAAAGTTGTGTTAATCTTGTAACGATTGGTTGAATTGTCTAAAAATGTAAATCGAATCAAAAAAATCTATCTCATAAACCAAAACTTCCATTATAATCTTGTTGTCTGACTTATCTTCATGCTGTAAGACATGATGTTTTATCTGAGATCGGTATAAGTTTCCGTATGGAGGTGGTATTCGCGATTCCCCTCTGTCTTACAACACGCGCGTTGCCTAACCGGTCTCGTGATGAAATCTACGCACGCGCATACCGAGTCGCACATACACAACACGCCCTCCGCCTTACAGAACGTGCAACTTGGTCAAATACACTAAATATACTATTATCAAAAAAATATTTAATAGTTTTAGCTGTTTTATATAAATTTCCCTACAAGAGTAATCGCATTAAATATATTAAAATATTATTCCCATCACTATCGTATTTCAAAATTGCTCTAATCAAATCTACATTTCAGATTCTAAATATTGTACATTTAAAAGCGTCGTCCGGTAGATAGATAGTTGTATCTAGAATATCGTCGTAAATATAAAATAGAGACAATAGTGTGTCGCCGATGGTTACGACACCTGTAAGTGTGTCAATGTCGGTTGTTCGCGCGGCCGCCGCGCGCGCCGGCCGAGGTTCAAGCGCGGTTACCGAACGAAAAACCTAGCTTTTTATGGCCTTTACCGAAAAAAAAACTGTAATAGAGTTACACTGTATTGTGCATTGTAATTAACAATGTTTTTTATCTAAAACAGGCGTTAGGAAAACAATAAGTTTTGATGTCTTTGTAACTCTGTCTTGTCTTTGTTGTAGAGTTTGCATTTATGGCTTACTTTTTGTTGTAGTGTTTTTTTTTCTGATTGTATGTTATTAGATTTGTTTTTCGGTTTAATGTCATCTTTCAAATTAATGTTATGTATTAACAAAAAATATATAAACTTATTTTATTATGGTTTATGTTGTTTATTTCTCAATCGAAATACATAATTTCATTTACAGAGAAAATACAAAAATAAGCTTAGTTTTAGCATTGTTAATTGGAGTAGAGCACAAATTGAACGAGTCATAAAATAATTGAATGAATAATAATGAGCATGTGTGTATATATTCGGAAACAAACAACTAATACATTATATTGTTATCGCTCAATTATATTAGACGTATGGTTATTACTCGTACATCGCGTTGTTTCGATACGTTGATTTGTTGCTGTCAATACTGGAACATTAATATGTAATTATATAGTATTTGGGTCGACAGTGTTTACTTCGTTAGCCGCGTGCCGTATTCTAAAGTAAACAGGCAACGGAAGCTCGGCTTGACAATGCGTATGTTTGTGCACGTTTGTTTGTTTGTTTGTTGGCGGAGCGCGGAGGAGGCGCGTGCGCAATGTCCCGGTATTTTACGGTTTCCGGACTTCGTGGACCAACTACATCGATATTTACGGATAGACACCGTTTTTAATATATCAATTTCAGCCCTAAACATTTTCAAATATAAATCCAAATGAGAAGGACGAATGGTGGTAGAATAGTAAAGTAATACTAATATTCACTTGCACTTCGAGTCGAGCGTCTGACAAAAAAATGAGATGTGAGCTCTGTTCTCAGGCAAGGATATTTTAACCGGTTCGTTACCACAATGCCACAGATTAAATACAGCTAGTACATATAGAGTGGCCGAGGAAGGCGGTTGCGCAAGCACATGCCTCGCCGCCCGCCGCCGCCGCGCGGTAAACAGGAAAACGACGCGAACTAGAAAATTTGGATTTTTCGTTGACTGACTCACGTAGTGTATTGTTGTTGTTGACACGCCGTGGCAATTCTTTAAGGCTTGCTAGAGGTCATTCGACGCGTCGCATTAATGGAGCGTATTCCAAACTCATGCGAGGAATTGTTCCTCGAAACATGATTGTTATTAAATTTACGAGAATATTTTCGCAACATGTTGAATTCCATTATTATAAAACACTTAAAATTAAGAAAAAAATGGCAATAGCATATGTATGTCTTCAATTCTCAAAAAATAAATACATGTGTGCCAATTTGTACACAAAAAAAGAGCAGACAAGTCAAACTAGTGATGTGGTAAAGTAGTCCCGCCGCCGCGCCGCGCTGCCGGGTGTCGAAACGTGCGAGCGTCTCCACGGCGAGTTCCGCGGCCCCGCCCCTGCCCCCGCCTGCAATCGAGGGATTGCCAAATATTTCCGGTAAAGAGTTACCGGTTTCTTGTCGAACTTTTTGTGCGCCAAATTATGTCATCGGTCAACCGTTAATACGGTCGACGATGGTTATCTCAACAATAATTAATGTTCTGTCCGTTCGTACAGTTTTGTTTCAGCTAATGGTTCTTTATTGTTTGTAGATAAAAGTATCGTATTGTTTTGATCGGAAACTGCAAGTTGTATACTACAGACTGCAGCTCTGCTCTTTCGAATGTGTGGATAAACTTACTTAAACATACTTAAGTATCGTATACGTACGCTAATGGCTCCGGTTTAAAAACAATTTCCTCTAGCATACTCACGAGTTGTTTGTAATTAAATATCAAAAGTAAAACCTACCGCGAACCATTCAAGATTCGTATCTAACTTGACCCAATAAATTGCAGTAAACATTTTGTAATCATCGATAAACGGCTTTTAGTCGTATCCATGAAAAATATTTCCATTGTAATGTAGTAACCGTTAATAAGGTAAAGAGTATGCCGCGAAGTATACTGCGCGCACATGAAACTGAATCGATTGTGGCTTGTAGTCGCTGCATGTAGTGCAGTGCGCGCCTAGACGCGGTATCTATGTGTTAGCTTTACTATCGTAGTGCCTCGCAACCGGGTCAAGGGAGTCGCGATGCACCGTTCACGCTAAATCTCACTTTCGCGCGCTGCAAATCCAACATGGCGGAACTAGTGACGCGCCATCGTTTCCATCTCGATGACACGATTATGCCGGCCTTATATTTTTCACTTTCCCGTCGTAATTAGGACACCGTGGCTATCTTACGTTGCGACACATTACACGTGGAGTGTAATTGAAGAAACAAACAAAACAATGTTACAACTTGGTATCCTTGTCCCTATTTCTTATTTCCTACGTCGAGTGGCGCGTAATCGAGATAGCGAGTTTATCTGGCCGTACTGGCATCTTATCGACGGACGACTTGAATTAATGCAATACACTTTGTACGATAAACTAGTCAGATTTCATTATTTGTTTGGTAATTTGATATTATTTCGATAAAGCCCGATTACTTAGTCCGTGGACGTCGTACTGTACTCGATCAGGGTAAGTATTGTCAACGTACGAATCGAACAGAAATCAGTTTTAAAAAAGAGAACCTTAGTACAAATCGTTTGCAGTAGTACGGTTGCTGCGCAGACGACGGCGTAGACACGAAAAACAAACTGAAAAGGTTTGTTTACACGTAACCGCGACCGTGGATCGAATTAACGTGCGATCGAGGCTGCACGTACCCGCCTGTTGTTTCCCTGCGCAAGGTTGGCCCAAAAAACATCTAACGCAATACTACAGCCGGCTTTTAGGACATGACTAATGGACAATAGACTTGCGAAACGGAATCGTCCGTACTTCAACGTCGGAGTGGCGGATCAGAGTTCGATGAATCGATATTGTTTCACTCCCTATTGGCCATACCTCGTAAAAAAGATAGGTCAGTTGTTAGCCCGGAAAATAAAACATCCGTTCGTTCGCGAACTTCCTAAGTGGGTTAATCAGTTTTCGATGGACTTGAAAGAACTGGAAAGATGTTTTACAATTTAGTAAATTTTTGTATAGTTCTGGGTTACAAAAACCGTCTGGACTTCTACTTCCCATAAACCTTCCATATATACACGAGCTATCTGTGTTGTTTTGCTAGTATCGTGATGTCATCGATAAATTTATCCCGAGTGCTGCAATGTCCGCAACACTAGTGTAGTTATAGTGCGACCTGTGGAGCCGATAGTGCGAGTGCAGCGCGTAGGATGCGCGCGCGCCCGCGCCGCGCCCTTCACGCCATCTGACCCACTTTCCGGGCAAACAAATATAAACTACACGCGCTGTCATCTCCGCAAGATCTTAACCTGAAATATCTACTCAACTTGCCACTAAATTATCTAAAATGCAGACATACTTGTTACTACATTTGATTGAATTCAATAAATTAAATAAATAGGTTTTAAGTAGCACTGTGAAGTACATGTCCATATTTTCAGCGATATATAACGCCACTTTTCTCAAAAATCAATCAGAATTTTTATTTAATATAATTATTATTCTCCCACTGCCATAATTTCACTCATGCCGAAAACCACGTCCTACATTCCCCGACACAAGAATGCCCAATAGCGACCAATTAAGGGTAATTAATTATTACGCACTCGTGTCTCACATATTACGCTCGCGAACAAAAAGCACACACGTAATGTATCGTTGCATTTTGTGTCCGAGAGCCGCGAGCTTCGCCGAATGACATGATTCTTTCCTCCGTGAGTCACGAGCTTGCGCAACGGTCCATAATAAAGCGAGCTCATTACTATGCGACATTAAGGCTTATCAATGGTTGCGGATAGAGACTGGGACTTTTTTGGCAACACTAATTTGCAACTTCGTGTTAGTGACGTGCCTACACGTACTTGTGTCAACTGACATTAATGTTAAATTATTTTCGTTACGATATGCAAGCAACCTATTCTTTACTACAAACAATTCTTTGGACTTTTGAAAGACTGCTTGTATAAAAGTGTATTTATTTGTTATTATTTCTTTACTTTACGCGGGAATGTTGAGACAGAAAAACACGGATACCGTAATAAAACATTTAAATGATGTATACCTGTGGAACGAGTGATGGTTAGTACTCAAAATAACTCTGCTATTTACAGTTTAAACACTAGCGTGGTAATGAAACTTTCATATTTAATGCACACATTGGACAGGCGGCGTTTTAGCTTGCTCTGGTTTAACTTTTCACTGTTGTTAGCGAGTCTACACGAGTCGCCCTAGCTTTTAACCGGAGGTACATGTACAATACAATATTTCTTTATTGCACACCAAACACATTATAAACAAAACATCGGTAGTACATATGTCTAGATTTAAGTATTGTAGATCCCGCTTGGCTAAATACGACCAAACAAATATGAAAACGTGAAAGCCGTTCTTATAGTTAAGTGCTTTTTGCCTCCATTTTGTAATTAGGACGCAAACTCTACAAGTTAATTTCCGTTACAATTTCGAAGCACAGGTACAAGTTAGAGGCATAGTGTTCAGACGGCGGTACAGAACGCAGGCGGTTATTAGAGTCCGCGAGATAAACGTGCTATCTGCGTAATCGCGGTTTCCATTTCGCCTCGCACACAGCGGCGCCACTTTCTTGCGTTTCCCGCGCGAGGGGAAAGTGCGCGCGCTTTTCCGACACCCGCCATCTTGGATCTACGCTCCCTACCAATGCGTCCATCCGCTTCTATGCAGTGTCTTTACGATGTGAAAACATATAATTAATAAAAAAACTAGATGTTCATACCTATTTACTTGTATAATATTTAACGTTGACGAAATAAAAATATAAACTAATTTAATGTTAATACAATTGTAATTTATGTATAGTTGATCTCAAAATATTAGCAGCTATGTTGCAGCAGACTGAATGTTTTTGCTTGACTTAAGTACTTACGAAGTCAATGAATACAGACTCTGACGCACATACAAAACCGCAAAAAAACCGCACATAGGAAACAGCTTAGATTATCTGTCATTCTTACATGAGTCATACTTTCTTCTCGCCCGGAACAGACCGCTTGCGGACTAGTATGGATACTCAACTGATAATGTAATTTCGTCTTCTTCTTTTTCTTATAGGACAAAAAATACTTAATTTTCTGTGCAAAAATCCATACGAACAATATTTATTCAGAACGCATTTAATAGCTATGAGAAATGCTTAATGTTCAAATTTTAATTTTTGCTCCCTGATTCCAAAAAAAATTTAAACAAAATTCAGCTAACCAAAATTGTCACCTTACATATAGTATTTGTAAGTCGTTAATACAACTTCAAAATTTTCTTTAATTGACAGTTAAAAACAAAAACATTATTTGATGCTTATTAGCTTGTACTCGTATTTCAGAACCTACCATTTAAATGGTATGGTTTATTTCCGAACTTAGATATTTATCATATACGTGTAACATAAAGGTCTGTCAGTCTAACCAACAAAGTGAACTCATTGCAAAATCAAAACCTTTTATTGTCACACCTTTCTGTTACACGTTGCAGACGTAAAAAAATATTTGCAATAATTACGAAATAAGTTTATATATTTGTATCAGTAATGAAATGATTAATTAGTTGGTAATGAAGCTGATAGTAATGACATAAAGGAAATTATTGATACCTATGTTGCGCGTATTCCTGTAACACATAACCGTCATTCCACGTAATAATATGTTTACAGTATTTAAGTAATTAATCATCTGAAAGCTGTACATTTTCCTACATCAGTATTTCTATATGCAAAGTGATTTTATTAGGAAAATATAATTAACCACAAACAAAAATGAATTAAGAACCGTTTGTTTTAACATTACCAATCTATATAAGACTATGGAGATCAACAATCTTCATTGTCACCACAAAAAAAAAGAACATCAGATTATTATTACAACAGATATCAGCCACAAAAGGTGGTCTTATCGTTAAAAAAATGTGTGAAAAATCGAGGGACTGCGGTAGAGCTACATTCTTCCTAGATATTTTTATAGGTTTGTAAATTATCAAACTTTCCTAAACATTTTGGATATTTAATAAAAACAGGTAACGACATGTATTGCAAATTTTACTTTCAAATTTTTAAAGAACAGTTGCTACATGGTCTAACCCTTTATACGAAAATCCGTGGGTACATGCGCGGGCGCAATCGTGCGCATGCGACTCCGTGACCGGCGTCGCAAGCAGCGCTCAAGGATCTATTGTTTACCGGACAAGGAATCGATATTTCATCGAATCTACAATTATCATGTACCTACCTAAATAATCAGTTTATATAGTTCAACAAAAAGTCCTCAGAGCTCACAGAATGTGCAGACGGTAAACCGTTTCCTACTTTATTTATTTTCCAACACTTTGTAATTTCCCGACTTTCTGCTCCCGTTTCAAACGTACCAGAAATGCGAGCTTTCGTATGGTTACATAAGAAAATGAACAATATTTCTGTAACACGGAAATTAGCGACAAACCGTCTTTGACAGCCGTCACGGCCGCCATCTTATAAATTACCTACTCTCAATGAACGAACGTGCTGTCTGTTTCCGGGTACATACTCAATCGCACTACTCTCAAATGTACGTTTCTTATCCCGCTTTGACATGGCTGCCTACTTACTATTTGAAACTATTGTAACTTTTATTTGAATGCAACTCATTGACACTGCTTAAATATGGGTATAATTCTAATATAATGATGTGGTTTAAATTTCAACGGATCGGTATTCGCTAGCCAAACATTAATGTTCTTATCGCTGACCATACACGCATGCATCATGCTGTACATCACATATAAGTCATAAACCAGTCACAGAGAACTCTCAATTGAACTGTCACGTGTGTAATTGAGAGGTCCATTAAGCCGGTCACCGGTGTCGATGTTAGAAATAGCATGGCTTCCCGGATGTTGGACTGACGTCACACATCTCGCTAGAGATTCGCCGAAACTTGTCAATCTGGAATTGCTCTTATTGCCAGCTTTATAGGGCTTAAAGTCGCATGTCTCTATAGGAGTCAATAATTCAGTACTTGGTCGGTTAGGTACGCTAATTTGTTGGTTGTAATTATTGATTGCTGGAGCTTTTCGTATCTCTTTTAAATACAAGTTATGTATAACAATTCTAGTACCTTTAGACCATATAGCTATGATTCGTGGATATACATGTTTGCAGGCTGACAATTTTAACAAAAAGTTTGAGAACTAATTATCGTACGTAATATACGAATAGGGCGTAAATGATAAAGAATTCATAACAATGCATAATGACATGTGATTCATAGCAATACCTAATAATAATTTAATTGAAACGAATGCACGATAATAGGGCAATTATTATAATATTTTACTCATGTACGGAATGTCACATTGGTTTTAAATCAAAATATCTATGAATATTCTCTGCGGGTTACCATATCTGTAAATATTTATTTTATTAGTTATTCTCCAAACATATTTAATATTTACATAAATTACATTATACATACTCGTACATTTGCATAAATCGTTATGTACCTACTTACTAATTTTGTTCAGATAGGTAATCACAAAATTTACAAAATTCTTATGTTAATATGGCCCTGGGATATAGAGATAATAATTAAATTTCCCGGTACGATATGCTTACCTATAATAAGTGAATGTGAAATATAGCCTTATCCATAAATATGAAATTAATTCAATTAGCTAAAAGTTTTATCCTTATATTTTAAAGTTTTTTTATGTATGTTTGTTACTCGTTCTTACTGGACCGATAACATGAATTTTGGCATGGAGATAGATTAGACCTTGGATTAAAACATAGGCCACTTTTTCTGTATTAACTCGGGTAACACCACATGACCGCAGGGCGCTGCTAGTGTATTATATTTCACAGCGAAAAAAAATATTATAGTGAAAAGTTTCCTTCTAACTAGATCAACCAAATAACGAAGCGTATATGATCGAGATAATTTAGCGATTATTATAAGACATTAATATTCCAACTGCGTTCTAACGTTGTCTTTACTCTACAAGCGTCATTTGATGATCGAGCTTGTGTTACAGCAGCAGAGCGGCGTTCGTGTTCTTACGATGAACACTTCCTTACATACTAGTAGATCGGTGAAATGTGGTTGTCATCCCTAAAGTTGTGAAACTTGCGCACATTAAATGTTAAACTTAAAAAAAACTAGTAACCGTGACCTATCTTAAAAATTATGACGCAGGATTAGAGAGAGGACACGACGAAATACAACAAAGACGAAATTTATAAATGTTAATCCTAAAATACGAGTACGTTACCTAACGTGTCGTATATTCAGTAAATACACCACATTTCGTTATAATGATGACAGACGCCCATTATAATACAATTATCATAAAAAAGTCGCCAGTTCAAAGCGTACGGAAATAACAATTCAAATTAAAACAACTCGTGTTTTAATTATTTCCTGTGTCAGAGAAAAGTACACGAATAATCCACACCCACAATATGTACTCGTATGTACGTGCACTCGAGACATTTCTTTGTCGTGTTTATAAATAAAAAGTCAAATGTTCAATGTAGAGCCAACTATGTGTATTCGCAATCCGTCCCTACCTACGAGTACAAATCTGTATGTAACAATATGAATTGGACTTGATATTTTCCGCGAAGGATCTATAAATAACACACGCCCTAAGTTATTATACTAAGAATAAGTTAGTTAGAATTAGAATAAGAAAAATACTGTGATATCATGTACGAAATTGGCTAAACAAGAATGTTTTCATTTGAAGCAGCAAAGCGAAACTATTTTGTAATTGGTCGTCACTTTCACCGGAGCTTTATGCAGAAGTATTTAATGAAACCCGCACCCGCGGCAACAGAAGCACACCTACGCTTCCTACCGCCCGAGAAGAATGTAAAGCGTTCGTTGCACTTTACAAACCTCATACTGGCAAGCCATATTTCGCCTGCACGAAATAACCCCGCACGGGGGCGGCAGGGGGTGGGCCGCTGCGCCCCGGTGCATTCACCTGCACCGCACTCCGGAGTGGGAAGGGGTCCCGCATAACTTATGCAAGTTTGTTAATATTTCAGCGCAGCAGGAAAGTAAAAGTTTCAGCTAGATTAGAAGCGTACTTCTCTCTTTATGAATACGGGAGTCCTCTGCGGTCTCAGCTTAATTATCTCGTGTAATTTGTTTGGATTAATTCTAGTAATTCTGTGGGTGGTGGCTCGCAGACTGGATTACCAGACGCTGCTAGGAGTAGCTGAGCAATCATGTACACTATGACTCCGCTCCTGCTACGATATTACGTACATCTGCTCATCCTTTATTGCGTCACTTCTCATATTTGACTGACTCTTGAAACATTAACAGAGTAATAATTTATATAAGAATCACACGCAAGTATTTGAACATATATCACGTAGTCCGGTAGGTAGGGATAGTAAGGTTCAAGATTCCAAAGATGTTTAATAATGCTCTATTAGTATCTAATTCACACAAGAAGCGCAGTGAATCACAGTTACTAAGCAACTATATAACCCAAGCTTACAAATTTATTACTTATCCAAGTTTCGTTGACAGCGACTTAGCAACCCGTAGGACGTAGATATCTGCGGAACTTGAGAAATCTTACTCAGTGTTCAGTGTGGTCCTATTTAACGTAGCTAATAGAAGCCTAGACAAATAACCTAGCCCTGGAACCGAAACCTAAAGCCCGTGCCTTCCACGGAACCTATTAATATTGGAACAACTTTCAAGGCTAGACTTCACCTAATATGTATCTAATGTATTGTAAACCTAACAATAGCTATTTGCTTCTACAATACATTTTGCGCACATAGTCGCTAGCTATTTCTCGATCGTTCTGTTATTATATTATTATTGATATTACTTATATGCAAAATAGGCACTTATTACTTTATGTTTCGAGGAGAATATTAGCAGAAAAATTACAAGTAGTTTCACGAGTAACCTACGACAATGCACTCTGAGTTTTAGAGATAAATACTTAGACTGATACTGTAGCGGGCAAGCATGATGTTGAATACTGCATATTATTCACGTGTATAAAAATCTTATAAAAAGAAACAATTCCGTATGTACGCTGAACAAATGAGTAGAAACAAAGCACTACCGCACATACCCCTCGATGGTAGATATACCTAGTCTACAAAGAATAGTTCAACGCCCCGGCTAGTACGAGTAGGTTCTCCCAGTTTGCATGCATAGCCTTCCTCTGCTGAATAATGCAGCTCGCTATCCGGATAGCATCCGCTTATGTCGAGGAAAAGTGCCATTTTATTTACGTACATATTTACGATTTTACTTGAGATTGTATTTTTCAATCGCACTAAGCTGGTAAGAGAGAAATAACTGTAACGAGAATATTTTAAAACAAACGTAGCTAAGTAATTAGTTTCTCAGGTACGTAAAGCATTTTACAAATTCCAGTTATGAATGTATACTAAATAAGCACGAGTATATTTCTCGCGCGACTTTCAAGTTTTGATAACCTAATATTTTGCGGAAGAATCTTACACTAGTACATTACATAAGCCAACAAACAAATTACATTATTAAAGCGGTGGGATCGCCCACGCGTTGCTCAAATACGAGCACATAACTCACTCGTTGTTTATCTCATTTTCTCAAATATATTTGACTAATTGAACTACAACGACGTGCCTCTTTGGATTGAGTTTTACGCGCAGCATTGCAATGTCGTGTGACAGTAATGCGAGCTGCACTCGTGTGTTCGCTCCCTCATCTGGCGCAATCCCTCCGAAACCCGCGATGAAGCGAACCCAAGTGTTGTTTGTATTGAGATACCATATAGATCTTTTGTCAAGGCGACAGCTGATAAATAATCTGTTCTACATGATTGATGATTCGTACTTTTATATGTAATGGAAAATGGAGAAGAAAAATCAAATCTTTGTTTTGTGATATGACTTTTATGACTGAGGACTACCGTTACAAAGCTATTAAGCAAAATTTTTCGTAGTCTCGCCGTCGACTTTATTATATGGGGTTGATTGCACCCTTTTCCGTCCTCCGTGGGTGGGTCGTGGCATGCAAGTATCGCGTGCTCGCACAAATGTACCATTTGCATACTCCCTCGAGCTCCGAGCGCTGATACCATTATCAGTAGCCATCGGCTTCCACATGTGTCCGGGGCCCGTAAAGAGTTCACACTCCGTCTAGACAGTTCGACCTGAACACGAGAGTGCCGCCTTCCCTCTCGCTCTATGCGCCAAACATGCGCAGTAACCCGGGGGGTAGAAGGAGACAACAGGTGGTCCGCGCCCGTCGCCGGCCGCCGGGTGCTGGGTGCCGTGGGGGTGTCCCAAGGTCGGCGTACGGAAACGTCTGGGATGTATCGAGATTATATTATACAGTATCGATTTTGCGATAATTTCCCCGGAACACGCCAAAAGTAACGAACCGATAGTCGTTTCGAACGTTTCGCCATTAATCATCGTCGAAATCGATTCACACCGTGAGTCTAGTAAATACAAGTAGAAACGAGGGCGCAACTACTTTCCGCTGAAACTTTTAAATGTTCCAAGTCTCAAGGACGTGCCGCGGAACAGAATTCAGTAAGAAACTTTTTTAACACGAATCAAACTACCGAACAAAGTTACATCGCTTCTGTCGTCAGTTATTTTGGATACATTACTCGATAGCTTTGACAAGGTTTATTTTTTCGGTGTGTTTTGTATTGTACTAATCGAGAATGACAATACATAATTTTTACTCGGTACATATAATTACGAGTACACGTTTGACAGTTAAAGGTGAAGACGGTTGTTTCAACAAATGAGCAAGTCAGACGGAATGGAAACAGCTCGAAGGTCTAATTCTGGAATAAATTACCTTCCGAATAGCAACCTACGCCCTCTAGCGATAGACTCCGCCTGGGATACCTATCGCACATACAATACCGAAATTAAATTGAAACTTGACGGTCTTCGCGCCGACTTCAATCAATTTGTACCGATCTGTCGTTTGCTAAAACCAATCTATCTATAACTGCTCTAGAGAGATGTGTCACAGCTTGCGTGACGTTTACACAATTTCACTTACGTTAAGTTTCTTATTTCATTATGGAATAATTTCTCAATTATTTGGCTTTCCGATGATCCCAATGGTATTTAGAGCTATTTAAATGATAGTGTCCTAAAAATCGTTAAGGATTGAAACCATTTTTTCAAAACAAGTAAAATGACTGATCAGAATGACCATATTTTACTTGTTAGAACATGTGGTGGAAGGTAAAGACTCTTAATTCGAGTACCGTCGTTAAGTCCTACTCCTACATCGCTTAGTTTTACTGGAAGTAACAAATGTACTATTAACGTTTCTCTTATCTGTATTTATTGTTTATATTCTCTTTGATTGAATGTAAGATTGTATTTTAAGAGTGTATGGTATTAACTTGTTGGTCTCCTTGTTGCAGTGGACGGCGAGCCTCCGCGGCTGGGACTGGGGCGCGGCTCCCTGGCGCTGCTGCACGGGCTGCTGACGCCCACCTCCACCCCCCGACATATCTACGGACCGCCTAACCCAGGTGAGACCACTGCCCACCACCATGCTATCATAGTTCATCATCATGAGCTTATCGAGTTGGTCAACTCTGATATTGGCCAAATCTGTATACCTAGTTCGTCTTATCGTCTAATAATAACATCGTTCAATAATAACAAGCCATTTATTGTAAAACCTCTTATCTCTTTAGTTCGTTATTTGTTTCTATAAAATGTTTCTGAATTCACAGTTGTCTATCCAGGGTTACCCATCTCCAGATGGGTCCAACAGTTAACTTCAAGTCATCATCCTATCTCGTGAACTGTCCGCCTCTATTAGGTACGCTTTCCATCCCTTGGGGTACCATTTTGCGACTGCCTTGCACCATTTTCCTCTAGGATCTCTTAACATGTGGCAATATCGTCTGTTTATCTTATGAAATTTGCTGTTGTTCCCATAGAAAAAGTTGTTGAATAATGACCTCCTTTCGGTTAAGTACACCCATAGCCAATAACACTGTACAGTTCTCGCTGAATCCTAATATACATTCCCTATAGAATCTTCAAATCGAAAAGCTAAACTTAAAATTCTTGTAGAAAGTATAAGTACATACGTAGCACGGTTCGTATGTCGTAGTAACTCCGTAGCAAGCAGCTACGGGCGCCGTTTAGCGACC
The DNA here is from genome assembly GCA_947049295.1 of Ligdia adustata. NCBI lineage: Eukaryota > Metazoa > Arthropoda > Insecta > Lepidoptera > Geometridae > Ligdia > Ligdia adustata. Next base: position 15,773,040 of record OX346216.1, read on the forward strand.
GCCACCGGAAATTGAACGACTTGTATACAAGTTGTATTTCTCTTATTTGTTAGTGGTCGGACGTACCTACATAAGAGTATGTGATGTTTATACATGGACAGTTGATATGAACTCTATATATGTTAGAAATCTTAGTTAAGTTATATCTTACAGTCTAGTCATATCTTACAGTAAAAATATTGTCAAAAAAAAACGTAATTGCAAAACTTAAAAATACTAAATATTAATATTAAATACACTAGTAAGTTATTTAAAATATTTGTATGTGCGTGTGTGTGTGTAAGTATGTGTGGTCAGTGTGTTATTAAAAAAGAAAGCGTGTTGTTTAATTAGTATTCAATTTTAATTATTAATCAATTGATTTTTTTTATAAATTGATGCCCTCTTTTTTATAAGTAATAGCGTTTGTAATAACACATATAATTACAATTAATTAAAAACAAAATAGTAACAACAATGAGTGTAAGTAAACGAGTAATGTTAATATATCATTACCACTACTATGGCGCTTACAATCAACCTATGCGAATTGTTAATTGTCTGTTTGTCAAGCCAAGTGACAGTGATAATACGTGTTTCTTCTAGAAAATACTTCATGAGATGTAATGCGAGTGTCGCTAGCGATATATCGCCCAATAGCGAGTATTACCGAGGCAATATCCGGCGCCCTTCGCCCGCCCTCGCCGCGCACGACCAACCTAGAGATATGTTGGTTTCTGTTGCTATACCTATCTCAGAAGCTTTTGTACGATCTCGACATTTTCTGAAGCTCTAAGACTTGGGCATACATACATAAAACATGTTCAAGAGATGTGTAGCCATAGTAATTTAAGGCTTATTCTGCCAAACTATGTTTTATAATAAGATGGTATATACAAAATATTTAGTGTTTTTCCGCCTCGTCTTGATGTCAGCGTGAGAAATCGAAAAATATTTTTGTTTTTATGGTGTGGTTCCTCCTCACCACCGCCACACCTCACCTTATTATTTCTCTTTCTCTCAGTATCCGACTTCCTCGACACGTGTTTCGCCTAAGCACAAGGCATCCTCAGGAGATGTTGACTCTTCAAGCGCTCGCTCGAAAGTTCTTAAGAGAAATAATAAGGTGAGGTGTGGCGGTGGTGAGGAGGAACCACACCATAAAAACAAAAATATTTTTCGATTTCTCACGCTGACATCAAGACGAGGCGGAAAAACACTAAATATTTTGTATATACCATCTTATTATAAATGGATTTCCGCAAAGTAACGCCTGATTCCATCAATTAAACTATGTTTTTCTTACTGTGTAGGCTGTATGTGTATATACGAGTATGTGCAAAACAAAGAAAGTCGCGTTGTACTCTAATATAGAAGATATAGTCTACTTCTTATTAACAGTCAGTATTGGTTCAATCTCTCTCTTTAACAATAGTCACATAACAATCCGCTTCATTAAAAAATGAACTAACGTTATATTCAGTCAGTGCTCACTTACTTCTTCAGATATAACTTAAGTTCCAGCCAGTATAATAATATGTACCAGTTACGCCAGAAGGCTTACCTAATATTATGTCTTACTAACTTGTGTCCGAAACTTAGAGTTTACAAAGGCACAGAAAATAATGCCTAGTAACTTAGCACATGTACAAACATAAGTATCTACATCCTTCAGTGTTACATAATGTATAATAAATCAGTTTTATAAACTTACTTCATAGTAAAATCTTGTAGTACTTAGTAAATCGTAATCATCCACAGCCTTATTTATCCTACTGCGTATAGACCGCTCTCCTATGATGCCATCTGCCTTCTGTCCTGTACAAATCGTGTCAGAGGTCTTATTTCTGTAACGTTCGTATTAATTCATCAGTCGCTAACGATGTCACTTACGAACGATATTCCAAAAGTCGCATTGTTGTCTTTCGTAATTAATTAATTAATTCGAACGTTTCAGAAATAGAACCCCAGGTTAGATCCGCGATAGTTGTTATTTCATTGGCTCATCGTGACTTAGTAACTAGCCGAAAGCTCAACCAAAACCCAATAGTATCCGAAAAATCACAATCCAGGCGTCCGCCAACCCTGCGTACTCGTGGCTCAGTAGTCCACACATTGCCCACGTCATGAATATGCTAACATTTCTGATTTAGGTACAAGAGTGTTCAATGTAAAATGTTTTCCTCTCACATGTACACGAACAATCGTACATAGATCCAGTTACCAGAACATGTTTGTTATTTCATTTGTACTTTAATAATGGCTTTATATGTACATTTTTACGGACGTACTTACCTCATGTAATATAAACTACATGAATACAAATTGGATACCGTTGTATTCCCGTTTATTTCTACCCTCGTTATTATCTAGTAGATGTTCGATATGTCTGAATTCGAACTTATACAAAAAACACGCTGCTGTTATACACGACGCGACAAAAGAAAGCAATTTCCGTTAATAACGTTACAACGGAAACATACAAAATAAGATAAAGATACATAAATTATATGGATAGTACTGTAATAGAGTGAGCGAGGATGAGCTCGTGTTCAGTAGTTCAGATGCTTCGCCGTCACAACACTACGTGAAGTGTCGTCGAGGCGGCACATGAAATATTCATAAAGAGGAGCAGGAAGTGGCGGAATCGATAGCCGTCAGCTGATCCGCCCAATGTCACGAGCGCGCCGCCCGCCCACCCCCGACGACCGCCGCACGCACACTCACGCTCACACCACGTCACACACTGTACCGGTCTCTCCCTACACGCACACACACTAACGAACTCTCGTTGTTTCCGAAACACTTTCATTGTCGGTTCCGGCTAGGTTATTATTTGACCTATATTCTAGAAAAAGAATGCCGTTGTCGTAGTTTTCGTACTAAAATGTTGGAACCATCTGCTCGGTTTTGTATTGGATACACAGCTGTGATGTTACTCGAATGCACATTTTCAATTTGTAAGTATGACGATGTATATTGATTTAGTTTTCATCTTGCATTCTTAACCCTCTCGCGCGTTGTTGCAGATGTCGCGTCGCACGGACGCGGGTCCAAATGACCCGCAATGTGCATAACCCTCTAATGCCCGTGTGGGTGGGACTTGCACAATAAACATTATTTATTCGAAGGGTCAAATAAAGGGTTCCTAATTTTGTATTATTTTTTGACACATTTGATAGATGGCCGGTCGCAGAATATTCTCAGATGTATATATACTTTTTAGTTGCAATTGCTAGCGTGTTAGCTACTTTGTGAGACTTATTACCTACGAACACAAATTGTAAATAATATGCAATAAATATGTATTATATATATATATGTATATACATATATTATGTATGCATGTATATATCTCTCATCACATCTCATGTCATGTATATAATACAAAACTGTGGTCATCTCGCGAGAGCGATACTAATGCATTAGTGTCTCTCTACTAGTATACTCCTTACACATCTTACGAAAATATAGAACCACTCTATCTATCGGTAGATCAAAGCGCAACCCTTACAACTGTCAGTCGCTCGCCGGCACCGGGTCAATCGACGTTCGTCTATCCAAATACGCAACATCCTAACCAAACAATACAACGCAGCTGGTTGCACACGTTGCGCCATCGATCGCTAGCATTCACCCCAAAATGCTCTTTGTGCAAAAATGGGTTACGTTGCACCTTGCACTGCTAAATCGCCGCATCATCCATCACAATAAACGCTAATCTATCGCTCCATCTCTTTTCTACACGTAACTGCATCTCGTTCGCCTTTTCAATTCATTCGGGCGGCTTTCCGGAGCTATTGACACTTTGAAATTAGAATGTCACGCGTGGGTGCGCGGCGCAACGCATTGTGGCGTGCGTATTGTACCCGCGCGCTGTTGTAAGGGTTAATTTCAATACTGAATTTTAAATGTGGCACCATCAGACCAATCACGGGTGGAAAAAGTATTAGTAATATTTAAATAATAAAAATGAGCAATTTTACAATTAGGTACTTACTAAAAATATCATGCCAAAACAAAGATCGTGAATACCGTAGCCAATTATAGTATATATTAGTTAGAATAATTTAATAAAAATGAAACCAGTTGATAGATAACATTTGCTGGTGACTTATGTGCCCTGAAGTAGGTTTATTATTAGCTAAGCAATGCTCGTACAAGCGACAAGTCAGCCAATACCTAAGCACAAGCATTGTATAGACGATTGTGGTTCACTACAGAATTACCATGTTAAAGGAATTACATCACAAAGGGAAGATACAAGGGTCGCCACAACTTCCACAATTGGCAACATTTCGTGCGATAACAGACCTAATGCTTCTTCTTTATTAAACATGCTGTCTTATTTTACATTTAGAGAGGTATTCAAAGTATGTACCTACTTCATATTTTAAAGCTTTTTGTATTTGTTTAAAACCTCCAAATTCCCGTTTAAGTTGTGATAAATTTATCGAATAAGCCAATCTATATTGAGCTGTTTTCTTCCGGCAGTTACAAGAAATAACATACCCGTAACAAGTGAAACAATGAAACCACAGACTCGCATAAAACATATCATTACTTACTCATAATAATTCCTCGCTAATAAACTGTCTACAATAATAAGTCTTCCGTTTATTTAGAAAAGGGTTATTTCCCGGAGCCGACATCCACGTGTAAGCGGATATTTATACCTAATGAATTATACAATATAATAATATTTGTTACATAAGAGCTGTGCGATTTATATTCAAATTATGCGAGAAAAATGGCGAGCGGCGACCGTCTCGTCGTCGGATTATGGTCTAACGCCACAGTGCCGGTGGCGGACACAATGGCAGAGACTCCATGGACCAGCGGTGACTCCATAAAGATGCGCAGATTAGAAGGGACCCTCTCCGAGCCATCTTTGTCCATCATTGTGATACTTTCCTAATGGGACCGCATTCCTCGCCGACCGGTACACCGGTGCCACTACGACACCCTAGCGGACATTATTTATACTTAATTTATTATTATTTTGATACGAGAGATGAAAGGGTTGACACAAAGGGCCGTTCCGTGTTCCTTCCGTTGGTCAGGGACCGGTCTTCGGCTTCGCTTTGTTTATTCGCTTATTTTGTTTAACGTCTTGGGAACCGCGCAAACTGACTAAATGACCACCACGTGCAGATATATCCAACAATCTAACGATATATTTATAACTCAAATCTATTGTATAATGGTTCTCCGGGTACTTTCGCGGTTCGTATAACAATGGAGCGGTTCCTACACTATAGTGGTATACGTTTTTATTGCTATTTAATTCACTAAAACCGAGTTAAATATATTTATAACTACGAGAATATGATAAGAATTATAGCTTCATAATTAAATATAAAGAATGTTTATTTTAACATACATCATAGGTACTAGTCGTATTAAGGTAAGAGTGACCTGCTCTGTCTGCTGACGAGAGCTCATCTCAACTAACTAACAGAGACTGGAAAATAATATATTATTTCGAATTCAGTAGCATATCATGTAATGTGAACTGCTCTTGGCACAGTTGATGTTTCTCTACGATCACCAAAGTGTAGTATCATAAAACTCGTGGATGGATGACTGTGGAGAGGCTTGCACCACCGATCACCACAGTGGGTCGAATGACGCGTTTAAAAGTCCCGTTATTTCGTCGTAGAATATGAATCGTAGAGTATTCATGAGGCTTTCGGTCAACCTTCACGACGGAGACGTAAAACAAGAAGTAATTACAAGAGTGTACTCGTTTAAAGTGACCGGCGGCGGCCCCTATGTCCGGCGCTTCCCGGTTCCCATGCTTTGTCCCATTGACCGGCACAAAGGGCACAAAGGGGTGCCGACAGCTATCGCAGGACACCGGTCAAATGGTCACTCGCTCTATGAACGAAACGCTGAATGAACCGCTTTCTACTTGTTGATTATATTATTTAAATGCCGGATAACCGTTATTCGTCAAACTTTTTTATTACGAGGGTGCTGGACATGAGAAAGCTTTTATTCCTTGAATGCGCAGTGATCTCAAGGAAGACGTGGGACATGCATACGTTTAGCGATTACGTCGTATAGGAGTTGTGCTCGTATGGAGAGTTGGAGAGGTCAGCGGCTGAAACTATGCCGATGACCAAAGTCTAGCTTGTAATAAAAGTCCAAAGGTTTTTAACTATCTTCCTAACATAAACCAAAAATATTAGTGCACTTGTACTGACTACATTTTATCAAATTCATGAATAACTCTACCCATATGCTGGTTATTAATAAAGGCGATAAAATAAAACTTGTGGGTGTATGTTATTTCTCTTCTCTCATTACTTAGATGCCTTCTAAATTATCTTCTTAAAATAGAAAATGTAAGTACTTTTCCAATTACGGATATGAAAAGATGAGCAACAATTTTGAAATTGAAAAAAAGAGACGAAGACTTACAGTCACAGTAAAAAAACAGTTAAGTCTCTGTATTGAAAGCTCCTCAAAATAATTTAAATTTATATTCACATCCCAAAATGTAACGGTCATTAGAAAACAAATTACATTACCAAATGCCATGTAAACGCATCTTTGCAACATTGAACCATTGAACCCCCGACCCTACACCGCATTACCATAATCGTAAATTAACCAAAGCCGGTGCACTTTTTGCATAACAATATCACGGGGCCGCATAAATATGCATATTGCATACTCTCACAAGAAAACAGGTTGAATGCAAGTGCATACAAGTACCTGCATCAAACTAATTCTAACGACGAATCTCTGGAGAAAATATCTGCTGACCGTTAGTTTTTAAAGAAGGGTTAATTATTTGTGTACCTGGCTTAAAGTGACCCTTGCTCTTTTATGCCAGGATTAATTGCATGCGAGGGCTAGACTTGCACGCAAATATATGCAAGTCAGATGACCGTTAGATCGGACAATAGTTGCAGTATCGTTTTATAACGATCGCATCTTAAAGCTCGTCTGATGATGTTTTTTTAACGGTCAAAAATTGTAAAGGATTGGGCTATCAATTATATTTCCAATGATGTAGGTAACTATCATACTACTACTACATATAACATCCCTACTGTATTTGGTGAATAATATTTTTTGTCAATACATTTTATCAGGTATATAGGTCCTAATAGGTAGGTACTTACTTGTCTAAACAGATAACATTGGTTATAATTACTTTCCATTTACGTTATTTGAATTTCGGCGTGTGGTTCATTTCTATTTAGTTTACATCGAAGCTTTCTTTTTATTCTTCACAGATATAATATGAGACCTTGTTAATTGGTGAACACATAATTTAACCCTATTCTTGTCATGTTTCAAAAGTCGAACTCTACAACAGTGACGTCTGATAGTATCACTCACAAATCAATATAGTATCTGAGGCTTCTGGCGACCCTGTAATTCTTTGAGATTTAGGCCAAGTTTTGACCCAATACTCTTATTTAGTTGTAGTCAGTAATTTCATTATCCTTATTCGAGTATGTATTAAGTGTTGCGTGTAACATAGGTATCGTTGTTTGCAGGTTCGCTGCCTCCGTCGCCGGCGGACAGCGGCGTGTCGGACGTGGAGTCGTCCTCGTCCGGCGCGGGCTCCAGCGAGGACGTGAAGCAGCGGCTGCAGGCTCCTCCGCCCGCACCCTTCCACGCGCCCTTCCTCTCTTTCTACCCGCACCACCAGCTGGCCAGCTCGCTGCACCACGCGGCCGCGCACCCTCGCCCACCAGGTCAGTCTCTATCTACACGCCGCCTCACTTACTCGTCTTCTCCCTTCAGCCTTCTACCGTTCAGTGATAGATATAGGTAAACCAATTTTCATCGAAAAAAAATTACCATTACGAGCGCAGGACTGTAAAATAGCAGGCAAGATATGATTTATGGACCCATAATTGTACCAGCAGTAGTACTCTAAAACTTCATGCACCTTTTGTCGCCAACACCACTGCTGACTTATATTGTTCAATAAATTCGCAATCATTAATGACAAATCAACTAAAAACAAATGAATGCCGCGCGAGGAACGATCGTGAATTATTAATAATATTTAAACACTGGCGTCAATTGAGGCAGAAATTAATGATAACCGCTTAAGATGGTAGATGGCTAGAGAATAGTGTTGTGGTCGAGCTGACGGGCGGCTGCGCGACGTCGTGTAAGGTGACTCGGTGAACAACCGACGCGCGCCGCACCCGGAAGGTGACCCCTGCTCGCGCGGGGAATTTGGAAACAACGACCGACACGTCTTGATCTCTTCATTACACTAACAGAGTTACACACGCTCGTATATCCATACTCTAAAAACAGATATTATAGCAACATACCAATGCCTCATTAGCACTTGTCACATGCCTTGTTAGCATAAATTTTCATATCAGTATAATTACTTCCGAATAGATCTTAAAATTGCGTAAACCTTCTTAAATTTTTCTCTGGGTAATAGGATAGGATCTGAATAGGAAAATAAACATTTTATATATGCAGTAAAAGCCGTATTAAGCGACTCATAAGATAGATAAAGCTCGACACACATGTAATAATTTATGTATTCTTGTGAGTGTTCAATTGCGTAATTAATATTGAAGTGTCACACAAAGCGATATAATATGTATAACGTTGCTCAGATATTTAGCAGAATGAAGTCATGGCGCGTACCGGCTTGCGCGCGCGAAGGAACTCGATCCATGCGCTTCACGATAACATGAGAGTATTTAAAAATTTGTATTAATCAACTCATTGAATCCAGTAATTGCAAATAATGTAGATCGCTATATGGCGTTATTTACAACTATATTATCAGGATGTAATGGTACTTTACAATAAAATTAAAGAAAACGGTTGCGTCTAAGAAGCTGTGCAATAAAAAACAAAAAATCTCGTTATCGATATAAGCTGTACAAAGCTTTATCTCGTATTGAAACCACTTCCGGGGGCATGTTTACTGCAACCTGGACGCTGGCCAAGTGGCCTTCTTTCTCAACTTTACAACATGCATTACCCTGACAGTTCGCAATACACACGGACTAGATTAGTTTGCATTTTCGGCAAAACGTAATTAAGCGTAATATTTTTGTATGTTGCCACGTGCCTGTGATACAAATTTAGAGTAAAACTATAAAGTGAATCAATACAAATTACTGGTGATCAGATTCAGCCTAACCATTCTTGGTTAGACTGAATCTGACCTGTCCATGTAGGGCTAGATTTAAAGTTGTAAAGTAATTTTATTTTGCTATTAGATCTGTATGAAACACAAAACTCGGGAAATACATTTATGTCATCGCTACACTTTGCCTTATTTCGAATACATTATGTTATAATATAAACCTGAATATTATCTAAGTGTTGTAAGTTTGAGTCAACACTGTTCATTGTAACTAGTATGCTTATTACATTCCAAAAACAAAATATTATTTCCTCTTCAAGAATAATCTAATAATAGACTGTGTCAATAGGTATCTGACGGGTGCACACGTCCTTCGATATGCACAATACATTAATAATATAAATAAAATAAGCACAGGCATATTTTTAGTTATTTCAATCCGAACATTAAATTCAAATATAACGTCTAGTGTAGTTGAGTATTAATATGGATGCGCAAAGCTGCCGATGGACGCCAGTTTCCGTGACACAAAAACAAAAGACTCGACGATCGGACGGACGTGCGCTTACGGAACCAGTTGGCATGGCGTTGCATCGGCCATTTATCGCCACTTGGCTCGCCGTCGCCGCTGCCCGTCCTCAGCTATTTGACATTGCGCAAGGTCAGTGCTCCTATTAAAAACATGTATAAACAAACAATATACTAGCAGCAGCGAGTATGTATGTGAGACGCATCGGTGTCGCTACCGGGCGGTGCATACGAGCCGACCACTTTCGATTGACCACCGCAAAAGTGCTTAGGAGCTACTAAAAATACTACAAAAAATATTTCACCCTGACGATCGTTTGCAAAATACCTAATTTCTTCGATAAGAGCCATTAAAAGATAGCACACAGGAAAAGTAAATCATTGTAATGCTTTAGAGACACGTTTTCAGTTGTTTGTATACTTTTGTCGTAATTTAAGTAAGTAGGCTATAAAAATAACTTTACGACCTGATTAGAATTGTGCTAGAGTTGGTGACAGATGTTCTCGGTAAATAATTATCTAAATAGCATTACATGACGGAAACATTAACAACAGCCGTTATTGTAAAATACGCGAAGTATCTTGAGGAAAAATTAATATTCTATTTTTAACTACTATTAAAATACGAGTAGGTATTATAAATAGGCACTAAATTTTAATGATATAATTTACCCTAATTTTTATACTCACAAAAAGTATTATGGTCGCGCGGACCACAATCTTGTAGATAAAACATTTCTATAGTTGTATAGAAAACTTATACATTATAACAATTAGTAACAATACCTAAAGAATGAACTATCGCTTTACTTCGTCGTTCGATCGTTCGTTTACAGATAAGTACTTATTATGTGTCTCTATACTATTAATAACAAAACATTATAAGCAATCACTACGAGACGTACTTCCTTTGTCCATACGATGCAATCAATGATTATTAGTAAAAAGTTTAAGGCATTCACGAACTTTTGCTCACACAAGACTTAAATACAATAGTTATCACTAAACTTTTATCAGATATATACTGTTCATAAAATACTCATCAATCATTATAGGTATGAAATCAAAAACCAAATTAAAAGTTGTGTGAGAGACCGCGAACAGGCCGCGAGGCGTAAATCGGCCATTGCTGTAACGCGGCACACACGAAATTTTGGTGTTGCAAACGTGAATATTGGGCAAGAGCGGCGGCGGCGGTACCGGCGCCATTGTCAGTCTCTGGCGAAACGAACACGACCTTCCTACTCGGATTGGGCAGTCCAAACCTGATTGTGTGAGTATGTGGCTCCAATACACTTCATTGAACGCTACTCGATCGAATCACTCGCAATACAACTTGTCATTTAGCTTTAGCAATTTTACGTACTAAATCTTCAAACGTTTGAATATCACAACGTTTTAATTGAAATATATATTATATTCAGGTTATTGACTTATAATCACAGAATCAAAATGCCTTATCGATGGAATCGTTCCCAATAAAATTAACCTAATTAGTTTTGTATTAAATTCAAATAATCTATGTGCGCTTTCAAATGGCCTCAATAATAAAGATCTTAAATAGACAGATACTCGGATGTAAAGTCTAACCTAAGCTTGTAAGCAGTAACATAATTAAAACAAAAGAAACCTTGACTGGATGTTGCCAATTGCCAAATAATATTGAATGTAGGCAACATGAACAAGAATTGGACGTGCGTGCGAGCGGCATACAAGTAGATACTTAGATATTTTATGAACGTACTCATGATCTGCAAGATACGTACGTTGATTATGTGAATACCAAATTCTCCCATATTTATTCCTTTTTTTTCACAAAAATGAGTCAAATTAAATCCAAAGTTAAGTTAATACGATGTGTTTAGAGTTTGCCATTTTTTATGTTTTATTTATAAAGTTTGTACGTACAAGTAGGTGTAGTTATATCTATCTTTGACATCTTAGGTCACAAACAGCGGTAAAATTTACCATGAAAATAGGTACTATGATAGAGAAGGTATACACAATATTTCACTTTTTAGGAGTTTCATATAGGACTTATAATAAAGGACAGAGCAATAGCGCCCCTAGCCATTAAGTTTAGCTATATTTTCTTCTATCAGTACACGATAATTCTATTAAAATTGTGTTGTCGGTATAAACTTTACAAAACTCAAGATTGTAGTTCGAGCTGCAAAGAAAAATGGGATTCCAATAGGTGCTTAGAATATAATAGCGATGCCACCTCAATATATTCATAGCACGGAGTAAACAGAGTCGTCAATGTGACATTCGCAAACGAAATGGAAATTAAAATTATCTGTGCGAGTATTCTGCAGCGTTGCATCGCGATAGCGGCGCGGTGGTGTGCGGGCGCGGCGCGTGCGCACACGGCGCGCGTGAGTGTGCGCCGCGCGCGAGTGTGCGCGAGGTGATCGCACCGATTCAAGGGCAATGCAGCGCTAGCGCTCGCCTCGTATTAATAGTTGGCGACTATTTTCGCCTCGCCGACCGCTGGGGGACCGGAACGTTATTATTGACATTCGCAAACTACCAAATACAATTCCGCGGCTTAAATCACGCTCAGCACTACTCTCCGGATTCTTCTTCCTCAATATGTTGAATCATAAAAGTAACGATATATCTTATGAGTAATATCATAAGATTTTACTCTCTTTAAGACATCTTATCTTACTATAATATACCTGATTATAATACTATGCTCACTAAGACTAAAAGTATCAAAATTAAATAGACCGCAACACGGACGCAGTCTGATTTTGCACTAGTGACGTGCTGTCAATCGTCTGATCACGCCAAATGTGTCGATGTAATTTATTTACGTTCAGTTTTCTTGCTTGTCACCTCCAGATTTTAGACAAAACTAAATCTAAATCAGTTAACATAACAAATATCTGCTGCTTTGTTATGAACTCGTCAATCAGTGCCAAAATGAGTTCAAAGAGCAAAGTATAAATATTAAATTGAAAAGGAGGTTATAAAAGTTCATCGCCCATAGGAATACCACTACGAAATGGATTCATGTAGTCGCAATTTGCTTACATTTCAATTTGAGGTCATAAATCTAAAGCAGTTAGACCAGTGAGTGCTCTATTGGCATACAATATACCCGTTATTTTGAGAACAAGGAGCTAGCAATTCTAAAAAGACGTCCTTTGTTCGAATCCTCGCATTAGTTAGGACGCACCATTTAAGGAAGAAGCTCTGCGCGCCATCTGTCGTACAAAACGTGATTGCGCAACTGCGACGACCCACTTTGCGCCGCGGCCGCTGCCAAACGCGCCTCGAGTCCTCTACAATTACATATTTCGGTGTCGCAATACCGCGGTCGCATCCGAGTTGAATGGCCTGCGACCTTGAGTGTTGCGCAGGCCGTGCCACACGCGCCGCCGAAAGCGAAAGGATCCGTGGGCTATCCCGAACAAAGACATGCAAGTGTTATAACTCCCGTTACGGTACTCCGGCGTTGCGTGCTTACGTGACCTATTACTTGTATGTGATGAGTGCGGTGACATATTGTTGCAAACCGCAATTCTGCATCTCTTGCTGATTCACCGTCATTCCTGCGGCGCTAGGCGGTAACAGCGATAGGCGCGAGCGCCGTGCCAACGACGGCCAGCTACTGCCATGGTACCGTGCGTCACCTTCGAACGTTCCGTTTCACACGCGGCTTCCTGCGTGCTGTTTCGCAACGCATCTCCGCTCGAAACCGACCGCCGCGGTGGCGCAATCTCTTCCGAAATATACAGAATACGCTGAATAACCGCCGCCTCTTATCGACGATCGTGAGCTCGGAAAATTGTCGCGACCTAATTTCGCGCAGGAATCTCAGCGCTCCACTTGTCCGGAAACTGCACGCTCGTTTTACGATAGGCGTAAAAACAAGCGAGGGAGCGAACGTGCGGCCTATATACTCGCTCCGCTGGCTTCCTGGCCGGTTTAAAATTATCCGCTCGTTCCCGGCGGAGCGGCAAAAGGCTCGCCCTTCACGGACCACGACCTCCCCTGCCGCCCTCTCGCCATCTAAATAGCATAATTCCATAACCGGGTCGATCAAAGCTTCGATCGCGATCGTGCGACTCGCTATCCTTGTGTTTATGCGTCGCGCTCCTAACCGGGTCAGTGTTAGGTCGCATAGCGCTGCATAAATAGACGGCGTCGCTCCCTATGACGCTGCACCGCTCCACTGCTGGAAGGGGCCGATAAAATATAGTGAAGTTTCGCAATGTGTTTACTGTCGGCCGCAGTGTCGAGCGTGCCAACCCGAGGATTGTGCGCGGTGCAGCAGCCCGCGGTAGCCACCACGACACTGTCGTTGCAAAACCGTCGCTTTAATATAGCTTGCGGTGTCAATGCTGGCGGAGACGCCGACGGACCGTGGGAATATAGGACGTTTAAATTTAGAACGCGGACGTTTTTCGAAACTGTCTGCGTAATTTTAGCCTAAATAATTGCCCAATTACTGGCACATTAACGGTAGTTGCGTAACTGGTAATCAACGCTTGATAAACAAACGAGCGGGACGAAGTTCGCCAACTCGCGGCCTATATGATGACATTTAACGTGCTAATTTGGTAATGCTGGACAGAACGTTCTAGATACAGACATTTTAACCTGTAGTGAAGGAATCCAGGCTGATTGTCTGTTTCTGAATTTCAATCGTAGCGCAAGCATTGCATTTCCAAGTTTATGTATGTAAGATTTGAACGGACTCAAATTCGTAAGTATCACTAAGGCTTACAGGCATAGCAGCTCCGTAAACTGATGTCACAGTCACAATCAGTACCAGTTTCTACAAACGATAACCTTCGGTCTTAAGCTGTCGCTTCGATGAATTCGGGGCGCCCCGCCCTGCTAGTTCCACTACTCACCATCAGCTCCAGCGTCAAGGAAACAACACCAATCGCCGCCATCTTGGCTCGCGAGCGCGAGGCTACCTAACCCTAATACATCTGTAAAGTTACGTCTGACAATAAATTGGACAGGTCCGATTGATAATTAAGTGAAAAAAAGCCGTTCCGGCCTGATTGGTCGCATTCAGGGTCAGATTAGGCAACGGATGGAAATCAGTCGGAGCCTTGACCGGGTGCTCGCCCCTCAACCCGCTTTTTATTGCCCACGTCTTTATGACAAAAATTATATAAAAGCGTTTTTAGGCAGCTAATTATATTTACATTTCAAAGTAACTGTTTTGTAAATGGAAACAGCTAATTTTGTCGTTCGTGTGGAATTTCTTAAGTTGTCATTACCTTTTAAATTTTAAGGCTGCGTTTTTTTAGAAGCGTTATCCAACATACGTATAAATTGATAGACTTATAAGTTGTGAGTACAAATGCTATAATAACCATATGCTCAGTTTCATCGAATTATTCAAACACGGTTTGTAGGCCATGTTAAGACGGTGCAGGATATAAAACAACCGGAAACTGGTATTAGAGATGAGCGGAAGGCTAAAATTCGCTCCTAACACGCGAACGACTCGCTCGCTCTGTATTCAATGTGCTTGTTTGTAAATAAACACATTCTTTGCAGAAACTTTAAAGAAGTAGAGCTGGAATGGTATTGTCAGTAAACAAGTTAAGAGAAAAGATGTTATTTATGAGCCAGCTGTGCTCAGGTTACCCACCCATGCGACCTCTTCGACTTTAACCATCACTCGGGTCAAGAACCACAAAGTGACTCGCTCAAGGAAGGGCACGAGATTTTTTCCTAAACCTCCTCAAATGCAACCTGATCTCTAACATAATATAATTATGCATAATGTTTGGTAAGATATCTAAAAATGCTAATTAAAAGTCAAACGTGGCACCTTGTTAGGACAAATTATTTTATGGATTCATATTATTTTATTTGTTGAAAACAAATGTAGGCATCGTTTTGTACCTTTAACAATCCTAATTATAATTATAACTATACAATCTTTTCTATTGTTCGTAAAAGTCTCAGGAAATGCAAATATCTCTTAATTCTATTATCGTATTATACTTTTGATTCATTATGAACATCTTACTCTCGTTAACATTTTTACAGGTATAATGACTGCAGTCCTCTTTATAAAGCGAAAAAATTTAACAATTAAAAACAGGGAATTATCGTGAAACCGGCAAAAGTGTTCAGCCAACCGCGGGTGGGGAGTAGGGGCGCGGGCGTGCGCGCGGCTGCAACTGTTTGCGCGGCGCCGTGGTCAATGACACGGCGACATTGCATCAACGCGCGAAGGTCACCCCTCCCCTCTCCCGGCCACCCCGTAGTTCCCCTCCCCCACTCCCTCTAACGCGTCTCGCAAATTCCTGCACTTCCTTGCAATAGGGCGCCATTTTGGATCAATCACACTGCTTTATGTAGATAGCGTTAAATTTTTTCTCTTCGCAGCTTTGTTGCTTCGTGAAGCTTTTGTTTCGCACGATTAAAAACGTACGAATAATAAAAAAGCTTAATTAAAAAGAGTAAAAGTTGTCGACTCGGTCGCTCGCTCCGTGGCGGACAACGTGACACGACTCTCCGAGGAGCCATTTCCTCAAAGTGACACCTCCGTCCCGCACTAATAATACATTGACATTATAATGTCACCCTTTTATGAAAAATCAACAACACACAAGAACGTAACCTACATAATAAAACAATCGATTCTCACAATGAAAATAAATTATAATATATTTTGTTAAACTGAAAACAACTTGATTGTATACCAAGGTGCCTTCGGTGACTATTGAAAAGAATAAATCATCGTAAGACATTCAAAACTTTTCCGAAAGCTCAATATTTGACATCATTCTAAAATTAGAATTGGTTTTTATTGCTTATGAAAAGTGTTTTTTTTAATAATTATCAATCGGTATGCAACAAAGCACATTTAGTAATAACAAAACAGTCCTACGCCACTGGTGCGCCAGGTCAGTGATGCATGCATAATGACATCGTATATGAAGCAGTATAATCAAACCACTATCAAAAAAAATTTCTCAATGTTAAAAGGACTTATAAATGCTTAAGTAGTTGCAAAAACTTATGACCTAAGTATAAGATAATCTTTATCTTCTCTGGACGCACCAATGCGTTCATTTTATATCAATATTAAAATTATACAACAAAAAATAATGTTTACACAGATGCATTCATTTATGTTAGGTGCGGGGTGTACGAACTCGACGACAGATCACCTTCGGAGCGTCCCAAACTATAGGTTGAGGTCGTATCGACAATAACGGGCGTAGTGACGCTACATATCGATAATGTCGCTCGACAAACATAATGAGTTACTTCACAAGCGTCGCGGGCGCGGTCGCAGCACTAGTGCCGCGCTCGAATGTCAAAAGTACGCGTAAGATGTGACGACTTTGATTGAATAATCTTTTATTCTTATAAAAATTTACAATAAATTTAATAAGTTATTATAATAATAGATTAGCGTAGGTACAGTTAGACTATACAAACTATAAATTAAAGAATTTTTACATTTGATAGTGTTTATCTAATGCGAATAGACATACTGGCCGAAAAACTTGACAATGTAAGTAATTATCATACCCATAGTCCCGTGACTTCTGTTGTAATACAAGTTTATCACGTCTCATTGCCGGTACGCGGTAGGTATCAAGCCATGAGTTTCTCATGCGACATACACACAGACAGATGTGTCAGTCGCCGTTATACGTAAGTTCTTTATGTGATATCTGTAGGTAGAGTGGTGAACCCGACCTTCCTCAACGAAGTGGCATGGGCCCCGCCCGTGGCAGTAAACAACGTGCCGAATATCCACCTATACCTACTCGCTGCATCGATAACAGCGTCCGGTCGGTTATTTGCTCAAAATACTCGATAAGCTATCTTTCCGCCAGGGGCTATCTAGCAACACCTCTCGCTCTCTGCTGCTTCTGCTCAAAATAATGTCACGAGTTCATATTATGACAAAAAGAAAATGTAAACATACATTTTAATTGCATAACATTTCACATTTTTATCAACGTGATGTCGAGTTTTGTACCGAATAAGTCGT
This sequence comes from Ligdia adustata, assembly GCA_947049295.1. Taxonomy (NCBI): domain Eukaryota; kingdom Metazoa; phylum Arthropoda; class Insecta; order Lepidoptera; family Geometridae; genus Ligdia; species Ligdia adustata. Next base: position 15,790,637 of record OX346216.1, read on the forward strand.
GTTATCTACCTACTCGCAGTTTAAATATACAGACGATATTTAATGTAATATAGACTTGTTATTGTTAATTTATTAATAATTTTATTACTCATTTTGATATTGTTGTAGTTTTGTTGTAGAGCCAGTTTGTTATAGAAATTGTATTTTTAACTAACTGACCCGGCAGGCGTTGTCCTGTCATTCAATTCAAGCTGGAATACCTATTATACTACGAGTTATAAATATTAAGTTTTCTACGCAATTTACTTAATTTCTTTTGAACCTTCTGCGAAATATTAGCAAACATTTAAATAAAGATGAAAGAAATAGGTAAAGTAGTTCTCAAGTTAAAGCGGCACCGGAAGCAATATCGGTTATTTTTTTATTTATTTAGATTGTAATCCATTCCTCAAAAAAATCCGTGCATCCGTGAATGGTGACAGTTCAAACCCGAGTATAATAAAATATCAGTTAAAACATCAGTATTTTAATATACACTTTAATGTGTTTGTAACTGTCCGGGCTGGCGCGGCCGGCGGGCGGCGGGCGGCGGGCGGCGGGCGGGTGCGTAGGAGACAAAAATGCTACTTAGATAAGTAGGAACTTCCCATTTAGATAATGAGCCGCCTGGCGCGAGCAGCCAGCCGCACAATGCGCCTAAATATGCTCAGCTCGGTACATTACACATACGCGGAAGCGTTCGTCAAATATTTCACTAAATCAGGCGTAAATTTGCACTACAATGAAAACGTTTCAGACGTAGAGTCACGCCATTAAATTGGACCAAACCGTGGCCTTCGCTCGGTCACTGTAAACTCACATTTTCGTCCGTAATTTAATATAATTTCGCTCAATTTAACAAGTGCAATTAAACATCCCGTATTACGTGTTACATTGTGAAATTTGTTCAGTTGTATGCTGACAAAGGGTATTCGCAATTATTCGGTATTGTTTCAACAGACACTTCCGCGTTAGTAACGATCAAGCACCAACAGAGCTGCTCCGTGATATTTCCGAATCGGTTGAGGCGATGCCGATGTAGGTTTCTCATTCCAAGGTCCGCTGGTTCCACAAGAAAAATCCTCTTTGTTAACGAAATCGTCAGTAATTTTATTTCTTTATGAGTACGTGTATACGTAGTTAGCTTATCTTTATTTATCCTTTGTCGTAACCGCATTAGGTGCTTAATAAAAAAAATACTACTTAGAATAGAGCATGTTAATAGTTATTATTAACTGAAATATGCTCTTACACACACAATCATAGTTAGGTATATGAAAAACGCGTACAAAATACCTCAGTTTTGATGGAATCAAGAACCTGATTATACAGACATAAAATTGGATTAAACTCCACGATAAAGCTCGACATTTCGAGCCTGCATAACGATTGTAGAATGACATCAGATTACGCGCCATTATGGCACTTGTGCGAAAACCGCGGACCGGTTCACTTCTCGATCGCAGGCGGTGACATTGTGATATTGTCAGAACCGACACAAATGCTCACTAAGTACTAAAACTGATATTTTATGGCCGAAATAACACAAAAATATCTAGCATTAGATGTACATAAAAAGGGAAAAGTGACCTAGGTAACCTACCCAGGTTTTTACAATATGTCAATAGATTAATTGAACAGCTAAGTGGAAGTTCAGCGCTCGTACACTCCAATCAATCGAATTAAATCACTTCACTTTACTTTTATAATGTATTTATTGTATTACAGCTGTTTATTAGGTCACAGTTATTGTGTTTTATTACGCAAACCAATGCAACGCGCGCCTGCGCTACGCTCTGCGCCCGCGCTGCGCTCTGCGCCCGCGCTGCGCTCTGCGCTCGCGCCGGCGCTGACCTTACCTAACGCGACAGTAGTTCAGCACACCACATCATTGTTTAACATTACTTAATAAATACAAATTGCAATAAAAACAAATGTAACTTGCAACTCGCATTGGTAAGAATACGAGTATGCAATATAACATATCAGCTAGGGTTAATCTTCATTGAAAAAGAATATCTGTACCTAGTTATCAATAAACAAGAATTTTGCCACGAGGCCTACCTAGAAACCAAGAGAGTTTGTTATTTTATACAAAAAATATACCACCGATGATAATATTATACGAAAATCAGTATTTTTTACAAATATTTCCTGGTTTGCTTCATATCAAAAGTATTTGAATGATTGTGAGCCCCTTACGGTTCAGTTCAGTACCCTTAACGACCCCGTATTTGTCGGTATAATTTACTCTCGGTCTCAATCTGGCGCGGTATCAATCAAAGTCACCTTGATTGGAAGATAACCGCACAAAAAGCACATCGTTATCATTCCACCTACCTACTTACTCTCTGCATTTCAACTATGTAAGCGGCTGGTTATAAACAAATTGTTATACAAAGGGGTTATGTTTAATATTCACCAATTTATAATTTTTCGCTTAAAGTTGCGCGACCGCGTCGCTACGCGTACGGAATAAATGGTTACAGGATAGGAATAGCACAAGTAGCGAAACTAAGTGCGGGAGCAGGAGTGTGTGAGGGAGGGTGGACGGGATCATGCGTGTGCGTGTGAGTGTGTGTGTGAAGGTCAGTCGGCGGCGTCATTTCCTGGTCATTGGCAGCGCTCGCTGCATCCGAACGCATCTTACAACTCGGCACGCCGCGCCGCGCCGTGCCCGCGTCGCTTTCCGGTTGCACAGGAAAACGTTCCCAGTCACTATTGTCTCCGCTTTATGGAAACGATATGTAAAAAAAACCGTTGCATACAAATATCAACGAGCTATGCAATCCTGGCTACAATAAAATAAAACCGCGATTACGTTATCTCTTCCGCCTGAACGACAAAAAACTAGCGATAAAAACTGTAGCGCTCACGTAATATTGCACATTTTCAGCTCTGTCGCTTTGAGGAAACGTCTGACGCTATCTTATCTGCGTAGGTATCTAATTCTTTTTATCGCGTGCAAAAATAGATGATAAAAAGTATTTTGCAAACTGATAAGCCTTCTTAACGATGTGTGTGTGTGCCGGTTTGACGCAAGCGCATATACTATCTGTTGATATAAATACCTTTCATTCTTTCTGAATCGAGCGAGACTCTTTTAGAAACGCTTTCGTTAATATAATGTACAATGTGTAAGCGAGTCGAATGAAAGAAACAAAGGAAGCGCATATCACGAGCGAATAGTGTTATTGCGAAAACGTAGCAATATTCGCGCGGAGCGAGGCGGGGCGGGGCCGGGAGAGCGCATCGAAGCCTGACCGCGCCGTTCCTTCGTTTGTATCGCAAGAGGTCTGTGGGGTAACCCATTTATCGCAGTGCGGGATGCGCCCGCGCCGGCGACCGGTTCCCACCCGCCCGCGCGTCGGCCACCACCCGCTCGGCTCCCTGTCCGCCGCCTGCGTCCGGGAGCGAGCAGCACTCGCGGGAAACGGGACCCATCGTCCACGGGATAGAGTCGAGGGGCAGCCGACCGACGCCGGCAGCGGACCCGTAACCTTGATCTTGCACCATGCAACCGGCAACCGGTAGGATACGACCACCGCATTCGCTAAAAATAGACTCGCCGACGCATAAAATGCTGGTTTTTTACCCCGTCTCAGTCGCTTCCCAGCAGCGGCGAGGATTTTTATGTGAACGTTCATGGAACGGTTTATTAAAGATGGTAAAATAATCGCCCGTTATCGCATGAATTATTCACGTAACGCGTTAATCGAAGCTGCAGATCGAGTCGTGGCAATCCACCCTCACCAGCGAGCGAGTGGAGTGTTCACCGCCCGTCAAAGAATTAAACAGCATCAGCTCACGTCACCCGACAAGTCTGTACCATGCTTATAGATGGCCAGTTGCTTTTGATAACAGAACGTTCCCGACAACTACAGTATCTCTACATGCAGAGCCGTTTAAACCGTATTTTAACATTATCTTGACAGCTTTATTTTATTTTTATCCGAGTCACTGTGATAAAAAATATTAAATCATATGTTTATTATTACGTATGTACTTTGCAGTATCTGTTAGGCCTTAGCTCATTACCTACCTCCGCGAGGTCTACATAGGGTGTTAGATTATATACATAGTTTGTGCAACGTAGTAAACGTACGCAATATCTGGATAATGGGTGACAATAGGAAGCGGACACAACACAATACTGTCGCAAGCAGTTTTCTTCCTCTGACCCTGTAAATCCTGTTCAGATTTCTTCCAGTTCGCACAATAGGTTACCTACTCGTACAGTGTAGGTGTGAAAACAGATTATATCCGTGGATCGACACACGTGACAGGCCGCGAGTTCAACGACCGCAGATAAGGCGCGCGAAAATAATACGCAACTTAGATAATATTAGAAAGAAAATGGCGGAAACGTAACGCGCGCGCGCAGAGCGAGCGGCCCTGCGGCTGGTTTGCGCATCTACTAGAAATATCCACGCGACAGTAACACAGGTACCCACACCACCGAGATTATACGCTAACCTATGTAATATGTACATTTATATTAAATCATAACTTGGAAAATAATCTACAACAGATAATCAGACGACAAACCGTCTATCAATATATTGCAGAGGTACTACTCAGGTTCGAGTTTATATAATGAGCATTTAGATTAGGCTCGCCGTACGAATCATGTTTAGAATTCAACGTTTTAATTGTCTTCTTCAAACGTTCGTCGCTTATCCTAATCTCATAGACAATTGTATGTACCTACGAGTAGCTAATAAGTTTATAAAGAGGCGCAGGAACTTTTTCTACTAATGTAACTAAGCTATCTTATTCTACCATCGCTAGGTAGAATCAATAAGGCCTCGTTATCTGTTTTTTTCCGGACTCTTTGTAAATAGTCTTATGCCTACATAGCTAAGTATATAGGTAGCTGGGGGGGGAGGTGTATGTAACTTGCGGTTTAATATTTCCTTTTTTTTCCTTTCCTTTGGTCAAAGGAAATTATCCTGCTAATACTATGCGTCTCTATAATAAAGTATATACTTATACTATGACTATTCACCTGTCTAGGTACTACCCTAACTTGCGTTGCGTTATGACCAGCCGACGTTGTATTACGAATCTAAAAACGAAAATTTATATGCAGTCGCTATAGCCCCACGATTTATTACTGCTAAAACAACAATATACGGCTATGAGAATCCTGAGGAAATCCCGGACACACGGCCGAGAACAATGATTCAACCGACATGAGATGTTTTATTAATATATCTATCGCTTCTAAGAATGCAAATGGCGTGATACCTACAATAAAATGCATAGATGTTTTGTTCGGTTTCTCAATTCTCCTAATTCCAAAGATGGCCGGTTTGAGGTCTACACTATACCAGTATATTATAACGTCTTACAGTACCTACCACAACAATGTTTCGATTCGATGTCTTATAAATAATATTTATACAGTTTCTTGTAATTCTTTTTAATGTTCTTAGGTTGATTCTACAATATATCTCAAGAAGACAAAGCAATGTAACGTCTGAATAAAAATTAAATCTAGTAACCAAAAAATCCAAATAACATTTTCGAGATGAACAACGTTCAAACTATTTGTGCCATTCAGTAAATTACAATATTAGTTAACTATAGCTTGCTACTTGTGTTGTGTAGTTAACCCAAAAAGTTATTAATATCATGTGTACACCCCTTTATAAAGTTAGCGCAAATATTTAACGTATTCCTAGAATGAGTATCAAAGTTATCCATCGACACTATCTAGACTTTATACTAAATAATAGTTTTAAAAAACAAAGAATACGCTTGAGTAGATAACTTTAAAATCTTCCTAAAAAAACATAATTAATCTTCTTTCTTTTTGATCATGTTAAAAATATGGGAGAAACTATTTAAATTTTTGCAATGATATTATCACTGGTCCTTGTGTGCAAAGTTTCAAATCTCACATTTGAAGAGGATTAAAAGCGTGTTAGAAATATTGAATAGGAGGAAAAGTAGACCGGTGTATCATAAGTCGACAGTCGAGTGAGTTGAGGCGGCCGCGAACACGACCGGCAAAGGGGTCAAGGCGGCGCGCGGCGCTACCGGCGCGGCGCGGGGCTCGAGGTGCGCGGCCGCAGCCGCGTTGACGCAACACCCAGCCTTATCGCGCCTGCTCATTATATACTAGCTAGACTTTCAGATTCACTTCTACCTTACCTCATGTGCAACATGAACATGTTACACACACGAAACTAAACCGTTATACTGGAAATCTAATTCAGAATGAAATTAAATAATATCCCAAACTTGTCCGTAACTTCTATTGTAGGAATGTCCATATTTTATAACTCACTAGATATCAGTAGGTTATAATTATTCAATAATAAAAAAAAATATACAAAATACAGACTTTTGGCGACCTTGCCTTAATTAAATTTGCTAGTAAAATGAATGTATGTAAGTAGCGGATCTATTAGATAATGTACGTTAGATAGTAGGTACAGACAAACAAACTACCTATAAACAAACGTCACTTGTAGAAATTAGACAGTGAAAAGATAATAATACTATTTAGGTACCTACCAAGCAAATAGTAAAATATGTCGTATCTAATCTACGAGTAAAATATATTTCTTCAGAGATACAGTCTTATGACTACTACGGAAGGTGGGGCTTTCTTTAAATTGGTCTTTAATAGTGTCACTTTCGTAAGAATTGGTAAAATTTTCTAGAATAAGTAATTCGATTGATTGATGTCTATTTAACAAAAAATGTCCCCAGCAGGCCTCCGCTCTCGGCTGGCTATCACCGATACAACCGGGAAATAAACGAGATTACACCAACGTTATACGAGTAGCGTATACCTACAGAGTCATTTATAGTATTCAAATGTGCGACACCGGTCCATCCATCCTGTATAACTTGTTATGTTACTCTCTCATCGCACATTAAAATATCTTATTTGCGAAATGTCGCCGATAAAAGCTAAATTTAAATGTTACTAAAAGTATCGTTATATACTTACAGTAGATACCTACATATTATAATATATTCTGGAACTGATAGAAAACAAACATACAGCTCAGCACCGCTGTCAATCATTTTTATGAGAATACGTAATTGAATGCTGATAAGCAAATATAAATGTTATTATAACTCATTCGAACGCCTCCTTTACTTATTGTGCGAGAGTGTTGTTGGATGATAACTCACACAACATAATAGTTCACATTATAAGATATCTCTTCGATCTTAAAATTGGTGTTAGTCAAATTGTATTGTTTCATTTCTTATATTTTTCCGTTGTCACACGACAGAGGCTTAGCTTCCTACATTGCGATTTAGTCTCGAGTTGTGATACTGTGGCGTTGCCAAACTATATTATTAAAATACTGCAGATAGTTATGTCAACACAGATTGTCCTAATCTCGTGGGACGCTTCTAGTCCCACAATTGTTTAGCGCGGCTAATTACTAATTAATTGTACGAACGCTATTATCAAACAAAGTCTATTTTTGAAATGTCAGATGTTACGCAGCAACAGGCCTGCGGTGATCATATTCAATAACTAGATCTTTTTATTTTGAAGAAGACCATGCTGCTTTTTGAACTCATCTCTTCGACATTTTTACAAGTCACGATTGGGACCAATAATCAGGAACACTATAATCTTGGGAATGAAATAAAATAATTTTTCCACGCCAATTTCGGCTCTGATGACCTTCTTCTGTTGGGTTTTGGGTTATTGATAAATCTTGGGAATAGGATTTAGCCAGTGCATTTTGTACTAGAGATATTACATAGATACAGATGTTAACGTAGTGTTTTCCATTGTTTTCAGTGGGCGGAGGTCCAGAGCGGGAGGCCTACGGGTACGGGTACGGAGGCGGAGGCGGCGGCGGGCCAGCGGCGGCGCACCACTTCACGGCGCCCGCGCCGCCGCTGCCGCACGACGAGCTGCCCTACTCCGTTTTCGACTTCGGCGACTACTCGCGGCAGACCTATCACAACAAGCTGAAGCCCAAGAAGAGGCCGCGCGCCGACGGGCCGCCCGCGCCCGGCGTCAAGCGCAAGAGCCGCGAGGGATCCACCACCTACCTCTGGGAGTTCCTTCTGAAGCTGCTGCAGGACCGCGAGTACTGTCCGCGGTTCATCAAGTGGACCAACCGCGAAAAGGGCGTGTTCAAGCTGGTGGACAGCAAGGCGGTGTCGCGCCTGTGGGGGCTGCACAAGAACAAGCCCGACATGAACTACGAGACGATGGGGCGCGCGCTGCGCTACTACTATCAGCGCGGCATCCTGGCCAAGGTGGACGGCCAGCGCCTCGTCTACCAGTTCGTGGACGTGCCCAAGGACATCGTGGAGATCGACTGCTCGCTCGCGTAGAGCCGACTCGAGTCCGGACCCAGAGAATCTCCCGCTACGAGTGCCGGAGGGACTTTACATACGTAACTACTTATAGAGTCGCGTATTCGTTTCGCTCTTGCATTACAATTTTTCACTAATAGTAAAAATTCTATTTTTCAAATCATCATGCATTACGTTTTCGGATCGCTTCTAAATAATGTTAATAAAATTTAAAATGAATATTATTCTCAAATCAACCTAACGATTATTAACTTGTCATTGAATTTAATATTTATACAAGATAGGAGAGACGAAATTGATTGCTCAAATGTTTATATAGGTGTACCTATTTTTAGGGGTATTTCAGAAAGAGGAACACTAAATTTGCTAGACGTTATATGGTATGGAGTGAATTTTGTATATTGTTAAAACGAATTTTTAAATGTTTGTATTGAAGTTTGTAAATGATTGCATGTTTAACGTCGATATAAGTACATTTCCTGATGACTGTAAGAGTACTAACACGAATCAGAACTTCCTACCTCAACACTACGCAAAACAAATGATTCATATGGATATTATACACTTTACGATATTCGAGACAGATTTACATACGAGTACATTTGCAATAAGCGATTATTATAGTCTAAATAAGAGTTTATTATAAAGAAATATTTACGTAACGAAATGTTTATATAATGAAATACAAAAATATCGTAGAATATTAACCTCAGATGAAATATTTTAACTTGTTTGGTGCTTATTATGGCCATTTGCATATTTACACCTTGTTACAAACCGATCACCTCACTGCTGTTGATTCTATGAGACTACTATATATATATACCTACTATTACTTACTTATATGTATATTTATATGGTCGTTGATGTCTAGCTGTAACTGTTCCTTTGTTGTCGTATAGTCTATCGTCTATCGTCGTATACCGACGTACGTACGAGTACGAGTACCTATGTTCTATTCTATTCTATTCTTACTGTTCTTCTACTTTTGTTCTAATCGAACCGAATTCCCGATGATATTATATTTTGGACGTTGCTAAGGTTACGATTAGTGGAATTCTAGTGACACTCTAAGCGTGAACTGAAACCTACTGCCAACTTTCTGTTAAATCTGACATACTTCGTAGTTAAGGAATACTTTGTGAGTTAATTGTGTTAATTATAAATAGATGTTACTACGAGTATAAGTGAGCTGTTTTAAGTGAACATGTTCTAGTTTATTTGGTTTATTTAAATTAACGTAGGCATGTTGGAGGAGGTCGCTCGCGGACTTTACTCACATATCATAACACACGAGAGTTATTTATATACTACGTTCATTATATAATACATGTATATCGTACATCCTCCCGACAGCATATCATATCAGGAACCGTTTGTACCTATATTTATTCATAGTGAAAGATGCGTGCGATCTCCATTTTTTGTTACCTGAGTAAATATTATTAATAATTAATTACGATATGTGGTCCAATGTAATGAATCATAATAATTGTAACTAGATAGATTATACGAATGATCGAGTAAGTGTAGCGTAGTTCACTTCGAGGCCACGACGCGCGGTGACGTCGGCGGTTCCTGGCCGGCGCACACCTAGCCCGTCCGACCAGCGCAGCGTTCTACCTGCACAGTGCGGAGCAGCCGCGGCTCGTTGTGGACGAATATAAGATTAGAGACGACATGCATGCCCGCTCCTTCCAAATTAGATAGAACATTACATTTCCGACTATGCAATATTTTTATATTCTACGTAAATTATATCAAATTATTAGCGCGTAAAAAGAAAAACTATTTATGCATATTTCAATTTATTTATATGAGAAAAGGTGATTATTATATTAGGTACATGTATATACATACAAATAAAAATAGTATTTGTATTTATGAAAAGGGAGCGGGTGCGCATCTTGTCCTGAAACTGAAAAGGGTCAGAGAAGCCTTATGATAGAGCGGGAGTGTCGTGTAGAGTAAGGTGCTAGGACGATGACAGGGCGGCGGGACTCGCGCACTGCGCACGCGCCGTTCACTCAAAACACATCTAATGTAAAACCAGTGATAAGGAATCTTTGTGTATGTGAAAGATCTCAGTGTCCAAATTGCTTTCGAACAAAACCAGTGCCCGTTCGTGTGATTAAAAACTATATATTACTAAAAAAGGTGGATTTTAATCATATTTTTATATAGCTAGATCGAAATCTCTTTGACTTTCATTTCGGCACTTTTCTTATGCTTTTGTAAATATGACTAGGTTTAACTTATTTATTTCGTGTCGGTAGCCGCGCGCGCCGCACCGGCCGTCGCGGTGTGCGCGGAACTTTTCCTTTCTAGGAAAATTTCGTTCTATAGGTTACAAATTTTATTGTAATATATCTTTATTATGAATAATATGATAAACTAGAAGGTAATGAATGGACCACGTGATGGAAGGCGAACGCTCTCAGAATTTATAATTCGGCTAGTGTGTGATGCTAATCGATTCTGTGAGATAACTAGTTACCGGTTAGTAGGCAAAATGTTTGAGCAAGCATTTAAAATAATGCTCGGAAAATGTTTTAAAATAATTTAGTCGAATTGATGTTGTTGAAAAAAAATCAAAGTTTCTAATTAATAATGTACTTAAAAATTTTCATTGTAAATTTTACGGCACCTCGAGAAAATGTATTGTTAAAATTATTTTAATTCGAGCCTAGTCTTAGTATGATAATTTGAGCAAATGAATGGATCGGAGGCTCAGTGAGGCAGAGGGCAGGACAGCGGCCGCAGCGGCTAGCTGTGCCTGTACTGACGCACAATCAGATGTAATCACTTGCGAGCAAGCAATGAGAAGGTTAGTGAATCGGTATTAGAGGGACGCGGAACGCGGCGTGCGGCAGGGCGGCCCGTCCCGGGGAACCAACGAACATGATTTTTATCTCAATTTCGATGTAATTGTATCGTTCGTGGGTCGATGTCCAATGATGTTATAAATGTAATTCGGTAGATACGAATATCATTTTGCCCTTTCTGTTGACGTCGTTTCACGGTTCTAAATTAATATATTTGCTTTCGATTTGCTTTTATCAAAATTATCCATTGTATTCTGAGAGTGAAGTAGTGAAGTGATTTTGCGTTATAATTTGCTTTTAGGTTTATGCAGTTAAAGTCCGATATTTTAATTATAATTTAGTTGTTTAATTTTACAAAATATTGTATTTTCTCCCCTACGGTTAAGTTATTTTTCTATGTATAGTTAGTTGTAAGTGTAAATGAGTTAGCACATAATTTGATGCATGATGATAATGTTAATAAAATATCCACAATAAAATACAACACTTGTTTTAACTACACCAGTTAGGTTTTTGTTCTCTCCCTGTAATCGTGATTATCAGGTATCAAGTCTATTAGACCTATTTGACTATTGGTTTGAGGCAGGATCTAATTCAATTCTACTAGATATATTTTATTATTATTCAACTGAATTGGCTCAGCAAAGCGATACTCTATCTAATGGGAACAATCAACGTTTGTATATGTATTTGACTATATCAATCTTAACAAAATAACGTAGGTAGTGTAAACTATTAATTTGCTAAGAAATGACATAAATTTTAAACATCATCGTTCAAAAATATACTAGAACCAATAAAAATACTAGAGAGCGAGTTGGTCAGACAATGGATAAACGGGTTTTGTGGTTGCAAGATATTAAACGGGGTAAAGGTGGATTAGTATACGAGTAAAGAAATAAACCGAAACATCTGCTCGATAGATAGGGCCAAATCTTTGTGGTAAGAAAGTACTTTTCCGAGGATGACTTGAGCGCCTACAGCTTGTCTACTTTAGCACTATAAACAGATGGCCTTAGTTATTATACGACGTCCATCTTATTCTCAACCACTCGAAAGTATCGATTTCAATTCGAGCAGTTTCGGTGACATTGTATAAGTAACACATTTTACTAGTCAGTATATTTAGCTTGGAAATGACATATAGTTAAGCCAACCTTTGTTAGCTACAGAAGACAAAATAGTAGGTAATATTCGTACCTATACCTAGTTATATTTAGTGCGTTGATGTCTTTTGCTCTAGCGTTTTAATGCATTTTATATGACGTATGGATCAGATAATAATAAAATCCATCAAATGCGGGATATGAGGATTTTTCTCTCTATGCATCCTTATGCTAGTGTTCTTCTACCTAGTAACTACTGGAGAGACGGAATGAAGGCTCACAGGCTCGCCGTGGTGGTCGCCTCTATCCTGAGATTACCCGCGATTGTAATCCTATAATAACCAACCATGGGGCAAGAATGTCCTAGTAGAATTGAGACTATCACTTCGCACTGTAAACAAAAGGCAAGTATAAGGTAGGTACATACATCGAGAGAAATAAAGGTTTCATAAAGTCTGTATCGTACACATTTTTTATCTTTCTATATTCAGTGATCGGTGCTCGTAATTTTTTGCTGTGTGAATTTCCTTCAGTGTTATCTGAAAACCCCCCAACCTCAAAACTAAGGTTTTGAAGAAAAATCTCCCCAAAAATTGCTAGCGAGCTAAACACTTAATAATTGCTTGTAAGATGTAATTTCAATTCTAGACTCTAATAATTTCAATAACATTATACCTACTTACTCAATTACGAACTCTTAAATACAGTACTACTTTTCCAGTTTTTATATATTTCTGCTTTGATAGGAACATTATGACTAATCCAAGTGATCTACAGGCTGAGCGATACACGATATATTTTTACCCCAAATTTCCCTCCACAACATAAAGAACCCCCAAATTTGGGGGAATTCACCCCAATCTGGCATCAGTGATTTCCTTATCCTTTGTTTGTATCCGGACCTCCCTTAAGGAGCGTAGGTCACACCACGACAAATACTATCTAAAGACTTCACTTATTTTCAAAGGCTCTCTTTAGTCAAATGTCATCTACTCATACCTAGGTAGTCATAGAAATTTTATATTGACCGATTTTGATGTAAATATGATTAAATTGGATCAATTGGATACCCTTTCAAACAATTTTCTTTCCGATTTATTCAGACATCTCTAAAAACTTGATGAACATAAATTAAAATCGGTTAAAAAGACCCTCAACCTTTGCAACCTTGCCAACCTTGCAGAGCTATGTGTAGGGTGTTCATTTTAACGCAGGCAAATTTACACAACGTACGACGCCGTACCTGAAACGTATAAAAAAAACTTTCTTGTCATCTTTCGTTTGACGCAAGGCACATATTTGACTGCATGAACCATAGACAATTACGACGTGTTGTTTGTTGTCATGTCATTATTTCCTCGACGTGTAAAATCGCAGCTGTCAGCTAACTCTTGCATAAAATTTTACCAGAATAACTTGTTATTTCATAAATAATAATGAGAAGTAATGTGTGATTATCTACATTAAGTTAACATTTTATTTATTTGTGTATGAAATAGATTATAGCTTGAACAAAATGGTTTTAATGACTATGATTGCAAGGGTCGTAGACGGCCTCCCGTTAGCCGCTACTATGCAAGAAGACGACCAGGTATTTCTAATTTCTCACTGAATTCAACTTAATAACGACGTAGCACATAGTCATCAATTTGATACTTGTCTTGCTATACAATTTTCATGCATGAATTACCTTCCATGGCTAACTGATACTTTTAAATCAGCTTACTTTACTAAGCGATAACGCCTTTTATTTATATGATTTATCCTATTTTTAAGTTTATAATTTGATTTGCTGTGGTGGTTCGCAGAGCGGCTGCAATGTACTCGAGTACCAGAATCAAGCCAAAATGCTGTTTAGGAAGTTAGGCCCACAATCTCCCACAAGATGCTCCATTGAAACTGGGCCATATCTTTTTCAGTGAGTGCAACTGCTTTTTACCGTTTATTTGCCCATTTATTTTACTTTCTTACTTGCACCCAATTATATACACATATGTGATAATTTGATATTTTTATGTTCATACATTTATTATTCTATGGTGACCACTTTGGCTTTAATGGTTTAATTTTTATTCATTCACTCTATATTCAATATCATGCTTTGGTATATTATATCCTCCATGTAGTACAATTTAAAAAAGCAAATTAATGAGTTTAACTGTAATTTTTGAGTTTTGTTTTGTTTGGAAACCTTTGACTTATAATGAAAAATATAATTTTATTGTATGTACTTATGCACTTCATCAGTACATATAATTAAACAAGCCATATTGCTATATTGTTGTTGAAATGTTTCAGCTATCTCATTGAACAAGAAATCTGCTATCTAGTGCTTTGTGAAAGGAATTACAGTAAACGACTGGCATTCAGCTATTTAGAAGAAATTGCACAAGAGTTCTACCAACAATACGGCAAAAGGGTATGGTATATGTTACGTCTTTATAATATATAAATTCTCTATATTATTATGTCATATACAAATATTTTGTGGTGTGAATGACAGTCTCAGTAGGATGCTTTTGTAGACTAGCAATACACATTAAAAGATCTATCGCTGTAAGCCTCAATCTATCCATAGCATACCACTGCTGAGCATGGTACATTATCTTATCTACAAAGCTTAATAGCTTTGTAGATAAGATAACCAAAACTTGAAGGAAAATATTGGGAGGAAGCCTCTTGTCAGAGAACTTGGTATTTTAATTATATACAAAGCATTCTTAAATACATACTTGAATAGGTTAATACCTATTCAAGTATGTATTTAAGAATAGGTTAATACCTATTCAAGTATGTATTTAAGAATGCTTTGTATATAATTAAAATACCAAGTTCTCTGACAAGAGGCTTCCTCCCAATATTTTCCTTCAAGTTTTGGTTCCGTTTTAAGCTAGTGGTTATAATACTAATCAATCAGTAATATATATCAATAATCAGTGAAAATATCAAAAGTGCACACTCAAACCTGCATTCTCTCACTGACAAGGCTAGGCTAGACACAAACTATTTGTTGTATTATTTACTGGAAATGGTTGCAAAAATTTAGTATTACATATTTGTCTAGATAGGGAACTCACCCATAAGTTATGTACAACTTGAGCTAGAATAATTAAAATATATAATAGCAGCTTCAAGCTGTTAAGCATACATCTTGTTGTTGAATTTGTCAAAAGCCCGGGTCAGATAAATGCAATTGTGTATTGCACAATATGAGTCATTATCTGAACCAGGTTTCTGGAGCGTTCAACCTCACGCTTGCAAGATACACTCCACACTCACCCTGATGGAGCCCTCGTTCGAGTTAGATTTAAAATCGTAAATATGTAGTCAGTAAAAAGTTTACATTTCAGTAACAATGACATGTCTCATGTTTCAGGTGAACACAGTGACTCGTCCATACACGTTCATAGAGTTCGACACGTGGATGCAGCGCACACGCAAGCAGTACGGCGAGGGGGGGTCGCGCGCGCGCCGCGGCCCCACCGCGCAGCTGGGTGCGCAGCTCGGGGACGTGCAGCGAGTCATGATGCAGAACATCGACGACGTGCTGCGGAGAGGCGCCGTACTCTCAGGTACCCTACATCTATATTACAAAGGCGATAGATTGTATGTCTGCTTGTTTCTCCTTCCCGCTCAAACGTCAACGGATTTACCACCGGTATAGCTAAATATCTTAGACTTCTTACAATATTGCCACAGGAAAAATCAAATCTCTGAAGGGAGGCAGATTAACGCGGGATGGCGCAGCTGGCACAAGTTTACTATATTAGACGACTGCTGTGCCATTGTGATTAGCACACTCGCTATTGGTTTCCCGGCCGCGGCGGTTGTTTGAAATATAAGTTTGTATATCAGTTTCAAGGGTTGGGTGTGTGAAAGTTGCATTGACCTGTATTTCTTGAAATTTGCAATATCAATAGATTACCCTGATATAATTTTACTTTTGATCCACATGATCACAGCTACATTTTGAATATTATTTAATTTTTTAACCTATTAAAGTTATTTTTTCTTTTCTTTTCAGAGTTGGATACGAAAACACAAAACCTGTCAGAGTTGAGTGCTAAATATAAGAAAGATGCGACATACCTGAACACCAAATCAATGCTTGTGAAGGCAACTGCGGGAGCTGTGATACTGCTTGTGTTAGTTCTGTACTTCTGGGTACTATAGGTTATACTCGTAGGTGTCAGCTCTCCTAGCTTGCTCTCCAACAAGGAGATGGTACTTAGATGAATACTTTGCAATAATAATGTCCCTGTTTCATTTTGTGTGTAATAACTGCTCAGGAAAAATCTCATGACACAATTATTGGTCTCTCCTTGTCTCCTAAACACAGATTTAAAAAAAATACATATGTATCCGGTTTACTCACACATTCATCGGACACTTACGTTTCTACTCTGTTCCCTGGGTGAACAACATGGAAATTAAGGTGCTATCAATTCATCTTGCACTTATTGCACTCGAGTGATATCACACAGGTGATTTGTGACAACAAAATTAGTGTAATTTACAAAAATTACACTACTATGTATTCATCATGCAATCTTTCATAAGTAAAATCCATTGTACATTAATTATTTTAGATGAGGTTTGAGTAACACTTTGCTAGAACAAATAGAACTTGATGCACGTTTCTTCTCGCTCGTACTTTCCCTGTATTTGTTTTATTTACTAAGATTTTATGTTATTTTTTTATTTAAAACGCATTTGTGTGTTATGTCAAGGAATACCATTACAATTCTTTCTCAAATTTCTTACAAAATAATATTGCATCCCTAAGATTATTTATTTGTATGAAAACTTTTAGGATTTAAATTTAAATAATTACTAATTGGAACCCCAATAGCCGATGCCTATTGCATTATTAGTCTGTGCTGTGAGAACCGTCGCGCGACGTAAGACATGAGGGCGCTACTGTGTTTATTTAACGTATTACCATGTTGACAACACTGTTACGTCGTCATAGCTAATTATTTATTATTTAATTATTGTTATTATATATAACAAATGATGATCATCATTTGTTTTTATGTACTAGGATCAGGCTGTCATATAAAATCATATGTTCCAGTTTCCGCCAGGTCTCTTTCCGTACAAATCCCATAGTGATTTTATGTCTTGAGATAGTATAAAAGTGCGAACGAGAGGGCGAATTAACCAATTTGTGAACTTTAAGTTTTAACAGCTAAAAGTTTTATTATTCTGTTGTGTTATTGTTATAACATTCTTTAACAACTATTTTCTTTGATGCAACCATTTTCTTCTCCAACCCTAAAGTTTTGTTGGTGATGTTGACTCTAGATAAAAGTAGTTGTTAAAGAATACTTAAGAATTAGAAATTGTTTAGGCAGGTGTCCAGAATGTACATTGTTACCTTACAGTATATAGTCTTGAATTAAATTTGCGTGATGCGCAAACAAGAGTTACTCTATTCAGCTGTTAAATGATTGTTTACTGATTTCTGGGAGACGGGTGGAAAGATTGAACACTTCTTTTTTTGTTTGAAAGGGTATATCTTCTGTGCGGTCCTATTTTAATTGATTTAAAATCAAGAAGATAAGAAGTGATGAGGTTGTATTTTCAAATGGAAATAACTAAGACAGCTTATCGGCGCCCAGCCTGACTGGGCTTGGTAGTTACTTTTATTTAATAGTTAGGTATATTATCAGTGTAATGTTTAGACCACAATGGTGAATAATTTCATACGATTGTTTCAAATATCGTAAGGATATTGTACTGCCGAAGTTGAACCTCAGTATTGATTACCACTGCAACTATGAAGGCGCCGATACAAACTTATCACTTGCTAACTTAACTAATAAATTGATTTTGATAACATTAAAATCTACTAATCAAAAACAAAAAGATGTTAAAATCAAACAATGAAGCATTGTTGTGTTGTAATCACGTTATAAAAAAAACCATTCAGTAGAATTGAGAACTAGATTATAGAATATTTTATGAGATTTGACCTAATATTTCATATATTTTGTATGAAACTTTGGAGAATGCGAGAGACTGCAAGGTACCTTTGGATACGAGTAAACAATGATTATGTTTTCATCATGTTCACTGAACAATACACAACAACTGTCGGAGACTATTCCTAGCTGTTATGCTTTCTTCCTTGCAATGATTATTTTTATATAATCGTTAGAAATAATGTAGCCAGTACTGTCATAATGAGATGTATAAATAAAATAAAATCCTTTACTTGCCTTGTTTAAAATGACAAATGTAATTCTTATACCATTCCACTGTTGTTCAATAAAGCGTCAGAATGACAAGCTATGGGCAACTACTGTTAGCTTCCATTCTATAAATATAAGAAGTAGGCGCTCGGTGATGGAATATTTTATCACAAATTGTTATCTTTTGTTTATGATATATTTATGTAAGATTTAATAAATGATATGCATTCTTTTCCACATATTGTGTTTTCTTACCACAAATACACTGAGTTGTTATTACATGTTGAGTTGTAGATATGCGTGGAGCTTGCTATACTGACTCATCTATAGGAAGATCTTCGTAATTGGTGGCGAGATGGGTGGAGGAAATCTTGTTCATGATGTCTCTTAATCTTATAGCCATAGGTATACTCAAAACCTACAATAAAATATTATTACAATTAAGATTTAGGCACATTTGTATCATTTCTATATTGTTGGAAACTATTATCCATATGCATACAATTCCTTGTATAAAAAACCTCAGTTTTTTTTCAGTGAAGTTAGCTGCAGGCTTAGAAAAGGGTGTTTATCCCATGGGAAAGAGAAAAATAATAAAAAATATAGCTAAATTACAATAGCTTTAAGGCACAATGAGTGACATAAACAAACTTCATATTTTGTGTCTCGAGGTTTCATGTCTCAGTGGATAGAACCATCTTGACTGTGCTAGGCCTGCTGTTGGGTTACATTATTCATTACATCTATTTCTATGCAGTCAATCAATAACAGAAATAGACAACAATTACTATATTACCTGCAAAATATTTACAAAAATAACTGGTCTATTCTTCCACTGGACTGTTCCAAATATTTGAACAGGATATGAAACCACAGTTGAAGGTAGCGCTGACTTTAAATAAATCATTGAAACTCGCATGTTGACTTCAGACTGCATACCAGCATTATCCATCTGAAAGTGTGTATTAATGTTACTAATAATCAGGGAAGTGAACGGTTATCATTTAAGCAGCGATATTGCAATTTGCTTATATAGAATAGTGTGACATATCTAGCCAAATAATTAAAGGTAATAGGTAAAGGCGCTATACTGGTATAAGGACATAGACATTTAGTAGGTACTTAGCTTAATTTAAATGTCTGTGATAGAAGACGGCACTTACATCAGCCAGCCAAAACTTTCCATGCTGACTTTTTAATATACCGATTGTTCGGCATTTGATTACTTCTTCCTTGAATGTTTCACATTTAATAGTCAAGTCCTTCACGTTTACATAGGTGTAGAAATCAGTCTAAAAGAAAATTTATTTATGTTTGAAAACATGAAAACAAATAAGTACCTACCTACATTACATACCAGCTACGGTATATTCCTTACACGACAGGTTTCCGTGGAAAATGGAATGTTATGATACTTGTCATATTTACACGCCATTAAATTTTGTGTTGAAATCGAAGACGGAAATTATATTCTTTAAAACTTCTAGAATTTAAAGCCTCGACTACGAACGAACTACGAATCAAGCCAGAGGCAAGACAGGGAAAGGAAAGAGGAACTACTATAAAATGAATTCCCGCCAAAAACCAAAGACAATTAACGTAGACAGAAAACTTTTTATGGCGGCTGTACACTCCCGAGTGAGTGATCTCATCAACTTAACTATCGCCCGAGAGGCTCATCTACGAGCGCTACCATTTACGCTCGCCTGTTCACCACTCACTCACTTTTTGTTGCAAACGCCGGCCGAGAGGACACATTAGAAGTAGCTTCTTTAGTAGTAGTTACTATGCGCTATCAAATTTTTGTTTTTATTTAATACGGGTAATTCTTTTCCGATATCGTAACCCAAACATCATGTAAGTTTTTTTCGACGTTATGGTGATTTGGATCCCATAGTATGGGTTCTGTTTATACATGTATTTCTTTAAAAAAATAACTTTAATTGTTCGATGATCATTGTACTTGGTTGGACACACAGTATTGCTGTACATTCTCATGTTCTTCACATGAGAATGTACAGCAATACTCGCGGCTCCCTCGTGAGACATGCCGAGACCCTTTCACCCGAGCACGAAAAACCGACACAAAAGCGAGAATTGTTAAGCTGAACTCTATGATTGAATTGATTGAATGTTTATAAACTTAACGCTGGCAACTATACCAATGGAGTTGCCATTAAATCAAAAGAAAAAAAAATTGTTCTGAATTTTCTGTCTGATAGTAATTCGTCTATGCATTCTGTTCTGTAATTATTGTTTTGCATTCGCGTTACAATAATTATCGCAATAACTGTAATTTTATGAAGATATCCGGAAATAGAAAAAGTATGCCTTCAAGTGTTGTAGAACTTCGTCCTGATCGTCGACTCCTAGATCATGATTTCGAAGGATACAAACTAAACTTGCAGGCTCTACCACATTACTCTCTGGAACTCGTCGAGGCTGTGGATAGAGTTTATCCTGACGAAGTGCAGTACTCATTTGTGCACGCTAAGCTGTTTGCGCTTCACAACCACCTAGTGCTGGATCACTGGAGCTACACATTTAACTATTACTATATTGATAACAAGCAACAAGTGCGACTCGTCACTTTCGAAAACACGAACTGCACCTTCCAAAACAATTATGTTGTTTATGATGTACCAACGCACGTCGAGAGAACATCTGGACATTTTAACCTTTGTCTCTCGTTCCCTTCTAGTAACTTAGCTTTGGTAAGTGACGGTACTGGATATCTGCACCTGGTAGATACCGGCCCTAGACACAGGCCTGCAGTTGATAATTCAAAGTGGCAAACTATTAACTCTAGTCTCATTCTTGGTGAAAACAAATTCTTTGTTATTGTAGACTCAAGGATTCAAGAGAAAGATAACACTGAAGTATTGCATTGTCTGTTGCAATCTGTTGAGCAAAGTGACCAACATTTTAACTCTGTCCTGACATGGGTCACGTTCAACTATGATGGTACTACATGGAACCAAATGAGTTTCAGACAACTGCAAGGCAAGGGAATAGTGCACTATGCAGCTATAGAGACTGGCTGCAGTGCATTGTATGTCGCATCAGACAACAATTTTAAATTCACATCAGACTCTGAAAGGGAGATCAAGGGGCACACTGTACAAGAACCAAAAGAAATAATCTACTCATGGCTCCAAACCACGGAGGACATTACAATAACACTGAAGTTGGAAGCAAATTTCAACCAAAAAAACCTGAAAGTTAGTGTAACTCCTTTCACTATTATAGTTAGCTACGCAGGGAAGAATTTTGTGGATGGCAAGCTCACTAACAAAGTTGACAGTGAATTGACTACTTGGAATGTGCAAGAAGATGGTCAGGTCGACATTCTCATAACAAAATCTGAGAGTATGTTGTGGGAAGAGATGATAGAAGGAGGTGATAAAAATGGAGAACAAATTTTGGATGCCAGTTTGGTTGAAGAAGCTCACAAAAGATTAGCACATCTTTGTTCTGCCACAGAGGTTACACCTGATCAGTCAGTGCCTGGTCTCTCCACGCAGGAGCTGGAGGAATGTGATGCTGCATCGGAAGAGGATACTGTACTAGGTAACCTCTGTATTTAACAAATAAACTCAGACATATGACAATCATGATCAATTGATGTATATTTTGTCTCGTATTGTTTCAGTTCGTATTGATGCTACAGACCACCAAATGACTCACAGAGTCCCACTCAGTGTGAACCAGTTTTTGTTCAGCATCAAGATTGAAACACAGGAAGTGCCAGCTCTAGCTATCAGACATCATGTGGACACTTGCATCTGGCAGCCATACTCACAACTGATTAACTCTGACACTTGGCCCTTTAAACATCAGGGAACTCTCATGGCTTTTGGATATGTGCAGTCTTCAAAACAGAACCGAAAATTTGTCACCTGTCCACCAAACTTCTCGTATAGTGTGGTATGTGAGGCGACTAAGCACATATTTATATATCAGAACTCCAGCGACCCCAACAGTCAGCTCAGGAAACGCACTGCTGGAGTTGCGAAGCAAGTTAAAGTGGGCCAGCAGCATGTCTTTAATATAGACAAGATTGGAGAAGTGCTAGGAATCAATGCTACTAATGAGTTCTTATTTGTATTAACAGAAAGGAAACTTGTTGCAATACAGATTCTATAAAAAACATTATTTTATTATTTTCATAGTATCACTGTTATAATATTGTTTTGACAAAAGAAGGCTCATGGGTCTTCCTTTTCGCTATCACTCTCTGCTAAACTCTCCTCTGAAGAGTATCCAGTAGTGAACAGAAGATTCTTAGGCCTCTTCTTTCTTTCTTCTTTTATTTCTTTTTCAATTTCCAATTTTTTTTGTTCAGCTATTTTTTCAGTAAGCAGTTGGCGGTGCCTTTTTCTGGAAGTCTCGGGTGTTGGTGCAGAGTCAGACTTCAAGCTACCGTTTGATATGCACCCAGTTGTTTTAGTCTGATCCTTTTCAGGTGCTTGCTTTTCATCCTTTTCATTAGCAAATTCATCTTCTGTAAATAAAATTATTTTGGTCCCACAATTATCTTACTTTATTCTGTACTATATTTGATATAATCATTATTTACTGATAAACCCAACAATATTGCTTGTTGGGTTAATAACGACTGAAAAGATATTATGAAACATATCTCAAGATAAAGGATCTCACCTGGTGAAATAATTTCAAAGTTGTAAGCATGGTCCTTCAGTACCACAAATATAATGGGGAACTCAACTATACACTTTCCAGATAGATTTTCAGCTAAAGTTTCTGATGTGTCAAGTTCAAAGAACTTCTTGGCTGATCCTTTTACTTTTTCAGCTGTAATTAAATAACTAGGTATTATACAACAAATCCAGGACTCTGATGTAACAAAAATATTCAAAAACCAAAGTTTAGACTTTTTTTTCACAAGGACAAAGTATTTGTTTCTCTCACACAGACAATAAATCATATTACATGGGCACATAAGCTTAAAGCTGTTGACATACTAAATACATTACATGTGTCCCGTGGTGTCACATGTGAAGACTTGGGTATCCCACAGTAACACTTAGCTTTGGTTCATTTTGGATTAAAAGAACCCTATATTAATCTTCTACTCATATATGTGGATAAAAGCTATCTTGGTATTAAATTCCACACAACTGTTTGAGTGTGAAGGAGTAACAAACACACACATACAAACCTTTGCCTTTATAATATTAGTCTGATGTGTGATGCGAATGATCTATATAAATTAAGAAAATTGAATGGATTGAAAAAAAATATGTATGTAAATAGATATATAAGGAACATTACCTCTCAAGAGCACTTTAGATCCACTAAAACCAGCTGATTTATAAAATGCTAGTGCTCTGGAACCTTCAAATAATTCTGCATCAGGATTTAGATATTTATCTAACAATGCAGAGAGTTTTGTATGTTCATGGCACTTGTTGTCTACAAATTTCAGTGGTTTTTCTTCAACATTGGGAAATATCCATTCTATGTGCCAGTATATAGTATTGGACTTATAATGATAGCGGGTTGTATTTATAGAATGCCTCGTGAAGTTCTGAGCGAGGAATTGTAACACAGTGCCTCTCTGTCTTGCAGCCATTTTTAATTTAAATAAATGCTGAAACAACGTGTATAACTATAGTACACTACCTTTATATATCTTTTATTATTTAAATTACATTAAAATCAGCCTCAAGTGCCCCATGGTGGGCCTTGCTAATATTTTCTTTCCGTACGTCATAAAAGAATACCTACAACTGGCAAGTCCTTGTCTATTCTAGTAAACTTCTTCTTTTCATCGCGCTTCAAAGCGTAGACGAACCGCGCACATTCTTCCAACATTCTATAATCGCTAAGCAAATCTGTGTCAGTAAAATCTTTAACTCTGACAAATTTTGTCCTGTCCCTCACACCATTGCATTCAAGCTCGTTCTTGTGGATCCGAACACAGCTCAAGCAGCATGTCTTTACTTCGCATTTCGGACAAGTATATATGGCTTTGTTAGCACCACACACTTCGCAAACGCCCAGCCTTAAAGTAGAAAAATAACACACAATAATTATGTACTGATAAGTATTACTAAATTATCCGAGTAAGACAATAATATATTAGCACCCTCACAAGAGTACCTTTCTACTTTTACAGTTTTATTGTCATTTTCAGATTCCGTATCAGATGACGACATTTCGATTTTTGTAAAAATCAAAATACGCTGGGTCGGCAGCAAAGAATATGATACACTGTCGGAAGCAAGTCTTGTGTTCGAAAAATAAATTCGCAATGCGTTTGTAACGTAACAGTTTGTAAACAATCTTTTAGGTTAGATAGATTTTCTTTTTTAATTTGCCTCTTGAGCAGGCGGTATGGCGACAATAGCCATACCGTCTTGTCGTGGTATAACCTAGTCAAGCTTGAGGTTCAACGAAAATACTTTTAAAAAAATACAATTTTAATTAATAGTGTCCGATACACTTGAGAGTTAGCTTAAGACTAATTTATATTCTAATTAAATCTAGACCGTCGAGCGATCACGCTATCCTTATCTTGGTATGCATTATAGTACCATATGCGTCTAGACGCTTATTCAGCGTTCTGCGGTGTTATTCGTTCTAGGTGGTCTGTAGTACCGAGATGCATAACTACCTATCCCGTCAGAAACATTATATTAGGTCATTACATATGAAATTGGCGTTTTGTAAGGGAGGAACATAAAGTTTTTTTTTATAATAATATATTTATTTAATCAAAGTATGTACCATTGCTATCTATGCACTTTTGCCATCTCATAGGTAGTTCATTGATCCCTGTACTAAAAAAAAACCATTAGGACGAGAATCAATGAAATCCTTGAAGGCGCTTTGGACTACCCCATCGGAGTTGAATTTTTTCCCTTGCAAGAAGTTATCCGAATTTCGAAAAACATGGTAATCTGTTGGAGCCAGGTCCGGGAAGTACGGTGGATGTCTTAGACATTCCAATTGAAGCTCCTCTAATTTGGCAGCCGTCTGTTGTGCAGTGTGTGGTCTAGCGTTGTCCTGAAGCAGCAGTGGCCTAGAGCGATTGACCAACCTCGGTTGTTTAGCAGCTAGCTTTTCCATCATGGTTTGCAGTTGCTGACAATAGATATCTGCTGTAATTTAAGAAAGCTGTAAAGAATGTCACCGGCACTAGTCCACCAAACGCTCACAAGTAACTTTTTTTGAGTCAATTTTCGCTTGGGGCAGGGTTTGGCTGGTTCGCCAGGATTCAGCCATTGTGATGAGCGTTTCCGATTATCGTACAGGATCCACTTTTCATCACAGGTAATGATCCGATTTAATATCCCTTCATTATTGTGCCGGTTGAGTAATGTAACGCAGCAGTTGACGCGCGTTTGTCGGTTTGCTGCACTCAATTCATGAGGTACCCACCTTTCAAGCCTTTTTACCTTTCCAATTTGCTTCAAGTGGATTAAAACAGCTTTATCACTAACACCGCAGCCTGCAGCTAACTCGGACGTGGTTTGCGATGGATCTGCTTCCACAATAGCTTTCAATTCTTCATTATCAACTTTAGTCTCCGGCCGTCCACGGGGCTTGGTCGAAATTTCCAGAACGAAAACGTTGGAACCAAAAACGCACTGTGTTTTCTTTTGCGACACCGCCGCCATACACATCATTAATCCTTCGAGCCGTTTCTGCAGCACTGGTACCACGGTGGAACTCGTACTCGTAAATATCGCGATATTTCAAGTTTTCCATTTTGTAAACTGCGTGACGCAAAGAAAAAAACCAAACGAGGACAAAACAAATGAATTATGGTTTTCGAAATACAAATGCATGAATAAATAGCTATATAAATTTGAAATTGGAATCCCTAACCAAAGAAGAGATATTTGAGATCAAAGTGGCCAGTACGACAAACCGCCAATTTCATATGTAAGGACATATTAATATGTAAGGTTTATAAGTTGTGAAATCGAATGTAGAACAAGTCGGTTATTTCAGTATCTGTTTTCAAAATTTTAAAGTAACTATGTCAATATTGACATAGTAAATTATATAATTTAAATTTATTTCTTTGATAAATATAGTGACTTGGCAAACGCACCCAGCAACGTAATCTAAAAGCTAATCTAAATAGCCATGTCAGGTACATTAAATTAAATATAGGCACAAAGCTCTAATATTAGATAGTTTCAATTTGTATATCAATAGACATTCTTAAGCCGTGTGCAATTGCCAAGTCACTATATTTATAAAAGAAATAAATTTTAATTATATTGACATAGTTACTTTAAAATTTTAATAGCTTCCGAGCAAGATATTATTTATGACAAAGCACAAGAGAAATTGAAATTCAGTTCATAAAGGGTGCAAATATTTACTTCAGTTCAAAAAAAGCAGCCCGTCCCGGCTTCACATGGGTGGATATTTTTAGAAGGGTAAAAAAAGGGGACCCTATTGCTGAGACTGCGCCCGTCCGTGCGTCCGCCTGTCACCAGGTGGTCAAGTCTGTTAAATGAATGGAGTTGACAAACCTTTTTTAAAAAAAAAAAAAACAAAAATAATCTAGAAAAAATAACGAGAATAACTGTATTTTTACTTTTTTTATATAATTAAAAATGGCTGAGAAAATTAAGATCAAAGTGTGCATTTAAATTTGACATAATTTCAAAACGTACTCGGCATTCTAAAGCGTGATGACGTCACGGCTCCTTTGCTACCCGGGCGATTATGGCTAATTCGTTCGCTGGCTGCTCGCGTTAAGGTTAAAAGCATTATATTATAATAACGCGCATCTTCTTAGTGGCTAGTAATCATCTAATAGTGATAAGGAGTACAATGTTGTGCCTCAGTGTTTTAATCAAAATACAATAAATAATTACAATAATTAATTTAACACTGGAAAAGCTATTTTTAAACGTATCGATTAATCCAAAACGCAGAAAGACGTGGACGAAAGCTATACGCAGAGTTGTTGCAATTACACCTAAAACTACTGAATACTGTTGTGAAGATCATTTTAAAGATTTTTTAGTCGTTGGGGTATTTCTGTCAAATAGGGACGAAACATTCTACAGCACGATTTACTGGCTGATTTCAATAATGTTTGGTACTAAATACAGAACTCAATATTATATAATAACAGATTCCTGATAAAAATAAATATCGGTCAAGAGGTTATAATTTATTTTACAGTTGTTAAATATCGCGGTACCTACCTGTACAACGACACGTCTTATTGTATTGTATTGTCGATTACTTAAGTGAATGTATATTGTTAAATCGACAAAGTAGGTTTCATATTTAATAAGAAGGTGTTTTAAGTTCTACAAAATTTTTAGGCACTATCGTATCTATTTTCTATATATGTATCTATTTTCTTAGGTTGGTGACCCGCCACGCAACTCGTAAGTAGGTACCTAAATAACAAAACCTTACAAATTCGTAGATTACCAATGCAACCTGAAAACATTTTATTATTTATTTATGAGTGACTAACTCATAGTATTTGTAATAAATATTGCTTAAAAGACATGCTTGGTAGATTGTTCGACTGGCCTTTCTGGAATCCTTCTTCCATTAACGGTATTAATTAAAAAACAATCTTACGAATTAATACTAAGACAACAACAATAACAACATACACATGCAAGTCTTATTTAGGCCACAGAATCAAAACAAAGAGCAGCTCCAGAGTCTTTATCTGTATGAGACTCAGAGATCGCTTTAAGCGATAAGGCCGTCATTAGAAATCTAGCATGTTTTTGTATTGTTTTTTATTTTTTAAATAGTGTATAAGCTGGTTTTTAATAAAGAGTTGTCTTATCTTATCTTACTGGGGAGTGGCGCGCGGGCGTGTTACTCGACCTACGACGTCATCACAAGTTGGCAAGAAGCTCGGCAGTTTAAACAAGTGGTCTAAACTTCTCGTAGTGATAACTTTGTTAATACTGCATGTATATGAAACAAAAATTAATATGATGTACGTAGTCTATACTTTAATAGTAAGTATATTTTCATGTTACATTTAAACCCTTTTGTGTTCTCCATGTCTCAGAATTACAATTGCATTCTGCCAAAATGGCGGTTTCGACATAGAATAGAACAGAGTAAAAAAATATGTTTGTTTAATACTAACTGTGGCTTATTCTATGACACAACCATCTGAGTGTCCACCTTTACTTGTTCAACTATCCAGCGGAACAAACATGACAAAGTTTAAACAAATAAGGTACCTGTGTAGCTGTGTCATTGAAATCCAGAAATACAAACCCAGTAGAAAACCGGGCACACAATGTTTCAGATGCCAAGAGTTTGGCCATGCATCCAGGAATTGCAACAAGCCAGCACGATGTGTAAAATGCGCAGATGCTCATCCAACTTGGGAATGTCCCAAGAAGGACAGAATAGCACCAGCCAGGTGTGGCAATTGCAATAAAGACCATCCTGCAAACTATACTCAATGCGACGAGCGGTTAAAATACTTAGAGCGTATCGAAAATAAGCGTGAAATGTTACGTAAGGCTATATACTCCGAAAAAAGTCGAGTACCATCGAACAGCCAGAAAACATGGGCTCAAACTACTGGTAATAAGAAAACAAAACCACGAGTGTCTAGGCCCCAAGATGTTATTCCAACAATGTTGAACGCTACTAATATGATTCCTAGCTCCTTTGTTAAGTCTAACCAGAACGTAGCCTTGTCAGATGCCCGACCCCCCGTTGAAGGCGTTACAGAAGAAAAGTTACCAGTTGACTTTGTGACGACCGAAATGCTGGAGATCTTAACGACCATACAGACAATCAAAAAAGAGTATAAGATGTGTAAAACTTTTATGGAAAAAGTTATCTTAATTCTTACACACCTGGGTCATTATGTCTAGTGAGCATGAACTACGCCTACTATATTGGAACGCGGATGGTGTTCACAATAAGCAGCAAGAACTTGCAGAACTTGCGGTAAGTAGACTCAAAGCCGACATCATCGCACTCTGTGAAACTAGAATAAATAATCGCTTAAGACTGAATATTCCAGGCTATGCTTGCTATCGCATGGATAAGCGTCGTAATGGTACCGGCCAGGGTGTAGCGATCCTGGTTCGTTCAGATCTAACTCACAGTTTATTTCCCCCTCTTGATACACAAAATATCGAATCCGTAGGTATTTCTTTAAACATAGGTAATAATAACAATATCCTAATTTATTCACTATACCAGTCTCCTAATAATAATCTTTTAACCAGTGATAATCTTCTAATGTCATCTGGAACTAAGGTATTGGCAATGGGTGATTTAAACTCTAAACATCCTCTTTGGTCACCGGGAACAAGTAATAGACGTGGTAAAACCTTATATCAACACATGTTTGAAAATGAGTATATGATATACGCACCTAAACAAATTACACTAGTTCCTTACTGCGCAAATTATAGTACATCCATTCCTGACATTCTACTATGCAAAAACATTTTCTCTATAGATGAGATAACTGCAGTTCAAAAATTATCTTCAAACCATTTCCCCGTATTTGCTAAATTTATTATGAAATTTAAACGCAAACCCTTAAAAAAGCATAATTATGCCAAAGCAGATTGGAATACATTTCGGTCGTACCTCAACAAAAATATAAATCTCTCTTCCAAAACTTATGAATCTACTCATGAAATAGATAATGCGATAACAGACTTTCAACAAAAAATATTAGAAAGTAGGGACTTATGTGTGCCGATTACAACGTTAAAGCCTTGGAACGCTACCTCGTTACCTAGACGTATTAAACGGCTAATAAGGTATAAAAATCGACTACGCAGATATGCTGTTGCTGAGTCTGATATCTTAATTCGCAAAACTTTAAATAACCATATCTTTAACCTTAAATTACAAATAAAACATGCAATTCAACAATTTAATGATAAAATTTGGTATGAAAAATTAGAGAGGGTTGACAACCCAGGTACTGATCTGTGGCGTCTAATTAAATCATTGGGCCCAAGTACCTCAGCTGCGATCCCAGGATTAAAACAAGAAGATGGGACTCTCACAAATTCACAACACGAGAAATGTCAAGTATTAGTTAATAGTTTTCTCAATAACATGCTTTTAACGCAGTCATGGTCCAGCGTTGAATCTACAAAAATACAGGAAACCATGTCTACTTTAGATGAGAACTTCACGGAATTAGATCACCGCTTATTGGTAAGGCCAGCAGAGACTAAAAAATTTATACTATGTTTAAAACCCCGCAAGGCCCCTGGTCCTGATCAAATATCGAACGTTCTCTTACGAAATATCCCACAAAAATGTTTAGTATTACTGACAAAAATATTTAATGCTTGCCTCTCTTTAGATTACTTTCCCTCTGTTTGGAAAATCGCTAAAGTTATAGCTATCCAAAAGCCAGGAAAAGACGCTTTAGACCCAACTTCATATCGTCCCATAAGCCTCCTGCCCTGTGTCGGAAAGTTATTTGAAAAGATTATTTATAAACGGCTGCTACGAGCTTCCGAGAATAGTTTAGTTGATACACAATTTGGATTTCGTCAGGGGCATTCAACAGTCCAGCAATTAGCTAGGGTGGCCGAAACCGTATCTTATAACTTAAATCTAAAACAATCTACTGGCATGTTTCTCTTAGACATTGAAAAAGCATTTGATACTGTTTGGCACCAGGCACTCTTACACAAACTTATTAAACTTGGTATTCCCATTTCTCTAGTGAAAATGACAAAATCATACCTTTCTGGTCGTAGTTTTAGAGTTCATATCAAAGACGATTTATCTTCCCTCAAACCTGTAACTGCAGGAGTGCCCCAGGGATCGATATTGGGACCGTATCTCTTCCTTCCTTGTACATCAACGACATACCTACTCAGCCACGCACACACTTGGCTTGCTTTGCAGATGACACTGCGAGCTTTACATCTTCTTCTGATATTGATCTGATTGTAGGACGCCTCCAATTGGCTTTAGATCTTCTTTTAGATTATTTCACAAGGTGGAAGCTAAAAATCAACGCTTCCAAGACTGAAGCGATCCTCTTTACAAGAAAACGTACTCCACCTTGGAGCCAGTCTGTTAAGTACCTAGGAATAATTCTTGATAATAAACTGAATTGGTCAGAAAATATTGCAAAGCTACAAATTAAAGGTACAAAAGCTTTAAATGCTCTAAGTCCGGTACTAAATAGGCGATCTAACCTCTGCAGCTACACAAAATTACAAATATATTGCACCCTTATCCGGCCTTGTATTACTTACGCATGTCCCGTATGGAGCAGCTCATGCAAAACCAATATTAATAAGCTACAAGTACTACAAAATAAAGCGCTTAAATATGCATATAATACCCCTCTTCGAACAAACCTAGAAAAGCTACACTTACAGATAGGGTTCCCTAGAATAGATGTATTTATTTACAATGTTTCTAAAAAATTCTATCTCGCTACAAACCCACATAGCAAAAATAAATTAATTAAAACTTTAGCAATAACTCGCAAAATAAACCTCCCGTTTATCGATAACTATTGTCGATATAAGTTACCCCATCACCTTTTCTTAGAGTGCGATGAATAGGCAGTAAAGTAAGTAAAGTAAAGTAATATTTATTGACCTTTAAATAACGTTCGTTACAGGCAAGTCTTATTACATTTGAATGAATAATTACTTAAAAAATTTAACTTACAAATCTCATTTATATACGATTACTTAATATTAGTTCTTAGTTTAATAGTTCTCATGACAAATATTTACATTAAAATTGCTTTGTTTAGTTATTATTAATATTTTATAATGGTTGTTTGTTACACAAGAACGATGATTCTACAAGCTGCATTGACATATATTCGCTGAGTTTATAAAAAGGATTGCTTTCAAAAAAATACTTCAATTTTTGTTTGAATGTAATAAAATTGAGATCCATTACACTATTAGGTAATTTATTATACATCAGTATTTTAGTATAAAGCCCCTGCTTCTTACATTTAGCTAATCTATTTATTGGTAGGATTCGCCCTTTTTTATTATTGCGTGAAATTCTTTTTTCCGGTATTTCCCTATCCTCGTGTACTTCTAATAAACAACTATAAATATAAAGTGATATAACTGTCATTATTTTATCTTTTTTAAAGTGTTTTCTCGCAGGACTACGTTTTTTCAAACCGTTAATTGTTCTTATAGACTGTTTTTGACATTTTAAGACTTTTATGATATCTTTAGCATTTCCCCAAACAGTAATAGCGTATCTTATAATAGAATGCACGTAGGCATAATAGACAGAGATGAGCGACTTTTTATCTAGTAATGGCTTAAGTTTAAATAAAGCATAATTACCACTTGCCATTTTCTTGCAAATTTTATCGATGTGCGCATTATGGCTAATTGTATTATCTATTGTATAACCTAGAAATACATTTGTTTTACTAATGGAATTCCCGAAAATACCTAACTTTGACTGATACTGCATAGAGATGGTTTTATCAGAGTTAAGAACAATTCCATTTGCGTCAAACCATTCCTTTAACAATTCCATAACGATACTAATTTTATTTTCTAAATTATGTATACATACCTACATGTGTGTCATCTGCAAATAAATTTATGTGAGCCCAACTTGGCAATGCATTGGTAATATCATTAATATATATCAAAAATAAGACTGGGCCTAAAATAGAGCCCTGTGGTACTCCAATTGACATCCTACCTTCTGTAGAAATTTGTTCATTAATCGAGACAATTTGACTACGGTTCTGTAAGTAAGTTATCATCATATTTAATTCATGACCTTGAAATCCGTAATATTGCATTTTTAAAATCAATATATCGTGCCTCAAACAATCAAAAGCTTTTGAAAGATCATAAAAGATACTTGCACATTTATTTGACGTATCTAAGGATTCTAGAATGTAATATACTACTTTTCTTATAGCCATTTCTGTTGAGCAGCCTTTTCTGAATCCAAACTGTGACATTGTAAATAAATTATTTTCTTCAAAGTATTTAACAATTCTCGATTTAATAATAGCTTCTAAAATTTTTGATAAAGTTGGCAAAATGCAAACGGGTCTATAATTACTAATATCCTCTATATCCCCTTTTTTAAAAAGTGGGATTACCCTACCCGGTTTCAATACGTCGGGAAATATTCCGTCAGTTAAACATGAGTTTAAGACAATTAATATTAATTCAAATAAATTATCGTTATTTATTATTAGGTTCCGTAAAGTCTTAGTACTCATATCATAAATATCTAACGTAGGTTTTTGCTTCATGTTAACTACTACCTTTTTGAGCTCAGTATAATCTACTGGTCCGAATGAAATAGATGTCAACGGTTTACTACAGTAATTTAAATACTTTTTGCAATCATCCGCGTCAATTTCTAGATTACAAGTTAACGTATGAGCTATGTTGCGAAAAAAATTATTAAATAGAGTAGCAATTTTTTTAGATTCTGTAATACTTGCTCCGCTTTCGTTTTTTACTGATTTTATTCTATTACTTGTATTGCGTCGCGTATTTTGACCTGACTGTTCGTTTATAATTTTCCAAGATTCTTTAATTTTATTTTTTGATTTTTTAATTCTATCTCTATACTGTATTTTTTTTGCTACGACCATTGTTTTACGTAATATTTTTCTATACTTTTTAATGTTTAATTTTCTTGTTCCGCTAAGGTCAACCTCTTGAAGGATTTCCATTTTGGCTAAATTTTTCTTACTAGTTTCTATACCTAAAGTCGACCATTTTTTCTGAACATTTATTACTTGTTTTTTCATTTTTGGAAAAGCTATGTTATAGTAGTACATCAAATCATCGTGTAAAATCCTCGTTCTTGCGTTCGCGTCACTAGTCATTAGTATTTCTGTTTTTATTGACATATAATTTTTGTTAAACAAATAGTTAAAATAATTAAGGTTATTTTTTGAAAAATTTCGAGCCATGTAGGCTGTATTTTTACTATTAACATTTTTGGTATTGAACAATTCCAATTTAATTACATTATGGTCTGATAGTTTACATCCTAAAACTGATCCTCTACAACCACTAAAATTTACAATAAAGTTATCAATGCATGTGGAACTGGTTTGGTTCCTTTTATTTGTCTCGGTTCTAGTAGGTTCATTTAACAACCATTTACAATCAAATTTCTTTAGTATGCCGTCAAGTTTCTTAATATTTTTATCTACTTTTAATACATTTAAATTGAAATCACCTGCTATAATAATTTGTTTCTTTTCTTTGCAAAGTTTATTTAACAGTTTTGTCAATAATTCAAAAAATAAATCTATATCATATTCTGGACGGTAAAGAGCCATAATTACTATTTTTGACAACCTTAACTCTATAGCTGCTAATTCAAAATTTGTTTCAAATGACATTTTATTCAAATCGTTTCTAATTTTAAAATCTAAACCATTTTTAACATATATCGCGGTCCCGCCATGTTCAAAAAATATTCTGTTAAAGTAAGTCGCCAGTGTGTAGTTCTCGACATTCATCGCCTGCATCTGATGATCTTTTCCCCAGGTCTCCCCAGGCATAACACATCACAATCTTGCTCATTTGCTAAGCTTTCAATCTCTAAGTACTTTTTGTGTATACTACGAACATTTGCATGAAGAATTATCGTTCTAGAGTCGGTGTTTGTGTAATTTGAAAATTTGAATTGTCCGGATTTGTTGTGTTGTATTGGCACCGAATGAAACGCAGTGTTGAAGAATTATTAAATTTGCTGTCTACGCATGCTACAACATTTTCCATTACAAAGTTCTTCAGAGTATTGTAATTTTTAATATTTTCGTGTCGCACATTCGGGTCGAGATATTTGACATTTTCGTTATTTTTTGCTATATTAGCTATTTCACTGTTAATATTGTATATCTCTTTGTCATGTGTGTAATTGTAACGCAGGCCAGTGATAATAACTTTAAATTTCCGCTCGGGACTAATTACAATGTTATTCAAAGTTTTTATGTACTTTTTAGGATTATAGTACAGAGAGTTTTCATATTTCGTAATTAATACTGCTACGGTATCTTTTCCAGTTAGATTTTGAATTTTTTTAGAATAATTTTCCAATATTTCTTGATAACCAGCCGCTGGTTTGCAGTTGTTGGTGGCTTGGCAATTCGTGTGTCTCACTCAGATGTGCTCGTATCTCGTTGGTTGCGGGCGTGCGCGCGACTCTCACCTGTATTACCAGCCGGTATCGGGTGCTTGTGGCGCGCTCGCCACGCGGTCTTGCCGGCGCGAGTACCTTGAGTGTAACCAAACCACGACCAAGCTCTTGCTGCTGGCTGCGTACTACCGCCGCGCGCCGCCGCGAGTTTATTACTTTACAAATATTTACACGTAACTGCGTAGATACCGCCTATTTTTTCGGAACGTTTCGCTACATATCCGTTGCAATAATAAAAAAATAAAAAAAAGCCATAAGCGTAATGCTATTTTAAAGCTTACGTAAGAAATGCCAATACTTATTAATATAACTGCTACTCTTTTATTGTCTCTAATGTATAATGAACATGTGAAAAGTTTTTTTATTAAGCCGTGTGTTTAAAAAATAATTATATCATATACTTATTGTTTTGCTAGGATTTTCTATGTACACTAGCATATACATATTATAACTTATTTATTTGAATAAAGACATTTTAAAAATCAAATCTTATTCTATGACAAAACGGCCATTTTGGCACAATGCAATTATAATTCTGAGACTACTCATGTAACAGACTTGACCACCAGGATGTATCTCATGAACCGTGATAGCTAGACAGTTGAAATTTTCACAGATAGATGATGATGTATTTCTGCTGCCCCTAATAGTTTGCGTAGTTAGCGTTGTGGAGACTCATTGAACATTGAAGTTTTATTATGAATTAGATGATTATAGCTGAAAAGAAAATATTATAGCTGTTTCCTATTTTAGCGGTGAAGGAATCATTTAGAATGATATATTTTTTTAATGAATCCAAAACATGGACTTATTCGAGCGTGTCAGATTGTTATTTTCTATGCTCCAGCGTGTCCCTGATAGCAAATATATGTTATTCCGACAATTTGCATGAGGGGGGTGGCTATACATGTAGCAATTAGAAAATAGATTTAAAAAATCCCCTTCACTCTCTAGCGTTTCACTCAAATCATTTAATTATTGACATGCACTCAGCTGTTTAGCTAGTACTTTACCTACCTTATCTTAATCTGACAAAAATTTAACTCCCATACAACAAACGTGATATTTTTGCCGTTGTTTGATCGATAATAATAACAGCAACAAGTAGACGCTTGAAATATGGACAAAATATTTAGTTGCTACGCGTGAAGGTATCAAACTGAAATTCATATCAAATACTCAAGTCTACTGTTCCTTGGAGCTGTGAAAAATCAAACTTATAAACGAACACAATCAAAAGATACAACCGTTTATGCTGCTAATTTCGGTACTCGCAGGAGAATCAAAACCTACTGGGTAATTCCTGTGGACTTAGTACCTTGAAATTTAATTCGAAGCAACGTCTTATCCACGTAAGTAGCACAGATAAAGTAAAATTGCGAAGAGCATAATTTTTTTGTAATATCCTATAATAAAACGAGGTATTTCTAATAATTTTAAACTTAACATTTTAACATACTCATAGGTGTGTGCGCGATTCCGAATCGCACTTGGCAGGTTTTTATTGTTCGTTTATCAATATTTTCATTAATAATTGAATATGATATATTGGGGTAGTAAAAGTAATTGTAAACCGTTAAAAAAATTCAGTCTAGTAGATTTTTTTTTATAAAATATAACTTAATTTACGAAGACATTATAAGTAATGTAAGTTTTGCGTGCCGAATGGAACTCGGTATCAACTTTTTTAAAGTATGACTAATAGTTTTTCAGTAATTTCAACTTTGTAATATCTTGTGGATGGTACATCCGATTTCAATAATTCAAACTGTTACCAACAGGTATTGAAACAGACTTGAATACGAAATAGTTTTTTTTTTGATAAGAATTAATACCAAAGATAACATGGTTTGAGTTTGATCGGTATTTTTCTCAACTTTTAAAATGTATAAAAGTAGTTATAGTGACATATCTATAATAGTTGGATAGATGGAAGTCTCGCGAAGTTTTTTTAAAGATATTGATATATTATATAATATTGTAGAAGATTTTATTGTTATATCATTAATATTTATCGTATGCGATGAGAGACATTATATAGAAAAAATATTGCATTTGGGTTGGTTTTAGTAGGAATTTGTAAGGATTTCTAATTTTTTCTAGCATTCTAACGGCGAAAGAATGTTAGGAGAACTATAAATGTTTCAATAAGTTTTTGAAGTTTGATTTTTCAAAGTAATTAATATTTCAAACGTAACAAGACTTACCTGTGACGAACGTAATTTAAAGGACAATAAATATTTATTATTCTCCTTCTTTATCTTGACCACGATGACTTATTTCTTGATTTTGACTTGACTTGATTGATTCATACTTCATAAATTATCGCTTTAAGCGATAAAGCCGCCATTTAAAGACTAGTATATAAGTTTTTCTGTAATAGTTATTCTATTGTTAAGCTGGTTTTTTAATAAAGAGTTTCTAACTTGAAAATAAAAAAACTTGACGCTGGACAAATATACAAATCATATGGTGCCATAATATATAAAAAAAGACGCATCATAGTATCAGGAATCACTAAGGTACTTACTACTATTTAATCTGTGGGTCGCACTACACTATCGTTGGATTCTCAATAAGCATCCTAAAGATTTGTTTTATTCAAAAATCACTCAGTGAAATTCGCTCTGTTGAGGCCAATTTGTTTTAGAACGCAAGTTGGATATTGTACGTCCAATAATGGCCGGTCGATATTTATCAACCCATATTGTACAGCTGATATTGTTAGCTAATCCGTGAATATGGCCTCGAAATATTTGGCATGCTTTTCTTGCCCGTCACTTTTTTTCTCGTATATTTTATTTGGATATATATTATAGTTGGCTTCACGTACTAAATGTAGTGTTCTGTGATTGTCTTTTAATCATTGTCAGGGCCATTCAACCTTCTTCGGGCCGAGGTACCATTGTAATGGTTACTCAAGCTTTGCCACAATGGTTATATGTAATTGTGTTAATAATACTTCAGAAACAAAATTCTGCGGTAGTAATTTGACTGTGATTGCAGAATAAAATAAAGACATTGAGATCTTTACGTAAACTGACAAGTTTTTTTTGTCTTTAGAGCAACTCTTGATAAGTAATTATTATTACCTTCATTTTACTTACTAGATTTGTCCTAAAACCTATACTTGTTTGTGTGATTTATTTGGTCATTTCTTCAGTAGCTAACCGATTCAGACTTTATTATAAATATGTCGGAACGTCCGTGTCAGAAAGGGTTCGTTACTTGTTCTTCAGCGTGGGTATTGCGGGCGAGGAGAATAAAATATCGCACGTACAAAGAATCGTCTTTATAATGATTGATTACAAATTTGTAGTCTCGGAATAAGTAGAGGACAAGTGTTCCGCTTGGTAACGAACGCTCTCACGACCCAATGAAAAGTGAGTCTCTCGGAGCATGTCCGCGCGCTCCCACTAGCGCCTCTGCCGGACGGTATCCTAAACTCTTACCGAACGCTTATTGGTTGCCTGACGTAACACGCCATCCGGCCAATGACCAATCAGTGAGCAGCGTCACCCAGAGTTACACAAGAATTGGCGCCACTTCCAACTCTAGTCCACTAAAGCTAAACTAGGTGGTGGTTAAACTAAATAATCTTTATTGTCCATGCGCCGTCATATATATACCTGTATTTTATTGTTTAACATTGTGCTAACAATACAATTCTTTGGTTTCAGTACGAGTATTATAATCAAAGTTTTTCGTTTGTTATCTTAAAGATTCTTGGTTGCATGAAGAATTCCACTAGTTTGTGCTACGCTATTTAGGTCATTGTGTGTTATTGTAATAAAACTACTTAAACTGTTTATATTTGAAGTCCTTAAAGTAAGAGGAAGTAAAAAATAGATTTTAGGTATATACGATTTAAATTAAAAATCAATACGTAAATCTTTGAATACAATACAATCTTTATTGCACACCAAAAACAAAAATACAACAAATAATATAAATATATGTAGTACATTGGGCGGCCTTATCGCCTAAAGCGATTTCTTCCAGGCAACCTTTGGATGGATCGGACTTACTGCAAACAGTAACATCGGTGTGGAGTACCTACCAAAAAAAAAATATAGTAATACTAATACTGTACCATAAAATAAAACAGAAATAAATACATATATTCAGCACATACAACAGATAATACGTCGTATTCGTAATAATAATACAAATCAAAATGTTCCAATTAATTAATAGAAAGGTAATGAATGTTCAGCAAGTTTTTGATTATAGAAAGGGATTTAGCCTGTCTGACTGACAAAGGCAGAGCGTTCCATAGAAGGATAGCTTGCACAGTAAATTGAATGTGTCCGTGTATCCTTGATTTTGTCTGAACATGTACTTCACTCTAGGGTAATATTGTTCTTTGGTCCAGGCGGGCATTAATACCGTGCATTATAGGGACTCATTTCTTTGAATGTAATGGCATAGAGAAATGAAATGAATGGGTCCTAGCACACCTGATTCACTGTCATACAAAAAAAAACTCTGCATAGGACGAGAATGAGTGAAAGATTTTGCGACGCTCCACAGATAAACCTCGCCCCTCTTGCGCTTTACTTCTCCCCCTGATAAAAGCCGTTCGTTCCGGCTGGCTGCCATTTTGTTTGTCATGTCTATCGTTCGTTGTCAAATTCGCGTTACAACATCGCGGAGGTTGTGTTAAGTGTTATTTTTGGCAGTGAATTAGAAATTTGAAGGCTTCTTTGCTCCATAAGTGCGTCGAGTTAAGTCCTCCGCCTTATCATTGAGAATACGTAATGTAAATAATTGGTGCAACATCATAAATAAAGTCATAAGAGGCACTAACATTATTCGGCTCGAAATACCTTTTATGCCGCAGAAAACTTTGTAAAAATACAAAAAGAAATTAAAAAATAAGTGATTTAAAAACATTATTTATTACCCATTAAACATAGTATCCGTCTATATGTACGTAGGTATGTATAGAAAGCACGGTGTTGCGGGGCGCGGGGTCCAATTGCGTCCCTGCCACAGATAATCTTAACAAGTAAAAAGAATGTATGAAGGTGAGTCGTCTGATACGTAGTATCTTATTATTAGTTTGTGGGTCCTAGTTGTTGTTGATTGTAGATTGTTGATGATCAACCCCGTTTCAAAATTGTTTCCATTTGATGTGAATATTGGATATTTATACACGCTCAATAGACACTTTTACGACATGACTACGCCAGAGCTCCAAGGTGACGACTGGGACTTAGCCTGCTCGGACGAAGACCTTTCCAAAGCAGGAGTTTACATCGGCAAGAATTGGATGGTTGTTCCTGCCGAGCTGGAAGACCTATATAAAAACATAGACAAAAGCGGCACTGTTTCACTAGAATGGAAGTGCCCGGGAAGACGTGCACCTTCGCCAGTGCCTGTGAATAAAGAAAATCAGGTCGAAGCTCCCGTGTCCCCGGTCAGAGAAGAAAAGTCAGATTTCGATTTTATGGATGAAGTGAGTTCATTGAGACTACGAGTACGCAGAGAAGGAGAGGACACACTGCGTGGGTCAGCAAAGAAAAAGACTTCGTCATTTGATGGAATTTTGTCTAATATGATCCGACATAAGAGAATTGAGCAGATGGAAAAACAAGCCAACACTTCCCCCTCAACTCCATCTTCTAATGCTTCCTGACAAAGCATGTCGGCTACAATCTTGTGGAGCATTGTTCCACAGTAATTTGTAGGTTGGATAGTGATCCTGCTTTTTACTCCATTAAAATTTTATGTTTTTAAATAATATATAGAACTGATAAAGAAAGACTGACAAATTAATTATATAATTTATTTCTGCTATACTAACCTAAAACTACAATACAATACTATAGAGACAGAAGAGCTGATTGTGGATTCTGTATTCTTTCATCCTCTTCAATAATCTCATGACATTGTCTCATATTCTTTATTATATGCTCCAATTGCCAATGTTTCCTCAGCAATGCCAATTCAACATCAAACTTCCCTTGACGAATGCGCTGGACACCTGTGCAGTGTGCTGTGCTCTTCAGCTGGATGCCCAAGTCATGGACAATAGTCCACAAATATTTGTCATACTCATTAACTGCTTGGACTTCTGAAATTGTTAAAAAAACTTATACTTTTCAGTTTTAACTAAGGGTGTATAAGCCTAGGAAACTCTTAGTCCATATGTATTAGGCAAAACTTCAACTACTGCTGCTGTTAAATACATAGTTAGATTATCAACATACAGTCAAATATTTAAAACAATCACTATACAAATTCTCTAAGCAAAGCTCTTTCTAAAATTCAGAACTCACAAATATAGTAGAGCATAGATTATCTGAACAAGGGCTTAATTGAACTGCTCACTTAGAGCCACTCTTCCTCCCACTCTCGCCATCTACATTATACAAACAATTAGTTTGAATAATCAATGCTCTATATACAATTTAAGTATCCGAATTAAATGGTATTATGAACACATGTCCCCCAAACACCCAAGGTAAAAAAAATGTTTAAAGTATTATAGTAAATTTAACTCAGCATGTAAAACTCTATTACCTGATTGCACACATGCAAATATAAAACAATTCATGAATAAAAAGTTAACCAATTTACCTAGTTCAAAATGAGGTGGGTTGAAGTAAACACACTTAAGCCCATAAATTACAGGCAGCTTATTATCGGCTGGTCGTATGAGCCCTTGGGAAGCCATGTCATACATAGTTTGTGATTCCATATGGACACCTGACATTCTGAAAAATTAATAAATATAAACATATGTTATGTTATTTAGATGAAATTATAATATAATTTGAAAATTATGAACAAATGTTTATAATAATGATTTGTATAGATAATTACAATAATAATATTTATGATAACTTATTATACAGGTATATAACCTACCTGTAGGTGTGGTAGGTGCCTGTATAATATGTTGTCATGTAACATTTAAATATTGAATGTATTGCATGTACTAATGACCTATATAAAAAGTATTATTTCACAAACAGGAAGTTTATTGTACTTACTGGTACATAGTCTTCTGATGGGCAGCCTGCATATGAGCCACAACACCATCTATTTTTGCCCTTGTGACCTTGTCATATGTAGACCTCTCAACAGTCCTGCCATTCCAAAAGTAAGTATCTGTTGCTTTGCCAAGTTCTCCGTGAATCTTGTATGCCCGGGTTAGTCGTGCTGTGTTTATTCTATAGGTAAGCTTAGTGCCATCATTAATTCCTAATACTGAAAGTAAAAGATTTCATGAGAAAACGCTGAGAACTAAAATTAATGATTACCGTTTGAATAGGTATGTTAATAAAACAAGGGAACTATATTTATATATCTTGAGCCTGCCCTGTATTGCAACTTATTTCTAGTAAAATATAAATGCTAT
Source organism: Ligdia adustata (assembly GCA_947049295.1). Classification (NCBI taxonomy): domain Eukaryota; kingdom Metazoa; phylum Arthropoda; class Insecta; order Lepidoptera; family Geometridae; genus Ligdia; species Ligdia adustata. The sequence goes on from OX346216.1 coordinate 15,833,580, forward strand.
ATCTCAACATAAGCATAATACACATTACATTATAACAGTATGGTTTGGATAGTTACAGGCATAATCTTTATTTAGTACATCATACTAGTTTTTCTTAGTTTTGATATGAGTTAATAAAACTCTTATGTTACTAAATTTAAAAAGTTTTAATCAATATTTTCACATTAGATTAAACATGCTACATTTTACACAAATTTGTTACTAAGTTACTTACATAGGACTCCACTACTGAATAGCCCCAAATCAGTAGCCCAGCTGCAGCGGAAATCATCTTTGATATACCTTGGCCCACAAACTAGTGGGTCATCTGCATAGTTTGGGAGGACCTTTACTTCCATTGGTCGGTTGGTGGACCCTTCTATCACGACCCGCTGCTCCTGAGCGCGATCGGGCAGAGCATTTAAATCTGATGCAATAAAAAAAAGATTATATGTAATAACTACAAAACTGTAGTCAAGAAGAAGAATTTGCATACAACTATATTTATAAAAGTGTAAACGTATTTAACTAAAGTGAAAGTGAATACATTTAGAGTTCGACCAAACCTCTACATATATTTGTTATGATAGTGTGTTGCACTTGCCGGACAGGAACGCATGGCGGCTTGTACACACATATAACACCATTAAGAGCACGAAACACTGAAGCTGTATCACGAAACTTTACCATGATGAGCACATTTCTAGAAACATAATGTATCAGGACACTCAAAACTAATGCTCAATAACAATAATGTTCGCCATCGAGAAACAAAAAAAATCTACATGACATATGTGACATGACAACGATTTTTTTTCTTCTTTATTTATTGGCCATCACACTGTGTATTATGCCAGTTTTCCAAGTTGTTTTAGTTTTCACGTTATAAAATGATCAATTTCAAAAAGTAAAATTTCAGGCATCGTGTTCAAGTCAAATCATATCATGTGCCCTAGTAAAGTGCATTAATAGAGTTTCTATGGAGATTTCCCGCGAAAAAACCACGTTATGTACATGTAGGCATGATACATAAAAAAGGATTCTTTGCCTCTGCCAGTCTTTCAACGAACGCGGGAAAAGATAACCCATCATAACGATTAAACCATAGAGACAATATTCTGCTGCAATAGAATCAGGAATCAATATCTGTGCTGCAGACTACATAGTAGGCATTACTGATGCTATGAGACGGTATATACCTATAGTATTTCCGTCGAAACCGGGTCACTTTCATAAATTTTTGAAAGCCTGAAATATTTTTATAGCCGCAAGTTTATTGTGATCACGAGGTCAACAATTTGCAGAACTACTAGTTAAAACAAGTCGAGAATTTCTTATGAGTACATGTTTTACTCCGTATAAAGCCAAAGCTCTCGCATAAGGAAAGTAGAAAAAAACGAAATGTCAAATTGTGCATCAATCAGTCCGAGTTTTAGTTTTACGAAGTTTTATTTGCGTTGCGCAGTCTGTGGCATTCCATTGTGTGTGTCGTGTCGTCGGTCGACAAATGATGGCCAAATAATGTTAGGATAGAAATATTTCAGTCGATACAGACGTCTTCCTCAATCTAGTTGCTACGTGAATTGATAGACTTTCTTGTATTCCAAGCTAAATAAAGTTGCTATTATATTTGTCGCTTGATTGTGAATCGAGTTTTTGTGTGGGTGTGCAAGATTCGAGTACCTACCTGCCTGCTTACGAGTCTGGTCGGCGTTTTTCATGTGAAACTTGTTTGATACGGTGAGTTTAAATGTTTCTATGTGTCGTTCAGTTTCCAGTTCACCTGCTAGTGCTTCATAACGCGACGAATTGCTGTTGTAATTGAGCGCTCTCGTGTGCAAATATTGCTGCAGGGTTAGCCTTTGGGTTGGGTGCAAGATATATTCTAACGCCCTGCTTGACTGGGTATTTACTATCTTATTAGACTGTGTTTTGACTGCCAGACTCAAACTATTTAAAATATACTAGCTGCGCGGCGCAGTGTTACCCGCGGATAATAAATTAAACCTTAGATAGCCCTTAGACCCTCTCACTTTAACTTCTAAGAGGATGTCTTCTACATACGAATGTAAACGACATTTTAGCTTCATGTGTCAAGTAGTTCTCAACACTTAGTGTTGACTAAATATTGTGTTTGATAATATGACTTTTCACTTTTTACCGACTTCCCAAAAAAGGATGAGGTATTCATTTGTGTTGGTTACCTGATTCTTGTATACGGTTGGATTGATTTGTTAAATTCATTTTTGTTTATAATTTTATCAAAATAAATTGAGAGGTTTGAATTTTTAACTAAAGTAAAAATATCAATTTAAGCCGGCCGGCCGACATTGTTTGTAATGGAAGTTAGTAATGACTTCTTTTAAAATAACTTTTCATATATACGGAAATAAACAATCAATTTGACTACATAAAGGGCCGATTATATACAATTATATTCTAAGATAAAGGGAGCACTCAAACCATTATACATCAATTATGCATACAAGGTATGCCTTTTAAATTGGCCTACAATGTAATCAGCTATATTCCCACTTGGCTGTTTTTACTGTGCATGACAGCAATTACTTAAACAAATTAAAATGTACTTTCTTTAAATACTTTAAGTAGGCACTCCTAAAATAATTAACAGTCATGACAAAGTATTTTAGTGTTTTTTAGAGTGTCAAAACTTTAAACACCATTAGATTTTTTACAAAATACTAGTAGACATAACTTTTTTGACTTCTTAACTATATATAATTTTTAACAACTATATAATTTTTAACTACTATATAATTTTTAACTACTATATAATTTTTAACTACTATATAATTTTTAACTACTATATAATTTTTTACTACTATATAATTTTTTTTCACCATCGAAAAGTAGAGATTTCAACAAATGGGAAGCTTACATACTTTTTGAAAAAGCTGATATCTTGACGGATGAATTTTCAATTGAAAATTAGGTTATTTTTGATATTAATTCAAAATAATGTGAAATAATAAATATTTGAAATCAAATAAATTGCAGCGTATTTGGGACATACTCCTACAAAGGTACGTTTGCACGAAAATCCATGAAAGAAAAACATGTTTTGTAAAAGATATAAATAAAAAACTTTTTTTTAACTTTTTACTATTTCAAAAGACATCTAGCCCGGTCTATAGAGATCGGATCTCAAAATCTTTGTTACACACTAGGAAAATAAAATTATGTGCTTGTGTAAACTTAAATATCTTGCTAGAGGATGTTTCTCTAATCAAGTGATAGCTGCAATATTCTTATGTGGTACGACAGTAAATATTCAGTTGATATTATGTGTCAGCAGTGATTGTAAACTTGCCAGTCAGTACAGAGCTCCGTCACTGAGGTTGCTATTATTAACTCTGGTTGTAGCTATATATATTTAGTTGCTTTATATACTATCTTCAGCATAGTATAATATGTTTCTGTTTGTAGTAAACATCTATGAAGATCAAATATTATTACTTAAGTAAAGTAGTATAATTTCATTAGATATGAGAATAAAGGCTTGCTTTCTACTGTCTTCCCAAAAGATGAGGGGTATTAAATTCAACTGTAATTTTTACATGTTAGTTGAACAAGTGATAAAAAATTACGCCGAAGCTCACCAAAACCGGCTTCACCGTCATGTCAATGTCAAGGCTATCCAGCTCCTCGACCACACTGACATAACTAGAAGACTTAAAAGAACTAAACCGTTTGAGTTAGTGTAGTGTTAAAAGTAAAACAGTGAAATATAATAGTGAAAGTGCTAAGACTTAAGAACATGTGAACAAAGTGTTTTCGCCTTAACAACTGTAATAAGAAAAGTGCCGATGGACAAATTCTTAGAGACATTATTTTGTTGAAGATTAAGTTAAACTAAAATTACTTATTAGCCTTAGACTTAGGCTAGATTGTAATATTATCAAGGAAAGTGTTTACGGGTTCTCCTTGTGCAATAGAAAAAAAAAATATATATGTTTGTTACCTGAATTATTATAAATATGTAAATATGTGTTTATGTATATAAGTATGTATATTAGTGATCAGGTTACCCTAGCACAAACTTTGCCTAGTTTGGGAGCTGATGACCTTTGTTTGGATGTTGTACCTTATTAATTCTCAGAGATGGCTGGACCATTAGTTGAATAATTCTTTTTTTGTTCTGTTACTTCTCCATTGGTACCCTTTAAATTTTAAAACCAGTGAAGACGTTTGGTTTTTAAATAAAAATAACTGAAATAGTTCTATTTGTGGTTGCCGTTACGGTCAGTAATCACTCTTTAGTGAGGCTAATCACTAGTTTGTGAGACATAATGTCAAATCTTCATATAAATGCTTGGTAACCCCCAGTTTAAATTGTTTAACCATTGGTTAGCTTTTTAACTACAGTATAGCTAAACAATCACAAACAAAAAAGTTATACACCGCATGTCACCAGACTGTAGCTTATGTACCGTGACAATTAAAATTTTAACAGATGATGTATTTCAGTTACTGCTATATCAACAAATACTAAAAACAAAATAAAATAAATATTTAAGGGGGCTCCCATACAACAAATGTGTTTTTTACCGTTTTTGCTTAATATAAGCACATCAGTTTGTTTATTACTAAATAAATAAATATTAATTTAAAGCCCTTCATGCATAATGCCGACTCCTACTTGATCGAGTTTTTAATTCCTTTGAGATACTAGAGCTTGGTATCTAAATCTTATTTGATTGTAATTATGAGTTTCCGGTGTCTGCAAACCATATTGTGCTAATATTTATAAATGTGAGAGATTGCAATGTTTGTCTGTAGAAGTTTCATCAAGATTACTTGATGAATATATATGATCTGTTTGTAAGTACCAACATTCAGACGAGGATACATATAACATCACTGACAAGTTTGCTAGACAAGTATGTTTTTTCCAGCTGTCATGTTCAGAGTGTGTTATATTGTAAACCTTTTGCCATTTTTCTAGCCCTTTCTAGCACTTTCAGTTGTCATAATGCCTTGAAAAAAAAACTCATTCTGTTATTCTTTTTCGTCATAAAGGTGATGATTAGTAATGCACTGACATTCCTCACATCATCAGGGGTGAGAGGTGCATCTGTCTCTGCCCCATCCGAGCTATGTTACAGCTTACAAGTTCTAAGAGATTGGAACTTGTGACCTATGGAAATCAAGTTGTAACCTTCTTCATATAGGCGGAACGATACGCTCTCGGTACTAAGTAGTCATCGTCTTATCTCATTACATCGTAATGATTCAGATAATGTGGTCATCATTAAGCTCAATGTTTTTTTTTACCTAATATATCATCTTAGTGTACATCTTTTATAAGAGTTTTTCTTCCACTCCATCCATGTGCCTTCTGATCGGTTTTTCGAAGGTCACAAAGGACAGGAAAATGCGCCATGGTCGCTCAGTTTCGGCGCCGAAGGTCACAAATCATGGCTCCGACAGACGTATTAACCATACTGAATAACTCGAGATGTGATTCGTTTTTTAAGCGTCGCAACGACTTCGCCTTGTCAGACTTCGTAGCAACGCATTTTTTGCTAATTTACGATATGTTTTTTGGTGCTGACTTCTTCTGTGCGCAAGAAAACCATTAACGCAGGCAGCCTCCGCCAAATCTTATAAATTTTCCTTAAGACCAGCCAAATTCATCTAATTAGATCCTATGGAAACTCTCAGCCGATGAACCATTCGATACGCTTCTAAAGCTCTTTTGAATTTCGTTTGCCTTCACGAATTGCGTTACGGCTTACTGGTTTTCGATGAAATTGTGGTAGTATAGGAGTACAAGGTACTGAGAGTCGCTGAGACGCGCGGCTACCTTCAGCACTCTCAGTACTTCCTAGTAAGCCGGAGGTCGCGAGGAGACACACTATACATGGATACAAAAGCGGTTCAATGGGTTTCCATGCAGAGGAAACGTTCGGCGACGTATACCGTTATAACACGCCTGTATGTGAATGCTATGCGTGTGACTTGTGGCTGTCTACGTCACCTGCCTTTTTGGTAGATACTGCCGTATCGCATAACTAAAACACATTATTTCTACACTCGAACCTAAACATATTTAATTTATCTCAGTTTGTTAGCTCACATGTTATTAGACTGATGGTAACGTAGCCACTAACCATGACTTATAATAAAGCAGACCTAAGTTGTTTGAGTCTGAAAATGTTTCTTATCACTTTAAACTCGTTTTGAGCATTTGAATTGTTTTCATTTACGATTCTACGATTGTCTCTAGGTATAATAATATAAACGTGAGCTAATGTCACGAAATTAAAGCAAACGTGTCGTTGTAGTGTCTATAAAACACCCATAAAGAGATACTAAGTAACCCTATGAAACTTTGCGTCAAATATTGCTAATATTACCGGCAAGGAAAGTATTTGTTCCAGACATACGATCATAGTGTTGAAGTCTTGATAAGAATGTTATTTATTACTTAAGGTATCACGTTGTCTTTATAAAATTAAAAACTGGTTTTCTGAATTTGTTCACTTATATACTAGAGTTCAATTAGCGCAATTCGTACCTATTCAAGACAGTTTTAATTTCGTACAATTGTTTTAGCATATTATTCAATACTTAGTTCAATGCCCCACAAGTATTCAGGAATCACATATTTATTCTAAAAGTATTTCCTTAAAGATATTTTTTTACTAGGTATACCAATTACGTCCATGCTGCGCCTGCGCCGCCTTTGCTCGTAGATCGCGCAATCGGACTTCCCACATCCACAGTTGCGTAGCTTATCCAATACCAACAGGAAGCGGCATCATTACCAGCCGAATGCCATACTTAGAAATACCGGTGTTCTTACATAACTTGACTGCTTCAACAACAACGGACCACCTATTTTGGCAGTCTTCTAAACAAACAAACATCGAATGCTCCAGCACCATAAAACCGCAAGTCCAGCTGTTTTTAATAAGTTGTTTTTGACGACTAGTTAAAATGCCTACTGATGTTAGCCATCTATTCAATAAACGAACATAGATTATTAGGTGAATCTATATGCACTGCATATCTCTCTATCAGGGGGTTCGAAAGTATACGAGTTATCTCTAACCATTGACTGATTCGTAGGAAAAGAATAACGCGTTTGAGAGGCGCGCTGTCGCATACTGTCAATAACAGGAATGACAGGATTATAGAAATTTTACCTATCCCTCAATTTCAGGGGATAATTTCCTAGTTGTACGGATATATATAGTATGTAAGCGTTTTCAAGCTCTCGAGGATTTGTATGCGCATGGCCGCTTCGACGGACTTGCTGCGCTTGCGCATGCGGGTCATCTGATCGTGACGGAGAGGTGACCTCATACCTTGAGTGAGGCCCGATCTTCTTTTGTAATCTGCAAATACTTTAATCGTGTGAACAAATTGATACCTACATAAAACAGGAACTTGTGTTGGCTGATAAATTACTTCTCTTGTGCAAAAATTTAAACTACTACTTCGGATATATTACTTGGAATTTTACCCTCGCAAGTAACGTTATTTATGAACGATTTTCGAAACAAATCGTTCTAAAATTATCACATCACTTGCGAGTGTAAAATTTGTGCATTATGCCAGAGTTTCAAAATAAGGCATTTGGTAAAAACAATTAAAAATTACGCACTGTTAATCTTAAACTGAAACGTAAACAACTCACTGAATAGATCTGTATAGTTTACAACATCAAGTGCAGGTGCCTTTATCTCGAGTCGGGCTCACGTTGCGAAACCGGCTCGTTATCAACGAACTTGACACAAAACTCACTCTTGTTTATTCGCCCTTTTTTCATCGCCTTTCGAATAATATATTGCTGGGTTGGTGACGTAAAACAATGCAATACCTACGTAAGCGGTTAGCAGCGGCCTTTGACTATAAAATATTCCACTCCACTTACAGTGTGAAAGGAAAGCCGTGAAATGGTTTTGTTTCGTTTGATAACAATACATAAAATGAAACAAAGGATTTGCATTCATCACCGGGTGATATTCGAGATTTCATATCGCAGCGGTGAATGACGTTGGAATTGAAGATCATGATTTGTCACAGTCGAGATATGACATAGCGTCTGGGTTGTGTTCTCGACTCATGCGCATAATTCGCCTTACTTACTAGGGTCATAATAAAGCAATGACTGCGTTTACAGAGATAAAATTAGTTTTTAAAAATATACCCATATCTTTTATGGCGCTTTAGTCTCATCGATTGAGATTAGTTGTGTATCCGAAGAATAAATTAACGCGACACATGGGACAATAATACCTTACTTTCGTCAATCGTTGCGCGTGTAGATACGCGTTACAGTGATGTCCATGGAAACCTTTTGAAAAGATAACCGCTTCATGATCGTTTCACGTGGTGCAATTGCTGACGCTGTAACTGAAGTGGTTTATTTATCAATACAAATAGTGCAGTTGTTGGCTGTAAGTGCTATTGTTTCTGAAATGCTGATCTTTAGGTTGCACCTGCACAGACACGTGCACTGTAACGAAGGCTCCGTAATGCTTTTCTGATTGACACGTGATATTTGTTATCCTCACCATGTTTGATAGGATAGTTTATTATCGATTTATCATTGATATGCACATGGCCTAATCGACTTGTTTATTATAATAATGGTAAAGTAGACCCACTGATGTGATTTACATCTTATTATTTTACAAATAGAGGAGGATACGGTCAGTTAGATGCTTTTTTCCATGTGGTGCTTATTGTGTGTAACCAAGTCTTTTACATCTGTTACGATCCTGACACACATCTTTCGACATTCAATCGGTAATCATCTCATCGACTGTTTCTTGGTGCTTTTGAGTTTTGCCTTTATTGATTCAAAATGTCTTCGATCAGGGTCACTCATATGTCTTCCTCTAAAAAAATAATGTCTTGCCGGTTTTTAAATACTCTTTATTATATTGATTGAGTACATTGCCGAAAAATCAGAGAAGTGGATGTCACGTGTCAATTGGCGGCTAGTGACGAGGCTCTGGCTAGGTGTTTCCATGCTGGTTGCTCTATTGTTCACCGGACACTTGAGCAAACCGTTCGCTAAACACAACATGTCATTGTCAAGTGAAACAAAACTCGATTAAATTGATATGCTTAATAAGTAGATGTTTGTACTGTAGAGTGTGGAGGTCTGTGTTGTGTTTTATTCAAGCCAACACTTCTCAGTCGATCGATTTCCTCTGTTTTGCTAACATTGCGATTCATATTTATCACGTCAATCCAATCAAGGTGCTGATTCCTCTAATCACTTCGCGGTTAGGAGTTGTCTTATATTATTCTGGAATTGCCCTTCCTCATACTGCTCACGATCTTCTAAGGCTCATGTTTGAGATAGAAAAACAAATAATACATACAGTGACTCTTCGTACTTGCAATCGCTTTACCAGATTCCGCGTACGTGAACCTATCTAGATATTCTATTCAATCATTTACGTGTTCAAATGTTCCACGTCTGTTCACATAAAAAATGCGGAAGGAGTACCTGTTAAAAGATTGTTCGGAAAACGAGAAGCAAATTAGCGTGACCTTGTCGCAAGTGGTGACAGACGCAACGGCGTCGTCCGCCCGGTCAAAGTCACTGGTCAGTGGCTTGCATGCTCGCTACTTGTGGGCTAAGCCACCATGACGTGGTTACACGAGTACGCGTTTATTCGGATGGCACACACAAAGCTCGCCCATAGCTTGTCTCACAATCGGCAAATCGGACTTGTTCAATAGGTTTGTTTAGTCACTCTGATGTCACAAGTTCATTTTCCGTATTTGAAGAAGCACGAGTTGTTTTACAGTGTCATAAGCGTAACAATTATTTGGAGTTATTAATGCGAAAGGTACGCGGTGTCGCGTCTCGTGACGCTGCGCTGAGAGAATTTCGCGTCGAGACATTCGATTGATGTCATGTTCCCTGGTTGAATAAACAAATTCCTCGCATAGTTCTGCTTCAAAAGCATACTTATTGTTCGTAAGCTTGTTTCACAGCTATAATATTAGAAGCCTGTGCAAACAAATTGAGCCTACACAGCAATCTTAAACAATCTTAATTGGTACATTTTTACTAATGGCTTTTGCTTATTTATTTTTGGTCTGATCAAGGGAGTCATGGTTTGCGAACTATACGACAAGTAAATATGTATGACGTCCGCAGCCAACTCTAAGCGACAGGTATTAGTTAATTGTTGTTTATAGTTACAGACACGTTTGGATGGGATCGCTAGCTTGTACACAGTTGTGTGAAGCCGGTGCGAGCCGGAGAAGTTTAGTCCTATCGCCCGCGCCGCCCGGTGTGCAGTTTGCGATTGCCCTTGATCTGAATGCGTCCCATCCCGTCCACCACTTATTGTTCGACCACTTATTGTTCGACACTGGTAACCCGAAACGTCTACTGTTTACTTGTACTTTTACGAGTATCTCTGACTCTGAATCTTATTTCTTGATTTGGGATACAACGATAACAGCTCGTAATGTTACGTTACAGCATACATTTCATAATTTAAATCTTAATCGTGAATTGTTAGTTCATCGTTAAACATTCAAAAAGTACGAATGCAACAATAGAAGCTCGTATTTTAGTCAAATTGTCAAAATGAGTTTGTGTAATGTTAACCAGCTTGTCGTGCTGGAACCGGTTTCCAATTGGTCAGTATTTGGTTTACGGCTGCAAAAGCTGAGATGGCCTAGCGACGGCGACCGTTACACGGCGCCGCGCCGTGAGCCTCAGCTCCCCGCACTGACCCTGAGCGGAGACTCGCCTGGTACCTATTGACTGTATTTCCAACTGTGGCTCGGCCTCAATTGGCCCGCGCGCGACCGACGACAACTATTCGCCACATTCTTCTTGAACGTGTTATTAATCACAGCTGATTTCCGCCGCGCCCCGCTTCGAGTCCAGTCCCCTGACAACAATACATTTACAGATGTTTGGACATGCTAGCGGTCCGTAGCTATACCTATTTGAAATCTTTCGCTTTACCAATATTTCGTAAACATTACCGACATTTTTCTATACTTAATCTATGAACCATTTCTCAACGTCTGTAGGGTCACGTAGAGTATGCCATGTTTTGTGTTCTATTTGATAAGAGTCCTTGTCTTCGGGGAATCGTGAGTTTTTGTCGGTCTAGAGCGATTGTGATTTCACGCATGTTATTGTTTGGAAGTAACCTTGCCGCAATGGGATGATGTCACCGCTCAAGTAGTTGGAAGTCAAATATCGATTTGATCGAGAACCGTCACAGATTCCAGTTGTGAATGTTGTGTGTGGCGCTGGCGGGGCTCCACAGGCTGAGCGGCACGGTCTCGACCGCTGCGTGTCAATGAACTTGCCTCTCAGGTCTCTAGCGCCTAGACCAGTCTTCTATTTACTATCTACGAGTATGTGGCATTCGACTGCTTGCTCTGTCGCCGACTTTATCGTGTCCACGTAAGGTAGCCATTTCAACTAGCTTTTGCACTACCGAATTCACGCGATAGAAACGCAGCGTCGTTTTATACACAAAAAGTAGGTGCCTAACTAGACTTAGGTAATCATTTTATTGATCTACTCAACCTTTGCAGTTTCATTTTGTGACATCCTAAATTCACGATCCACATAGATTTCAGAATTATACTTGAATTAATAAGCTGCTGCAACATTCCAAATTAGATAATTTATATACTCATGCGATTTTATTTAAAAGATGTACAAATTCCTCATTGATACTCGCGATGTACTAGCATAGAGTTTGATCTTTTACACTGTTATTACTAATATTCTTTAACTGCACAACACACAATGATTTTAAATATATTTCAGATTGGTATTATTTTATGATTATATTGATAGCCACGCTTGGCTGATTAGAATTCTTTATCAATATAATGTTTAGCATTGTCTGGCCGTATTTTAGTGGAATTAGATAGTAATTTGGGATCATTAGTCATCCTTGATGTAAACCACATGACTGGGCAATTATCAAATATCCATTGTTCGTAACAAAGGATCAGGAATTGATATACTACAGTTGGTTAAAATTGTAAAACACAACACTCACTAAGATTCCTGAATATAAAAAATCGGTCAAGTGGTTTTCGCTTTATTCTATAAAGTCATAAAAATATCGTGATCGGAAGGTCGACAACGACAATTCGCGGAACCACTAGATTATTACCCGACTGCGAAAGAAAGAGGTTATGTTATTCGAGTGCATGTATGTATTCTTTGGCACGCCCTTGAGTCTTCTTAACCTGCAGATGATCATATCTGGCTATATTAGCTGCATCCCGTGATTTCACTTGTTAAGATACGTAGGTCAGAGGTTCTTGCGGTCGGGTTTTTTGAAGTCACGTTTAACCGCTTGTTAGTTATAAAAAGTCATCAGTTTCGATAGATTCTACGGAATCCTCGGTTCGTGAAATATTCTATTGATAATCCTTCTACCCTGCTACTGACCTTTATTTTTACCTTCAAACTTTTCTAGATGCTTATGAGAGCTTAAAATAATGGTACTACATCTTGATGTCGCTTAAATTTGTATTTGTTACACGAAAAAATATCATGCTTTGCTTTTTCACATCAAAAGCCGGTCGATTAACAAGTTAAAAATGCGTGTGAAGGAAACGTTAACATGGACTATAGCGAGGACGATTTAATATGTTTTCAATGAAAACGCGCGTGTTTCCTTCGCTTTGCTAATATTGTTGTTGTTACAGCTGTTAATTAACTGATCGTATCCGTTGTGTGGGTTTGCTAACACTTTGATTACATTAGCGTTGTTATCGAACGGCATTTCCGTCGTTATCGTCATCATCATCATCTACATTCTTGTCAAGCTTATACCGCGGGATATACGTTTCTTCCATTCGTTCTGACTATAGTCTATTTCTTTTATGCTATAGAAATGTTATCTTTAAAAAAAAACAATTTATTTTTCTTATATCACTCAAGTCCTTTCACCTTCGTTCGCTCTATTTTCATATTTTTACCCACTTTTATTTTTGTCATACAGAGTTTTAAAATAAAAGATGCATGTTAGTGATCTGTTTATATTTTGTTGTTTGAAGGTCAATCCGTATATCGTTGATACCAGACTGCAGTGTACTTGCGTCCTTCGTCTTCGTCTCATATAAATCAAACCTAGTTGATTAATGAATGAGATCTGCTCTCTTGTTTTCCAAGTGGAACAAATATGTTTACTTAAAATAACATGTGCTTATTTTCGAAACAATAATGAGATAGATATTGAGTTCTCGGACAGGATCATCAAAGTTTATTCGACCCTTATAAATTGTATTTCAAAAAGCAGCATTGTGTCGAGTCTCTGAAGATGTTTCGAAAGCTTATATCAGTATCCTGTTTCCCTTTTCGCGTCCGCGTCACATTTTATTATCACACATTATCCCTTCGATGTTACGTTGGTGTAGAGCCGGTTTTTACTTTATATTCGAAAGGGTCGTTTAATGTCTTTCCACGAAGCTCTCTAAGTAAACGGTCTGTAATATTATATTACAAGTTACAATTCAAGATGGCGGCACACGTCTCGTTTCCTATTTGAAAGCGATGGATGGACCGCAGCGGGATCGCTTCCTCGTCACTTTCTCCTGACCATCGAGTGTGGTATTGACCACTATATACTCCATCCATCCGTGTATGCTGGAATCCACCACGTTCTTTGGGAAAACTGGCTTTCTCATATCGTATTCTTAATACTCGCTATTCCAAATTCCGAGTTAGAGATTGAAATCACCAATGTAAAATTTCCCATTCGAGACATAATGCACAAAAAACTGTTTACAAATACGACCGTCATTGGAGACACTAAAGTCACGGTCATTTATTTCAAGATTCTAAACACTCCTAATTAGATCAATAAAAAAATCATGTCACGGTCATTAGACAATCAGTATTTACCAAATCGTGAAAATATCTTGATGATATTATAATTCTGATCAAAATCGTTCACAAATCGAGTGTCAATGCTGTTGGTAACTTCATCAATCAAACAGGCAGTAGTGTTGAATAACCGCAGCCGTATAGAGCCGCTACCATTAGTGAACAATACACGCGAGTGGGCGAACACCAATATGCCAATCTTTGTCGAACACACTGATCTTTTAGCGTTGCTGCAATATCTTGTGTAATTCGTGTACGATTTGTAGACCAACAATAAATGAGATTTTAATCGTCGGTAAATGTTACAAGCATTTCATGAAGCTTCTAGTGATAATCGAAATTCGCCTAAGGATGAATTTAATTACTTTGAAGGAAAAGTTAGGGTGTTTCTTAGAGAATTCTATAACTTGAAACGTAATCTCAAAGCTTTCCCAGTCGTCGTTTCGGACTAAATTTCTTTGAAACATCAAGTTAATACTTGGTTTTGCAAATGTGTTCCGCTTTAGATACATTAATTCTCTGTGAATACATAAAGTATTTAGAATACTAGCGTTTTATTTCGTAGATGTTACTAGTTCCAATAAACGACCAAGTTGTTTTATTTTTACAGCGTGTATAAAAATGGAATGTGTTCATGTCTCCGAGTGAGATTAGGCATAAGTTTGTTCCACTTCTCATCGGGAAAACGTTATACAGAATGATTAATCGGGAATAAGCAATAACAAATAAATAGGACGATCGTTACGTCTATATTATCCGGTATTTCCTCTGGGATTTGGGAGATAACGAATTTATTATATTTGGGCCAATAGAGACAACATTCTGTTTTTAGGTAAAGTAGTAAATGTCTGATTCATTTTATTTCTCTCGCAAACTTTTAACAAACTAACTTAAAATCATGACTGTAAACGCGAATGCTGGTACATTGCATTGCCTTTGTTTGCTTCAACCACATAATAACATCCATATAGCTACTTGCCCCGTACAATAAAAATACAATATCCTTAATTAAAAATCTGATTGGTTGCAGTCAGCAATGTTAACCGCGCATTGCAGTTGCAACTTGGACATTTCTATTTCTGCATTTTTTTATCAGCGTCGAATCTAATTTTCTTTGAGAGCGAGAAGCGAATCGTGACTGCAAATTGGTAGTTTGGTCACAGTCACACCACTCGGCCGTGGTTATTGTTTTCTGTGCAGTGTTGTGAGCCAATGGACAGTCCTGCCTGGTCTGGTCCGGTCGAGTAACGTTCGTACGATCTTCTCCACGCCTGCCGCGCTCGCTTCCGGCCACTTTGTAGCAGTGACGTAAACACGTGTTTTTGTTTTCGTTATTTGCAGCAGTTTTAAAGTAAGTAGGTACTTAGTTATTAACAACCAAAGGCAAATCTGCTTTACTCTAATCTGTTACGTATCGATGTTAGTAGAAGTCGCTGTTCGTATAAATTTCAAATACAACTAGAGCCACCTCTTGTTATACAATAAAATGTAACGTGCCGGTTTTTTGTACAAAATCAATACTTTTGTGTGCGTACTCATATGGATGTGGGTATTAAATAAACCGGGTCTCACATGTGACTGGTACGCGTAACACGCTTAACAGTTTAACGCCTGTGCCTGATCACTCGTGACTTAATGCAGTTACGTCGGCATATCTTACGTGAGGGGTTCCACCCTGCCTCATCGAGTCGCCAACCCCTTGCCACACCGAAGCGGTTGCTAAGGTGTTCGATTCGACACCTGGATACGATTCCAAATAAATTAGACACATTGGAAACTTATCGACTCAATCGCTATATAATGTACCATTTCTACCTATTTTCTCATCGATATGGCTTTCTCGTGAACTTATTTTGCAACAGTAATAGACTCTTTTCAAATACACATGTGTCCATTATATCATAACAAATTCTCAAACCTTGTGGCGATGAAATAAAACTTGAGTCAGCAAACACGGCTATTACATGAACGTTTTCCGAGATGTGATGCTGGAATTTGTTTGAACAAATTCTTCAGGTATCACAGATCAGGTATCATTAGATACTTACCTCAAAGCCCATGTCATATTCGATGGGTCCATTTATCAAGTATTTCAAACTGTTTGTTTTTGAAGCGTTTCTCAGCAGTAATTAGTTAGGCTGCAGTTCGGCGGAATGAATCGATTCACATCGCCTCATGCTGCACGCTCCGACGGTTGCGTCATGCTGCCTCCTATCTGATGCTGGACCACTCGACTACTAAAATCACATTCCCTGTGCTTGATAATATCATAATTTAACAGTGAGATATTTTACTTAATTTTATAAACGTGTCTGTCTGCTCTTAATCACTTCAATACTGTTCTCAATATATAATTTTACACCGCAGCGGAAACCAATTACAAACGTAGCGATAAAACTTTTTTGACATACATAGTTTATATAGTTACTATTTGTTGTTTAATTTATATAGGTACTAGTTGTTTTCAGTTCAATAACGCTAAACGTAAGACCGCGACGTCTACGTACCTATAGGACGCAATAATCTATGTTATTTTAATGACGGGAAGTCCGCAGATTATGGGGGAAAAAATAAGAATCACTCGGAACGACATTTGCATTTAAACGCTCGTTCATCCTCGAATAGCTCGTTATTTGTTTGCATAATTCCATGTAAGGCTAGTGAGTGATGCAGCGTGGAGTGCGCGTCGCGCCATGGCTCGGCTCGGGCCTCGGCTGAAGGCATGCACATCAGCGCGCGATTTGGTGACGCCAGCATTAGCTTGTTATCTGCAAGGACTAACCGACGCCACGCTAGATAACAACGCTTGACTCACTCAATGCATATTGGCACATAATCCTCTGTTCCCAAAACATTGGCTGTCTGTTTCCTCCACCTAGTTACTGCAGCATAGATTAGTAGTGCAAAAACTAGGTTGCGGATATAACCAGCCAATCTTTACGTAATTTCTTAGTTAAAACTCCTTGAATTTTTCTAAATTATCAGGAAAGGTTCGTTAAATGTTGGGTCAAACGACGCTAGCGGTTGATCTGATGGCTCTATAAATTATCTGGATCTTGTAGAGTTGTCCACTGTCATCTATTTGTCGTGTTTTTTATGTGCTCATTGAATCTCATTGCTACCGAAGTACGTGTTGGGGCCTCATAGAAATACTGTGCGCTAAGTTTCAAGGTGAGGCGCCGTATTCGCGGCTGGCGCCCGGCCAGCTATCAACTACCATGGCTCAAACAGTTCACCTACTATAAACAGCTTTGTTCGACTTCTCAGTTTTATCTTGTATATTTTTCGGATAAAAAAAACCTGTGCACAACTCTTTTTATCCATTACAGCTATCGAAATTACAATCTAGATGGGTACGAAAAAATAAACGCAAACCAAATTTGAAGTTTGAAATAATACTTTTTTTATAGTCCCCGACGCAAAAACGAGTAGATGTTAAAAGCTTGACGTGTCTGTCTGTTGCATCGTAGTTCTCAAACGGATGGACCGATTTTGATTTAGATTTTATTGTACAAAATGTATATTAGTCAAAAGTATTTCTAGCTATATTTGATGGTCCAAGATGGCTTCCGCTACAAAATTTCGACGTACAAATTTTTCACAACCCCTTCAATATGAGTATCAAGTGAAAGAAAACTAGAAAACTATACATTATGATATACTAATAAAGCTCTTTCACTTGATACTCATATTGAGGGAGTTGTGAAAAAAAATGTAATATCAAATCCAAGATGGCTGCCTCAACAAATGCCAGGGTTTTTCAAAATTTCCAATTTTACTTGTTTTGTGTACCTAACGTTTAATGTGGCCAGTTAATAATTGGTCTATCTTCGATAAGAACTTATATTTATATATTTAAAATTATTTTATACCTGTAATGCAATTGCAACCTGCCTCTCATCGCAGAAGTCACGCGAAGGTCACAAATCTAAACACTAATTCCTTAAATTATACCAATTACGTACAGTATAGTTTTAGTTAATTTTGTGCATTTGCTAAGATGATTATCCACATCCTACACGAAATTTATCAAAAATGCAAACAAACTAATTGCAAAGTTTCTCTCGACGAAGAATAAACAAATCTCGATATTGTTACGAGTAGACTCCAATATTACAGTGGTTATTTTTTTGCGGATCTGTTTTTTTTGTGAATGCTAAGTGGAATAATGTTTATCATTAGTTCGTAATGGCTAGACGGATGGTGATGTTGTTGTTGGTTTGTTCCAGGCGATGTGAGAACTCGTGCCGATGCCGAGTGGTTCTAAGCTGGCAATGCTCCATGCGTCCGCACCGACTCTTGCCAACCATGTGAGTATTCTCCGCATTTGGGTTACTGCTATGTTGATTTCTACCTTACAATATTGTGACAAAATCTTTCATCTCGCAATGTGGTCAGCGTGGCGGATTATGACATACAATATAAACCGCGTTTGCAACCTAAACAAAATCGTCTGTTACCCTAACACGCTCTGAATTTAGCGTATGGTTATGTAAATCTACGTAATCTGGTATCAGGATCCCCCATTCATGTGTTATCCTTATTTGTAAACACGCTGTAACGCGATTCGGGTTGTGTGTGAGAGACTAAGACTAGTTTTTAAATTATACTTTAATATAATACATTCAACATATGGTACGTTACGTGTACAGCTGTGCAACACGGCTGTTTGTAGTCTAGCACCAAACAGACAAAATTGTCATTAAAATTCATTAGACTGTTCCCACGAGGATGCTCTATCATCAACATATTATAACCTTGATATTATTATGTTTCGATTGTAGGTATTACGTTCCAAATCGTGATAAATTTGTGTCGATTTTATTGAAAGCTTGACTTCACTAAATTTAATATCCGTAACACATTTGATTAGTGTATCAATAAACTTTATTCGTAATTATTTTTATCTTCAATTTGTATTATATGCACAATAAAACTAGCACATATATGAATCGTTATTATTATTAATTTTTAAGATTAGAGTCGAGATTTATACAAACTCTAGCTTCATTTGAAACTACTTCAACATCTGATGTTTGTAAAAGACATTGTCCTCAATTAGGATGCCTTCAACGAGAAGGCAAATCGTTGCCTATGATTGCGCAATCCCAAAATAGATAATGCGTTTTGTTCTTAGTGTTATCTTTTGAGTTTTTATCTTAATGTGTAACGCGATGATGTGTTCGCTTGTTCCAGACGGCCGAGTCCGGCAGCTATGCGAGTGGCGGACGGTCCACTGTCGCGCCGCACCGGACGCTGCCACGTTGATGCCAAAATAATCGCTCCAACAATTTACTTATCCACTTAGATACGAGTTTTTGAATATTTTACTCTGTGCCGTTATATAGAGTAGCTCATTTACACGTGCGTTGTGTCGTTAACCCACATGTGAAGTGATAGTGGTGTGGTGCAGTGTAGTGCGGTACCGATGGTGACGTCATGGCCTTGATGATGATGATGAAGAAGAAACGGTACAAGTTCGAGGTGCAGTGCTGCCTGGAAGAGCTCACGGAGGTGCCCTTCGTGTCGGCTGTGCTCTTCGCCAAGATACGCCTGCTGGACGGCGGAAACTTCCAGGATCATTCTAGCAGGTATGTAGATTAGAATATTAATCTTTTTAAGGATACTAAGATGTTCTTCGTTGTTTTGTTTACCTTGTCGATTTCGATATCCTTAATCTTTCTATTGTTTTCAAATCCTCCGCATTACATGGATGATCTTGTCCGTACTTCAGCATGCATAATTTAAAGGTCTCCGTCTACTTGAGAGATAAATAGCGCTTGATTCTGAATAAATTTCCATGCATTATGTAGATCCTTGAAAGTTATATGATAGGATTGATAGGGTATTTTTAGAATATTTTTCACGTTGATTAAGTGTTTAAAATTGTAGATATTCATTTTTGCCATCTATTGCTTGCATCTCAATAATGAAATCGCGTTTGACTTTATTGTTGTAAAAATAAACGAACAAGTTTAGACCGATTTTACAATTCAAAGTGTTCTACATAACCGTGTCAGGGTGTTGTGGATTTCGACAGTTAAAAATCGTAATTGGCAGGTTAGTAAACTCAGATAATGGTCGGTCTATTATTTATTTGATGAGTGACTTGTACTGCTGAGGCAACGTAACTCGATGTTGTTGAAAAAAAAACATTTATAAAGCATGTCTCATTAATCCAATTAGATCGGAAGATTTCGCGACGACTGTTCTCAGAACACCAGAAGTGGAACCTACTACATGCAATCTTCTTGATTCTACAAATCGATTATCATTGTAGAAGCTATTGTAGAAGCTCTAATCATTAGGGTTGAAAGTGGCCAATGGTTAAAAAAAGGGCAATGATTATGCAGTTTATTGTCAGAGTTGACAATAGAGCGGAATAGATTTTTTTTAATGCTTAATCGAAACCTACAGTCATTTTTCATTGGTCAGATAACTTCAAAGAGATGAGCCGATGACCATGAAATTAATCCGCCCCTGGATCGAGTTCGGTATTTGTTTCCATCGGCTTTATGGCTGTGACGTGGGATTGCGTAGAGTCGTAAACTCTTAACCCCTCTTCGATATGCTGACTCTAATTCCGTCGCTGACGTAGATTGGGATAGAGATTTTGTTATGGGTACGGTCCGTGCGTGTTTCATGAAATAAGAACAAGTGTCTTGGATTCCTTCATGACATCCATTACTAATTGTCATTACCAAACTAATTGTCATTACCATTTCTACGGCGTGTTTACTTGCCGCGAATTGACCAAAGAGAGTTGGACTCCTTGTAAAATAAATTATTTCTTATGAAAGGTTATTGTTTTGAGTACCTGACGATTAGCAAATCATTCAAACATCGACTCGTCGTGTCTTTTGTTTCCACGTTGCGAACATTGTTGATAAGCCGAAGACACAAACAAAAACTGCCAACACTTGAGCATTGTCTATCCTCTTTTCTCTCGGGAAGAAGCGAGCGAGTGACTAAGACGTGATGCGCGGAGGAGCAACGCGTTCTCACGCCACGAGCCGTGTCTAATAAATCGACTGTTTCATTTCCATTCCTGTCAATCACGATTAGTTCCCTTTGACATTATCATTGATTAAAAAATCCACTTAGAGTTAGCGTGTGTCACAATTAGGGAGCGTTTTAAAAACACATCCTCATCGATGGCATCGATCAGCTCGCCGCCCTCGCATTGATTTGCATTACGTGACACGGACTTCTCTTGACCACAATTTACTCGTTCAGTGTATATAACCTATTATATATAAAGTCCATTTCGTGGTAATAGCTCTCTAGTGACCTGTTCGTTTCGTACCAAATTAATCATGTATATACATGTCATTTCGTCCGTTACAAATATGTCAGTTCGTCTATTTTTCCATGAATAGTATAGCATATTACAGTTAACTTAATTGAAATAAATGTAGTTTGTTATTCGAACACGAGTAGGTTTCTTTATTAAATTAATAAGTGTACTCCACCCATTTCTTTACATAATTGTTTCTACGATGATTTTGATTGCACCTGGCAAATTTGATTACCTGAGTTGTTTGCCTTTCTCTTGGTTACAATGTTACTATACTTCTGACTCCTTATTGTTTTACAACTTTATTATCTTAATACTGCTTTCCTTCGTTCTGCCGGTTGTTATGAGATATCACTTTCAATTGGGGTAATTAAACCTTTATTCTTTTTCTATTAATTCTCTAAATGTGAATTTAATTTGCTTGTATTTTTTTGTATTTATGCCTAAAATCAATTACTCCCCATAACAAATTATGCTAGCTGTTTGTTTGAAAGGTCCAACTATAGTTTCGTTCACATTCAGTGAACTTCATCAGGGATAAAATGAGTCGTTCGT
This sequence comes from Ligdia adustata, assembly GCA_947049295.1. NCBI lineage: Eukaryota > Metazoa > Arthropoda > Insecta > Lepidoptera > Geometridae > Ligdia > Ligdia adustata. Next base: position 15,855,287 of record OX346216.1, read on the forward strand.
GTTTTCAACGATGACTGCTGTACGGAGTACATTACAGCTGGTAACTATATTATTATTTTATTATATGAGACAGTACGCTTTGACGCGCCGCCACAGACACGCGGCTGAGTGAGTGAATCGCCACACATATTTACTGTGAATTGTGTTAATAAACTTATAACTTTCAACTACTACTATTTAATTACTAACAACTGTGCGGTCTTAACTGGGATCGTACATTTTTTGGTCCTTCGAGTTATTTTGAATTAAGTGTGTGTTTTGTGACTTAAGCTGCGAAAGCGAATCGGTACCTGGCCTCCCACAAGCGGGTCTCACCAGGATATTGAGAAGGCGCATAATTTCGTGGCGGTTAGTCGCTGACTGCACTGAATTTATAAAGGACCTTCAAGAGTGAAGTTCTATCGTCGACTTCGGAGAACAATATGCGCTTGAAGTAGAAGCCCAAGGAAAACACTGCCTGGTCTTCGTGTCCTGAATCAACACCTACTGGAACTTACTTACTCCAACTCAACTCACTCAGTACTCTTGGTCATCTACTAAAACTAACTAACTTCAATTCCAACCATGGAGATACTTACCAAACAATTAAGTGTTTTTGATAGCATCAAATCTTTGTGCGTCAATTACAAAAAAGATAGCATATCTCGAAAAACTGTGGAGTACTTAGACTCACGTCTCGCGACACTAGAGAGACAGTGGGTAGACTTTCATGAGAGGAACGAGGAATTATTGCAAACTATCGAAGATAAAAGCGAACTCAGCTACTTCACTACAAACGTATACGGAAAAACTAAAGAACTTTATGAAGCCACTAAGGAAAACATAATGGAACTTTTAATCTCTCACCGACAGAAACAAAAGAAAGACGAAGAAGAGAAACTGCTGACTAGCATCGACTTCGACTTATCTGGAATTTTGGAGGATGAAGATCATGAGGAAACTACACCACCTGATGAAAAACTAAAACTACTTATCTGTCAACAAAAATGCAACTTCAAGGCTCTAGAGAGAGCTATGTCTAAAATTAAACTCGAATTTTTAACTGAAAAATGGGAGATTGAAGATCACCTTTCCACCTTGAAGGGGAAATGGGAGCCTATCGACAAACTCCACTGGCAACTAGATGACGCACTGAAACATTCTAACTTGAAAATAGACTACTGTACCAAATACGACAATATTGAACTCACATACGATAACTTAAGAAAACAACTTAACAACAAACTATGGTCAAACATTCACTACGAAAAATCAACTCCGAAAATTGAATTACCAGAATTTACAGGCGACTATATCAACTGGGTTTCGTTCAAGGATCTATTTTTATCAACTATTCATAGCAATCCATCGATTTCCAAATCACAGAAAATGCAACACCTCAAGACGAAACTGAAAGGTGAAGCGGAACGCTTGGTGCAACATCTTACTGTTAGTTCCGAAAACTATGACTCGTGCTGGGAGATACTTACCCATCGGTACGACAACCGTCGCCTCCAATTTACATCATACATGAACGCTATGCAACAACTACCCATCATTCGAAACCCCGATACAGAAAATCTGAAGAAACTACATGACGTCATCACTGAAAGCTTAAACGGACTCAGTAACATGGGAGTCGATATTACTAACTGGGGGCCAATCATCGTACACTATATGTCACAGAAATTGGACTCTACAGTTTACAACGACTACACTAAAGAAATTCATAACAACAGGGAACTGCCCGACCTTACTGAATTTTTGACATTCCTGGAAAGCAAATTTATGGCTTTAGAAACTATGAAAAATCGGCACAATGACAATAACTACAAGCAGAAACAAATCGGTAACTTGAACTACATGCCGACAAACAAGTATCATAATACATCAAACAACTACAAGAACTACAGCGATAAACAAAACTTTGCGAAGAAATCAACCTTATATCAAGGCAATAGAGACTACTCAAGTTCATTCTACACTACCTTCGGCAAATGCCCTTTGTGTAATGGTGAACATGTACTTATGCAATGTGCTAAATTTGTTGACATGGACATTCCGCTGCGGATTCACACAGTGGCGAAATTGAAACTCTGCAAAAACTGCTTGTACAGTCACGGTCAAGGGAACACAGTTTATAACTCAACAAAAACCACTTGTAACTCAACAAAAACATGCAAAAAATGTAATATGAGACACCATACGCTCCTCCATTTAGACAAAAGGGAGAATAATACCACTAAAATTGAGAAGACTAACTCGCGTCCTCAAACTACCAATAACAACCAGCAAGGATCTCATCACCTAACTACCGTGAATATGGAAGTACTTTTGACCACTGTCAAAATCATGGTGAAGGCCATTGATGGCACTTACGTAACGCTGAGAGCTCTACTCGACCAAGGTTCGCAGGTCAACTTAATTACTGAAAACGCTGCGCAGCTACTGCGGCTGCCTCGTTCAAAACTAAACGCCACGGTATCTGGTATAGGATCCGTATCTGGAGAATGCAAAGGCCGTGTGCAACTGACATGCAAGTCGATACACAGCGACTACACTTTTATTACTCAAGCTCTGATACTGAAGAAGCTCACGAACAACTTACCAAACTCAACTTTTGAAAAGGCTAACTGGCCGCACCTGCAAAACTTGAAACTAGGAGACCCAGACTACAACGTAAGCGGCTCCATTGACTTACTCTTATCAGCTGATATCTTTGCACAAATCCTGATGGATGGAGTTCTGAAAGGAGACCAGCACTCGCCAGTCGCTCAGCAAACTCAACTGGGTTGGATTTTGTGCGGAAAACTACAAACTTTTAACTGCCACGTTACTATTGTGGATTTGAACGAAATTTCAAAATACTGGGAAAACGAGGACATTATTCAAGGAACTGACGACATTGACAAAGATGACTACTGTGAGAACCACTATAAACATACCACAAAACGAAGTCCTGATGGAAAATATGTTGTGAAAATGCCTATGGCACCAAATTTTGAATCCGAACTCGAAAAATCGAAGTCTATGGCAATATCACAATTTTTACAACTAGAAAAACGTTTGACAAGAAATGTAACACTCTCTGTTATGTACAAAAACTTTATAAACGAATATGGTGAACTTAAACATATGAAGCCATCGTCTCCGATTACGTCAACAAGTGAAGGTCCAGAGTGTTATCTACCCCACCACGGCGTCCTTCGCAAAAACTCAACTACAACCAAATTGAGAGTAGTTTTTAACGCCTCTAGCAAGACATCATCAGGAAAATCTCTCAACTCGCTCATGGAAAAAGGCCCTAATTTACAAAAAGATATCCAATCTCTACTTTTAAAATGGAGAACATACAAGTATGCATTTACCGCTGACATCGAGAAAATGTACAGGTGCATTTGGTTATCAGAAGATCAACAACAACTACAAAAGATCGTATGGCGTCCCTCTGTGCATGACGCTTTGAGAGAATACACCTTATGTACATTAACTTACGGTACAAAATGCGCTCCTTGGCTTGCAATGCGAACTCTAAAACAACTTGCGTTAGACGATGGACATAAGTACCCAGACGCCGCAAACACACTGCAAAATGAGTTCTATGTCGACGACCTTACCAGTGGCCACAGCACACTTGAAGGCGCTCTAGAACTACAAACAACATTGATAAAACTATTAAAGGGCGGCGGCATGAACCTCCGTAAATGGTCAACCAACTGCCCTGATCTGCTAAAAAACTTAACTGAAGATCAAATTTCAAACTGCAATTATGACTTCAAACATGAGAACTCTCATAAAACACTCGGACTTGGATGGGATCCTAACTTGGACACATTCACTTTTAACTGGAACTTAGATGAAAAATCGAAGCAACTCACTAAACGAACTCTACTGTCCGAAATCTCTCAGCTATATGACCCACTGGGATGGCTGTCTCCGGTAACTGTAACTGCAAAACTTATTTTTCAACGAGTGTGGGAAGATAACAAATCACTAGAATGGGATGGGCCACTGCCTTCTTTGATACAAGAAGAATGGATGAAACTCAGAGCTGATATCTCTGAACTGAAAACTCTCAAAATCCAAAGATGGATTGGAAGCACCAACAAAAATATCGAACTACTGGGATGCTGTGATGCCAGCAATAAAGCCTACGCATGTGTCCTTTATACGCGCGTCATAGACGAAAACGGGCAACTTTCATTGAACCTACTTGCAGCGAAAACTAGGGTTGCCCCGCTCGCCCAAAAAATTACTTTGCCACGACTAGAGTTATGTGGCGCATTACTATTGTCTCAGCTGATGGACAAAGTAAGGAACTCGCTGTACGAATACAATATAACTATGTGGGCTTGGACTGACTCTAAGGTGGTGTTGGCATGGCTGCAGGGAGAAAGTTCTAAATGGGAACGTTACGTCGAGAACAGAGTAAAGAAGATTAAAAATGTGATTCCCGCCAAACAATGGTCTTACATCGAATCGAAAAGTAATCCTGCAGACTGTGCAACAAGGGGAGTAGATCCGAAAAAGCTACAGTACTTCGATCTGTGGTGGAACGGCCCAGCTCAACTAAAAACTGCAATCACTGAAACATCACAGCAAGATAATGTTAACTGTCATTTCACAACTGAAATTGACATAAAACAAAACTTGGCAACCATACAAGACTCGGAAAATATAAACTTTATTACCGACTTGTTAAATAAATGCAGTTCATTATTGAAAGTGAAGCGAATCGTCGCTTGGATTATGCGCTTTATTACAAAGACTCGGACGACGACGGTGAAACAAGACACCGCACATGTCGATAACACGCTAACTACCTACTTGACAACAAACGAACTACTTAATGCAAATAAAGTGATGATACGATTTATGCAGAGAAGTGAATTTAAAACTGAATATAACTTATTAACTAGAAAACAACCTTTGAACAATAAGAGTTCTATCTTCAAACTGAATCCTTACTTGGATGAAGACAACATACTACGCGTCGGTGGTCGACTAAACAAAACCAACTTACCGTTGGGCATGAAAAATCCTATCGTTTTACCCCGAGACGGAAGAATGACCCAACTTGTTATCGATGAGGCTCACGCAGTAACCCTCCATGGCGGAGCGCGGCTTACGCTCGCCTTTATACGTCAACGATACTGGATCGTCGGAGGTAACCGAGTAGTGAAAACTCAACTTCGTCGGTGCGTGCGATGTCTCCGATTTAAACCTACTGATAACTACCAGATCATGGCTGACTTACCGTCACAACGTGCAACTCCTTCCCGCCCTTTTACTCACACTGGAGTAGATTTTACCGGAAGCGTAGATATTAAACTCAACAAGGGAAGAGGAGTAAGAACTTCAAAAGGCTATATTGCCATTTTTGTGTGCATGGCAACTAAGGCGGTGCACATAGAGCTCGTCTCGGACCTCAGTACTGAAACTTTCATCGCCGCCTTTCAGAGACTATGTGCAAGACGTGGAACTCCGAAACACATGTACTCCGACTGCGGCACAAATTTTATTGGAGCTTCAAAGATCCTGAGACACGAGTTTGAACTTTTTAGAGCTCAACTATCACCCGAGTTCTTCGACGAGATCGGCAAGTTGGAAGTAGAGTGGCATTTCAATGCACCTGCCTGGCCGACTGCAGGCGGACTTTGGGAGGCTGCTGTCCGTTCAATGAAACACCATCTACGTCGAGTCCTAGGCGATCAAAAACTTACTTACGAGGAATTTACTACACTTTTAACTAAAATAGAAGCCTGCATGAACTCGCGACCTCTATGTCCACTGACAGAGGATCCAGAGGACTTCTACAACTACTTGACCCCTGGCCACTTCCTAACTGGAAGCCCTACGATGACTCTACCGCTCTCAAACTATGACGGTGAGCGAAACATGAGTTTACGCCAAAGATGGCAATTTACTGAGCATACGTTACAACAATTTTGGAAGTCGTGGTCCAGCGACTATCTTTCTCAACTTCAAGCGAGGAGCAAGTGGCAAAAACCTACCAAAAGTCTCGAAAAGGGTGACATTGTGTTAGTGAAGGAGAACAATCAACCACCAGGCAAGTGGGCCTTGGGGAAAATAATCGAACTACATCCAGGACAAGATGGACACGTCAGGGTAACAACTTTAAAAACCCAAAGCGGTTTACTGAAGAGGCCGATTACTAAACTTGCCAAAATTTTGCCTTTCGACGCCGACACTGCAACTGTAAAATTGTCGGAAGAAACAAACAACGTTATTCCAACTACGCCTTCAAACTCAAGTAACAAGTGCAAACGTACTGGAAAAAGAGGCTTTATTACGATGTTTATTTCATTACTAATGTTATTTACATTGTCAACTGGGTCGTACGGTGCCGTTACTGTCGGCGAACAAAGCACGCCGTCGAGCACTCACATTACGGACCTTGGACGCGATCGCCCGATTTACTACGATACAATAGGAAAGGTCCAACTGATTCACGACGAATGGATTCTACTTACGTACTACAACTTAACTTCTTACTGGCAAGCTACTCGAGATATAGAAAACTACATAAAAGATATAAAAATCTTGTGTCAAAAACTGGACCAGAGATACTGTGAAAGTACCACACATCAATTATTCCATGAGATTTATCAACTTAATTACTATAACGATATACTATTATCCCCACATAAACATCTCTCCGATCGCAGAAAGCGATCTCTTATCGATGGTGTCGGATATCTAGCAAACACACTGTTTGGAGTCTTGGATCAACGTTTCGCCGAGAAATACCAACAAGACATTCAAAATATACAAAACAACGAGAACTATCTACTACAACTTATGAAAAACCAAACCTCAATTATCGAACTCGAAAACGACATCATGAAGCGAAACGAAGAAAATATACGAAGTCAATTTGCCGTCATGAACAAATATATGAATGACACCGACATGAGACTTTCAAAACTTGAGTCAAATGTCGGAACGGTCATGGCAACTAACTATTATACTTCAGCATCGCTCGCCGCACACTTACTTCTGACAAACCTACAAAGCGTTCAAGAAATACTATTCAACGCACTCGTCGATGTCTACAAAGGGCACATAGACGTGCACCTCCTCCCTCCAGTGAACTTGATCAAACAGCTAAACGCAATCGCAGGAAAGCTACCGAAAACTTTAACTTTTCCTGTTGATAATATTCAAGCCGAGATAAAGGATGTTTATAAACTACTTTACGTGAAGGCTCGAGTTACAAACAAGTACTTCATGTTCGAAATTCACATTCCATTGACGAGCGACGAAGAGTTTACTCTCTATCAGGTCATTCCTCTGCCTATGAAAACTGTAGAAGATGATACTGAAACTACAAAATACGTACTTGTATCGGCCAAGTACATCGCTGTAAATTTCAGAAAGAATTCTTACATCAGCTTGAACGAAGGGGAAATGAAGCAGTGCATTCAACGAAGTACAAACAATTTTGTGTGCATTCTACACTCTCCCATTAGAACTTTGGATAGCAAAGAAGCACCCTGTGAAGCTAAACTATTAGGTCATCATACGACCTCGCCGTGCATCGTAAAGAAAGCCGAATGCAGCGCCGCGTGGATCGAGTTACATACATCGAACCGCTGGCTAGCGGTGTGTTGCGACTCGTGCACACTACGAACTATCTGTGACAATGACGTCACTTCGTATCGGATAAACACATCGGGACTTATCACCTTGAAGCAAGGATGTATAATGCAAAACAAGGACTCTACCATCTACGCTCACAATGTGTACCATAGTGACGCAAGACTAAACTTATACTCGGCGGAATCACCAAAAGTAGATAAGTCCATCAACAACATCGTGAACTCACAACACGTATCTCATTTACTACTTCTACCTGAGGACAAAAACCGAGAAATGGTTAATAAGCGGCTGGAGCAACAGAAGACTAACGAACTTAACCTGCCAGCTAAGATAACTTCACACGACATCCATCAATACATAGTTTGCTATACCCTATTAGCACTCGTTTTCATCGCAGGTCTTTGGTGGGTCGCGAGGAAGCGAGGCTGGTGCAACAAAAATACGACGGTAGTACTACCTAAAACTGAGACGCTAGAACTGCAACCTATTGACTCTACCACCACTGATAGATCGCGCCGACTGGGAAGATCATATTCGCTAGCCGAGCGGGCGCGACCACGTCACGGTGACTCATCGAGTGGGCTGGCCCGACCGCAGCCTAAACGAGATAACGTCGATGATGTCAAATTTACTTTTGAATTATAATTTTACTAGTTGCAATTTTTAAGATTTTTATAGAACTTTTTACACTCGTATCAAACTCTGTTTAACTTTGACTTTGTACTGACGAATCGCTCTCTCTCTCTCGTTGTCACCCCTTTTTTTGGGGTTGGTAATATGTACGGAGTACATTACAGCTGGTAACTATATTATTATTTTATTATATGAGACAGTACGCTTTGACGCGCCGCCACAGACACGCGGCTGAGTGAGTGAATCGCCACACATATTTACTGTGAATTGTGTTAATAAACTTATAACTTTCAACTACTACTATTTAATTACTAACAACTGTGCGGTCTTAACTGGGATCGTACAACTGCCATCAAACACGCGTTAGTTCTCTAAATAAATTATGCTTGCATGTGTTTATTTATAAATACTACTATTTACGTCTACTTTTAAATGTGCCATTATGTTTACTTTTACTATCTGATAAAACTAAATTGCATGAAGGTTCACAAACTAGCTATAAAATTAAGTTCTCTTTCAATTTAATTTGTCTGACTAAATTGAACACACCAGCTTCAGCGCTTGTAATTACACCAATCCTAGACTAGAATTAATGGTTTTGGGTTAACTCCCAATAAGTAGTTCAAATCCAATCATTGTTAATTGCTGGATACTGGGTACATCGTCGTAGATGTGCATCTGCAGGCTCGCTTATAACGTTCATTAAAAAGGGATGCATATCTACGGCGCGGAATATTCGATGGAAGCAATGTAATTGTTAGGCTATGATTGTGACGGGCAGTGGTCTAGTTGCAGCGAGCATTTCCAGCGTTTAGCGGTGGGAAGTCGCCAGTTAGGGGAGAGGTGGAATGCGGAGGCGCATCTCCGGCGCGCAATTGCCGCGTGAGCGAGGACTGCCCGCGCCGTGCCTGCTGTGCCGAGTGCCTGCACTCCATGCACATCATCTAAGCCTATTACTCAACAGATCACTTCCGATTCTAATAGCCATTTAGTAGATGGAATTAGACACTTACGGACATTCTCCTATTAGCCGTTGATCTACGTATTTGGCAGACCACTTACTAGTACTTAACTAAGCTTTCCTAAGATGATTGTGAGATATTTGAGCATTTGAAGAAGCAGTTTCTTGAACTCGGTGATTAATAATTAAAGCTGTAAATATGTCGTTAATTGAATTGATGTGTGATGCAAATGTCGTTAATTACCATCGGCATGAGGAATTTGTCGCATCGTCGTACGGTCGAGTGGCCGCCGCCGTCTCACGGCTCACCACACACCGTACCTTTCAAGTGCATTAATGTCAGTTAGCCGCCGTGCATGCCGTGCCGTGCCGTGCCGTGCTGTCATCGACGTGCGTGCTGCGTGCCTTCATCGATTCGCTCACGCGACACATCTGATTTTCCCTTACAAGATTGATTTTTGTCGAAACGATTAAGGTAGTGTTTTTAAATTTTTAACCGATTAATAATTATGAGTAAAGATTGTCATGAGGGTGTTTAAATTTACTTTATCAATTTTGCTATACTTTCCCCTCACTTGAATGTATCGGCGAACCGGCATTATCGCATATCATAGGCGAGTACAACGTCTATTGCAACCATGTTTATAAGTTTTACATCTACTACGATTCAAATCCTTTTGTACGCCATTGGACTGTGTGTGAATGACGCTAGCGCCACGCACGACTCCAACAGACACATGTGTATGCGCTTCAATAGAACTATTGTTTGCGGCACATACGCCACAATCGAAGTCTGCTGTTTGTTAGCGTAGCTCTTTGTCTATCACACAAATTGTTCGCTATATTTTCTTTATATCGTATTTATTTGTATTAAGGGTTGCAAAATACATAGTCTGTTGTGTTCGTCTTTTAAAAGAATGTCTAGCTCGGTTTTCCTTTTAAGGTCGCCTTGAATTGTAATAGAGGTTCTTATCTATTTATATATAACGTGCTATTTTAAGCCTACCTGAGTAATTAAATTTATCAAGTGTCAAGGCGCCCGCATTGCACCAGCGAGCTCAAGGCCGCGGACGGGACCCTGGCCCGGACCGGTCCCGTGGCGTCACGCCAACGCTACCACGTCCGAATTGTCATGAACCTATTTCTTTCTACATTCACTCTTTCAAGATTTTCTCTTTCATAAAATCAGAACGATGCGATGTTGCATGGAGATGTGATTTTACGTAATTACATTTAATTCGCTTTGAAAATGCAGTCCCATGTGAAACCCGACGCTTTCTCCGCGAATGGCGAACGGCGTAATTCAACGCAGTGAGATAATTATCTAGATTCAGTATTTTGCTTGTATTCGTGAAGCCGCGGCCGAGCTCTCGGCTGGCTTCTGATTACCTGCTTTACCGCAATGTCGATCCTTTCACTGACAGCTCCAGAGTTTTGTGGCTTTGTTTTATCCACGAAAACATTTTATCGTGTCTTATGCTTGCCGACGCGATGTCGTCTCCCATTTCTGTAATCTGATATTAAGACCTGTTAGGATAAGAAAGAAGCTGCAAGAACAGTTATTCTCCACGCTGTACATTTTACAGTATACGGTTACTAAGAGAAAATAAATGTGAGGTAAGCACAATGATTAATGGTCTAATATTTTTCACACACAATGGTCTAGCATCGGCACACAATCGCTCGATATTTTCGTCTTTAGTAGTCTGGGAACAAAGGAATTTACTTCGAAGTGATGTGTTCACGAATGCCCAGACAAGAGCACGAGGTCGGCGAACTGCTGCAAACACCGCCACGCCGCTACCTTCTGCAGATCTGTAAAACAGTCTTCTTAAACACTAGTCTCCGTTATTATGAATCAATTGTGTGTAAACATTACCGTCGGGAGGAATAACCGAGCCGCAATTAATCCATTAGCGTCGTATTAATTAGAATGTAATGGGACCTAATTACGAGTAACGTCGAGTAAGAGTGCTCGTGGTCATGTGAAAAGTGAAATTTGCAGCACATCGAAGGCGCGAATCGCGGCTCTATTGACGTCTATACTTGTTCTTTTCTGTGATGTTTAATATCTTCTTAAATACTCGTATACTTGAGTTTTGTATGGTAACGAAAGCAGTTTTTGCGGGCTTAACAGGTTTTCTCAAGGTGCACTCAATAGTTCATTTGTTTATAGGTAGAGTAGTAAACGACAATAAAGTGACACTGTAAAGCGTGTGTTTATTGCAAGATCTGCAAGTGTCCAGCCTCAGATTCACCTTGGCTAACCACATTGCGACTTGTGATTACTATTCCAATGCTGCAGCTGACGCTAAATATAAACGCGTCGAAACCTATTCGTTAGCCACGTGTTCAATGTTGTTACTTCCTCCTTCCTTGTTAATAAATTCACACATTCAAACAACTACATTGCATCCATGTTTGTTTGTTATCGTACATAAATATATTATATTCGTATAAATATTTTCATTAGCATGTTACTTTATTTTGTAATATATATGTAGAAATCAGGAAAAGTATAAAAATCAACTTTCTTTTGAGGCCATCCACAGCATTACTTTCTTGGGTGACATTTTTGTTATGCTTGTTGCAGCATCTTGAACAAGCGTCTTTTTCATGCTCCGGTTTTGAGTATTACTTAATCCAAATTGTGGCAACACACGAATTCGTATTATCGTAATCTAATTAGCTTTTAAAAATTTCTTCGGCATTCGCAAAATAGTCTTCAACTCTAAAAATACGAGCACAGTGCTCATTGTCATTAATATGTTCGGAATTTGAACAAATATAATTTTTCACATGTAGGTGTAAAATGCGAGCAGAAGCATAACTCCAGTCACGTGGTCATGGCCATATAATAAATAATAGAGAGCGACGACCACCGGCTCGACGGAATTCCGTTCTTGAGGCCTGTCATCGATATCTTCTGCTTCCACTTCAAGGTTTCTATTGGCTGTTCTTTCAATAGAATGATTCTTCACTATTATAGTTATTTTATTGCACAAGCTTATAAAACATGATAAAATTTTAACTAAAACTATACAAAGTTGTAAACTATATGTACGAAAATAAATATCCAAAAATTTAAACTAACTTAAATCTAAAAAACTTAATTCTTCACTTATTTATGTATGTATAATATGTTCTGTTTCTCAATTTTTATAACGTCTTTGTTAGAATAAAATAACAAACATCAATTTGTCTTACTCTGGCGTGTAGACGTTGTTCATGCTAATTCATGTTGTTATGTTCACTCTTCTGTTGAAGACGAAAACCCAGCCAAAGTCTGGAAATTTCTTAAGTCTCTCCCAGAGACTTAAGAAATTGGCAAATCACGTGGGCATGCTGCTCCCTTAACCTCAATATTGATTCTCTTAACCTACACTTTTCTTCCATTTCTGATATGTCGGTTGAGGATAAAAAGTCTACAATTGATATTCTTTCTGCCATCCCAAATTTAGACTTCGCTCCTTTTATTTTTAATCAATTTACAGAATGTGATGTTAGTGAGAGCATTTTGTATATCACGTTCAACGCAGTTGGTGGCGACTGTATAAGTCTGAACATGCTTGTGCCCATCCTTGACATAATACTCCCTGTTCTGTGTTTTCTGTTCAACAACTCTGTTTCTTATGGAACATTTCCTGCGATCTGGAAAGATGCACAGATCATTCCTTTACCAAAGAAATCCAATCCTAAATATTTCTCTGAATATAGACCCATTTCTATTCTACCTTTCCTATCCAAAGTACCTGAGCGTCTTGTCCACAGACAGCTTAATTTTTTCCTCAACAGACACGACCTTTTAAATCCTCTCCAATCTGGTTTCCGTCCTGGGCACTCTTATCAAGATCACTGATGATATGCGTAAGGGTATGGATGACGGTAAGCTTACTGTTCTAACTCTGTTAGACTTCAGTAATGCTTTCAACACCGTCAATTTTGATATCCTTCTTGCAATACTTCGCTCTATTAACATATCACCATCGGTGATTGATTGGTTTCACAGTTATCTGTTTGGACGTCGGCAGCGTGTTTGCCTTGAAGACACGTTTTCTTCATGGTGTAACACGTCAGCTGGTGTACCACAAGGCGGCGTATTATCTCCTCTCCTCTTCGCATTTTTTATTAATTCCATATCTCAAGTGATTTCTTCTTCCTACCACCTATATGCAGACGATCTACAAATTTACTCACAAGCCCCTTTCAATCAGCTCAGTTCTGCCATAGCCGTTACAAATGATGATTTAGCTAGAATCAGTGACTGGAGCAAATCTTTTGGCTTGACTGTAAATCCGTCTAAAACGCAAGCCATTATCGTTGGTAGTTCTCGCATGCTCTCCAAAATTGATTGGGAAACACTTCCGCAGGTAATTTTTAATGGGGTTGTTATACCTTATAGTGACTCAGTCAAGAACCTGGGTATTATGATAGACCAAACTCTTAGCTGGGAGGTCCAATTGCAAACCATCAGCTGTAAAATGTTTGCTTCTGGTGCATCTCTGAAACGTCTTCGTAACTTCTTGCCATCTTAGACTACGCTGACGCCTGCTATTTAGATCTTTGAGAGGACCAGCTAGACAAGCTTGAGCGGCTTCAAAATTTCAGCATGAGATTTATATTTGGTTTACGCAAATATGATCACATCTCTCAGTTTCGTACTAAGCTCAAGTGGCTGCCAATTCGGCTTCGTCGGAATACTCACATCCTCTCTCTTACCTATAATATTCTATTGAGTCCCAAAACACCGCGTTATTTAAAAGAATGTGTTTCTTATTTGCACGATTCCCACACCTTGCCTCTTCGGTCATCGGAAAATCTTGCTCTCAAAATGCCAACTCACTGTAAAACTTTTTTCAAAAACTCTTTTGCTGTTCAATCAGTTATGCTCTGGAACGCCTTAGCTACAGACATCAAAAAAAGCATCATCACTCGCTAATTTTAAAAATAAGGTGAAGAAGGTCTATTTAGCTACTATCTGAGCAAAGATTGTCTGTTTTCTGCTGTATTTATTTATTTTTTGGTTTTTTCTCTCTCTTCTGCTGTTAATCGTTTATTTTTAGTCTTACACATTTTTATATTCTTTATTGTATACCCCGTCCTGTACTATATTTATTTTGCAAATTATCTCCATCCTAAGGTTGCCTGGAAGAGATCGCTAAAAGCGATCTCTTCCAGGCACTTGTGGCACTAGATGTAAGAATTTTTCCCGTATATTTGATGTTTGTGTGTCTGCAATAAAGAGTTTATTCATTCATTCATTCATTCATTCATTCATTCATGCTTTCACTTTCATGCTTTCTCTTTCATGCGTTTTGTTTACAATTAATAACAAGAGGTTCTTTGTTCATACTGTTCCGATATTCTGAACTTCAGACTCTTTGTAAGTACTAGTTAGTTGACCTATGATGTCCCCGCGAAACAGTAGAGAGCACTCACGCCTCCTGCTATTTCATAATATAGATAATAAATGATAATTTAATTGAAAACGATAAACAACGTCTTTCATTGGCTTACATTAACCTAACAGTCTTTAGTTCTTTATCGACTCTACTTCTATTCTGAATTCTTAGTTGCGTTTCTTACTCACCGAACTCAGTTTTTTTCATAAAGTTGGCGGTTTAGTTTCGATGGCGGTAGTCGTAATTTTGCTTGACAGTGCAGCGCGTTCTGACCAAGCATGGCCTGGTTACAGGCATGAGCTGTGAGTGATGGTTCATTGCGCGCGAATTGAAATAATAGTGGGGAAACCTGGTCGGCTTAATAATCTTGTTACTTGTTACATCTAGTAAATGATAGGCTTTCCTTGTAGTAGTACATATACGGATTGATGTAGTTCGTCAGATAATCTCATCTAGGCATTAAAGTTAGGTTGGTTTCGCTAGACCTATATTATAAATGTTAGAGTAGATTTAAAAAAATATGTGTTCAATCACTAGAACTCCCTACGCTGCATTCTATTAACAAAATAATGCATAATCTTTAAATTCTGCCAGATATTATTTGGTGGAACACGTTCTTGTTTACTCGCGTCGGTTTGTTTGTTAAACAAGCTGGCACGCGCGTGATGCTGGCTCGGCGGACGTCTGCTCATTTGCCGTCATCACGCCGCTTTGAACTTTGCGCAAACATCAGCCGTTTCATTAGCACTCGCACCTTGCACTGCTTCAAAGTTATCGATACAACGTAAATCTATTCGCGAAAAAAATTAATGCTCGTGCGTACCTTGGTAACAACCATCTTTATTTATATTCCGTTACTATGTGAGAATTCAAGCATTTTCAAACAGCAAAAGAATACACACTTAAATTTGTCGTAGTTTGATCAGGAAACTATTATAAATACTTGCGTAAGATTAAATGTAATGTATTTGTTGATATTAGATTCAGCGGTTGTCGGTTGTGGTTGTTGCAGTGTTTCGCAATTAGCATTTATAAATTGTAGACGCAATTAGATAATCCTAGTGAAGACTAGGTTGCATCGGGTCGATATAGCTAGAAAACTTGTGTCGCATGCCCCAGCCAGGCTTTTTTTGGAGAATAGCTCATTCGCGTAAATCGATTGTAAAATGCTACTGTTTTATTAATTACATACGTAAGTATCACCTTCTATTATTTATTTTGTGGTAGCACTCATAAAAACAACATTGAACAGAGTCTCGAATATTGTCGTCATCCAAATTGACGCTATTGTACAATTACAGTTAGTTGTATACGTCAAGCTAGTAAAAAAGATGCTAAGTTGAGCTGATTTTACATAATCTGTCATTCTATTATTTATTTAATTTATCGCCTGGGTTTTATTACAACCGTCCCTGAAGTATTGCATTACACGGTACATTATCTTGATAGAAGAATAATCTTGTAGGTACATCGGATTAACTCAAATCGAATAAATTGGCGTCTGATCATTGCACCACATCACGAAATGAGCGGCCTTGAGATAATTGGCCATCGGACCACCACGAGACGGACGGTGGGTCTTTCAAAAGACGATTGGTAACTGCAGCTCGGCACTGTCATTTCCAGCGGCAATCACAATCGCGCGATCGCGGTAATAATTACCAAACGTGTGGTCACGTCGCATGTCAACATCGGGCCCCGGCGACTCCGGACCGGC
Source organism: Ligdia adustata (assembly GCA_947049295.1). Lineage (NCBI taxonomy): Eukaryota > Metazoa > Arthropoda > Insecta > Lepidoptera > Geometridae > Ligdia > Ligdia adustata. Next base: position 15,871,602 of record OX346216.1, read on the forward strand.
TCGACCTGTTCACTACTGTTTCACTAACTATTAGGATACGCACATGTGTGGAAAGCAGTTGCAGTAGAAACTAGATGCAGCAAGTACTGTACTGTGCTGGCATAGTTATGAAGTACGCGTGGATAATGACTGGACGAAATCAAATATTTCTTAACGCACTTTCAGTTTCCTGAGACACGCGACGGCTCGTATCGTCGTAACCTACGCTAATACTATTTATTTTAAAAGGTACTGTAATATTTACTACTTATTTAATGGCAAGTTAGGTTATTTGTTTATATTTGCCTTGTAATAAATCAATTAGCCTCAAGTAGCGTTCGGCGCTCTCCTTGCTTTGCTTGATATTTTAGCAAACATAACATTTACGATGTGATCGACATGTTTATATTCACATCAAAAATATTTTCAGAAAGTAGATATGTGTTGACTATTGTAAGGCGTGATACAAATCATAGTAGATATAATAAACCGTTGTGGGCATCCAGAGATACTTACAAAGTTTCGTTCATAGAAATTTACAAATCTATGCTGATTTAAGTTTAGTTAATATTAAAATCATAATATATCACCATTTCACCTTCTTAGTAGAGTGACAGAGAGCAAAGTTATGACATAAACAAATGTTGTCTATAAATCAACCTAGACTTTTTACAACACTTTTGCCAGAATCGGAGATGCGTATCTGTTCTATTAATAATTATTTCATGATTATTATTATTTTAACCCAAACTTCTATTGTGATTAATATATAATGTATTTGAGAATTAATCTCAGCCCATACTGTACAGTATGTTATAAGTCAACAGTAATAGGACCGTTAGCTAGCAGTCTCTACTCTCTAAAATTATAACGGAGCGTGACGAATAAAAAGCTGATTTGATTTACAGCTTTATATGTGACAGATCAAAGAGCCAGATCGTCTAAAATGTAATCTCTCAATCGGTCCCATTTCTATGCTGCAAGCTCGCAGTTGTGCCCGCGCATTCGTTACCAAATTTATTTTGGTCAACATCCGATTTATTAATGATTTTGTATGTTTGTTTTCGTATTCTTTATTTTTCTTTGTCGTTATGTCTGGCGATTCTATGAATTTATTTGGCTGTTGATTTTGGACCGTTGCCGTAGTTTTATATTTCCAAAACCTGTCGCAAGTTCTGTTGAAAGTAATGAAGCATTCACAAGTACATTATAATATAGATAGATACATTGTTCGAAACCTATTTCCTCGTCTGCTTCTATTTAAAATTGTTTCGAGAGCTCATTTCCGTGACATATTAAAAAACTGATTGAATCTAGCCACTGCAACGTGCCGCTGTCTCGCCTGCCCATCGCCCGTCCTCGAATTCCATTTCCTGTGACTTCTCAGGGTATAAATTATTTATATTTTAGTCAATTTCAAACTACTTTATCAAATAACTAGGTCTGCTACTTGTCTTGTTATATCTACTTTAGTATGCAAGCCTCGTATACTTGTGGGCGGATAAACGTAACCTTATACTTTATCTAGAATCTAGATCACACAGTTCGTTTAGAGTAGATGCTATCACCAAAGTAAAAGGACATCTATAGTCCAAACGACCTCGGTAGTTAGAAGAATTACTATTTCTCGAAAGATTAAGGACTACGCTTTCAAAAAACTAAGAATCATAATGACTTGACTGGTGATCGTTTGACTTGGAACGTGATGATTTACGCTGACATTTACAAAACTCATATCGGACGTTCACCCGTGAACCTGTCAAGCGCTTGTGATCAAAAGGTACGTTTTAGAACACACGTAGTAATTACTGCACGTAAATTGGCACTTGCACGTAGAGCACGCTCTGCACGTGACGACGATATAACTCTCGAGGGCCACTATAATAAGTGATGTGTTACTGAGAGTGCTTGAATAGTGGTATGGTATGACATGCATTCATACACACCACAATGACTAATACCTAGTATATACCGTCCAGCATTACCGCCCGCTCATCGACTTGTTTGGTTGACAATGAACTGTTATTGTCAGCCGAAGGCCACCATTTCAGAGTGCCTTTATCAGATTCATTGTCGACGACCACGAGTAGGTCGCGATTTAGGTGAATTTTGTCCCAATACGCGTCGTCATTTCGTTCCGTGTGAGTGCATGTTTCATGTTAATCTTCAAGTTTTTTGGTAGGCTGCCAAGCACTCTTAGAGCAAATCCGTACTATAAAATATGATAATGTAGAGATTTTATCAAGGAAAACATATCCCAATTTCCGGTGCTATAATTCTATGAACTGGCCACATGTTTTACCAAACTATGTGACATGACAAAAAGCGAGCGAGAAAAGCCACGCGTCTTCCGTTGCTCGTCTGTTTATGTGTTCCATTTATTATGTAGGCTTCCTCCGAATGAGTAGCATCATCATCCGATCGGTAGATGTATAATCTCGCGATGTTGTAACGGCGCGATGTGTAAACTAGCCCATAACGGATTGAATAATCAACGGCTTCGCTGAATATAGATTCTGAGCATCCACAAAACGTAAACGCTGAATAAACATTATCGTTGTTCAAATATTACTTTTACTTTTATAATGTTCTGTTATATTGTTTACGACTACGAGTATAATCGAGTGCGATCCTTTGGAAACGTCTTATTTGCGAGCTCATCGTCTGTTTTGACTCATGTGTTCGTAATAATTAATCTTGCATTGTGTTGCAATGACGCCTCCATCATGCAGTTACTGTAAGTTATTTCAAAAGCGTCTGCTAGAAACATGACGAGGTACACGTATACCTACATACTAGTACCTGACTCGTTTGTTTGTCGTCTCCAGAATGATCGTTAGGGTTGTTGGTGTAATGACCCCGAATTGTTATTTAGTGGAGTGTAGCCATTTCATTTAGCGACAATCATCTCCCATTTCGTGGCGCGGCGAGGTCAGTGCTCGATGCTCGGTGAAGCCGCCATACTCCATGCCTACTGGAAAGTACCAATGAATATCGTTGCGGCAGTCTTCACTGATTTAGGGTAATTCTCTTTTTGAGGTAATTCAAGAATCATTTTGGCTAATGTGTCTGAATGTGCAATTTACTCGTTTATCTGTTCTTTGTCTCGGGGAATGTTATGTCTGGAGTTCGCTTTGTTTTATAGCCACGTTGAGCTTGCAATTGGTTGAGAACTTTACTAATTAGCTAATATTAATGATAAATATATTAGGTTGTTGAGGTATATTACATTGTTTGAAAACCGATCTAAATATTTAATTCAGATAATAGTATATTCACAGCGTTACTTATACGTAATTATAATATTTAAACTTTAAACTGTGTTTATTAAGTCGAAAATACTAGTCTTATATATTTTTGTCCTCATATTTGACTCAAAAGTAATCATTGCTGAGCGAGAAGCGTGGGCCTAATGATGAGGCGGAATGACAGCCGTTTCAGGGGATGGGTATGCTGGCGGGTTGATTATATTACAAGTGTCGTGGGGTGGATGTACGGGTCGTGGGCGTCGGACCCGCCATCGCCGTAACTTCCTCACCCTACTCGTATTCGCCTAGGAGTATGAGCAACCCCAGCCGCGGATCACGAACGCAGCCTTAACTATTAATGTTTTGCGCTAAATAGTTTAAGGAACTAATTAAATTTCCTATTAATTTACCCTTTTATGAGGAACTAAACTGTTAAAATTAAGCGTTTTAAGTTTATTGCGGCTTTGTCAATAAGCTACTCGTATGACAGGCAGATAGCAGGTGGACGCGTAACAGTTATTCCAAGGGTCAGGCGAGAAATGAGAATGTTCTCCTTTCACTGGCGGTGAATGCATCAGATAGTAGGCGCGGCCTTGCGTTGACCTTGCCGGTCTTTTAGGTGGGCGCTCTCCGCCACGCACGACCCACCGTCAGCAGCGCATCTGCGGCCGGCGCCTTCCACACCGCAAAATAACTTTCTGTAACATATCTTGAACACAAAATGGAGTATATCGTGCAAAATATGACATTCCTAGAAATGTACTCGTAATGTCACAGTGGAATTCCGAATATCGCATCTGTACACTCCTCCATCAGGCAGCTATCTGGTGTCGCGCAATTCGCTATATTAGACTAGCTCGCGGTTTGCACTCAAATAGACGTGTTTATTTATATCAATTTAGAATTGCATAATTTGTAAATATATGTTCCATTCTGAATCACGGGATCCCACGCTCTATGCTCGTCGGCTACATGTGTCATCGGCTATGAATAGCCGGGATGGCGATGGCAGTGGTGTCCGTGGCGCGACCGTCCTTCGGACTCGCACCCTGACCCCGCGCGCTAATTGTCGAATCACCCACGCATCACTGTCATTTTAGAGATCATGTGATGAGGCATATGCCTTTGATTAGAGTCTATGATTTTGTAAGACGGAAAATTACGCTAGCGCTAAAATTAGAACGGGAGCAAAAACGAAATTGTTGGTTTTATTGTTCGTCGTTTACACAAAAAAAAACATGGATCTGACACGTTAAACCTCTCGTAGAGTAGTAGTAGAGGATAGTCGACTTTTCCATACTGAATGGCGTCCTTCCGTCCTATGAACTCTAGCTGGTACATTTTACGTCACACGTGCCATTTGTCTCGCCTAAGGGCAAGGCAATAAAAGTTTTTCAGTTGTATGTAGCAGCACAAAGTATGTCACGAGCGGAGTCCGTGACATCGATGCTGGCCCTTAAATCCAATTATATTCATGCAACTTCCGTCTTTTGGCCTACAACAATAAATTTATCTAGCACGAACCGGCTACCGCTTTTATCAGTATGTTTTGTTATAAAGTCAGTATCAATTTCTTGTTGCTGAACTGCTGAATATTACGCGAAATGTATAAACATTAAATATTAACATTTTCTTATTCTCAGAAAGTAAATAAAAGAGCTTCTGAGACCCCCAATTCATTTGATATGAGCTTAAAATGTTCGGTCTCACAAAGAGTAAGACAAATATGGACTTACTTAATACCTATATTATACGTATTACATGTATGAGATGAAGAAGCTATTGTATACAAGTATTTGCATAAAAAGATTAAAGCTAATTTGCTTAGAAACCTTGTTGTTATGTAAATCTTACGTACTTACTTCATCACTGAGTTTGAAATGAGGTTTGATTGGCAATTTTCGGCAGCCAAATGTTAATTGAGTGCTTATCACCAGCCAAGGCCTCCACAGGTCACAGGCCAACGCACCTACAGTAGACGTTTGCAAAATTAAACACGTCAATCATTTGATTAGGTCAACTAGACCGACCCTAGTCCGGCGTGGTGTGTTAATTGTCACAAATCGCAGAACAAGCGGTTTTCCTTGTATGCAAATCAGCGCAGTTGAGATTCAAGGCCAGTTTATTCTCGATATACATAAATAGTTCTGGGAACGGTTTCCGACAACCGTTGTCTGTTATACGAGTATGAACATTTGATGAGGCTTTCGTTCGCAATGCCACACATTTCCTAATGTTCTTAGAGCTTCATGATAAGTTACGAGTAAAAATCCACTAAACAAAGAAGATCCGGGATGTTTTCCCAATAGTGAGCAGACAGAAAACAAGATTTTCCTGAACGATAGCATCGTGCAGTAATTCTGGGAAGGTCGAGCGTGCGTAAAACCGTCACAATTATCTGTGACGCGATTCGATTACTCCTGCGAGTAATCGAATCGACTGCTGGTATTTATTCCTCCATAATCTGCGGACTCGTTGTCTTTACTGCCGTCAGTATCACTAACTTGATTGTTATAGAACGTAGATACAAAAAATACCACAAGCCTGAGCATGCTCCTGAGCTCCATCTATTTTAGAAAAGTTTGAACATACTTCAGCAGATATATTAGTTTGGGTTCAGTGAGCATGACTATCCTAAATTATTAATACAATTGTGACAAATTAATGGACGATTAATACAAAATTCGTCGATTGTGAATGTTGATTTGTAAACCATAACTCTGTGATTTATGCGTCTGCGACTGAGATTGCGCAGCTACTCTGACCGTTGTCGCAACTAGAACCGATAATCGGAAATCTATATATTGCGGTTCAAACCGCTATCTTTTCAGTTAACATAACGTATCTGTAAATAAAATGTTGTATACGAAGTTGGGTTTATTAACAATTACGACGGCAATGTGGACAGGGCCGGTAATAATCATAAAGCTCCTCCCGGTGCTGAATTGAGCCTTTTTAATGAACGCCAGACATTTTTAATAAGCAGACTTGTTTCCCGCAAATTGCTCTTGAATTTATATAATAACAATAAAACTTAATTACGTCTGATTTTGCGTTCAGCGCCCACCGTATTCAATGGAGGGCGAATATACCCACGGAGACTTGATGCAATGTGAGCTCGCTAGTCCACGACTTACTGTGTAGACAATACTAAACATACTTTATTGCATACTACACACCAAGTATATAAATATTAACAATAAAATGCATATAAAAAAATCATTGGTTTACATTGAAGGTCTTGTTACCAAAAGCGATTTATTTTTATATGATGATTCTATACCAAAGATCTGACCCAGATATTGCCCAGGACTATAAAACTAGCAAAAACTAACTTTTGTCTCTGTTCTGTGCATATTATATAAAAACTGTAAAAGGGAAAGCCTTCCTAACGCTTTACTTTCTATTGTTACCTTAATTGATCATGCTCTTCATTGTTACGATATAATAGTTGATATTATCAATGTGCTATTATTTAATACTAATATTAAATATTGTATTAATGAATCAAAACAATTTACATGTTTAGTCCGATAATACTAATCTGCTTATTGGTTAGTACACCTTAGCAAATTTGCATTGCGTTTATATAGTTAGTCCGTGTCCACTCATCTGAAACTTGAAGGATGAGGAAAAAAGTTACTTCGTTTCTTCTATGCCATTCACATGGATTAAAGCAATCCCTTGTTTGTTCCAGGTATGGATCCACTTACAAAGTTGTCGAGTAAACTGATACAAAGTTTCGGTGAGCAAATCAAACATCGCGATGACGTCTTTACAGTAAAATACATAATAAGTACGTACGGCAGCCAGTATAGTGACGGACTATTTTTGTCTTGTAAAACATCTGTGAGTGATCTTAATTTAAAAACATCTCTGAACTAAATCTTATTGTGATGTGTTCGCATGCCATCCAAATAAACATGACGAGTGTTTTCGGTAGTTTGTTTTGGTGATGTTGCCACTTTGGTTAGGAACGAGCGGCGGGAGGCGGCGGGCGTGACTAACGTTCCACCGAGCTGCCGGACAAACGGCCTCATAAAAATATATATGAATGTGGAAGCATCTAAATTCCTGGGATTTACCTCGTCAGCTTACGTAGCTCAGTTGGCAAGCCACATCATTTTCGACGCTGAACTCATCTGTGTAAATAGATCGTCATCGCATCGCAAATACACACGATAATTGCACAGAAATGAAACTCGCGTCTAATTGTAGTATTGTTGTTTGTAGCCTTAGCTTTAGATTATCCACGTCGTTATCGCGTACACTAAACGTTTTGTTTCTCTTCCAAATGAGTTTGCCATTGTTCTTATTACCCGCATCACACTAATGAGTACATTCAACACACACTTTGAATTTGCCTAAGTTGTTGCCCGCATTGCCAACTTGGAGTTTTTCACTTACCTTTACATGTTTATTTTTGTATTCTTTGAAGTAGGATAATTGTTAATCAATAAAAAAACCCTTATGAGGAAATCTAAATTGTTTGAAATGAGTAATTTCATTGAAAATTAACCTCATATAGCTCGACTACTATAAATGGTCCTCTCGTGTCCCTTCCTTACATTGATACGATTTACAAAACGACGCTGGTTATATTTATAGAAATAATAGCTACACACTAGAGTACCTATAACATGTCTTCCTCAACTTCCTCGTATAATACTCGTACGAGAAGCCACTTGTATAGTTTTATTGGTTTCGGCTCTACCATTATGTTTTTTTTACATCCGTGTTTGTGTGCGAAGGTCGTACGCGGGTATCTATGTTGTACTCATAAATAAAGTCATGTCTAGTAATTTACAATAGAATACATGAATCACCGAATCCCAGGCCATATTGCTCCACCTCCGCAGACCGCCTGCGTCTGCGCATCTGCCGCATTGCTCGCCTCAAAGCTCGGCATTATCTGTCTCTGCAGCCTGAGCTTGATGGCACTCAGTGGGCGACATCATTGTTCTAGCGCTGTCGATAATTGATCGGGACAAGGTAATTACTCCCATTATTTACATTCGCACACGCAGATCTAATATAGCAGGCATTTACACGTCTAAATGAAAATAATATAGAAATCATAAGTCACGGGATTATAATTTTCGTGCCAATCTCAGGAATTAAGTTTATTCCACCAATTATGTTACGTCAGAGGTGTTCAAGTGAAGTGTGCAGAGTGGTCGTACATTATGCTGTCTAGTCTCACAGAGGAGCTAGTAGTAGTGGATGCTGGTATAGATCCACTTGTGATGGTTGGCACCCAGCCACCTGCACGCCACAGCGAGCGGTACCCACGTCAACAGGGGAACTGTAACACGCTACTTATTTAAAAATATAAATTTCTAAATTTTAAGTAAACGAGTTAAACTAGATCTACCTATCCATAATGATCCTATTTAGCTACCTGAACATTTTTCTAATAATTGGCCGGATGTGATCGTCTATGGTGTTTTATTTTGTAAGGACCCTTTACGTTGTGTTATTTCTACGTTGTGATTAACTATTGTTTCGATAAGTTTAATGTACAAGAAAAAGCTTTTAGAAAAATCAGAATATTTAAGGTAAAAATATGTAATTTAAAGTAAATAAATAAATGTATTTTAACGGTAACCGAGAGACTTAAAGGCCTCTTTGAATCGAGCGCAATATTAACCGTAACCGTAACCGTAAGGCATTGAGTCCTTGCCGCGTCTAATTAAAGGTCGTGTTTGCAATCAAAGTATTGGAAACATTAATTTACATTGATTATGTAAATAAAATTAGCCGTAATCTTAAATTAAACACATAACAAAATTAATTTAAAATACTGTGCAAATAAAATAAAGTAAGATCAAATCAAGTAAGACACACGTAAAATACCAGCAAGAACAGAATTAAATAAGAACAACATTTGCATAGAGCAACTGAAAGCATGCAACTTAGCTGAAATTTCAGGTACCTGGAACCGCCTACGATCCTCTTCTTTCTTCATGGCCATTACCGTGATTCCCACTCTACTTTCCCCATAAATATATATAGAAATATAATATGATATAATAAACATGTCACTTATATACATATACGGTATAATTACAGAGTTTAGCTTAAGTAAAACTTCTATTCTAATAGGGATAACTTTAATTGATAATCTATTTACAAACAGAATCTTATCTAAATAACCGATCGACAGCAACAGCTCGGAAGAATCCTGAAATAATAACTAAGAAGGGGAAAAGGAAACAAGACTGTTAAGTCTTTGAATAGGAGCCTAAGCGATAAGATTATAATGAGGCTCCCTTCCAGCCTAGCACCTCATTCCAGACCAGAGCAAATCCGTCGGGGTTTGACCTACTCGCCTCTAATGACTTCTAATCTTGCAAACCTTCATATCTCATTCCGATCCTTTTCATTCATCACCAGTTCTCAATCATTCATCTCAGTCATACCATCATTTAACGCGGTTTGTTTTTATTATCCTATTCTAATTGGTTTTATGACCAAGAGATTCCTCGCGACTTTAACTATCCCTACAGGAATCAAATGATCTGACGGTGTGGTGTGTGTACCTAGTGCATGAGCGAGTGTAAGATTGTGCTTGACTCCTGCTAGTCAGAAGCCAGCATCAAAATTACATTCTGAGTTCCCGCCCCATCCTGGCTGATCAGACTTGGATCCCTGTAGTGATGAGCCACGGAATTTAGCGCCCGTCTCTCGGATACAGCCGGCAAAGTCCTAAATCCGGTCGCTCTATGTGTGTTCTAGCGTGCAAGTGTGTAAAGATATAATATTTTTTTTATAATAACTAACTATCATTAAATTTTCCTAATTGGAATTTTATTCAATTCCAATAAGATTTTTGGTTCAATAATAACTACGCAGATGAATTACGGATGAGTGCATAATTCCAGCAATTTAAACAATTGAGAAGATAATATTTTACAGCATTCGTATTTTCCATTAAGTATGATAAGTCGGTGGTTAAAATTCTTTTTAGCCTCGTACAATGCGACAACATCCTTCTGCTGTAGTAGTTATTTTAAACCTTAAGCTACATGTTCTCAAAATTAAACGTCCTAGCTAATGGTAGTTTGTAACGGTTTAAGTTTGACACTTTCATACATCAGCACAAATTCCACTCCTCCTAATATGGTCCCTGTAACTATATATATAGCGACTCGTGAATCCTATCCTTACAATAACCCGTGATAAAAACGTAGACACCGCCACCGCAAACAGCTTGCTGAAAATAAAAGGAAGTAACGTACCTCCTAACTTGTCCCTAATGTAACATAAAGTAAAGACAACGTAGTCTACCGACGACACCTCCTGACCAGCTGAGAACTTAGGAAAATAGCGAACATTAGTTATAAAATATAATAAATAAGGTATACTCCCAATTAAATCACTGCACATCCAAGGTTTCGTCACACATTCACAATGGATCATTAGATCACTTATATAAATTTTCACAATATTTCACTATCACAGTAAGATCCGTCGTCGCGACGGATATTTTATTTGCGGAACGAATAATTATTTATATTTCACTTATAATATTTATTTCAGTTGAATAAAATAGACTTAGGAACACTCCCGAATTTCAGAGTTTTTTAATATCACTCTGTTTTAATCCGCGCCCGGAACTTCGACCATCTCTCTCCATGGTTAATTTTTGACTGTCCCTCTAAACCTACTTTTTAATAATTCCCAGCAACCTCTCTTGCACTTAGAACACTTATAATTTTTTGGAATTCTATTCTGTCAAATAAATAAGTCAGGCAATAAAATTTTATTTATGATGTTTCGTAAAACTGAACAAAAAACGAAACGCACTTGAAAACATTAATTTTTTGCTAAAAATTCTGGTCAACATCGTATACTTTCAATGCAGTAAGGAAACTTCTACAATGTCTATTCGATGTTTAAACTCGTCAATCTTACATCAAAATTATTGTTAAATGTTGTTACTAGATGTAATTAATCGATCTATGCTTAGTAATGTTATACTTAATAATTATTAAGTATATTTGAAAAACGTAATTTCAAAATGACTGTATTGTTTTATATCCGATTACCATAATTATGAACTTAAATATTTATTAAAACTTATTAAAATTTTTCACTTTATCATTAAAACTGTATTACTCATTATTAACTTACTTTAAACGGAATTCGTCACCGTCAATAATTTGTCCAAAATTGAGTTACTGTATATACAAAACTCTCTTGCTTGAACACTCATGTGTTTTCAACGCTAGGGTATAAGGTATTGACCATTGTAGGGTTGGCAAAATTAGTCTTGCTTGTAATTTTATTTATTAAAGCTATTCCTGAGAACTAACGTACTCTATCTTAATTATAACATCAGCAAGCTAAAATAAATTCTAAATATAAGTTGAAATTAGAAAACTGTTTCGATATTGATAATATTTAGTGAAAATAACTTTACTTTTAATGTATTTTAAACTGATTAAAACAACGTGTTAATGATTAGTATTGATTCTACTAACTACAATTAAATACACCTCGCATATACAATTACAGACCTAATTAACCTCGGACATAAAATACGCAATATTATTTAATTATTTACAATTTCTTGTGCTGCGAACCCTACGTCTAGCACTTGGTTTTTAGGCAAATGTTAGTTTATTGTAACACTTCAATAATGTTGTCAAACTTTTAGATACGCTAGTAAAGTTATTACCCTGAAGTAATTTTTTCGACCTACTTTACTTTTCAACGCTTAGAGTCCTTCAGAAATTAAATGACCAGAATAGATTGCCGTTGATTTGTTTTAGTAACAAGCATTATAATCTCAATCCTCTAGAAAATAAGACCTTATAAGGAACAAGTGAACTGCAGATATTTGGTAAATCCCTAAATAACTTTCTCACGACGTTGCCTTAAAGAATTAAACAAGGACAGCATATATAAATTCGCGCAAGTGTAAATGAAATAAGAAATATTACTAATAGTTTCAATTAACATATGACTATGTACTACATGCGATGCGGTATAGTCAGTTTATGGAACAAACATTGTGTGGAAATAACATTGAACACATAAGGTTTGTTACAGTCACCCCTTTGATTGTTGCCGGGTTTTAATTTTCAAAAGGAAAACACGGAAAGAATCACATAAATATACTTTCACTATACCGCTTGCTAACTTGTAAAACAGACATGATGTATTACTGGATACAAAATATTCATTATGGTCACCCCTATGATTTTTGCCGAGTTCTCACTTTTCAAAAGGAAAACTCGGGAACAATCACAAAAAAAAAACTATTTACTACCTATGCCTATTGTTTATTTATGGAGCAAACATGATGTGTAAAAAGCATTGTTCACATAATGTGTTTGTTACAGTCACCCCTTTGATTGTTGTCGAGTTCTTATTTTTGAAAAGGAAAACACGGAAAGATAAACAAAAGACACACCTATCTCGCTGATTGTTAACTTACGGAACTAATATTGTATACAGGAAATATTTAAAACATAATGTTTGTATAATAATAAATTAAACGCATGTAATGTTCTTTATAGTCACCCCTTTGATTCAAGTCGGGTTTGCATTTTTTTTTTATTTATAAAAATCTGGAAAGCTTCAAATTTAGTTTTTAAACTATTAATCCTACACTGTGACATTTAATGAATATACTGAAATGATAATTATGTTACGTTTATTATGTTATGGTAATAATAATACTCACATACAACACCCCTTAGATTTCGAAACGCTTACTGTAAAGTTTAAAGCCCAGTTTTATTAAGATACAAAGCAAAGCATGTTTTACTAGACACCTTAAAGATATTTTTGTTTTGTTCAATAATATGACTACCAATTAACCACTCAACTCAAGAAAAGAATAAAAGCAATTGACTAATTATTCAATTAAACACTACTACTGATTATATTCTACTTAAAAGAACTACTTGACCATTTTTTTCTTCGTAAAAAAAAGGTTGCGTATTGTATACAATCCTTGTCCTTGCCAGATGTTATGCACCGTAGCAAACCTTGCTCCTTCTCACAATAAACACCCGTAGTAAAAACTCAACACTTTCAAAGTACTAAAAGGACTTGGTTTATTTTCGGCCAGGACGGTACATGTCTACCAGAACATGCCTAATAATGTAATTAATACTATATATCAATAAAACCCGTAGCAGTTACGTACTTTATTGTATACAAAAATATCTAATTTCTGTAAATTATGGCATCCCTGAAATTTTCTATACCTCAGGTTGACTCTAATGGTCATATTAGACTATCAATTGTAAACGTGAAACGTCTTTTTGCGTTACTAAGGCTAAAATGGTTAGATTCGAATTAATATTGTACACTGCAATAAGTCATGTTATATTGAATTTGGTTGATATATTAAAGATGAATAGTCCCTAACGCATTTAAGGCACCATGCACACTGCCTTGGCCGGAGCTCCATACATTTTTAATACAACTCTTTTATACGACCCACACACCAACATAGACACAAAAAAAAGAACTCATAATAGCTCGACAAATCAACACGTCGCTCGTTTCACTCCTTCAGTGAATTATAGGTATTGTTATTTACATACACGTCTTCTATATTTTGTCTAATTTTTTATTTATTTTTTACTTGTTAAATACACTACTTTATTTTTAAAACTGACCTAATAATAAAACAAATAGGTATTCAGCCTATCTAGTCGTATAGTATAGCATTGTATAGTCACTATATTGTGTTTATTTACCATACAACTTTTACTCATACAACAACTTTTCTAATGAAACGAGAAACAGTGTTATATCTTTACATGTGAAAACCGCGGAATGAAACCAGTGTACTCTCTAACTTGCAGATAATGACAAATAAAATTACAATGAGAATATACTCGCTCAGGCTGTAAAGGCTCGCAAAATTTAGACATACATACATACTAACATACATACTTACATACAAATATACAAACATACACTCGCAAAACATCAACCTCACTTTGGGCAGTCGGGTAAGAAGAAGTAAAAAACTAAACTATAACTATATCCTTACACTATTTTCAGCATCATCATTTCCTTTACATCCTTATCTCACCAGTAAAAAAAAAACATTGTATTACACAACAACCAATCATCCCTTTTATACGTAAAACTCGCTAACCTGATTTCATACCTCTCACTTACGCTTTGTAAAGTTCATTCATTGCGCTAATATTGCTTATTATATTATAACTTTATTCTTACATGGTTAGTTTTTAATATATAATATACCTACTAAGTGCTATCGATTATTTCCCTTAACAGAATTCATTTGTTATGTCAATAATAATCGGTAGGCTAAAAAAAAATGTACTCCTACGCTAGGGTGAGTAACTCGCAATTTACCTCTTTTAAAATCATCATCATCACCTACCTACCCCATGTAGTCGTAGTGGATGTATTACACTAGCAGTCTACTTTATCGGTTCTAGCGTAACTATAATATCAGACAACTCTTATTTACTATAAACCTTTCTGTTACTAATCTTTTATTATTAATTATAAATCTATATAAGTGATATTAGTTAAGTCCCCAACCTGCAATTAGGCCTACGTGGCGGACTATATCCTACACACACTTCACAGGGAGACCCGTGCCCAACACGAATGTGTATTATTAGGGTTCTATACCTACATATATGCCTAAACACACCATTTACGGGGAGACCCGTGCCCAACACGAATGTGTCTTATTGGAAATCTATACCTACTTCTATATCTAACTTTGGTAACTACTATATATAAAAACAAAATAATTTAATAATGTCACTGTAATTATCTAGTTATAACCTAATTCTACTTAAATACTAAGAATTTTAATATACCTAAAACCCTAAATCATAGTAACTCATGTTCTTTTTCGCGTAATTGAATCAAACTGATTCAATTTTTAATGACGCAAAATCCTGGTCACGGCACCAACTGTAACACGCTACTTATTTAAAAATATAAATTTCTAAATTTTAAGTAAACGAGTTAAACTAGATCTACCTATCCATAATGATCCTATTTAGCTACCTGAACATTTTTCTAATAATTGGCCGGATGTGATCGTCTATGGTGTTTTATTTTGTAAGGACCCTTTACGTTGTGTTATTTCTACGTTGTGATTAACTATTGTTTCGATAAGTTTAATGTACAAGAAAAAGCTTTTAGAAAAATCAGAATATTTAAGGTAAAAATATGTAATTTAAAGTAAATAAATAAATGTATTTTAACGGTAACCGAGAGACTTAAAGGCCTCTTTGAATCGAGCGCAATATTAACCGTAACCGTAACCGTAAGGCATTGAGTCCTTGCCGCGTCTAATTAAAGGTCGTGTTTGCAATCAAAGTATTGGAAACATTAATTTACATTGATTATGTAAATAAAATTAGCCGTAATCTTAAATTAAACACATAACAAAATTAATTTAAAATACTGTGCAAATAAAATAAAGTAAGATCAAATCAAGTAAGACACACGTAAAATACCAGCAAGAACAGAATTAAATAAGAACAACATTTGCATAGAGCAACTGAAAGCATGCAACTTAGCTGAAATTTCAGGTACCTGGAACCGCCTACGATCCTCTTCTTTCTTCATGGCCATTACCGTGATTCCCACTCTACTTTCCCCATAAATATATATAGAAATATAATATGATATAATAAACATGTCACTTATATACATATACGGTATAATTACAGAGTTTAGCTTAAGTAAAACTTCTATTCTAATAGGGATAACTTTAATTGATAATCTATTTACAAACAGAATCTTATCTAAATAACCGATCGACAGCAACAGCTCGGAAGAATCCTGAAATAATAACTAAGAAGGGGAAAAGGAAACAAGACTGTTAAGTCTTTGAATAGGAGCCTAAGCGATAAGATTATAATGAGGCTCCCTTCCAGCCTAGCACCTCATTCCAGACCAGAGCAAATCCGTCGGGGTTTGACCTACTCGCCTCTAATGACTTCTAATCTTGCAAACCTTCATATCTCATTCCGATCCTTTTCATTCATCACCAGTTCTCAATCATTCATCTCAGTCATACCATCATTTAACGCGGTTTGTTTTTATTATCCTATTCTAATTGGTTTTATGACCAAGAGATTCCTCGCGACTTTAACTATCCCTACAGGAATCAAATGATCTGACGGTGTGGTGTGTGTACCTAGTGCATGAGCGAGTGTAAGATTGTGCTTGACTCCTGCTAGTCAGAAGCCAGCATCAAAATTACATTCTGAGTTCCCGCCCCATCCTGGCTGATCAGACTTGGATCCCTGTAGTGATGAGCCACGGAATTTAGCGCCCGTCTCTCGGATACAGCCGGCAAAGTCCTAAATCCGGTCGCTCTATGTGTGTTCTAGCGTGCAAGTGTGTAAAGATATAATATTTTTTTTATAATAACTAACTATCATTAAATTTTCCTAATTGGAATTTTATTCAATTCCAATAAGATTTTTGGTTCAATAATAACTACGCAGATGAATTACGGATGAGTGCATAATTCCAGCAATTTAAACAATTGAGAAGATAATATTTTACAGCATTCGTATTTTCCATTAAGTATGATAAGTCGGTGGTTAAAATTCTTTTTAGCCTCGTACAATGCGACAACATCCTTCTGCTGTAGTAGTTATTTTAAACCTTAAGCTACATGTTCTCAAAATTAAACGTCCTAGCTAATGGTAGTTTGTAACGGTTTAAGTTTGACACTTTCATACATCAGCACAAATTCCACTCCTCCTAATATGGTCCCTGTAACTATATATATAGCGACTCGTGAATCCTATCCTTACAATAACCCGTGATAAAAACGTAGACACCGCCACCGCAAACAGCTTGCTGAAAATAAAAGGAAGTAACGTACCTCCTAACTTGTCCCTAATGTAACATAAAGTAAAGACAACGTAGTCTACCGA
Organism: Ligdia adustata; assembly: GCA_947049295.1. Lineage (NCBI taxonomy): Eukaryota > Metazoa > Arthropoda > Insecta > Lepidoptera > Geometridae > Ligdia > Ligdia adustata. Next base: position 15,888,745 of record OX346216.1, read on the forward strand.
CGACACCTCCTGACCAGCTGAGAACTTAGGAAAATAGCGAACATTAGTTATAAAATATAATAAATAAGGTATACTCCCAATTAAATCACTGCACATCCAAGGTTTCGTCACACATTCACAATGGATCATTAGATCACTTATATAAATTTTCACAATATTTCACTATCACAGTAAGATCCGTCGTCGCGACGGATATTTTATTTGCGGAACGAATAATTATTTATATTTCACTTATAATATTTATTTCAGTTGAATAAAATAGACTTAGGAACACTCCCGAATTTCAGAGTTTTTTAATATCACTCTGTTTTAATCCGCGCCCGGAACTTCGACCATCTCTCTCCATGGTTAATTTTTGACTGTCCCTCTAAACCTACTTTTTAATAATTCCCAGCAACCTCTCTTGCACTTAGAACACTTATAATTTTTTGGAATTCTATTCTGTCAAATAAATAAGTCAGGCAATAAAATTTTATTTATGATGTTTCGTAAAACTGAACAAAAAACGAAACGCACTTGAAAACATTAATTTTTTGCTAAAAATTCTGGTCAACATCGTATACTTTCAATGCAGTAAGGAAACTTCTACAATGTCTATTCGATGTTTAAACTCGTCAATCTTACATCAAAATTATTGTTAAATGTTGTTACTAGATGTAATTAATCGATCTATGCTTAGTAATGTTATACTTAATAATTATTAAGTATATTTGAAAAACGTAATTTCAAAATGACTGTATTGTTTTATATCCGATTACCATAATTATGAACTTAAATATTTATTAAAACTTATTAAAATTTTTCACTTTATCATTAAAACTGTATTACTCATTATTAACTTACTTTAAACGGAATTCGTCACCGTCAATAATTTGTCCAAAATTGAGTTACTGTATATACAAAACTCTCTTGCTTGAACACTCATGTGTTTTCAACGCTAGGGTATAAGGTATTGACCATTGTAGGGTTGGCAAAATTAGTCTTGCTTGTAATTTTATTTATTAAAGCTATTCCTGAGAACTAACGTACTCTATCTTAATTATAACATCAGCAAGCTAAAATAAATTCTAAATATAAGTTGAAATTAGAAAACTGTTTCGATATTGATAATATTTAGTGAAAATAACTTTACTTTTAATGTATTTTAAACTGATTAAAACAACGTGTTAATGATTAGTATTGATTCTACTAACTACAATTAAATACACCTCGCATATACAATTACAGACCTAATTAACCTCGGACATAAAATACGCAATATTATTTAATTATTTACAATTTCTTGTGCTGCGAACCCTACGTCTAGCACTTGGTTTTTAGGCAAATGTTAGTTTATTGTAACACTTCAATAATGTTGTCAAACTTTTAGATACGCTAGTAAAGTTATTACCCTGAAGTAATTTTTTCGACCTACTTTACTTTTCAACGCTTAGAGTCCTTCAGAAATTAAATGACCAGAATAGATTGCCGTTGATTTGTTTTAGTAACAAGCATTATAATCTCAATCCTCTAGAAAATAAGACCTTATAAGGAACAAGTGAACTGCAGATATTTGGTAAATCCCTAAATAACTTTCTCACGACGTTGCCTTAAAGAATTAAACAAGGACAGCATATATAAATTCGCGCAAGTGTAAATGAAATAAGAAATATTACTAATAGTTTCAATTAACATATGACTATGTACTACATGCGATGCGGTATAGTCAGTTTATGGAACAAACATTGTGTGGAAATAACATTGAACACATAAGGTTTGTTACAGAACGCAAACACGCGTCACTTCACCAAACTAATTGGAAACGCCACATTGTTATGTTCCTGTCATATCTTCTAGAAATATTGTTACTAAAGCTAATAAAGCATTTTTTGTATCAGATTATGCAAAGATTGTCCATGATTGCATCTGGTGGTACGTAAAGAAGATGCTGTCCAAGATGTAGCACGTTTACCTATTCACCTTATGCTTTAACACATCTGGGTTGTATTTTTTTCAATTAAATTCAGACAAAAGCGGGTTATTCCAATATGTTGCTGTTCTTATTGAAGAACGAAGCAAAAGCATAAGTCATCACAGCAGAAGTTTTGCTAACACTTTTACGTCTGCGTACTCGTAGCAAAATGAGCAATAAAACATTAAATTTCAATTAGCAAACAGCGTTATTTATGTGAGAATAACCTATGAATATCTATTGTAACATTTGAAGCTTATTAAGCGAGAGTTGTTGAAATTAGGAAGTGCACGAAAGCCAGGCTCGTTAGCCATCAATCATGGGTTTATGACGCGCATTGCGCAGACGCGGTGATTCGGGTCGAACTATAAGGAATAAGCCACTGGTTGCATTAGTGATATTTCATTATATCAGGAATAGTGCGTTTTATATGGCACATCTTGGGTTTTGCAACAACAGCAACCGATTCCATTCCGATTTTCGCGAAACATAATGTTCCTCTGCTTGGTTTGTTAGTATTTGAGTATGTGCTGTAATACGAGTACCCGTATATGCCGTAAAGTTTTTAAGAATTCCTATTTTAATAATGTACTCAGTCGCGGTTGGACATAACACTTCATATACAGTTTGCTAAGATTCAATTTGAATGAAAAGAAAATGGACATGGAAATCTCCTGATGGAAGAACTTTAAACGAAGTAGACTTCATTTTCGTAAAGCAAAAACAGAGAGTACACAACTTAGAAGTGATTTCTACTACGCACTCTACTGACCACCGCATGCTACGAATTACCTATAATCTGAGCATAATTCGAAAAAAGCGTTTAAAATTTAGACAAAAACACAAAAATTATACACCAATAGAAGAAGAATCACTTAAAAACCTAATGACGCTACACGCACGCGCGACAGACGGCCGGTGGAGCGAGCGAGTCCTTCACTAGTACCCTAAAGACGGCGCGCGGGCGAGAGGACGACAAAAGAGGAGGTGGCGAGATGACATTGTCGAGATGGCAGGGATCACATGGACTGGACTAGCGCGTGACCGAAATACATGGCGCAGCATGGAGGAGGCCTATACCCGTTCTTGGTGTGGGTAGTCGGCGATACTTGTGTGAATAATGTAGGGTATATTTGATTAAAGCAGTCGATATCTTGCATTTGCTTGTATCATTACGCTCCCTCGAGAAATATATTTTACACTTGGGTGCCCCAACCTAACTTATAAAATACATATATATATATATTAAGCTTGTACATATTATTATATTATAGATTGTAAAATTAGTTAAATGATTAAATAAACTTTGTGTGCAATTTAGTTTATTTTATTTTATTAAGATTCAATTTACACCCGTTGTTTGATATTCCTGCGTTACTGTTGATACGTTTATTTTAGTTTTATACGATTTTTATTATTTTGTAGCACTGTATTTTAGTGCCTAAATTCACTGTCAGTCCAATAAAGAACGAATTTCCTCGATTAATATTATTGTGATGTAGAATAGTTATAAAATTATCGATTTATACAACTACGAGTATTTCCGCTTGTTTCTCGTGATTTATTGCACACTGTTTCCAGGTTGATTGTTTCACACATACGCTCTAACTATTCTGTTTTATATCTTTATATTCTCTTTAATCTGTTTTACTAGTCGGTGAGATAGATTTTATGAGATTTTAGCCATCAGGTTAAGTAGTATCTACCTATAAGAGTAGATAGAGCACGACTCTAGGTTAATATTTGTAGGTACCGACAGTGTAACATTTCGCTGTAGAAATTACATTGGTTTCTGGAGTTAATTTAAATTCAGTTGTCTCGGTGCTTCGTATCACAGTCGTAGACTACGGCGGAGGTTTTCGGTCGGCCTAAACTTTCAAACACTAACCGTGGCAATCTGTTTGTACGATGAAAGATATATTCTCACAGAAAATTCATAGAAACAACAATATATCTGTTTGATTACTCTTCAGAATTTATCTTATCAAAATAAATTGTGACGAGCATCCTAGAGTTCATTTCTGTAAGCAAAGTTTTTCGCTCTTTTTAATGAAAATGTAAATGTATAGGCTGTAGGTCGTTGATAGTCCACAACCTTTCCGCTTGCCGGCCGTCCTTCGACGCTCATTACCGGTATTATCAACTAATACCGGTACACCACGGTAATCCCATTAGTACCAACGTACTCGATAGTGACGTCATCTACTTTTATTATCTCTTTTATTACTAGTTGTTTGCGATAATTCCGTTCCGCGCTTTCTTGTTATGATCCGGTGTTATTTTTCCATTTGGCTTGTCTTATTGGTGGAAACAGTGGAGCCTATAAATTGCAATATGTCGGTGTGTATTGTGTGTGAGTCTGCCCTGTGCCGGTGGCCATCTGGTCGGCACCCGACACCGGTCCATCTGCCGACCTTGCTCAGATTACACCCGGCACTGATGCCACTAGATACTGACTTCGGCTTCGTACGTTTATATTATTCACACGTTACCTTCAATTTGTCTTCTCTTCGTCTTCTCTTCGACCTTTCCAGATTATTGCAAAAATTCGACGCAATGATTTTGATTTGATTATTGACAGATAGCTCAAAAAGTTGAGTTCATTGTGAATTTGAAGGATCTACTCACTGTAAAGCTTTGGATAATAGATTATCGGCGTGTAATAGCCGTGTAATAAAAGGAGCTTTACGGAGCTGAAGTAGGGATCGACCTCCTACAGGGCTTGAGTATCTTTTGTTGTACGCAGCGATTATACGCTTGAAGTATCTTCAATGTTGCTTAAATCTTAAGAATCGCTCTTGTTTGCTTTTTTATTGTGTCTTTGATTGGATTTTTTGCTATCATGTATCGTAAAAGCCTACCTATTACTAAGTCGCATATATCCGAACCAACCCTGAACTGTAACCGAAGCTCCTATTAAACTTTGTTGCATGATGCAATTTATTACGGCGAACTGTAGATTCGATCTATCTTATTATTATCATGCTCGATACTCAGCGTATTGAAAATAAACTGTAGTCCAACATAAACAAAGTTAATTGGAGGGCGAGCCGGTAGCTGGTAGCGACCTTCATCGGCTGCGAGCTGAAATTATACTTACCGTACCTACCAGACCAGCTGATCCTTGACCAGATAGCCATGATATATACTGCACTGGTAATGGCGAAAATAATCACAACCGGACCTGTCTCATTAATACTCGTACCGCAGCCTTTGTAATTAAATTGCAAGTTCTGTTTTCCTACAAATTAAACAACATCGGCGGCGTTATGATTTTTATTATTTTTGCGTGTACTAATTCAATGTAGAGCGTTGCATATTCTTTAAGTTGATATTTTAGAATATGTGCGATTACCAGGCATGTTTTGGAGTGCAATTGTTGAGAAGCAAATATTCAACAGCCTGAAGTCCATGTCAACAATGGAGTTTCCAAGTTTAAAACATTAAGGAGTAAATTGATCCACTTATAATTGTTACATAAGTTATAGTTCGTCAAGAAATACCATATCATTACATAAATGAAAGATATATAACGGCCGCGTATTAATTCCTTGACCATATTACCCGCAGTGTATGAACTTGTGAATGAAAGAAAAAAGTAGAAGTTGAAGGGAAATGAAGTTAAGACTAAATTTATATAGAGAAGAATATAAATGTTCCTCAGTTGTATGAGTCTACTAGAATTCTGACATTATGTTATCGCGCTTAGTTCCTTCGAGTTGGTTTAACAAATGCATTCCGCATTAACTTTGTGACGCCAATATAGATTATCACAGCTCGACGCTAAGCCAACGAAAATCTTCTGACATCATAATCTCTACTAAGTTTTTATCTACAGAACCAAAGTACGTACTTACGTATCTTGATTCTTTAAAATGTATTGCACTGTTGTGTAAAGTATTGAAGAATTTTTCTTTTCTTTTTATATACTTCCCAAAAAAGGAGGGTTTATTTTAATGCTTCGGCTAAAAGATTTAATTTGTTTAAAGGCTGATCTGAGGCTGATATAAAATTTAAATGAGATCACTTCAGAACCACATAGACTAACCCATGTAGTTCTGAAGTGATCTCATTTAAGTTTTATCGAAATCGGTCCAGATGTTTGATTTGTAACCCGAAATAACTGATACGGTCAGTTTAAAAAAATGTTAACTACAAAACTATTCTCAATCCTCTACCAAGTAGCGAGTAAGCTGTTACTAACAATGTCAGCTTTTATCAAAACTGTTTGAATAGAAGGTACTTGTTCGGTATCTAATAATTGTTTGGTTGTCGCCGCCGCGTCTGGACAAGTATCCCAATAGTAAGAATCGAGCTTATCTGGCTGTGCTCCGATAACCAGGTTATCGTCTGCTGTCGGCACGCGCACCCTCACCCACCCATCTCTAGGCAGGAGGCATTTTAATCAGGGTTTTTGTTTCAACTCGTATGTTTTTATACCACTCGCAGGGTTTATTCGATTGTTCTTCTCAACGTGCTGAATGTTTACTTTTGTATGTACCGGGAGTCAGTTTTTTATGGCTTTGTTATGTTGGAATGTATTTTAGTTAATACATAGTTTTTATTTGGCTTGTTTAAGCTACTGTAGCGTCAAGTTCCACAATTTTACCTAGATAGAGAAATTTATTTAACGTTGTCAATTGAGCTTGGTTATCATTAAATATAACGATCGGATGTTTTTGTATTAGCATATTGTGTTCGTGGAGTAGGATATTGGCGCGTGTTACATAGATAAATGCACTCTATAAACATTTCCATGTAATTATATTATTCGTTGATAATTTCATTTACCTTATTTGTCGACATCGCGCTGTGCGCTGTCGTCGTTACTGCGCTTTGTCACGCTCTTTGATTGCTTTATGTAGCTTAAATATTTGTGATTGTAAATTTTTATTATATCATTCTGGAAATGATTATTACTTCACTGGTTATAATATGTATTCAATTAGTTTGTAAGCCGCCTCCGGCTGCTGCCTGCTGCGTGGTACGTCTGACGCAGACAACAATTTGTGTTGTTTATCAAAAACAAAGGAAGGTTGCTTATCGGCCGGCAGTTTAATTAAACGAGCTGCAAAGAATCGGCCGAGCATGACGTGTTCATCGCTAAGACCGGGTTTCGTGCGCTCTTTACATTTTTTTATTATAAAATGAGGCCCCGGGTTGTTGGAGTATACTGGTCCGGCCGCTAGAGTCGGGGATCGAAGCACGATATACTTGAGCTTAAGTTTCCGTGACCAATTAAGAAAACACACTCTGCACAACACCTGTCTCATTTGTTGAGTATAGTGCATGTTCTTAGAAAGAAGCTCCAGTGACTGAGAAGTCAAGAAGTGGTAAGCTACGATGGTATGGACATGTTATCCGTACAGAAGATAGCCATGTGACGAAAAGGTCCATGAAAATGATGGTAGATGGTAGCGCCGGGAGGAGGCGACCTAAGGGATATGTGTGAATGAAAAGATGACGGCTGATAGAGGAGAAAGGAATACGAAGACATGCTGTACCGACCCCACGTAGTGGGATAAGGTCAGGAAGATAAATGCATGTTCTTAACACAAAAGACCAACAGTGCAAGGCCCTCCGCCCTTGGGGCCACCGAACCGCGGCGGAGATGGTATCGCACGCAGTCACGCACCATGACCACGGAGGTGCTGATTATGGCCTCTGACTATTTCGGCGATGAAGTTCGCCGTTCGCTTAATTTATTTAATATCCCCAAATATTACTCGAGCAGAAATATATAGTCACACTTCAAAGAACAAACTGTAATGTCGTTAATTTACGTGCCCTCGATACGAGAATATACAAGCGTTAGAAAAGCTATAACATAGATGATAGAAGTAGTCGATTAAAGACTATTTATTTACGAGTAGTTCACAGATAGAAGGAACGCAGATCCGTATCTCCGACCTTAATTGCACATATATAAGCACATATCAGCGGCGTGCTGTTAGTAAAGTAGACGAGAAATACCCACTGTTCCCCACAGTTACTAGCTAGACAGCAACTTCTGTCGTCCCGCGATGGATGTGAGCGTCCCTTCATTCTTCATTTACCTACCTCGAAGCCGACGGGATAATTTCTACGAAACACAATCGTAAATATGGACTGAGCTACGCGCAGAGGTTTCGAGAAGAGCATTTTTTTTTCTTTTGATATATGGCACCATACGATTTTATATTTGCCAGCGTCAAGTTTATATATTTTCAAGTTATTAATTAATCAAGCTAAGTTTAATATCAACTAATAAGTTATCATGGTCAAGTAAAAGTCACATCATGTACCCTCGTAAAGCAGTGGAGACTTTATAAGGGTTTCTATGGAGATTTCCCGCGAATACGATAACCACGTTATTTCGTCTTTATAACACTTGTGCACATAAGACATTAATGCTTAATAATCCAATATTACACATTAAAGCTTACAGAATCACTGGTTTTGCAATAAATACACATACATAGACACCATTTTTTCAGCGAACGCGGGAAAACTCTTTGTCAATATTGGAGAAGAGCCTTGTTTGTACAGGGACGTACTGGCACATCTGGGGTGAGATGGTGCTTGTATATTAAACAAGGAAATCCTGAGAGTCTTAACTCATCGCAGTTATCAGAAATATGTTCAAAATAGTAATTGATCCTTGTGTTGCTGTTGTTATGCCATACTAAATGAAAACAAAGGTAATAATAATTACCAAGAAAACCAGAAATAAGTTCGCTTTGATGAAATATCTGAGAAAAGAAATTAGTGGATATGGCGAGATTTTGATAAATTGTATTAAAGTAATGAGGCCGGGGATAGAGTTGAGACGTGACGGCGGCCGCCCGGTGTAAGGAGACTAATCACAAGTTCATTACTCCATGATCCGACACTTCCCGCATTCACTTTCATCCTCTTGATTGATTGCTTTAAACGCACTCTCTTCAGTTTTTATGCCCTCTTTAATAGTATGGACTCGACCACCGCGGTTTATCCTTTTTATATTTTTGTTTACCTTTGAGGTATGTATTGTTAATTATGTTTGTTGTTCTGATTAGTTCGTTATTTAACTTTCCTGCGATTACTAAGTGAATTAGTATCGTTTGTTACGAAGCTATTTTAGTATTGTTTACTTGTTCTAATTCGGTATGGGAGCGATAAGTCCCGCACTGACGTTCCGCTTGAGGTGTTTTGTACCTCTCCACCAGCAACCCTACTACAACCAACACAACTCTTGAAAATATTAGAGCAGGGCTATGAGGCACCTATCAATTACCTACAGAAATATAATAACGATGGTAAACATTTAAAGTAAGTTCAACCATCCCTACCAGCTTATTGACCGACCGAGGGAGGGAAACGCTAAGTCCCTGCTTTGGGTCTGGCAAATTTTTCTTCCATCTTTCGGTCACAGTTTCCAACTAATTGTGACGTTACTTAGTGTAAGCTCTGCGAATTTTTGGGTTATTTGTCTACGGGAATGTTTGATTGGGGTGGTATATTTTCCCAATCTTTACTGCACTATTTCAATAATATTTGGTACAAACATACGGAACCTAGCATCAATGAAATACCTCAGGGTTGCAAAAAAGTTGTGAAAGGTTCCCGTGATTTTTATTTACATAGATAGTTGTAAACAATTTGCGGAACTGCTAGTTGTATATCGCACTATATACGAAGGTGTTATCTCGTTATCAGAGGTAGGTATTAGCCGGCGGAAGCGCGTGCCTGACTTCCGGCTCGCGACACCACCGGTCTCCGGCCTCCGGTCACCGGTCACCGCCACCCGACACAGAATACACAACACTCTCTACTCATGTATAATTGTACAAGTTCTGCGGCCCAGGCCGACCACATCACACCATCTTTATACGATATAATATATAAAGTTATCGGTGTACTAAGAATGGGGGGTTACGAAGAACAGCTTTCACTGTGCGACCAACCTTGAATTTGAGAATAACACTTGTTCCATAAAAAAGTATATCTCTAACATATTATCTACCGGGCACGTGCCTTTATTACCAAAAACAAAATGACTAACGACAACAGCAAAAAAATACAGCAGTAAGAAGATATAGACCATTTAACATATTATAGGAAAAAATCAAGTGATCCTATCGCCCTAGTGAAGTGTCGGGTGGTGTTTCCACCGTCTCCCTGCACCGATCGATACGATAAGGCAACGTCTTCTATACAGAGGTGGGCAATGATGACCTCAACATCACAACAATGTAGACGTCTTAACCTATACAATATTTACTGACATTTTCACGAAACACTACGTTTACTTGTACTAATGTGTTTAACCCATATCCTTAATAACACCATAGGTTATGTGAACTTTGTGCTATTGCTTAATTCATACTCGTTGATAACATAATAAAATAATTGTAACAGTAACTGTCATATTTATCAACCATTTTGTATTAGCTTGAATGTAAATATCGTGTTACCTGACCGAGTGAAGGTGAGTGGAATACGAAGCAGGCTTGCGGTGCGGTCGGTGAATGATGCGGTCACTTGCGCCCGCTTTCAACTCACTACGGATCAGCGATGCTCATCAAATGACCACTATTTACCCGCATCGAGATTACCTCGTCGAGAGCTGACCGCGGCTAGCTCACGCTTATATAGCGATATGTAGTGGATAGACGAGTCATTGAATGCTGGCGCAGTCGCACCCACGTGAGCTCCACGTCCTCGTGGAGCGTGTTGTAACGCGGAAGCTTATGCGTCGAGCTATTGACAACATAATACAGCTCTGGTCGGTTAACCCTTGTTACTGCCCGTACAAAGAAACATTGCGACGCGACGAAACGTTGTGGTACTGTCTCTTACCCAGCGTATATAGCGCTCAAAAGCTTCGCTCTCTAGGTATCCCCGTTTATAACCCGTTCTCATAGTTTGTGAGGTTTTGTACGTTTAACTGGCTGTTCTGTGCTTGGCGTATTTTCTAGTAAGTATTCTAAATAATAAATTGGTATAGAATATTGTATTGTATATACGTTCTCTGTCAGGAATGACAGTCGATTGTTCTCTCGTAGCTTATCTCATTTATATACTTATCGGTTGTTCGTTAGTACTGAACGCTTTCAGTACTTAATAGCTTTACAGATTAAGGTGTAATAGCCTCGCGTAAAGTTGCCGTGTGTAGAGCTCAGCTGGGAGCAGGCGGCAGATAGGCTTGACGAGGGCCATTAGAGCGCAGTTGGGCTCGCGATTGCTGGAGATAACCCTGCGCCTCCACGGCCCGGGGAGGGGGAGGGATGAGATAATGCACGTATTGCACACCGCCGCTATCCGATGCATATGTTCAAACACCCCGGGACGTGGGAACTGGCTCCGATCCACTTTCAATTACTTTAGGATCTCTTGCCGTACCTAATTAGGTTTAGTTACATCTTCAAAGTAGTTTAGATTTGCGTTTATAGCTCAAGGTTTATAGGTAATAGTACAGTATGCATTAGCGTAGCGAATCTTAATCTTAGGAAGCTCTTAACAGCCTCAAAGCCGTTCTCATTAAGGCCTCACGCCTGGGGCTTTGGAAAGTTGGTTAAGTGCAGCCTGCACTTGCTAGCACTAAGTGCTAGTGTAGAGATTTAGCATCACAACTCTTGATAAGCGCTCGTATCTTTGTTATAGTTCCGCTTCAACAAATAAAATTAGTTTTATTCACAACGGAACTTACAAGATTAGAACTCCAAAAAGATAAGATTTTTTCTGTAATTTTTTTCTTACATACAAATGCATTTCCTCGGAGAGCTGCAACTCCAATTAATTCGGTGCTGGGTTGGCATCGTGCGCCACTTTAATGGCAGTTTATCAAAATGTGTGTCGAGCCCATTAAACTAACACGACCATTTTCTGTGCCGATATAATACGTGTTTCCCCGAACTGAACTCGTTCGTTAGTTACCAGTCGCCGGTGATTGCCGCAAATATTCCGCGCAACGCAGTCATTTTGCTCCGCAAAAGAATGCTCGCTAAATTGGAGCCGTACCGTCGAATGCTTCAATAAATAACTTTCGCAGCTCATGGGCTCGATGTTTACGGCCGCCACGAGTAGTTTGTTTTGACTTTTATGCCACAGGGCGCGGAGTGACTGTTTATATTCGTCGGTGCTTTATGGCGGAATTCTTGTGCCTAATGAGACATGACATTGAATTACTAAATGCCGCTGCCCTCAAAAACCTTCTTCAAAAAATTCTTAACCCTTTAAAAACATGCGGCATTATTATTAAGCCCTCGACAATATGTGAGTATAAGTAATTGTTGTTAGTTCAGTGTTGTGATGATGGTGTGTGTTGCTCGTTTCAGGGAGGAGGTGCGCAACCACGCGGTGCGGTGGAACGCCAAGTTCTCCTTCATGGTGAAGATGTTCTCAAACGCCAGCACCGGCGTGCTCGAGCAGGCGCTTATGCGCGTCTCCGTCAGGAAGGAGTGCAAGGGTCAGTATTTCATCGTCATTTCTCATTGTCAATCAATGTAAGGATCGATGCTCTGAAATGCCGATGAAGCGATGATTTAGGCTACTAAATCGCGCCATAACCACTCTACGACACTACTCATCCCAATCATTAGGTATCCCATTGCAAATTTTTTTATATTGAGCTTTGTCCTTCGAATGAGAAAAAACGTTGACATCACCCGTCTTACATAGTCCAAAACTAATGATTGTGACCAAAATACTGCCGTAATGCAGTAATCGCTTCGTATGCAACAGGAGTTAATTTCAAAGTCGTGTGTCAAAAAGTTCGTAGTGTTGAATAGTGAATAGCGGAGCTAGCACTGTGCCCATGAAAGTTGATGCATCTCGGTAAATCGCACGTTAAATGTAGCCGTCTTCAGCTTCAGCTACGGTTGTCCAAAGTTTTGAACCGAGATGGTAAGTTCTAGCGCGGGCTCTTTGGAATCAGGTCAGAGACGGTGAGAACTATTGCTTTTGGGAGAAAACTTGTGCCGTTGATCTCCACATTGACTCGGTTATTTCCAACTTGGTCTATTAACGGTTAGATTTTGTTTTGGAAACCTTTGTATACTGACTATAAAACGAAAACTATTGAGAAAATCGTGAGACATCGTCGTGGCAGCGCAGTGCTAGTAGGATCGTTAACAGCGTGTGTGTGTTCCAGGCGGTCGTTCGTACCAGAAGCTGGGTTTCTGCGATGTCAACCTAGCGGAGCTCGCGGGCGCCGGCGAGTGCACGCGCCGCTGCCTGCTGGAGGGGTACGACCTAAAGCGGCGGCAGGACAACTCCGTGCTGAGGCTCCGGATACGCATGAACATGATTTCGGGGGATCCGCTCTTCAAAGTGTAAGCATTACACGTATTCTTAGTATTATCATCACTTATACCTATTAATCTGCCAAAGCCAATGAGCATCGAACTCCAGAAATAACTTTTTACACAAAATATATTATAGACTCAAATAGAAGTTAATTTTTTAACGATCTTACTTACTAATATTATAAAGACGAAAGTTTGTATGTGTGAATGTGTCAGTGACTCATTGACGTTTAAACGTAGATAACCTGGATTAAGATGTATGCTTTTAATCCCGCAAGTGTTCCCTCGGATGATGCAGTATTCGCTAGTTTGTTTAAAAACAACAGACTGAGAGGCTAAAGGTAATCATTCTTCTGGATCTTAAAAATCGAAAGACTAATAAAAAACTGTTTGAGGTTGCGTTTTTATTAGCCTAGCTACTCACCGAGAATTTTGAACAGCATGTGTTGGTGAGTGACGTGGATGTGTTTGTACCTACAGGCCCGAGAGGAAGCAGGACGTGTGCGAGCGCGTGGCCAGCGGGGACAGCGGGGCGGAGAGCGGGGGCGGCGCGGGCGGCGCGGGGGCGGAGGACGACTGCGCCGGCTCCACGCCCTCCTCGGGCTTCGGCTCGCTCACCAAGAAGAGCAACCAAGGTACAACGTCTAGTATAGGAGAACTTACTCTCTACTGCCGATATACACATTAACATAAAATACTTCTCGTAGTGCAACAAGTGGTGTCCTGAACTACCGATGAACTTTTAGATGGATTACCAATTTTATTCAAAGACTAGGATTTTGTATTAGTTCTTGCAGTCTATAATGAATAAACTCTCTAAATTTCATATTTCTAGAAGAGAATTGGTACCTATAATCGTACTGCTATGGTGGGTTATAATAACGCTATACGAGTATATACCTACTGTACTTTATAACATACATGTTATTTGAATTGAACATGTTGTTTTTGAACGTTTCAGAGAGTATATCAATGGCTCTCACGCTGCTGCCTATGGGAGACGGGAGTAAAAAAAATTATGGTGAGTTGAGTAATTTGTAAGTCTTAGAATTATTGATCGGAGGCGAGAATGACATTGAAACAGCCACTATTACTGTCGATGTACTGCCAGCGTGCTTGAATACCAGCTCGACAGATTTGACTTCCAACATGTTATTGCTTTTTGTAAACTCTATTCTTGCTTATGTGGGTAGTCACCCGGTAAATATCTGGCGTATAATAGTTACACGTGTGCTATATATTGTGTGTCAGAGTGTAGATAGTTTGTGTTGTGTCGTCCAGATGGCAGCGCGTACGAGGGAGTCACCCCGGACGAGGAGTGGGCCGGGGAGCGGGACGCGCCCGCGCCTCCGTGCGCCGCGTGCGCGCATCACACGCACACGCACTCTAGGAACTCATCCAATACGTCCGGGGACATGAGCAGCAAGGTAATCCAATCAAATACGTAAACCTGTCCCATATAAATTATTATTATATACTACTACACTACTGGGAAAATGTCTTTATTAGATAGATATATAATATAGAAAACTCTTTATTGTATGCACATTCAATAATACATAGCTATAATATGTAACAGACCTAGGTCTGAATTTTCAATGTTAAAATGTTCATTCAACGGTTAATAAGGCAATATATTTTATTACTTATGGTATTTCAATATCTGACGATGATGTGTTCGTTGCATCGTGCCGTTGTATCGAGATACCTGCAGCAAACAATGGATAAAACTTATTTGATATATGATTAGAGACCGCTCGGCTGACGGATGGCAACACCCACGACTTGATGTTGTGGCTTTACATCCGTCCCATCTGCCAGCCGTTGTACACTGGTGGTTATGTGAGAGTAGAGATGTGACGTGTCGTGCTTGTGCTGCAGGCGTCGGGGTACGGCAGCTCGTCCGCAGCCTCCGCGCACTCGCGACAGAGCTCCGACGGAGACTCCGCGGGGGACTGCGCGCGACCACATCACAACAGGTATACACCACGTACACACACACACACACACACACACACACACACACACACACACACACACACGTAAGGCGTAAACAATAAGATCCTTTTCAAATGAAAGCCAATAACGTTGTGATAGTAAGGAGAGGGAACTCTGTATTAAGCTATTAATTATGAATGAGTTAGGATTTGTAATATATTTATTATTTATATTTTTATTTTGTTCGTTTTTTCTATTAATGTTTATTTAATGTAATGGCACCGCGACCTCATGTACAGCACAGAACATTCCCCTCCCCCCGCACCGCACGGCGCACGGAGCCCCTCTCTCGTCCTGTACACGGCGCACTGCGCTCGCAGCGCGCCGCGCGCCGCACTCCTTCGAATTCGCTTTATTAATGTTGTTATTTGATTGGCGCACGTCAGCGTCCGCCTCGAGCGCACCACCACCACCACCACCGCGCTATACGTGCCGCGGGGGGACGCGGGGGGTGAGCATGGCGAGGGGGTGGGGCTCACCAAGCTGGTGCTGGAGCGCACGGTCACCAACGAGTCGTCCGACCTGTACCTGACGCCCAATTGCACACTGACCGCCCCCCCTCCCGACCTGATCCCGCGGCCCGCCTCCTCCCCCGGCGCGGACGAGTACCGCACGCCGGACGCGACGCTGGCTCACAACGGACACGACACGTTCTCAATGCCGACGTACTTCGACCGCAAGCGACAGTCCCCCGCGCCCCTCGCCCTCGCCGCCGAGCCGCTCACCAACTTCCTCGTGCTCAAGCAGAAGTCTCTCAACACCATCCCGGCGCTGGCGCTGCTCGATCGCTCGCGCAAGGCGGACGAGCTCTTCAATAACTTCCCCTTCCTGACGCCGCTCGCGCACCGCAAGAACTCGCTCGCGTCGAGCGCGGCGAGGGCCGCGGGCGGGGGTGCTCCCCCCGGCCCCGGTGGCCGGAGCAAGCTCTCCGGGTGCATAGAGGACGAGTTCTATTGCATCCCCTCGGAGCCGGAGACGGAGGAGCGCGTGGACGTGCGCAGCCGGCTGCGGGGGCTGCGAGCCGCCTCACCGCCCCCGCCGGCGACCTCCACGCCCAAGAGCGAGGAGCCGTCCCTGCAGCGACACTCCTACACCGGACACGTGAGGTACGCATCTACCTCCCCCCTCCGCCACGTGTATGAGTACTAATGAGGTTGCGGGTGCGATGGGACGCGACTCTAATATCTATCCTTTCTTCTCTCGCCTCTTCTCTGTCACTCCTTTTGTGAAAGTTTTTGCCATTTTTTTTTACTTTTGAGTTGTTGTTTTTTGTTATTTTGTTCGTCCACAGGTCGATGATTGGTTCGGTTAGTGTGCGGTTGTTGTGTGTAATGTTATGTTAACAACCACGTGTGTTACTCACATGGACGCATATGGTCAGGGGATAATGCGGAATGACAACCACGTTTACTCAGTATAGGTGTTGTGAACACGGTTGTTCAATATTATAGTTATAACGTGTATGTTCGTAAGATTCCTAGATATAACTGATTTATCCAACTATCCGATTGAACCAGTGAAATGTAAAGCTGAGTATCCAATGAATGTGCGCTTTAAAGTCCGAGTCGTCGACACGTGTACGCAGAGGTACGCACAATTTGTTTGCAATTCTATATGAAACGACACATTAATATCTTCGAGCACATTTATATCTGCTCATCAAACAATAAAAAATATTCTAGTATACGTAGACGATTGTGCGCTGCCAGCAGAGTTGTGAGAACTCAGCTCATCGATTCCCTTCGTTTTATATTAGTCAAAGAAGGCTTGTGTCATTGTGTATATTGTCATCACACATGTGTTGTGAAGTACATACTCAAGACGTGCTACATCTGTGGACGACGACAGACGCGGCGGCGGTGGCGGCTGCGCGGGCGCGGGCGCCGTGGCGGAGGCGGAGTGCGGGTGGTGCAGCGCGGGGGGCGCGCCCGGCTCCCTGCCCCGCCGTCCCTCCTCGGCGCTGTCAGTCTACTCACTACGTACACACTACACACGCACGACGCACACGCACACACGCACTATACCATGGCGAACAAACATCACTTTGCTAACAAATTATCAACGGTATAAAGGAATTAAAACGAAAGGAAATCTCACAGAGATTCTATATATAAATATGCATAAGCATAAAGCAAATGCCATTAAACGTTCTCATTCAGTTTCCATAAATGATAAACATATAAACTTATGAATATCTTGAAACTGTCAGATGTGATGAAGTGAGAAAAAAATAGTCAAATCTATGTAGTAAAAAATTGTTTCAAATTGCATGCACAAAAACTATGTTTATATAGTTTCATAGCGTGCGTGTGTGCGTGCGCGTGCACGTGTGCGTGTGCGTGCGCGTGCGTCGTGTGCGGTGCCTGTTTGTAGATGTTGTCTCGTTCGTTAGTGTTATCTACTCGCGATGTTTAATGGTATTAAAACAACATATTTCAGCAACAGTTTCACATAGCTGTTGGAATGGAGTTCATTACCTCCGTACAAAAGTAGAAAATGTCGTCATTGTCATATTTTTAAATATTTGTCATTTTAATATACGAGTATGTATCGATGTGTGTTTCTGCATGACATTTTCCATGTTTCTTGTTATGATATTTGTTGAGGTGCTGGTCTATATATATATAATTGCATGAATGTATGGCAGACCGCGAGATAGTGTAATATTTCAACAGCATGTTGCTATTGATACGCTTTAGCTTTATAATTGTTTGTATTGTAATGTAATTATGTTCCATGCCACATGTTATTATAATTAATTAGTTTAATTATTATTCTTAACTGTATATGCAAAGTAAGAAATGAGTAAAGTTACTTCCTGCTCTGTCGTACTTAATCTATAAAGAGTTCGGAGCGGGGAATTCATAAACATTGTACATTATACTATTAATTTAACAGATTAATTTATAACGTTTGTAGATGTGAAACATGTGTGTTATTAGTGTGTAATGTGTGTGTGTGTGTTGCAGGAACCCGTCGTCGGGGTCTCTGAGCGCGTCCGCGTCGGAGGGCGGGTCACTGGAGCGCGCGCGCGCCGCACGCGAGCGGAACAAGCGCGCCGCGCACCACCACCCGCCCGCGGACGACGCGCAGGTACAAAACAAACAACAAAAATACAGAAAATTCTAAATTATTGTAAATAATTCTGCAGAAAGTGATGACAAAAAACTGATGAAAAAATCTCGTATTTATGTGAAGAAACAAACAACAAAAACACAGATAATCAATGACATCATTTTTACGAGCTTTTGACGAGAAAGACATTATGCTGAACTTTTCTTTTATTTTCATAAACCGTTATAAACGTAATTATCATACTCGTATACTGAACAAAATTAAAAAATAACGTGCACGTTATTTTTCATTTGTATTTCCATTATCCTCATAAAAATGGGAGGTAAACAATTAGAAATGTTGTCAAATATGTTAAAACAAATTATTGCCATAACATAAATATTATAGTAAATGTTATTCATTGCACTTGCAACTTTGGAATTGCAATATCAATTCCAATTTTTTTTTTTAAATAAGACTATAAGTGATGGTAACCAATTAAGTGTGATGAGAAGAAGGAAGCGTAGATACATACGTACATACGTACCGGGGAGGCGGAAGCTAGATTTTATAAATTAGTTATACCAATGGATAAGGCGTAAGAAAACCTTGCCCAGTCTTGTATAAAAGTAATGAAGCGCTCATGGTAGATATGTGTGTTGCGCAGGGCGTGGTGTCGTGTCGCGTGGAGAACACGCGCGTCAACCCCGACTCGCTGATAGAGGAGCTGCTGGCGGCCTCGGACCTCGCGCAGCAGGCGGGCGCGCACCACGAGCACGAGACCTCCGGCCTGCAGCTGTTCATAGCGCGCGACGGCACCGCCGAGCTCGGCTCCCGGCGGGCCGCCGCGCGCGCGCCGCACCGCACGCTGCAGCGCGTCGTTCTACACCCGCACACACACACCCACCCGCACACTGACACCGACAGGTAGCCGACACTACACACACACATACACACGCTATTTATTGTTTTAACTAAATTGTATGATTCGTACACGAGTTTGTTACGCGTGAACATTCGTTTGTATATTTATGCAAGGAAGGACGCAGAGACTGAAAGTTGAGTTCATTTCTACTTATTCGAACGCTTACATTAATAATGGATTTGATCAATAAATTGTTCCGACAAATTATCACGACAATTATACGAGTAGACAGGAATAAAATAAGCAATAAATGGCCATGTTGTGGTGACACCTCGTTAGATCTCATATGTTTACATGTATTGCTGCAAGTGTTGCGTACATATTCAAATATACGAGAAGCTATACACTTATTTGTTAATTCACAAAACTAATGTTGCTTTTGTGCCGTGGTTTGTTGAAGCGGCCATGCTTGTTGATCATGTTACAATGAACGTGTCGGCGTGCGGCCGGGGCTAGGGCTGCGGCTGCGGCTCGGGATCCGTGAGGCCAGTCGCGTGATCTTCTGAACTTTTATATTCATTTATTATTATTATGAGCTATTGATATTTTAAGTAGGCGATTTTAATTATTTATATTGGACGACCTACTCGACGACTGAACGTTCCTATATTTTGCGTAGCGTTTGTGCTTCCTTCCTCTCTCTCCGCCCCCTATCTTCCCCCCCTCTTTCCGCTAATGTTTGTTAATATAGTCATATGTTCCGTAGATGTCGTGAAGCGCGGTGACGGTGCGACGTGCTATCATGTTGTCTCTATCGATTTTGTATTGCCATCTCGCTCTGTATTTACTTAGACTGATGAAGTGATAGTACGTACGTAGCGTATGCAACATGTCGACACGTCGCTCCGGGCCGCTCTAGTTCCGTCTTCTCTTGACTCTGTGTTATATATAAGTAAGTAAATACACGTTGCGATGTGCTCACGAGTGGTGCTATATCCTGGCCCGGTGCGGCGCAGGGAGAGCTCGCGTCGACTGCAAGGAGACCTCCTCTGCTCTCCTCTACTCCTAGTAGACCATACTATGTACCTCTGCTTCCTGACTGTCTCCGTGTTCTCATTGTATGTGTAATGATCCCGGGGTGACTAACGACTAGGGGGTTGTCTGGGGAGGGGGGGGGGAGCTAGACACCCGTCCCGTGGTTCCCAAGTTATATACATATATATATATATGTATACTAGCAACTATACATATATACATATGGTGCGTGTCGCTAGACGCGGCCTACACTATATGTACACTAATAGTGCGGAGAGGTATATCTAAGTCATTCCTTTGTGAGAGCAGCTCCGTGGGCGCGGGGAGGTGGCGGGGAGCGGGGAGGGGGGGGGGATCGTTAGTTTTAGTTGATTCATTGATGCCTTTACAATGTCGAGTGTAGCTATTGACCTAATTGTTTATTTAAATTATGTATAAGTTTAGGAGTGGTCCCCCACTCCCCCACTCCGCCGCTCCCCGCGCCCGCGCTGTCGCGTGAAGTGTGACGTGGCGAGGCTCGCCTTGTCATTGTATAAATATTGTTTAAAATACAAGCCTGTACAGTATTTGAATAAAGGACGTGTTTAGAACTTCACATTCGTTTGTATTTCACCTTCACATCTCGGCACATGTCGTGCAGCTCAACCGCCTAACAGTCCATTCTTTAATTTATTTTTTAGTACTTATTCTGCTATTCTGGACGCCGGCTCAGCAAAATATTGACATTAATATTTATACGATACTAACTCATCACTCAGTTGTTTTCATTTATTTTTTCCTTGAAATACCATCCTCGTACTTCAAGGAATATTCTAAAAAAATAATTAGCAAAATCGGCTCAGCTGCTCTCGAGATTAGCGCTCAGCAACACGTTCAGTGATTCATTTTTATATTATGAACTAGTATTTGCGTGGCTGCGCGGGCCGCATGCGGCCCGCGTTTATATCCTTTTACCTATAGGATTAGGTCAAGCATTTAAGTTGCAGTTATTTTCTTTAAAACTTTGAAATTGATTAAGAAATGTTGTAGATTTCTCCAATACAGTCTGGAGTTGGGTGGAGATTGAAATTCAAAAAATTAAAATTTGGATTCTGTGAGAGAAATTTAAATTCAGTTCAGAGTAGGTAGATAAATTTAGTTCAGTTGAAAAAATAAGTCAAACTTTCAAGTCCAGTCGAAAAGTGGGTAAAACTTACCAAAGAAATATTTTTTGTATGAAAGTATGAAAACCATACATCATTGTACGGTCGGTAACGGGCACTGAAGCTCGGCCTGCGGCCTCGCTTCAGCACCTACGATAATCATACAGTATTAAATTTTTGTTTGATTTACTGTCGGGCACTGAAGTTCGGCCTGCGGCCTCACTTCAATGCCCTCCGGACTCGCAAGGTGCCATAGCTCGGCCTTCGGCCTCACTATGACACCTTGCTCGTCAAACATTAGCTCGGCCTACGGCCTCGCTTGAGCTACTTGAGTACTCGCAAGGTGTCATAGCTCGGCCTTCGGCCTCACTATGACACCTTGCTCGTCAAACGTTAGCTCGGCCTACGGCCTCGCTTTAGTTACTTGAGAACTCGCAAGGTGTCATAGCTCGGCCTCCGGCCTCGCTATGACACCTTGCTCGTCAAACGTCAGCTCGGTCTGCGGCCTCGCTTTAGTGACTTAGGAACTCGCATGGTGCCGTCGTTCGGCCTTCGGCCTCACTCCGACACCTTGCTCGTAAATGTGTATGAGAGGTTTAAAAAAAAAAGAAATTCCAAAAACTTTCATCAGAAATGAAATCAGAGTCCTTGAAAACCCCCAGATCTTAAATTTCATCGCAATCGCACCAATATAAAATTTGATCCCTTCTTTGAATCCTCAGGGATCATAATGAATAACCGTCGCTCGGCCTACGGCCTCGCTCCGGTATGTAGAGACTCGCAAGGTGTCGTCGCTCGGCCTCCGGCCTCGCTCCGACACCTTGCTCGTTTGAACCCCACTTTGAACCCTTCAGAAAAAATCTCAAGAACCGTCGCTCGGCCTTCGGCCTCGCTCCAGTGTGATGGGAGACTCGCAAGGTGCCGTCGTTCGGCCTTCGGCCTCACTCCGCCACCTTTCTCGTAAGTTTGTATGGGAGCTATTAAAAAAAAAAAGAAATTTCAAAATTTTTTTACAGAAATGGAATAAGCGGGCCCAAAAACCCCCGAGGCCAAAATTTGGTCCCGCTCGGACCATTTTGAAATTTGATCCCTGACTTGAACCCCCAGGGGATCAATCAGACCACTTTAGGTTGGTAGCGCTTACGATTCCCTATGACATTTGGTCGAACACTAATTAAAAAAAGTTTATCGTTCCGAAGTTATTAACGGTCAAACTTTGTATGGGATCGCCGTTTTTTTGTCTGTGACACCCATTTTTTTTTAATTTTTTGGGAGGGACTCATGGTCCTTAACAACCTTTGTTCGAACCCCACCCCACTAAACCCTACCATTTTTGCAGGACGTTGGGGTACTCCAGGGTCTGTTCCACTTTTGTAACTTTTCGGATTTTTCCCTAGGTCACATACCCCTCCCCTATCCAGGAATACCACTCGCCAACCCCCCACAAAACTCCTTCTGGGAGAACAATTATGTCAATCAGTGAGTCAGTGAATCAGTGGTAGTTCAGCTTTATATAATATAGAGATAGAAATAGAAAATAGATAATAGATAATGATATTAAACATAAGGGAACGAAAACATTACACCGCGCAGGATTCAAACATGCATGCCGATGGCGCGGGCTGTTCCCTGTAACCTTACTAGTTGACATATTGAGAATGTACGGTTTTCGCACAGTCTATGAGAGGTAATGACTGATATAGATATTAAATTTTGAAGTGGACTGTATGAGGTTAAATAGAGTGAAAGGTGACGCGTAAATTCTCCTTGCATAAAAAAAAGACATGAAAATCAATCCAACAACCTTTAAATCTGGTGGCGTGTCCAGCTTCAGCAGCAGCTACGTATGTCGAGCGGGGCTGTAGGAGATCGTCCTTGCGGTGTCGTTTTTCATCTACCCTCATTTAATTACAAGGATCGAAGAGAGAATTTCCTGTCATTATACTATTATTTATGATTTACTCATAGGTCGCTTGTTAAAACGTAGTGCTATCGTCTATCTGCATTTCTTATAAGTGGATAACCTATCTATTTAATAAACCTCAGTGTGGTTCAATACTTAGAAAAATAATTAGTTTAAAAGTAAACAAACGGCACATATCTTTTATTTATTTAATGGTAAATCGAGTTGCGTCAGAACGCAACATCCCTCGTGTAACCGTTTATTACCAAGTAACTGGGCAATAGAGAACCATACCTTGGATAAATGTTTGGTCTCGGGTCGACACTAATCTTATGTGAGGGCCTTACATTTACATTGACGTCAGAGATATTAAGCAAGTAAACCGATTTCATAAAAAATAATTTATTGCATCTTATGTTCAGAGTACTTGCATAATAGAGGTTAGTGAGCAGTTCGCACAATAAAAGACGCTCGTTTCATACGAGTCCGTGGAGCTTTTTACTGGTGTGATTTTTCTCTCGTTTCCAATTAAATTATTGCTATTATTTTATTAGAGAGTAAGATAGTCAGTAGACATGTCAGATGTCCGACATGAAGCCTGGCAAGTAGGTTACTGTTTTTTTTTTTTGTGTTTATATCGAGCCTCTACTTCGCCTCGATAAGCGCCGAGAATTTCAAGTCACTATATTATAGTCTAGAATCCCTAGAACATTTTTGCACTTTGATAACTATCAAGCTAATTTTCCGTGAGCAGTTTGATTTTGATGAGACGCCCAACTATATCCTGTATACGAGTCTCGGTTGTGGTAACAGAGATAGCCAGCATGAAATATGTCGATTTGATGATTCTCAAATACTAACTGAATTTTAGTTATTTTTAGTATCTTAAGATAATTGATAATTAAAAATATTAGTCCTACAGAATTTCTAATTTGATCAAAGAGACCCCTTTTTCCAACATGTATCGATAACGAGGTATCATATATGATAACTAACCGGCAGATTTTTTTATTTTTACTTAGATTTAATAATTTCAAAAATTATTATAATTTAAAATGTATATAATTTCTTAATATAATAATCATCTGAATCATTCGAATAAAACAAAGTAATTAATTTAGTAGAAAGTTTATTGAGTAAACGCCAATAGGCGAGGAGTGCAGACACGACACGACATCGCACCGGACAGCGGCTGCTACTCGCAGAGTGCCACGATGTGCATCGTGAACGTGTTACATACATTCATTAGTCAGTAATGAGTTGGACACAGAGCGTGTTCAATTATATATGAAACACTAGTGTAATGCACCCGCACTCGGCACACAGTGCAAGTAGCAGCCGACTGACTCACATAACACTTGTCACTTTACTTATATACAATACTTTGACAATTAGTCTACAATATAAAAAGAAACGTTCAAAGTAAAAACGTAAATATATTTATCTAGGGACGGTCTAAAATACTATATCATTGCTGAGTCCTGTACTCGTATAAGTACATCGGTATCACAAAATGTTAAATACAAAGCTACCTGTGAAGTGAAATCTCGTGGAAACTCTCTTCTAACTTCGTACTTGTAAAAGTATATATTGAAATAGACGAGCGAGTTGTAGTGATTGTATGTGTGTGGCGAGCGTCTTGAACTGAGAGAGAGGTGGTGGGGATATATCACTTCTGGCTGTCCCTACTCCTACTCGTGCTACAGACTAATACATCGTCACCGTGCCACTCACAATCATTGCTCCAATAATATATCCACACAAGGTGTTCTGCTCTCAAACTAGGCAAAACCTGTGCTATGGTAACCTGATCACTGATATACATACTTATATCTTTTATATAAAAATCAATTGCTGTTGTCAAAAAATGATTGTGAAAGTTCAGGGAAGGTTTAAACATTTATAACTGTTAGGCGGTACGAAGTATACATATAAATAAATACTAAAGTCCAAGTTGTGTAACATGAGTTGCTATGTTACTAGCTTGTGACGAGACTTCAACGCGAGATGAACACACGTTCTACACTTTGATATACCAAAATATATAACACATCAAATACAAACGGAATGTCTTTAAAATATAAATTAAATTACAATGAGCACGATCGAGTCGGTCACACTGAGCAATAACGTTAAGTACAATAGTCCAGGTAATACTGGCGACATCTATTAGAAGCAAAGAGATAACTGAACACATGGCATTAAGGACATTGTATCCAGTTGCCAACAAACAATATTAAGAAAATAATTGAGAAGTTTTCTGTACAGCCACCGCTAACGTGCACTTACACTATGACTAACATTACTTGATTGTACATGTCGTTCACTGAACGACACCGGTCTCACACAGCATCGGCTCTCTACTTCGAGTCTTTCATCTCGTTTCGTCGCGAGACGTTCTCTTTTAGTTGAAACGGGACAGAAGAGTGAGAGAGTGGAGAGCAGCGAGCGAGTGAGACGTGTACATAGGTAGGTATTTATAATACAAGTAGTAAAGAGCTCCCAAACGCACAAAGTTGCGAGTAAGGCACGGAGGGGCCGCTGTGGAGCCGCCTCTCACTTACACACTAATTTAGAATATCCACGCTTTACCTGTCTCGCAGCTTACACTACCTTACAGTACAGGACGCGACGCCCGCAGCGGACGGGACGTCAAGATATTATTTTATTATATGTTGACGAATACGATCGTATCGCAACCTTTCTCAGCAGTATTACTTCTGCTGTCGCACCACCACGTGAGTGTCGCACATTGCTCCGAGCAGTGCGCGACTGCCCGCACCACGCTATCATTGTTATATACCAAAACACCAACTAGGTATATTTACTTCTGTCAACAAATAAAGTAATGCTGTTGTTGGCTTTAGATAAAGCTATTTTCAATAAGATACTAAAATAAAACATAATATATATGATTGAAATGTGAGCGCGTCCTCTCAGCGCACGCGCCGCACGCACCGCACGCACCGCACGCACCGCCCGCTGCGGCGACTCGCGTCGTCTTATACCTAACACATAAACTACATTACATAAATGTGAGTCAGTGTTCGTTATAAAATATTAAATAAATACATTTGTACACGTTCTGGTTCACACATAATATGTTACATTTAATTTATTATAATTAACCACCGATAGAGTACGAGTACGTACTCAGTAGACAGTCGTGTCGAATGCGAACTATCCATTCACAATATAATTGTTTCTTTATTTTACAAACATTAATTATATATATATATATATATATATATATATATATATATATATATATATAATGTAGAGGCACAAACAGTCGGTCGTTACAAACACAAGTACATTACATTATTACTAAGTACATGTAACAAATTCATATCAAAATATCAGACACTTTCGGTTCCTTACACAAATATGAATAATATATACTCGTTATATACGATGTAAATTGATCGTTATATAAAACAGTGGTGGCGGTTATTTCATAGGAATGTTTTTATCAGTTTCCTCGAACTACATTTGTATAAAAGTCCTAACTGACATATTAAGAGAATAAATAATTCATGTACAGGTAGGCAGGTAGGCAGGTGTCAGCGCTCACACATTAAGTACACCAGTTCATTGAATGAGTTTTTTAACATTAAACTATATTTATGATTACATCTATCTACAAGTCCAGTTCGTTCTCTCAGTCAAGCGTCTCGCACTCACACACACACTGCAGGTACACACTATAGCACGCATATACACATACATACACAAGCACAAACACACACACACATTTGGTTGATATGCGGCGAGTTCTCTATCTTGTACATATATCATCTATTCTTGTCGTTTCTTCCATTTGTTCGACATCCACATCGATTTTGGTTTGATCTGAAACAGAAAGTGAAGTTAGTAGTTCAAATGTTGCATCAATGTTTCATGATACAATGTCACGTGGGTGTTGTTCTAAAATAGTTTTCTTTTTTTAAGAGATGTCCGTACAGATCACTAAGGGTCGATAAGGGTGGTGGTCTAGAGATAAAAATACTTTGTCAGTCGCTTAATCGCGAGAAAATTAGCTTCTTAGATTGTTTCGAAGATAAGTGCAGTGTGTGTGTGTGTGTGTGTGTGTGTGTGTGTGTGTGTGTATGTGTGTTGTCTGTGGTAGTGTCATGTGTGACATAAGATAGATACACTGCGCCGTACGTAGTGTCAATCAATGAGTGTAGTCATGGTGATGATGTTGATTTGAGTATTAGGATAGGTGGTTGTCAGAGAGTGGTCTATTCATTGCAGTGTGCTTCTTTCACTAATAATAAATATATAAGTACAAAAAGTTACACTCGCAATATAACCGAATACGATAAACAGTCAGTCAGTTTATCGTGAATGGTGCTGCGTGTCAGCGGGTGTGTGTAGTGTGGGTGTGTGGGTGTGTGTAGTGTAAGTATGTGAGGTGCGGTACCTATATGAGCCTCTCCTCGGGCGGCGGCTTGAGTGCGTTGTGCATCATCTCATGCCGTGGGTTGCAGTACTCCTGTCCGGAGGGCGAGTACGTCCCGCGCGTGGCTCGCTTGCGCCGCGCCTGCGCACCCAGCGCCGCCAGCGCGCCGCCCAGCGCCGCGAGCGCCACCAGCGCAGCTCCCACGCCTATCAGCACCGTGGAAGAGGTGTCGCTGCCGCTCTCCGAGCCCGCGGACACTATCTGCACACGACACGACACATGTACACACGGCGCTCACTCGCCACCTCTCACCGTCGCTTGTGTAGCTAGGAGCATTACTATCCCGGCAAGCTTGTTGATGCAACATAACATTTATCTTGAAATCGGTACGAACTGATAATACGCAATACGTATAAGATTTAGTTGTTTGTATGACATGTGACGGATATATTCATTGATCTCTGCGTCACAACACGGTTATCATATTTTCTTTCCAACAAATATGTTTACAAATAATGTATTTGGTTAAGTCAACAATAGTTATCAATTAACATAATATGGGTACACATGGAAAACAGAAACTTGATCTGTGGATTGACTGTGTGTGTATGTGTGGTGTGTGTAGTACAGTGTACCTGTTGCGTGCAGTTCTTGCCGCCCCAGCCGTCGACGCAGTGACAGATGTAGTCGGTGGTGTGCACGCAGCGCTGCTCGCAGCGTGCGCCGTGCTCGCAGGGCCCGGTGCGGTTGGAGGCGGGCGCCACCTCGTAGCACGGGTCCCGCAGCGCGCACTCCACGCCGCAGAATCCGGCCGAGCACTCGCACCTGCACACAGCGACAGTTCACCAACATTACAACAAACTCAACCATCGACTGATCATATTAGACAGGTAAGTAGCTACTCACGTGTAGGAGCCGTCGAGGTTCCTGCAGTCCCCGGGCCCGCAGCTCACCAGCCCGCTCGCGCACTCGTCCACGTCCACCTCGCACCGCGCTCCCTGCCACCCTGCACACAAATACACACACACTCACACTATACACATGTGTACATAACTTGATACAGTTAGCGAGGTATCACACTAGCTAGAGTTGGCAACCGCTAGACGTTGATTGGACTAAATGTTGTGGTAAATAGACTGTTTGACATATGACACATTTTCAGCTACTAGACATTGTTACATACGACGATTTTAAGCTCAGCCAACTTCTTTTCAACACGACATTGAAACACGAACTTGTTTCAATATTCAATGAACATTGTTTGTTCTTAATTTATCAGTCAGTACTTCTGACTTTCTCTCTGTGCTGAAATTTTTAACGTACAATTTTAACGTGTTTCTTTTGTATTGTACTCGTATATACCATGCAAATTATTTTTCAAACTTATATCGATGATGAAAAACGTTCATCGATGTACAAGACGAAACGTTCATTTCAGCTTGTGAATGAAATAAGACGAACGTAATACGAGCAAGTAGGTAATCAAAGTAACATTAAAATACTCGTAAATATTCTCAAATGTTTCTGCATTATCATCACAGAACCATCATACACGTGAGTGGCAATCTAATCGGCGATTAGCAATACTGTGCTATATGTGCACTCAACTATGCACTTCTTTGTTTTAGTTAAACATTATCGTTTTGATAAAAATGACGAAACATAAAAAAACTGTACAACATCAGATGAGGATGTACTCGAACGAACAAACTGCAAGCAGGAGCCGCAAGGGGAATTGACAAGGATTATAACTAGTGATGATTTAGGGGTACGCCAGTGCAACTCACTATATTTATTAAGGAAATAAAGAACACTAATATTAACATGGTTAGTGCAAAACTGTATCAGCCAATAAACAAAGTATCAATGTACTCGTATGACATAGTGTTAGTATGTTTACTCACATACATACATAGGTGTTGAATGAACCGACTCGGTTAACATTCCATTTCACTACTTTATACGGCAGAAAGACTGTGCTGCGAGACTAGTACTTGTGCATTTTTGTACATGTAATGGATTATTGATAGCTATTATAATTTCTTACCACTTGTTGCTTCAACTGTGACGAAAAACCTCCTCCTCAAAAAACTTATGAACTACAGTTGTCCGAAACAAACGATTTGAAAAATATTAAATAGAATTGAAAAAGGAAACTTTCGTAGATAAGCGAGGACATCAGCGCGCAATTTCGCCAGCGAAGTGAATTATGGCCTACATCAGCCTCACAAGGAAGACCCGTACCCAGCAATAAGACGCTACGTGTTTATACAACATACTTTAGTAAAATACGATGACATCGAAAATCCTAACTAACTAATTATCCTTATTTTTACATGTAAATGATCTGGTTTAGGGAAGTAGGTGTTTAATAGTTGTTGACTGGAAGTACCGACACGACCCCCCGCCCCCGGTCCCCTGCCTCCCGCTTTACTAACTGAACAATACCACACAAGTGTTCAGTTAAAAAACAGTATTGAATGAACATTGTTAACTTCAATTGTTTGTGATGTGATGAACATATATTATGCCATAATATGAGATAATTCAACTAAGGAATGATGTGCGCATCTGACAGATATTTAGTGCAGTGTTTGTATGCGATGTCGGTAGTAGGTGCCGTCGTCGCTCACATCTCATTCATTCATTGATTGAATCAATGACAATCAGCCGATCGAAATCATTTGTAGTTTATGATTAATTTGTTCAGGATATATTATGCCGTATTTATATAATTTAGCAAGATATGGTTATACACTACGACACGACACAAGAGTCAAACAAGGTATCGTTTAAAAATCAGATCGTTAACTTTTTTTTTAATGATATTTTTATTTAGAAAACTAACGCGCGTTTGATTCATATTGTTTAAGAAGATGAAGTTTGATGAGGTCACCGAATGTGAACGAAATTATAGTTGGACCTTTCCAACAATCAGGTACACGTGAAAACCCGTCTTATTAAACAATGTGATGTTTTAAACTAAAATCACAAACATCTGAGCTTTTTTTAACATTACTAACTTATGCAGTAATCTGGTGCTGGTAAAAACGTTAATATATTGCTGGTGACACTCGACACTCGACACTCACCTATGGCCACTATCACTAATATTAGCATCAAATTAGCCATATTAGCCATCTTACTATTGCACTTCACTATCCTTACATGCACTGCACTTGTCCTGTCACTGTCAAATAACACTATACATGACACAACTACGTCCTTACTATCATAATTGTAATATTTTTTAGATTAATATCGTGTTTGAGCGCGGCGCACGCACGTCCGTCGCGCGGCGCTTGTCGTATCACTGACGTCTATGTGTATAGTGTAAACTCACTGATTCACAAACTGCGGTTCGTTCCTTCAGGCCATTAGATTTTCCTCGTACCCGATACATACTCTCAGTAATATTATTGAAGGTCTATTGTAAATATGAGTAGGTATATGTATACAGGAGGTATCTAAAGATCCTGACCATTTTGAACAATGTAGCAACTCACTTTTTACTTTGATATTTTTGTGTGTACTGTGATTCATTTGTTTGCAAATGTAATGAAGGAAACACACAAAATAGGTGAGCTATGCGGATGTTTGGTGAATAATTGTGACGCGGAGCTACTGTGTCAGTTATCAGAATGCTGTTCGCCGAACACGCACACGCACTGTGCCCAGCTCTCGCATACAGCTGTCACTAAGCTCTACGATGAGAAAAAACCTATTACTACGAAAATGACCTACCTGTTGGCTATTGATGACACATTCAATGGTACAACACCAAAGTACTGATGTGCTGTACTGTACTATAGAAACCCTAGATACGTATAAGGACGTCCTAGAGATCGACGACGAGCAACCTTGCATATTAATTAATGTATATAAGTATAATCTAACTATCAACGTTATCCTCAGATGCAATGTCAACAGGCACATCTTTTATCTGCTATAATGAATTGCGAAAGTAATATTTGCTTTAATTTCCTTAATAATTTAATAATAACAAGGTCTGTGGTTTAATTGAATGTACGTTGAAATATTTGAGAAGTGGTGAGAGTGTTATCAGTAGAGTGATATCACGGCGCACTGATAGCGATAAGATAGCGTTGTAGTAGGTAGGAACCTGTCTAGAGTAAGTGTAGCTCTGTAGGACACCTGGCATCCAGGCAGCGGGACGCGTGACACATCTCAAATAATTCTTATCGGTTATATAATCAAGAATGTATGCCTTTATTTTCAACTAGCTGTCCCGACGAACTTCGTACCGCCTAACAGTCGATTTTTAAGAGTAATGTTACCATTGTATAAATATTGACATTAATATTTATACGATACTAACGTCACTCAATTGTTTCACCTTCCCGGAACCTCTCCACTAACACAAACTTTATGTAATGGCATTAAAGTTTAAATTGATTTTACGTATTATTACGAATCGATTGTATGGCAGTATAGTAAAGTGTTGTTTATACACATTTGTGACAATTTTTAAATTTTTCTCTCCGTAAGAACCATCCTCGCTGAACTACTTCGAGGAATATTATATAAAAAGAACTAGCACAATCTGCTCAACTGCTCTCGAGAGTTGCGCTCAACAAAACATTCAGCGATACATTTTTATATTACAGAAGATGTTTCTTTTTTGTTAATAGACAGTAAATGTTCCAAACGTAGGTCACTGAAGTATGTAATTGCATTGATTGCACTTGTACGGTTCACACACACTGAGAGATTTGTATCCAACAAACGTTTCAGAATAACAGAAAGCCACGGTGAGTGTGAGGGAGTCGCAGTGATACACGCACTCAGATAGTGTTTGTACTCCCATGTAGGTTGTGTAACTTACGAATACATCGAACAGTTACGGAAAAAATAATAGAAGTAAGCTTCTATTTTAATTTTCGCGGTTCCGATGCAGTTCGGGTTCCGTGGTGACTGGTGGTAAATCAAAGAAAATCAAAAAAGTCAAACATACAACTCTCAATGGTATCTTTAAAGACTTTTCAATGGTAAATGATTACATTAGGGAATCACATAACATTGAAAAGTTTTTAAAATAATATTTTTCTTTGTAACATGTAGTGCGTGTGCGAGATTACACTGTGATGCGACAGCAGGCTCCACACGACACGAGACACTAGACACGTGTAGATGAACATGCATGGAGTGGCACACGAGTTGCCACATGGCATGGATCACGCTCGTCGGCGCGGCGCTACAGAGACGTGCACATACCTGTGTTGGTGCAGTCGCAGCTGTAGTTGCCCTCCGCGTCCACGCACAGTCCGCCGTGCAAGCACGCGGCCGCGCCTGCCTCCGCGCACTCGTCGCGCTCCGTCTCGCACCGCGCGCCGTAGTACCCGGGGAAGCACGAGCACATCGCCACCTGCACACACACACACACACACACATCATTTAACCACAGTTAACAACATGACAGCTGTAAATAATATTATGTAAACATGGAGACAGTTCTACATGACATCATCGACAACCATCACAGACAATCTGTTCCAAGTAGATGTTCATGATATTATGGTCCTTCGAGCCGGATCTAACAAATAATGTTGATCTCAATCAAGGTGAGGTGTAGAACATGTGAGCAGGCAGGGTATGTAACGTACCTTGGTGTCGTTGAGGCAGGTGCCGTGCAGACAGGGTCGCAGCTCGCAGAATGCGAACTCACAGTAGACGCCCTCGAACCCCTCCGCGCACTCGCACGTGAAGTTGTTGCCGGTGGGCGGCGCTGGAACACACACACACACACGCAGACATGAACACATTTCAAATTGTTTATTAGTAAAGAGAGTCCTGTAGAGGTTTAGTTCCCCGTGTACTCACAAGGCGGCGTGTCGACGCAGACGGCTCGCTCTGGCGCGCAGGGCTGGTGTGCGCACGTGCGGCGGTGCGGCGTCGCGCACGTAGGGCCGCGCCACTCGGCCGCGCACGTGCACGAGAATCCGCCCACTGCGTCCGTGCACGTGCCTCCGTGCAGACACGGCGAGGACAAACACTCGTCGATGTCGTGCTCACAACTGCAAACACACACACACATACAATTACATTTGTTGGCTGCAAAAGAACGATATAGAAAGAGAATAACTCCCCTGAATCTATCAGTGAGGCTGGCTGTGAGTATTGTCAGAAGTTCGTTTCGATTGTTCAGGCCATCGACAATTAAAAACCAGACAGCACAGTGCAGAGCGGATTATGCGTATTGGTACAATAAAAAAAGTTCCTCACATGGAATGATTAATTAAAAATAGAAGATGAACGTTAAGGAAAAACTAATATTTGTAGCTGAATGTTACTGACAATCGTCCGTCGAAGCCAGGCGGACAGAGGCAGGAGTAGGCGGCCACCTCGTCCCTGCAGGTGGCTCCGTTGGTGCAGCGGTGCTGCTGGCACTCGTCGATGTCCTGGTGGCAGTAGTCCCCCGCGTACCCCGGGGGGCAGGCGCACGCGTACGAGGAGCGCACGTCCTCGCAGTGTCCGCCGTGCGCGCAGTCCGCCTCCAGGCACAGCACGCAGCCCAGTCCCTGCGCCGCGCCCCACGGGCGACCCCATCTACACACACACATTACAACACTTAGTAATGCTAACTTGTATTTTACTTGCAATCAACGTAGGGACAAAACTTGCAACCGAACTTTAAAGCTGTTATTTACAAACAGTTGAGATTAATTTATAGTATATATAATAATAGGTAGTTAGTGATGATATTCTTAATATGATATGCAGTGGACTAGTCAGGTTAAGGTTTACCATCAATTACAGTGCAGTGTTGGCCGTGCGTGTCACACATATAGGAGTGGTGTATACGTACAGCAGTGCGTAGTGCGGCTGCGCGGCGAGCAGCGCGGCCGCGGCGCCCACGAACAGCTCCGCCTCAGTGAAGTAGGGCAGCAGCAGCCCGCCCACGTGCACCGCGCCCAGGCAGCCCTGCACGCACACGTCACTACTATACGAGGAACTCTGTGCAATCCATACGTTACAGGCTCGCTGTCCGTGCCTATAACTTATGGTGCATTTTTTTGTCTACTATTTTCGATTTTGTACTAATTAGCGTAAATTATCTTAATATTTATAATAATACATTTAGTTTTGTATAACGTAGCTTTATTTTTAGTCTTAATTAAAATTGTTATAAATGATTAATGAGTTGTAATATTGCATTGAAAAAAGTTTAGTTTAAATTTTATGGCATCATGTATACTGCAATATATATGTAATATTTATAAATGAATGGGAGAAGCTAATTTCTCCTGAAGCACACTATTTACTCATTCTGGAGTGTTTGGATCTTTTATTTTTGTGATGCTTGATTGTATGTGAAATAATGAATAAACAATTTAGTATTTGTATATTTGTCCCGGTGAGAGTGGAAGCCGGCTCCGAGCGCCGAGCGCCGAGCGCACGTCATCCACTCCCACTCGTACATCTACCATGGAGCTCATGTTCAGAACTGGCGCTGAGTGTATCAGTGCACTGATTCATATTCAGATCACTAATCCATACAGTACATCATGTTTACAAATATGTAAGTTATCCTATGGACCCAGTCGGACACAGCAAACTTAAAAGAGAGGATCTCCAAATTATGAACTACGAGTCTAAATGTATATGATATTAGTGAAGGTTTGCAAGCCTCACGTGACGTCTCCTACATTCACTGCGAAGATGACAAACTCCACGTATATAATAGTATGTTATAATGAACAGTTAATATCGAGTATGTCACAATCTCGTGAACATTTTAGAAAACAAACAAACTAGAACTTTTGAACTAATTAATACAATTAGTGTAAATTAATGAACTCAGTTCCATATACTCCATATACAGTATGAGCTTCCTATAAATATAGAACAAATATGATAAACAGTAAACCAAGTCCCGAGATGTATCGTCAGTAAACAATGTAAGTGTGCGTACCTTGTAGTACTCTCCGTCGAGGTTGTCTCCGAGGAAGTTGTCTCCCTCCATGTACTCCAGCTCGTTCATGTCGGTGGAACTCTCCAGCTGCAAACAACAAACACCGGTATTTACGCGAGTACTTACAAACCTCATACATATACATATACAACGACCACAATTCGGCCAGTCACGATAACTAAACTAAAAGTTGCTGAAATTATATCCATCCATTTCTCACTCTTGGAAACAAAAAGAAGGAGAAAATTTTAGAACTGTCAAGTTAGGTTAGTTTAGTAAGTTTGGCCTGACTGAATCGGGTTCATAATTTATTGAAATCGTATTAGGCACAAAACACAACAAAATAAAATGTTTATATGGCAATGTCGAAGTTCAAACGTGCTGTCTTGTATATGTAACGGAATATATGTATTAAGATACGTGGTTGTGTGTGTTTGTGTGTGTGTAGTTACCGTGGCGAGCGTGGTGGTGGTGAGAGGTCGTGGTCCGACGCCGCCCAGGTAGATGGTGCCGTCCATGAAGAGTCGCTGCCACGCGGCCGCGTCGATGGCGCCAGAGAAGCCCACCTCCGACCTACCCTCGTAGTCGATGAACGCGCCTGCGACACAACACCTACCGTGTGAGTGCACAGACAGAAAGATCGTACAGCGCCTATTATAGTATACATGAGTAGATCAAATCTATTCAATCACTTTATTTGCTAGTAACAGTTTGTGAAAAACAAACAAAGGAGCCATGTACTGCACTGCCATGTTTTAGATAGCACTCCAATGAGTACCATCTCATATAGGCGTATATGGCAATGAAGTTGTCGACCGTTTAGCTAAAGAAGCTACTACAGAAGGAGTTTATATAGACTGCGTAGACTGCGTTCCATATTTTACGGATCTTATTTGTGATGTACGGGCCAAATGTTTTAACATGTGGAGGAAATATTTTGACGAGGAACTTCGGTGCAAGGGGATTTGGTACAGGACAGTCCAATCTAGCCTCTGCCGCACCCTCTGGTTTGTGGGCGCGGATATGCGCCGCAATGATTTTGTGAGTGCCTTTAGGCTTCATTCTGGTCACATCTCCCAGAACAGTTTAGATTTAACCTTATGCTTAGAGTGTAGAGTAATACAAGACATTGTTCACATTTTAGCAGAGTGCGGTCGGAACGAACTTATTTTTGTTAAAATATAATTATAATAGGAAAGATGTAGGGTTATATAACAGTGTTCTGGCTGCCCACTAGCGCGGGCTGCCAGCGCATTGTACAAGATTGTTCATTTATGTATTCAAAGAAGATTATTGATTATAACCAAATTGTGAGAATTTGTGTGTTGGACTGTGTGTGTGTGTGTGTTTGTGTGTGTATACCGACCGGTGATGGTGTTGTGAGCGAGCGTGAACCGCAGCGTGGTCCAGTGCGTGTCGGGGCGGGCGGAGGCGGCGGCGGGCGAGGCGCGCAGGTGTCGCGGCTGCGGCAGCGCGCCCCCGAGCCGCCAGTGCAGCGACACGCGCCCCAGGAACACCGCCACGGTGAACGAGTCTTCGCCCGACTCGGACACGGCGTGCAGCAGCGTGCCCCCGTGCTTGGACCGGTAGGTGAGCGTGAGCGAGTCGGGCGCGCCCCCACCCGCCGCGCCCCCCGCGCCCAGCGGCGCGCGCCCCGCACGCAGCCGATACGCGAGCGTCGTGTTCGTGCCGTCGAACGTGGCGTTCGATACGCACTCGTACCTGTCGTCGAAATACACACTATGATTTATGCTCCGAAAATATTCACACGTCTCGTACGTGACATATATATACAAAACGAGTCTTATTTTAAAATAAAAAAAAAAGATAGAATCGAGAAGAGCGAGTCCATTTTACTTTTTTTCGTGGATATCTCATACCCTGAGAAATGAAAATGCTTTCACCTGAGTCACTGTCTCTAACATGACCACTGTCAAGAATATTTTACTGTATTCAAATCCTGGTCTTATTTTATCAATAATAGGCCGCAATCTATAGATAAATTACGAAATAACATGAAGCAGGACATTCATCGTATCGGCGGCGACATAAGAGAACGTGTTCCAGTTCGTAGCAAAAAACATATCTAGACACAATAACAATATGTATGTAAACTGACCCGTTGTCCAGGTTCCTGCAGTGCGAGTTGAGCGGACAGCCCTGCAGCTGACAGAACTCTACTTCAGAGCACTGCTTGCCCTTGTAGCCGCGGGGACACTCACATCTGGAAATATTTTACATTTATATATGTGGAGTCATATGTCAATGCGCAAACAACACACCAGGAACTCTATCTCACTAAATAGTATGTACAAATAATTGCAAGGAATAGAATGTATAGGATAGCAACACTGTAAGTACCTAGTAGTTGTATACTGGCCGACAGAGATTTGTATCCCAGGTGAGACTTAAGTGTAACATATAAATATACAAGCGATATCTCAGCATCTCCACCATGTCATGTCCAATATCGTTGTGGACTCGACTACATACACATATACATACATACTCTTAATTATAAACGTCACTTGTTGCGCCAGTGTAAAGCGAATGTTGTTTTGTCATTTGAAATTAGCCATATTGTATTTTGTCAGTGTATCTCTGGATATATATATATATATATATATAATAGGTCGTGCTTAAGTTGTGTGTAGGAGGGAGCAGTGCACGGTGTGGGCGCAGGGTGTACTGACGTGAAGTCGTTCCAGGTGTTGGCGCAGGTCGCGTTGTGCAGACAGGGTCTGGAGGCGCACGCGTCGTCCGACACGACGCCGGACAGCACGCCCGCGGGGTCCAGCGACACGGCGCCGAAGGGCGGCGGCAGCGCCAGCTCCGCCACCACCAGCGGGAAGAACTCCACTATGCTCACGTTCACGCCGTTCGATATCTGAACAATACACACACACACACATACTTACATACAAGATTATCGGACAGGGGTTTACTAAGCCGACAGGAGGTCACTATACTCATCCTAAACAACAAGTTTTACCATGGCACCAACTCTTAATACGAAAAAAAATATACCGTCTCATACAATTATGTCGACGACCGATAAACTTTTTCTATGAAAGAATTGTTTTTTTGTCTCATATTCGGAGTAGGGGACAAAGTAAAAGTTGTACCTTAAGATGAGTACAGTGTCCCCCTTTCGACTTAGTAGAACCTAGTCGATAACCCAGTAAATACATCATCAGTCAGGAAGATGTACTTAAAGCTTATAAGCAAGTAACAAACTGAATGGGTATCATAACAGCGAATAGATGAACATGTCATTGTGTGCACGCTACAGCTACAGGTGCAAGGAGACTCACTCACGGTTCATTCAAAAGAAAATCGAAACGACTTATTAAAATAGGCTACCTAATGTAAACCTGTAGTTCACCGACCTGTACGTCCTGTATGACGCCCTTGAAGTACGCGGTGTCGTCCGGCTGCAGCACGGGCGCGGCCGTGGTGGGGGGCGGCGACGGGGCGGCGGTGGTGGTGGGGGGCGCCAGGGGAGCCTCGGCCACCAGCGGGTTCAGGGCGGGGGAGGTCGCGCCCAGGGTGAGAGCCTCCACCGCAGGCGGCTGCGGGATCGGGGGCGGCCCGCCCAAATACAACACCTAACGAAGGATTTACGATTAATATTACTATTCACCATAACATTTGTAAAAAAAAAAACAGCAACGGAGTGATTCACAACTGGCACAGGTTGTCTGTAAATGTGATCACTGCAATATACATAAATTGTTTTACAAATCAACTGGACAAATGGCTATACGACAATCAACTATCTCTTGTAAACCTATAAGGACAATGTTGTGCAATGCATTGGACTATTAATGAATTCAACACAATATGATATAGGCACATCAGCTTCAAGCCGCTCGCCCGTTATTAAATAAATAAATATTATATTAAATGATAAATGATCAATTAATGATTAGAGCTGACATTATATATAATAAATAAAAATAAGTTTTGTGTTAAGACATATAGGCACGTGTACTGGTACCTGTGCATCGATGAACTTAGCAGCTGATATAGACTTGCGGAAGTACTCCGTGCCGTTGAGCTTCACCTGCACCAGCGTGGAGTTGCGCACCACCTGACGACACATGGAACCACTTCAGACTCTCCGCGTGGCTCAGCGGGGGTGGACTTATATTATTATTACGGAACTCAATTTTAAAATATTCAAACAAAACTACAAATATTTGTTTGTAAGAAATCATTCAGTGAATATACAAGTATGTGAGGCAGGCAGCTTGTCGAGTCGTTCTTGTGTACTCGTAACGAACGACCATTACAATATACGAGTATGTGAGGCAGGCAGCTTGTCGAGTCGTTCTTGTGTACTCGTAACGAACGACCATTACAATATACGAGTATGTGAGGCAGGCAGCTTGTCGAGTCGTTCTTGTGTACTCGTAACGAACGACCATTACAATATACGAGTATGTGAGGCAGGCAGCTTGTCGAGTCGTTCTTGTGTACTCGTAACGAACGACCATTACAATATACGAGTATGTGAGGCAGGCAGCTTGTCGAGTCGTTCTTGTGTACTCGTAACGAACGACCATTACAATATACGAGTATGTGAGGCAGGCAGCTTGTCGAGTCGTTCTTGTGTACTCGTAACGAACGACCATTACAATATACGAGTATGTGAGGCAGGCAGCTTGTCGAGTCGTTCTTGTGTACTCGTAACGAACGACCATTACAATATACGAGTATGTGAGGCAGGCAGCTTGTCGAGTCGTTCTTGTGTACTCGTAACGAACGACCATTACAATATACGAGTATGTGAGGCAGGCAGCTTGTCGAGTCGTTCTTGTGTACTCGTAACGAACGACCATTACAATATACGAGTATGTGAGGCAGGCAGCTTGTCGAGTCGTTCTTGTGTACTCGTAACGAACGACCATTACAATATACGAGTATGTGAGGCAGGCAGCTTGTCGAGTCGTTCTTGTGTACTCGTAACGAACGACCATTACAATATATATGAATAACTAGAGACATATATTACATTACAAATATATGTTATAAAAACTATAAAAGTATGAAAATAAGTTGTTTAAGTTTAATTGTTTTAAGTACCTAATTAATAATTCAAATGTAACAAGAGTAGCCACTAACTAGCATGTAACGTACGTTATTGAAAGGTCAATAAATATTTCATATTCTCATTCTTATTGATGATTTTTTCCTACTTACCATACAAGTTTCTTTTTAGTTTTTTCTCTCGGTTCAGCGGTTTAGTGTGTGAGTTGATTGTGAGGTGTCAGTGAGTGAGTATGACCGCTGGCACAGCTGTGTGCGCGGCGCGTACCTCTATGAGATGCAGATGTCCGTTGTCGAGTCGGGTGCCGCCCACCGTGTAGTTCTCGTGCGTCTGGTTGAACCGCAGGTGCACCAGCAGCTCGCCGCCCTGCAGCATCGCGCCCACCTGCGTCTCCTCCACGCCGCCGTACCTACGTACATACACGCAGACATCACTACATGCGGACCACGTATACAGTTATATGTGTTCCAATTTGCTATTGAATATAGCTGAAACACTCAGACCAACTGTCGTGTGAGGAACACTGAAGACAGGCAGACTAGTGGGTAATATGTCGGTACCTGGGCAGCGTGCCGAGGTAGAAGATCTGTCCGGTGGGCTTCCTGGTCATGATGAACATGGAGATGTCTAGCGCGGCAAGCACCGCGCGGCGCGCCGCCTCCGACGCCTCCACGGTGACGATGGAGCGCGGGCGCGCCGCCTCCGCGCCGAACGTGGCCGCCGTGTAGTTGTACTGGCACGTGGAGCCCAGGTAGGGGCGCGGGCACGCGCACGAGAAGCTCGACCACAGGTCCTCGCACACGCCGCCGGACTTGCACGTGTTGGGCGCGCACTGCGGCTTGCGCGGACACGAAGCGCGCACGCCACGCACTACCGCGCCCCCCGCACCGCCCTCCGCCTCGCCCCCGCCCTCCGGCAGCACCGGCACGCCGTTCACCACCACGTCCTGCGACCGACGATACTCTGTCACACACAGCTCTCGCGACATAGCGCCCACTCGAGGGACCCACGTCGAGTAGTGCAAGGTAGTGTTACCTGGAAGCAGCCCACGAAGAAGTTGGGTCCGTGCGTGACGACGTAGGAGGAGCCGGCGGTGCCGAGCCGCGTGGTGGGGAACGAGGTGACGGACGAGTTGAACGCCTCCAGCTGGCTGATGGGGTAGATGGTCTGCTCCTCGTTGGCCGCCAGCACCAGGTGGGACGAGTTGATGGTCACGAACACCTGCAGACACACCACACACACGTCACCAGGTGCCGGGAACAGTTTCCTAAGGACGGTAGTGAGTATATTACCTTCTGCCAGTTGCTGTCGTTCAAGTTGGAGCCGATGAACACTCCCTCCCACTTGTTGAGCAGACTGGAGTGCAGGTTGAGCCGTCCGTTGGACAGCTCCAGGAAGAAGTAGGTGAGTCCGCGGCCCATGGCGAGCAGACCGTTGCCCAGCGTCGTCTTGAATCGGAAGGAGATGTCGTAGCCTTCCTCGCGAGACGTGTTGATCTCCGCGTAGCTGCTCTTCTCCAGGGACATGGTTGTGATCTGACGATAGTAAGACAGGAAGTGATATACACAGGACGTGATATATATATAGAGTACACGCTCCCTCTGACTTGCCAAGCGGAGTCTAAAAACACTGGTTGTGCTACACATTATTATAAATTTGAAAGTGTGCTTGTAGATTGATTGGTTTGTTTGTTTGTTTGTTTATTGCAACTGAATGATTAATCAAATTCACATTTTGCATATAGATGGTATGAAGTGTTTATTTCCCCGCGTTCTTTGACAATATGTCGTATCGGTCTGTGTATTTACACCAAGACTAGTGACTATGCAAGTTTCACTGTGTAGTATTAGTTGCTTATTAGCCATTAACATCTTGTTTATGTGCACTAGTGAGAGCACGCTTGCAAATATACAAATTGTAAGGTGTCATATAACAAAAGAAAAAATGATTCGAAGTGAGAGTGAGAGTTAGAGTGCCACTCGGACTCGCACAAACCAAAATAACGCGGTTGGAGCCTATGTTCACAACTCATAACAAAGCTACGGAATAACGGATACTGTATAGATAATGTGATGTGAAGCGAGGGTAGGGTGAGGGGGAGAGTAGAGAGAGGGTACCTGCTCGCAGGTGGTGCCGCGGTGTCCGGGCGCGCAGGTGCAGTTGAACCGGTGCTCGGTCTCGTCCCGCAGCCAGGGGTGGCAGGTGCCGTGGTTGCGGCAGGGCTCCCCCACGCAGCCGGTGAGCACCACGGTGCAGTTCTGTCCGCCCCAGCCGGCCGCGCACGCGCAGTAGTAGGACGCGCGCCGGTCCACGCACCGCCCGTGCACGCACGGCTGGTACCTGCACCACCGACCGACCGACTATCACTACCGTGCTACACCTCTTCTTAGGAATTTATGTATGCGCTAGCAAGAAGTATTTCTACAAATTGATTTTATTATCGCTCGCCTGGCTAGCTACCACCCTCAAGTTGCAAAACTCTGTCGCCAAGCACGTAACGGTGTGTTCCGGCAGCCTTCCTTAAGAGACAGTGTATTCTAGTCTAGAATACACTGGCATGCTCAATCTGGGGCTATAGTATGGCTGTCTTCCGTGGTCATGCGAACTTGTGGTCATATGCTTAGCTGTGTAGGATGAAAAAAGTGAATAATAAAGGTGAAAGCTGCAAATACAGTTAGTGTTCGTGGTACCTCTCGCACTCGTCGATCTCGCGCTCGCAATGCTCGCCCTCGTACCCGGCGGCGCACTCGCACGAGTACCCGCCCACTCCGTCGACGCACTTGCCGTGCGCGCACGGAGAGGACGCGCACTCGTCCACGTTCACCTCGCACCGCGCCCCCAGCGTGCCCGACACGCACACGCACTCGAACCTACGCACACAAACAACTATACATACGAGTATTCAGGACCAATAGGACACTCGACGCTGGCAAGCCCAGTCATTGTATTGCACTACATATAAAAGA
Source organism: Ligdia adustata (assembly GCA_947049295.1). NCBI lineage: Eukaryota > Metazoa > Arthropoda > Insecta > Lepidoptera > Geometridae > Ligdia > Ligdia adustata. The sequence goes on from OX346216.1 coordinate 15,932,317, forward strand.
AGATAAAAAATGATACAGGCGCTGGTGTTCTTACATTAATTTAAATATTATGGCGTTATACGATTAGAATATTAACAAGCATCAAGTAAATTACACTATATAATCTCGCTTGTTTAATTTAGTGATGGGAAAAGAACTACAACAGTAACTGAGAAGTAACACAATATGATAAGTATTCGAGAGAATAAACTGAGTTGCAGTTATAGAAAAGGTCAGCGGTCAGTATGATGGTGAGGTTTGCTTCTCAGCGCTGAACATAATAAGGTGTAGTGAAATAATGCTAGAGCATGTTACCCGCTAGCGTTCTCCAGTGAGAAGGGCTGGTAGAAGAGGTGCGGCAGCAGCATCTGCGGCTGCGGGCCCAGCTGCAGCGGCGGCGCGTCCGGCGGCTGGTACAGGCTGGCGTTGCTGCGCTCCAGGCACACGCCGCCGTACTTGCACGGCTCCGACTCGCACTCGGGGATGTCCACCTCGCAGTTCTTGCCTACAAAACATTTTACTAAGTTGGCTAACTCTCTGTCGTAGCGGGTTATACGAATATGTTGTAACAGTCTGTTAATTTAAGTAATTTTATTTTTATTTAGTACAGTAAGATTACTTGCTAAACTTAAAATACAGAAACAGAATATCCGAACGGACCTTTGCGCCGGTGCACACGCGGACCAATAACAGGCTGGAGAGAATGGCGTGGACAGACAACGGTCGGTGCGAAGTGACAGCTAAACGAACGGAGAAAATTAGCTGTCAATTCCTAAGCTTTTATCTAATATTTTTTACTAAATCCGTATAAGTTTTACGGGCTTTTATAGTTATAACCGCGAGTGTTGTTATTACCCCGAATTGGGTGAGTGTCTCAAGTGAATGTTAAATATTGAATGCTATTATTTATGTAGATATTTCGTGTTCAAATAGGCTTAATGGCCGTCACCATGTCTAACTGTTATTTTATTTGAATGCATCGAAATGTCCTTTATTATGTGGAAAATTTACATGCTAGTTATGGTGATCCTGAAGAGGATATTTTCATTCATATTGTAAATGTGTGGAGGCTACCGAAGCCATTAATATTGTCATAATATCACAATCATTCCTCACCGATTGCTCTTTTTTTGCTACTATTTTGCATGTAACATTTGACTGCCTCATCTTAGATATCATTTAATTGCATTGACATTGCATCTGTGCATGGCAATGGAGTCCCTGAAGAGAGGCAGTCAAATCCTAAAATTGCGGACGTATTCTAAGACTGTGTCGAATATCGCATTCCAGGGTCCACCCGCTAGACTAGCGAGTTTAGAGGCGATACTCCTGCCTGAAGATTCACTACCTACTGCTAGCGCCATCTGTATTCGAAGGACGGAACCTAAAGTCGAGCCGTGGTCTCCGGGACTCTACGACCCATTGCCAAGGCCAGTAGTCTTACCAGTCTAATTAACTCACTTCAGTTCGTGAATGCAATCCCGCCCTGCTCTCTTTATTGTATCTACCTATCTAAATTATTCTAATTAAATCTAATGTCAATGTTTCTGGTGTTTTATTTTATTACTGTAGGTAAAATATTCGGAGACGTGACATTTGGCGCCCAATCATAGGTTTTATTCACGGCTGAAGTGGGTTGTTATTCGTGGTTGCATTAAATAGATTTCTTTGGTGATGGCTTTAAAATGAGTTTTATGATTAATTTTGTAATAAATCGGCCAGTTGTGTTTCGTGTTACTATTTAATTACTATTTTTTTTTTTTTTTGTTTAACACTACACACTGGTTAAATTACTTTTAGTTTGTAAGTCATTTCAGTTGTATCGGTTATTCCATTTACTATTACATTGTAATTGAGATACTTATCCAATCAACATGGCATATAATATTAAGTTTCTATCATTGCAAAAAGCAGAATTAGAGTACGAAGTGGAACTTCGTGGTGGAAGTGCTGATTCGGTCTCTGAGTTGAGAAAATTAATTGTAAAAATGGCACTTACCCTTCCTTCGGAAGATATTATGGAATCTCACCTTGAGCCTTTTGATGATTTAAGGGCCGTTAAGGAGTCCTTAATCAAATCGCAGGGTAATCTAACTACCCTTAAATCTAAATTTGATAGGAATTTGTTTAATCGGGCTGAAAACTTGCTTAACCATGTCTACCATCGGCTTAACAGAATCACAACTACACCTGAGACCGCAGATATTTATAAGGTTTGCATTACTAACTTCAATACGCAATATAAAGAACTTTCAGCTCTCAAACCGCAAGCACCGCTGGCCACGTCTAAAGCCTCCATTTCAGGCGCTACTGAACCTACGTCTGACACCGCCTCTTCTATCGTCATGACTTGTGAACGCAGTTTAACTGCAGATATTTCAAAGTTAAGATTCTCCGGCAAGTCTTGTGTACGTTCGTTCATTCAAAAAGTGGAAGAATTCGTATTAGCAAGGGGAATATCCCATGAAAAAATTCTCTCACTAGCTTACGAAATATTTATTGACGATGCCTTGCACTGGTATAGGTGTAATAAAGATAAAGTACAGACATGGGGAGAACTGTGTGTGTTACTTCAAGAAGATTTCAGTAGTAGTGACTATGACTACAAACTTGCTGCTGAAATCAGAGCGCGTACACAAGGAGAACAAGAGAACATTACGATATACTTTTCTATCATGCACGGTATGTTCTCTAGATTAGGTAAACCTTTTACCGAGGAGGAAAAAATCGAAATCTTACTTCATAATATACGCCCTTGTTACGCTAATACATTGGCGGCTTCACCCATCATTCAAAGTATTGATGCACTAAAAACTTTATGTCGTAATTATGAAAATGTACAATCGCGTTTTACTAATTTCCATGAACCACCTCGAGTAACATCTAATACGCTAGGACCAGAGTTTGCGTATAAGCAGACAGCGATTGCTTCTACTACATCGTCAAACAAATTTCGGCAATACGGGTACACTAACTTTGGTAAAAATTCTTACACTAACTCAAATTTTTCTAAAACGAATACCTACAAAAACTACAACATTCAGGACTCAGTAATGAGCCACGATAAGAATGTATCAGTTGCTGCAATTGCTACTAGTTCTTCAGTTCCTCTGTTTTGCCCTAGGTGCAGGACAGATGCATACTCTTAAGACTTGTAAAGAGGAACGCTTTCTCATTTGTTTTAAATGTGGAAAGAAAGGCGTTCGTTTCTCTGAGTGTCGTAATTGCAATAACTCCGGTGGTACTGAGGGGTCAAAAAACGAGTAAGGAAGGATTGCGACAACTTTAATAAAATACACTCCACACAAAACTATACAGATGCACAGGAATGGAAGGAGTGGTTAAGTTTTATTTCAAAGTTTTTCTTACTAAACTCTGTTGCAGCAATCCGTGATAATTATTGTTATGTAAATAAATCACACCTTTACGTAGCCGTTGCAGTTAATGACAAACCTTTAACTGGATTACTAGATACGGGTTCTTCCTCCACCATACTTGGCAATGGATGTCATGAGTGTTTACTAAGTGACGGTTACTATCTTGAAACTGAAGACTTGCCACAGTTCGTAGCAGCTGGTGGCGAAAAACTTTGTTCGGTCGGATCCATTCGACTTCCTCTTACTTTCGAAAATCAAACGCATGTTATACAAGCGTACGTAGTTCCCGATGTGAAACACTGCCTCATATTGGGAATGGATTTTTGGAGGCTTTTTGGGCTTCTACCCAAAAATCTAGATCGCATAGCATTTTACCGGGAATCGGAAAAGGTTTCTGTGACTAACCTGGAAGATAAAAACCCTAAGGTTTTGTGTTCCTATGACAATTTATCCTCTGAACAGAAATCCGCAGCGGACCACATGATAACACAGTTTTACGACATTTCATACGAAAAACGTGGCTTGGGTCGTACTAGTCTGACAACACACGCAATAGACACTGGGGATGCTGCCCCCATTCGTCAACGCTATTACAGAATGTCACCTGAAAAACAACGAATCTTGGTCGAGCAATTGGACGAGATGCTAAAGGAGGACGTCGTTGAGCCATGTGAAAGTCCGTGGTCATCGCCAGTTCTATTAACGCCTAAAAAGAACGGAGAGCTCAGATTTTGTCTGGATAGTCGAAAACTGAATGCCATAACTAAAAAAGATGCTTACAGTTTACCCTACATATCTGAAATACTGGATAACCTACGCGATGCGAAATACCTAAGTAGCGTCGACCTCTCCAAAAGTTTTTGGAAAATACTAATAAAGGAAGAGGACAGACAAAAGACGGCATTCTATATTCCTACCCGTGGAACTTTTCAGTTCAAGTCTATGCCATTTGGACTGACAAACGCACCTGCAACACAGCAAAGACTAGTAGATGCCTTATTTTATGGACCCGAGTTTGAGAATAGGGTATTTGTGTTTATAGATGATGTCATAATTGTATCAGATAACTTTGAACAACACATATCACTTCTATCACGAGTCCTTGAAAAATTGAAATCGGCCAATCTGACGATCAATAATGGCAAAAGTCAGTTTTTCAGGTCACAACTAAAATATCTTGGATATGTAGTTGATTCCAAAGGCTTGCAGGCGGACCCTGAAAAAGTAGAGTCTATTGTTAACTATCCTACTCCTACTAATCGAAAAGAAGTTCGCCGATTTATAGGGACAGCTTCCTGGTACCGTAGGTTTATTCCTAATTTCAGCAGTCTGTCTTCTCCCTTGAACAAACTTACGTCTCAAGGCAAAAAAGCGCCACCTTTCCTATGGACACCTGAGGCAGATAAGGCTTTCAAGGAACTTAAAAAGTGCCTCATCTCAGCTCCTATTCTTTCCTGTCCAGACTTTACAAAACCATTCCAAGTGCACACAGATGCGAGTGACTACGGAATCGGTGCTGTGCTCACTCAGACACAGAATGGGCAGGAAAAGGTTATAGCGTATATGAGCAAATCCTTGTCCCATCAAGAGCGCAACTACAGTGCAACGGAACGAGAAGCATTAGCCGTACTTATAGCTATCGAACACTGGCGGTGCTACTTAGAGAACGGTCTCAGGTTTACGGTCTACACTGACCACTCTTCGCTCAAGTGGTTTCTGAATTTAAACAACCCTACAGGTAGACTAGCTAGATGGGGTGTACGACTATCCGCCTACAATTTTGAAATAAGACACCGGAAAGGCTCTGAAAACGTCGTGCCAGACAGTTTAAGTCGCTCAGTTCTTGTCTCCGTTATCGATCCTGTGCAAGATACTCCATTATGGGTTACTAATGACCCATGGTACCTAAACATATATGAGGGTTGCCAACGTTCTCCTACGTCATACTTAAACTACCGAGTTACTAATGGCAAACTATACCGCTACATGAAGTCGCTCAATCCCCTAACTAGGGAATTTGAGTGGAAGGAAGTGATTCCAGCGGAAGGCAGAACTGACATAATCAGCAAAAATCATTCAGATCCAACTGCAGGGCATTTTGGTATATATAAAACTCATAAGCGTTTGATTTTGAAATACTTTTGGCCCAACCTACACAAAGATGTAATTAATTATGTAACTAGCTGTGACACTTGTTTAGCACATAAATACCCAAACCACTCAACACTTGGCACAATGGGTCGGCCAAAAGAGTGTAGCCGCCCTTTTCAAATGATAAGTATTGATTTGGTTGGAATCTTACCAGTATCTAGAAAACAGAACACTTTCTTACTCGTTATAACTTGTTGCTTTTCGAAATATTGTTTGCTTTTTCCAATCCGTCGGGCTACTTCGGACATTATATCCAGGATTGTGGAGAACAACGTTTTCTTGGTCCATGGGATACCAAGTACAATAATCATGGACAACGGAAAACAATTTACTAGCAATATAATGCGTAACCTATTTGCCGACTATAATATACCTAACGTATTTTATACTCCTCTATACACGCCTCAAGTGAATACGGTCGAAAGGTATAACAAAACTATAATGACAGTTGTGTCCTCGTTCATTGATAATGACCACAGATCCTGGGATTCTAACATCCCAAAAATACAATTTGCTCTAAACAGTGCTGTTAATGAGGTGACTGGCTTTACTCCATCATTTCTCGTCTTTGGACGCGAACTTCCCAGTGATGGTTCTCATTATGTTGACGCGGATTTAGAAAACCATATTGTGTTTGCACCTCGCGACAGCTACGCTGAAAATATTGGTACCTTACAAAAAATTTTTGATAAAGTACACTTATCCATTATTAAAGCGCATTCACGAAACAGCCAAAATTATAATTTGCGACGTAGAAATGTAGAATTTAACGTTGGAGATCACGTATGGAAACGTACATTTTATCAAAGTGATAAAGATAATAGATTCTCTAAAAAGCTAGCCCCCAAATTTATAAAATGTCGAATAGTTGCAAAGAAGTCTAAACTAGTATATGATCTTGAAGACATGACAGGTCGCAACCTAGGTTCTTGGCATGTCAAAGATTTTAAGTTAGGTAGTAACCATGTGGATTTTTCCTAGAAAAATCCTAACCTAAAAAGGGGGGTATGTAACAGTCTGTTAATTTAAGTAATTTTATTTTTATTTAGTACAGTAAGATTACTTGCTAAACTTAAAATACAGAAACAGAATATCCGAACGGACCTTTGCGCCGGTGCACACGCGGACCAATAACAGGCTGGAGAGAATGGCGTGGACAGACAACGGTCGGTGCGAAGTGACAGCTAAACGAACGGAGAAAATTAGCTGTCAATTCCTAAGCTTTTATCTAATATTTTTTACTAAATCCGTATAAGTTTTACGGGCTTTTATAGTTATAACCGCGAGTGTTGTTATTACCCCGAATTGGGTGAGTGTCTCAAGTGAATGTTAAATATTGAATGCTATTATTTATGTAGATATTTCGTGTTCAAATAGGCTTAATGGCCGTCACCATGTCTAACTGTTATTTTATTTGAATGCATCGAAATGTCTTTTATTATGTGGAAAATTTACATGCTAGTTATGGTGATCCTGAAGAGGATATTTTCATTCATATTGTAAATGTGTGGAGGCTACCGAAGCCATTAATATTGTCATAATATCACAATCATTCCTCACCGATTGCTCTTTTTTTGCTACTATTTTGCATGTAACATTTGACTGCCTCATCTTAGATATCATTTAATTGCATTGACATTGCATCTGTGCATGGCAATGGAGTCCCTGAAGAGAGGCAGTCAAATCCTAAAATTGCGGACGTATTCTAAGACTGTGTCGAATATCGCATTCCAGGGTCCACCCGCTAGACTAGCGAGTTTAGAGGCGATACTCCTGCCTGAAGATTCACTACCTACTGCTAGCGCCATCTGTATTCGAAGGACGGAACCTAAAGTCGAGCCGTGGTCTCCGGGACTCTACGACCCATTGCCAAGGCCAGTAGTCTTACCAGTCTAATTAACTCACTTCAGTTCGTGAATGCAATCCCGCCCTGCTCTCTTTATTGTATCTACCTATCTAAATTATTCTAATTAAATCTAATGTCAATGTTTCTGGTGTTTTATTTTATTACTGTAGGTAAAATATTCGGAGACGTGACAATGTATATTAACATGAATAGTAATAAACGTTTTTTAGAATGGGACAAATCAGTTGTTTACCAAAACTCACCTGTTTCATGGAGCTGTATGTAACTGCAGAATTATTTGTCTGAATTCTGAGTTAAACCCACATTAAAAGTTATTCCCGATAATAAAAACAGTGATTCCCTTTCAACTGCAACTTGTAATGTCATTGTTAGACGATCCTCGATTGTTGGAATACATTTTTTATATTTACCATACACAAATTAAAATCATTTATTAATAACCCCATAGTCACATTGTGCACAGTAATTATTCATGTATAAACATCCAACACATACTCGTATGTATAACTTACAATATTATCATTTACTTGTAAGTAGATATAAAACTTCAATCGGTGCATATATATTTTCTTGCAGCCAAGTTGTCGGTATTTAGTTACAGCGCGCGGTGTGAGGTGTGCGAGTGATACCTGTGTACGCCGGATAGCACTCGCAGTGGTAGTCGTTGACGTCGTCCACGCACGTGCCTGAGTGTCGGCAGGGCAGCGGCGCGCACTCGTCGATGTTGAGCTCGCAGTGGTCCCCCGAGTACCCCGTGCCGGCACACTCGCACGTGTAACTGTTCAGCCCGTCTGCGCACCGCCCGCCGTGCTGACACGGCGCCGACTGGGAACGGATATCACCCACTCGTCAACTTCACTTTATGATCATTATTGAACGAGCAAGCCTGCTTCGAGTCTGCTAAGACATACATACTTAAAATACCTCTGCCAAATAGGCAGAGGTGTGCGGTACCTAATATTGATTTACAATTTCTAAATATGTATGGCAATCGGAGATTGTCGAGATCGTAAGAAAGTTTGTACTCGCGAAGTCGACCAATCGCTGAGTTTCAAAATGGATCGCAACATAAGATAATTTCAGAAAATACACAATTCTCAAAAAGGTATTTTCAAAGTGTAAGTATATTAATTAAGTGATTTGAAAATATCATTCACCGTTATAAAGTTACATTATCACTGAGTAACATAGGCTATAAACAATAGGAGATGCGCGGGTGACACCGCGGAGCACAACTAGTGATCACATAAAAAACATATTGACTACATTCATTTTGAAGCAAAGTGGTCAACGAAAATGATGATATAGTCGCGTCAACGGAACTAGCCTTGGAGGCTTGGAGGCGCACTGCATTCATACAGCTCGAGCATTCGAAACAGAAAACAATAATCCCTACATTGTAATAGTTAGGACACAAAATCGTAAGATGACTGAAGTATCGCTATAAGACGAACTATGTTTTATCAATAAGTCACAGTTTCTTTACCGATTTCATTATCGAGCGTGACGCGGAATGCCGCATTCGCATAACTAATTACGAGCGCTTCTCGATCGCCTGCAGCACGTCGTTAGCTGAGCTCATCGACTCGCGGCTCTTCAAACAATACATCGTTCATGAACCACGATACTTATTTATCAGTACAATCCAATATCGCGCGTATTTTACAAGCGAATAATTATCACTACACGCGAATCAGCAAAAAATATGGTAGTAATTATGTAAAGAGGCTTCACCTCACAATCGTCGATGTTGATCTCGCACTGAGCGCCGGTCAGACCGTCTTGGCACATGCACGAGAAGCTGTTGATCCCATCCACGCAGGTGGAGCCCGCCGCGCACGGGCTAGACTCGCACTCGTTGATGTTGATTGAACAATCTTTGCCTGGTATCACAAGCGATGTTCATTACTAACACATAAAACCGGCAAATAAATAATGATCGCTCGTAAAATAATCATTGTCTGACCTTCGAATCCTTCCATACACGTACATTCGTAGTTGTTCTCCAAGTTCAAACATGTACCGCCGTTTTTGCACGGCGCGGAGAGGCACTCGTCGATATCTTGCTCGCAGCTGTCGCCCGTATATCCTGCACGAGAACACAACGTTATGCAAGTGTAACTAATCTCAGAATTAATTATCTAGTCTGTCGTAAGTTGACGTGGTCATTATACCGCATCGCATCGTACCTGGCCTACAATAGCACTGAAACGAGCCAGGAACGTTCACGCACACACCATTGTTGCATATTTTCGGTTTTAAAACACATTCGTCAATGTCGGTTTCGCAATATCTTCCTGAAACAACAGAATTAAAGTGTTATTACATTTACATTTAAAGTGCGTGAATAGAGTGTAAACAAACAAATCTACATACATTTACATTTTAAATATTTTGTTAAGATTTTTTGAAGGCTCACCTTTGATAATAGAATATATCAATATCAACATTTTAATTTGCATAATTGCGATAATATGATCCTCAATATAACTATAAAAACTAACTTTTAATATTAAAATTCAAATCGATCGGTAAAATAAATAATATGTATTTAATAACACTGTTGTATTAACCGGGAGGTTGACTTGATTAAACTGATCTAGATGATAGCATCTCACAAATTAGAAAACACTTCTTCGTAATACTAGATTATAATGTTCACATTATTTAAAAATGATATCAGCAAAATATAAAAATAAAAAGTTCATGAATTAAAAACTAAATCTTTACTTCTTCCCGCAATAAAAACGTACGTATCAATGACCCGTATTCGTATTCACAGATCTACTATTAGATTAGCATGAAAGATACGCTTATCGTGTCTGTACTCTAGCTTGTATTCAGAAATAAAACGTCACCTTAAATGTCAAAATACTACTTACTATCAATGTCACTACAATACATAGTTGTCATCAAACTGTCACTGTCAAATTAGAGCAGAGGTCAGGCAGCTACCTAGTCGCTGACCCACTTTGATTAAATAATGTAGGTAACTTAATTAATAGTCACAATACAATAAAAATTATAGATGAATGAACCATAACTAACAATTATTCAAAGATGTGAATGTACAGTGCTGTGTGTGCCGTATGATTCATTACAATGATTTATCCTATGCAAAGAGTTTTGAGGTTATGTAGGCGTCGGACGAATCTGGTACAAAAACTCTCTACAAATAACATTAGAGCTATAAACGGTAACGATGTTATAGAGAACAATGATAACAAAAAAGATTTTAAGTCATTACTTCAAGAAAATCAGCATAAGATCACATTTAACTCTTATTTGGAACACGAAAAGTTATCATTGGGTTACTTCAAGTATTATTTGAAAACTTTAAAACGTGCTAAAAAAGAGGAAGAAAAGGCATTCCATGAGAAAAGTTTACCACCCTTGCCCCTGTCACTGCAGTATTATGTCGACAAAGACCGGTTACTCAAGGAAGAGAGTGAAGAAGTGATACCAGAGCCTGAAAAAGCTTTCCAGTTGCCCTACGCTAACACAACTGAAGTCAAAATTGATGAAAGTAAAAAAACTTCGACCGAGATACAACCGGCCGCAGTGCAATCAGATGACAAGGATGTTTTCGATCGTTCTAGCATCAATAATTGGATGAGCAACTATGAGCATTTTGATGATAGCAAAGTATTAGAATCTGAGGATTATGACGAGGTGGATAGCGAGTGGAGCCGGCACTACGGTACGCCTGACCGCACGGCGGCTATCAGCCGCGTGCCATGCGGCGGCTGCGGAGCCCTACTGCACTGTAATGACCCCGCCATCCCCGGCTACTTGCCGAGCGAGATATTTCTTCACAGAGAGGATGACGAGCTCAAGACTATGGAATGCCAAAGATGCCATTTTCTCAAGGAGTATAATATTGCATTAGACATCAATGTGCAACCAGAGGAGTATGAAAAGTTACTGCAATCTATCAAGTAAGAAACAATTTTATTCAAAATATTGACCTAACCAGTAGCTACAATACATGAATAGTTCAGAATGTATTGGTTCATCACAACAAATTTAATAGGTTTCAATTTTTAACAATAATATGAGTGATTGCTTTTAGCGATAAGACCACTTTTTGTGTTTGTTTTCTGTTGTATTTTCACTGATGTTTTATTTTGTTGTGAAAATAAAGAGTATTGCAATTTGATTTCTTTATAATCACTTAGCTCTATAAAATATATCCACATTTAGGAGACGGAGACTATCACACTAATATTTGTTCCAGACATGTCAAGTCGCTGGTACTGCTCATGGTGGATTTATTAGACTTCCCTTGCTCCATATGGCCCGGCATTGTAGATATCATTGGCACTGAGAGACCCATCTTCATTGTAGCCAACAAGGTAATTAAACACTATTGTCCTCCACCTATCTACTACGAGTATCACACTCCCATTGCTAAGCTTGTTGCTTACCTAAGGACAACTATACTTACTATCATTGAAATAATATTATGTATTCTATTGTAAGGTACAATACAAAATCATTATTATAATTTCCCAATGAGACTAGTGAGGTAGAGACTATATTGCTGAAACTAGGCTAATGTACGATTATTACAAAATGGACAAATTCTTATAGATGTAGTTGTTTCTTTTTATTTTAGTTATAAAATGAATCAGTACATTATTGATAAACTTAATGCAACAGCTACATCCTCATTAAGTCATGTTTATGTCTAATTTTTGTAATATCTTATACGTGCATGGTTGCCTGGAAGAGATCGCTTTAAGCGATAAGGCCGCCATTAGAAATCTAGCATGTTTTTAGTATTGTTTTTGTTTTTTAAATAGTGTATAAGCTGGTTTTTAATAAAGAGTTGTCTTATCTTATCTTATCTTTATGCCAATAAATGTAACTGTATCTCTTCATCTTTAGCAAATGAGTTATGATGCTTTATTTGGCAGGTAGATCTGCTCCCGGGCGACAGTATTGGCTACATGAAGCGAATAAAAGAATGTCTCATGGCAGAAATCAAGAAAACAAAGTTGGTTGAAGCTAACATAAAGCATGTGGCTTTAATCTCTGCCAAGTCTGGGTACGGAGTGGAGAACTTGATAAGTGTCATGTTCAAGCAGTGGGTGTACAAGGGAGACGTGTTTCTAGTGGGCTGCACTAACGTCGGTAAGAGCTCTCTGTTCAATGCTCTGTTGCAGTCAGACTACTGCAAGGTACACGCATCTGATATTGTCAAGAGAGCTACAGTCAGCCGATGGCCTGGTACCACTCTGAACCTACTCAAGTTTCCCATCAACAGGCCTTCAGGCTGGAAGATATATGCACGAACCAAGAGACTAAAAGACGAAGCACGGTTGATGAAATTAGAAAAAAATCTACGCAAGGCACAAGTGGAGGGTCTGCCCCACAAAGAAACACCCGCCTTGATAGAGCATATTGGCAGATCCTTCTCCATGTTTGTAGATGGAGACGACAGACTGAACCAAACAATAGAAAATAGAAGACTGACAGTACTGGATGATAAACACAAACTCTTAGCTCACAGCAAGTGGTTCTACGACTCTCCAGGAGTCATACACCCCGACCAGGTGCTCTCGCTGCTCAGTACTGAAGAGCTGCTGCTCACTATTCCTAAGAAACTAATCCGGCCACAAACTTACTTCTTGCGACATGGAAATACACTCTTTATCGGCGGACTGGCTCGGATCGACTTCATTTATTGCGAGGCGCCATGCCGGTTCACAATATTCTGTGCTGAGACACTTCCCGTAACTGTGACTAAGACGGCAGACGCAGATGAAGTGTACGACAAGTTTGTAGGTACCGAGCTGTTCGCGGCGCCGACCGGCGGCCGGGAGAGGCTGGACAAGTGGCCGGGACTGAAGAAGCACGATAGGGAACTAGAGTTCGACGGTGAAGGGCCGAAGCAATGCTGTGGAGACATAGTGCTCTCGTCCGTGGCGTGGGTGGCCGTCACCGCTAAGAAGGGCACTCTGTGCAGAGTGCAGGCGTGGACGCCGGAGGCGCGCGGCGTGCACCAGCGGTACCCTTCACTGCTTCCATACGCCATCAACTTAAAAGGGAAGAGAATTCGCGACACGCCGGCCTACATGGTGGGTACGGTGTTCGTGGAAGATGAATAAAGTGTTGCCTTTATACATTACTTAACTTGTATGTAATATACTTTACTATTATCTCATCAAATAAAGTATAGTTATAATGAGTTCATATTTTATTCTGCCAAATTACCCTTGTTAGTAGTTTTTTTTAAATCAAATACTGCTTACGCAAAATAATAAAATAGGATACTATGGTTACTTGTACCATCTTACATATATATACATATAGAGAACAAACCACTAAGGTCATCAAGACTAGAGTATTTACATTTCTATAAAGATGATATTGTATAAATTGTAGTCAAGTGTCTCTAAATATTGTTAGAAATTAACAATAAATGTCGTACTGCTCGTAATATTGAGGCATTGTGCTGAGTAGATAAGCTAGTGGTGTAGGATGTGATGTGTATATGACTGACCTGTGGTGCCCGGCGAGCACTGGCACTGGAAGAGTCCGGCCTGCAGCGCGAGGCAGGTGCCGTTGTGGCAGGGCGAGGAGGCGCACACGGAGTCTGGCGCGGCGAGGGCGCAGCGCCACACGCCTGGCGCGCCTTCCACACACTCCTGATGTGGCGCGCACGAGGCGGCGCGACAGTCGGCCGGCGCCTCGCACGTGGCGCCCGCGTACCCCGGGCGACACTCGCACGCGGGCCCCTCGCTCGTGTCTCGGCACGTGCCGCCGTTGGCGCAGGGCCTCGCCGAGCACGTCTCACCCGCCCCCGCCCCCGCCCCCACGTCGCACCGCGCGCCCGACCACCCCGCCTCACACTCGCACTGGAACCCGCCCGTCTGCACAAACATCACATTCCACTACACACTCTCTCAGTACTCACGCATCAGCCTTCCCATTAAACTGAAAAAAAAAACGTCTACCCAACGTGTCGCGTAGTGAAAAAGTGCGTGAATAGTGACAAATGTAAGATATAGCATAAGACGGAAACTGTTAAGTGTATAAACTAATCTCTATCACTAAATAATAAACTATATCGGCACATGGACGCAACAAGCACAATATAAAAGCACACTCATATTCGAACGAACACACTACACTTACAATGTGGGTAGTGATGTGACACAGCACTCGTGATCCAGCTGTGTCTGTGTGCGCTAGCTGTGACTCTGCTCCGTGTGTGTGTGTGTGTGTGTGGGTACGTGTATGTGTGTAGCGAGAGCGTTGTATTGTTATAAGGTAATAGTTGTGGAGGAGACGCCGTACAGTGGAAGGTGCATGTTTCTCTCTAGCCGCAGAAAACTGCTACTCTGATGGGTAAGCTTTTTGTGTATTATCGGAATTGATTGTGTATTTGCTTCAACAAACACTTAAATGACACTGTCTTCTAGGTTCTTGTCTAAACACAAAAGTGCAAAACGAATTATGGAGACAACACACCAAAAAATTTGGTAAATACCGCACTGTGTAACTCCCAACGTAAAGTATTCTGCGGACAGGGAGTAGTGTGTGTTTGTGTGTGAGTGTGTATATATAGTGGATTGTATAACAAAAGTGTATGATAATACACAAGGGCCGTAAGAACGTGAAAGACTTTTTTTAACTTGTATGTTAGAAGTAACTCACTGTTATATGTATAGAAACAACATTAAATATTATCACAACATTTTCTTACACGTAGTGTGTGTGTGTGTGTGTGTCTGTGTGTGTGTATGTGTGTAATGGAGTGAGTATATGTGTAAGTACTCACGGGTAGGTCGAGGCAGGAGGTCGCGTGCAGACAGGGCGGCGGTGCGGAGGCGCAGCGCTCGGCGCGCAGGTCCGAGAGTGCCTTGCCTGCGGCGACCCCGACGGAGCCCCCGCCCCCGGCCGGGCTCACGCTCTGCTCGCAGTACACGCCTACATACATGCACGCGTACAGTAAGCACACGGACACACATGCACGCTGGACGCATCGCATCTACATCGCTACCATTGTTTCTCTTTTCAACTGACTCTTACTGCCTCATTCATAAAGGCGTTTATCTTTAACGGTATTTTGAATCGAATTGGCCTCATTCTTATGTCCTCAGTGGGGCCTTAGGTAGAGCCTAGGGTATGGCTTTTAGCATCAATATTTTTCTACGAGCTGGAAGCCTCGAGGCCTTATCTCGTTTTATCGGAAACAGATTGGAACGCGTCAATACTAGACCAAAATACGTTCAAAATTAGGAAACGTTCAACCTTTATAATGTCGCGTCAGTTTCAAGAGTGCGTCCAACTTGCAACATGCACAACAAAAACACTTAGAAATGGTTGCTATAAAATGACAAAAATCTAAATAGGGTTTTAATATCATTGCGTATATTTACGAACAGAACAAAGAACGATGTATGGAACGACATGGCTTCATAAAGGCGAGTTCAGATGTGGTCAGTCGAGCAGTCGACAGCAGCAGCCGTGCTGTCTCCGAAACTACTACACATGGCGACTAAAACAACAAATACTCCAACTAATCTGAACGAACCTTAATAAACAACATATGGATGAACACTAACTGTCTTACCACAAAAGATTTAGACAAGCCTTTGACAAGTATTTTACACAAGTTTTGGTTCATTTCGACAGTTCCGCAGCTATCACTACTACAGAGATAAACACTCCTTAGCCAGATATTAAAGTCGACACACCTACACAACGTTGTTGAAACAATATCTAACTAATAACAATCTAATTTGACATTCGATCTGTAGTATTTTGTTACAGTATATGTATTGTATTTTACATCTCTCATATTCGGTAAGTAGGTCCTTATTACCCCCAAACGGGGCTTGTAGGTGACCAATTAGCGCTCTAAGGTAATAATGTAGCTAGAAAAGCCCTAGGGCGATAAGTAATTTAAAAAAAAACTTCACTCTTACAAAAAGTCTTAAAGTTCGCGTACCTATCTAACCATCATACTGGCAATAGACTTGATGCATTCAGCCCAATGACAAAAGAGGTCGCTTCGCTATTCAGCCTTGTCTTCGTATGAGTATATTAGTCTACAATTTTAAATATCGAACGGCGAAGCTCAATTTCGTTCTTGAAAACAACAATTAAAAAAAAGATGAAAAAGGCGGGAATAGATAACTTTTACTTTAAATATTGTTTGTTTTTGGGATTTTGAAGCAGCAATTAACAATATTTTATTATTGTAATGCCGGTGTTTTTTCTACTTACCTCACAATCGAGATGTAAAGCAGAGTAGTTAGCTCGGGTGTAAGCAACAATTGCACCCTCGAACTATAGGAGCCCTCGCTGCGCTCGTGCGCATATAGTTCGAGGGTGCATACAGCCCTTGGCTACTAATCTACTATTTTTGTAAGTATATCTAAATTTCTGATAGTTTACATTATGTATGTTTAAATTTCGTTTGTGGTAAGACTGTAAAATATGAATAAACAATGGAAAAGCAGTTATCATTAATATATTATAGTAGCGAATGTTATGCACAATGCACATGCACGACCAATACCACGACCACGACCAGGGCGAGCTGACATCGAGGTGTTCACTGCAACTATAGCTCTTTAAATATGAGTACGATACTACGTCACCTTCCTACGTCATACAGTCACTAGTTCAGTTTCCTTTTGGCTTTTACATACTTACTATATGATAGAACAACAGCATGACACGTCCGCCGCCGCTTGTCACTCTGTCTACATACTCGTATAGATCATACAACCTTTCTAAATAGAATATATTGTTATATCGGTTCACGATTGCCGAGAAATAATACATACAGACGTACATAGAATGGTCTCTTTTTTGGAAGTCAGAGAAGGAGAGTTGCTATCTCAGACTCAGTATAGCGGGTGGAGTGAGCTGGGACGAGGTGAGAGGGATAGCTGGTATTAGGTGAGGGGGAGAGCTGGTACTAGGTGAGGGGGAGAGCTGGGACTAGGTTAGGGGGAGAGCTGTGACTAGGTGAAGGGGAGAGCTGGGAACAATGGAATATTTTCAACCTGTTCGTGAGGTATACCTTTATACCCAGGAAGACAAGAGCAGTTGAAGTGATCGTGCGTGAGGGTACACGCGGCCCCGTTGAGACACACGCCCGCCTCGCACGCCTGCTCCCACGTGCTGCAGTTGGGAGCCAACCCGGGCGCGCCTGCATACCACAACACAATATTATCATTGCTAGTTTGCATAACTGATAGGTCATTCATAAGATAAGAAATACGATGAAGAAATTTAATATGTATACATGAACAAGTGGTCAGAAGCGAGTTCGAGAAAACTTTACAGCTAAATCACTAAACCTGTGTATCATCCTTAAATATATATTTTTTTAAAATTTTGATGCAACTAGTGTCCCTATCACGACAAAGGGCAATCTATTGACAGCACTCACATAACCGATTAGATTCTAAGGTGTGTCAAAGAAATATACATACATACATTCGAAAAACATAACCCTCATTCTTTCGCGGTCGGGTAAAAATGTATACTTCAGTAGATAACAGCGACTCACCGCGGAATGTAAATATTTAAATTAAAACATTAATAAAATTGACAATCAATAGAACGTTTCAGACTAAAAATATCATTTGACAGACAACAGTAGGTACAAGCATAGAGTGGTGCACGAGTACACGGTGTCCGTACTGTACTCGTGGTAACATCTCACCGTAGTACCCGAGGTCGCACGCGCACGTCGCTTGCTGGAGCAGCGTACAGTGTGACGCGGGCGGACACACTAGGTCGGCGCACGTCGCCGGGGCAGGGGCGGGGGCGGGAGCCGGGGCGGGGGGCGCGGGCGGCGTGCACAGCGGCGGCACGAGGCCGCGCGCGCACACGCACCTGAACCCGCTGCCGCCCGCCTCCTCCACGCACACGCCGCCCACACCGCACGGACCCACCGCGCACGCAGACATCTATACACGACACATTTTTTTATTGTCATCACAATGACCTAATTCCAAACAAAAACTGGCAACAAAGAGCAATCTCTTCCACACAATCTTTGGGATCATGGAAAAATAAATAAAAATTAGCGTAGACGACATGAAATAACAAGCCATCACAGTACTAGGTGGACAGACGCGTACTGAGTACAGCAAGCGAGTGGTAAGCATGTAGTTACCCGGTGGCAGCGCTCGCCCGTGTACCCGGGCTGGCAGGCGCACACGAACCCGCCGTACGTGTCGTAGCACACGCCGTGCCCGCACATGTTCCTGTCCTCCTCGCACTCGTTCACGTTGCTCTCACACCGCGCGCCCACGTATCCTGCACCATTATACATTCACGTAGGTATCGAATAAATATCAAATCTACTGTTTCTTTTATAGGTTGACGCTTCACATAGCGACAAGCGCCAGGAAGCCGAACAGAAAAACTTAAGCGCATAACTCGTACAGATATATAGTTTGAAAAATAATCACTTCATCTGTATCAAATGTTGTACAGACTTTCACTTACGAAAGTAGATTTTGTCTCTGCTAAATACAACTGAAATTGGCTGACAAAGAGCTTCGTAGACAACTTTTAACGTTGGATATAGCCCCTATGTTAAAAATCTAAACGACAAAAAAACTCACAATTCAAGTAATGTCAAGATCGGACTTCGTTCAAAACTACGAACAATAAGTGAGGACTTGCTCACATTCAGACAAACATACAACTAACTGACGAATTTAGCCAGAAGCGGAGACGCTTCGTTCGCTCGTTCAACATATGTGCATGTATAGGTAGTGTACCTGTGCCGGTGCAGTCGCAGGTGAAGTTGTTGACTGCGTCCACACAGCGGCCGCCGTTGAGGCAGGCGCCGCCCGCCCCCGCGCACTCGTCCACGTCGGTCTCGCAGTTGCGACCCGTGTAGCCTAACACAAACGTTATATCACACAACATTCATGTTTCTACGAGAAATATAAATAGAAATGATGACGGAGAGACCTAAGAGGCAGAAACTGACGAGTGTGGTAAGAACAGATCTTTTCCTGCCACGTTACATCTCAAAAGTAATGGCGGCTACAACGGCTTAGATATGCAGCCATTGACTATTGCGAATCTATTAATTAACACGCAAAAACAAGTCACAATGCGAAAATCCAACACGTAGGATTCATTGAGAAAACGATCTTCTCAACCCTATGGCTCTAGAACCGGATTAAAGAATTCGTTTTCGGAATTTCCTGCCTCACTGTAAAGGGCGACCAAAGAACTTTTGGGCTTGGAGCTGATCAAATTGTGGTGGTGTTGAGTGGATTTCATCATCCCAATCTTTCCAGCAGGTCTAAGATGACTACAGCGTAGTCTGGCTAACTAAATTTCAGGATACGCAACAGCGTACAAGAGGTTTCCGGTGTGTTGATGTGGAGATCCCAGGGAGAGGCCACCGAGGGCGCTGTGCTGTGTACAAACTCACATATCAAACCGGTTGCGACCGAATACCGCCGAGTATCTTCGTATACAAGAAAATTTAATAGATGCTGGCCAGATAACTAGTGTAGGTATGTGGAGTGCAAGATAATGTTCTCCTCACCTGGAGGACAGGCGCACACGTAGGCGGAGGCGCCGGGCGGCACGCTGCAGCTGCCGTTGTTGCGGCACGGGCCCGCCACGCACTGCGGGTCCAGCGACACCTCCAGCTCGCAGTAAGTACCTGCACACAGTGTACATATGAGCGGACAGTGTGGGGCTGTGGGCCCACAGTGAGCTGTAAGCGATCAGTGGTGTACCGTGGTAGTGCGGCGTGCAGTGGCAGGTGTAGTCGCCGCGCGCGTCCTCCACGCAGCGCGCGCCGTGGCGGCAGGGCGCGGAGGCGCACGGGTCGCCCGCGTCCACCTCGCAGTTGTTGCCCGCGTACCGCGCCGAGCAGTGGCACTCGTACCTGCAAGTACCACTAGTCCTTCTCACTCAACTCCATAAAGGTTCGTTTAGAGAGATATCGAAAAGTATCTCTCGGGTCCCAAGTTACGAACCTTGAGCTTAGTTTGGAGCCAAATGTAACTCAAACTTTAGTTTAATTGTAATAGTTGTTTAGTAAGTAGTATAAGTAGAATGTAAATGTAATCTTTTCTAGTAATAAATATAAATATATTCTATACTATTCGTTTATAGAGACGCGTCTCGACTCAGCTCCTTGGCGTGCTTATTGTGGAATTGACAACGCGGTCTACATAAACGTACTTTAAGGTTAATCAGTGAGCTGAACTATACGCTGGTTTACTACCAAAATATAAATAATCACATTATAAGTGGTAGAGTTAGTTAAGTGATAAAGCCAATATACATCAGGTATGTTGACTTCTTCAGAGAGGTCGCGTAAAAAAGGTTGGTTATTATGTGTAAAATTCTACAGGAAATAGACACAAAGATATAAAACGTATAAATTAACACATGACTTCAGATATTTTCAAGAAACTTCCATCCAAGTACAGATGTTTGCCAAAGATGCATAACATGACCGCTCAACGCATGCGCCGAGTTAGTAATGCGCATCACTTGGAGAGAGGGACGAACGTGACAGTGAACGCCACTGGTACTACACGACTATAACCATGCTAGTGAACACTATATTTTATCGTGCTACTAAATTTTAGGCCTATTATGTTATCCTCAACCAATTGAAATGAAATGTTTGTCTCGTACAAAGACTTAATAACTTTAGTTTTAATGAGACTACACGTAGGTGTTGTATGAAATAGTAAGTAACGTGGCGGTATTTTAAATAATATGAGCGAACTAGTTATTGAGTGTGTGCGCACACACACCGCGATATGGATATCAAATGAAAACAAATATTGTTTTCAAAGTCAATATTCTTATACCTGTGTATCAAAGAACTACTTCTCAAGGTGCAACGTATCATGAATTTGGAATTGAACATTAACAGAAGTGAAAATGATAATTGTGGGTCCCGCCAACGATGTTAGCCCTATTGATACACATACATAACATAACAATACAAAAATATAAATTTACATATAGTGCCACAAGTGGCGGCCTTATCGCTGAAAGCGATCTCTTCAAGGTAACTTTTGTATGGAAACTTTGATGATTTTATTGTTGAAGTAAGAGAGTAGTAGACAAGCGGCGAGGGTGTGTACCTGTCGTGTCGCGAGATGCAGGTCCCGTGTCGCATGCACGGCTCGTTGTAGCAATGGTCCTTGGGAGGGATGCGCAGCACGTCCTTCCTGTCGATACCTGCACCATTACATTGTTCCATAAGATAATTATATATTATATACCATACAGACCGCCCTGAGGTGTCAATTTAATTAAAACTGAGTGAATGAATTTGGTGGTGGCAGGCTGCATCATAGGGTTTTTAGTTATTTCCTAAGAAACAGATATCAAGGCAAACCTATCTTTTGGAGAAAGCACTTTGTTGGGAACATATATATAAATAGTCAAACATACTATTGAAATAAGGTGAAGAGAACTGATTGTTTTGGTGAACATATCGCATGTTCACAGTCACATGAGGCAAGTTATGATCAAATCCTAGCTTATTTACGAGTAGAGTGTACAGTGCAAAAAAAAACCTTTAATCAACCGGAAGAATTAGTGGGTAGAAGCACTCATACGAGTATCACGTCGGAAACTGAACGACACTTGGGTACCTAGTTGTTGCTGTTTGTTGATAATGTGCGTTGTACAGATTATACACATACAATAGAGATCGGCTCGAGGGGAGGCGGTCACAATCCGCACCGCATGTGATGGTATCACCTGCCTCACTTTACTTTGTGTAATACTATCATTCCTTGGATTCTGACATTGAGAGTATTAAAAAACTTAAGTTTTGTTAAAGCCATACTGACAGGCGTCGGTGGTGAGCGGGCAGTGGCCCAGCAGCACGTTGGTGAGGTGCGCTTGCGAGGCGTGGAACTCCAGCTGCGGCCCCTCGTGGATGCAGCCGCTGAACACGTTCCCCACCAGCAGCACGGCGCCGCTTGCCTCCAGCGCGCCCGGAGACAGCAACTCAGGGTTCCACGTCACGTTCGATATCACCTGATAACGTCACATATTCAACACGATGCGCATTTTTACATCTCACTTTCAAGGTATTCTTTTTATATATGTTTTAGTATGTTCCTATGTCATCTGTCTGTCAATACACGGCCCGTTTTTTTATGTTTTATGTTGCACTTTATGTCGATGGTAGTTGAGGTTACAATAGTCGGCAATGATTGAGACAATCAAGCGTATCGATCTACGTTGAGCTTTTCCTTCGATAGAGCAAATATTTGCCTTTCTCTCGGTAATAGGAAAAGTTTAGTAGAGGTCTATTCTATTTAAAATGTTAATGGTTGAGACGCTAGCTGTCGGATCCTGATTTGATAAATGAATGGAATAATGTAAGGCTGTGTGACCTGCGTGTCCTGGTCGACCTCCAGCAGCAAGGAAGGTGGGTTAGGTCGGTAGCGCAGCGCCACCCAGTGCCAGCGGTTGTCGAGCGTCTCCTTGGGCAGCCCCACCTCGCGGAGCGGCGCCGCGGGTCGCGCCCACGACACCACCACCTGCTCGTATAGCGCCATCACGTGCAGCGTGTGCCCCTCGAACCGCTGCGAGAACAGCTCCCCGCCTGGAACGCATACAAACACTTTTTCACTGCCGAGACAATACTGTGAGAGTGCCTTAACTACTTCGGAAACTAGAGCAAAGCTTTGTATTCTGCGGAATGGAGTGCGCTTTATAACACCTTTTGGTAATAGTGCGCGTTAATTGCTACTTCTTTCGATCCCATAGCATCAAGAAGCCTAAAGTAGTTTAGCAGTGGACTGCTAGTTTTCCAATTTACGCAAATCAATAACAAATTGGCGGTCCAAAGAGCAGTTTACTTCGCAGGCAGAATAGCTTCGCGTCTTGAAATATTTCCTAATTCTTGTTCTAAAGTGCACAAACGTTTACGCATCATATTTATAATTCGATTCCGTGACTTGCAACTTGCAACGGTCTTTTGGCTCTCTAATTCTAACGTCACACGAATTATTTAGAACAAATTAAACCGAAATATATCAAACGCCTAACGTAAAACCCAGCCTGCAACTATTAAGGAAGTTTATAAGCTTTCAATCAACTTTAAAATAAAAAATGTATAATTTAAAAACTGGCTCGTGTTTCTGACGAGACTATTCGTCTTTTGTGCTTAATGTGTTTCCCAAGTCGTAAATAATTAGCATACAAAAACTTAGATTAAAATGATGGACGTATCTTTGGGGGGACGGTTCACATACTAACGTCGTTGCAGGAACTTTTACGTAACTCCATCATATCTCGGCGAGTGATGAGGCTATTCATCACTCGATTACCGTTAACATGAATAAAAATGTAAGGTCGACGATCGACAAAATTGAATAAGACAATGAGATTATTTAGTTATGTTCTGGCGAGCGGCGTGGACTACTTCCGTCCGCGCGAGTAACGGTATCACACGCGAGAAGGTCGAGCCGATTAACTCAATCCCCACAAACCGCCTGAGGAAATCACAGACGATTCACCGACTATCTATAGTTACAGTTATCTTGTACGATTTCACAAATCTATTAAAAATCATTAGCTTTAATGAAAATTAAACACGGTTCAAGCCTGACAATAAAATCGTATGCAATACAACACCAGATCAAATCATTGATGATGATTAATAGCTTACTGGTGGGTGATGTGATAGGAGAATGTAAAGTGCGGGGAACAATTCGATTTGTACAACCATAGCGATGCAACACCACATACACTACAATAAATATAAACGATGAGGTATAGCAGAGTAGTGCTCCAATGACGAGGAATCGAGTACCTCTAGCGTCACATGGCTGGTCTCGGGCGTCGCCGGCACCGTGGGCGTCTGCGAGCCGGGAAACCACACCACCAGGTTATATACATGTCGCATCAAAATCCCACTGAGACCCATGGATATATTGGACACGATAATGGAAATTAGAGTGGAACGAATCGGACATAATGGAATCGTATTATTGCGGCTATATGATAAACAAAATACGAGCCTCGTAATAATGATATGGATATGACATGTTATAGGAGGTCGAATAATAACTACCAGTTGGGAAAACCTCGGTCGCCTTATGTGATACACACAACGAGTCTACCACGCCACACGCCACACGCCACTAATCAACATTCATATCGCAAATATCTTTGTCTTTAAGACTATAAATTCAGACGAACCATTCCATAGTGAAATTAGGTAGCTTTTAGGTTTAAAACTCGAGTTTATTATTGTTGTAGAGTAACCTCTAACCGACGCATTTAACTCTACATCTAAATAGCTTATGCACATAATACCGGCATTATTACAGTAGTATAGATTAGTATCGAGCGAATGGCTCTCCTTTCTCCCCGGCTGCGGCAGCCTAGTTTGCAGTGTCGGGCGGCGGCGGCGCGCCGTGTTGTGTTGTGTTGACAGACGCCGCCGGTGATGCAACCTCGATAACACTAGGTGGGCGGACGTGTACAACACATAAACATACAGCCTCACTGGAAACTCTGCGCGATTATCGACCGTCTTCCAACGACGTACAGTCCACGCAAACTCACTCCACATACCTACGATATTTCTGCGATAATAACACGAGCGATAGCCGGAACACAATCTGCACACACGGCTTATTTGAGCCGCGCTAGAGTTGCTGACGCTTAATCTTGATGTTCTGACAATATACGCCGTTTGATGAGATCTGAGTTTCTCAGAATTATTTGTTTCCAATCTAACAATTGCAAGTTTTCTGCAAAACGTCCGTCCAAATTTATTTAAGTATTGGCAGGTTATTTAAAGTTAGATGAAGAAATGCTAATTACGTCACTAGTACTAACACTCATAATTATATGTAAAGAGATCCATCTGATCCAATCGCCGCGTCGCCGGCGCATTGACGTATTGCACCGTGGTCGGGGTCATTATTCGAGAGCGCAAATTATACTTTCGAGTAGCAATAACAACGCATCGTAAATATTCAGTAGTAAAGCGAATCCGTCGCTCCTGGGAGCAGGTTTGGGTAAAGAAGCTCGTGTCCTGATGTAGTGCAAGTAAAAACTGCGCGAGTGTCGTGTGCTCGACGGGTAATGAGTCGCGTGTGATGGACGGCCGGGAGGAGGCGGCGCGGGCGCAGGCTCCATCAGACAGGTGCTTTTATTATTGCATCGCCGGTGGCTAGTTTTTGTTTCTCGTTCTAGCGCTTCTGATCAATGGTGAAGGCTCATAAAACGAATGTGCAATTAATGAATAGTCGTAGATAGGTAATGAATAGTATATTTTGTACTCACCAACACAAGTTCTAAAACTAAGTCCGACTAGCTGCTTGAGAGAGATGGGCCTCGATAGGCGTATATACGAGCTGCCATTGAAGTAAGCCTCCGGTCGGTCGGAGGGCCCTAGCGGAGCCCCGGCTGTCTGCACGCCGGGAGCCGTCAGCGACCATGCTGTCGCCGCCAACCACCATGCTGAAACAACAACAGTACGAAATATATGTACTTACATTCCCTAACAAATTCTATATTATTGTATGATTCTAGTTTGTTCGTGTACTCGTAGTTGTTTAGAAAACTTAAGTTTTATTGTGTTAGCTATTTAATATGTAGTTATTGAAAGTTGTATACTCGTAGAATACGAGTAGATACGGATACAAAGCCTAACATTCACGTCACGATCGAGTCCAGCGACCGATTGAAGGTTTAACTATTTTCGTACTTTCCTTTTTTACTTGGAGAACGTGGTGACCGACCACTGATTACAATATCTACTGCAACTGCAAGACAATACAAGACTATATCGTCGATTCAAACAAACATTATTGGCTCCTTCTCCGAGAACTCTACCGTAACTTGCGAAATAAAATATCTCATTTAAATGTATAATTAATGTCAAAGGGTGGCAGGTGAGTGAGTGGGTGTGTGGGTGTGTGGTGTGACTGTGGCTATACCTTTGCATAAGTAAACGAAATGCAGTTATGTAGAGTAACTAAGTATCGACCGGGCGGCGGGGGGCGGGGGGCGCGGGGGAGGGCGAGCACAGTTCGATACCAACTATACGATACACCAGGAGACCCGGGCATCAGGCTATACACAACCGCACGCCGCGCGCCGGTGCACACACTCTACCGAGCCATACACCCGGACACTTATATTACTACGTTTTTGATTGCGATGCTATCACATACCTAGTCATGCGAAATTATTGAACGCAGTTTATCTAAGAATGTTCTCTACTCTACTACCCAGCACTCGTGTTGAAGTGATCAATCAGGATACGAGTAAGCCGAGCGTAGTTGATAATTATCGGAATACGAGTATAGTCCAACGCGCATAACATATTTATAAGCGAATGTTACAAACACAGCTGCTATGCTGACTTTTATCAATCGAAACATTAGGAGAGCATAACAAGAATATAATAGAACTGCATCTCCAGAGAGAGCCGGCGCAGCGGCCGGTGGCACATCGACTTATTGCATGCCCTAGATAGTGCCACTAACTACAAACCAACCTCGTTAGTCGGAACTGTCCATGGTCACAACACGAACAATACGAGATCGCACGACCCTACGGGAAACTGGCAAAGAGAAAGCCACCGAACCTGCACAAACGCATACAGCCTCTCGTTACAATACACATATCGATGAGGATACTGGAAAGTTTGTTTTCGCCAATAAAAGAAATTCACAAAGCGCAAAATCACGTTACATTGTTTTGTGAAATTTAACGATTGCATTGACCTGGATCCGGCGCGAAGCATTCGACGCGCAACGCTCCAAAAACGGTCAATGAAACTATTGCAAGTTCTGGATGGCTTCAATTCTTTCTGACGCGTGAACCGTGATAAGTACAATCTAAATCTACATGTATGTGTTACTTTGCTACAAGAATAATCCTACAGCAAAACTTTGATAAACTGAGGATGTATAGATCTTGACAAGTAGGTTCGAAGTTTACTGCTTTCACTCCTCAAAACCCGGCTAATGTATTAAACTTTATCATACACTTTGAAAACACCTCAACCAAGCAAGGATGCAAGATAATGAATTATTTTATGTTTCTTTTCGTGTTATATAATATATAACAATATGCCCGAACTAAGAACTTGACAAAACTATGTTCTAGCTAGACAATCATTCATATAAGAGACAAGACAATACTAGGCTTATTCAATTAATTCGCCCATAGACGGGACAGTGATGTGTGGTCTGGAGACGCAATCAAAGCACGTCCAATATCATGTTCCGCGGAGCTAAGTTCTTTGACACCGCCACGTTTTCTGCAAGCGCTGTGAGTGCTGTAGCGTAGTGGAGTGGGAGGCTAGTAGACACGAGTGTGTGCCGGTCGGTAATCCAATAAGGAGCAGCAGCACGCGACGAGAGTGAGAGCCGGTAATCGAGTTACAATCGATTAGTCACGATATCGTGCAATCCCAGCCGCCGGCCGCCGTACTTGTGGCGGCTAATGAAAGTTGTAATACTCTCACGCGACACGTTACCGATCGCATTGTGATAATTACATCAACACACGTCTAACAGCCTCGCGTTAACAAGCGAACTCACTTCAACTACACATGCAAAATAAACGAAAACTGCGATGTACCTACGAGTAGAAAGCAGATAGCTGAGACGTGATTCAATGGTGCGCATACATTTCATTCAAACATAAACAAATGCTAATCAATTAGCAAAAATAGTTACCGCATGAGCGGTGCTTGTAAACAATGCAGACACACATTCCACGCGTTATTGCTGCCAGTTTCAACTTATTGCAATCCAGTCATACTCCTAACACGTTTTTGCAACATTCAATTTTTGCGACATTTAGTTGAACTTCTCACCTCAAAACCTCTGTGTTCATTTTGTTGATGAACTGATAAATTAATCCTCTGCAATCTGTCTTCGTTACAGCATACGGCGGCATAACAATTTAAAAAAATTGTCAGGAAAACACTTATGGAAATAAGTAATCAAAGGCTGCCATACTTAAATATGTAAAAGCATAAGGATGTAGATATATATTATCTTCTTTGGTAAAACCTACAGGTAAAGCAACCGTTAAAGTAGCCCTTACTTGCGGCGATGCCCGCGATTTAAAACAGAACCTTTGGCCTATTTGACTCTTGGGGGTTGAATCCCCAAAAAATATTTCTAAGTCCATCCATACACCCTGAAAATGTCATCTCTAGGTTCAGCGGTATAGGCTCCGCGTTGATTCCTAACGTATACCCTTATTCTTGTATTGTTAAAGGAGTTGTCATGTTAAATAAGGTTATGCTATGTTAAAATCTATTGAAATTCTTCAAATAACTGTAATCATATAATAAGCCGAAGCAATTTAAGTACTGCCTATTGTACGAGTATAACATGTATTCGCATATCCATCCGATCGTAGAGTACAAGACAATGCGTGGGCGTCGAGCGTCGAGCGTCGAGCGTCGAGGCTGTACCTTGCGACACTATCGTTCCACCAAGATTCCACCAGCTCTGCTGCAGAATACTGGGCCTTATAGCTGAAAACACAAGGTGGAGTTTATCCTGTGAGGCGCCGAACAATGGGCCGTTACACGTGCGACTTCTACGGGCTTCTAAGTTTGTATAATATGTACTTATATTTATTTAAGTGAAGTTCGAATAGCTCTTCAATAATAAATAAACCTTGCGATGACAGTTTCATGATGATGTTAACTTACTCGTAGTTACCTATAGGTTGTAGGTTTCATTGAACTGCAGCCGCTGCAAAGTAACATACATTTATGTAGGTATAGCACATTTTTTTACACGAGAATTATTTTCTCGTTATTTTTAGGTCGCGAATAAATAATTTGTTTTTTTGGCAAGCCAGCTTCATCGAAGACCACATTATTGCTTACATCAAGCGAGTGTTGTTGAAACAAAGATCGTTATAGGATAAATAAGAAAATTCGTTGCAGTGTATTCCATACGTGTATGTGTTATGGTAATTTAGTGCACTAATTGACATTGCAATGTGATACACCGAGGGTTCCATTACTAAATCAGTGCGCGCGCATTGCTCCGTGGTGACGTCACGCGCACGCGGCCGGTAGCCGGCAGGTACGAGGTGAGGTGACCCGCTGACTCACCATCGACCGAACGAACCTCGAGCCTTCGGTTCCGGAAACCCACCTTCACAGAAACCCGACAGAGGATGAGTCAAGACGAGCTGCTTTCATTCACGGGTCATTTGGGCCGTTTACCTGCCCTGAAGACTCCGGATAACTGTTAGAGCAACGGTACCGACATCAGCGAGCGACGTTTGCGCGAACAGTACGCAACCTTGGAACTGTAGAGATTATAAATACTCTACTCTTTGTCTAGTGACGATGTTGAAACTTTAAATACAAATAATCTAGACTAGTTGTTGTTGCTAATTACATGATAATATTTCAAAAAATGCAAAAATCGTAACGGTCGTGTCTGGTCTGCTCACGAGAGGGTAACCGCGAGCTCTCGCTTTCTAATTTATTTGTATATGGAATATTTCTAGATAACTCTCAGAGATTGGCTGAAACTAAAGCGTCCGAGCTGACATGACGACCTTCGATCGGATCTGCAATGATATGAACGGAGCGACCGAGCACTGTGACTAATTGTGTCTCGCGGCACATTAGTGGAGAAACAGACATAACAGTGACGGTGAAATACAGAAACCTAACAGCATTTAGATTGTTTTAATAACGGACTACAGACAGAGTTACCCAACGAAACGGACATAAGTCAAAGAAGCACTTAAATATCGATCAAGTAGTATCTGAGATTCTGATGATTGCGAAATGATGCTTACCATTTGAGACTTGCAAACGCAATATCGTATAGTAAGTATCGGAATCGAACGAATGTTCAAATTGAGTGGTCAGGCAGGTCTTCCGCACATTGTGTTCGAGACCTTCGTGCTTTATATGCACTTTAAAAACTACCACGTCCTTGCGGCTCGCAGCACGAGCGGCGGCGGACTACCGAAGAGGAAACGTACGGACTTAATAACACAAAATTGGCCATAATTCACGGCTAAGTGTCGTCCAGTAACGGTAGCGGAATGCCGGTGTAGCTCACTCGTCGACATTTGCTTCGCCCCCGATAGCTCGTCCGTCCACTCACGTACGACGCAACCAAGCTCAGCTTTGATAGCTGCATTTACCTCTAATACCCAAAGACGTTCGCTACAAAAGCACGACTGCGAACATAAACGAGCCATGAGAGTTATGGAAATTCATAGACAGCATAGCTAGAAAGCCGTGAGAAAACTATGATACGAAGTGCGATAACATGGTACAAAGAACATCGCGAGAATAATACGCGATTCATTGTGCAATTAACCTAGAGAGAGATAGATCCCTATCTAAGAGCCAGGGCCCGCAGCGCAGCCGCACGCAGCTCGGCGCAGCACGCACAACGCTTCGTGTGCGTGACTTCCTTGCGGCTTGCGGTACACGATGATTCGGTAACGTACAGCGATTAACTATCAGCTACGTTGTATTGTATTTCAATAGTTACTGCAACAAAAACAAACAATCATTTGTTGTGTTTTATTTCGACTGTGGATAACTAACTTGCATTGCATTCGTCTAGACGTACGAGTACATGTGTGTGCACTTTGTCCAATGTATTAGCTCGCAAGAGACATGAACGCAACCACGCTTTCTCACGTACGACTATATATAAACAAAGAAAACCTGTTTCAATCACAGACATATTGAAAAATAGCTAGTGTGAGACAATAAAATTAGTCGGACAAGCATGGGCGGAACAGCTAAACACAATGCTATAACAATTAATTTATATATATGTGTAACTAATCTACAACAGTCACTAGTTCTACAATATCTACATAATTACGATCTATGTGAGAAAATCCTGTGATTTAAACAAATAAATACCTACGTAATATATAATCTATATCTATCTATGTTTATAAAAGAGTAAGACCCGACTGATTGATATTGGCTAGGAATCAACGCAGAGCCCAAACCTAAACATGCTAATACATGACATTAAAAAAGTGTATTCATTATAGGGTGTAGAACGTGCACCAAGAAACGATTTTGGAAATTCTACTCCTAAGCGAGTCCAATGGGGGTTCAAAGTTTAAAACTTCTTTAAATAACATTTTATTTCGGGCAAGGCCGCGGGAGACAGATACTAGCAATATATAGTATCATTACACATAAACTCATCCAAAACCTCTCAATTCACAAAACGGATGACGTCGACATGTGGTTTCACTTAACAGACTAGGTAGGTATGTTTGTAAGTGATTTGTAAAAAGTAAGACATTAGTAAAAGAAGTTTCCCTTATCTCATACCGAGCCAAAGTGCCAAACTGCCACGTGACACCATGTGAATCCACTCGAGCGACGTGACGGTGCATACGGGCTTGAACACGACAAGATATCAGTTCTTGATCAGACTTCTTAATAACCGAGTTTCCTAGTTTAGAGTATAATAAAAAATATTAAATAGTTTTCACATCAGCACTAGTACCCTGACTGACATCAAAATCAAATCAAGTTCGACCATGTATGGAGTACTGCTCGCATCTTTGGGATGGATCAGCAAAATACCAGCTTGAAGCGTCGGAGTCTGTCGAAAGGCGAGCTAAAACACTTATAGGTAACGATGCTCTGGCCAAAGTTAAACTTCAAAGCCTCGAGCATCGTCGAAAAGTGGCTAGCCTATCGGTCTTTAAACATTTCGGAGAGTGTGCCTTGAAATTGCATGAATTAATTTCCCCATCTCCATTCTACAATCGGACAAGTAGAGATGCTGTAAGGCGCCACCGGTTCATGGTAGAGGTTCCACGGACTCACAAAACGCTTCGCGTCTACATTTATTGTGCAAACTGCCAGGTTGTGGAATTCGCTGCCAAGTTCTCTATTTCCCGATAGCTATAATCTCGGTCTCTTGAAATCGCTAGTGAATCGGTTTCTTCTAGGCAAGCGCGCTACATCGTAGACCGCATCGTATTTCATCCAAATCGGTTCAACAGTTTTTTAGGTTGAGAAAGCAACAAACATACATCCATATATCTATTCGTACAAACTTTCACGTCGATGATACATATTTAGTTACACATACTTATGACTCACTACTGCGTACTCTAACTTTTTCAAAACTTCAAAGTACCATTAAATTAATAAAAATGACAGGGTAGGGTAGAGCATGGGTACAAAGTGTTGGCTCGTATTCAACTTACAATATTCAATACACTGTGCCAATGATATGTGAAGACTTCGGGTCAAGTTAGCGGTGCGATGGACGTCGCAATCATTTCGCAAGCAAGCCATTTGGAAATGGTGAGCCGTAAGCTCACACGAGGCTGGTTTGTGACTAATAAATTATATTCAATTGCAACCTACCTACGCATGCAAACATATTTTTGTTGATTTAGCTTTTTTTTCCACTTTAATATGATTATTATTCATGGGTCTAACTAATACAATTTTATGATCAGTCTCTAACGGTACGATACTTAAATAAAATGATAGGTAGGTATATAAATGCATTCGTAGGAGCGAAAAAAATGTGAACAATCGACGAATTTTTGCAACAGGTTACTCAACTGAAGCACCATTGTCTCGAACGCCGCAGAATGGCCTTTTGCACGTAACAGAGCCTTCCTCTTACATACCAGTGCCATTATTGTAACCCATTGCGTATATATATATATATATAGGAATTTTTGAATTTATTGTAAACTGCGAACCGGTTGAACATATTGGGCATTATACTCTAATGGTGAAGTATTCGAGGTTCGATGCTACGAAAAAAGCCCGGTGAAGGAAAACATCGCGAGGAAATCATATCATGGTGTTAGAGCGTTTTCTCACGCTCGTCTGGCTAGCTACCACCCTCAAGTTGTAAAATCTGTCGCGCCAAGTGTCAAGGCAGCCTTCCTTGAGAGCCAGTGTATTCCAAACTAAGGATACTTCATCTAGGGCTGGAGTCTCGCTGACTTTCGTGTTCGTACGTGAGTTGTGGTCAAATGTCTAGCTGCGTTGAATAAAATAGGTATGTACGTTATAATTTTCAGTTGTTCAGGGTAAAAAGTTGTAGCCTCTATTCTGAGAGAATAGTATTCGCGTTGAGGGAGAAAGACTTTGCGGCGAGTGCATTGTTGACGTACGTACTCGTAGAGCGGGTTCATTGGTCGGCGCGGACGGTGTCGCCGTATCGGGTGCATTATAACAGGATTTCTGAGTGGGAATATGCAACCGCGCATCATAATTATAACGACACCTGGGAATCTTGCGCCTGCTCGTACTTAGAGCATTTTTCTTAACGACAAACTGTATGCACTAATTTATATGGGACATTTTGCTTCATCTCGGCTTTTGTTTTGAAGGTTACATACAAGAGACGACGACATTATGACGGTAGAAGTAGATTTTTAAAAATATGCTTAATTACAAACCGTATTTACCAAAATTTTAAGAAGAAGCAATTCAAACAATAATCGTTGATTTGTTGTTTTTACTATGTTGTATGTGGACAAGATTGTTATAGGGCAAGATAAATGGCACATTGAGAGAGGCTTAAATCAAGCAATGGGATAAGAAAGTCTGAAGGTAATTATGAAGATGGTACCAAATACTTTATAAAAGTAGGTATATGTATGTATGTAGCAACCGGAATCCCCGCGAAGGCGCGCGTCACGCACGGGCTGGCGGCGGCGGGCGCGGCGGACGCCCGCGCACCTGTCTCTACGGGGCGAGCGGCTCGCGCCCTCACGTCAGAGAGTGGTACTGATATGATACTGCGTACTCATGTCACTAGCAATACTGACGTTCACACGAACGATGGCTACGATGTGATGTGATGACGATACATTGTCTTACACAGTTACAATTTACAGTTTAAATATTGTAGCAATTTATGTGTCATAAAATAAAAATGTATAAATTGACATCAGTGCCAGTGGACTGATGAATATATTCTGTTAATGGTCGCTCTTGAGTTGAACACACAGTGTTGTGTTGTTGGCGTACCTTTTTAATGTTAGGAATAGACAGACAGTAAATAATCACTTAGTTATTTGTGTAGGTAGAATCATTATCCATTAACAATATATCTAACTCTTATACTTATATGGCGATAAGGCTGCCACTTGTGACACTACATGTAAATTAATAGTTTTTGTATTGTTATGTTGTGTGTTTCTGCAATAAAGCATTGATCTATCTATCTATCTCAAAAGCTTTGCTACAAGCTTCAAATTAAGTAATGTGTTGATACAAAAATCAACAAGTTCGTTTAGTGGGACTCAAGAACAAAGGTTTCCATACTATTATTGATATATAAGTTTCTACGTGTTGCACTAATTAATATCAAGCAAAAAGCAGTAAAAAAATCATGTTAGTTGTATGAGAGTCCACTTTAAATTTTTTACAGCTCGGTGACCAAAAGCCAGAGAAACAGCAAAATATCTTGCCATATTGAGAACCTCTTCCTTTTTGAAGTTGGTTAAACAGGCACTGAACTGAAGGTGTTATTATTATTATTCTAGGTGTTTCTCTTTTACCCTATTCATTATATACAATTTATCGAGCTTCAATGTACAAACTAACTCCCTTTTTAAGTCAATTTGATTGTGAGAAAAACAGGTCTCAAAACTATTTCGTAAAAAACAAAAAAAAACATAAATGTTATAATATGTAGAATTTATACAAGTTTAAATAAAATTGGTTGGAAGGACTATTCAAAGATTTATCACACACATGTTACTACTATATATATATATATATATGTAAGAGAAGTCCTGACTGATATTACCTAGGAACCAAGGCAGAGCTTAAACCACTAAATCAAGAGATATGCAATTTGAAAAATGAATTCATTATACCTAGTTGTCAGTTTAAGTATTTTTATATCTATGTTAGTCTTTATGGTGTTAATAATAAGATAAACATTGCCTTTTTAATTATTTTTGGTGCCTGAAATTAATGATTTATTATATTATTTTGGGGTATAAGGTATTAAAATATGTTTTTTGAAAATTCACCCCTTAAATATGGATTCAAAGTTTGAATATTCTTTATATTCCATTTTACGTCGATCGAAGGGAACGACGTAAAACGAGAGTAAGAGCTCCTAGCATGAACATATACTTCGTGCATTTCAGTTTTAAGGCCATATTGAGAGTAATTTGCATGATGATGATGAACTCGCA
Source organism: Ligdia adustata (assembly GCA_947049295.1). Classification (NCBI taxonomy): domain Eukaryota; kingdom Metazoa; phylum Arthropoda; class Insecta; order Lepidoptera; family Geometridae; genus Ligdia; species Ligdia adustata. Next base: position 15,967,876 of record OX346216.1, read on the forward strand.
GTTTGGATAGTGTGCAGTTTAAAGACGCATATAGGCTGATACTTTTTGTTTGTACAATTACGTTTTAAAGTAATTAAAATAACACGGTTCCGAGTAAGGTGAGTGAGACAAACCTGCAAGTTGCCAAACGCCGCTGCCTCCGCCGCGTCGCTGCCACCCCACGTCTGCCTTCATGTTCAATCCAAACACAACAACTGTATCACAAAACAAGCACACGCCACGCACTCCTGCTAAAACATACTTTTTTTGTAAACTACGTCACGTTATTCTACTTAAACGAAATCATACGAAAAACAGAAAGCTTAGCACTAAACACGAAAATAAAACAAAAATCTAACAAAACATCACCGACCACGACTCATGATTGACTGACAAGCAATAAGCAAGACCATACTGTACTCTTTGGACAAGACAAAGTAAAAGTAGTTGACAAACTCGAAAACTGACAATCTTTACATAGACTGACAGGTGTCAGGTAGTTTTTTTTTTATTCCATTGGGAGGATAAACTATTGTGGCCATTAGGATTCGTGACTCTATGACGCTTTGTTCTTAGTTCTCTGGTCCTCGAATTAAAGCCCGTAAGCCCTGTCGGATGAGGACCCCGGTTAGGCCCAGTGAACCAATAGCAGCCGGGCCTGAGTCTGCAGGGGATGGCGCGGCGTCATATTTGGTGCAACATTTTCTTCTTATGTGGCGATAGTGAGTTCTCTGGAAAACACTTTAGTTTTCCTCGCTCCGGGCTGGTCTAGTGGTCTGGCGTATAGAAGGGCATTGTCCTTCAGTTTGATAGTTGTCCGTTTGATCTTTCTCACGAAGGCATCTATATTTTCGGGTGTGAGCGCATCCTCCCTTTAGAGACCGGAAGACATAAAGGCGCAGTCTCACGTCATCCATATTTCGGGTCTGGGATTAATGCCATTGGCTGACTGTATGCCCAAAAATGTAATAACTTAATTTATACACTTCGACCGCGAGTAGAGCAATCCCCAAATGTGATGGTAGATTCGAACTACCTTGTGACCAATGTATATAAGTTGGTGGGTAATATCTCAGACTAACCCTTAGATTGGTTTTCACCCCCGAAAGGACGGAGCTATATAGCTCATGATAGGGATCTCTCCCAAACGGGTTTGGCCAAAGACGGACGGAACACATCTGCCGGTTGAGATGGGGTTTCATCCTAGGATAGATGTAGCAAATCTCTCGGTAGGGATATCCTTAGCTTAGCATAGGACAGACGGAGCACAGCTCCCTGTTGGGATGTCCACACACACGTACTCAGCCTAGGAGCCTAGCTCCGTGTGTGTTGGCACCAGGACAGGGTTGGAAGAGATCGCTTTTGGTGATAAGGCCGTCACGGTGTCCCCGTTGAGAATATTTTGAGAATATAAAAGCGAAACAGGTATTCAAACCGAAACCTAATTATTTGCGCATTTATAGCTCAATTACTGTTTGATGCGTTAATAACATACATAGAGAATATGAGAACAAATATAAATAATAACAAAAATAATGTCCATCGAATATGAAGTCAAGATTGGGTAACGCGAGATTTGTTTTTTAAAAAGATTAAAAATTGGTTAATAATTATTTAATGTCCGATACATTGGCGAGTTGAATTATAACTAACTTAAATCTAACTTAAAACTGAGCAGGAGCATTCTCCTTATCAGCTATGCGTCCGGGACGACCACCGTGAAACCAGACGTAACTCAGCAGTTCTAACGCCTACGCCGGTATCTGTATAGTTTCGGTACGGGTTCCAGGATGCATAACTCCTCCCATTACAAGAATGCTGACTCCGATAATTTCGATTATAACATTTTAACATAAGATAACTAAAAACTATCCCTAAAATTACATATAAAATCAATGTTCCGATACTCATACTTTTCACATTTACGGCACTCTCACTATTTTTGACCAAATCACTATCTTAGCACATTAGCCAGATGTTGCAGGTTAGTCAGGTCCACCCCTTTTAGGCTTACTGGAACTTCGGGATACGCCGTCTTCGATGGGATTACCGCCGGAAGGTTTATTATCGGTTAGTTTGGCAAACTCATTTGTTCATAACTTCTTCGTTGTCTTTTCATGGTATTTTTATAATTTCTGCAGTACAGTCATCATCTGCTGTTACAATCTAGGTTCCCTGGAGATGGTGATAAGTTATGTCGTCCTTACAATTTTGGGTGAGTATAAGGATGGTTTTAGAGAAAACTATCCACCTGTTGCTCTGTATCTTATCTACTTTTACGTCTTTTAGATCCACTAGGATTGGGTGGCATTGTGTTATATCTGCGCCAAAGCTGATCAGGTTGGTGACGCAGGCATCGTTGACCAGCGCGGATGCGTAATCTTCTTAACAAAGGAACAGGGAGTCTTCGATTTAATTGCAGGGACGTAAGAGTGACACTGTTTTCAAACTTTTCGTTAACAGTTAAGGGAATTGGGGTAAAATAATGTGAGTTTGGTTAAGGGTATTGGTGATAGGCAAGGGGAGAATTCTATAATATGTGTATATATCGTCTTCAACTAAGGGTATATCCATGATAAACGTTATTTGATTTTCCTTAGCGTAAGCTTTCATGTCTATACATAGTTCTAGTTTTAACAAATTTTCGGAATTTACTAGAAACATAAGTTTATTTTGTAGTTCAATATCCTTCAGTATAATAATAATTCATTAGAGTCTAAAATAGATTGATGTAACATTCCTAATTTACTAAACGCAACAATGGTTTCAATTTCGTCCAATCTAGTATAAAGAGTTTGGAAGTTGTGTAAGAATAGGTGATAAACGTTAATGATCTTAAAAATTTCTCGAATTTTATTTGTGTCATTTAGTTGTTTTCTGATTTCCCAAATTGCTTTATCCAATTAAATGAAATTGTATTTAGTACTATTAGTAATGTTCATTAATGATTCCATCATTTCGGCGACCACAGTTATCTTTTTATTCATTGCATTCTGTTTTGTCTTTTATTAACGCATCATAATTAATGGCATCGTTATTGTCTAAATTACCCGAAATTCACTTAATAATAGAACCTAAAGGATTCAAAATTCCACGTTTACTTCTTTTTACCGGTAATAATTTGCTCAACTTTTGCACTGTTATATTTTTTTTGAAATCTGAGTTCTCAAATCGCTGACATCAAAGTCAATGGGTTTCTTTCCAAAGTAGTTTAGTAAATGTTTATTCAAGTTTGAATACCTATTTAAGTTAAAATCTAAATCGTCTCTAACTAAACTTAAATCTAATATCTTAATAATAGACCACTTATCGCTACTTATCAGGGCTTGGCCTTCTCTAATTGGGAGAACTCCAGGGTTGTTCCTAATTCGCTGAAGTAGAAGGGCCAGGACAGCTGTAGCCTGTACCAGGATCAGGAGGCACCTGTGAAAGACGTTTAATGTCTTTAATTGGCGCTTTTTTTTCGCGGCCTTTGATGTTAAGTGGTACTATGTTTCTAAGTATATTTCCTTTTACTTTCGCCTTCTTGTAACGGGGTTTATCCTTAATTCTTCTTTCATTCACACCTTTTACATATACTGCGTCTCCTTCATGCACGTTAATCTGCTTCTCGCCTCCATCCATTTCCTTGATCTTTTCTTTTCTACTTATTGTCCTGTTTGTTATATATTCATATAGGTATTTTGTTCGCTTTTTATGGTCTTGGAATAGATTTTGATTGTAATCTTTATTAAACTGTACATTGAAAGGGGTTGTGGCATCGGTGTGCCCAAAAACAACCTCGAAGGGAGTTAAGCCAGTTGTATTATGTATAGTTTGATTATAAGACATGAGGGCATACGTCATTACGGATGCTGCATCGATGAATTTGTGTTCGTAGCTAGCTAGTCGGTAAATTTCTATTATTGCTGAGTGGAAACGTTCAACTATTCCCATGGAATTTGGATTGTGGGGCGTGCCAATGTGTAAATCTATTTTGTAGAAATTTAAGGTTTCCTTGAGTAGGGCGTTATTGAACTCAGCCCCTGAATCGGCACTAATTCTATGTGGTACTCCATAAATCGAAAAATACTTGATATGGGCTCTGATGACTTCTGGTGTTGTTTTGCTATTAATTTCGATTGCCTGTCCAAGCTTGCTAAAAGCGTCTACTATTGTTAAGTAGGTTTTTCCTTCTATACTGAAAATGTCCATGAAAAGTTCCTGAAACGGTTTTGTCTGGGTTTGCGTAAACTGTAGTTCAGGCTTAAGAGGTTTTCTGTCGTATTTCATTTTTTGCATCCATCGCAAGAGTTTATAACTTATAACGTTACCCCTTTTATCCAAAGGGGCAAGGCTATAATTAATATAAAGAAAAAAAGAAGAAGAAGTTAGCTCCTACCTGACCCTACCAGTAGGACCCTAACTTTGAAGGAAAAGAAAGAAGAAAATATGTACAAATGAATATTTAATTTACTAATTACAAACTGCAAAAAAGATTAAAATTAAAATACTACCTTATAACTAAAGAACTTAAAATTACTCCTATTTTAAACGGCCGGTCACAATACTCTGGTGGTAGATCACAGACGGAGGAGGTAGTTCATAGACCGAGAGGTAGTTCTCAGATGAAGATGACAGTCCTCAGATGAAGGTGGCAATTCACAGATGAGGGTGGCAGCTCGAAGATCCGAAGGTGGCAGCTCCAGTATCGGAACGATGAATAATATTTCAGGTTGCACCGACCTTAACTTTAAGGAATGCTCCATCCATCCAAATTTATACTGTGTGTCTATGTCTCATTATCCACATTCCCTTATATTCCTGAGAACTTGTGATGGTTTGATGAAAAATTCACTTTAAAATAAGACTGGTCGCGCCAACAGAATTCCCAGGCCTGCCTGGCCCGGGTGTGGCCGTAGTACGTAGTTAGAAGAAAACTTGAGCAGAACTGTCATGAAGAATGCCTCACGACGTCTTATATAGTCGCGAGCCCGTTTCCTAAAATCTATATTTTTAAATTTAAATATTATAAATGGCCAATACAATAATAAGTAAAACTAGAGTATTTAACATAAAACCTTACACGTTCTCATAGAAAAAAATACAACTTTTGAAAGATATGACGTGAAATGAAAATTATTGACGTTGTCAACAATATGTAAACAAACAAATTTTTATATAAAAACGGCAATTAATACATTTAAAAGTAATATTTTCAGCACCAAAAGTATAACGAAATCATCAGAAAATTATTGCGGATATATTGACCAGGTTTTTACAAAGATAAATGAAAAAATTATAAAGTATGAAAGACAACTCAAAACGTTAGTAAAAAGGGCTTTACAATATAATACAGTAGTATAATACAAATACTACATTTCCCCGACAACCCCTGAAAAATTTTCAACTCCATTGAAAATTTTGAAGGTTAGAAAATAAGACCTTGCTCTTTCACACACAACTATCACAAACTTTCAGCAACACTATCACTCACATACTAACATACATAGAGGAAAATGGCATATTATGGAATTAAAAACATAATTTGTAAATATTTTGAATGTAGTATTTGTATTATACTACTGTATTATATTGTAAAGCCCTTTTTACTAACGTTTTGAGTTGTCTTTCATACTTTATAATTTTTTCATTTATCTTTGTAAAAACCTGGTCAATATATCCGCAATAATTTTCTGATGATTTCGTTATACTTTTGGTGCTAAAAATATTACTTTTAAATGTATTAATTGCCGTTTTTATATAAAAATTTGTTTGTTTACATATTGTTGACAACGTCAATAATTTTCATTTCACGTCATATCTTTCAAAAGTTGTATTTTTTTCTATGAGAACGTGTAAGGTTTTATGTTAAATAGTCTAGTTTTACTTATTTTTGTATTGGCCATTTTTAATATTTAAATTTAAAAATATAGATTTTAGGAAACGGGCTCGCGACTATATAAGACGTCGCGAGGCATTCTTCAGGACAGTTCTGCTCAAGTTTTCTTTTAACTACGTACTACGGCCACACCCGGGCCAGGCAGGCCTGGGAATTCTGTTGGCGCGACCAGTTTTATTTTAAAAGTGAATTTTTCATCAAACCATCACAAGTTCTCAGGAATATAAGGGAATGTGGATAATGAGACATAGACACACAGTATACATTTGGATGGATGGAGCATTCCTTAAAGTTAAGGTCGGTGCAACCTGAAATATTATTCATCGTTCCGATACTGGAGCTGCCACCTTCGGATCTTCGAGCTGCCACCCTCATCTGTGAATTGCCACCTTCATCTGAGGACTGTCACCTTCATCTGAGAACTACCTCTCGGTCTATGAACTACTCCCTCCGTCTGTGATCTACCACCAGAGTATTGTGACCGGCCGTTTAAAATAGGAGTAATTTTAAGTTCTTTAGTTATAAGGTAGTATTTTAATTTTAATCTTTTTGCAGTTTGTAATTAGTAAATTAAATATTCATTTGTACATTTTTTGTTTGGCGCCCAACAAAAAAGGAACCCTTTTAAATTCAAAATTGATACTTGCACAAGTAGGCTCATATTTATTCTTGTTTCGGCTTTATTTCACTATATTTTTTGCTTACTAGGTATTACTCAAACTTAGCACACTTCTCAGTACACTTACAAAATATACTGCACCCCACACACTTGCACACTACTTACCCGATTACCCAAGAGTAATCAACACCCATTCTCCTCTTGTTAGTGTTTCTAAAACCACTTGTGGTCACTAACAAGTGGGGGTTTGGCATACTATACGGCGTGCTGTAGGAGAGTATCCTACAGTAGACGTTCACACAGACTCTTAATATTTTAAGAAGCTGAACTCTTACATTCATACATCACTTAAAATTTTTGAACTTAACTTATTCGGTTATTATTGACTTATTTTTTTTTAGTTTACGATTTGATTGATTGTGTAAATTAACTTTGATTAGTTTTCATTTAGGTGTTGATCCTAACTTTTTATATTTCCTGATAGATTAAGTGACTGGTTTAATTTTTTTTTAACCATGGCTAGGCCAATAAAATATGCTTATCTTAATAAACTCGAACTAGAATATGAGGTGTCTATTAGGGCTGAGAAACCAGCCGATACCGTTACGAGTTTACTAGACCAAATGACAAAACTGAGTCATGTACTCCCAGAGGATATTAAAACCTCTACAATCCCTCTCAAGGTTGACCTCTCTCAGGCGGAATCTACACTTGAATATATTAGGGAAAAGTTGACTTCAATTGAATCTACAAATGATAAAAAATGCTTTAGAAGGATTGAAGCTTTTGTGAATCACCTTCATTATCGTCTTGAACGGTTAAATGCTGCTCCTCCGCTGATTGAACTATGCTCTAATCTTAGATCTCGTTTTTTTATAATACAGAAAAGGTTTGAAAATTTATCTTTGGTTTGTGTGGATCGTTCTGAGGACGTAGTAGTGGATATAGATGACCCTCCTCAACTTAACCTTACCTTTACCTCTCGAGCTTGCTCACCTTTGCAGTCTAATACCACTTCAGTTCTGACTTCTTCTGCTTTAGCTGTTCCCTTGAAAACGGAGGCACAAGTTTCCTTACAAGGTTGTCATACACGTTGTGATTTTGTCAAAGATCTTAAAACGTTTTCGTATGATGGAAATTCGTGTCCTAGATCTTTTCTCCAGAAGATAGAGGAGTTTAAGTTTTCTAGAAACATTTCAGATGTTACACTTTGTCAACATGCTTTTGAAATATTTAAGGGAGATGCTCTTCATTGGTTTCGTTTTCAATATGGTCAGAATCCTAACATGACTTGGAACGAAATTCATGTTTCACTTATCAAAGATTTCGGGATTTATGACTACGATTATAAGATGCTTGAAGCAATAAGAAATCTCACTCAGGGTATAACTGAGACTATTATTGTATATGTGTCGATTATGTTCGGAATGTTTAATCGACTTTCAAGAAAACTTTCTGAAACAGAACAATTGGAAATTCTCTATCATAACATTAGACCATGTTATTCGGTCTTCGTTGCTATGGGAGACGTCAAAACGATAGATTCTTTAATCTCAGCTTGCCAACGCTATGAACAATGTTCTGAAAAGGATAGAAACTTCCGTGAACCGTTTAGTAAACACGAAGTTAATCCTTGTGCAGTAGAATTCGCATATCGTCCTTCTGCTAAAGTTTCTACAGTAGTTTTGGAAGAAAAACCGAAGGCAATACAAGATAAACCATCGCATTCTTCATTACCTATTTCTGGTAGATCTGAAGAGTTTTGTGTCCGTTGTCGTAATTATGGCCATATGTTACAGTCATGTACTCAGCCCAGGGATTTAGTTTGTTTCAAATGTGGTCAAAAAGGGGTGAAGGTTAATAACTGTCCTAAATGTGCTTATTCAAAACAATGTAATTATTATCATCAGCAAAAAAAAAAAAACTAATTGAAGACTTGGATAGCTGCAAAAGAGATAATTTTGATAGTGATGATTGGAAACAATGGTTAAATACAGTCCGAAATTTTATGATATGTTATAAGACAACTTCAGTATTTTATGAAAAAGAGAAAGACTTTAATAGACCGTTTATAAACGTGTCTATCAATAGTACATCTTTTTCTGCACTTTTAGATAGTGGTAGCTGCATCACTATTTTAGGGAATAATTCTCATCGGGACTTTCAAAAGATGGGATTTAAGCTATTCAAGTCGGCATCGGAAGTTATGGTTGCTAATAAGCAAAAAACTACGTCTTTGGGTTATTTTAATTTGCCAATGACATTTGATAACCAAACATACGTTATTAAAGCGTTTGTTTTTCCGGAAATTTATCCTTCAATGATACTTGGATGGGATTTTTGGAAAGTATTCAAATTATTCCCTAGGATACTTTCTGGACTTGATTTAAGGAATAATGTTACCACAGCTTGTGTTACTGAGAATAAGGTAGCATCATTTGATCATCTTTCGGCTGATCAGCGGGAGATAGCGAATAATTTGGTTCAAAGTTTTAAAGAGATTTCTTTTGAACAACGTGGCGAATTAGGTCGTACTAATTTGGTTCACCATCGTATAAATACTGGTAATTCTTTGCCAATCAAACAACGTTGTTATCGTCTCTCACCTGAGAAGCAAAAAGTTCTGATTGATGAAGTTGATAAGATGTTAGATTTAAAAGTAATTGAAAAATGTGAAAGTCCTTGGTTATCACCAGTTCTGATCACTCCTAAAAAGAACGGCGAATGGCGTTTCTGCGTTGATAGCAGGAAACTAAATGCGGTCACTCGTAAAGATGCTTACAGCCTTCCTTTTGTTTCTGAGATACTTGATAACCTTAAAAATGCTAAATATTTGACTAGCATTGACATTGCTAAGGCTTTTTGGGAAATTCCTCTTCATCCTGACGATAGGGATAAGACAGGTTTTTATGTACCTGGTAGAGGATCTTATAGATTTACTGTAATGCCTTTTGGTTTGACTAACGCTCCAGCTACTCAACAAAGGTTGATGGACACTTTATTTACTCCAGAGTTTGACGGCAAGGTATTTTGTTATTTGGATGACATTGTCATAATAAGCCAGACATTTGAAGAGCATATTTCACTTCTACTTAAGGTTCATCAGAAACTTTCTTACGCTGGACTTACTATAAACTTTACGAAGAGTCAGTTCTTTCGTAAAGAATTAAAATATCTTGGCTACGTAGTAGACGAGCAAGGTTTACGCGCTGATCCAAGTAAAATTGAAGCAATTTTGGCGTATCCTGTTCCTACATCTAAGAAAGAAGTTAGGCAATTTTTGGGTACTTGTAGTTGGTTTCGTCGATTTATACCCAATTTTAGTTCAATTGCTTCACCTCTTTGTAAATTGACTTCTTCTGGAAAGAACTCTCCAAAAAAGTTTGTTTGGAATTCTGAGGCAGATTCTGCGTTTGTTAAACTAAAAGGATGCTTGACTACAACTCCTATTCTAGCTTGCCCGAACTTTGAACTTCCTTTCTCTGTTCATTGTGATGCTTCTAGTTTTGGTATAGGAGCTATGTTGACTCAAGAACAAGACAATAAGGATGTTGTTATTGCATATATGAGTAGAACTCTAAATAAACACGAGCAAAATTATTCAGTTACAGAACGCGAGACTTTAGCTGTTATAACTGCTTTGGAACATTGGCGTTGTTATCTTGACAATGGTTCACGGTTTAATGTCTATACAGATCATGCAGCCCTAAAATGGTTCCAGAAGCTGTCAAACCCTTCTGGGAGACTAGCTCGATGGACTATTCGTCTATCTTGTTTTAATTTTGATCTGAAACACAAAAAAGGGAAAGATAATGTTGTTCCTGATTTACTTTCTCGTCATAAAATACGTGATACGGCTGTTATTGGTGGTGTTCAGCCTATTGTTAAAGATGATATATATCAATTAGAGCATTATAATAAACTTTTAGCCAATTGTCGTGACAGCCCTGATGCTTTTCCGAATTATAAAATTCTCGACAATAAACTATATCGTCACTTTAATTCACACGATTACCTTAACGAAGATTTTGTTTGGAAACAGATTCCACATCCGTCAGAAAGAATAAATCTGATTAAATATTGTCATGGGGTAACAGATAATAATCCTCATATTGGCATCTTCAAAACCTATAAGAAACTTTCTGTAAGATATTACTGGTCTGGAATGTTTAGAGATGTGGCAAAGGTGTGTTCTATTTGTGAAATTTGCCTAGCTTACAAACACTCAAACCATTCACCTTATGGGCCTATGGGTAAACCGAAGATTTGCTCAAGGCCATTTCAGAATATATCTTTGGATTTAATGGGACCTTTACCTTTAACTAAACAACGTAATCAACATATCTTGGTGATCACTTGTTCTTTTTCTAAATATTGTCATATTTTTCCTATCAAACGTGCTACGGCTACTAACATCATAAAACACCTTGAGAACTCGGTATTTTTGGTACATGGTGTACCACAAACTATTATTATGGACAATGGAAGTCAGTTTCAGTCAAATGAATTCCAAAACTTTTTGAATAGGTACAAAGTTCCATTTGTCTTTTATTCGCCTAAATATTGTCCTCAGGTAAATCCTACCGAACGGTATAATAGAACTATTATTACCGCTTTGGCACAGTTGGTGGGTGATGATCATCGATCATGGGATTTGCACTTGACTAAGATCCAATTAACAATAAATAGTTCTGTTAATTGTACGACTGGTTTTTCACCGTCATTTCTTGTCTTTGGCCGTGAAATTATTCCTTGTGGATCACTTTATACAGAGTGTTCTAACCTTGATGAGATAATTTATCTTCCTAGGGATATATATGCCACTAATTTGGGATTACTATCTGCAATCTTCGATAAGGTACAAGTTGCTTTACACACTGCACACAGTAGGAACGCTGCTCATTATGATGCTAAACGAAGTTTTAAAGACTTTAACGTCGGGGATATAGTCTGGCGTAAAAACTACGTTTTGAGTAATGCGGGAGCATATTTTAGTGCCAAATTGGCACCGAAATATGTTAGGTGCACTATAGTAGAGAAGTTATCTTCGCTTGTATTTATACTGGAGGACCCTAACGGTGTTAGAGGAAAATGGCATATTAAGGATTTAAAAACATAATTTGTAAATATTTTGTAAATAAATATGTAAATACTTTACAAGGAAAACCAAACCATTTCGGCTTATTTTTTTAACCCACTTTTATTTTCAATAAGTGACTTAGTGGCTTATAGCCATGTATAATATTACAATAGGTGATGAGCACCATTGTGATATATATTTTATTGTTATTTAACGAGTTGCGTATTGTTTAACGTATTTCGTCGTTTGACTTTTAGGTCAATGTTGTCCTCAAATGGGATTTTAACGGAGCGGTATCCAACTCTTAAAATAAGCCTCTGTATTATATCTTTATTTCTTTTAATGGGTTTTCAAAAAGGTGCGGATAACGACACCTAATTAAAAAAATAAGCCTACGTTATATTAAATAAATATTTCCTTGTGGAGTATGCGTCATCGAATGTGAACCATATCCCCTATGTATGTTAGTATGTGAGTGATAGTGTTGCTGAAAGTTTGTGATAGTTGTGTGTGAAAGAGCAAGGTCTTATTTTCTAACCTTCAAAATTTTCAATGGAGTTGAAAATTTTTCAGGGGTTGTCGGGGAAATGTAGTATTTGTATTATACTACTGTATTATATTGTAAAGCCCTTTTTACTAACGTTTTGAGTTGTCTTTCATACTTTATAATTTTTTCATTTATCTTTGTAAAAACCTGGTCAATATATCAGCAATAATTTTCTGATGATTTCGTTATACTTTTGGTGCTAAAAATATTACTTTTAAATGTATTAATTGCCGTTTTTATATAAAAATTTGTTTGTTTACATATTGTTGACAACGTCAATAATTTTCATTTCACGTCATATCTTTCAAAAGTTGTATTTTTTTCTATGAGAACGTGTAAGGTTTTATGTTAAATAGTCTAGTTTTACTTATTTTTGTATTGGCCATTTTTAATATTTAAATTTAAAAATATAGATTTTAGGAAACGGGCTCGCGACTATATAAGACGTCGCGAGGCATTCTTCAGGACAGTTCTGCTCAAGTTTTCTTTTAACTACGTACTACGGCCACACCCGGGCCAGGCAGGCCTGGGAATTCTGTTGGCGCGACCAGTTTTATTTTAAAAGTGAATTTTTCATCAAACCATCACAAGTTCTCAGGAATATAAGGGAATGTGGATAATGAGACATAGACACACAGTATACATTTGGATGGATGGAGCATTCCTTAAAGTTAAGGTCGGTGCAACCTGAAATATTATTCATCGTTCCGATACTGGAGCTGCCACCTTCGGATCTTCGAGCTGCCACCCTCATCTGTGAATTGCCACCTTCATCTGAGGACTGTCACCTTCATCTGAGAACTACCTCTCGGTCTATGAACTACTCCCTCCGTCTGTGATCTACCACCAGAGTATTGTGACCGGCCGTTTAAAATAGGAGTAATTTTAAGTTCTTTAGTTATAAGGTAGTATTTTAATTTTAATCTTTTTGCAGTTTGTAATTAGTAAATTAAATATTCATTTGTACATATTTTCTTCTTTCTTTTCCTTCAAAGTTAGGGTCCTACTGGTAGGGTCAGGTAGGAGCTAACTTCTTCTTCTTTTTTTTCTTTATATTAATTATAGCCTTGCCCCTTTGGATAAAAGGGGTAACGTTATAAACTGTTGCTATGGTTAGTTCCATATTGGTTAGTTCTAGATTCGCTTGATGTGAAGTAGCGTCTCTTTAATTCCTCGATAACAAGTTTTTCCTATGTGGTATTTTGTAATTATTTCTTTTTGCTCGTTTTCATCTTCCACATAAACTACTCTTTCTATACATTCCATGATTTTAACTGTATCCTTTTTGAACATAGCTACGGTTGCTTCAGCGAACTGTTTCCTGTGTGTTTTGTCTTCGAAATATATAAAATGCTTAGTTTTTGGATTTATGTATTCTTTCAGGAATTTTTTCACTAAATCTGGTCTGTTTAGTGGTAGATGAAGTTCTAAAATCTTTTGCTTCTGGTTTGACGTTTCTTTTACAGACAGTTCGTTTCTAAACCAAGTGTGTACTAGGATTTGGCTAGGTTTTGTGTCAATAGCCTCGTGTAAAATGGGTATTCCTGTGGTGTCCGTTTCGAATACCGAATGTTTAGTTTGGTTTCTTTATAATTTGTTGTCGTCAACGTTTACTTTCATAGATAAGTCATCGTTATCTATTGCGTTCATTTTTATTCGGGACAGTGTGTCTGCGACTACATTTTTTTTCCATTTTTGTATTGAATGTCGTAGTCGAATTCAGCAAGTCTGAGTTTCCAACGCGTCAGTTTGCTATTGTGTTCTTTCATATTATTTAGCCAGGCGAGTGGGCGATGGTCTGTATATATAGTAAAACGCCTGCCGTACAGGTACGGGCGGAAATGTTTTACTGCACAAACGATTGCGAGTAATTCTTTTTCTACAGTGCTGTATCGTGTTTCCGCATCATTTAAAGTCCTGCTAGCATAAGCGATTAGTTTGTCGCTGCATAAAAAGCCTTGGGAGATCACAGCGCCGATAGCGTAATCGGAAGCATCGGTTGTCAGGATGAACTGTTTTTCGAAACCCGGGAACTGTAGAATCGGAGGGTTTACTAATAACTCCTTACACATCTCGAATGCTGCTACGTATTCCTCGGTAATTTATATCTTGTAACGTTTTTTTAAGCATTTTGCAAGTGGTCGTGTTATTTTGGCGAAATCTTTAATGAATTTGCGATAATAGCCGACTATAAAAAACTTTTTATTTCGGTTGTAGTTTTTGGAATGGGGAAGTTAAGTACTGCCTGAATTTTATCAATGTTCGGTTTTTTAAGGTTATCATGTGTCCAAGATAGAGGACTTCCTTGCGGAAGAATTCGCATTTATCTACGGTTACTTTCAAATTTGTAGCTCTGAGTCTGTCGAAAACCATGCGCAATTTCTCTATGTGTTCTTGTAAGCTTGCTGAGTAGACAATTATGTCGTCAAGGTAAACTAGGCAATGCAGGCCTTGTAAGCCTCTCAGGACATTATCCATGGCCCTCTGGAAAGTAGCGGGGGCTGTCTTGAGGCCAAATGGCATACGGGTAAACTCATAAAGTCCAGATTGCGTAGAAAAAGCTGTCTTTTGTCTATCCTCTTCCTTAACTTCTATTTGATGGTAACCACTCGCTAAATCAATGGTGCTGATATACACGGACTTTCCTAGTTTATCAAACAAGTCTGAAATGTTGGGCAGAGGGTACTTATCGTCGGTGGTAATTTCGTTTAAACGTCTATAATCAATCACCATTCTAAATTTTGTCTCTCCGGAAGCGTCAACCTTTTTAGCGACTAGATGGACGGGTGCACTCCATGGTGAATGCGATTCACGTATTAAGTCGTTTTGTGGTAATTAATAGACTTGTTTTTGAATTTCAGCTGTGTACGCTGGAGGGTGTCTATATGGTCTTACATATCTGGGGTCTTCGTTTTTAGTTCTTATCTCATGTCTTACTCCGCTCGTAAAAGAAAGGGGAATGTCGTCACATTAAACGATGTCTACTCATAGCATAAATTTTTTATGCTTTCCTTTTCTTCCTTGTTAGCTTGGTCTAAACGCAGTTTCCGCAAATTTTCTTTTAACAATTCATCAATCTCACTTCTCAATTCATTCGTCGTAAAATTCACTTTACATTCTTCTCTTTCATACTTAGTAACTCTTAGTGGTTTTGCAAAGGTCATGGTTATTTTATCTTCGGATGTATTTTGAATAACGATACATGCATACGAGTCAACGCAAGATACTAAAGCGCTGGGCATCCTTACACCTTGGCCAAAATCTACGTAGTCTATTATGGCTTCGCCATTTTGTAAGTCCGTTGGTACTTTTACACGTGTCTCTGTTCTTGGTTCTAGAGTTACTTCATTAGCTTTTAATTTAGATAAGAGGTCGGAACCTATCGAGCCGTCATATCGGCTGTCAACATTATATACGTAAAATTTATGTTCTCCAACACTTTAGAAAGTTTTCAGTAGTGGTATCCGAATGGCTTTATTATGTTGGCTGCGGGCATGAGTGCTGACTACTTCAAAAGTCTCGTGGTATTTGTAAGTGGTGAAGTATTCATCTGCCTTTGCGGGGCTTATAAAAGATCTTGTACTTCCGGTGTCAATCATAAAACGTGATTTAATTTCGGGTACTTCTATGTAAGGTAGCTTAACAAGAGAATCACAATTTAGCTCTATTAGCTCGGATGGGAATTCGAGGCTGGTAGATGAAAATTTTCTTCAGCATTTGGTCCCCGGTCATAAAAATCTGAAATTGTTTCATAATTTTGGGAATCTAGCATTTCCAAGTTGTAAGTATAATTTTCGTCATAGTAATCATAATTTTGTTCACAGGCTTGTTCCGGTGAAGCCTCGACAAGTTCGTTGTTAAAGAACATGTTTTCACTATCAGGGGAAGCGTTTAGCATGTTCTGTCTCAACGGGCTGGCAGTGTGCATTAAAACGTCGGTATCCTCAATTGGTTTAGATCGCTGTACATTTTGGTTCGGGATGCCGAATTTGAATCTTTGTTAGGGTTGCATAAAAGGTAGGGCTGGTCTAGCAAAATTTTGGTTCATTGGAGGTCTGAAGCCTTGACCTTGTTGGTAATTACCAAAATTAAAACCTGGTTGTGGTCGCGGTATACTTAATAATAGATTTAACGACGATATTAGTACGTTTAAGGAAATCAAATAACGATTATTTGTCTAACAAACGTAAATAGATGGAAACGGAACGGAAACGTGAAAAGGTTTACTCACAGAACACTCGTCCTCATCCTTCTATTGTAGTTAGGTCGTCTTCTTAAAACTCGCCGCGCACCACAAATGACAGATTTATTTGGTTCGTATGGATTGCTGTCAGACACGATCGCTTAAGTTGAGAAACCGTGGCTTGTTAGATTCGCAGGAACGAATCGCAAGAACTTCGATAGTAACTTTCGCGAACGTACGGAACCCCAGCAATCCTACCGACTGCGCCAGTCAAGATAGGGGAACGCGAGAATTGTTTTTTAAAAAGTTTAAAAATTGGTTAATTATTATTTAATGTCCGATACATTGGCGAGTTGAATTATAACTAACTTAAATCTAACTTAAAACTGAGCAGGAACATTCTTCTTATCAGCTATGCGTCCGGGACGACCACCGTGAAGCCAGACGTAACTTAGCAGTTCTAACGCCTACGCAGGTATCTGTATAGTTTCGGTACGGGTTCCAGGATCACAGGATGCATAACTATGTACCTACCGATCTAATAATAATAATTAAATAAATTACCATTTTAGTAGTGTACTATCAAAAATCCATTAAAGTTGCCACTTTAAAATATACACGCGAAAAAATACTAATCATATAAAAAAAACTCTTTCTTCAGGTCTGTCTATGTATAGTTTATTTACAAAAATTTTAAAATGGCATCCAATCAATTACAAGCTGGATTTTGGATTAGCAATATCGATGTTCAATTTAACATAGTTGCGTTCTGACATTTTTTTTAAATTTATTTCATAGCTTTTGGATACAAGTCCTTCAGCCGAACACATAATTACAAAATACATATTTACAAGATTGAAATGGATAAAACTAAACTTATACTTTCTCTAACGTATTTACAATAAACTTAAAAACAGACATAAAATATATATTATTAGCTAATAAATCTGAAACCTGGCGGGGAACACTTGATGAATTTTGTTCTGCTATTTTACTGATTTCGCTGACAAATAAGCGTTAGATGCCGAAATTTGAACATTCCATAAATATGTGATGAATGTCTGCATTGGGTTTTGAATAGTATGTACAAATATCTTCACTAAATATATTAAGTCTACAGAGATGAGCTGGAACCAGGCAATGTCCAAAGTGAAGGCGATTAATGACTGTAATGAACTTCCTTTGTGTGTACTTGAATTTGTTGTACCAGGGCCTTGTCGGTAAATTTTTCTGTATAGTCGCATACCATTTTTCTTTATGTACGGTAGTGAGGGCCCAATACTCTGTCCACATTCTTCGCATGTTACTTCTAAACAGCTGGTAAAAATCAGTGAAAGGAACTTTCAGAACTCTTGTATGATCCTCATCAAAATCTTGACGAGTCGCAAAATCTACAATCTCGTTTCCTAATATGCCACTGTGTGAGGGACACCAAAAAAATTCTATATTTTTAGTTTGTCTTATGATCTGTATAACTTCCTTAATTTTATATACAACATAATTAAGCTTATAAGCAAAGTTGACATTATATATAGTAGATAAAACACTTTTAGAAGCACTAACTATCATTATATTTTCACTATTCACAGAAGTATTCACATATGTTAAAGCAGACAATACAGCATAACTTTCTGCTGTGAAAACTGTAGTTATCCTCTGACATAAAACACCTAGTTATCCATTGTTGAGGATCATAATACGCTGATCTTACACCATTTAAGCTTCTAGAACCGTCTGTATAGATAACATAAAAGTTTGATTTAGAAGCTAAAAGTTGCAAAAATTCAAATTTATTATTTACAGAATCTAAATGACATGTAATGTTCAAGGAATTAATCAAAGATTTATATGAGGAATTATATACAGGCCACTTATCATTTACATAAACATGTTTTGCGAGGTTTTTAACATGAACCATGATGGCTGAATTTTCAGGTAAAACTCCAGAAACAAGGGTGTTAGCTGAAATGTCAGACGAAATTAAAATATTACTAAACTCGGTAGGGTAAATGATAGTATTTAACACTATGTCAAATTTGTAAGCTATCTTTTTTATGCAAAATCTCTTAGCTAATTGCAATCGGCGCAAGACCAAAGGCGGTATGCAAGTTTCTATTTTCATAGAATTAATTGAGAATAATTATTAATAGAGCGCATAGCTCCGCTAATAATTCTAAGGCATATGTTTTGTATAACATCGAGTTTCCTTAGAACAGTGCTACTAGCGTTCATATAAGCTAAACAGCTGTAATCAAAGTGACTTCTCACTATACTTTTATACAACATGCACAGCGTTTTAGGATCAGAACCCCAAAAAGTTCCCGCCAAACACCTTAAGACATTAATACTTTTCATAGCATTTTGTGAAATATAATGTACATGCTTATCAAATTTCAGTTTACTGTCTATAATAATACCCAAGAATTTTTGTTGAGTTACAACAGGACTCAATTGACCATTATAAGTAATTTTAATAGTCGACTCCGCAAAAGAATCTTTTCTAAAGACCCTAACTGAACTTCGGAACTTATATATAAGCTTTAAAACATTTTTGTAGTAAATTTGAAATTCTCGTAATGCAGTGTTCATTTGGTTTATTGCCATGTCCATGTTTTGATTCTCACTGTACAAAAGCAAATCATCGGCGAACAGTAAGATCTTTGTATTGTGTGAAGTCTTAACGTATTTAAGAATTTGAGATATGTATAAATTATATAATAAAGGAGATAATGTTGCCCCTTGCATTGTACTTTTATTAACTATTCTTGGACAATGTAATTTATTATTATATTTAACATACAAAGTTCTATTATATAAAAAGTTAAAAATCCAGTTTATTGTCTTATGTAGTAAACCTAAGTCAAATTAAATACGAACAAGGCTTTCAATATTCACATTATCAAAGGCACCTTTTACGTCTAAAAAGACACATAAAACATTAGAGTGGCTAAGCTTAGCTTTTTTCGAATTAGATACTAACGATACAAAACTCCCAGAGCAGCTTCTTCCTTTTCTGAATCCAAACTGTATGTCTGGTATCGTGTTATGTGTTTCAACAAAATTATCCAGACGGAATTTTAACATATTTTCTACTTTTCCTACACAAGAAGACAATTAAATTGGTCTATAAGATGATGAATCGTTTTCAGGTTTATTGGGTTTTAAGATAGGAATGACGCATTGATTTTTCCATGAATCTGGTATTACTGTTATATTCCAAAGTTTGTTATATATTTTTAATAAAATTGTTAGAGCATTTGAATCTAAATTTTTTAATAATTTGTATAGTATGTTATCCATCCCAGGCGTTGTATCTTTCTGACTCTTTAGCGAAATGTGTAACTCATTTAGTGTAAAAGGCTCGTCCAAATTAGGTTACTTATCATTGTACTTACACCTATCTAAAATATTACTAAATTGATTTTTGTCTAATTGAGGTGAATCTCCTAATTTATTCAAAAAACTTGATACCCAATCATCATTAAATGACCTGTTAACAGAATTAGTGCTTACTCCTATTTTTTTTTAATATAGCTCCATATTCTCGAAACAGGTGTCATTCTATTAAAACTATTACATAGCTCATGCCACGAATTAATTCTTTCTTCTTTTAATGTTCTTTTCTTTTAAGCATCTACTTTTTTATAATTTATAAAATTGGGGATCGTTGGTGACGTTTCGTAAAATTTAAGAGCATCTTTAGATTTTTTAACAGCATCCTCACATTTTTTGTTCCACCAAGGTACAGGCTTTCTTAGTAATCGTAAAGTTATTTTTGAATTTTGTTTTAGGGATTGTTACATCCCTAAAGCGATTTAAAATATTCACAAAATTATGATACAATTCAATAGGGTCTGTACTTTCTATATCTAATTCGGAGAAGTACTTCTCAGATAAAACTTTATACTTAGACCAGTCTGATTTACTATAAACATATTTTTCTACAACAGGACGGACCTCATACACCGGTGCCTTCACATTTACATCTACTAGAGGCGGATAATGATAACTACCCATTGGATCATCGTATACGCGCCATTCACAGAGAGGAGCTAATGAAGAACTTACTAAAGATATATCTATTGCTGAAGCATTTTGGTTAGGATATTGAATTGTAGTTAAACTGCCATCATTCAAAACACATAATTCAAACTCATCTATTAAATTAAACAAATTATTACCTCTGCTATTATTGGAGTGACAACCGAACAAAATGTGATGAGCATTGAAATCGCCCATAATAAGACATGGCTTAAGAGTGTCCGTCAATATCTTTTTCATTTTTTTGTTGTCAAATCTAACATTGTTTTTAACGCTGTTGTGAGGGCAATAAACACACAAAATATGTAATTTTCTTATAGACGTTTCTATTGATAAACAAATATTTTGAAAGCATTTGTAGAATGGAGTCTGTACAATTTCGTATTTAAAATGTTGTTTTATTAATATAGCTACTCCATTTGGTAATTTTTTGAATTTTTATTGATTAAATTATAAGAATGAAAACTAGGTATATTACTATTACTTTTGAGCCAAGTCTCATTCAGTAGGCACACATCGACGTTCTGTTCAGACAAAAACTTATATAGAAGGGTTCTCTTGCTCTGTAAGCTTTGTATATTGAACTGTGCTAAACGTATATATGAATCCATATATGATATGAGATTAGATAATAAAATTTCTATAATTCTTTTATTTGTAACGGGTTCACTATTGTTACTGTTACCAAGACCAATTAGGGATTTAACTAGTGCATTTATTATAATTTCATTATCCAGGATTTGTTGGGTGTCAAACGCTTTTCCGATTTTGTTTACATTTTTGTCTAATTGGGAATCTTTGGGTTTATTCAAAGAGGGAAATGCTTTGGGGTCTGAGGTCATGTTTGGTGGCATACTCACAGCAGTGGCATAAGAACAGCTCTGATTAAGGTGTTTGTTTCTATTTTCTTCAAATTTCTTTTGTTTCTCAGGACAGTCCTTTGATATCGCCAAGTGATTTCTGCCGCAGTTAATACATACTATACTCTCTACGTCACATTCTTTGTAAGAGTGCTGACCAGCACATGAAGAGCACATCTGAGTGCCACGACAGACAATAGGACAGTTATTGAATTTGAAACATTTGTAGCATTGAATAACTGGTGGAATGTACGTGTGAACTTGGTAGTGAAACAGGTTTAGGAAAACAGTCTTGGGCAAGGTCGTGGATGAAAATGTGATGGCTACTGTAGTCAATGGAATAAGTTGTTTATTGGCGTCTCTTTTCATGAATCTCTTGACAGATATAACGTTCGTGTCGCAAGTTATATTTTTGTATAATTGTTCATTTGACATATCAGTGGGCACGTGTCGTATGACTCCTACTTTCTCCACTAAATGCGCAGGGATGAAGGCGCGTAACTTGTGCTTATTTAGGGAGCCATCTTGCTTAAGAAAGCTGTTAGCAGCCGCAGCTTTTTGAAAAGTGACTCCTATTTTATAGGCGTTGATTCTGTGGACACCAGTTATACTTTTATGTTGTCTACGAACAGCTGTGTCAGTTTAATTGGATTTCTGTTTCCAATTTTATCTTTTTCCTTAGACTCGACATAGACCGTATAGTCAACAGCACTCGTTTCTAAGAATAGCCTGGTGTAGTTCGTCTTAAAGAATATATTGTACTTATCTTCTTCAGCAGAATTCACCTTTTTTTCATATCTTCTTTTACGATTAGGACCACAGCCACCGGGTTCATGTTCTTCCTCGTCTTGCGTCCCCATTTTATAGAATGGGGTGCGCAAAGTGTAATTCAGATGTAATATGTGTTTATTTCAACAAATAAACACGAAAAACTAAAATTTTATTATAATAAAATTGAAAAGCGTGCCTTCGGTTTGACTTCCCGCCAAAAAGTCCGTCCGTTCTGACATATTAACAATAAAGTTGCCATATTATTATTATTTATAAAAATTAAAATGGCAGCCTTCTTACATGTCGTAAGCTTTTCTTTTCTTTTCTATTGAAAAGTTATTAATATATTTTTAGGATAATCCTATGTTAGTTCTTATCATCCAGATGGCTGAACGATTTTCTAACACTAATAAGAAAGCATCGCACTTTTGAAGTCATGTTCTTTACGTCGTGAGTACTACGTGGTTGTGATATTTCTTTTTGTGGATTGTTCTTATTATAAATTACCCACCTAACGTTAAATTGCATGTAAACATAAATCCTATATTTTTCATATGGATGATGAAATATAGATTAATATCTGTGTGTTGTATTTAAGGAGGCGTGAAGAAAGGAAGTAAACAAATGTGGAACGGGTCCATCGGAGGCAAGGAGATATTCGACATTAGACGAGAATCCGTAGAAAGGACAATGAGCGCAGGCAGCACGAGCCTGGAGCAAGAGCTGTCGCGTACGCGGCGCCTACTGTGGGGCGAGAACGTAAAGGAAGACGTGTTCAGGCGCTGGGCGCAAGGCTTCCACTTCAGCAGTGATGAGCCTAGCGCGCTCATTCAACTGGAGGGTGGGCCGTGTGCTGCTATCGCGCCTGTTCAGGGCTTCCTGTTAGAAATATTATTGTCCGAGACTCCAGGACACACTTTCCACGATCTGACTCCGGAAAAGTGCAACTCTCTGTTAGTTAGGGCAGTGTGTGCTATCATTAGCCAGTGTCTAGCTCCTAAGTACAATGTCGCCGTGTACAGAAAGAGTGATATGGATGCGGCTACGAGTGCAACAGATAGCGCAAGTATGGACGATACTATTGAACATTTTCATCGACAGATTGAAGTACATTCATTTCAAAGTTTATCAGAAGTGGAGTCCTTCTACACAAGAAATATTCGAATTTTGAAGGACAAGTATGGTGTTTTACTGTTGTTGTATAGTATCATACTGAGCAAAGGTGTAGCAACTGTGGAAACTGAATTAGCAGAACTATCAGACCCTTTAATACATTCTACATATGGCTATGGTTCTCAAGGACTCATAAACTTAATGTTAACAGGGAGAGCTGTGGCCCATGTGTGGGACCATGAGCAAGTTGTAGGAGGTCTACGGCTGCGAGGCATTGAGAGACAGAACAGCATTGGGTTTCTTACTATCATGGAGCACATGCAATATTGTACAGTAGGATCATTCTATAAGAATCCCAAACACCCGGTATGGGTGCTCGCTTCAGAGACACACCTTACAGTGCTGTTTTCTCTAGAGCGTCGCCTCGCGGCGCCTGAAACGATAGGCGAGTCGGCCGAAAGAATCTTCCGCTCCTTTGACCCAGAAGGGAACAACTTCATCCCCTCGGCGGTGCTACAGGACGTGCTGTGTGCTGCAGACCTTGTCAGTGACCCTGAGTACGTCGAACTGATGAGACGAAAATTAGACTCTGAAAACTTAGGTATCATTTTGCTGAGTACATTCATGGACGAATTTTTCCCTGGTTGTGAACATGGTGCTCCCGACACGTTTACGTTGCACCACTACAACGGGCTGGCACGCAGCAACCCTGGTGCGCGCGTGGTGTACCGCACAGGGCGCGCCGCGCTGCTGGAGTGCCCCATGCGCGCTGCCACCACAGACCCCATGCTCACCTGCCTGCAGACCAAGTGGCCCAGTATCGATGTGGTGTGGGACGAGGGACAATCTCCCTCGCTCAACTAGCCCTCACCCTCTCTGACATTGGACTAGTGTGAACCTATCTCGGATGATATCTCACTAAAATTCCATTACTTTATATATTAACTTATGTATACAAATTTGTATTGGATGGATTACGAAAAGATGGAGAGATATAATGATTCTCACACCTGTAATGACAGCTATTTTTCATAAATCTGGCTCTTCCTCGGACTTACATCTAGTTTGAACCAGGTTTGTGTGACTTGAGAACTGCTGCATAACCAAAATGTGGAAATAGCTCTAAGCTGAAGAACAGGGATCTGATATAGTAACCAAGCAATATCTATAATGCAACTGAAAGTAATAAATATGTAAAATTAAATTTTACTACTTAAAACATATTTTTGTGTTAAAAGATGTTAATTATGTGATGTACACCCGCTGTGTTCCACTGCTGTGTGTATTGTAGATGTCTCTTTGGTCAGAGCAAGTGGTTGTAGGAGTGAGTATGTACTCTAGGTCAACAGCTGCTCTCTGGTCCAGAAGTGCCATCAGATTAAAAGAATTCATTTGGTTGTGGCTCATGTTATACCCCTTAGTCTGTATTGTTTGCTACTGTACCCACACATGCATGCACACAGTGAATATAAGATGCATTGCTCTTTGCAATAGATTGTTAAGTTTTTTGGAAAATTGTAAACATTGAATTGTATACATTATCATGTTAATAATAATGATTGTTTCTTCTGTTTTCACTTGTACGTTAGCTGGAAACAATATAAGTTACCACATGTACTGTAACCCATCCACTGACATTATTCACTGTACCATTAGCCTTTGCCATAGAGGAAGGCTCTTTGTCAAGTATGATCAGTCAAGTAGGCTTGGCCTACGTGCAATCTAAAACTTTGTTATTATCAACATAGTTTATATTATTCTGATTAGTTTCAAACAAACATATGTTTATAAAAGAATGGTTTGAGTTTATTTTTAATAGTTTCTTAAGTGAATATAGGAATTTCATTTTATGGTTACCTTCTAGCTAAATTCAAAATGTGCTCTAACTAGTTTTTGATAATTTAACGTCAGATTCATGTAAAATAGCTGTGCACTTTTAGTGTTGCATTCTAAAAGAGTTTATTGAAGATTATTTTCAGTTAGTCATAAATAGTGTAACATGCTTTTTCTAATTATATTTATGTGTTTTATTTTTCTTGACTTGGTAATAGCTACCTTACACTGTATACGGCATGGCTGAAGGCTCAGCACCACTTTTGTACCCTTGTATGATGTTTCTAATGCTGTGACTTCTTTGTTATATCATCTTGCCACCTTGTGAATGTGGATTTGCTTTAGCAGTTTATTTTTGTTAAATGAAGTTATGTGGTTTAGGTAAGAATCATATAAGGTCTATCAATGAATGAGGGACAGAATTGTGGAGATACTGATCTGAAATGAAAAAGGTTGATTGTATATTATATTCTACTTTCTTCTCTATATGTACATCATATAGTAAAGAAATACCATTACGATAAACAAGCCTAGAGTAAAATTTTCTTGTCTGCGTATTAGACAAAATTGGTAAACTTTTAGTGTTGCGCCTCGCAGTGTTTCCCGCGTTAATACATGTAAAAAAGTAGCTTATGTGTAAAATTTAGAGTCTAAGCTATGTGTACCTAATACCAATTTCATCCATATCGGTCCAGTAGTTTTTTCGTGAAAGAAAAAGGAAATATAGAATATATTTCCTGAAGACTAGTTTTACGTACTAGGCACAGAGTTCAGTAAACAGTCATTCCAAGCGTGACGGCAAAAAGGACCAAAAAATAAGGATTCAATAGTAATATCACTACTATATTAGCTATGGCTTCTATGGTGACTAAGTAACTACTACAGTAGCTATGGGTCTTAGATTTTAGAGTTGCAGCCGTTACGCTGACTGAAGAAATAGAAATATATTTATTTGCCACAGAAAACACAACTTAAACAAATTAAATTGAAGACGGTATAGCTGCCGACATAACCCACAAAACGACGGCTGGGTGGAATAAGTGGCGAGAACTAACCGGTATCCTATGCGATCCAAAAATGCTGATTAAAGGAAAGGTCTACAAAAGTGTCCTGTTAGACCTGTTCTATGGTAGTGAGACGTGGGCTCCGGGAAAACGGATGAGCAAAAGCTGCACACTACTGAGGTGCGTAAGCTGCGTTGGGCAGGAGGAGTCACCATGAAAGACAACATTAAAAACGAATATATACGGGGTAGTTTTAGGGTAGCACCAAATCCTACCAAACTCACCGAATCAAAACTACGGTGGTACGGTCACGTAAAACGACGCTCCGCGGATCATGTCGTGAAGAAGTGTTTCCATCGCAACACTTAAGAGAGGGAGAGGGAGGCCTCCAACTTTTTGGATGACGAATGTTAGGAAAGACATAAAGAAGTTGGGCCTTATTGATGACGACACATATCAACGGAATAAATGGCGCCTCATGACGAAGAAAACCGGCCCTGCGTAACGGAACAAGGAGAGGACAAAGAAGAAGAAAAAGCTTTAACTGTTACAGCCAGGAAAACCTATCGCACGATTCTTTACAAAAGTTTCACGCTACGGAACAAAAATTGATTGCTTTGTCTCTTTTATTTGCATGGACATTGTATATATTCTTCCTTGTTATAGTATGACTGAGATGGCATGTAGTTGTCGTCTATGGCTTTCTCTATATACGGTTTTATACCTTCCCTGCACAGAGTATTGACGGAGACTTTCTCTGTCTACGGTATTATGTTTATTTATAAAATTATAAATAAATTCTGGTCCGGAAAGTTCGGAAACCATCGGCGGAGTTTTTATTTTTCAGTATAATAAGAGTAATGGCTTACGACAATATGGATTTCAAAAGATACGCTACGGAATATGATCCAATAAAGATCGGTTCAATTGATGGTGAATATTAATGTACATTTGAAAAACTTACTACATATTCATGATAATCGGGAATCGTGGTTGTTTTAGGGACGGATACGGAGCCCCACGACCGCGCGCTCTTGAGAGCGGTGGCTTCCGAGTATTCTGCCAATAAGCAAGTGAAAGGTGACCCATGCCGCACTGTGTTTATTGGCAGGCTGAATCCTAGAACCACACAGGTGAATTGAAGTGAACCTTTTGAATTTTTTGTACTATAAACGTAGTATTATTATATTATCTCTGACTCTAAAGTAAATGTACCATTTTTTTTTTTCTAAAACAAGTTAAACAATTTTCAGGATGTAATTGATGAAGAATTTTCCAAATTTGGTAGAATCGTCCACTGTCGCTTAGTGAAGGATATAGTTACAGGGAAGAGCAAGCGGTATGCATTTGTGAGCTACGCGGACGAGAGCAGCGCGGAGAGCGCCGCGCGTGCCATGCACGGCCAGCAGCTGGAGCGCGCCGTACTGGTGGCGGAGCGCGAGGCAGAGCGTCGTCTACGCGGGTGGCGCCCGCGCCGGCTCGGCGGAGGCTTCGGCGGCAGAAAAGAGTCCGGACAGCTCAGATTTGGTTGCGCCGACCGACCATTCAGAAAACCGATCCATTTGCAAAAAGACAATGCTGAAAATTAGATGAGATAGTAGATAGATAGGAGAGTTACAAAAAGCTTTCATTTTAATTAAACAAATTGTGAGAGAATTACTTTAAGAGAAGTACTTTATATAAAAATGATTACATAAATAAATTGAATCTAGTTGGTAATGATCTTGTGTCATTTGACAACAATGAATGTGAAATAGAATGAGTAATGTGTGCTGCACCGAGTTCACCGGATGGGTCAAGTCCTTCACCAAGCTAGAGAGAGCCCTCACTGTGCTGGAAGTTCTACTTCTAGTGATACTGATTGCATTGCTCATCCTGCTGGTATTGCATCTCATTGTCTGTTCCAAGTTTGACAATTGGCCTGATGTCTTACAGAACACCACATCTACCCCCACCAACACAAGTAATGGAACTGAAACTACAGAAGTGTCAACTCAGATATCTCTCACTGAGTCTGGACAGCCGGGAGTCATCAATACTAGCAGCAAGGATCACACTACACTGGTTCCTGTAACTCAACATACCAGTGAAACATTCACTAAGTCTGATGTAAAGTGCAGCTGGACTCCATCTGCCAAAACCATTGCAGCCATACATTACTATGAAAATGGAAGCATCATTTCTTCAAACTTGCCTACAGAATATCATGAACCTCCCACTAGTATACAATATACTTCTCGACAGACAGTTCCAGCTACTACGCCTGTGACCGTCCAGATATCCCATCCAAAGTTTAATTCAACAGGACCATCATTAAAGGAGATAGAACAACTCATAGCTTCAGAACAATCAGATGGAGAAGAGGCGAGTCAGGAGTATGAGACTCATGTGTTGGCTCTGGTGAAGTTGAGGCCACCCAAACATGTCCTATTTGGGTGCACTCTGACTGTGGTCAGTGATTATTGGACATTGACAGCAGCCAGCTGCGTAGAGGCTATTGAGGAAACTGACTCCTTGGATTCATTTATAATGATGGAAAATTATGGCAATGCCATACAGGGACCTCTCATAACCGTTGAGGATGTTCAGGTACATCCTCTCTATGAAGGAAAGAATAAGAGTTATGACTTGGCGGCCTTGAAAAGTGCCACCAGTTTGACCAAAGGCACAAAGACTCCCGTGGAACTGGCTTCTGTCTTAGACTACGCCCTACTGACTCTCGCTCAGAGGTTACTCATTCTGGGATATGGACCTTTTAGGTAGTAAAATGAAATAGTCATTTATTCTACTTTATTTTACACTGTTGATTCTCAGTCACATCTTACATTTTAATCATTTTATGACAATGTTTATAGAAATTTCAACTTTTTAGTCTAGGAATATTATCTCAAACTATTGTTGGCTTAAAGTTTCTTATAAGAAATTATAAAAAAAAGTGTGTTCTGCTTTTATCCGTAATCAGTTAAATTATCAAAATCAGGGTAGTGTGGCAACCTTCTTCTAGTTTATTACTTTAAGAAAACGTGAATATGACGAGTTGAGTAGTACCTATGTCTGTAACTGTTATATTGTTGATAATGAACTCGCTATCAAACAGTTACGTTGAGACTCGGTGAAAAGAAAACCGAATGAAACAGTGAATTTATATAAAAATACAAGTGTTATTTCCAGGTCGCTGGAGAGGAGTGCTGTGGGCGGGGGGCGGAGGCTGCGCGCGGCGCACGTGCGACTGGTGTCGGCGCGTCAGTGCGCAGGCGCGGGCGTGGCGCTGCGGCACCTGAGCGGTGGGCGCGCGGCCCCGCGGCCGGCGTGCGGCGCGAGCGCGGCTCCGCTGTGCGCCGGCGTGCTGTACTCGCGCGCGCTGCCCTGCAACTACTGCGCGGGCGCGCCGCTGCTGACAGCGCGCGAGGGGGCGGAAGGCGGCGCGCCGGTGCTGCTCGCGCTGCTGGCGGGGAGCGACCAGTGCGGGGTGTCGTGCGAGCCCGCGCTATACGTCAACCTGCCGGGTGTCGCCGACTGGATCGACGCGACCATTACGAACGATTTTGCTGCTTAATTAAATGTTAATTGTTATACGTACTTTGGTTTTTATTATTTTGTTCAACATGGTTGGCGGAAAGGTTCAATTGCTGGCCGAACGATCGAAGCGTCTTCGCGTCAGTGCTTTTGTTCTGGCAAATTTTGCTTTGTCTATCAGTTTGGATATCTCATGAAATTTCATGCTCGCGTACCTACGCTACAGGTTGTAGTTTTTAACCAGTCTTAATGAAACTTGGTGTATGGGATCTACGAATTTTATAGTCATCTGAGTTTATTAGATGATATTTCTTCAAAAAAGGGATAGTGTTTGCAATAGTACCCTGTATAGCCTGATTTCAATGATGGTACTGACATGCGGAATGCAAAACTAATTATGGTTCCTGAGCATAAAAATAATATATCAAGTTCTTGCCGTACAAAAGATATCACGTAGAGGATACACACGACTGGTTCAAAGTTTTGTCATCCACCAGTAGTATAACTTTATTGGAATGTCAATTTAGTTACAAACCGTCAATGTCTTGCAAGAGTGGCATGTAACAGTATTCCTGATGCTATGTATGTATCTAATCAGAAACAAGTTCTCGATTTTCATCAGTCAATTTGTCGTTCTACATCTGTACGTACTTCAGTAACGTTTTTCGTAGTAACCCTCTGCTCTACTTATATTCACTACCTACCGAGTGTTAGTTAGTTAAGGGCACGGGTATGGGTCGCGTGTTGTGCGCGGTGTCGGCGTGCATGGCGGTGTTCACGGCGACCGTGCTGGTGGTGTCCGCGCTACTCATACTCGACGTGCGGCTTCCGGTGGACATAGAGGAACCTGACCCGGAGCCGGTCTCAGCCCCTACACGCACACGCACCGCGCTAGCCCTCGCCTCCGCCGAGTCACTCTCCGTATCTCTCGCGCAAGCCCCCGCCGCGGTAACCCCCGAGGCACGCACACTCGGCTCCCACTCAACATTATTAAAGTATAGATACTAAATATTTTTGTTTTAATCGGAGTAGGTAGTTATGCATCCCCCTCGCCCTTCTGCTCTGATGTAGAGACGGCTTACTCAGCAGTACTTACACTTCTGTGGAAAGCTGACTAAGGTGTCTCTTATCGGACCACCGAGTAGTATGTAAGTTAATGTTAAGAATATAATCCTTTGTGTATTCATTAGTTTTAGAGCCTTTAAATCGGCTACACGTAGTTTAATTAGTTCTAGAGCCTCCATATCGGCTAAACGTATTTTAAGTTATTATTAAAGCCTCAGTATCGGCTATAAGTATTTTAATTTAGTTTTTAAAAAGAAAGTTTCGTGCTCCCTAAATTTAACTGGCGCAGCCGGTAGGATTCGCTGCTGTCGTGCATTTCATAGTTTCGTCGGTATATAGGTATCGAAATTTACCCAATCGCGGAATCGAGTGCGCGTGCGAATCCTCGAACCAAAGAAATAAGTTAGAACGGGACACCCAGTATGGCAACGATCGTTTGGTGAGTAAAACTTTTCGCCATCCTTTCCAATCCTTACTATCCACGAATTTTGTTATTATCGAGATAAGACTTCTCTCGTTTATGACGTCGGGTATCTAAAAATAGAACTCTGTTTAGACTACCTATGTAGCGATAAGAACCTTGAACCTAAGATAGAGTTAAGTAAACGTAGAATCGCTCTACAAATTAAATAAATTACTTTCTGAAAGTAATTTAATCAATTCAAATTTCAAAATCAATTTGAATTGTTAGTAATAAGTGATTTAAGTGTAATTTAGGTAAATTTAAAATTAATTATATTTTTGTGTGTGCTAAATTTTAGTCTAATTTAATTTTACAATTCCAAACCGATTTATTGATCAAGCTTTTCTTAGTTATTTTAAAATTTAAAATCAATTTTTCTGATTAAACCTTTGTGATTCAAATTATTTTTATATTACTTGTCTAAATTTTCATAACTCTATTATAATGGAGAATGTAGAGCAGGTTAATCCGATCCCTCGCGAAATTTTAACTCTTGTTCCTGTATAATATGGTGGGGACAAGACCCAATTAAACTTATATATAAGGAAATGCGAGTATGTAATAAGTAGATATAGGCAACGAGGAAATGTAGCGCAAGACCTTTATGTCTTCCAGTCTTTGACGAGCCGTTTAAACGATAAAGCAGCCTCGTTATTGTCAGAACGTGAGGACATTTCGACCTGGAGTGAATTAAAAGAACTCCTTAAACAGCATTTCGGAGACCCGCGTAGTGAGCAATGCGTAGGAATTGAATTAGAATCTATGAAAATTAAATCAGGAGAAAATTATTTGGATTTTTGCAATAGGATATAGAGCGTTCGTTCGGTTTTGTTATCTAAAGTGAACATGTTAAATGACGCCGAGTTAAAACGTGCCAAAACAACTATATATAATAGCACATCATTAAACGTGTTTCTCTATAACCTACCAGAGGAAATGGTGCGCATTGTTAGGCTTAAATCTCCTACGACATTAGAGGATGCCCTGAGTGTCGTTTTAGAAGAGGTTAACTTTCACGAACAATATAATATGCGGAAACGTATGTATGGCATATCAAACAGCCTAGCACCAAAGCCAATTTTGCCTCAAAACCTAGGCAATGGTTTTAAATTTGGCGTGAATCCACAACCATCGGGATTCAGAATTCCTAATCCACCACAAAATACTAAGCCTATATACAGCGCTCAACCATTTAAGATGCCTCAGCCTCAAGGACAAAACTTTGGGTTTCGCCCACAGCTTGGGTACCGTCCACCGCAGGTCGGATATACTCAACTAAACTTTAAGCTCAACGAATTGTATGACGAACCAGACTACTTTGACTATAATTACGAACAAGACTTAAACCAAGACTATGAAACATACGAATACGACCAAACTGATATGTACTATGACGAGACGACGTATGAACATACAGACTCACCGCAAGAGCAATTAGACCCGAATTTTTATATAGCTGCCCCGACAGACAAGAAATCATAGAATTAAATTGTGACCCTACACTTAAATTACCACACATTTATTTGCCGGAAATAGACGCGAAAATGATGATCGATACTGGCAGCACAAGATCATTCTTGAGCCCACGAAAAGCGTACGAATATTTTTACAACCATATTCGTTACGAGCCTTTCGAAATAGTTAGTACGCATGCTTCTAGTAGACATAGCGAAGCTATAACTATCCCACTTTTACCATCTTTTCAAAGTGACGATTTCCACAAATTTTATTTGTATGACGTAGACTCACGATACGACGGCCTAATTGGCAACGACTTATTAAGACAACTCGACGCCGTCATTGACCTTAAACATTCGACTCTGAAAACAAAGACGACTTGCATACCTATTATAAATACGAATTTGAACTACGTAATTGAACTGCATCCACGATCTGAACAAAGAGTAAAGCTTCCGATAGACCAACATTCAGGTGAAGCTATACTTGACTACAAAGAGTTTAGCCCTGGCGTACGAATGCCAAGTGCATTGGTTAACTGTGTGAATGGATATGCATCAACAATTATCCAAAATGCTACCGACACACAAATGACTCTGACGATAAAACGACCCATGCAAGTATCAAAACATTTAGACTTAGAGTGCAACCTTAATTTTTCTACAAATGTGAATAGTATACAGACAGATAGAATACTTGATGAAAACCTACAAAAACTGAGACTAGACCATACTAATGCCGAAGAATATAAAAAAATTACAAAATTGTGCAATGAATATAAAGACATTTTTCACTGTGACCAACTACCTTTGACTTTTACAAATCAGGTAAAACATAAAATACGTACCAAAAACGAAGACCCTATTTACGTAAAATACCGACAGGCCCCGACTCAAGCAGAAGAAATAAATCGTCAAGCAGAAAAAATGTTTAATGACAATATTGTTAAAGAATCTCATTCCCCGTGGAATGCTCCGGTACATTTAGTTCCGAAGAAAATTGACGCGACTGGACAACAAAAATTTCGAATGGTCATTGACTACAGACGACTTAACGACATTACTATTGACGACAAATATCCCCTACTGAATATAAATGACTTATTTGACAAACTAGGTAAAAGCGTTTACTTCAGTACTATTGACTTAGCTAGCGGATACCACCAAATTGAAGTGGAAGAACAAGACAGACAGAAGACCGCTTTTAGTACACAGAACGGACACTTTGAGTTTTTGAGAATGCCGTTCGGTTTAAAGACAGCGCCCGCCACTTTTCAGCGCACTATGGACAATGTCCTCCGAAGACTACAAGGACTACACTGTATGGTGTATCTCGATGACGTCATCATCTACTCATCGAGCTTCGAAGAACATATCCAAAAACAACGCCTAGTTTTTGACAGACTTAGACAGACAAATCTTAAGGTACAACTTGACAAATCTGAATTTTTACGCAAGGAAGTTTTGTACCTTGGCCACACGATTACGAAAGACGGACTGAGACCTAATAATGACAAAATTAAAGCCGTGATTAATTTCCCAATTCCAAAGACTACGACGGAAATCAAAAGTTTCCTTGGACTCGTTGGTTATTACCGACGCTTCATACCTGACTTTTCTAAAGTGATTCAACCACTGACAGCCTGTTTAAAGAAACGAAACAAAATTATTATTGACCGAAAATATATAGACGCATTTAATAGATGCAAGGAACTTCTGACTCATGCACCACTACTACAATACCCTGACTATGACAAACCATTTATTTTGACGACTGACGCTTCAAACGTAGCTCTAGGAGCAGTCCTTTCCCAAGGACAAGTTGGTAGTGACAAACCAGTAGCTTACGCTAGCCGTACCTTGAGCGATACAGAGACTCGGTACAGCACAATAGAACGAGAGTTACTCGCTATCATCTGGGCGACAAAACACTTCCGCCCATACTTATATGGAAGAAAATCTTTATATATACTGACTATCGGCCATTAGCTTGGTTAGACTCCTTAAAAGATCCAAATAGTAAGCTTACGCGCTGGAGACTGCGACTTCAAGACTTCGACTACACAATAATATATAAAACGGTAAACAAAATACCAACGCCGACGCCTTGAGCAGAATTAAGGTAAATGCCTTAAATTCGGATGATGAAGGAAACTCAATGGCTGTAAATCACAATACAAAAGAACGGAAACTAAAGCGAGAAATGGACAAAGTAGTACAGGATATCATGAAATTATCTGGAAATAAACCTGAAAGAAAAGATTCATCAACCATTACCATTTCAGACACAAGCGGAACTATAAGCATATCAGATTCATCAGAAACTACTGAACTGTTTCCTATGCTTCCTATAGAACAACCAGTAATACTATCAGCATCTGAGAGTAGTAAGTCACAGACTATTCATTCAGCAGCAGATTTAGAATCAACCGGAATACCAATCCTGCAAGAAGCTATTGATACCAAGCCTAATCAAATTTTAGTGTTCTCATGGTTTAAAAATGAATTACACGTTAAATACATCTCCCACGGAAAACACAAAATTTTAGAAGTTTTCTTACCAACAAATAAACCGGAACTAGTAAAAACATTCCTCAAAGAGTACATAAGACCCAAAATTAAATATTTCATATACTTTGAAGAACACGAACATCGCCGACAATTTAGCAACATAGTTATCGCCCTATTTAAAAAAGACATGATCAACCTACACGAATGCACAGAACGAGTAGTGTATGTACAAGATGAAAACGAACAGAAAGCGATAGTTTTAAAATACCATGAAGGAAAGACATGTCACCGCGGTATCAAAGAATCGCTAGTCAGACTGCGTAGAAGCTATTGTTGGGATAAAATGGAAGAAACAGTAGCAGCAATAATCAACGCTTGTGAAGCATGTAGGAAAATGAAATATGACAGGAAACCTATTAAACCTGTTTTGCAATTAACACAGACACAGGAGGCACCGTTTCAAGAAGTATTTATTGATTTGTTTTCTATTGAAGGCAAATACTACTTGACCCTTATCGATGCATTCAGTAAGTTAGGACAGGCCATCGAAATACCTAACAAATCAACACCGGAAGTTGTGAGAGCCTTAATGAAATACTTTTCATTTTACGGAATTCCAAAAAAAATATGTTCTGACCCCGGCATGGAATTCAACAACGAATTAATGAAAGAATTCCTTAGCCTTCACAAAATCGAACGTCACAGGTACAGTAAATAACCCAAATTCTATGGGACTCATTGAGCGATTCCATTCCACCATTATCGAGATATATAGACTAGGAAAAAATGAACACAAATGCACAGATGCCGCATCTATTATGATGTACTCAGTTATGGCATACAATCATACCATACACACAGCAACAGGCCTTTCACCATTTGAAGTTGTTTTTGGGCATACAGATACAGACAACCCTTTTGGAATAGAGTTTGAGAAAGCATTCACACAGCAACTAGTAAAAGATCACGCGAAGCGCACTAAATTTTTATACAAATATATGGCAAAAAGATTAGTCGAAGGCAAAGAAAAAGTTAAGGAAAAACGAGGTGGAGAGATCGACATTAAAGTTAAACAAGGAGATACAGTTTACGTGAAAGATATAAATAAAAGAAAGAGTAAGGATAAACCTAGATATAAGAAAGCAAACGTAGCAGGTAAAATTGATCGGAATGTTGCCCCCATTAAGGTAGAAACAGAAAAAGGCAATACAAAGGCCCCAATTAAAAATATAAAACGCCCTCCACAGGTGGTGCGTCCTGACGCTAGCGACACCAGCAGTTGCTCTTCATCTGCAATCACTTAAAGGAAACCCAGGACTCCTGCCAGTAAAACAAGGCCAAGCATACATGCAAATAGATAATTGGACAATTATAAAAACCATAAATTTGGATAATGTTTATGGAGACTTAAATTTTGTAATTTCACAATTTGCCGAATTCGAGAAATTAATTGCCAACAATAAAACGTTTCCTCATGAATTTATTGGAATGTTAATGCATGCAGGGCATTTGCGCGATATAACTGTAGATAAATACCGACAATTAATTCCCCAACGTTATAAACGTGGTATTCTCAACCCATTAGGCTCTATTATAAAAATTGTAACAGGAAATCTAGACAATGATGACGCACTTAAATATGACAAATTAACTACAGAGATTTTTCACGATCAAGTAATCATATCAAAGAAAATTACCGTTATCTCCAAAATGCTGGATAGCTTTGTTAATATTACTGAACTGATTCATCAAAATTCGCTTACCATGGACACTCGCCTCAAACAAGTCGAAAAGTCCCTCAAGGAGACAATTAGTAAAGAAAACGATGTAGCCATATCTGCCTACATTCTAGGGTTGTATAGCCTATTCATAAGTAATTTCCGTACAATATTTATTAAATTAAGTGAAATTGAAACCGCATTAGCCCTAAGTAAAAGCTCAGTATTACACCAGTCTGTTGTTAACTCTACCGAGCTATTACATCATTTGAAATTAATATCTAAATCTGGTAACTTAGTATACGAACCTAATGAATTAAATTTAGTAAAAATCGAAGAGACTATTTCTGTTAAATCATATATAAAAAGAAACCAGATTACGTTTATTATGGAAATTCCACTAACCGATAATTATACTTATAACTACATAAAAATGTACACTTTACCTATTTTCCTTGAACCTGAAAACCAAACCCTGGCCATCTTTCCTAAATACCCTTACCTATTGGCGAAAGGAATGAAGTACTTACCGATCTTAGGGCCGTGCCGCTCTATCGCCGCCGGAGACCATCACCTCTGTAACGATGACAACAGAGCCCTGTACAGCGGGCCAACCTGCGAGGAACAACTTCTCAAATACGACAACAATCTCACCTGCTGCAAGCAGTATCCTGTTTACGTAGAAAACGTAAAACTGCAGAAAATTGACGATGAAAATTGGATACTTTTTACAAGATTTCATACGATGCTGACAAAACGATGTGGTGACGAAATGTTTAAATATCCAGTATTTGGAACTTACGTCATCACGTTAGACGAACCCTGTGACGCCGAGATCCACGATCTCAAGATCCGGCACCATCACGTCTACACTGAGATGGATATCGTGACGCCGCTAGCTGTGGTCACCCTGCCGCCGCTCCATATGAACGCGAGCCTATCCAGTGCACGCGCACTTAACATGCACGAGATCAGTCTGGAAGCGTGAAGTATTTGGCGTTTGCGTTAAAAAATAGTGAAGTGTTTGATAGTGTTGCTAAAAGAGAAAAAGACTCTAGCATCAGTGTTTTAGTTTACTCCGCGTTAGGCCTCGTAGTATTAAGCTTATCTTTAATTTTTATGTATGTTTTAAATTTTAAAATAATTCCATTTTTACGAAATTATCGGAAAGGTCCTCAAATCGCACATTCCGATAATTTCTCACTTAGGGAGGGAGGAGTTATGCATCCCCCTCGCCCTTCTGCTCTGATGTAGAGACGGCTTACTCAGCAGTACTTACACTTCTGTGGAAAGCTGACTAAGGTGTCTCTTATCGGACCACCGAGTAGTATGTAAGTTAATGTTAAGAATATAATCCTTTGTGTATTCATTAGTTTTAGAGCCTTTAAATCGGCTACACGTAGTTTAATTAGTTCTAGAGCCTCCATATCGGCTAAACGTATTTTAAGTTATTATTAAAGCCTCAGTATCGGCTATAAGTATTTTAATTTAGTTTTTAAAAAGAAAGTTTCGTGCTCCCTAAATTTAACTAGGTACCTAGTCAAGATAGGGGAACGCGAGATTTGTTTTTTAAAAAGATTAAAAATTGTTTAATTATTATTTAATGTCCGATACATTGGCGAGTTGAATTATAACTAACTTAAAACTGAGCAGGAGCGTTCTCCTTATCAGCTATGCGTCCGGGACGACCACCGTGAAGCCAGACGTAACTCAGCAGTTCTAACGCCTACGCTGGTGTCTGTATAGTTTCGGTACGGGTTTCAGGATGCATAACTACCTACGTTTTATTCCTATGGGACTAGCTGGCGTACCTGCCCCAAAATATTACTTAGCATGTTCATTTCTCTTACGTACCTAACTACCCACATTAAAAATGTCATGAAGTATTCCTCCAATCGCTACGGCATGCATTTACGCGATATTGTTTGTAAGTATGTACCTACTTGCGCTATAGCGCATGTACTTGAGTTGCAAGCGCGAGTCGTGGCTCCAATTGTAGGTAGAACCACCTAGCAAGAAACTCACGCAGGGAACTCATTGCGGTGGTCTAAACTTGATGGTAATATGAAGTCACTTGGGGCGCTCCTCAACTTACAAGTTCCGTTAATCGTGAGCAATTAATGCTGTCTGCATCATCAAAGCTTCTAAATCGAGGAAAAACATCACAACTGCAGATCTTGATTTGCCAGGCACCTCATCAAATGTGTATTTTAATGAAAGACTAACAAGAGAGAACCGCATACTTTTTCGTGAGGCTAGAACAAGAGTTAAAAGCAAAGGATACAGCTTCTGCTGGTGCAATCAAGGCTCAATCTACATCAGGCAGCGTGAAGGACAGGCAGCACAACTTATTCGGTCGTTGCAAGAACTGGATCGTATTTTTCCTCCTACCCCGACACAAAATGTGTCGAAGATATCCTAACTTCATGACCTTAGTTTTATTCAGCCTTATTAATAATTTAAAAGAATGTACCTTACGTAAGTCTCTCCCAATAACTGTCAATACCACTTCTGCTGTATTTATCTATAAAGTTATTAGGCTAAACGTCTGTTTAACTTTATGTTTGTATATAATCTATGTAAACAAACGTCATTTTTTATTATTGCTATATTTGCTAATTTTATACACATTGATACAAATTTTCAGTATAATCGCAGTTACACACACAGTTTTTCCGAAACTATCTGTCTCAAAATATACTAAGTCACTTAAATGCAATCTCGTCATGTTACATCATGGTACATCATCATCATCGTCATCAGAGGCAGCTAATACTGGTATTGCGGAAAACACTAAAACAAAATGATTCTGCGTGATGAAATAATTGATGATCTGGATTCGATTAATGTAGATTGCCATCTTGTGGATGAACTTGAATCGTGCAAGTTATATTTCACTCCTGCTCATAATTTCAGGATATTTTCGCTGAATATAAGGAGTATAGGACACAATTTTGACAGTTTTCTAGTAGCTTTGAAACGAATGGACATAACTTTTGACATTCTCGTTTTAACGGAGTGTTGGTTGAAAGTAAATCCTACTACTCCACAAGTGCCTGGATATGACTCATTTCAAAGTAATTTTAATCACAACAAAAACGGTGGAGTAGTTGTATATGTTAAAAATGTCTGGAACGCGTCAGTCAAGGAACATCCAGTTCATAATGCCCAATGTCTATCTATTAAATATTTAATAGATAGACATATAATTAAAAAAGATCTAACGGAAGTTGATTGGAGCTTTGTTACCCGCATCAATGACGTAAATCAGGCCACTGACACTTTTATTACATTTTTGTCTGGTTTAGTTGCTAAGCATACGCGTGAAGTTCGTCTTAGTAGATCAAAATTTGCACTTAAGCCTTGGATTACTACTGGACTCATGCGATGCATGAGGCACAGGGACAGGCTACATCAACGTGCTAGACGTGAGCCTGATAATTTAATAATACAGGTTACCTACAAAAGGTATCGTAACTATTTGGCTGCTCTCATACGTAGATTGCGGATAGAATATGAAAGAACAGAATTGGATAAAAATAAAAACAATCCCAAAAACCTATGGAAGTGTATCAAATCACTATGTAATATATCTAGAAATAAGAAAGATCCCACTGAATTGCTCCTCCAAAAAAGCTCTGACGATTCGAAAACCCCACTTGACATATGTAATGAACATTTTGCCACTGTCGGTCAACGATTAGCTCATCAAATACTCACAGAAAGTAATCAGGATCAGACTAATTTAGCAACGAACGTTGGTACACAAGATAATTTTGCCGAATCTTTTTTTATGAGTCCTACGGATAACGAAGAGGTAGAAAGACTAATTTTGAGCCTACAAGAAGGTAAGGCTGCAGGTATAGATGGTCTAACTAACTCACTTATAAAATATATCAAAGACGAAGTAATTGTGCCCCTATCACATATATACAACGAAAGCCTTTCTAGCGGAACATTCCCCAATTTATGGAAAATTGCTTCGGTTAGCCCCATTTATAAAAGTGGTCCCAAAGACTGCGTGGAGAATTACAGACCAATCTCATTGTTAAGTTCATTTTCAAAGATGTTAGAAAAGCTGGTAAACAAGAGATTAATAAGATTTTTAGACTCGCGACATATTATATCACCAAGACAGTTTGGCTTTCGTAAGGGAAAGAGTACCGAAGATGCCGTTTCATTATTAACTTCTATAGTTTCAGCTAGGCTAGACAACAAAGATAAGTGTGTGGCAGTATTCTTAGATTTGGCAAAAGCCTTCGATTCTGTCTCCGTTCCAATACTTCTAAAAAAACTATATTCTTATGGTATCCGTGGTATAGCGTTAGACTGGTTTAAA
Source organism: Ligdia adustata (assembly GCA_947049295.1). Lineage (NCBI taxonomy): Eukaryota > Metazoa > Arthropoda > Insecta > Lepidoptera > Geometridae > Ligdia > Ligdia adustata. The sequence goes on from OX346216.1 coordinate 16,008,856, forward strand.
AGCTACTTAATGGAGCGGAGACAGTGTGTGAAGATTGGCAATCAGTCTAGCAGTATACAGGCCATTAATTTTGGCGTACCACAGGGCAGCATTCTGGGACCTACATTATTCAATATATATATAAATGACATCCACACTTTGAAAATCAAAAACGCTGAGATTTTATGTTACGCAGATGACACTGCTGTCATTTTCCATGGCCAATCCTGGATACAAGTCTTAGAGCATGCTGATCTTGGCTTGGTCAATATTTACGCATGGTTACAGCATAATTTACTAACGCTGAATGCGAAGAAAACTGTATACTTGTGTTTCCATAAAACTGTTGTCTCAGCTCCTTCAATGCCAATTCTTAAAATTCATAAGCTGCAATGTAGCAAAACTTCATGCAACTGCGAGTCCTTAACTAGAGCAAAGTTCACGAAATATTTGGGTGTAATACTGGACGAAAACTTAAAGTTTAAGGAACACATTGCTGCGCTTTCGGCTAGGGTCAGGAAAGTGATTGGCGTAATGAAAAGTCTGCGTGACGTTGCATCTCCAGAAACGTTAGTCTTGGTATACTTTGCCTTGTGTCAGTCTATACTGACCTATTGTATTACATGTTGGGGTAGTGCATCTAAATATGTAATCATTCAAGTCGAGCGGGCACAGAGATCAGTATTGAAAGTGATGTTGAAGAAGCCGCTCAGACATCCCACTGTTGACGTGTATAGGGAAAGTGGAGTCCTAAATGTTAGACAGCTTTTCCTTCATAAAATTTTACTTTCGGCTCATAAATCGGTTTTAGCTGCAGCTGTTGATGATGATGACGAAAATCCAAGGCGCAGACTTTATAAATTACCTCTTCCAAGCGTAAAATCGTGTTTTGCCCGTCGCTTCGGTCAATTCATTAAAAATCATGTTTATAACACCATTGATAAAAAATGCAATCTAAAATAGATGGTTATACGTGAAGTAAAACTGTGTGCTTAAGGTTTTTATTTTTAACTCTTTTATTTTCATTTTTCGTAATCCCGAGAAAAATAGTGCAAGGTATCGGGTCTTCGCGACACAGGCTCAGCCTAGTGCGTGGATCATTATTAAACTACAATATCATAATCTTCATTATAAACAATACTCGTTGTATGTAATTAAGTTCGTTTTTATTAGCTTATACGTTGTAAATTGGGACACGTTCTTTTGTAAATCGCATTGTTGTTTGTAATGTTAAATAAATTATATTTCATATTTCATTTCATATTTCATTTCATTTCATTTTCTTACTAAAGACCCATTGCAGTGACACACGTGGATATGTGTACTATTAATTACGTAAACAGAACTCTTCATAAATAAATATTTAGGTACCAATTTCAATTCGGCACAAGCTCTGACGATGCATTTCAGATTTGAAAATGAAATCTATTAAACCGGTTTTGATATAATTTGAATGGGGCCATTTGCAGAAATACTCTAAACAAAAATTTCAAATTTTTGCTGTGTCAGAGAAACCTACCTAATGTTAAAATAAAGCAGCCGAAATGAGTAATCTGTCCTTTATAGCTAGTTGGCAAAATATCCTATCAGTAAGGATGTTTTCCGTTCATCCCGATGTACCGATTATCGGCCCAATGGGTAACCTTTTTTCCGTTTAAACGACTCCCCCTTGGTACAGTCATGTTGAGTAAATGAACGTTAAAGATGTGACACAAACTAATTAAATAAAACTCGTAAATTAAGCATAACGTAAACATTTTATTGAATTATTCCACAATTTGAATCATTATAATACATTTCAAAATTCACAATAGTATTCTAACCGAGCGGCGCGTCGCCACCATCCAAATATACAGATAGATACATAACTAGAGCTCTATACACGACTACCTTCCCACTACATATAAATTAACTATAAGGCGATAACATTTTATACATCATATGTGAGTAAGTATGTATACATAGCACGCTAGTTACAGTGTATACTGTGTAGAGCGAGTGCGCGCGCGTCCCTCCCTGCGGTGCTCCACGCGTCACGTGTCACTGCACTAGGGTTTACTAACTACGTGCATGTCTGTGTTTATGAAGTTTGTAATGAATCATTATTTTTTTTATGTTGCACCCGTTTACTGCGGAGTTGAAATGATCACATCATAACAACATAATCAAATACGAATGAAACCTTTGTGAGTATATCTGAACAAGTACAAGTCTTTAGCAAAAATAATTATTGAAGCTCAGCTTGTCGATACTCTAATCTAAAAAAAAAAACAATCGTGGAACATTTCCGAAATCTTAAATTAATTAGATTTAACGTAAATAAAACATAATAGAAATAAAATAATTTGAAAATAAACGAATATAAGTGACATGTAAGATATTATAATACGCATAATGATCACCTCACCTCACATCATCATCATCATCATATACTAATAAACATTCCCGTAAAAATATGACTTTTTCAAATAAAATATAACCAAATGAACGAATGCCTCCTTATTATTTTATAAGTAGACGGTACATTCAAAGCTGCACTCTGTAGATATTTTAAAAATCTCTATATAATTGTAAATAACTTGTATTATCAGGGAATTAATAGTAAAATGTTTGCTAATTAGTCATAATTAACATAATTTTCATATTATTATAGTAATCATTTTTATGATGGTTTTGATTTTGTTCCCAGCGGGTAGCGGGTAGTGGGTAGTGGGTAGTGGGTAGCGGGTAGCGGGTAGCGGGTAGTGGGTAGCGGGTAGTGGGTAGTGGGTAGCGGGTAGCGGGTAGCGGGTAGTGGGTAGCGGGTAGCGGGTAGCGGGTAGTGGGTAGTGTGGTGTGCAGTATATTTGTTGTTTATTTGTAAAATTAATCTAACTATATTTTTATACACAAAAACCCATCTCATTATATAAACATAAAACATCGTCTTAATATATTATAATCTGGAATATTAAATTCATTTAAATGTAAATAATAATGATTTAATTCAATAAAGTAAGTATTAGAGTATTATTTGACGTCTAACGAAATATAAACAAATGGAACATCAGTATATTATGAATCATTTAGTACGTTATGTAGTAGCAACCAGTGCGTGCAGTTGTGTGCGCACGCGCAGTGACGTCACGTGTGTCGGTGCGCCTATATCCCGGAGTGGATGCGCTCCTCCGGCTTCAGTTCGTAGTCGTTGATCTGGGACCAACACGGCTACATTAGATAGGTATATATATATATATATATATATGTACCTCACCTCAGCTTGTAGTACACAATATAATGTGCTACGTGTATAAAACAAACACTAATACAGCGTATTGACGACAAACACCAATGACGTCATCAAGGAGCATAACTATAAATAAATTAATACAATATGGGACAACATCCACACGAAGGTGTTCAGCTCCCAAACTAGACGGAGCCTGTGCTATGGTAACCTGATCACTGATATACATACTTATATACTTGTACAGACTCAATAGAATGCTAAACAACATTACGTGCTATGATGTGAGATTATTATAAACGAAATAAATTACAATAGTAAGGTAGTGTCGTACATTGTTGTACACCACACACAAGTACAAGCAGGTGGACAGTGGACAGTGGACAGGTGGCTAGTGTCCGCCGCGCACACTTACTACACGTTTACTCTAATATAACATACGAAACATGCTAAACATGAAATGAACGATGATAAATGAACATGAACGATGATGAATGAACATGAAATGAACGATGATGAATGACAACACACTCAATAGGGCCGCACTTTTACACGGTCCATTACATGATTATCTGTTAGAGGTGAACTGAGCCGAAATGGGGTTAATATACTCATAATTACTCTCATAATGAATGCAATAATAAATACAAGAAAAACAGCAGTTCCATAACGAAAGTTGATCGGTCATTGACAAAATGTGTGAAACACTTCATTAATTTTTGCTCGAGTTCGACCCATTTAGAGTTTGACCCATATTGAAAGTTGTTAATTATAGTGAGTACAGTGACCCCCTTACCGTTCAGTACATACCTAACCGATAACCCTGTATAGCATACACACTGACAGACGTAGGACATTTGTGGCAGAGAAACTTCGCTCGCTCGGCTAGTAAATGTTTAGTCAGATTAGTGAAGCAAGTGTCATCATGTGGATGGAATAACAGCAGGGAGGTAGGAAGGGTTACCTGCAAGCGGAGCCGGGGGCGGGGCGAGGCGGGGGGCGACGGGGGCATGGGGACTGACACAGTCTGCGTGCGGGAGGAATCTATTTACTGACAACACGTAGTTGACTTCACTCAGGAACTCTTGCTAGCTATGGACTTGCGAATTTAAGAATCATATAGTGGTGAAGGAAAACATTGTGAGGAAACCAATTTGTCAGAGAAGATTATCCTTCAAAGATTAGTGACGTCACCATTTCGCAATGAGATTAGTTAATCAGCATGGTTGCATATGGTTTCAACCTATTCATGTGTGCGACCTGTGGCTGTGTGTGTGTGTGTGACGTACCTGCGGCGAGGGCACGAAGTACGTAGGGTTGTGTGCGAGCGGGGGCGCGGGTGGAGGGGCGAGCGCGGCGGGCGCGGGGGGAGGTGCGCCCCCGCCCCCGCCTCCGCCCGGGTTGAACACGTCTACGTACGACTTCTTTATATCTGCAGGGAGAGAACACATCACATGTAGCCGCCATCACAACATTGTGCTGTTCGTACGTAACGACAATAAAGCCACCAACTTTTATTTATTTCATAAAATCAATATATTTTTACTCAACCAATTAAGAATATATATATTTTTTAATATACTTGAAGTTACAATTATTTTTCTGAACGTTCATTGCTACTTAAGATATACGTCCACATTTCTGCACCGTACGTATAGCACGAATGTAACGTCGGCAATGTCGATGTCGAAGAAAATACGAACGTAAGTGGTGAACCGAATAATACTCGTACTGATCCTTTATTTATTTATTTATTTGTATACTGTGGACGCATTGCAATAACATATCCCTCTGATCATACATATCTGATATATTACGAGTAGATACAATGCAACAATGTAGCGCCAACTTTAATGTACAATGTAGGATATGGAAGACGATTGTTACTTTGTTCAAAGTTGTCTAATGAAGAGTTCATACTAAATTTACTACATTATAATATTCACTTTCTGCACAGTTATTTACAAAAATCTGATGGAAAACAAATCTCGTATTTATGTTGAGACCATCAGATGTCACCAATCTGTCATCTGTCAAATATATTAAAACAAACAACAAAAATACAGATAAATAATGACATCATTTTTTGACGAGTTTCGGCGAAAATAACATTATGCCGAACTTTTCTTATATTTTCGAAAATCTGTAAAAATTTAATTATTACATTCTGACTAAAATAAAATAATTGGGATACGTTATTTTTAATTTGTCTTTCGATTATCGTATTAAAAATGGGGGTCAAAAATTTAAAATGTAGTCAAATATAATATCCACATGTGCTATGAGTTGCACTCTTGTTTAAACTCACGTCTTCCTTTCTGCATCTTGAATATGTTGGAGACGGGGGCGGAGGCGGGGGGCGGAGCACCCGCGGGGCTCTGTTTCGGGGTTGACGTGTTCCTGCAACACGACAGGACAAACATCATGTTATACTAAAAATATCATTTTACACCGATTCGGGATATAAAAAATTATAATTATGCTTTAGAAAAAAATACAGTACATGGTAACTTAAAAAAACCAACGCAGTGTGCCGGCGACAGACCACCCCACAAAGGCTAGCAATCTCCGCAATCTCCGGGAAGGATAGGGGGCAAGAAGCCCAACAAACGACGTGTTCATTTAAGGTTAATAAAATATCGCTTACTGTAGTAGCAGGGAGGGCGCGAGGTCGGCGGTGCGGGGCGGCGGGGGCGGAGGCTGCTCGCCCTCCGTCTCCTCTCCATCCAGGTTCTTCCACCGCTTCTTGTCCGGGTCCCACACGATCTGAGTGAACAACGCATGCTATTTTACAGCACAAACTTGTATGGACAGATGAATGAATTAATGATCCATAACGACAAACACGACGGCTAAATGCAAGCTTCATTCGATAACCAGTCATAACTTGGAGATAGAATAATGTATTTATCATTCTCATAGGATAACCTGTTAGAGCTTCAACAAATGACCATAACGTAGGCAGTGTTCGCATTAACATGCATGAGTATAGATGAAGTTACTTATAGAACATATTAATTGTAATGGTGAAGTCACTAGTGATAATGAATACTAACTCGGATCAGAAGCGTTTAGATCACAGATATATACTTACTTGTAGGTATATCTACATTTTTTAAATTAAAATACTAAATTAAATAAAAATAAGAAAATAGAAATAGTGGCAGGAAATAGAGAAATGTGGAAGGCTTTGGGGGAGATTTTTGCCCAGGAGTGGGACAGTATAAGTTAAAAAAAACAGTTAGGCATTTAGGCACAAGTTTGCACGACCACAGAAGTCAAATTAAGATAAAAAAAATAAAACTAAATTGTGTGTATTTATATACATTGTCACGATACAAATAACGCTTACGTAGAAACTGTTAGAGACGTGCCGTGTTAGTGGTTACTACTCGTAGTACACCTCTACACATATTTACATTGACCTGTTTTCAGTTAATATATTTCTGTGTATAGAAAATATTATTTTTCATCATATCAATTATTAATTTTTTAATTTTGTATAACATACATGTACTAAACTAGCAGATTTTATATCGTAGAGTGTGCTGAGCCTAAAGGAGGTACTTGCACTCCCTATAAAATAAACAATTGCTTACTTACTACCAAAGAGTCACTACACCTCTACAGATATAAGAAAAGGTAGTGAAAGTGAGAGATTGAAATCATGATAAATGCACAAAAGTTCAATAAAATACCAATTCAACTAAAAATTATAATTTATTACAATATACAGAACAAATACACAATAAACACGTTCCAGTGAGTCCATTAAAGAAAAGTAGATATAGTAAAATAATAAAACCATACGGGTAACGATCCAGTAGGGAACAACTCTACTTATAGATACAGAACAGAAATATACTACAGAGCTTATCAATATCAATCCACGCATCTCAATATTGAGCATTTTTGTGTTGCTTTGTCGTGCGACCATCTCGTCGGATGAAACGAGACAAAAGACGACTAGACTCATCTCTGAGCGTCTTATACGCATTTATTAACATTTCCCCTGGTGCGTTAAAACTGAATTTCCTTCCCCCGGGCGCGCGGGCGCCAAAGAACAACTTCTATATTTTTTTGTCGATTATTTGACGCAGAGAGCTCGTCTACGCTTGCCACGTATTTGTGACAATGGCGCTGGAAGAGTTACTAATAAAAATAATAATGCGACAGCTCATACGCAAACAACTCGCCTAACAATATATCACTCTACAAAATACACTAGTAATTAAACTCAAAAATAATTTATTTCAGGCTAATAAACCATCTAACTAATAAATAATAAAGTAATGAAAGCACGCCGATATCTATAAAACCCCGTCTCGTTCGCAAACTTTCTCCTTCTATACAAAAGATATAAACGTCACAAAATGAAATTACTTAATAAAAACCGTTGCGTTATAATTGTACAGAAACCTTGCAAATATTCAAAGTAAACATAATTTTGATTCCAACATTTTATATTTTAATTAACGCGCGTCTACAAAGGCACGTCATACGACTTTTTTGTATAAGATTGATTTCGACATTGTTTGATCAATTCAATTTTATTTATAGGTCAATGGACGTGCGGTGATATTTTTAAAACACTACAATAAAAGATTCGACTTAGACCCAATGTCTGAAAGCTTGTATCGAACGAAAATTAATTTAAGTTAAGCGTCCTCTTCGGTACTGTATTTTATCAGAACGTATGTCATAAGTTCACATATCGAGACAAATGACACTTGTTGTGAGAGGACGCTGCTTTCTGAAATGCAACCATTCCACTAGTGCGAGAACCAGAAGTTTTGCTCCATTACTCAATTGTATGAAATTTCATTGTCAATAAATATTTGATTTATTATATTTATTTTGATATCACACTCGATGTACTTTAAAAATATTTTTTTTGGGATTACTTTTTGCGCCAAAAGTCCTACTACATTTATTTTTTACATTTTGATCTACCCAGTGTCACTGTCACGACTAAAACGAATCTAATGACACCACTCGTATAAAAATACGACAAGCCGTTTAGGCTCCAAGGCATGCCAAGGAAATATACATACATACACTCAAAAAACATAACCCTACTTTTTTTGCAGTCGGATAAAAAGGTATCACCGGCGAAACGCTTGCTCTGTGATAGTATTTCCGAATTTGAGAATAAGTAATATTAGCATTTCCCATACGAGTTGACGTTAAATAAACACTGACTTTGTTATCAAAATGTAGCTAAGTCCTAAAGTGAAATCGGTTGTATAATTGCAATGATCCCGCTCGGCCTACTGTACGCACGCGATGTCCACATCAGTGCTTTCTCACAGAGAGAAACACACAGTGAGTAAATTTTTTTCCTTCTGTAGAGAAGGTTGTAGTTGCGTATAATCTACAAGAGAGTGGGCATGTCGGTGCGGGTGGTGCGGGTGGTGCGCGGTCGCGGTCGCGGAGCACTCACTGTGGGGTTCTTGTCGTCCGGAAGGATCATCTGGTTGGGCGCGCGCAGCGACAGCTTGGTGAGGATGCCGCCCAGCCAGCCGCCGCCCTTGCCGCCACCCTCGCCCTTGGCTCCCTCCTTGCCGCCCCCGCGCGCCTCCTGCTGCTGCCGGGACGACTTCGGCGTGTCGGTGTCACGCTCGCCCTACACGCAACACGATACTACACTGATACAATCGCCATTTTATATTTACTTTCTTCAGAGTTATTTACATAAAACTGATGAAAAAATCTCGTGTTTATGTTAATACCGTCAGATGCCACCAATAAAGAATACAATTGCATCTGTCATCTGTGAACTATACCAAAACGAACAACAAAAATACAGATAATTAATGACATCATTTTTTTACGTGCTTTTGACGAGAATAACATTATGCTGAACTTTTCTTACATTTTCAAATACCTCTAAAAACGTAATTATTAAATTGCGAATAAAATAAAAAAATAGCAGTACGATATTTATCATTTGTCTTTCCATTATCGTAATAAAAACGGGGGTCAAAAATTTGAAATGAATATAGTCAGTTAGCGCTTGACGTGTTACAGAACATCATACGAGTAGGAGCGCACAGCGCTGACTGTACACTGTACAGTACACACCTGGTTGTCGTCGTGCTCGTTGTCGTCCCCGTAGGAGTGCGCGGGGGGCTTGTGCGCGCCCGGCATCGTGATCATGGGTCGCGGGTTCGACTCCTCCGCGCCGGCCTCACCGACACTCTGCTGGCCCTGACACACACACACATACCACTCGATACATCACTCGCTTCAAATTGTTTTTTTTAAGTATCAGGAACCTTTTATGTAAATAAAACTGCGTATTTTCAGAATGACTCGACAAAATGTAATGTGTAGGTTGTTTTTAGTGAAATAATCATAATGATTATACAGTTAAATAATATAAAAGAATAGCAATACATTTTGAAAACCAAGTTGAAACACAGCATATAACAAATAGCAGATCTCGGTTGTCTGTCTCAGGATCGTAAGCCGTGTCGGCCTTTGGACAACTTCTTCATTATGAGGACTCCCTTCCAGGATAGTTGAACTCTGTATAGGCATGTGAGTATGAGTGTCCAGTTAGTGAGAGCGAGCCGCGTGTACAACCCGCGTGTAGAGCCCGCACACGTGATACAGAAAACATTTACAATTCATTTATAAAATATTATGTTTATCTATGTCAATGTCATCGCAATTGAATCTTAATATAATCTTATAATAATTGTGTCAATTTATGTAACATGCAACTCTGGGCTTGTTGTAATACTTTTAACAAACTCTTTCATTTTAAAGTGCTACTACTCGTATATAAGCGAGGGTAATCAAAAAAACATATGTTAATTTTTAAAACATTTAATCGACAACGCAGCAATACATAACAACATTAGTACGAGCAATACAATGTACACAACATACATACTGCGAGTATATATATAGCACGCAACAAGCTTCTACCTACGAGTATATACTAGACGAACATCACATCACATAGCAGCTCCACCCACGTGCTGTACCTACGACTGTACGTACGTGCTGTACGTACGTGCTGTACGTACGTGCTGTACGTACTCGTGTACACCACACCACATTGTTATCACATAAACAAACAGTTATATAAACAAAATTATACAAGTCATTTGGTAAAATCAGAACAAACAATATATATCACAGAACGTTTTAGAATCAGATCTAAATAATAGTTTAGCAGTAGATCAACTTACAATAAATGGCATTGTATTATCACGGAGCACACACATACCACCAGTATAGTCCTAGTTAGTGACACTTCAATCAATAAATGATATTGAGCCAGATTCAACTAAACAACACAACTAATTAATTCGATTAATCTTTATCTTTATGTTACGAGTAGCTTGTGCGCTAACTGTTGTCCATTCCGAACATGATCTCTTTCAACGACGTTGCGAGCGGGGGGGGGGGGGCGGTGGCGGGGCGGGCGCGGGGTGTCTAGAGGAAGGAGACCGGCTCGTCGATGTCGAAGGTCTTGGGCCCCACCACGTAGTATTTGGTGTCGCGTGCGGGGCGCGCGGGGAGCGCGGGGGAGCCCGACACCGGAGCGTCGATGTCGAACGTACGCGCCGAGCGAGTCGCCAGCAGCGCCTCGAACTTGTCCAGGCTCGCCTCGATGGTGCGCCGCAGCGCGCGCCGGTGCGCCTCCGAGCCGGGCGCGGCAGGGGGTGGCCCGGGGGGCTCCTCGGGCGTGGCCGGCACGTCGATGGGGTACGTGCCGCCGAACACGAGCGGCTTGAAGGGGTCGCGGTGTGCGGTGGCGGAGCGCCGGGACCACGAGTCCACTGTGTTGCCGATGAGCGTGCCGACGCGAGCGTCCGCCCGCAGAGCGCGCGGCGCGAGGGGACCTCGGGGGGCGGGCGCGGGCGGCGGGGGGCCGCCGTGCGCCAGCTGGATGTCCAGGTCGGACAGGTGGCGCGGGGAGGGAGGGCGGCGCGTCGGCTCCGGCTCGCGGCGGGGCGCGCGGGGTGGGGGAGCGGGCGCGGTGAACGCGGGGCTCGGCGGGGTGAGGCGCGCGGGATGCACGCGCCGCCGCAGCGAGGGGCGTAGCTCCACGTGCTCCACGTGAGGCTCCACGTGCGACGCGGAGGGCGGCACGCGCGCGGTGGGCGGGCGCGCGCGTCCTGCCGGCGAGCCCCTCGCCTGCCCGCCCACACACACGTTAGCACACAGTTACACACACACACGCGCGCTGCACTATATGGAGACACTCGGGTTCCGCGTGTTTACGCACTAAAGGTGCGTGCACATTGTATTGTTTTATTTATTCTTAGTACTCGTATTGTTTTTTTTTAATGTAATAACTGAGTTTTTTGTATTAATTCCTGTGTTATGCGGCGAACGCTCTCACAAACGATCTCAACGGTACGACATCTAATTCAGTTCGGTATAATAATCAGAATCTTACGGACAAAACGGACCTCATGTGTGTAGCATTCATTTCGACCTATTATTACAATGCGAAAAAATTCGAGATAGTTACGTGCACGTGACGTGCAGTCGGCGACGAAAGAAAACTTATAAAAGGAAGAAATGTCGGACATGATTTGTCTCAATCAAGTATCAGCGTGAGTACTGACCTCCCCGTACGAGTATGTGTTGTCTCCGTGCCAGTACGAGTCGCCGTATGTCTGCGCGTGGTGCACCTCGGTGCGGTTCCAGTCGTCGTACGCGTACTGCGGTGACGTCACGTCGGGCTCGGGTGCGGGCGCGGGCGCAGGGGCGAGGGGCACGTCCGTCGGCGGTGGGGCGGCGGCGGGGGGCGGGGGCGGCGCGTAGTACTGGTGCGAGTAGTCGGGCTCCTCGCCCTCCGCGCGGGGCGGGGCGGGAGGGGTCAGCTGCGAGGGCTGCTGTAGCTGCTGTTGTTGATACTGGTGCGCCTGGTGCGAGCGAACATTACATTACATATATATGTACATTCTTCGTTCATTATTTCGATGCAACATTAAGAGAGGGCAAAAAGGAGTTGAGTCAAAAGGAGTTGAGTCAAAATAGTGGTTATCGAGAATATAATTTGAAATGTACCATTCAAAACCGTTCAACGTATTTCCCGATAGCTATAATCTCGGTCTCTTTAAATCGCGAGTGAATCGGTTTCTTCTAGGCAAGCGCGCTACATCCTAGACCGCGTCGTTACTTTACATCAGGTGAGTTGCAGTCAAGCGCAAGCCTATCGAATATAAAAAAAAACGTGACTCTCGAGTTGCAAAAAGAAATACATTTCAGAAACAGCAAGAACTAGTTCTTTAAGTAAAACTAGTATGTTCAGACTGGTTCTGAAAATAGCACAAAGTAAATCCATTAAAGATATGATTTTCTAAATACTCTGATTGAAAAAGTGATTTACATATGTAGTAATGGTTATAGGTAGTTTAAACTCGAAATCTATGTAGCGTGAGCTGGTAGTGCACGCACCTGCTCCCACGAGTAGTGCAGCTGGTGCTGGCTGTACTCGTCCACTGCAGGCGGCGGTGGCTGCGCGCTCTCCGCCTGCGCGACACAACGTACACACGCGTGCGTTATATTACAACTCACACACACACACACACGTATCAATCAAGCAACTTACATCACAACACAATCACGGACTCTTGTTAAGTTACATTATTAGCTATTTTAGGAAAATTAAATGTAATAAATGAGTTACATTGCTAGTTATAAGTACAATATGATGACTTCATGATGCACGCACTCTTTGTTGTAAGAGATCAAAACAGTTCAGCTATTCGCGTGATATTTTTGGCGATACGAATACAAACACAAAGTTGTCGCTTTAACACCGAAGCTTTCATTACTTGATGCTAGTAAGCAGTAGTAGTTAGTTTGTCGCGTAGTACCTGCAACATGTGCGCAACATGCTGCACGTCGGCGAGCCACTGCTGGTGTCGCGGGGAGCCCTCGCTGTCCGCCTCGTCCACCAGCGGAGGCTCCTCGTGCAGCGCCGGGTCGTGGTACTTCAGTCTATAACAACAACACCACGCTGCAGCTTACACACTATTGCCGTGGATAACTGGTTCAGGTTGGTTTCATATTTATGGAAGTCAGCGATACTGTAGCCCTAGATGGGGCATGCCTAGTCTGGAATACACTGGCTATCAAGGAAGGCTGCCGGAATACACAGTTAGATACTTGGTGACAAATTTTACAGCTAGCCAGGCGAACGATTAAGGTTTACACAGTAAAAGTTTACTAAATATCTTTTTGTAGAAATCAGCGACATAATTCTACTGGGGTCAAAAATTAAGTTTTTTTTTAAATATTAAAGCCGTTAAATATTAGGTCCTTACATATGAAATTGGCGTTTTGTCGTACTGGGCACTTTGATCTCAAATATCTCTTCTTTGGTTAGGGATTCCAATTTCAAATGTATACAGCTATTTATTCATACATTTGTATTTCGAAAACCGTAATTCATTTGTTTTGTCCTCGTTTGGTTTTTTCTTTGCGTCACGCAGTTTACAAAATGGAAAACTTGAAATATCGCGTTATTTACGAGTACGAGTTCCACCGTGGTACCAGTGCTGCAGAAACGGCTCGAAGGATTAATGATGTGTATGGCGGCGATGTCGCAAAAGTACGTTTTTGGTTCCAACGTTTTCGTTCTGGAAATTTCGACCTGCAGAACAAGCCCCGTGGACGGCCGGAGACAAAAGTTGCTAATGAAGAATTGAAAGCTATTGTGGAAGCAGATCCATCGCAAACCACGTCCGAGTTAGCTGCAGGCTGCGGTGTTAGTGATAAAACTGTTTTAATCCACTTGAAGCAAATTGGAAAGGTGAAAAAGCTTGAAAGGTGGGTACCTCATGAATTGAGTGCAGCAAACCGACAAACGCGCGTCAACTGCTGCGTTACATTACTCAACCGGCACAATAATGAATGGATATTAAATCGGATCATTACCTGTGATGAAAAGTGGATCCTGTACGATAATCGGAAACGCTCATCACAATGGCTGAATCCTGGCGAACCAGCCAAACCCTGCCCCAAGCGAAAATTGACTCAAAAAAAGTTACTTGTGAGCGTTTGCTGGACTAGTGCCGGTGACGTTCTTTACAGCTTTCTTAAATCTGGCCAGACGATTACAGCAGATATCTATTGTCAGCAACTGCAAACCATGATGGAAAAGCTAGCTGCTAAACAACCGAGGTTGGTCAATCGCTATAGGCCACTGCTGCTTCAGGACAACGCTAGACCACACACTGCACAACAGACGGCTGCCAAATTAGAGGAGCTTCAATTGGAATGTCTAAGACATCCACCGTACTCCCCAGACCTGGCTCCAACAGATGACCATTTTTTTCGAAATTTGGGTAACTTCTTGCAAGGGAAAAAATTCAACTCCGATCGGGCAGTCCAAAGCGCCTTCAAAGATTTCATTGATTCTCGTCCTAATGGTTTTTTAGTAAAGGGATCAATGAACTACCTATGAGATGGCAAAAGTGCATAGATAGCAATGGTACATGCTTTGATTAAATAAATATATTAATTAAAAAAAAAAGACTTTATGTTCCTCCCTTACAAAACGCCAATTTCATATGTAATGACCTAATATCTTTCCGGCTTTTGTAATAAAAGTCTTCGATATTCGTACTAAAGCTGGCAACTACATAGTTCACAACAGCCTTGCAGGTAATGAGTAATATAATCAAAGCTTGGAAGTCACGTAGCGAATTTTTGTAATGTGACCGAACAGACTACAGCTGCTGCATTGTAATTTTGTTTTTACTGGTTCACGAACCGAATGATGCATTAACCATTAGCCATTTGGAAGAATTTAGTCATGAGGAGTTACAAGGATGCAACAGCACACTTACAGGTGAAAACAGCATTATTATTATTATATGCAATACATAAATCTGAATAAATCTTTGTATTTAGTTCTACTTACAACAATAAATTACTAATGAAATTCTATTTGTAAGAAACTAACTAAGTTAGTTGATACAACAAAACTCATCGCACCAGGGCCTTATTAACCCTTCTTTTGAAAATGGGAAGAGAACCATCAAAATAGTCTATACTACGATAACCGATGGGTTCGTATCGAAGGGACGTTTAAGCAGAAAGCCCTATTAGCAGTTCGTTTTAAAAGCAAAACGGCATATTAGCATAACGTCCTACTAGCAACATGATCTAGTAGATAAACGGTCTAATATCAAAACGTCATGGACACAAGAAAATGAACATGTTAAGTTAAAGCATCATTACTCTGTAACATCAGCTACCTGAAAGTCGAAGTCCCGTCTGATTGAAAGAGTGACTTATTCATAAAAAGATGATAATTGATTGCAAATAGGTAACATTTGTGTTATGGAAAACCTGGTATTAAAGATTTAAGTTCATGAATTTATATTTGTTTATATATAATTTGGATTCAATTGTACTAGGCCGTTCAGCTCAGGTGTCATTTTGATATAAGGCCGATTTGCTTCTATGTCATTTTGCTAGTAGGACGTCATGCTAATATGGCGTTTCACTTTTAAGACGTTCCGCTGATATGTCCTTTTGATACGAACCCAAAAAAATATATATCTGAGGCCCAGGTTCTATCTATATATATATATCTGAAAACCAGGTCGCGGAATGGCAAAGTTAATTAATAGTAGAATTACAGGTGCCATAACATTGTACAAAATTTTGTATCAGCTAAGCGACGTCAGTCAGTTTTTGTAGTTTGAAATATTTTAATCTTTGCTTATATGTAAGTAACTCATTGGTTTGTCCTAACGATTTCACGCTTCGATAGAAGCACTTATATGAATTGAAACACTTAAATAACAACAAGTCTGGCATTAGTTTCAATTTAAAATTGTTCGTATTACATAGATGCCACAGATAACTACAGTATAGAGTTAGATGTGGTGTCCTTAATCTTAGGCCCTGAGCCAGTGTACTCATGCCCTGGGAAGACGACAGGAGACAATGGTGCATTCCTTGGACTGTGTTCATCCTCCAAGTATCAGAATACTTTATTTGTCGAACATGGTACATATACATACACAGAAGTATACAGGTGTTAGAAAGAAATGTTAACATAAAAATTGGTCTCATGTTCTTGCCGGGTTTGGCGTACAAATACAAATTAAAATTATTACTTTATTTTTCTATAGTCATAACAAAAAAAAAATACAGTACCTAGTGTCAAGAGTTTACTAAGATTTAATTTTGTGAAATTTATCATTTAAGAAGTCAGGAATACTACGAGTACATTTGCCAGTTAATAAATTATTTAATTTGTATTCAATTGAAACCTATCACTTGCTAAATTATTTAATGGTTTTCGGAATTTTGATATAGATTATTGGAGCCATGCTAAAAATAAAATTTTTCATTAGAGCAGTTTTAGTATTCCGTTTGCACTTTGTTGTGTCGTCACGTCTACTACGAGTACAGAGCACTACTACTGACTTCTATCCATTGACGAAAAAATCGGGGTTAGTTTTTACAAAATTTGCTGCTTCAAATATGTACAAACATGGCGATGTTAGCAATTTGTGTTTATGAAAGTAAGGCTGGCAGCTATCGGCCTGTTTTAAAATTAAACATAGCCCTGATGCATCTTTTTTATGCATCGCTTTGAAAATAACATTTCCGTCAGTGGAGTTACCCCAGAAAAATATACCATAACGTAGAACTGAAACAACTAATCCATAGTATGCTGTTAGAAGAGAGTCTTTGTTGATTACAGAAGATAATTTAAATAATGCATATGCTGACGAGTGAATTCTTTTAGTTGACGTCTCTGTGTGCGTTTTCCAATCAAGTTTGCTATCAATAATTAATTCTAAGAACTTTGTCGAATCTACTTCTTCCTCAAACCTAACGTTATATTGTAATACGATTTCATTTTGCATAATAAGCTCTAAATTATCACCTCTTATAGCATAGGCTTCTAGTCTTTAATAGAATATGGTGATGTACGTAATCAAATGCTTATATCATATCGCAGAATATGGCACAAACTAACATAGTTTTATGAACATTACTTAGTGTCAGGTACTCGTATGTGTTGTGTGATCGCTCACCTGTCGGCCATGTCGGCGAGGTTCTTGACGAGTAGCGGCGAGTAGAGGCGCGGCTCGCGGGTGACGGCGCGCGCCGCTTGCTCCACGTACGACAGCGCGCGCTCGTACAGCCCGCAGTCCACCAGCCGGCACGCCAGCACGAACTTGTATACCTGAACCGATTATACATTATATTACATACAAGGGGACTATTTGAATGTTGACAATTTTTTTTAAATTTGCAAAAAAATAATTAAACTTATATAAATCAAATAAACTCTTTGTATCTTCTTACTTCTATTTTTCTTTAATTTTTATAATGCCTGTTAAATAATGTAATAGATTTAAAATGTTCGTCGTTCAATTATATTAAATCGTTTTGCATGTCGCGCTTATCTCAGTAGATATCGTACTTAGTTATCATGTATTTTTAAATTTTGTAATATATATACTGTTGGTGTTTCGTTGTAAATAAATAAATAAATTAGTCGGTAATGAATTTAATGTTTAATAGTGCAATTTAATGATAAGCCTAAATAAATAAATAAAATGTAATGGAAACTTTATTATTGGTTTCAGGTAATGAAAAGAGGTAGTGTGTGGTGACCTGTAATTCCGGTATGCAGTAGTCCCGGTTGAGACTGAGCGCGTACTCGTAGATCTCTGTGGCGAGTATGGCGCGCGTGGTGGCGAGCGCGGAGAGCGAGCGCGCGCCGGGGTCCGCCGCCAGCAGGCACAGGCGGGGCGGGGCGGTGGGCGCAGGCGGCGGGGACAGCGGCGCCAGCGGGTGGCGCCCGAACGGCACGCCGCCCGCCACGTAGCAGAACTGCGCGCAGTACACCAGCCCGCGCGCCGCCAGGCTGTCGCCTGCCACATACTTCACATGTCACACGTCACACCTCACACGTCAGCCCTCGTACACACATACGCCGGGTCTTACATTATAATATTTAATCGATTCACACTGCATCGGCTCACGTGCCAAGTAATCAATTCTTGTTCGGACATCAATCGAACTGCGTATGTTCACCACCAACAACCATTATCAAGCTTAATTTTACATTTTTCTCATTAAACCATAACGCCGTACTGCTGGGCAAGGGTTTCCTCTGTGAAAGGGGAGTAGGCCATATTCTACCATAAAGATATTACACAACCAATTTTATTTTAACTGCGTCTTTTCATTTTATGTACGAAAGCATCATATTTAATAGTCTTTCCAGCGATCCGTCATTGGTTCAGATCCGGCTCAAAGGACCACTATTCTAGGAGCTTCATTATGTAGATTGGTGGCCAAACGCAAACAAATTACACAGCACGTGTAATAGTCGCCTGAATGCTGACCGATGATGATGATCGATGTACTGAGATGTGAGCTAATAGGAATGACCGGTAGCTTTTTTCGTGATGCTAAAATAATGAAACCGAAATAACGAAAGAATAGATTTGTTTCCAGTATAACCATGACTCTAGGGATACTTGTAGAATATGATGAGTGCGTGACACCTACATAGGTCCAAACCGTGAGTTTGTAGGTAAACTGACCGAACATGGTAAGCGTCCTGGTGTCCTGTTCCGGCTGCGCGCCTCCGTTGGCGAGTATGATGGCGACGTGCGGCCGCCAGTCACCCCCGGGCTGCAGGGGCGGAGGGCGAGCGGCCCCCAGTGCCGCGTACAGAGTGTGCAGCGGGTCGTCGCGCGGCACGGCGGACAGGAAGCGAGCCGCCACCGCGCCGCGCGTGCGCCGCCCGCACCCAGACGCCAGCTGCAGCGCGTGACCCCACAGCTTGCACGACATCGCCCATTCTGAACACAATAACGACACACCACCCTTACATACCACAATACATTTTTGGATTGTTTTATCACATGTGATAGGTACTTTAAAAAGTTTACCTGTACCGGTTTCATTCTTTCCAGATATTTTAATTTATAATACTAAGAATACATTTTCGGAAACAAAACACTTTTTCTTGGGAAAATGGGTTTAAAAAAAAAAAAAAAAAAGGGGAAAAATCCGATTAAGAACGTCCTACTTTTAGAAAATGGATAAAAATGAACAAAAGAACAATGTTCGGACAGAAGAGAACACAATTAGACTCACCTAGCGCCTCCTGCTTGTTCCCGTAGAGCAGCAGTTCCCTGAACCGTTCGAGTGCTGTGCTCTCGTCCACGCTCGCGCTAGCACTGGTCGCGCTGCACTCGTTGCCTGACACACAACACACATACATACTAGTACATTGCCAGCGATGGTATAACGTTAAGTTTTAAACCCAATGAGTAAAACGATTTTACTTAAATTTAAATGGTTTTGGTCTATAGTAAGAACCTATAATTTTGACTTATACGCCACAATTTTTTATAAATGAACTTAATTTCCTGTCCACCGAGCTTTCGCGCCAATTGTTTCATCATGGCGTACATCAGTACAATGTTCGCGAATACGCCCTTGTTATGTTAAGTGTGATGAAAATGAGAGTGTAGTGGCAGATATGTATCGAGAACTTTACCGAGGCTCTCGTCACCCGACGACATCAACAATAACTAGAGCATACCAACGGTTGCTAGACCACGGTTCATTTCACACACCGTTTCACGCCTGCGAACGAAGGAGACCCGCAGTGTCGCAACACGTATACGACGATATGCTAGCGTAATTCCAAGAAGACCCTCGAAGAAGCACTAATGACGCTGCTCGTCGGTGCGGCATCAGCCACTACAGTGCGTGGAAGATAGTCAATTCGGCGGGAATACATCCGTATCACTATCGAAAGGTGCAAGAACTAAAATAGTGTCCATTACAGTTTTTCAAAAATATTAGAAAAAATACTAAGCAATAGACTCACAAACTACTTGGACAAATACAAACTATTAGCTAATAATCAATATGGTTTTAGAAAAGAAAAGTCAACAGAAGATGCAGTCATTGACCTTACACACACAGTAATAAAACATCTTGATTCTAAATTAAAAGCAATTGGCATATTCCTCGATTTATCTAAAGCCTTTGATAGTGTCTCTGTCCCACTACTTCTTTCGAAGATGGAAGGGCTGGGTGTACATGGTCTTGCCCTCAAAATTTTCAAAGATTATCTAACAAATCGTACTCAGTATGTCAAAGTTGATGGGTTTGTTAGTGATGATAAATTAATAAACTTCGGAGTCCCCCAAGGCAGTATCCTTGGGCCTATCTTATTTCTCATCTATGTTAACGATCTTTGTCTTCTTAAAATTCCCCATTGTGACATTTTTACATACGCCGATGATACTTCCTTAATAATTCAAGGCAAAACCTGGGCTGAAGTTAAAATACGATCAGAAAGCGCTCTAAGTACAGTAATGAACTGGCTATCTATAAATCTTTTAACTCTAAATATAACTAAAACTAAATATTTAACTTTTTCTCTTAGGTCTGACTCTCACCCTAACCAAAATTCATATAAAATAACTGCCCATAATTGTCAATTTCAAGTATCAAATCCATGTGACTGTTCTGCTCTAGATAAAACGGACTGTATCAAATATCTTGGTATCTTGATAGATAGCACTCTGTGTTGGACTCCACAAATTGATAGTCTAACTTGCCGAGCTAGACGCTTGATGTATATCTTTAAAAACCTCAGGACATCTTTGGATAGAAAAACTTTAATTCTAGTATACTATTCACTAGCTCAATCTATACTAACATATTGTGATGCAGTCTGGGGTGGAGCATGTCGCACAACTCTAAAACCTGTAGAAAGAGCTCAGCGAGCTATTTTGAAAGTTATGTTTAAGAAACCTATTAGATTTCCTACAACAACACTATATAAAGAGACTAAAGTGCTCACAGTTAGACAACTGGTCATTCTTCATATAATACTACGCAAACACTCCAAACTACCATACGACCCTCTCAAAGAAGACAAGCAACGAAGAAGAGATAGAGTCTGTCCTGTCATACCACATAGAACCAAATCTGCTGGAAGATTTTATGAATATTTATCCTGTCATTTATATAATAAATTGAATAAAGAAATTCATATCTATCCTCTGGTACTTAAAAAAGTGAAACCAGTTGTCAGTGACTGGCTCCAACGACTATCCTATGACGAGACAGAAGATTTGCTTACAATTAACATCTAGTATTGTTATTAGTCCCTCAGTAACATATAAATAATATGTTTGTAACATCATTTGCATTATGAATATTACAAGACAAATTAATATTAGACAAAATTATAGACAAATTATAAATTAATATTTTCTATCAATTTCCTTCACTAACTCAACATACATACTTTAACACGCACACATTTCCACAAACACACTTTAGATTTATCTTTAATTTTTGTTGAAGCTTGAACTTGTTTGCGATGTTATTCTGGACCACATAAAATCAATCGTCCATACCATATGTGAAATATACCAGTAAGAGTTATACTAAATATTTGATTTTTAGATGTATCTTGTATTGTTAAATGTGTCTATTCTAGTAATTATTTTTGTAACTTTATATTGTATCCTCTGAAACGGAAGGCTCTGGCAGCCGTAACACAGTTTCATTACTAGTATGGCTGCCAGCCGGCTATACTTTAAACATTATGTTAGTTCCAAATTGTAAGTCTTTAGATAAGTACCTACCTAAAGTGTTTATTGTAGTGTAACGTGTATTGTTTTAATGTCAATAAATGTTTTATTATTATTATATATTATATTATTAAGTATATTAATAACCCTCATTCGGAAAAGTATATATTATATAAGTTATTGCTATTATTATTTTAAATATTTCTAAATCTATGTAATTATTTGGTATAGATACTTCTTTACTTCAAAGCCAAAGAAGCGACGACTAAAGTTCTTTTTTATTTGCATAAAAAGGTGAGACTGCAACGTTATTTTAAGAAAATCTTTCGTTATAATTCGCCTAATGTACTACCTACAAAAAATTTATTTAATTCCACTTAATTTAGTTAATATTCGATACGTTGGAAAATAATTATTTAATTTGGAAAGTCTTACCTTCAGATAGACAACCAGCCCTATTGTTACTGTGTAAATATATTTTGTAATTGAGGGTAGAACGAAATTGTGAAACTTTTTATAACGGAACTATAGAATAAACATGTTTTTTTTTTTACTCTCAGCGAGTGTAATGTAGTGAGATGTGAACGTGAACGTTCTGAACTCCGTAAAGAGCAATTAAGTAAAGCGTGCTAGAGTGTGCGTTGACAATGGAGGTGGACATTTTGGACAATTACTAAAATACCTGTTAGTGTTAACATCTATGTAAATAGCTACCAACCGTTGTATTACTTAATTCCAACTTTTTAAATACGCGAAACTTACACTATATCTAAAATGTCTACGAACGACGCGCGCGTATGTGTTGTCGTTGTTGTAAGAGTGAAGCGGATGTATACGGGTGTAAGAGAGGTAATGAACGCATTCATTGATAGAAGACGTAGCATTCGTAGTTACTATGGTGTTAACAATTTATGGCAGCATATTTGTAATGTCAAACCTGTCATAACATTAGGTGTATGGCATAAAAAAATACTGATAGCGTATTTACGTCGTATGTATAGGTATATATAACGTGCTAAAATTAAGTTCATTAAAAAAAAAGTAGTGGTGTATAGTTAATATATTACATCCAGGATAATCATTATTTTTATTGCGCTTCCTTTTTATTTCTTGGCTTTATGTTTTAACAACACAAAAATAAAATCATAAAAATTAAACAAAAAATTAAACCTACAATGCACTTACGACTTTTTTGTTATTGGTTATTTTTATTATTAATAATGTTATTAAATCGAGTTCCCTCCTTGGTTGTGTAAAATAAACGTTAAAAGAATAAACTCAAAGAAATAGTAAACGTAAAGGTTGGTTGCTCTCACCGCCGGCACCGCGCGACCGCGGGCTCGCCACGTACAACCATTATGTATGTAAATGTTATTTATATACCATCATCAATTATTTAGTCGTATATAATGTCAAATGAAAGATTATTTTATTCTTAACTAGCTGACCCGGCGAACTTCGTACCGCCTAACATTTATGTATGTTTCTCACCGTTCAAACCTTATATGAACTTTCACAAACATTTCAAAATCAAACTCAAATTCAATCCAGTCGTTCCCGAGTTTTAGCGAGACAAACGAACAGCAATTGATTTTTATATACATATATAGATAGATAACCGTAAATCAATTTACTAAAATTAAAAAAAAATATTTTTGTGCAAGTGCAGTTACAATAGATGCGCTGGAGTAGGTTGTGTTGTGTACTCACTGGCGTGCTCGGGGGCGGAGTGCTCCGTGTAGTCGGGCGAGGAGCCCGACGCGGATTCGGAGCCTGACGAGCCGCGCCGCGAACCTAACACAACACATACATTACTATAATGTGGCAACTTCGTGTCTATCTGTCTGTAAATCTTCAAGGTCTCCATCACTTGAAGCAAACTTTAACTGCCTTAAGATTCAATTGTAAGATTTGACCTTAACATACATACAAACACTGCAAGTTACGTAAATGAGTGGTTCTCTTAATTGAGCTTTGTGATTGAATAATACTAAATAATAGTTCCTATAAAATAGCACGTAAATAAATAAATAAAAGCTTGTAACAAATATTTACGTAGAGTAGGTAGAGTAGGTAGGGAGGTAGCGAGGTACCTGGCTGGCGGCGCGGAGGCGCGGACGGCTGGTGCGGGTGCTCGCGCGTGTTCTTCATCAGCAGCTCCGCGATGTCACTCCCCACCACCACCTGACACACACACAACACACATTTTTAGTTTAACTTAATCGTCCTCAGAAGTAGACGTAGAAAAAAATACTTATTAGCCTTAAGCTAGATTGTAATAATATCAAGGAAAGCCTTTTACGAGTTACAATAGGAAAAAAAGAATAACGTTTAGTACAAGAGACAATACTTATTCTCATCCACGATGAGAATAAGTACTTTTATCGGAAATCGCAGTGCTGGTCACTGAGAAGTCAAGTGTCGTCGAGATGCAAATGTGACAGACAGATAGTCAGCCCATAGTTGTCAGGGTCAGCACGCCTACGTGTGTACGTGTATGTGTACGTGCATGTGTAGCACTGACCCCGTTCTGGCTGAGCAGCAGCGCGAGCAGGTCCCAGAGCAGCTTGTACCCGCGCGGGTCCGGCGCGCCCTCCCGCGCCGCGCTGCGCGCACGCACCACGCAGTACTCCACCACACTCTTCTTGTGCGTCACGCCTGCAACACACGCAACATCTATTGCTGGGGAATTATTATATTTGAAAACTTCCAACTGTACAATTTCTGCGAATGTTACGATCATATAGTCTGATGGCTCAGCCGGAGCAAGCAGTGAGTTTCACTACAAATGAATGTTAACGTCGAGCAATACTTTACTTAGTGAATAGACCGGACTGATACCGTACGAGCCCACTCGTACTTCACTACTAATAAAGCAGTTGACGCGAACACACGTATATAATTATTTCAGCCAGCAGTACTACACTATCATTCACTATCAATCAATCACTTTATGTAGGTTTTCACAGCAGACCATTTATGCAAATGGTCCTTCGAGCCGGATCAATGTATACATAATACAATACTACGTATTATATATATATCTGACGTGTTTATTAAATTTAACATTATTATCTAGACACTCATTTATATGTAAGATGGCGGGTACTCCAACTCCGCGTCTACATTTTTGATTTATCTAATTCTGGTTCCAGTTTTCACATTTTTCACACACCATATGTCAGTTTCGAGTTTAATGTCACTAAATTATGTAGGACTGTCAGCAACAAGAAGCTTTTGACGAGAGGTCGGCACAATAGGGACGTACCTTTGACGAGTGGCGCGGGACAGTGGTGCAGCTCTGCGGCGGCGGGCTCGTGCTGCAGCAGGCGCGCCAGCGACACCAGCCGCACGGTGGCCGGCAGCCCGTCCACCGGCCACGACGGACGCACCACCACCAGGTCGCGGGACGAGATGCTGCCCTGTGTACACGCGCACTCACATGACTATACTGTGCACTGATAGTTCGGGCAGGGAGTTCGTCAAGAAGCGACCGGTGATTCGTCAGTAACAAGTGCACATGTGCGAAAATACTACTACTCCCGAAAGTTACGCCTCTTTTAATCGAAGAAGATTGCCGGAATATAACTAGTATGATTGGTAGACGGCGGGTGCGTACCTTCACGTGCGCGGTGGAGAACCGATGCGGCGTCATACGCTCGGAGCGCACGGTCGACGTCTCCAGGTTGGTCGGCAGAGACACCTCCGTAGTCAGGTCTCTGCACACACAATCACTACTTACTACCCTCATATTGCAACTGTTGGCATTTTAAATGACAATACTTAATCAAACATGCAAAAAATTGTTTTTGAGTCATGTAAACCAATTATGTTTTTTTAAACGTAGCTTATTCCAAACTACCCTCATTTTGCAACTACTGCAATGAGTTGCAACATTTTGAATACATATATATATAATTGAACATGCAAATTAAGTTGTAGATCTTACATTTGACCATGATGACATTGTTAGAAAAAAAACATTAAAAACTGGACAGAATAGTATATTTTAATGTTTATATACAATAACTTAAATGTACACACACCTAGTACACGACATACATATGAAGTTAACACAAGAGCGGAGTCGATATATAACTAAATTAACTAGGTACAGTTGAGTTAGTAAAGTTCATGCAATGCGAGCGACACAACTGCTGACAAGTGATCTACTCAACATGACATGAAATGTATTAGTAGGAATATGAAATGACTGTATATTGTAAAGCCGAGTGCTAACAGCGAGACCTGAAAGCGAACCTATATCATAAACACATAGAATTACAAATGACAAGCCTACAAGTAACATCACCACCGATATCTACTCGTATAAATTGGATAAATTAGAGCACAATTTCCGACCACAAGCGAAGGTGCACCGAAGAAGACGCGCTCCACTCTTTTTTCCTTCTACATTTTACTCTGGTTTGTTAATCGAATGTTTCACACATATTTCAATCCAAATAATCTACAGATTTACTAACGAATAAAATACAAAATATAAACATCTCAAACAAAAAAGAAACTTATGCTTTGGCGTTAAAAGTGAGAAAGAGTGGGCACATATTCGTCAATTGAAATAAGCGATACTCCCGTCCAAGCAGAGATACTCGTAGGCGAGCTTTGTTACGTGGGCAGTAAGATCGCTATCACGCGTACTTGCGTTTTCCGAGCGTTGGCAATTTACCGACGCCTGTTTTACTAATTATTTTATAATTTTATTTTCCACAAATTTGTTACACTACTGAGCACGGGTCTCCTCGAAGAGACGTATCTCTTAGTCCACCACGCTAGCCAAATGTATATTGATGAACTTAATTTTTCATCAAAGGGTTCCAGCTTGTTGTGGTAAGTCGCTCAAAGGAAATGGAAATCAATTATAATCTGTAAACGAATGAAAAACTCAGAGGTACATGCACCTGGGGTCGAACAGAAACCCACTCGTCTGAGAGGAAATGAGTTTAAATTAAAGTCTAAGAGTAAATCTCGCTATATCCCTTCGTACAGCATCGTCTCTGCTCAAGCGTTTAACAAACGGTTACACTCGATAAACGTCCGCGGGATAGTAACCTCACTGTCCATTACAATAAAGGTGTTGATCGCTCGGTACCTGTCGGAGCAGTCAGTGTGCGAGGGCGCGCCCCGCGGCGCCTCCGCCCGGTACTGGTAGAACCTGCGCGCACGCACACTCTACACTAAGTGCCTTATTAATAAACGCGCCTTAACTTAGAGCATCTTTGGTCTCGTGTTATCCAAAGGAGAACGTACCGCGCACAAACAAGACATATAACAATTAAAGTTAAGACGCGTTTAATAAATAAGGCTGTATATATCCACCGTTACTTGAACTAGTACCCACTCGTAGTACGCACTGCAAGCCATATCCTACACACTATACAAGGTTATCGATTAGGAGTGTACTAAGCCGGAAGGTGGTAACTGTACTCATCATTACCAACAACATTCATTATGGGACTAAACCTGAAAACGAGATAAAACTCAGCAGTTCCATAGAAAAAAAATATCCGTCGTCAACAAAATTTATAAAACAGTTTATTATTTTTTCACGAATTCAAATTTGGTCTCATAGTGAAAATTGTTCATTAGGATGTGTGCAGTGGCTTTTTGGCTTTGGCTTAGTACACTTCCAGCCGACGTCTCTGTACAGTATCAATCTTATTAACAAACGCGTCACAACTCTGATCCTCTTTTATTTAATTTTCTCTTTTTTTTTGTCGCATGTGCAAGACAATTTACACAGAATATTGAAACGCGTTTATTAATGAGGTTGTATTTGTTTGATGTGAGTAAATACAACCGACATGATGTCTAGTTAGTAGCGTTTTAATGTATATAGAAATAAATGGTATCCTTCTAGTGAGTAGAGAGTAGTGAGTAGAACACTATATGACTAGGTTACGACTTGCGATTCAATCAAGCCGTAAATATTTTGATACGAGAATAATTTTTAAATAGTTCGATGCTTTCGAAGCGAAGCGGTATCAGCCAATGGCTTAATTAAACGAAAAGAGGGAGGTCTGTTTTATTATTTTCGAATACGAGCACATTTAGTACACCAAAATTAGATAAAATAATGAAAGAAAGGATTTAACAACCCGGCTGTTAATAATGAACAGTCGATTATTTTTAGTGTTTTAACGGTTAGTCGCATACATCGATCAAGTAGTAAGCAATAACAGAACTTCGTATAATTTATCAAAGTTTGTACAGGTGTGGCCCGAAACAAACAAATGCGCATATATTCAAAGCGACCTGTTTACATACACGTTTTTTTGAGCTCAGTAAGTAATAGTTATAGTATTGTATGAAATGTTATAAATGACCTTGTCAATATTGTTAGTTTGATATTTAAATTGAGTAATCTGTCTATCTTGCAACCATTATTAACTCGTTTGTAGTTTAATGAGATATATTTAACTATATTTTTAGTTTCCACTAGTGTAAAAAAATTATTGACCTAAGTGTTATCAAAAATTGATTGTATTTTTATTTTAAGAAGACCGTTGGATGGACAAATAAAATAAAATAAATATTAACTCTTCAAGCAGTACGCACAATAGTCTCATTAATAATCGCGTTTCATCTTTAAGCACTTTTTATCTCGTTTTATCCGATAGAGAACGTCGTGCGCCAGAATAAGACCAAATTACGCGCAGCATTGAGACGCGTTTGTAAATGATGCCGTACATCTTTTACTATCTGTAGATATGTGCAACTTTGCTGTCAACAACAATTGTGTTTACCTGCCGTACTATCGCGTAAAGTTAGCGATGAAGGAAATGAAACAAGTGATTGAAGTCTTGGTTCTGTTCTGATAGAGTTAAAACGGCGAGCTATCTAAAAGGAATCAATTATGCTTACATTACTATATAAATTCAATCATTGTTAGCTGTATGCTGTATGATAGCACCACACATTACATTGACACTTATAAAGCATAATGCTTTATTTGTTTTATAGTCACTTAGGAAAATGTTTTTTTTCAGTACTTCAGAATGTTCGTTATTATTTAGCTTAGAAATTGAGCATTGCCATACAAAGTAATAATGCTTTCAGCATTCTCAAACCTTTCCCTCGTTAGCTTTTAGAGTAAGTTTTAGTTTAAGAGTTTGATTTAATGAGTATAACTTCGCTAGTTAATGTTTAAATTTCATGAATTATTTAAACATAAACACGTGTTCGATACAAATATTTCACGTTTTTTTTTTGTAAAAACAATTTAATACATGTTCCATCACAATACAAAAAATGCAGGCAAACACAAAGTCGTTCACACCAGTGTTGCGTTTTATCAATTTTAATTTAATATGTCCTACTTTAAATAGCGTTTAATGAATATTTAACATGATGTCAATATTGCTCTAATCATATATACTATACGAGAACGAACCGTTCAGCTACTTAATGTACGTCGATGCCCAATGGTTTGGTTAACTATGTATTTATGGCAATGTAGATAAGCAGTTATGAACAGCCAAGTGCCTGTGCTGTCACTCTGATGAATACATTTCGTCCAAGTCATGGAAGTGTCATTTTTTACATGTGTCAGTTATGTACATTGTAGAAGTGTCAGTTGTCCACAAAGTACGTTATCTGTGGCAGGTACGTGTATGCTGCAGATGCACATTTCGACATACATACAAACAATTGACAACATTTCATTTACGTAAAGTGAAGGAAAATCGAAAACTATTTAAGAAAATAGATTCCGGTCTGTCACCTCAAAAACATCGCATGGTGACAAACTAGAAAAAAAATATATTTCTGTCACCTTTTTAGTCATAGGGTCACTTCGTGGGGACAGATTGGGGTGACAAACAGGAATAAATCGTTTTAATATCCACTATCTTAAAGATATATACAAAAAACAAATGAAACAAAATTTACAGACAAGACAGTCAGATGCCATCAATAAAAAATATTATTGAATCTGTCATCTGTGAACGATACCAAAACAAACAACAAAAATACAGATAATTAATGACATCATTTTTTTTAACGAGCTTTTGACGAGCATAAAAATCTCTAAATAATTAATTGTGAATAAAATAAAAAAATAGCAGTACGTTATATTTCAATTGTCTTCCCATTATCGTAATAAAATAGGGGGGCCAAAATTTGAAATGTTGTCATTTGTTGTAGATGTTGTCCAAAGCATCTTGTAGTGCGGAACTCTTAGTGCGCGAACCCGATTCGCGCTTGGCTCATTTTTTTATTTATATTGTTTATGAAGACGGGTTTACACGCGTACCTGATTGTTGGAAAGGTCCAACTATAGTTTTGTTCACATTCGGTGAACTTCAACCTCAACGATGTCACGTCTCGCATTCACACTCACTCACTAGCGTTTTAATGAACCCGTCTTCTTAAACAATACGAATCAAACACGCGTTAGTTTTCTAAATAAAATTTATTAATTGTGTCGAATGTTTTGTGCGCGTACGTATACGCATGTGTGATGTTTGCATGTGGCGTAGTTGTACGTACGTGTCGTTCCCGCGGTGTGCGTGCGCGCTGGAGCGGCCCGAGTGCACAGAGCCCCGCTCGTCCCGCGCCCCTCCCCCGTACAGCGCCTCCGCGCCCACGTAACCTGTGTACCAACAACATACGTTCACCGGTAAGCATTCCTCTCCTGCATATGAGTTACTAACATCAATTCAACATCATCATCATCATCATCAGCTGTACAACTGGATAAAATACGATGAAATCAAACCTAGTGGTGTTACATTATTTCCGAATGATCAAAATTTTACAATTGATAGCAAATGTACTAGTCGTATGACGCCATATTGTTATATCACTGTATATTGTGTCAGTTGTCAAAATATGTTTATCTCTCTTTGATTATTGACTATAACACTGCTTGTATTGAGTTTGTATGGGTATATTTTGTCTATGTTTATTGGCCATCACAGTGTGTGTATTGTGCTAGTATGGTACGTGTGTGTGTGAGCACAGTTACCGTCGAGCAGCGCGTGCGGGTGCGTGCGCGCCGCCATGAGTCGCTTGTAGAGCTGCATGTAGGCGGCGGGGTCGGTGGCGCGCAGTCGCTCGTAGTACGAATACTGCTGCCGCTGCGCGAGGTACGGGTCGCCGTATCCTGATACATAACAACAACACATACTTTAACACCCACTCCTGTTACATACAAACGTGTTTCTCAGTTTCTTACACTGTCGTCGATCTCAGAGCAAATGCTTTACTTTTTAACGCACGAATCCATTATACAAATATTAGTGAAGTGAAAATGTACGCGTTTAATACTATTTAAAGCTTCAACACCACCCCATAGCCGTCAACAATACATAGGCATACAATCTGATCCAGAAAAAGTAGGGCGATTACGTGATGATTCATTTAATGTTATCAAATACTTTAAATATTCAGCACCGCTAACACGGTGCGTGTCAACGTGTGGATGTGAAGTAGGAAGAGGACGACAAGTCTCACCATCGTAGTAGGGGTCTTGTGTGCGCCGCGAGGAGTGCCTGTGTCGTCGGTCGCGGCGGCGCTCCGGCTCCTCGTCCGTGGCGGTTGCCTCGCGGGACTCCGCGCGCGACGGGGACGAGTACGTGTCACCTGCAACACACACACGCACATCACACACTCACACCTCCACACACTCCCACACTACACACACCGACTGTTGCTCGACCACCAGCCAGACAAGTCTATACAGGGGTCTCGGTTGCAGGTGTACTCGAAGTAAGTAGAAAGAGGCTTCCTGTGATTCGTATGAAACAGTGATAGCGAATGGGTTGTCGAGACAACTAACTGTACATATCGCGAGTAGGTAAGCGAAGACCGGTGGTGATATCGCATCACGTTAAAGGAAAAAAACTGAAACAAGTGACGGCTTAATTTAATCTTGACAGTTTGCCCCTTTAACTGCGTCAAAACGAGACAAAGATTGTTGCTGTAATTTGTTACACTTCTTTCGCCTCTAATGTCACGAGAAACTACCGCAGTTGTTCCAATACATCCAGTGGTGAGGTTACCATTCAAGATTTAATCTATTTGCATGTAGCCTGATCCGAAGGGTGTGCTTCGAACGATTCGCTGCAGCTGCAGACATCATATCATCACGTGTGATAAACATTACAAACGACTAAAAATTAATCTGCTACATTTGAACATTTTCCGCGCGCAAGATTGAATATATCGAATCAATAGTCCTGTAAACTCGATATATTATTTCCAATTTAGTTTTATTACAAGAAACAGTGACCGTACTTAATCAATTCTGAATGCATGTTTGAACAAAATTACAGAATTTTGCGAACTATTAAACTTTTTTAGGAAATATTTTTATTTGCAGTTTAAATGAATATAATGTCATTGTATTGAATGTGTCGATAAATAAAAAAAATGTATTAGATATCTTTGAATATATCTGCTCTACAGAGACGCACGATAACAAAGATGAAGTGGCTGGAACACATCAGAGATAATTTCAGATAAAGCAGTAC
The DNA here is from genome assembly GCA_947049295.1 of Ligdia adustata. Classification (NCBI taxonomy): domain Eukaryota; kingdom Metazoa; phylum Arthropoda; class Insecta; order Lepidoptera; family Geometridae; genus Ligdia; species Ligdia adustata. The sequence goes on from OX346216.1 coordinate 16,041,138, forward strand.
AGATGATACTCGTATTAATACGAAGGACAATAGGAGTAGGGTGGTCCAGTGCCCTCGCATACGTTGATACGAAGGACAATAGGAGTAGGGTGGTCCAGTGCCCTCGCATACGTTGATACGAAGGACAATAGGAGTAGGGTGGCCCAGTGCCCTCGCATACGTTGATACGAAGGACAATAGGAGTAGGGTGGTCCAGTGCCCTCGCATACGTTGATACGAAGGACAATAGGAGTAGGGTGGTCCAGTGCCCTCGCATACGTTGATACGAAGGACAATAGGAGTAGGGTGGTCCAGTGCCCTCGCATACGTTGATACGAAGGACAATAGGAGTAGGGTGGTCCAGTGCCCTCGCATACGTTGATACGAAGGACAATAGGAGTAGGGTGGTCCAGTGCCCTCGCATACGTTGATACGAAGGACAATAGGAGTAGGGTGGTCTAGTGCCCTCGCATACGTTGATACGAAGGACAATAGGAGTAGGGTGGTCCAGTGCCCTCGCATACGTTGATACGAAGGACAATAGGAGTAGGGTGGTCCAGTGCCCTCGCATACGTTGATACGAAGGACAATAGGAGTAGGGTGGTCTAGTGCCCTCGCATACGTTGATATTACTATGACTACATTACTATTGGTCACTTATCAATGTATTCATTTAATATTACAATCTGAAATTAAACAATTTCATGTTATGTAATAATTATAAAGAACGTATTTTATTCCATTAATAAAAATATTTCAATAGAGATAAGTGAAATAATCTGTACAATACGCAACACAGCAGATGCTCACGAAATATAATGATATTGATTAAACCGATATTATTATTTTTAGCCATTCCACAACATGACAGCTCTGCACAAGTGATCGCTCGCGACTCGTGTGACATTTGAGAATCCTTTTTGTAATGTTAAACGTTGAGACACACAAGGCTAATGAATAGGATGTCGGTGCCGGGCAGCACACCGACCACCGTCCAGCAAACCTATCACTTGTTATTTGACTGCATCTGTTCAACTCACAACACAACACGACGGCTGTTACTAACGAGAAACCAATGGAATTAGAATGAATTTTAACGCAAATCGAAAGCATTTGAAATCTGCTAGAGCACCGCAAACAATGACATAATCGGGAGTCGAGTGTATCACACATGTGACATGCATATCATACAGTGTGTCTGTGTGCGTGCGTGTCAGTGTGTGTGTGGGTGTGTGAGGCACAGACACCGCGATGCAAGGGATGCTGGTACCTTCACTCCTAGAACTATCTCTAGCTTTTGCATCGCGCGAGAACGTCACTGCAACATAAATACAACAGGTGTCAGTCTGTTAGTCAAATAACAAAACGCATCAACTGATATAACTCGACAACTGATGTGGAACATAATGCACGACACCACGCCGCCGGACCGGCCGGCGGCCGCGGCTGCGGTATGTACTCACCTGATGGAACTCGTACCTCTGTGTACCGTACAACTACAATAGCATGCGATGATGGGCTTGCAGAGGATAAATATAAATAAAGGTTAAATAAACTGGGCTGTACTGTAAACTTTTAGAGAATATACTAAACAAACTAATAAAGTCGCCACATGGTCTGTGAGCAGGTGCCTTCGCCGCCTCGTGTGGTACAGACCTCTCCTGCGCTCCTCGTCCCGCTCCCGGCGGCGGTTGCCGTGCTTGCGCTCGGGATCGATGTCGCGGTACGAGCGCTCGTGGCGGTCGCGCTCGCGGCGGTCGCGTCCCTCCGCGCCGTGACGCCGCGCGCGCGAGCCTCGCTCCTCGTCGGGCCGCGGCGGCCGCGACGCGTACGAGCCCTCGCGGTGTCGCCTGCAACACACACATACGCTGTACTCCCGACACGGCTCTACACCGGTATGCCAGTCTACGGAACGAGTGCTCACCTGCGATCTCTCTCCCTGTCGCTGTAGCAGTCTGTGTCCTCGGTCTCGTATCTATGCGCTCGTGCGCTGCGGCGCTTGCGGCGCGCGTCGGGACTCTCGTCCCGGTCCCGGCGATCGCGGTCTCTGCGGTCACGGCGCTCGGAGCGGCGGTCATCGCGAGTCGGTTTCCGGTCGTCGCGCTCGTGCCGGTTGGGACGCGAGTGGCGGCCATCCCCGTCGCGGTCGCGGTCGCGCGAGTCGCGGCGCTCGCGCCGCCCCTCGCCGTCGTACCCGGCGCGTTCGCGGTCAGTGTCGGCAGAGGAGCGACGGGCGGGAGAGGGAGGCGCGCGCTCGCCCGCCGCCGGGGAGCCCGCCTCCAACGAATAGGACGGCTCGCCGGTCGGCGCACCGCTCGGCTCCTGCAGATTGTCGGCGGGCGCAGGCGGTGGCCACGCGGATCCGTCCAGGTCGGGCGAGCGCTCGGCGCCGGCGCGCTCGAAGCCCGGCACGACGCGATGTTCGTTAGGCGGCGGGCGCCACGCGCCTGCATTGCGGTACTCGCCGTCGGCACGCCGGTAGCGCTCGGTGGAGCGGTAGGGTTCCGGCGGCCGGTCGCAGGCGCCGTCGCCTTCGGTCTGGCGGCCGGGCACCATCCGCGCGAGACCCGGCGGCGGCTCGTCCGCTCCGCGCCCGTACTCCTCCTGGCGGCCGAGTACCATGCGGCGCAAGCCGGGCGGAGGCTCATCGCGAGCGAACTCCGCGTTCTCTCCGTACTCGTTGGTGGAGAGGTGCGCCGTCTGCAGGTACTCGTTGCGGTCGTTTTGCGGCGCCACCTCCATGTTGTCGGGCACGGAGCGCGGCGAAGGCGCGGGGGCGGGGGCGGGTGGCCCGCACGGCCCGCCCGCCGGCGGAGGGTGGTCAGGTCGCTCTGAATTGTCGGGCGTCGTCTCCAGATTCGCCTCGAAATCAATCGTCCCGAGCTCGAAGCCTGGAGCAGGCGTCCGAGTCGCCTTGCCCACGATGGCGGGTGACGCCAGATGCGCGCTCTGTGCGGAGTACCCCTGTCCCGGCAGGGAAGACATTTTCGACGCATGCGCGAGTGGACCTACATGCTTAAATGGATTTTGGGAATTAGACGGGGGAGGGAAGTTAGGGGGCGGCAACGATGCGGGAGGAGGTTGCACCGCAGGTGGGAGAGCGGAAAGTGCGACAGCAGAAGGAGGGCGCGCGGGGCTCGGCACCGGCGACGGCGGAGTCATCGACAACATTGCAGGCGGAGGGCCTACGGGCTGCGGTAGAGCACCAGTCGATTGTGGTGAAGTTGACATTACGACCATATTCTGTTGAGAATTTCTTCGCTCAATTTCTGGGTTTATTTGTTGGTTTTCAAAAGATGGATTCTCGTGGTTGACTAGACTTAAGTCTTGCATAGTTTGTGCCAGTTCTTCGTGGCTCTTAGTTCCACTAACCAATGGAGTGTGGAGGTCAGATTGTGTGGGTAGTTCCCGGCTTTGTGTGTAACCTTCGTCAAGCCCCGACTGGGAGTATGTGTAGTTTGAATTATCAGTGTTGGGACCGGGGCTGTTAGAGTTTCGCGACTGGTTTTCGCTTCTGTAAGTGCTCTCCGTGTGCGTTTGGGGTCCATCGCTCGATTCCTGTGACATCTGCGATTCTATAGACCACTGAGGAGTTAGATTTTCCAGATGAAATCTCTTGCCTAGAGCTAAATTTGGCATTCGTTCCTTGATTACCTCTTTGTCTCCCAAAGTCCTCACTTCCTCCGAGGGGACAGGTGCACCGTTGTTGAGATTACATATGTTTGTTAGCTCTGATGTCATATTATTTTCTATAGTATGTAGTGGTGGAGCGGGTGGTTCAGTGGTCTCGAGCTGAGGAGGGAGAACGGCCGGTTCCTGACTTCCTTTTTTATCATCCATGGCCCAGTTCCATGTGTTTGTAGGTACAAAACTTTCATCTAAAACATTGGCATTGTTGAATATTTGTTCCTGTTGAACAGGTAGAGGCTGACCGGCATTCTGTGCCTTCTGTGCCTGCTTGGCGGATTCCTCCCAACCCCAGTCCCAGTTGTCCTCCCACCCGTCACTGTTGACAGGCTGGTTGGGGGGGTAGCTCTGAGGGGGTTGATTCTGATAGTAATTCTGCTGAGGCTGGGTATAGTTGTGGTTGTACTGCGCCTGTTGGTATTGCTGGTTAGCATTTGGCGGGTACTCCTGCTGGTACACCTGTGCATATTGCTGGTTGTAGTGCTGAGGCGGCTGCTGAGGCGCGCTCCCACCAGCCCAGTATGGTGGCGCCTGCTGGGGCGGAGGCGCGCCCCCTGTACCACTCGGGTAATTGGGGTACATATTCTGCTGGTTAGGGAAAGGCTGGAAATAATATAGTATGAGTTAAACAATGCAATGTGATATCTGACTGATTCCTACTTGATCAAAGTGCAAAGTGAGTGTCTCTGCTTAGACTCGCTGGCTAGATAACAAATCTAGCATATGTCAGTTTGTATATTTTATATTATGGAACTCACAGGTTGTCTTCAACCAATCTTACCATAACATTGATTGATTTATTAAAAGCAATAATATTATTTAACAGAATATTTCAACGCTACTTCAACATACTTCATTAATTTCAAATACATTCAAGCCTTTCTAGGGCACATTGCCGGCCACTGTGTTTCATGTACTAACCTAACCTTGTTTAGTTTAAACCTATTTTAAGATTTTTTCTAGAAGTAAATTCAATAGCACATGATGTAATGGCATATGATAATTACGGCTCACAATGACGATAACAAATGATGTTATTGAAATTGACTTTATGGGAAATAAAGTTTCCAGCATGTGACTAATATGGTAATAAAGAGTCTGACAAAAAAATGAGTATGTAATAATAAAATTATAAGAAACAATATTATGTCTGTTGACTAGTATAGCAGATGAAATACTGCAAATGAAATTCTGGCAAGTGGGTGTAACCTGTTAGAGATTATTAATCACTAATCTATCAATAAAATAATGTATTGTGTAAGAAGACAGGCGTACTTGATTGTTGGAAAGGTCCAACTATAGTTTGTTCACATTCGGTGAACTACAGTTGGAGCTTTCCAGCAATCAGGTATGCTTCAAAACCCATCTTCTTAAACAATATGAATCAAACAAGTGTAACTAACACTTGTTTGATTCTTAATAAAAATAATGTAACTTATCTGTGTACAAAATTTATTTTGAAACAAAATATTACAACCCTACTTATGCAAAAAGGCGATTTTCGCGCCTTTGTTGTGTCTTTTTTGACATTTGTGCAGGTGGTACAATTGATAGACAAATGTAACCATTGCAGTCAACCTGGGACATCAAGTCTTCCAGAGATGCTAGAGCTCCACTACAACTCACAGAAATTAGATATTTTTGTGTACATGAAGTAGACAACTGAAGTTCATTAATACATTATATTAACCACATCTTTAGCCTTTTTTGGTAGACGTACACCATCTTGGCCAAAAATGAAACAAGTCCTTTAGAACTTTGTGTCGTGGGAGAATTCTGAATAGGGAAGTACATCTTTAAAAATGGAGTTTGGCCCAATTATAATAATATCTTGAGTAATGCAAGCCGATACAAGGATGTCTTTTCATTATAGTCATGGTGTTACAGTACAGAGTACAGTTCACTGAATGTTGTTTATTATATTGTGCTGTGCTTATTGCTTATTCTATTACATATATTAAACCTACACAGATTGCAGTAGGTAAGTTATGCTGGACTTGCAAATTATGCTGGTCATGCAGTTATTGCACAGAATGCATAAGTCCTCACATGTTGCATGTATGTTTAAAAACATTATTAGCAAAAATAAGCCATGTGAGGGAGGAAGCATCAAACACCAAATCCAACAGGACTCTGGAGCCGAAATCGGCGTGAAAACATCATCATCAGGTAATCAGTACTGAGTTACCTACTAGGGATATATGGATGGATGCTCTTTTCTTTAATTAGCATAATTATTGTTACACCATATGTTGCCACAATACTAATCGCAGTTCGTTCGTCTATGATTTAAACAAGGAACCTAAGTTTACCTCAAGATTGACGGTGATAACGCCTCGCTAGCTGGCCTATCTCTAGGGAAACCATGTTTACGTATTTATCAATCATATGACGGGAGCGACGAACCGGGTGCTGCGGTTGGTCCACGTCATTGTTTACGTCTGCATTGATATAACCTGAACGCTCACCTGTCCCTGGGGCGCGGCGTAGGGCTGCGGCGCGGCGGCTGCACCCTCACCCGCCTGCGGCCGGTTCATCCACGACATTGGCACTACTACCGCTTACGTAACATTCGCGAGGGGCTCACATATGCTTGCACCGCGACAAATAGCCCCGTCACTATCATCGACGAAATGTTCGAGTTACGCGAACCACTTTCACTTTTTAAGGGTTGTAAGCACTGACTTTTCGATATCTCAAATTCGTTTACAATGGGGGCCCTTAATACTGGGTCGGAGAACGTGCTTCAAATTAATTTTATTTTATAATATTTTAAATAGAATTTGTTGACAGCAGTCCATCCATCGATCGAAGGTGCCCTGTTGGCAGGTGTCGCTGACGCCATTTATATTTTTTGAATTTGACATCTAATTTTTTTTTATTGGACGTCGTACATTTATTATATCAGCAGGCAAAAAAATCAAGTCGTCGAATTAAATTATCAAAACATTGAGCTGAAAGTTGTTTCGACCAATTATTAAAATAATTCTGTGGTTTCCTATGTTAACCAAAAAATTACATTTTTGGTTCTATACATTTATTGAATCGTTAGAGAGAAATATCTATAAAAACAGCTAAGGCTCTATAACTTTTCTTTCTTTGAACGGCTTTGGTGCTTTTTCTAGGATACTTTTTTCTTAAGATTTGACTAGCAGCGACCTTACAACTTGGCGACCTAGCGCCATAGATTTATATTTACTTTTACGCTGGCATATTTTAGTAATTGTATGACGTCGTAAATCAAAAGAAAAATTATAAATCACAACAAATCATATCTGTATACTATGAAATAGAGAGACCACAGATGTCGTTTTTTTGTCAGTCTGACGCGATCTGGTGGTCTGCCCCTAAACTAAATGCTCTTTATATATATGTTGTGTGTGTATCCAGTGTATCAGTAATTCATATGTGTGCACTTTCTATCTACCTACATACATATAGATATGTATATAAAGTATTGATTGAAATGATATTTTTTCTACTGTATAATAGCAAGGTGCAGTTCTGCAGGCTGGACCTACTTCAACTGCACTTTACTATTATGCTGCCTAGGCAATAAAATGAACATATAGGTAAGCGCACTTAGAGTGTCACTAACGCTAGAAGCTTTTAAAAACAAACAACACAATATTGATTTCGTCTTCATATTCGTAATATATTTCTTCAATCACAATTCTATTGACAGACTGACACTAAAATCTAAACATAATCTAATACAATCGTTTTTTTATTATTTTGTTTTAACACATAAATTCGTATTTCTTCGGCCTGATTTTAATTTCAAGATAAGACATTGACATTAACATATAGAAATAGTACGTCGTTAAAAATAACGCCATCTTTTGGGGTAAGGTAACAGAGGGCTGTATTATGATACAATAAAAAAAATTGAATATATACGTCAGTGTCCTACCCCTGGTCTGTGCAACAAATCAAAAAATGAAAAGGAACATTTCTAACCATTTTCAACGGAACGAGACTAAAAATAATATTAATATCAGATAAATTGACAACATTTATTATTAACGACGGATCTATTATGGCTAAAAGACCAAATCCTTTCGCTGATGATTTTATTCCTCAAAGTAAAGTTCATATTAGTCTTAAACAATTTAACAACAATGACGACCGTTTAAAAAAAGTTTACGGTATGTACGTACAAATTCTGTATTTACTGTAGTTTAAGCACATTGAATACTAATTCTGTGAAATATTTGTAAACGAGATGTGTGACTGCACATCTATCTTATCATCTTTGTTCATTTTTCCCAGTTTTAACACAATATGATTATTTGCGTATGTAAAGTGGGTAGTTGTCAAGAATCTTTTTATTTTCAGAGAAAACTTTGGAGCTTCTTTACAAAGGTGCCAGGAAAGTGCCTTCATCTGATGCTCTAAACAACAATGACGTCCATTTTACGAAGAAGGAACATAAAATGAAACAATTATTTATTGGAAAGGATGGTTCTCTTCTCCATTCTGGATCTATGGTAAGTGGGAATGTATTTAAATTATTATCAAACAACTTAGTAGGTAATTATCCTCGATCCTTGTCCCAAATATGTGTGGACTGAACATGTTTTGTGGATGGATTCAGTATCATATCAGACCTGAACAACTTGTTGTTCATGGTTATAACATTAAAAATGAGTTTATTTTCAGGAATCCAATGTAAGCACAAAACAGTGCAATTGTGGAGAGTCAGTGGAATCTCAATGTGCATACTGTGACATGGGTCTCTGCAGCGGCTGTGAACACGGGTGTCAGCGCTGTCAGCAGCCCTACTGTCTGCGATGCATACTGGGGTAAAACATCCAGTTTACTTTGCTTCAGCACAGTACATCATATGTATTACACCAATTTAATGTTAGCTTAAAATTCAGGATGCAGTTAACTGTTGCTGATGTAAAAAAGACAATCTGTCTTACCACAAAACATATTGATGTCTATTGAGCAGATGTTTTGGTTCATTTTTTAATACAACACGACAACTATCACTTGTTTATGTTTAAAGACAACTCTCCTGTGTATGTGTATGCTACCACAATTCCTTGATTAACTAATGTTTGACAACCAATTTTTACATTTAATCTCTAGTATATTTTTTTGAGGTTGTTTAGTATTTATCATGCCTGAGCAAAATTTAACTTTTAATTTTTTTTTCTGTAGTAAGACTGATATTATGGTACAGATTCAGTTCAGTAGGGGGCTATCATGAAAATATTATTTTTGTGGTAGCTCCTACAGTCAACAATTGTTCTATTATGTTCCTCCCGTGTGTTGCTCACCTCTGCTCAATAACTAAATAATAAGTATATTATAATCTAACACATATTATATTCATGCTAACATGCACAATTAACTTAGTACTGAAAACTAAATTAATAACATGCTTGGAACTCAACCTGCAACCCCAATCAATTTCTATTATCCACTCCCCTAACAATGCTGATTCAACTGCTCAAATAATTCATGTTATAATTTTGTATTGTTACAGATGTGAAAGTTCAGAAGTATGTGTGTCTTGCTACGGGTAGATATTTTTAAGAATTTTAAATAGTATCTTAGATAAAAAGATTTAGTTAATTTGTATACTTTAAGAAATATTTAAATGAACTGTTATTATGCTGAGAGCAAACTTTTGGAGATAATTAATTAAAACAAAAATACAGTATTTAATATATTTCTATATTTCATAAAAATTCCCATCAAACAAAATAAAATTAACATCAGAATAGATGAATAAACATAATCACCAAGTAAATGAAACAATACTCACTTTATATATAATAACCTCGCTAATTACTGCTGAGCTATAAACCACATTTTATCACTTGATAATATAACGTTTGAAGCTGATGTGTATCTCACTATTTATATTATGTATTTCTGTTGACAGAAATACTGGGCCTGACTCTCCCGCTATTTCCATTGCTGGCAACGGTGATAACTGCGTTTTCTTTGCTGCAGTAGAATTAATGGGATATATGTAATTTGGAAAAACGCCATTCCCATTTTTTTTTTCTGTATTTCCATCGAAATATTGGGATACACCCATCATGAAACTATAAAGACGGGAATAGGTGTTCTGCATATTTACGTAAAACTTTGTGCTAAATGAACTCTTATATCATTGTTCTGCTGGTGTCTGGTGGAGGTCCAGAGATAGTGTGTGGACAACCAGCATTATTACATTCCATAAGTAATCCCGTAAGTGGTAACAATGTCATATTAAAATAACTGTTGTTGTAGAAGGACACAGTACGTATAAAAACAAATGGAAACAGAATAATCTAATCACATTAGAGCAATCAAACATAGAAAATTAGCACCTAAAATTACCCTCATCCATTCTCTTACTTAAATACATAATTATGTTAAAATAGCTCCATATTATGTTCATATAAATAATTCATTTATTCATTTGCTTTGTAATAAATGCTAGTTTCTCAAATCCTCGCACACATTTACAGAACATTATAATGTACATACATATGTACACACTCGTATGTGTAGTCTCAATATCTCGTATTACTGTTAGCAGCTCAGTATTGTCTGGAAGAGTACACGACTCCTCTCAGCTACAGTAGGTACACTTACTTAACAAGCCAACTTACATTATAGTCTTTATATATATATATATTTACTATTGTATACAGTACATACACTGTGCATATGTACCGGCTGTGGAGGGCTGTTAGTAAAACAACTCAATACATACTTGTCACGTGTATCGCTTGTTTCAAAATATAATACATTATTATTTACATTTGAATTGTTAGTGTGTGTTTGTACTTAATATAAAATATTACAAAAATACGAATATATGCTCTTGTAAATGCATCAGCCTCGGACATCGCACGGAGGTAGTGGCAGTAGTGGCAGCGGGTACCCACTACTACTAGGTGAGCTGAACAACTCGACCACAACAACCACTATATTATAATATTTACTCTAATATTATTTTAAAAATGTCTTCTGGTTAGTGATATCAAATACCATAAAATATGTCTCTCGTGTCGGACAGAGCGGCAACATATTTAAGCATTTAGTATAAAGAACATAGTGTGTTATTGTACAGTTGTTGGTACATAGTGGTGGTGGTTGGGGCGCGCGGGGAGGGCGGTAGTGTGACGTCACTACGCGAACAGGTACCGGTAGAGGATGGTGGCGGCGATCCCCAGCAGCAGCGGCGTCAGCCACGAGCTCCACGCGCTGTCAACACACACACACACACATAAAGTTATTTCAACCAATAAGCACCCGAATGGTGGCTATGAAAATAATTATGTTTGCCTAGAAGTGGCATGTGCTAGAGATAAGGCAACCGCTTGTGCCATCAGATGTAAGCATTTCCTCTATGTATAGTATGGTGGGCGATGTACTCCCATCTACCCCACTGCTGTAGCTAGCGGGGGCAGACGGCACACGGCACACGAGAGAGAGTGCTGAACGGAGATAGTGTGCTGGTACATGGTGTCCAGTATACGTGTACACAACACTCGAGGGTCTCATGTCGAAGCTATCGAGCTACTACAAATAGGTTCTTCTGATAGTCAAAACATGCAGATGTGAAGTTTCTCTCAAGAGCACTGTATACGCAAATAACTTAAAAGTGCAATGCTGCTAAGCACCTCGGCACCTACCACGAAATGTGTGATACTCGTCTGACCGCTCATTTATATATTATTATGTTTCACAAAGAGCGTCACGAAGTACGAGCGGAAATTACAAGATAATACTTTCATAATGTATGGACGCTCACTAAATACGAAATCGAATTTATGGTAAAACTAGCTGTGCTCCGCGGTTTCACCCGCTTAGTTCCCCCATTTTACTATCGAGGTAATCCAATGGAGAACTACTTTTTTTTGAAGTCGGTTAAAAAGTATCCTATGTCCTTTTCCGGGGTGCAATCTACCTGTGCACCAAATTTCACCCAGATCGGTTCAGTGGTTTTGTCGTGAAAGCGAAACAGACAGACAGACAGAGTTACTTTCGCATTTATAATATTATTATGGATACATACAGAATTAAATTTCTATGAGTACTCATGTCATGTGTTGTCACGCTATTGAAAATAATTCCTTCATCAGATAATAAACTCAATTTCGTTATATATTTATAAGCCTTTGTAAATTTCCAGTTTTTCTCAGACTCTGACGACTACAGTGGCTTCGTACGGACAGCAAAAATCCTATGTTTGAATTTAGCATGTGCCTAGTTAGCAATGAATGAGTTACAAAATACTTACTATGAGTAATCCAAGCGATGCGTGTGCATGATCAGTAATTAAAAAAAAACTAAACTACCATGTCTGTGTTCAATGTTTAAATTAAATCAAATAATAAAAAGCACATGGATCTGTGTAAAGAAAACGGGAAAACGAAGCGGGATATGACATGTGTAGGTAAACAAATAACTGTACTATTGCACCATCAATGTTTATTGAGAACCCGAAACTTACAACAAATTAGCATTCCTAATAAGTAAAGATAAACATAAAGAGCACCGAGTTACAGCCAGAGCTGCCTTCATTGCGTTACACGACTAACATACTGTGACTGACGAGCTGCTGCCTTACATCTAGTGGAACTCATTAAGTACTACAACTAGATGTGACTGAAAGCATAGCCTAATAGAAAGGAACAATATAATTTAGCTATCTACATAACAATTTAATAATGTAAGCATAAAAATAAACGCTATAAATATATCGATCACAATTGTTTACATTTTTTGGTCTTATTCATACTTGGGACAGTTTATTATTTTAGATTAACTACAGATCATGAGCAAATTAATTCCTAATTACACAGAGCCATGTGCTGATGTAGCGATATTATGTACTTAGTGGGTTGATGTGCATTCACTGCAACGCGGCTCACAAACACTATGTTCATATATCAATCAACGCCGAGAGTCGCCATAATACTACATTATGATACAAGAGTACATCGTTACGTGCAATGCCTGCAATAAATTACTTTATTTATTTGTAGTCATATAATAAACCTCTTTTCAACACATTTAGATTAGAAGACTTTAAAAGAGTAATAAGATACAAGCAATCAATAACTAGGTATAGCGTGCGATGCGGGTACTTACTGGTATGCATGAAATTATATATTATATTGTATGAAAAGTGTCGATAATAATCACCATAAGGGGAATAAATACCACCCACAGTATCCGCAAAGTATTGAAAACAAAAGTTACTAAAAATATTGATTAAAAGCATTGCGTGTAGAAATTTAACAGTATCTCAAATGGAGCTTTAACCTCCTCCTGCAAGAGTAAAAGATCAGACTGGCGACGTTGGTCTGGATCCCGATGTAGTGAACGCTAACCTCAACGACAGTATTTTGAGAACTAAATACAAACGCTAAGTAATAATATAAAGCTCGACGGAATGATAGCGACCACAGATCATAGTAACTGTGCTAGCTAAACTACGTTTGCACGAGTATCACTGAAAGTGTACCATACGAACCAGGTGGTCAACTCTGTTATTTGTATTGTCTCAGAATTACAATTGGATTGTGTCAAAACGGCCGTTTTGACGCAGAATAGGCCACAGTTAGTATTAAACAAAACATAATTTTTAATACCAACTCTGTTCTATTCTATTTCGAAACGGCCATTTTGACACAATCCAATTGTAATTCTGAGACAATTCAAATAACAGACTCGACCACCTGCTACGTGCTCATTTGACATTGTTGATAATATATTTAAAAGCTAGCAGGTCACGCTAACGGCAAACTATACATTTGATTACATACGATATATCCTTATGTTAACATCAAATTTAAAATCGGACATCTCAGTATTGAATTGGAAAAATAGATATATGTATTCTGTATTCACTGGTATTTTGTACTAAGTAGTAAGTTCCGGAAAGATCCTAATTAGCCACATTAGCAACCATTTTTAATAAGTATTAACCACACAAGTGAATGTAGGTATCAGTAGCTGTCAGTATTTATACTGAAAGCTATTTACTTTAAAAATGTTTCACGCGAATGCTGATTACCTAGCACGTCATAAAAATAATTAAAAAAATGTAGTGATTGTCGATCGAGGAGCGAGGAGCGATGAGACGATTAGAATTCGAGAATTTAATGAAGTGATTATATATACGATAACTGATATAGCCATGTCGTGAGAGAACGTCCGTTATTATTATTCGAGAGCGAGTTGGGGGTGTAGTAGTATATGTGGGGGGGGGGGGTGGAGGCTGACTACGCGATGACGCACTTGCCCTGCTCCTGGGGGGTGTCGTTGCTCCAATAGGGTGCGAAGGCGCCCTTGGTGGGCACGCGGTCCGCCTCCACCAGCTCGCCTATCTTGTACTTCTTCATCAGCGACCTGCAACATGCATCAAACTACACTACAACACGCGGCATGACGGCTACGTACGGGACTACGGTGAACATACGAGTTTCACCACTTATAGAAACGATAACTTTTAATCATTTTGTTTAAGAAAATGGGTTTTCATTCGTACTTGATTGTTGGAGTTCGTGAAGACCCATGTTCCCGTCATTAAACAAAAGCACGAATTAGGTACCTAAATAACATAACTTTGAATGTTAACAGTTGTAGTAAGTTCCATGGTTCCTCCAATGCTAGAAAAATCCCTAAAAAACGATAGATTTTTACAATATTTCTGTTAGTGAAGACTTGCATGTTAACCAAGTACAATTAATAGTGAATCTGTGCCACGGTGAATGAATCAAAGGTCGTGCGAGTGTCATAGTCTGCTCTATTTGTTAAATTTATACCAATAAATAATGAAAGTAGCATTGTTTATCTTACTTCTAGTATACGTACACCTAGTCAGCAGTTTAATAAAGCAGCTATCGGGTGGGTGGTGGTGTGTATGTGGGGCGATGACTCACTCGCAATTCATTAACCCTAACCCTGCTACTTTGGAGGAACTCAGGTAGAAATCTACTTTAATGTCGTATTTTATTTAATTTAGTGTATCGAATGAATTTAATATAGCTATAGTTTTAAAATTTGCATTAGAAGTTTCGTATCGTTAACCTCTAGGCTACATATTGTTGCACAAGTTACTCTAGCTGAATACGAGTATGTGTGCGAGTGTGAGGCGCGCGACTCTCGATCACTGATTACTTGCTATCATTGTAAAGCTTTATCTAGAATACAGCTCACGATAAACAATATAACATTATTATATGTGTATGTATGTATCATATAAGGAGATTAGAAACTTAATCACGATATAGGTATTTACCTCAGTTTAATTATATAAGAAGTACATTTTAGAAACTGTTGTTCGACTACTGGAACGTATCCTTGACTTCTCCTTGTCGTTTTCAACTAAGCTCTTTCTAAAACTTATTATTTTTTTTAAGTTTTCTGCTGACAAAGCTTCAAAATTTAACTTACAAATGAGATTTGTAAGTTAAATTTTTTAAGTAATTATTCATTCAAATGTAATAAGACTTGCCTGTAACGAACGTTATTTAAAGGTCAATAAATATTACTTTACTTTACAGCCAGCGTACAATAAATAAATATGGGACAACAATCACACAAAGGTGTTCAAGTCCCAAACTAGGCAAAGCCTGTGCTATGATAACCTGATGACTGATATACATACTTATATACATAAACACCCAGACACAGGTCAAACAGACATGTTCATGCACACAAATGTTTGACCTGTCCGGGGATCGAACCCGGGACCAGCGGCGCAGAAGGCAGGGACCAACAGTCAAATAATAAAATGTTATATAAAGAATATCTAATGTTTTCCCGCTTTGTCTTGTCTTGTTTGTGATGTCAGCGTGAGAAATCGAAAAATATTAATGCTTGTATGGTTCCTCAGCCAGCGTACACCTACTCGGTAAATGTCACCATTGCATTCTTGTGTGCACACGTTTTTATTGATTTCCATTGATTTGATTGTTATCGATTCCGTCGATAGGTATACTCCGTACCCAGTCGAAGATTCATACGAGCAGTACGCATCAGGATGAAGTTCAATCACGGAATGAGAAATAAAAATCAACTGTTTCATAGAAAAAGTAAATCGGCCGTCGATAAACTCGTTCAGGCAGAGAATGTCTTTTGTACGGTTTTGTAATGTCCAGTGTGTTCAACAGTCCAATTTTTATATCTGATTAGTGACTGTTATTTATAGAATACAAGATTTTATTAAAAAACAATAATAGATATAATAATGTTATTCTTTTTCGGATAATTAAGACGGCGTTTGTAGCTAGCTATGTTTGTTAGACGCCGCTCAAACAATAATTAACTGATTGACATAATTATTTCCTTGTTAGGTGAGTATTTTTTATATCAGTAAAACTGAAAAAAGTTTTACAAACGCTGGTAGAATTGAAAGCGGTTGCTTATTTTTAAGAACCGTAAATGTATTTTGAATTTGTCTATTTTATTTGCTATGTTTTTTTATGCTCCATGGGTAAAGTTGTTCGTAATGACAAGTAAAGTGTTCCAGTATCGGCATAGCTGACAGTACACACACAACCGACAACCGTGTACAGTAAGTAGGTACACACCTGGCATCGGAGCTGTGGCTGACGTCCTCGAAGGGCTCGGTGGCGTCCTGCCCCGCCCTCTCCAGCAGCACCTCCTCGCCGCCCGGGTGCTGCAACACCACAACACATCACTTACTGACGTCACACGTCACATCTATCTCATTCATGCAGGACCTTACTACTTATAAACCAAAAGGGATAGTTTTGATGGAGTTAATAAATGTAATACATATATCAAGTGTGAGTCATTATTATACCCCCTAATCAAAATAAAGTAGAACCATACTTTAACATTACAAAAAAAAAGACAATGAGAAGTTTTACGAGTAGTATTTATTCTCAGAGAATCGTCAAGGTTCCACAAGGTGGATCTTGGCCTTGCTTGTCGATACTCGAAGACGACAAAATACCTTCTATTGTAGCTATGCCGACTATTATCAGCTCGGTTCAATGTAAACATTAGGACGCATTACCTAACACTTATCAGATCAGCTGTCGTCGTTTGTTAGCAATACTTGGATCTTACTGATCCAGACCTCCTCAACCCGGTGATGTGTGGATATAAACTGTCGTCTAAGATCGATAGTGAGAATGGTGAGCGTATTGTTCATAACTACAAAAAAGTCAAATTTATTTATCGAACGAAAAAAAATTGTACCCGTTCGAGATACAAACAAAAAGCTGCAGCGGACGGTAATTGAACTTGCTTATCATATTTACATATGCGTTGAGAGAACTACGACTATAAAACAGTCGTATAAATAGACGTCTCCACATCAGTGTGCGTTGGTAGAGAGGAAGCTGAACTTTGACCCTCAGATGTTATCGCGTGGTGGTGGTACGGAGGAAGGTCACGTGGCTCCGACGCGGAGATGAGAGTTACTCGAGTAACAATACCTAGTATCATACCCATTTTTATTTCAAAACAACATAAAATTATCTATTTAATTTATTTTTTCATTCCCATTGTTACCTACATTGAAGCGTCTTATTGTTTTTATGCACGTCATATTTAAATTTGATAGGTACAACAGAGAAGAGAGAACAGATGTTCTGCTGGTGCAATATGAACCAGACAATATGGCAGGCTAAAGATAAGAATACTGATTACTTGAGTACTTCGGACCCAATTAATTTAACATGGACAGGTTCATTACTTGGAGCCAGTAATAATGTATTGTGTGTAAGTACTCGTACATAGACCCAGCGCAGTTCAAGTTTCAATTGTTCGCTTGACAAAGGTTCAGGGTTTCTTTTAAAGATTTATTATTAAACAGTGAAATGGAGCTGACATGTTTTCTACTTCGACTGAATTGCTGCGCCGTAATCAGCGTTCCATACATAATTATGTATGGCAGCAGGTAATTACTATTTCAATTCTTAATTACCTGTACACCATCGCGTTATCAGCTTCATTTATCAGCGCGGCATATATTCAACTGTGTGCGTAGTTACACGACTAAGTAGACGTATACGGAATCATTGCTAAGTATCGGGGACACATCGATCACAGGCGTGATAATGTAGTGTATTATGTAGATAATATAGGTCAGGCACGTGACGGCTCCCCAGTTCACGCGGCATGCGGGCGCATTCCTCAGGACTGCCGACAGCCGCCCGCCGCCCGCCGCCGTGTAATGAACACATTCCAGCGCGTTCTGAGGGTAGAATCGTACCACCTCATTTCGTTTTATATTGACTACTATAATAAGTACTCTCTTCAAAATGCCGTAATGCACCCGTCAATACTACTATAAGTCTTGGGTAAAATAAATAATATTTTTTTTACAATTGGTCGAAATCTGGAGCTTCGCATTGGAGGGAAAAAGTTCACAGTACTATGAAAGAAAATAAAAACTATTTGGCACTAATAAATCAACATAAACGATAGTTCCGCTGGGTAGGTGAAGATGGCCATATCAGTAAAAGGTTTAAAAGGAGTTTTTCAAATGATGATCTGTAGAGGATGTAGTCCAGCCTCCTGAGTCCTGATAAATCTTTGTTCTGGCTTATTTATCAAAACTAATTCTTCCTGTAATTAATTATGTTGTATTGAATTAATTCCTAAAATGTTCAGAGTATTGAACAAAATGTCTTTAAGGTTTGCAAAATGTTTGCGTTGCTTTAGATAGTTGTTGCTAAGCCAGGCTGTCCACTTGATTTTTAATTATTTTTAGATAAAGCAGTGATTAACAAGTGAATGGCTCTGTTGCTGAGGATGGTAGGCAACATTGTGTTGGCATGCCACCTCCTCTACCTGATCAACTGTTTAGGGTTTTGATAACAATTACAAAAGTTTGAGAAGTTGCCATTAAATATTTTAAGTCTTTAAAACTACTCTATAAAGATTCTTGCTGCTAGATATATACTGTAGAATGTAGCTATGGTATTTTGATGGTTCTTCTCTGTGTGCTTTCCAGCAGATCAAACTTGGAATATTTGGGGCATAATTATAATCCTTGAGATTTGAGACTGGATATAATACTTATTGCAGAGAGATGTTTTGTTAAGACAAAAAAATAGAACATGAATACTGCAGTAATCTCATGATTGATGCGCAGACAATGGCCTATAACTAAATAATAATGGCCTAACGATAGCTTCAAGGCCTAGTTTTAACCAGACTCTCCTTCTCCTTGTCTGCAAAATTCCATCTTCAATTTTTATTCAATCAGTGGCTGTATAGCACCATTATCTAATTGTTTTTGCAGTATTGCAAGTGTGTCCTTGTTATTATTTTATTTGAAAGATGTATACACTTTTGTTTGCATACTCGTATATGCACCACAAGGATACTTTCCTTGTCTCTAAGTTGGAACCTAATCTCTTAATAAATTTATTACTTGGTGCATACGAGTGTCCAGAACATTTATTCACACAGTATTCAAAACATACAGCACCTATTTCTTATTGATTTATCGCAGCCTGAAATAAATGAGTCACGAATCATGAATAGAGTCAGGAAAAATGACACAGAAGTCTAAAAACATGTGCACTGTGTCATTTTCCCAAGATAATTCCTGACTATCAGAGAAGATATACAATGTCATGTCCCTCTTCAAGAAACAGTCATTAATAGTCTCATATGATTTTGACAGCTGAGTCAGCTCGAGCAGAGGAGCCTTTACCATATTCAACCAGCCACTTCACCTTCCTTAGTGTGACAAGTTTATTGTGATTAATAAAACTACGATAAAATGTATATGAGACCTTTAAAGTATACCTTAAACAATAAAAAATATATTTTCATAAAAAATCAGTAAAGGCACATAAAGCCACATAGAATATTGTACAAAGAAAGCACAGTCAAGCAACACACAACCACAAGGAACAGTGCGAGCGCTAGTGACTCATGCCAGATGCTCAGACACGCTTCTGTCAAGTATTTTGGTTATTATTGGTTTATACTTCTGTTCTTCCTGTTTCATTTTCAATTCTAAATCAAACAACCAGGTACCAGTGCCACTACCACTATAGTATTTTGTGCATAAGCCAAAGTGAATAACCCTAGTGCAACCACTGACTGAGCATAGGAATTAAATCAAATGTACATACATGTGTTTGACTTCTGTACTATCTACCTTTTTACCTATTATGGTGTCCTTCCACTTACTTAGTAACTTATACATTCATATTTTTTACTAAGAAATTGGGGAACATACATACACATAGAAAAATGAACAAATTGAGAACTTAATCTTTTTTAAATCTCTTAAAAATATCTCATTCAACAGTTATTGCATGAAATTGGAACCCATAATTATATATTTAAAAAGACATGGACAACTTCACTGTTATAAAATACTTCAAGCTAATATTGCGACATGGCTTCTAAATTTTGTTCTGAAACTGTATCATGACAAGAGAACTCCACAAAACCAGTCTGTAAAGTATGTAAAACTCTTTTAAGTTTTACTTTTGTACTGACCTCGACTAGGAATGAAGTGACATCGTAGACACCGTTGTGTATGATGAGTATGGCATCTTCGCGCGTACAGCGGGTCTTAAGCTCCTCGCGCGTGAAGAGTTTCACCGGCTCGCTCTGCGCTTGCTGTTCCATAGTCTTTTTAAAATCTCTGATATATGCTTCTCTTAACTTCACAACACCAGCACGGCGTCACTAAAGTTACTAGTAGTCAGTTCGCCTTTTAAAGAATAGTGAAAACTATAAAACACCAGTCGTTAGACAAGCAAATGAATTGGAGTGAAATGGCAAAATGAATTTTATTTTGCATCCGTCACCAACTCCAACTCAACGTAAACTATAGCTAACAATGAAGTTTTTTCTTTTTTTTATTCTGATATATGGCACCATACGATTTGTATATTTGCCAGCGTAAACTTTATTTTTCAAGTTCTTAATCATTCAAGATTAAGTGGAAAATCATCGTGGTCAAGTTAATGTCACTTCATGTATTGTCGTAAAGCGGTAATAGAGACTTTATCAGGGTTTCTATGGAGAATACATGAGAAACACCTTTTATTTCATTTAAGGAATTTATTTATGTACACTATGACGTGAAAAACTTTTCTCTTTAAGAAAATTTAGTGATGTCAATTCTCGAAGCAATCTGGCAGCACTGGGTCGAGTGTCATGCTTCAGGGTGTAGTTGTTTCGTTACTCGTTACCCTGCCCGTAGATACCGAATGTGTTAATAGATTATTTACTGACAGTAACTCAATCTGGCACTTATTGGAAAATATCCTTTATTGCGAAAGCCATTTACGAAAAAAAGCGCGGGAAACGTCGAATTAGGCGGGTGTATTTTTTCACGTTTATTTTCATTTAATTAATTTTATATGTAAAAAGGATCATTTGAGTGGTGTAGTATACATAATTCTAGTCATTATTGTATATATTTTAGTGTAATTGTATATTTTCCTCGGAACTGGTAAGGTTTTATCATTTTGATATGAACAAGCCGCCCGACTTGCATGATCCGGGGGGCGGAATGGTTCCCCCGGCAACTAATTTCGTAACTGTAGCAACTCATAGCATTATTTCTAATGAGTCTGGAATGGACACAGACACATCTTCCACCCAAGCTCATAAACGTAAGTGAAGTCGAAATACTAGAATATGTAATCATTGCAATTAAAAACAAGGAAGCACGCTCAAGCTATAGATGGCATAACAGGTTGTCTTTGTACGGATAGCAGTGACTCGAATAAAGAAACAACAATTAAAAAACCTTTTGCAATCCCATCACAAATATCTCCTCCACCGCCTAGCAATAATCCAGCTCCCCAGTTCGTTTCCTCGATAGCTCGAACATTATATCAACCAACTGATAAAGCTCCTTTTAAAATCCATGTACAACTTGAAGTAAAGTCATCCGATGATGGAATTATTATCCATCCAGTCTCTTTCGGCAAGTTTCTAAAGAAGAACGGTATTCAGAATATCATTGACGGTTCAGTTAAAAGAATTGGTAGGAATAAAATAGAGTTATCGTTTTTAGACTTTGGTGATGCTAATTCATTTCTTAGTAGCGGAATTTTATCGATGAATAATTATTATTATAAAGCGTTTGTTCCGTCGTTTAACGTTACTCGTATGGGGCTGATTCGAGGTGTTCCTTCGGAATGGTCACCTGAAGAGGTTATTGAGAATATATCTGTTCCTATTGGTTGCAGCAGTATATTAAAAGTGAGAAGGATTAATTTTAAAACCTTGGTAGAAGGTTCTCAAGTTTGGAAACTTACCCAGAATATTGTAGTTACGTTTGACTGTCAGGTGCTACCTAGTAGAATTTTTATTTGCTACAACTCACTCACTGTTGAACTTTACACTTATCCTACTATACAGTGTTATAATTGCTGCCGTTACGGTCATACTAAACTTCAATGCAGGTCGAGGCCTAGATGTTTTAGATTTGGCCTTGAACACACTGGTGATACCTGCAACGCTAACGACGAAAACATTATATGTTGCCTCTGTTCAGCGCCACATTTTGCAATCAACAAGTCATGTCCAGAGTTTGCGCGACAAAAACGTATCAAAATAACAATGGCTGAAAATAGCATATCTTACGGTGAAGCAGCTAAACTAGTTCCCCCGGCATCAAAGGCTTATGCTAATGTTGTTAGCTCTGTTTCCAGTACCAATTTATCTAATCCACATACATCCTCTAAAGTTACAAATATTCAGCGCCCTCACCAAACATTATACAAAAAGACAACTTTTACTAACCGTCGTTCAGCTGCAAAACCTGTAATGGGCTATGATCGTGTGGCTCATAAAAAAGTTATTAGTGAGTTTAACGTCCCGCCATCACAAGACGGCTATGTTTTAAAAAAAGATCCGTTAACTATGTCATCTACAGATATAATACAGCTTCTTATTGATACCATAACTCAGTCGAATATAAAAATACCGTCCATCGTTGCCCCTATCTTTGATATGTTTGATAAATCTAATTCTATCAATAATGACGACCCTTTACAAAGTTGTTCAATGGAATTGCAGAATTTCAGTAAATAAAATATGTTTTGCAAGAACGTGCTTCCTTTGTCAAAAAAATTGCTATTGTAGAGACATCTATATAGTTCTGTAGATTTTCGTGATGTAATATCATATAACTGTAAATATTGTTCAAAATAATGTGTGTAAATGTAATTATGTAAATATCCTACCTGTAATATATTTCAAACCTGTTCCTTTCATTGATCCTTTCCTATCACAATAGTCATATCCTATTTTTCCGCGAAATATACGTTTCCCAAACTTTTAATAAACACAAACCTTGTTCAAAAACAATCGTCACACCGATGAAAATTATAGCGAAGATTTACTTGAAGATGGCAAATGCACTAGCCGTGTAATGCCACAATCATCGTAAGAGGGAAGAAGAAAAAAAAAGCCATTTACTGTCAACTGTCATATAAACGTCAGAGTATTTTTTACCTAGCTATTTTGATCGTTAAATAGTTGCATCAAACGGACGCTTCGAACACGTCAATTGCACCTAGAGTGAAGGCATAGAACTCACCCCTGAGTTATACTATGACAACTGCGACATGTCATACCTCGTTAGAGAGACCTCTTTATGTCAATTCTATATTCGTCTTAAAGAGGAAAATATTATGGCAGGTTGATGACTGTCATCTTTAAAGTGATGGAAATTCGAAAACCATTTCTTGATAATGTAATAGAGAGTTCGTAGTAAAAATACAGTTTTTAATGACTTTTTTGCCTTTCAGTACTCACGCACAGTAGTAATTTCGTAGTACGCACGTAAGTCGTTTTCGACCAATCTTTACAAAACGTGGTGTATGAGTTCTACAAATATTTTATTCGTCAGTAATTTTCAGTTGAAGTATTTCTCACAAAAAACTTTCGTTGAAAATGCAAATTCACGACAAATCTTTGAAAATATATTTTATAGGTCGTGATACAAAGTAAAATACTGTAACAATGACACGAATTAAATACGATAGTTTCCACGGAAACAGGCAGTTAAATTTTATTATTCTTTCAACACCGCGCATGACACTTATGTCATTCTTGGAAGCTTGAACTATTTTAAAAGACTCAACATCATTGTGGTTGAGAGGATAACAGAACCTCTATTGTATCCACTTGGATTGGCTCAGTGAGCGGAGCTTCTTCATGAATAAGTAATTCTAACTCCAGGGAGTATAACATAACCTGGCAATACTCAAACCCACTTTGGACATTGCCACAGGCCATAGACATCTTTTGAGGACAATAGACAGGGCTGTGACAGCTCATAGAAAAAAAAACAGCTATTACAGCAAAAGGGGTGCATGAAGAATTACAATCCGCCATCTCAGTATTGTGTCAGCTGTCAAATATGTAGGTATCTTCTTATTAGTTTGTGATATAGTCAAAGTCAGGAGCGGAGCGGAGCCTCGTTCGTTCGTTCGATTCGTGTTGATATTGTGATTGTTTTTTTGTACAGATTTCTTTAAAACAAGACCCCAGCTGACCTGACCTGGCTGCGAAACAAGAACCAGTATCAGTGTTTTGCTCATATGATTGGATTTTCATGTTTGGTGTGTCGGACGTTCATCATGCCGTTTTCCCGGTGCTGTTTACCTTCCTGTGAAACTAGCAAACACGATGATAAATTATTTGTATTTTGGGGAAATGATACTTTACGTAAGCAGTGGATAAGTTTTATTGCTCCGCACTGTCCTGAAATTTTAGAACTGTTCGAAAAAAACTATTGAAGAGGTAATTTGCATCCAACATTTTGAGCCTACATTCCTGACAGGAAAGCAAATACTTCAAAGTAATTTATTTGTGACCAGGAATAACAAATAAAAGTGCTCTCAGACGCCTACATGATGTCGCGCGTTATTCGTATTTGAGTCTGATAACCAAGCCAAGGTTCATTATAAATAGGTATAGAATACGGTCACCACTATAGAATATTGCGAGTGCTCACGTCGGGTTCACCACTATAGAATATTATTTGGGTGTGTGTTGGTAGATGAGTCTATGTGGTGTCGCTGGCTAATTGAGGTGAGTATTCTATATGGGATCAATTAAATGCAGTTTAGGCTTTAAGACATGCGCTTTATTGGAGCGCCAGCGAGAGACTGGTGTGACAGTCCGTGAAACGTAATACAAACTTAATATAAACAAACTACTCCTAAGTATATGTGTGATGTAGGCGTGTGCAGCCTGCCCTACATAGTTAACCGCGCGACATTCTATGTCCCATAGGTGTGAAACGATGAGTCAGCCATTCTAATTATATTTCCCGTGAATTTACAGTTGTAGGCTTTGCCTTATCCAGGGGCCTGATCAGTTCAGATTTACCCTGCGATCGACTATGGATCCAGTCAAAGCGTAGCGACTACGCCCGGGCCCTTGCCCAGATCCCTTTATTGGCATCCGCTGGACATGGGGATTTTGCCCCACGAGGACTTTCACCCTCCCATATAGTCCTGCCCATTCTCTAACTACATAGCCGATCGTCTGCTACCCAGTTGAGTGTACACCCGGGTACCTCACTGGGGTGAGCGAGCATAATGCAAATGCTCTGTCCAATTTCTCCGATACGTCGTGTACATTGTACGCAACGATTGGACGCAGTCAATTGAAACCCGAACAATGATAAGCTTCTTCATAATTTCATCCATTAGTTCTCAGAGAACTAGAAATGATATTTAAGCACTCATCAGATCATATTCAGCTGGTTATCTCCATGGAGGTAATCATCTGTACCTCCTCCGGTGATTTCCAGTCAGAACTGCGCTCTTGCCGTGTGATTTACGCCACCATCGTCGTACTGTCAAAATACCTACCCACATTCTGCCTTTATTATCCGCTCACTCGCAATGTTACCATATGCAATAAATAGAATGGTATTTAGTTGACAGTGACACCAAATCGTAGCGGCTGACTCGCGTATCGCGCGACACAAGAAGACACACGAGCTGATCAATTTAGAAAAGGATTACACTGTGGTATGTGCAATTTTTTTTCTTGTAGGTATATTTCAAAGTTAACATAACATAAAATGGGCAGTTACATAATGGACTACTCTATTATAAATAATTGCACTCGTACCAGAGCATATGGTTTCTTCCACTTAGTTCACTTGGATAATACAGTCATATATCACAAATCACTTGCGTTATATTGTGCAGGCATAATAAGTCAATTTTATTCCAAATACGCTTTGATTTTCATTTAGATGACATACCAACTAATATACATTACTCCTTCTCAAAATATCTCTTTTGCAAAACATCCTAAGTGCAAAGGCGCTCTTTCTGTTTGCATAGCAAAATTTTAGAATGATTAGGTATATAATAAAAATGTTGTATTCATTTCAGATGAAACAATTGTTATCAACGGAAAAACAAACAGCATCATCTATGATCCTCCCACCTCCTGAAAGGCATCAGACACAATTTAGTCAATAAAGAGATTATGTTCAAAAGATAAATAGTGAAATGGCAAGACATTATAGCTGTTAGTATTTTTTGTGAGATAAATACAGGTAGTATATCCAAACAAGAAGAAGCATACATTGAAAAATCTAAAAAAATAATTTTGTCTGTCTGTATACTTATTTGTCGGTACTTATGTACAGGTACAAAACTTGGTATGTACCACAAAATGCTATTTCAATCGTCCGTGATTTCAGTATAGAGTTATCATCCCTCGAGTGATTGGCCTACTTGTCTCAATGTAGGTGACCAATAGTGTAACTTTGTATTACAGGTCAACGTACAGATGGGGAAAATATCAGTAAGACTACGAAAAACACAGCTTATGGAGACGAATTTTTCAACAAACTATTCAGCAGCTCCCTCTCTCAGAAGTGGACGGGAAACTGATGAATTAAGAAAATGTAATAAATGCAAAAAAATATGTTATTTGTTATCTGATGACACAGAGAAAACAAAACTTAAAAAACAGGAATCTCAATTACCTACCTATATCTACTTAATTTATTAACTTTAAAGTAAACGGGGCAGTCCATACCAAATAAAAAAATTAAATGTCTTAAATGTAAGCTGTTATACAACAAGTTTGTAAGAACTAGGAAATATAAGCTTAATAAATAATAATTGTTTTTTCAAATTACCAATAAATCTTACGTACCTAGATCCATAATTTAATTACATCACTATTGTATCGATATGCTTTTATTACGACAAGGTAACAGCACTATCGCATGAAAAACGACATCTGGTGAATGCGCGTCATGCCCCCCAAACTCATTTGGGTTCCTTGAGCTGTCCTATCTGTCCTTTGGACGGACATACAACTAGGTACCCATAAGATTTGTGACAATAGAAACTGAACATGACTTGAACATAATGAAATTGTTTTTAGGGTTCCATAACCGAAGTATCAAACCAGGACAGGACAGGATAGCTAGAACCTTGAAATTATCAATAATGGTGTATTTCGTTTGCCACTATTACAAGAAATACTAAAAACATAATAAAATAAATATTTAACTTATCTACACAAACATGATTTTTTTGCTTGCTATTAATAAAAACAACAGGTAAAAACTGGAACTAATCTTGTATGTATAATGGTGTGAAACCCTTCGTTCTCGAGTCACACTAGCACTTGGCCAATTTTGATAATTAATTGCTTTCATTATAGGAATGCATTTACTTCTTAGATGTAGCCAAGAATATTATTCAAACTTAATTAATACCTCTTCAGCTATTTCACTGTGAAGGAGTAACAAATATACTATCACAAATATTTTTATAGGTAATTAATGTGGTAACTAGATTAATCTAAGGCGAGTGATTTTCTCCATCTCAGCTCAATGCAAGAAAGGTATTACAGGTTTTGATTGGAATAAATTAAGTTAAGGGATAATTGTAACATTTTTTATTTCTATTTCCTAGCTATAAATATTTATTATAAGCTTTAGATAAAGCTAATAAAACAAATTTCATTAAACTCTAACAGCAGTTTCTGCAACTTCTTTTTGCTTGTGAGTGCCATCACAGAAAGGCCTAAGTTTTGTTTGTTTGCAGTTACACAGCCAATAATCTTTTGTCTTTTCAACAGTGAACCTCACGGGTCTGGAAATAAAACATAAAGTTATTAATTTAACTCCTTAAATTGTCAATATTGTATAGTCAATGTTACTTATTGATAAAGTATTGTTACAGCATGCAAGTATATGTGGTATCCTGATAGAGATATCTTACCGTTGTGTGATTTTTAGATAAATATCTTTGTGTGTCCCGTCGCACAGCGGCTGGGACTTGGAGCGCCCGCAAAGGCACCAGTGGTAAGTTTTTCCAGCTTCAAGAGTAATTTTGAATGGTTTCTTATCATATACAACACCATTATCTTTTTGGTTTGCCGCTGAGTACACTTCTTCTAAGGGGTTCTTTGGGATCTCCGGCTTTGGTGCTTTAGTAACGTAGTTAGCCTTAAATCAGAATTGATAAGTTGATTTTTAAAATGTTAACCTCGAAAACGTAACATAGTTTCGAACAGGAATTTACCAGTGAAAATGTATTTATAAGTTGCTTGTTTCTCATTCTAGCCCCTAACATAATTGATTTTAGTGCTTCTTCAATTTAAATTTAAATACATAAATATGTTACTTTTAACAAGCGCAAAGAGAAAGATAATTAGAATGACATTCCTCTTTTTTATTTATTTTCAATTGCAATCGTCCATGGAACACTTGTGCCAGTTTCACGTCAAGAATATAACCAAAACCCAAATTATAGAATTTAATATAAAAAAAAACCCAAAACAACTTAAACATTACAAGTAAATCAACAAACAAACATAAAACCTAGTTATGCATCCTGGAACCCGTACCGAAAGTATACAGATACCAGCGTAGGCGTTAGAACTGCTGAGTTACGTCTGGCTTCACGGTGGTCGTCCCGGACGCATAGCTGATAAGGAGAATGCTCCTGCTCAGTTTTAAGTTAGATTTAAGTTAGTTATAATTCAACTCGCCAATGTATCGGACATTAAATAATTATTAACCAATTTATAATCTTTTTAAAAAACCAATCTCGCGTTCCCCAATCTTGACTACCTATTTACAAGCTTAAAGATAACTAATTTAAAATGAATTAACTAAAAGAAAATCAAAACTTTAAATCATTTATAGAGATGAATGAACAAATGATATGAAAAATGGAATAGTCATTAGATGAAAGCAAAACTGACATGGAAGTAGAAAAAGGAACAACAGAACTAAGAAAAGAAAGAATGGAAGAATAATCAAGAAAAAAACAAGCAAAGAAAATATGATTTAGGTTTCCTTTTTCAACGCCACATTCACATAGGGATGTAACTCTAATTTTATTTTTTTTAAATAGGAGGGATACAACAATGACCCAATCTTAAACGGATAAACGAACTCGTAAGCTTCTTGCTGAAGCGAAACCAGGCTCGACGTGGAATCGATGGCTGAATAGCAAAGGCAGATCCTCTGGATTTGCTAGATGAGCAAGAAGCTCACGAATTGAACAAAAGGACTTTACGAAGGGACATAAGATCGTGGGGGAAAATGCAAAATGGAACTTTGTCACCGCACACCACCGCACATCACCGCATCCTTAGCAACCTCGTCAGCGCGTTCGTTACCAAGAATACTAGAATGACTTGGGACCCAAATTAGGACAACTTCACTACCTCTTGACCGGCACAAATTGACAGATTCTTTGATTAAAATAACAATATGATTATGTAATTCGGAGGAAAAGGGATTCGAAAGAAGATATTGAAGGGCACTCTGAGAATCAGAAAAAAAAGATAACGACGTCATTTAACAAGAAGGATATACCGGATACTTCAAGAATCGCCCAGCACTCACCCGAAAACACAGAAGTTTCAGGGGGAAATTTAAATTTCTGCACAATATTGTATTGGCAATGAAAAATTCCACACCCAACACAACCAAGGGAGGACAATTTCGAGGCATCCGTATAAATACTATGCCAACCAAGCCAATCTCTCTTTAACAGATCGCGAAGATATTCATCGGCATAAGGATCACCAGCACAAATATCAAAATCCAAAATAATAGTGCGACGAGAAATAACAATATCAAAACAAGACGAAAGAAGAGGCAAACTAGAGGAACGGACAACACTATCTTTTAGAGGCTTAAAAGACGCGGAACTTTTCAGGAGCAGAGGAGATTTTTTTTTACGCCAAAACCGAGAGTCAGCGAGAAACGATACAGTAAGTTGAGTTTGGGAACTAAAGGATGGAGGGAGAATTGAACACAGCGGAAAAATAATCGATTTGAGAGATATTGACGGCGGAGATGGAGGAGAGCTTCAACACACTCTACTTGAAGAGCATTAAAAGGGGATGATTTCATTGCCCCCACAATAATTCGAAGAGCTTTAGATTGTATCAAGTCCAATTTTCTTAATCCCTCTTTATTCTCTGGTTCCAGTAAAAAAGAACCATAATCCAGACGATTTACAGATCTCCTCTATGCAGACGATTTACGGATCTATACTCAGGTCTCATTTGAGCAACTGAATGAGGCAATTAACGTGACTAATTCGATTTTGAACGGATTAGGGACTGGAATAAGTCATACGGTCTCAGTTAATCAGTTTAAAACTCAATGTATTATTATTCGAAGTTCCCGTGTGATTTCTAAAATCGTCATGACATTCCTCAAATATTTTTTGATGAAGTTCCAATTAAAATTAGCGAGACTGTCAAAAATCTTGGAATAACCATGGACAAAACACTTTCCTGGAATCCACAGCTTGCAGAAGTCAGTCGCAAATCTTTGCGTCTGTAGCTTCCTTAAGAAGACTGCGTAATTTTCTTCCGATTACTACTAAAACCGCACTTTTGATATCGCTCCTTCTACCCATATTGGATTACGCAGACGCTTGCTATTTAGATTTAACCAAAGAGCAGCTCAACAAGCTTGACCGTTTACAGAATTTTTGCATTAGGTTTGTATTTGGTTTACTCAAATATGACCACATCTCCGAATACCGTAAGACGCTCAAATGGTTACCTATTCGTCTTCGCCGTAATTCTCATATTCTGTCTTTTCTTCATAAAATAATATTCAATCCCACCACTCCTTCGTATTTAAAAGATAATTTTGTCTATGTGACTGCTTCTCATTCTATTTCTTTGAGACCTTCACGAGATCTTCGCCTTATGCTGCCAGCTTTTACCTCAGCTTTTTTTTAGCTTTTTTTTTCAAGCATCATTTACTGTGCAAGCTATCCTGCTATGGAACATGTTACCCTGTCAATCAGGCAGGCTAAATCTCTATATATAATTAAAAATTTGTTAAAAAATCATTATCTCTTCGTAAATTAAACGGAACATTTACTTATGATTATTGCGAGTATGAAATGTATGTAAAAGTACAATACAATACAATAATTCTTTATTGTCACCACAAAAATAAACCACTAAAAGAATACAACAAACAAATAACATGGCACAAAAGGCGGTCTCATCGCTAAAAAGCGATCTCTTCCAGACAACCTTTATAGGAATGGAACATAATAAAAAAAATTTGCGTAGACGGTGGTGCAAAACAGATATGAGAAATTTAAATAAAAAAATAGTAATGAATACAACATACAAGAGTACATATAATAATCATCATACATAAAAATAACAACTAGCTACTTATATATGTAAGTATACTCAATTAAGGAATAACAGGACACTAATAAAAATAGATTGACATAATAAAAATTAGTAAACAATACTTGAAAGATAATATTT
Source organism: Ligdia adustata (assembly GCA_947049295.1). Lineage (NCBI taxonomy): Eukaryota > Metazoa > Arthropoda > Insecta > Lepidoptera > Geometridae > Ligdia > Ligdia adustata. The sequence goes on from OX346216.1 coordinate 16,072,551, forward strand.
CTTAACCTGAGCTTTAAATGAATCAAGGCTTTGCGCACGCCTGATAGCCAATGGAAGAGCATTCCAGAGGCAAACAGCACGCATGGAATAGGAGGAGTCATAAAAGGTATTATTGTGTTGTGGAATTTGAAGACGAAGATTAGAGGACGACCTAAGGTTACAAGAATGGGATTTGTGCACGTAAGTGAAACGAGATTTCAGGTAAGAAGGAGAACAAGGATTAAACAAAATATTGTAAAGAAGAGATAAAATGTGAGTATCCCGGCGAAGACGAACGGGTAACCACTTGAGCTTCTTACGAAACTGGGAGACATGGTCATATTTACGAAGACCGAAAATAAACCTTATACAATAATTCTGGAGGCGCTCAAGTTTATCTAGTTGATCCTGGTTTAAGTCAAGATAACATGCATCAGCATAATCAAGAATAGGAAGAAGAAGGGACTGTGCAAGCGCAACTTTGGTAGCAATAGGTAAAAAATTTCGTAGACGTCGCAAGGAACCAGCTGAAGCAAACATTTTACGGCTAAAAGATTGAAGTTGCTGATTCCAAGATAAGCAGGTGTCAAGTATTATTCCTAAGTTCTTAACTTCAGTACTGTAAGGAACTGCAACACCGCCAAACGAAATTTTAGGCAGAGAACAGTAGTCAATACGAGTAGTCATGTAGGAACTACCGATTATGATGACTTGCGTCTTCGCAGGATTGACAGTTAGACCATAAGACTTGCTCCAGGATTCTATACGTAATAAGTCACTGTTTGCAGCATCTACAGCCTCCCCCAAGCGACCAAGTGAAGCTTGTGAGTATATTTGGAGATCGTCAGCATAGAGGTGGTAGGAAGAAGATATTTGAGATGTAATAGAATTGAGAAAAATTGCAAAGAGAAGAGGAGAAAGCACACCACCCTGAGGTACACCGGAACTAGTGTCGCAGTCAATTGCTGTTGGAGATACGTTTATAGAGCTGAGCAGTGCTAGAAGGATGTCAAAATCAATAGTATTAAACGCATTGCTAAAATCAAGTAATGTGAGAATGGTAAGCAGTTTGTTGTCCATGCCCCGCCTTATATCGTCGGTAATTTTGACAAGAGCTGTAACAGTACTATGGCCAGGGCGGAAACCAGACTGCATAGGATTAAGGATATAAGAAATGGGAGAATGGAAATTGGTTAGTTAGGTATGTATTATTTATATATATTTAGAAATATTTTTTTTTCATGTTGTTTATTTTCGGTACAATATTTGTACTTGTATTTTTTTTTCTATTTTTGCTATTGATGCACCACCGACGAGACTGTTCTCACTTAGTCCGATCCATCCCAAGGTTGTCTGGATGAAATTGCTTTAGCCGATAAGGCCGCCCAATGTACTACCGAAGTTTTGTTCTTGTATCTTATTGTTTATTTTGTTTTTGGTGTGCAATAAAGATATATTGTATTGTATTGTATAATCTAAAAGGCTTCTAACTATGGCATTATATAGAAGTTTTAAGAAAAATGGGTGAGCACCCCACCAGACATCCGATAAGCATCTCAAGACATTCAGATTCTTTTCACATCTACCAGCTACATAATAACAGTGCAATTTGCCTTAATTTGTTATCCAGAATTAACCCTAGAAATTTAAGTAAAATATCCAAAACAGGTGGGTCACGCTTCCGAGAGAAAAGAACAACATTACTTTTAGAATGAGAAAGGTCTAAACCATTGAGATGAAGCCAGGAATTTAGACAAACAAGAATGAGAGATGCAGTTACTAGCAACGTCAATATTATGTTGAGAAGTGTATAAAAGAATATCATCTGCGTATTGAAGAATACGGCAAAGGCCAATCGATTTTTCTAAATCAGAGGTATATACATTATAGAGAATAGGGCTGAGAACAGATCCTGGGGAAGTCCACGCCAAATCACCCTATGTGGAGATATAGCTGGATCTGAACAACGTAGATAAATAAAACGTTAAGAGAGAAGATTCATTATAAAATTACACAATTTAACCGGAACTTTTAAAACATGTAGTTTATTCTTAATAAGGGGAAGTTGGACACTCTCATAAGCAATATCAAGAAAGGCAGCCACAATCGATTAATTACGGGTAAACGCAAGTCTAATATCAGTAGTAAAGATGCTGAGACTATCTATAGTGCTTTTCCCTTTCCTAACACCATATTGGAACTTAGCCGGGAGACCATTACTTTCAAGAAACCATTCAAGACGATTTTTAATAAGATGTTCAGCAATTTTAGCGAGGACAGAAGAAAGGGCAATAGGGCGGTATGAATTAGGGTCTTCCGAATCTTTCCCAGGTTTGAGAATGGGAATAATATATTGGGATTTCCAACTACCAGGCACGATACCAGATTCAAAAATAACGTTAACCAAAGATAAATAATAAGCCTGCAAGCTATCACTAGCTTTAGTAAAAAAGGAGTATGGAACACCATCTATACCAGGAGCTGAATCTTTCTGATTTTAAAATATTTTGCAATTCAATGAACGTAAATGGTAAGTCCAAGGCATCATTAGATGAGGCGTCAGACACGGAAGGGAGTTCGGAGAGGAGGGGACAGTATTGAGGGGCAAGTTTATCCATAAAAGCTTCAGCCCAAGAATGAGAAGGGCTGCAACAACGAGAAGGTGGACACCATGATTTTCTGTAACGACGGATTTTCATCCAAACAACAGATGCGGGAGAGCTTGGACTCAAACTAGAGCAAAATGAATTCCATTTTTTTTTGTAATACGATATAACTATAAAATCGAAGTGAAACTTTTACTTTACTAAAGCGTGCACTAGCCGCAAACAAGTTATGACAAGACAAACCTCGATTTTCTCATTTGCTTCGTCTCATCTTTATGCTTGTTTAAAAAAACGAAGCGAATATGATGGGTGACGCTGTCGGCGATTATTGCGTTCCTTATATTTTTGTCACAATAAGATTGAAGTTGTTATATGTTTAGTCCTTAGTTGAATTTGGAGGTAATGCGAATGAAGAATATTTACATATGTCATTTAAAGTATCCAAATCATTACAGTGTTTTTATAAGGTTAAATATTTATATATGATCAAAATGAAGCAGATAAATATAGTAATAGAAAAAAAATCATGATATGTACGTATATTATAAAATGAATAAGACACTTAAAAAATTTCAATTTCTGGCATCGTGCCCAAAATGCTGGAAAATAGGAATTATAATGTTATTAAAATAGATATTAGGTATATAACGGTTTTTGATATCGTTTTAAAAAATTGATATTGAATACATAACTATTACGGAAAATAGCGAAAACGCCCATCTCTACATTTCACGGCCACATTTTGACATTCACAAACTTTGAAGTTTCAAGTTGTTTTTTTTTATTTTCCCAATATGTGTGCTAAAACTTTTTTGGCCATACCGGTATCTCGTCGTTAACAAGTCAATGTCAGGTCATGTACCCTAGTCATAGAATCAGGAATCCCTACTGCTCCTTAAATCTGTCACCCTTGTAGAGCGGTAGAGACTTCGCTAGAGTTTTCTATGAAGATAGCCCACTTACACAAAATTCTCGTTATTCTGTTGTCATATCTCTTTCCCACTTTTTTGCATATACATATATATGAATGGTTAATAATCCTACCATTACTAAAAATTTATATTTGAAGAATCACAAGTTTCACAAAAAATATGCAGTCAAAGACGTCTCCTGTCAAGTTGAACTGTTACATCCTTAGAAGTTATACTACTCGAATTGCGATAAATTACGTAATTAATTAATTGCCTGGGAAAACGAGATACTATAATTGTGTTTTACTAGTGAAAAAATGTGACAGAGATTCGGCCACGGTAATAGATTTACGGATCTGTCAGATTAGAATCTGACAGAAGTCAAACAACTTGAGGTTTACCTGACCAAATACCAAAATTTGCAAATCTCCATTTTGTCAGAGGCTGTGTGATCGACCGATCTGTGAGCCAGACGAGTCAATATAAGTATTGCCTATAAAGAATAATTCCACTTGATAAGGGTAATTTAGTGTTTCCCATATTTTATTAATTCAGCCCTTGTATTGTATACAATTTATCTCAGAGTGAGATATTTGTTCGGAAATCTCTCAAAAAATTTGATAAAATCTTTAAAATGCCTCTTATAGAATTTCGAATTTTATAACACCCACTGCGCAACTTATTTATTACCATTGACTTATCTGGCTCACAGATCGGTCGATCCCACAGCCTCTCGTGACGCGTAGCTTAAAGAATGATTTAGACAGTTGACCAGATAAAAAATGCGGCCACGGTAACAAGGACGGAACATCAGTATATCTCTTACTTTTTCCACTAGTACAACATAATTATGGCATCTCGTTTTCGAAAGCTGTGGCGTTCCTTATTGCAATTCTAGTAGTGGTTATTCTGAGCCTATATCTATATCTTTCTGTGTCTACGACGTACTGCCTACTTCCTTCTGTAGTTAGTTATCTTCTTTACTACTTTTATTTACTTTATTGTTTTTGTTTTTCGTACATACTTATCCCATAGCATTTTTAATTTCAGTTTTTTTTAGGGGGCACCAAAGAATATTGGTACTTTTGGTGCCAAAGACGTATTGTATGTAGGGTTATGGTGCTATGTCTAGGATAAGAGGAGTCGAAGTTAAACTTCAAAAAGAAGTTTTACAAACACGTAAATATGGTCTCAATGAAATTCTCAATAAGAAGAGTGACGACCAATCCTCCGATTCCAAAAACGATGCTGAAAGTGAGTTACAAATATTTATACTAATAGTCTTGCTCGATGAATGTACCACTACCACTCAATGAGCGAGCTGATAAACAATATAAGGTTAGAGTTAATAAGCTAAATTATGCGTCGATGTGGTGTTTTCATTGTTAACTATTATTTTTCAGAAAATCAAATCAGCGATCTTTTGCAAAAGCTCCCAAAGCTGGATAAAGTATTTGAGGTACACCGCAAAATTGGCGAGGGTACCTTCAGTTGTGTGTACCTGGGCTCCCTTCGGCAGCACGCTGCATTACCCAGCTCTGAGAAGCGTTGGTTCGCCATCAAGCACCTGGTGCCCACAGCACACCCAGCGCGCATCGAGCACGAGCTCCGCTGCTTGCAGGACATGGGGTACCCTATTGACTGACATATATTATTACCCATTGTAATGCTTGTGTATTTTTGGGCCATTTTTGTTTAATTTGATTCGTAGACCAATCGTTACATTGAGGTCTTCTGTTGAATGTATAAATATTAAACAATTACTTGTTGAATACTTCAACTTATCCTCTGTATTTCAGAAAGATCTCTATTTGATACCTTGGCTATTTCTCACTACTTTACAAGCTTTATCTTAATAAATAATATTATCTTATTGTGATGTGGTAAACATGCTTTGAGTATATGAATAACTGCATACATTCTGACAATTCCTCATTGTGTTTTGTTTGTATCTAACAGCTGTTCCATATGTCAAGCAAAGTATAATTGAGTTGTAGAGAGATAGTTCAATTTTCTTAGCCTGATGTGTAGTTAGTTTGGAACAGATTTATGTTCAGGCAATCTGTTTCAGTGAGTGAGTTGCTGTAGATGTGGAGAGCAGTATTTGTGTTTGCATGTGCATCCTTAATTTATATTTCATGTCCTCTAGTAAGTGATAGATTGTCTTGTCTATCACTCATCCAGTTAAACCGTCTTACCACCAACAGATTTGGACATTCCTATCGAGCAGTTGTTTTGGTTCATTAGTTTATACATTCTTAAAATCTCTTGTTTATAGATAACCACCGCGTTTATGTTAATGCAACCACAGAGCCTTGTTTAACTATTGCTTGATAACTGATTTTGACATTAATTGATCTCTAGTATTTTATTGAAGACTGCTACAACTATTTTCATTAGGTTATTGAAGTAATACATTAAAAAATAAAGTTGTATATTTATAGACAATAAGCTTAGCTTGATAGATCGTATACGTGTTAAGGAACATTTCTTCAATTGTTTACTTGTGTTCTTCACACTTTTGATTTAGATTTGAGGTAACAATAATTTTTTTATCCTCGCTGGCTGGCTGAGATCGTGCTCATTAGCATACAAGAAATGTGATTTGTGGGTTTATCATACGAGTACCTTATCACAATAATACGTAAGTTTTTCTTATGTTCACTTCAATCATCTAATTTTTAGTTGATCTGTATATAGGTCTCTGAGTAATACTTGCAGTAAGCAATGACTTATTTGAGAAGTATGTGATTAACACGCTACATATTATACTTCTAGTGTGTAACACATTATACAAACTATGCACACATGCTGTGTTAGAGATACTGTTACTATCAAATAACTTACGAGGGATTGTGCTGCTGATGTTCTCAAACAAATACTCTTACATTACCCCCCTCCTGTGCGCGAGAAGTAAAATGTCCCTTAGAAATAAGGTGACACTTTACAAGACCGTGATCCGCCCCGTCATGACTTACGCCTCTGTTGTCTTCGCACACGCGCCCTCTTATCAACTGGATAAACTCCAAGTCATTCAAAACCGCTTCATCCGTAGAGCGGTAGACGCGCAATGGTATATGCGCAACTCGGACCTCCACTGCGACCTCGAGCTCCCCTCCATCCGTCAATTTATGAAGGATGCCTCGCGTAGGTACTTCGACTCTGCTCCCCACCACCCGAACCCGCTCGTGGTTCAAGCGGCGGACTATTCGACTGACCCGAACGGTCCGCCCCCCTTGCATAGGCGTCCTAGACACTTCTTGGATGATCCGGACGACCCCATTGCAGCCGTAGTATCGGCCGCCCTGGGGTCGCCCGGCCCACCTGACTCGTCTCCTAACACACATTCCGTTTTTGGTACTGGTCCGGGCCACCAGATTCGACATCCATTCCGACGATACAGAATGCGTCCTCGCCGGCGAGGACGTGGTCTCTTACGACCCTTAGGGTCACCCAGTTGATTGATAGGGCCCTAGGTCTTTCCCCGTCTGGGAGACCAGGGCAATTCGGTCAAATAATCAAACCAGTTGCCTAAATTAGCTAGGTTTAGGGTCCAGGCCTCTCCCCGGGATGCCATGGACACAAGTCGATCTAATGATAGGGCTCTGGCGCGGGCCAGGGCACCTCTCTCCAAAAAGTGTCCTTCAGATGCCAATCAAGTGTAGGGTCCTCGTGAACTCTGGCCTCAGAGCTCCAGGACAATCAGGTCAAATAGTCACTCAGATTCATAGGGCTCATTTGTCCTTCCCAGGGAGGTCTGGGCAAATTCGCTCTAAAAGTTTTAGCTAGGATGCCACCAGTGGCTAGGGCCCTAGGCACTCCCCGTCTGGGTTGCCAGGGCAGTTCGTTAGTCCAACTCTGGGCGACGGCTCAAGCCGAGGTTCGTGCCGTCTGAGGCGCCCTTGTGCTTGTCGCCCCAAAACCAAAACCGCGGCCCAGCGCACTAGCGCTTGCCAAACGTCCGGTCAAGCTGTCCGAGGTCGTGTTCGACCAGCAGCTCAGTCCTTTCTAAAAAAAAAAAAAAAAAAAAAAAAAAAAAAAATCTTACATTACATTTTTTGAAGAAAAACAAATGATTTCCTTTGATATTCCAGGGGAAAGCATCATGTGATAGGAGTGGATCTGTGCCTTCGATATTTGGACACAGTTGTTTTCGTAATGCCTTATATACCTCATAGGAAGTTCTCTGTAAGTTATATTATGTTTCTCATTTATAATATGTTTTAATTTGTTTATGTTGAAAATTCATATTATAAGTAAGGTGTCCTGAGGAGTAGGTGAGAGGGTAGGTGGAATAAATAATTAGTACCATCCTACTTCTAGCAACACCCTGTTTTTAGTCTTAGTGATATGTGTAAAGAAAATTAGTGACAAAGACAAAGGTTGATGATTGCATATTATCCTAGCCATAAGTTTTTTTTTGCATGGGGCTCCCAGTTAGCTATTTGAATTTTGTTAGTGCATTTTATGGTCGATCTTCATGTTAAGTTAAATGTATTGGAAGTTAATGTAAATTAGTTAGCCATTGCAGCCAACCACAGGGATTGTGGCATACAATAGTACCCACGGACCCAGGCTTTAGTTACCAGTAATGAAGTAATAACTGGATCCAACCAGTGGAGGGTGGCACTGGATAGACTAAAGTTAGAGGAGGCCTATGCCAAAAAGCACTCTGAAAAGAGGAACATATAGAACCCTAAAAAGATTTCAGGTTAAAGATGAAAGAATAGAAATATGTTGAAGTCATCAATCGTAATTGTTGCTTAGAAAGGAAGTGTCAGTAAAGTAGTAAATAGAATGCGTGGAACAGCGATTGAGAAGGGCCCGTGTCGTTCCGCAGGAGTACGTGGGCGAGATGGATGCGGCGGAGGTGCGGCGCTACATGCGCGCGCTGCTCACCGCGCTGCGACACGTGCACTCCTTCGGAGTCATACACCGGGACGTCAAGCCCAGCAACTTCCTCTACGACCGCGAGAACAGAAGGTGCCTACCTACCTACAATGCATTCCACACTCTCCTCTCCGAGTTATAAATAAAATGTGTTGACGAGTTTGTTTGTGGATGCCGATAAGACGCGAAGTAAAGGAAGTTAAATCGGTTCTCTACTGCAGTTACTTGTTGTAGTTCTTAATTTAGTTACTCAAAAAATATATTATATACAATATACCTACAAGATATCTCATAAGTGAACTTATAAGTCGTAAGTCAATAATATTGTTCATTGTATCAGGGTAAGACTGTGCTTGCTGCAACACAGCGCACGCTAGAGCAGCGCGCAGGGTTTCGTCATATTAACTGTATTACTTATGAGAGTACTATTTCGTATTTTTGTATAAGTAGTTACGGTTAATAATATTGTAGGTCGAAGAGCTTGTAACTGTTTCGGTATGAGTGTGTAAAGCTGTGCTTGCATGTTCTGCGCGCGCAGGTACTTGCTGGTGGACTTCGGCCTCGCGCAGCGACTGTGTGCCGCCTCTGCGCCCCCGCCACCGCCCCCGCCGCCGCGCGACCCGCCCCCAGCGCACTCCACGCACCTCAGGAAGAGGCCCCGGGATGAGGTGCTTGTCTATAATGGAGGGTCGTTTTCGAGATCTTCCAAACACGAACCGAAACAACCAAAGAAAGTCAAAGTTTTTGAAACTCTGTTGTGTTTTAATGATGTTGCAGAACGATTCGGGTCCAGAGTGTAAACGTGCTGCGTTGGATCTGAGCGTGTCGTCGCGGACGCGCGCGCACGACCCCCCCGCGACCCCCGTCGGGCCCCCGACCCCGGCGGCGGCCCCCCGCGCCCGGCACTACCCGCACAAGGTGAGCGACACACATTCACCGAACTGACGTGGAGGGACGGCAATGCTTGGAATGCTCGACGACATTGTTATCTGTGCGTGCAGGGAGCGGAGGCGACGAGCGGGGCGGGCGAGTGCGCGTGTGCGGGACGCGCCGGCGTGTGCTCCGCGTGCCTGGGGCGGGGGGCGGCGCGCGCGGCCCGCGCCGGCACGCAGGGCTACCGCCCGCCCGAGGTGCTGCTGAAGGTGGCGACGCAGGGTACCGGCGTGGACACGTGGGCGGCGGGCGTGGTGCTCGCGAGCGCGCTGTGCGCCCGCTACCCCTTCCTGCGCGCTCCCGACGACGTGTCGGCGCTGGCCGAGCTAGCGGAGCTGGTGGGCACGCGCGCTCTGCGCCGCGCCGCCGCCGCGCTGGGCCGCCGCCTGCTGGTGTCGGCGCCGCGGCGCGCCGTGTGCCTGCGCCGGCTGGCGGCTCGCACGCGCGGCGCTCCGCCCCCCGCGGCCCCGCCCACCGCGCCGTGCGCTCGCTGCCCTCCGCCGCGCGCCGCCTGCCTGTGCCTGCCGGACGGCGAGGAGGTAGGCTCGTGCTCACGGTGCGTGCGCGCAGTGTGTGTGTGTGTGTGTCAGTGTGTGACGCGGCTTGTGTTGTGCGCAGGCGGAGGCGTGCTCCCCGGGTGTGCGCGTGGCAGGGTTCCCGGACAGCGCGTTCTCGCTGGCGGCGCGGCTGCTGCAGCCGGACCCGCGGCTGCGGCTGTCGGCGGCGGACGCGCTGCGACACCCGTTCCTCGCGGAGGAGGACTAGCACCGCACCGAGCGCGACTCGTCTATTATTATTGATCAAATAGCCTAATAATAATGACCAGTCTCAAACGAGACTTTTGTATTTATCATTGTACCGGCTGTGAAGTAGATAGGTACCGATTGTTGCTCACACACAAACTACTGCTAATAACTCTGAGCTTCCATCGCTAAAGTCTGAAAATAATACAACACTTGCTATGTTATAGATCGGCTACTTTTATATATAGTAGATAGGTATGGATAGCCGCCGCGCGCCACGGACCTACTCTCCTACTGTACGTTCGTCTTCTAGTGCCTTATTAGGAAAAATTAATACCTAACTACAAAAAAAAAACAATAGATAACTACAAAATATATTATTGAGATAGTTGAGGCAAAAAGCAGTCTGAAATCGATATCACAGTCACGTCACGTCACTGCGAGACGTGTCATCGTTGAAGACACGATCGGCTCATTTCATCCCGGACGAAGTTCACTTAATGTGAATGAAACTATAGTTGGACCTTTCCAACAATCAAGTACGCGTGAAAACCCGTCTTCTTAAACAATATGAATCAAACACGCGTTAGTTTTCTAAATGAAACTAAATTTAAAAATTGAATTCAAAAGATCCAGTTTTTTTAATCGGTTTGAAAGAACCATTGTCTCCATTTAAATAGCAGTCGCCATGTTATTACGTTATACGGCTATGTAAACTTAAGTAGTGTCATCTGTCTACTATCAGCGTACCTTTATTTATTTAGTCACTGCATTTGTTTACACAGCCGACTGACGTCATGACCCCACAGGGCAATATGGCGTCCACTGCGACTACCGTTATCGTCAAATTACGCGCGACATTCGAAAATACAAATTTTAAATGCCTTTTTATGGCACCTAACGATTGAATAAAAAAATTTGAAGTTGAGTGGTTATCACTAGTACGTTATAATGTAAATGTAACACTTTTTAAAAATAGGTGTAATAATGGGGTATTATATATAGTAAACACCCATTTTTAAAAAGTGTGCTGAATTTTAAAGCTTTTACGTAGTACGTCTTTTGGTATATTCCACTTTGTTCACCCAGGTGATCAGACAAAAATAATTAGAAAAGTCGCCTGTACATATTCACTTGAATTATAATTCCAAGCTGAACAAATTCCACAGATTTTGTCGCCACAACTCATGTGGGTGACGTCACTGAAGTGTTATTAAGTCCAAGGTGAATTAGGACATTTCGATTTCCACTCTGTTCACCCAGGAGAACAAAGTGGTATGTGTCTTTTTGGTTATAATTAGTTTTAGAGAGGATCTCAGTTTAAGTTATGATTGTATAGAGACCCGGACACATCACTGTCATTCAGAGCAATGCGTAGGTACTTATAGTCCTTGCGCGAGCAGCGAGGAACTGGGGGCTGCGGTCCTCGTGAGAAGGACCAGCGTACAATTTGAGGCAAGTTTTTCTCCGGTAGGTCGCGTGGACTACAGGCACCTACCTACTGTACAGTGCTATGTCGGGAGATTGTATGGTTACCTCACAACCTCTCATTAAAGTTTTATTTATCTAAATAGCCTTTTATTTAAACCCCCGGCCCCGCAAATCAACTCTATCAATGGTATTAATATTTGAAAATTTTCACAAAGAAGAATACATCCCGATAATAATTTGCAGATCTACATATTTGGAAAATTAAGAATTAGTAAGTAATGGCAGACACGTTTCAGGCTCTGCATTATGTACCTACACTCAGAATCAGATATTGATGAAATAATTGTTCTGTAATAGTAGCCTAACATTTGGAATATCACATCCAGCTCCCAAACATTATAGAATAGCATATGAACATTTGAGGATGTCACTGATGCTCAGGGACACTGCTGTTTATTATACCATTGCATAGCAGATTCCAAGAACTGAATTAAATATTGGTGTAACAGAACTACTGGGGATTGAGATCCCACTTGTTCTGTGACCAGAAGAAAAAAAAACCACTAGTACTGTCAACAGAACTACTCTATAGAACAGGTGGGAATAAACAAATGATAATTTAACCCAAATGTCTGGATAGTAGGAAGGTACCTACACTACACAGTACACAATGAAACCAACACATTACTTTAAAACTAAATTAGGTACTTTATTAAATAACATTTCATAAGCAGTCTTTTCAACAACTGTAGAGCAACAATACCGCACACTCATCTCCATTGCAAACACACACACACACATTTACTCTTCATCAAGCAATAATCAGAAATTTTAAAATGCAACTGGATACAAATTGCTCACGTGTTTTGTCTTCATAATGAGTTATATGATGTGGTAATGTCAGTGTGTAAGTGTGTGTGGCACACAAGTGACATCACAAGTTGGAGCGGCTGTTCCCGCAGGAAACATGCCAATCACACAGATGGCCCAAGTACATGACATACAACATTTGAATGTAAACATGCAAACGTCCGTTTGGTTAGTTACCTTAAAAAACATAATTTTATAAACACTAACTTATAGCTAAAGATTTTTCCAAAAATTAGGGTTTTGTAAGAGCCGTCTCTGGAAGTTTTGATACCAAGTGTGAAGTGTGCTGAGTGGTATGTAGGACACGCCGGGTGTCGGAGTCATCTGCTCCTGCATCACAGAGAATGACGCAACGAAGTTTACTAAATTCTCTAGCATTTTCTGAGCAAACGTCACATAGTTGTTGGTCTGCTGAGCCTGGAATATTATTACAATTTTATTAATGTATCTAAATATTAAGAATACTGAGTTGGATCTGATATTTATAAACACAGGCTGAAAGGTGTAATGTACAAGTGAATATTGCAGCATGCACTTGTTCACTTGGTACAAAGAAATGGAGGTTCATCAATAACTTACTACTGAGGAAGCTAGAAGCTGCACATTGGCTTCTGGTTCAATGGAGATACCAATCTGAGCATCTTGACATATCTGCTGTTGTCCAAACGCACTTCCAAATTTATTGTCACCTGAAAATTAAGCCAGAATATTTCATTTATTTGGCTAAGAATTTACATGACAGGTCAATATAATATGGGCTGCTGTAGTCTTATTTTTTATATTTGCAGTAGCCAATGTATTATAAGAAGAAGGCTGGGTGGCTGGCTGGGTATATATGTAAACATCTACAAGGATACACAATTCCTATACTTACTAGAAAGTTCATGCAATTTTTTCAAGTTGGATATCTTGAATATAGCAGATGGTTTAGCGTTGGAGATGTGTCCCAGCAGCTGCCAGTTAGGCGGCGCGGTGGGGTCCGGCCAGCTCCAGTACACCATGCCTACGGCGGCCGGCGGCAGCGGCGCCAGCCCCGTCAGGAACACCACCGCGTGGTTGATAGAGTCCGCCTCCGGTATTGTCACCAGATAACGCGTCTCCGACAACGGTGTGAAGTCCGTCTGAACCTGTAGAAGCACACATTGCTCAGTTTCTACCTGCTATCAGTTAACCTTTGGATGATGCGCCACTCCATAACACTTATATTCCTGCAATTCTATACTCACCAGCCGACCAGATACGATCAATCCGAATACATTAGACATAATTTTGTATAAACTTTAATTGATAATAACGCAAAATTAAGCTGACCGAAACAACACAAAGAAAATAATCGATCCAAAATTCCACTTCATTCTAGAATCACACAAAATAACATTCTATTCTAGTGCTGTCCTGTCCGTACGTATCATTAAGTCAAGAAATCGGTAGAAAAGAATCGATGAAAAATCGATTAAGCACACGGCAAATATAATTAATATGTCATGTACGAAACTGTGACGAGACTTGCCTCTATCGAACGTTATATAATTACTTATTTAAAGGCCAATAAATATTTATTTACTTTCTTCTCTGTTCAAACAAGTACTTACTACTTTAAAAAATCGCCCAAGTGCAAGTCGGACAAACTGTCTCTTGTCGTTATTAATATCAAACAAAAACTAGAACTATCACGTTTATTGTATGGATATTGGTTTGGCATAACCACACCCAACAGAACTAGACGGCATGTTATAATCTTTAATTAACTGTTGATGTGCTGATTGCATTATAACAAACAAAGATATGCTTTGGAAGAATCTTTCCAACAAAAGTTAAAACCACCGTTTGTGATGGCTTTCATATTGGTGAACCATCTATATTCACTTTGTAGTTCATTCGGCGAACTTTTAATACTTTACCACAACCATGTGGAACGTTGATATTAACAATAATTTCTTTATCAGGGTCAGGAGGCATAATTTACACTAAAAACAAAATATACCTATACAAAAACTATTTATAATATTACGCAATCCTACTTATCTGATCTGCCAAAAAAAATTTGTTTCCCAAGAAAAAACGCGCCCACCTAATTCAGAAGTTTCCCGCGCTTTTCGTTCAATGTTTTGTCAATACAGTTCATTGTTTTTTTTCTTCCCACACATACTAATAAGGAGATATACTACTATCGAGACTAGCATTCTGTCTGACAGAAAGAATTGTTGCAGTGTTTACTTACGAAGAAAGTTTTGTTTTCTTGTAAGCAAACACTTTGATTCTAAAAGAACGTGGAGCTTTTCGTTTTGTCTCCTGGGCAAATCTACATTCACTCTTTAAGTCCAAACCTGTGTCTGAGACTAACAACTCCCATGAACATTATAAATGCAACGATTTTTGTTTACTTTCTGTTTGCAAGCTTCCTCGCCTGAACCGATTTTAATGAAAGGTTTTTTTTAATGTAAGATAGGCTTACGCTTGCGTTTCACCGTAACTCGCCTGATGTAAAGTGACGACGCAGCGATGGTGCACGCTTGCCTAAAAGAAACAGATTCAATAAATGTGATTATTGTAGTTTTTGCACGATAATGACAGGTAGAAACGAAAAGTGCGCGTATCTGTATCGCGATTAACCAATATTTCTACCAACTTTGTAACATTTTTTTCTAGAACATCATGTCAATGTTTGTATGCACAAACATTGACATGATGTTCTACATTTTCATTATTATTTTAAGGCAAAAATAAAATTACATAATCTCTTTCATAATTTATTGGAGTATAATTTATAAGATTAAACAAAGTCAAATCAGGGAAAAACAGGAACTAGCACCTGAGATGAAATTTAATAACAATTTAAATAAATTAGTATAAGTAATAACAAATAAAACTTTCATTGAAAAACAAAGTTTTAGCATATTGTATACATGATTGTTCCAATACAACAAAGTTAGATAAAGCTTAAATGCAGTAAGTAGTGTAAGATAACACAATTACAAGATAAGAAGGAAGCAAATAGTGGCAGCTGATAACGAGCACTCAGTGGTCAGATAGTGGGCGAGCGAGCACACACTACTCCTACAATATCATAGAGTTCATTTCATTTAACAAATAATTACAGCATTTTCTAGTCAAATCCTAAAATCTCCTATGAAGCCACTTCAACAGTTAACAGGTATGTAATGTAAACATGTAATTACTCACACTAGAACACAATGAACCATCACTAACACTACTGAATGGCGTTGAAGTGGACTTCATTCTGTACCAGTTTACTATCACACATAGATTATTATCCTCCATAATACAACAGTGAACATAAATACTAACTGGAGCTACACAATAGCATGTTAGGTATGATATGAAACACCTTTATAGATCATCCAATCTCAGTTCTCTAATCTATAACTTTAACCTAACATTATTAGTCATACATACAACATTATCAATAAATTATTGTTACAATATTGTCAGTGAGTGAGGCTAATCCCGCATGTAGGGGTAATCAATGTCCCGCAGCGGCACGAAAGTCTCCTTGATGGACTGTGGTGTGGCCCAGCGCAGCACATAGTTGGGTCCGCCCGCCTTGTCGTTGGTGCCGGACATGCGACCTCCACCGAAGGGCTGCTGCCCCACCACCGATCCGGTAGACTTGTCGTTCACGTAAAAGTTGCCCGCCGTCATCTTGAGCTCCTCGAGCGCGTGCTTCAAGAAGGCGCGGTCCGACCCGAACACGGCGCCCGTCAGCGCGAACTTGGTGGAGGAACCAACGAGTGCCAACGCGCTGGAGAGGTCAGCGTCCTCGTACGTGTACAGCGTCAGCACCGGCCCGAAGATCTCCTCCGTCATTATGCGGTCGAGCGGATCGCGTGTCTCTACAATGGTGGGCTGCACGAAGTATCCACGCGAGCCGTCATACTCGCCTCCGCCGAGGATCGAGGTGTTCGAGTTACTCTTGGCATGTTCAATGTAGGAGGTTATGCGTGCGAACGCCTTGTCGTCTATGACGGCGCCCATGAAGGCGGAAAAGTCGGTCGGATCGGTGACCTTCAGCTTGGCGCGCTCCTCGAGCAGGCCGGTCACGATGCCGTCGCGCAGCGAACGCGGAACGTAGATGCGCGAGCACGCCGAGCATTTCTGGCCGCAGTACTCGAAGGCGGAGCGGATGGTGGCAGTGACCACGGAGCGCACGTCCGCCGAGGGGTGCACGAAGTGGTAGTTCTTGCCGCCGCACTCGCCGATAAGCCGTGGGTAGTTGCGGTACAGGTTCAGGTTCTTACCGACCTCGTTCCAGAGCCAGTTGAAGGTGGGCACCGACCCGGTGAAGTTGATGCCCGCGAGATTCGGAGAAGAGGTTATCGTGCGCCCGAACGTCGGCCCATCAGCTGGCACGAAGTTGACCACTCCATCTGGCAGCCCCGCCTCTCGCATTATGTTGAATATGCGCCAGTTGGAGAGCAGCGCGGTGTCGGACGGCTTCCACACTACTCCGTTGCCCATGAGTGCCGGAGTGTACGCCAGGTTGCCTCCGATAGCCGTGAAGTTGAAAGGGCTGATAGCCGCGACGAAGCCGTCGATGCCACGGAAGCGGAGCGAGTTCCTCGTGACGGAAGGGTCTTCCGAGATCGGCTGGTACTTCGAGTTCTCTTTGAGGAAGAATACGTTGAACTTGAAGAAGTCGATAAGCTCGGCGGCCGAGTCGATCTCAGCCTGCACTGCCGTCTTGGACTGGCCCAGCATGGTGGCCGCGTTGAGTCGCTGGCGATGCGCGCCCGCCATCATGGCGGCGGCCTTCTCCCAGATTCGGCAACGCTCCTCGAGCGGCGTGCGGTCCCACCGGGTCTGCGCTGCGACCGAGGTCTCAATAGCGCGCGCGATTGTTTTATCACTGGCGTAGTAGAACTTGGCTATTTTCTTGTTGTGGTCGTGCGGCATGGGCTGGTAGCGCGGCTCGCCGTCCCGGATCGACTCGCCGCCGATCACGATGGGCACCTCCTCCGTGATGGCAGCGGTGCGCTTCAGCTCGGCCACGAGCGCATCGCGTTCGCCGCTACCCGCTCGATACCCGAGTACGGGTTCGTTTTGCACGCCGAAATCCTTGAATTTCGGAATCTCTACGATACTGGACAGAGAGCGCTCCAGCGAGCGCCCGCCGCGAGATCCTCTACTCCACACGCTTAGCATTGCGGTGGTCAGGATCGCAGTCAGCTGATCGGGAGACCGCACGGGGCGAGACAACGGCGATGACAGAGCTCGTTACGTAAACAGCGGCGGGCGACGCAACGTAGCGAGTGACGAGATTCAATACGGAGGAAACGATTCTGCGACAAGGGGACTGACGTAGAAGAGGGGCGAACGAATCGTCGACCTTCACTTTACATTTTGCTCTGATTCGATACGGCAACCAAATATTTTGCACGTTA
This sequence comes from Ligdia adustata, assembly GCA_947049295.1. Lineage (NCBI taxonomy): Eukaryota > Metazoa > Arthropoda > Insecta > Lepidoptera > Geometridae > Ligdia > Ligdia adustata. Next base: position 16,090,316 of record OX346216.1, read on the forward strand.
GATCTGCAGAAACAATAGTCTGCACGACTGAAAGAGGATTACTGTACCGCTACGTTCATGGTAAAATGCGTTTATTTAATTGGAACTAACTATTCCCAATGACATTCGCGAAACTGTTCTCTAAATGCAATGAGAAAATAGAATTTCCTTAAGTTGAAAAAATCGAAGCGAATGCTTTACTTTGCGTCTGTCATAAGTCTTTCGACTAATTGTGACAGTTCACACTTTCACAAATTATGACATAGAATCAGGAATCCATACTTCTTGTGACAGATGAGAGTTTTCTTGATTCGCAGAAAAATGGCATAAGTGATCGTAAATATATATTTTTTCAAAATTCGTTTTATTGCCTATGACTATTAAACATTAATACAATGTAGTATTCAAGTGTAATAATCATAGGTAATGATGGTATAATTGTTAACTATTATTGACTTGTGCATGTGTATGGGTAAAAAATATAAAGGTACTGACTTACTGACCAAGTACCATTTCTACACGACCATTACTTGATTGAGTACTCATTATAGCTTAGATTTCTATTGCATTATAAACTTATCACTGGCAAACATACTAATTCTATGACGTCATACTTAAAAAAAATAGTTATAGACGTAGACAAAGAAAGACTCAATTACTTCAGATACACGAATTTACATACTAATCTCAATCCATAGAGCTAAAATATCACAGAGTCATAAGAATAAAAAAAAAAAACAGGCAAGTCTTCTTACATTTTAATTATTAGTTACTTTAAAAAGAAACTTAACTAATAATACTTTTATAGTTCTAAGAACAAATAGTTATTATATTATACGTTTACATTGACATTTATTTCTTTACCTATTACTGACATTTTGTAATTGTTGTTCATCACACAAGAACGATGATTCCACAAGCTGCAATGACATAATTATATTCACTGAGTTTATAAAAAGGATTTCTTTCAAAAATAATCTTAATTTTCGTTTAAATATTTTAAAATTGAGTTCCATCACGGTATTTGGTAATTTATTGCACAATAATATTTTGGTGTAAAGTCCCTGTTTCTTACACTTAGATAATCTGTTGACAGGCAGGACTCACCCTTTTTTTATTATTACGTGAAATTCTTTTTTCCGGTATTTCCGTATCCTCGTGTGCCTCTAATAAACTACTAATATAACTGTGATAATTGATGGATTCAGGCGTTACTTTGCGGAAATCCATTTATAATAAGATGGTATATACAAAATATTTAGTGTTTTTCCGCCTCGTCTTGATGTCAGCGTGAGAAATCGTAAAATATTTTTGTTTTTATGGTGTGGTTCCTCCTCACCACCGCCACACCTCACCTTATTATTTCTCTTTCTCTCAGTATCCGACTTCCTCGACACGTGTTTCGCCTTAGCACAAGGCATCCTCAGGAGATGTTGACTCTTCAAGCGCTCTTTCGAGCGAGAGCTCTGAGAGAGCGCGGATACTGAGAGAAAGAGAAATAATAAGGCGAGGTGTGGCGGTGGTGAGGAGGAACCACACCATAAAAACAACAATATTTTTCGTTTTCTCATGCTGACATCAAGACGAGGCGGAAAAACACTAAATATTTTGTATATACCATCTTATGATATAACTGTCATTATTTTATCGTTTTTAAAGTGTGTTCTCGCAGGACTACGTTTTTTTAAACCATTCATTGTTCTTATTGATTGTTTCTGACATGACATGAACTTTTATGATATCTTTAGCGTTTCCCCAAACAGTTATAGCGTATCTTATTATAGAATGAACGTATGCATAATAGACAGAGATGAGTGACTTTTTATCTAATAATGGCTTGAGTTTATATAAGGCATAATTATCACTTGCCATTTTCTTGCAAATTTTATCGATGTGAGATTTATGACTAATTGTGTTATCAATTGTATAACCTAGAAATATATTTGTTTTACTAATAGAATTCCCAAAAATACCCAACCTTGACTGATACTGCATTGATATGGTTTTATCAGAGTTAAGAATAATACCATTTGCGTCAAACCATTCCTTTAACAATTACATAACTGCATTAACTTTATCTTCTAAATTAAATTTACATTTGTCTCTGATACCCACATGTGTATCATCTGCAAATAAATGTATATGAGCCCAACTCGGCAATGCGTTGGTTATATCATTAATATAAATCAAAAACAAGACCTGACCAAGACCAAGAAACAAAATCATTCCCAGCGTGTTGGCGAAAATGACAGTAGATGCAATGGAATGGAACAAAGGCGTTAGAAGCAAGTATTATAACATCAATAGGATACTTATTCTTCACTTTTACACTCAGAATTTAGTTTATTTACTCTTAGAGAATCAAAAGTCATATTGATTCAAAAACTACTGGACCGATTTTAATGAAATTTATATTGGACCAGTCTGGTCCATATAAATGGATGGTGGGATGGTATCTCGAACATGATGACAATTTATCAACTCAGTCCAGCCGTCTCTGAGAAATCGGGGTACATACGTACGTACATATAAAAATGATTCCGACGAATTGAGAACCTCCTTCCTTTTGAAGTCAGTTAAAAATAATATCCCTGTGAAATTCTTTTACTTTAGGTTAAGTAAACGTCTTTCCTAATCTGACTACGAAGAATAATAATTCATTAAAATAAAAACAGTTTTTTGAACTTTTAAAGTTATTTCGATTTAAAAATCCAATCTCATGATCGATTTTGATAAATTTGAAATCGGTCCACACTAGGACTAGGACTAGGGAGGCCTATAATAACAGCATGGGACAACATCCACACAAAGGTATTCAGGTCCCTAACCAGAGAAAGCCTGTACTATCGTAACCTGCAGCCCGATTTAGGAAGCGTTTCCGCTCGGATTCTAAAACTGCACCTCGAATTACGCAAATATGGGCACAAAATCTCAAAAATTTTAAATGCGTTTATTTTTCTTGTATAGATCTACTATAGATTGTCAATGTCATTATTTAGAATCTTTAAACAGGCTTGGCGTAATTGCAGTTGTAAAGTAATCGAATCCGGGCGGAAACGCTTCCTGAATCGGGCTGTGGATGACTGATATACATACTTATATATACAATAAACACCCAGACACAGGTGAAACAGACATGTTCATGCACACAAATGTTTTACCTGTCCGGGGATCGAACCCGGGAGCAGGGGCGCAGAAGGCAGGGATGCTACCAACTGCGCCAACCGGCCAGTCTGTCGCCGCCTATACGCTACTGAACACAAAACATTTAAAGAATCGGTCCACCCGTCTCGGGATATCAGATAATATAATGTCTTTTTGTATGTCTGGAGAAAAAAAGGACGTCGCGTTGTATCCACTTGAGAAAAACATCGTAATAATAGAAAATAGTAAATACAGGATTATCGGTGTACTAAGCCGAAAGGAGGTCATTGTACTCATCCTAAGGAACAACTTTGTATGTAAGAAAAAAATATACAGCTGTTCCGTACAAAAAGTTTATCGATCTTCGACAAGAGTTGTCCCATGTTGTTGTGAAAGTTGTGCCTTAGAATGAGTACAGTCACCTCCTTGCGGCTTAGTACACCCCTAGCCGATAGCCCGGTATATGAGGATCTATTCACACAAGTGAACTAGGTATGTATAGGAGTTAGAATACAAAGTCGTGAGCTGAGTTTGTATTTATTTTTATTGCCATCATAGCGTCGATACATCTAAACATAATAACATAAGGTAGCACGCGTCGCGCGAGTACTAGCAAGCAGGGCGGCTGCGGGGGCGGGCGCGGGGGCTCTACTCCACTCGACCACTAGTTACATGTCGTTACGATCAATTCGACTACAATAAAATATATGCTTCTCACACTTTACATTATAAAACCAACTCTGGTGCTGAAATTATGCGCAATTTTTGAAATGTAATTTTATCAATTTGCGTAACTATTTCTTTACCTTTACAGAATAAGGTGTGTTATGTTTACTCAATTGTCGCGTCATAAAAGATAACGTGTCAGCACGTCCCTCCCCCGCCCCCGGCTCGCCCCATACAGCTCCTCCCTAATATAATTAATGTACAAGTTAATTTGAATCAATGACCTGTATTCCGTGCGTGAGTCTGACACGCGCTATGTATACGCAGGACGCGAGCGAGCCGTACGTAGCCATGGATCTGCTATGTCAATGTTGTCATAATCTCCACTTGTTTAACCATAATAATAATTATCCTACTCATAATAATATTATAATAAATGCGAAAGTTTGTATACATATTTATTCTTTCACGCAAGAACTGCTGAACGTATTTATATGAAATTTGGCACTAAGATAGCTCATGTCCTGGATTAATACACAGGATACTTTATGTCCCGGAAAATGCAGTGCTTTTGTGGATAATCAATCCCTAATTTATAAACAGCTCTGTTCTATTGTTCAAAAACAGTCATAACGTCTAAAAGCAATTCCAATGATGACACCATTGAAACATCACACTCGCGTCCCCCGGGAGAACAATAACTTGCAGGTGCGTTCATACTGCATGTACTCGTGTTGCGGCATGTCACCAACTACAATATACATTATCTGTATATATTTCCACCACGTCACTACACTCAACACAACACACAGAGAGAATATGATCACACTTCAAATTAATTAAATTATATTTTATTTTATGTAACGAAACAAGATGTATAGTTCAACGATCGAGCGCCGAGCGCCGAGCTCCGAGCAGCAGCAGAGAGTATTCGTTGACTTGCTACGAGTAACATTCAATAACATATTTTGTTTCAACTAACAACATTTCTAATTTATTGACCTTCCATTTCTATTACCATAATAGAATGATGAATGAAAAGTAACGTATCACTGTTTTTTATTTTACTCAGAATGTAGTAATGAAAATCTAAGTAAAGTTCGGAACAATGTGATTCTCGTACGAAGATCTCGTACGTTATTTTTAGTTGATCTTACCATTATGGCACAAACAACGGGGGGTTAATAAATTTGAAATATTGTCAATTAGTCAAAAAACAAATGATTCATTATGTATCTGCAGCACATTTAAGTTTGAGCAGAGTTACCTAGTAAATAGTAATACGACGTGTATAGGGACGTGTACATTGACAGGACGTCTCGCTCTTAGCGCGTTGCTTATAGGACGCTTTACTTCAATGTTTTACTAATGCAAAAATAATGTAGACTATAAAATAAAATGCTAATCCCACGTGCGGTGGACGACGGTCCGTCGCTCCCACTACACTGACGCAGAGAAGACAACAGAAATGTTCATGAACCAACCTACAGTGTATACACGACATGTAACAGCGAGCTGTGACAATAGTTAACGGTGTTAGTCTACACATCAAAGTGAACACTGCGTAAAAGAACATTTTGCAAAATTAAAAAAAAAAAAATATAGAGAAATAATATATATATATATATAATATATATATATATATATATTATTTCTCCATATTTTTTTATATATATATATATTATATTAAATATATATATATATATATATATATATATATATATATATATTATATTAAATATATATATATATATTATTTCTCCATACAAAAATTGATCACAAGATCGTTCTAGTTGTACGAGTATGTTGTAAGGAGGACGTAATCATTTTCTGTCGAATTTGCAAAGTTTCGTTTTAGTGTGGGTTCACTCTGACGTGTAAGTGTGTAGTCTAACTCCGGTAAGTATTGTCGCACCTTCCTGTTACTTACACGTTGATTGCTCTCACATCGCGCCCCTCACTATAAACTCGTAGTGCGCAAACTTGGTACGCCGTAAGCGACTGCCGGTCGGTTCACTCACCAACAATGAACCAAACTATTTTGAATATAGACAAACAAACGTACGAGATCACTAGTCTTCACCCGACTGCGAAAGAAGGAGGGTTTGTTGTATGTATTTATATATATTTCTTTGACTCGCCCTAGAACCTAAACGTCTTGTTGTATTTTTTATATGAGTGATGTTAATAGATTCGTCTTAGCCGCGAGAGTGACACTGGATACATCAAAATTAGAAAAAAAAAAACAAATTAAGGATCCACAAGAATGTAACGATTCAGCAGTCGGGTTTATTCGAATTCGCTTCTTACCACTTGTTTATAGTTTAGTAAAGTAATAGCGCGATGTAGATGTGAAGTGGGTACACACTCGTACTGGTCCCGTGTGTTCCTGTGTGTGGTTCAGTGCAGTCCTCGGTGTGGTGCAACGTGTTGCAACAAGGCGACAGGTCGCAATGACGCACTCACTGACACACTCCACAGCGAGTTGACACGCCTCGACTACTGCTCACTCTAACTCACTCACTAGTTGTTGTAGGACACCACCCACATGACAGCAGGCTGTCTTCGTGTCGCGCTATCAACGGAACCTACCGACGAGTGTTCATCACCATCTACAGTACAATGATATTTACAAATATTATTTATGATAATTTCGGTAAATCATCAACAGAAGCGGAAGGTGGCAGTAGTACGAGTAAGAAGAGGGTCAATGTTAGTGTCAGTGGTGGTGGAGACTTGACACTGTTGGGGTGCAGAGGGAAAGCAAATTGTTATGTAGATGGACGTACACTTCATATTGACTGGTGAGTCCCGCTCCGGTGCGAAGGTTGCTAAAGGTCCATTGCTGTTGAAATAATAATGCGGTAAGTGTGCTGGGCACCTTTGCGCCGGGAATGGTCAAGGGCGGGTTGTTCGATTCATGTGCTAAGTTTTTAATTTATTTTATTTATTACTTGACAATTTATTATAAAATGTAAGTTTCGACAACATATTTTGATATTTAACTAATTTATTGGTATTAAATTTTCAAGTGTTCATTTGATGTACAGTCAGCACCGTGGTACTGGTGTTCTCACACGTGTAGTAAATAAATGAATCGTTCGTACAGTAAATGAGTGACGCAATGTGAACAAGGCTTCACATCAGTGAGCTGGGAGCTGGCGACGTTGTCCACGCACACAGTAACGTGTAAGTGAAGTGAGGCGCGACATTACACTACTACAACTAACACTACATGTCGCACTCGTACGACGCGTTACATACGAGTACAACTAGACATTGGCAAGGCTCCCTCCGACAACAACAATATGACACTCGGGCGGGTTGGCTCCCCTCCCCGCCACTACTGACGACACCCTCGCTCGAGTTCGTCTTCTAATCTAATTCATTATAAACGTGTAAATCGCGTCAAAATACTCGACAAAAATCAGTACAAGTGTAGGAATGGATATGATATTTGGAATGAGTATAATATCGTAGGTATGTGTGCGGCCGGCGCGGCGGGCACGGGTCGCGCGTACGGAGGAGGCGCGCGGCGGGACCGCGTCTGTAACAACACAACACAACAATATTAACATAATGATTAATCAAACAATCAAAGTGGATTTTCTTTTCGAGTAAAGCTCATACACCAGAAGTAGCATTTTGAGGCTTAAGTGTTATTTGATTATCATCGCACCAGTGGTACAGCTCAGTGACGTCGCTTTGTAAAGTTGTGACATCATGCCGAGTTTTTATAGTCCTATATATCTTAGGATCGTGTGCGAAAAGCTCGAAGTTTGAAACCAGAGTTACACATATCGTTGAAACCGTCGAATGTCGCCGACGTCGACTCGTCCTCCGCCGAACTTTCACACGTAGTTATGTCTAAACAGTACTCGCAGACTAAAAATTACAAAGGGAAGGAACGGGCCGATGTCAAAGTGAATGACTACGTATGGGCCAAAAAGTATTATCCAAATAAGAAGTACCGGTGGATAGAGGGAGTCATCAAAAACACTTTGGGTAACGTAGTATACCTAGCATACATCCCTGAGTCGGACGCTGTAGTGAATAAACACAAGAACCAGCTGTGGCCTAGAAAAGCAAACCAGATTGCGCCGGAATCACATGACAATACAATATGGCACTCCGATGCAGTAGACAGTGATTCTTGCAGCAGCGAGGGGGACGTCACGGCTCGCCCTGAGACTCCAGCGCGAGCGCATTCAGCGAGCGCGTCGCCGCGCGACCGGCCGCAGTGCGCCGGAGAGGCCGGCCCGAGTGGAAGCACGCCGCCGCCGCACAGCCTCTGCCTGCGCCTCACCGGTCCGCAAACCCTACACCCGTGTTTCGAACACCGACACCTTCACCCTCTAAGTTTGTGTCACCGGTTCCGCAAACTCCCACAGTTGACTCGACTCCAGCGCAGGCTGGTTTAGATAGACTAAAACGCAACCGACTAAAGGTCAATTATAGAAAACTATTTTAGGATACTTTGTGTATCTACTCCTTGCTTGGTTGATTAAAGGAGGAGGAGTTGTTATATATGTATAGTGATATCAACATTACTGCGGCTGCGCCCGCGCCCCGCTACTTTCTAGTAATAAACTGCAGTGCGCATATAACCAGCCTTAGACTACGACGTGTCCCCGCAGCCCTTATATCTAACAGGAGCAATATGAGAGCCCTGCGCCCCCCCCGATGGCACACTCTCTGCATCTGACAAGAAGCCTCCAACTTTCACCACTTGTGAGCGATCTAGCAAATACGACTCGCACCACACCTCGAACCTCAACAACGAACCACAGATGCCCGCAGGCCCAAGCTTACGAACAAGCAGATTGTGATCCACCACATCAAATGCTTTAGAAAAATCAGAATAGATCGCATGTACATGTTTATCCTCCAATGCTTCCGAGATGTGACACACATAGTTAGTAAGGTTAGAGGCGGTTGATCGCTCAGGTAAACATCCCATCCTATCCTATCAATGAGGAAGCAGAGTTCGCTGCACTGGTGACTCAAATAATTTATCACAGGTAGATAAAGACCTATAATTGGAATATCACATTGGTCATCACGCTTCAAATGGGAGTGATATGAGCCGTTTTCCACTTGGCAGGAAAAATGCCTAGAGACAGAGAACGGTTGAAGATGAGGTATAAAGGTTCAACTAGTTGCTTAGCACAGGATTTAAGAAATAGTGGAGGTATTGAGTCTGGTCCCGGGCCTTAATCAGTGTTTAGAGATTTAAGAGATTTCATGATATCGCTTCTGGTGAGTTTACACGTGTTCATGTACCGATGATTATAGGATTATACAATGGTGTCGTAGCTATCTGTACCAGAAGTAGATATGTTGAAAGTTGAATGAAAGTATTTCGAGAACGACTCAGAGACTTCTCCCTCGCCGTGTGCTTTGTCATTTTGAAAGTGCAAGTCATCTGGTGCGTCACAACTATGTATTTGATTTAGAGAACTTTACGTATTTCCAAAAATATTTAGGATTCCTTTTAATGTGCACTTTTTTTTCTATATAAATAAAGGACAAAATACTCGTCATATGATATTTGCATCCGCCCGTATGACGTACCATGTGACTAGAACAGCAGGTCGGTGGCGAGCCGCGCCTCGCTCCACGAACGCGCCGCGTCCGCCCCGCACGGCACCGCGTGCGCGCGCTCCTCTGCCCCCGCGCCCTCCGCCCCACCCCCGCAGCCTGCGTACGGCTCCTCTGTAACACACAGTGTAGTACGTTACTAGAGAGTGACACACAAGACTGGCAGTGTGTGTGTGTGTGTGTATTTGTGGGTGTAGGTACCTGCGTGCGCTGGAGGCGCGGCGGGCGGGCTGGTGACGCCGAGCTGGAAGGCGCCGGGTGGAGTCTTGCTGGGTGTGTAGCGACTCAGTGCCGCAGACGCTGCAACAATACACCGCGCACTCTCACTCACACATACGAGTACATACTCCTACCACACAGCTATGAGACACTAAATATAACAAAGATCTATCAAAGTGTTTGACAGTAGCGTTTTAACTAATAATAAAATATGAATACTACACCCAATATTGCTCCATTACATACTTACTTACTCCAGAAAAAACTATACATTGTAACTGTTTCATACAAGTATAAGGATATCCACCTGTTTTACAGATATCTCTAAAGTCTTTGATTTGGTAGCATTATGACACGCTGTGGCAAAAGCTGTGACAAGTTGTCGAATAACATGGATCTTACTGATGAGTATGATATGTACCTTTACTGGAATATTGGTACAGCAACGAACACAGAACAAAACCGCTATTGAACATAAAAAAGAGCGGTGTAAGTCAAGGCGGTCCTAGGTCGCCCAACCTTTTCAACATAAACTTTAACCGACAGATAATACGTGAGCTAACCTACGTCGGTGTCCACTACTCAATCCATGCCAAGTAGCTCCCTGCTATCTGCGAGCATAAAAAAGAGCGGTGTAAGTCAAGGCGGTCCTAGGTCGCCCAACCTTTTCAACATAAACTTTAACCGACAGATAATACGTGAGCTAACCTACGTCGGTGTCCACTACTCAATCCATGCCAAGTAGCTCCCTGCTATCTGCGAGCTTCACCTCACCAATAAAAGCGAACGATGATACAATGACAAATGATAATCATCGTATCATTTGCCAAAACTAACTGCCAAACAAGACGGCTTCACAAGTTTCAACTCGAATTATCTATAGATCATTGCACCAGTCAGGAAATAATGACATTACCGAAATAAATTAAAGGTATCGCTTTCCATACTCAATCGTAAAACCGATCAATCGTTACTCGCATTTGAGCCAAGGTTTGCGGTTTATTGAGTGGTGAGAGCGTTCTCTCACTCCCAGTGCCCTCTGTCAGTCAGAAAAGGCGAACCTGGGACGAGCCGTGACCGAACACCGAGTGTTGGACCGGACGAGTACAGGTGGTGGTGTACTCACTGCACATACCTATGTGTGTGTTGTCTGCGAGGTGCGCGCCCGCGTCCGTGGGTGCGGGGGCGGGGGCAGGGGCGGGCACAGGTGCGAGCGCGGACGCAGGAGGCGGGGCGGGGGCGGTGTCGGCGGGCGAGTCCTCGCACAGGGAGGTCTCGGAGGGGTACTCGAACGTGCGCGTCAGCGAGTCGTCGAACTGCAGCTTCAGCTGGAATCAAATTATATTTATTGCTGTTACAAGGTACAATGCAGACGTTATTGCTAAACCTTTGTCCTACTTGTAACGTACCAAGATGGTGCGTAATTTAATATAGATGAATGGTATTACAATATCTATCTATTATCATAACGAGTATAACTGTCATTATAACGATTCACACGCACACGCACACATAGTTAGTCAAACTTGCAAGCAAAATATTGTTTTAGAGCGTAGAAGCAATTTTTTGCTAATAATTTAATTGGTGTATACGGACTACTACGATAAAAAATATGATTGTAATCTTTGTTGTACATATGAGATAATATTTTTAACTGTGTGGAATGACGCTTTAGTTCTATAATATTTGGGATTTTGCTTTACAGTATAAATATATGACAGTTGAGTTGAGATGACAGTTGTCGTCTTTATTTAATTAAATAAAGACGACAACTGTCATGCAGTCTTTTTCAGAAATAGCTCAAATATTTTTTCTGTTAAATAAGGCTTTTATTACGATCTGTCGAGTTGCCCCATAATATAAGTAAACATCTGAGATTTGATTGTACGTAGGCGTGAGAAGCAGATATTGCCCACTCAACGGAAAAATATTGTCTCTAGTTTTCTAATTGCAAACACAAATCTACCTACCTTACCGTTTACATGACCAATGTGAGCTTTCTAATACGAGTAGCAACTACTAATGCACACACGTATACTCATTACTACATGTTGGGCGCCATCACTATCAAACATTACTTTGTTTTTATATTGTTATTTTTACACTGAATTTTACACCGCAATTTAATCATAGTAATCACGAAACACATCTATATAAATAAATATGACATACTCCTTCCTTCGAGAATAGGATAGTATTATTTTAAAATTGATATGTATATAGTTTACCAACTTCCCAAAGAAGCAGCAGGTACTTAATTTGACGGTTTTGTATTGTTTGACATACTTCTCGAACATCTAAATTAGTTCAGATGTTTGATTTTAAAAGTGAAATATCTCGATAAGTTCTGTAGTGGCCTGCCGTTATAGAAGTCGCCAGTGATCACATTTTTTTGTATAAATTTTATTTTATAAATAATTTTTTCCATATTATTCTAATATTTCGAATCGAGTCGAATTAAAAACGGGGTTTAGAGAGTATTGAAAGTGTAAAAGCAGCTACAATGTGCAGTTGTTAGTGTCTGAGTGTTCACGTGTGTACCTTGGCCGTGCGATGTGGGTCCCGGCGCAATCGCTGCGGCATGGAGGAGCGTCCGTTGATGAGCACGTTGTCGTTGACGAACCGCACGGCGCAGGGGGAGGGCGGCCCCCCTTCCCCCGCACCCTCCTCCTCCTCCCCCTCGCTGTCGGAGCCCCCGCGCGCCGCCTCCGGCCGCAGCACCACCACGCCCGGCTCGCCCGCCTGCAGCACACAACATTAACTATTCTCATTCTGTGTGGGGGCGATACGAGTATGTCCTGCACTGACGTTCCGCTCGGGGTGTATTGTGAATTTCCCCGCCAGCCTAACCCAAGCAGCCGAGCTCTTTAAGATAACGGAGCACAGCTCTGGGTCACTGGCACAACTGTTCCACTCCTATTGCATCAGGTGTTGTAGTAGTAGGTTCTTGTAAGCTTTTATGTCTCGTAAACATCTTAACCGATTTGGTTAATGATCAGAACTCATATTTAAAGTTGAATACCACAAATCTCATATATTCTCGTATTTTTATTCTTATCAGATATACTCGTATACACTAGACTATTATCTTACATTCTTACAATAAACAAATTGTGGAACGTCTAACAAAAGTTAACGTCTAACTACAGTCTACGCGAATACTGACAGACATATTTACAGATGAAAGTATATTTAGCCAGACCAGCAGCAGAGGTGCTTCGCTTCCTTGAACCTTCTGACAAACCTTACACAAATGTTTTATCTATTACATACTTGAACACAGTGGGTAGTTCTCAAGAGTGGTAATTGACAATATTTTAAACTATTCAGAACTTTACTTACATTTTTAAAAATCTCTAATAACGTAATTAATACATTCTGAGTAAAATAAAATATATGGATATGGTATTTTTCATTTATCTTGCCATTATCAAGATAAAAATGGGAGGTCAAAGAACTTGAAATGTAATTTCGTATACGATTTCGATGTGATTATCTCATATCGTTTATTTCTTTTCCGTTTGATTCTCTTGTAATATTTGATATAGAATAGTTGCTGATTATTAGGAAACTACGAAATTAAAAGACACAAATAAAAAATATCAAGTTAATTGAGCGCCGACCGGCTGCTGGTCATTGCCAAGGCCGAGGACTGCCTTTCGAACTTTGCCGATATACATTTTACTGCTCGACGCAACTTGTTCAATATATTATTATGTTTAACCCACTTTAAAACAGAGGAGGTTCTTAATTCGTCGGAGCCTTTTTTTCTTATGTATGTCAACCGACTTCTCAGAGATATCTGAACCGATTTTAAATATTTATTTTTTTTTAATTTAAAAAGTCGGTCATTTTGTAAACGTAAGTTTTGTGTGCCGAATTTAAGTCGTATTCAATTATTTTAAAATGAAGTATGTTAATGTAAATAGTCAAGGCATTTGAGTGTCAGCACCTGCATCGAACTATTGAGTAACATATCAATTTACTCATACATGGTGAATATTACAAACTGTAGTGTTGTGTTGTGTTTACAACCGTACGGACGCAACAACTAATGACAAATATTGCATTAAAATTGTTTTATGACGAGTTGCGATACGATGCAATGCTCACTTACATGCTGCTTTCTAAGGTCACGGCTCGTTGTCAAATGTCGCCCACGCAACGCAACGCAACAGTAAAAACAATTAAACACGGTGTAACTGACAGGTTGTCATAGAAAGAGTGCTCCTTCCGTCACACCGATTAGATCGAGCCAGAAAAAGTTTCCATCGACATCGGGTTCGGATCGTGAGAATTTCCCGCGGCGGAATGCCGTATAGAAACCATTTGTTCGAGCGAGCGAGTGAGTGACCAAACGAACGGGAATCCGGTTGTCGTCCGGTGCGAGGCGTGACGCGGTGTGTCGGCAGCTCGCGGCCAATGTCAAGGGAATGGACCCGAGTGCACGCACACCTCCGCCTGCACGCCACACTCCACTGCACCGACCGACGCCGGCGTCTCGTCAGCTCCTCACCTCGTTGCACACAAACTTTACTGCTCCCTACTCTCACTACAATCAATCAATATACCGTGTCTCCGACATTACAGGAGACTGAAAACACTTATGCCATGGTTGCTTGGAATAGATCGCTTCAAGCGATAAGGCCGCCATTAGAAATCCAGCATGTTTTTTTGGATTGTTTGTTTTAAAATTAGCTGTTTTTTTTTTAAATAAAGAGTTGCCTCGCCTTATCTTATGTACAATATTTCTTTTTTACAAATGAGCCAGTTCGTGTCGGCAGCGGTTTTAGGAACAAGCTTAGCCTCTCAGTCCTCTGCGTCAAGCTGGCTCGTATGGCTCCGTGCGTAGGAACAAGCTTAGCCTCTCAGTCCTCTGCGTCAAGCTGGCTCGTATGGCTCCGTGCGTAGGAACAAGCTTAGCCTCTCAGTCCTCTGCGTCAAGCTGGCTCGTATGGCTCCGTGCGTAGGAACAAGCTTAGCCTCTCAGTCCTCTGCGTCAAGCTGGCTCGTATGGCTCCGTGCGTAGGAACAAGCTTAGCCTCTCAGTCCTCTGCGTCAAGCTGGCTCGTATGGCTCCGTGCGTAGGAACAAGCTTAGCCTCTCAGTCCTCTGCGTCAAGCTGGCTCGTATGGCTCCGTGCGATACTTTCCACAATATTCAACTTTGCGAAGTCAATAATGTGATCACAAATTATACTACTTAGGTATTTTTATGTAGAGTTCGAACGGATCAGATTTATTTATCGTGTTTAAACACGATCGTGGTTAGAGTAGGTAATTGTGTGTAGCCGTTGTGATTATATTTATATTGTGATGTCACGTTGACCGCCTATACTCGCAGGCACCTATATATGTAATAATATTGTTCTTCACCATAACTCAACGGAGACTCAACGGGAAAATGTTTCAATAATTTAATTATCGCCTTCGAAGACGTAAACAACTGCTGTACTCATTGTCATCAAATCAATATTATTGTCCTACATATAATATATTATTTTCTGAATACAAATACGTTCTACATCAATCTACGAATTATCATTTTTACAACGAGTAAATTAATTTTAGTAAATAACAGCTCGACGAGGATGTTCAAATTTATTTTGCAACTTTCGATATAAAGCGATGCTAATAGTTATTTGAATTATTTAAAGTTTCTCTTAGAGACAATGGAACAAGCATACAGACCCCACTCACACTCACACTCTTATGTTATGTTAAGCCTACAAGCTGGACACGATTATTGTAATCCAGTATTATCGGCGATTATGCCCAACGTCAATTTTATAGCGATTATAATAAACTAGATTACAAAGGCTTCCATTATATAGAGAGGAACCAGCGAGCGTCGGACGCTATCTAAATCCCGCTGACAACGATGATATATGGCTCGCGATCGAATTCCTATATTGCGAGTAATAGTCATTGGAATTGACGATTCATTATTTTCCTTATGAACAATTACACATTCTTTGTGAGAATTTAACTTCTTGCGACTCCGAGTGGAAGTGTGACTTGGAATTACGAGCGCAAATGTTCATTTGTTTTCTCGTTTTTGTCTCAGGTACCGTCGCGCCGTGCCGCCGCCGTCGGTCGGTTCGAACACTTCCTTTAATTAATGCCAGTTTGATGGTACTCTGATAACCGTGGGAGTACGCTATTGCAGAAGCAATTCCCTAGTTTTTGTTCAGATCGGCTGACTCGATGGCATCGACCTAGCTAGAGAGGTTCCGGACTTGCGACACTTATGTCAATAACCGTCAAAGAACGTAGTGATATTTCCTTTTGGCAATAAAGGCGTTCGGCCTGTCGTTTGTTTGTGCGATATGAACAGAGGTGCAAGTACAGCGAGGGTACGAGTAGATACGAGAGCTACAACATGTATGCGAGGCGAATGATGTCGAGTGCAGACGATCAGTGAGTCGTGTCAGAGGCACGTGCACGTGCTGCTCGCACGCGTTGCAGCTGCACCGAGCTGATAACACAATCTATCGCTACCATCAGAGAGCGACCTCGCTCGGAACTACTGGAACTAGGTACTTGTGCCCGCGACATCTAGGATACCTCCCATTTCCAAATTCGTTCGTCTTGATTGAGACGATTGAGACTAAATAATGTGTTGCTCATTGATAAAAGCGAATTGTGTTCATGAGTAATTTCACGAATGTGATCTTTAGTACTCCTTCAATCTCTAGAATACGCTTTATGCTGTCTATTATGTATGGAGGATTTTCTCTGCGGAATTTGTAAATACTAAGCATTCTGTTCTCTATCGACTACAGAATCAACAAATACAGTGCGTAGAAAACTGTTTAGACCGGCACGTTGTGATGAAGTATCGGAACACGTTTGGAGAACTATTTAACTACGGTGCCACTATCGACGTTCGATAACGTTATCTTAGTACGTAATCGAGCTAAATGAAATATGGTTGAAGCAATATTTGTTAATGCTACATTTCCTGTTTAGGTATATAAATGCGAATGATTCACAGTTAGTGCGTCGTATCGGGGAGAGGAGTCCCTGCTCCGACCCTCGCACAGTCTGGCTGGTTCGTCAAGCCATCATCGACCTTGTGCTGTGCGGGCTAGAGACGGCTTCTGAATGAGGAATGAGAAGCCATTCTACCTACAGTTGAATCAGCGATGCACCGGTGCGGTGGTAGAATCAATAAGGGTAGTCTGGCGAGCGCTGCGTTGTGTCTACTCTACATGCGTGCGGGACTGTGTCCGTGAACGTGAATATGCTCGTACGTAACGATCGGCTATAACTTGATACTCGGCCGTTGACTGCATGATGCCTACCTACATAAGTGGTGTATAGTTACACAGTGCACCTGCGGTCTCGTTACAGCGTGACGCCTGACAGCCGCAGACCACTGTAACCAGATCTCATTGCAACACGTGGACAAGTCTTCAATACCATCACAATCAAACATTTGCTCTCATTGGTTCATGTCATGTCAATGTAATGAACGATGCTTCTATCAACGTCTCAGCAGGGCATCAAACTTGATTGTGTTCCATATAACGTCTATGAAATATACTATCAAGTATGGATATTATTCTTAAAGTATATTTAAAGAACTAATAATGGATTATTTGTTCTTTAAATATCTAGCACGATGTGATTCTTAATTCCAAAGTATTCCACAAGACCTATTTGTATAACTAAAGTATGTCGGGTAATTAATTGAATAGTGTTGATGAGTTATGATATGTTAACACTCGCTTTAAAAACTTATTTTTGTAGTTCTAAATGAGTGCGGTGAGGTGAGGGGCGCGTTTACCGATGTTTGTTGTGTGGACAGGTGTCGGACAGTGCCAGTCGAGTCGTCGAACGGAACTACTCATCGCACTCACTCTAATTACCATGAAATCTTGTTAAAATAATAGCGTGTTTCGAGCGCGAAGAGAAAGTAAACGATTCATGGTGTGGCGAATGAAGCGGACTGCGGCCGAGGTCGTGTCGTCCATCCCTGTTACCACGTCACTCCTGTACCCTGACATGTACGATGTCAACGGGCACTCGAGCCGGCTCTATACGAGTGCAATAAAGTGCGCGTCCGCCGCCACTCACTAGGTACATATTTCACTTTAATTAACCGTAATTAAAGCGCTCGTCTCATATATTTTGTTGTTTATGTATTATATTAATTTTTACAGCGAGCAGGAAACCGCCGACCGCCGGCCGCCGACCACTGGAACGAGAGCGACGAGCATTCCAAAATGAACTGTTATAAATCGGGCTCCGAGTGTAATGTCCGCGGCGGGATCCACTCCGGGGACAGCATGACTCGCACCTGCCCCTTGAGAGCTTGACGAATGGAAGACATTACGAAAGGGTCCATTATCGGATCCGGTCACTCGGGAAATGAAGCCGCATCACTCGGAACTTTCTATTTTTTGCCGTTATCTAGCGGCGATTACCGCGTGAACATTGAACTCGAAGGCCAGTAGATCTGCGTACGGAGTTTCGCTACAATTTAAGCATTTGTCGTGTCGGGTGGACGCGGGTGCAGGCAGCCAGCTGACACCGCTCCCAGCGTGTGACGATGCCGTTATACACACACACGGCGGCGCGTGTTTACTTTACGTCTCTAATAGCTCCTGCTCACCGTTACGTCGTCTCTTACGGTTGTGATCTGTCGCTGAGACAAACTGTAGATATCGAGCATACTCATTAGCGCCACTGTGTCAGTGCAGCGACCACAGGTGCACGACATTGTCGGCGAGGTTATGTACTGTAAGACAGTTCAAGTGATCGATCATTGCTAAACCTGAACTACTGAATTTTAAAACTGTAATTGAAATAAAGAAATGCGAATCTGTGGTACGAGTAGTAGAGCAGGTAGTGAGAGATGAGGTGCCGGAGCGCCTCAACGGACGTTCGATCAGTTGAACCTTATTGTTCAATAAAGGCAGTGAACATTCAATCGATGCGAACGTTAGGACGGAAATGGAACACGAGTGTAGGACACTGCGTATCAACACGAACAGCTGAATGACACATATATGAGTAACGGCACGTGCCCGCTCGTAGATCCTCACAATAGAGCAAAGCTACTAATATTTTATAATACTGTACTGTACAGAGCGACACTTCATTGAGTAGTTGCATTGCAACACTATTTCAATGTGATCGTTGTTGGCCTGTGAGTCTTACCAACAACAGTAGGACTAGCCCAATGGAAGGGAGTTTCTTTTACAGAATTCAACCTTTTTTGAGCACAATAAAAGAGAGGCGGCGGCCGAACCACCTGCCGGCTTGTAATGAGAGCGCAAGGCCGCCGCCGCCGCCCGTGCGGGAACAATGGCCACTCTTGAGGCGCTCACTTGTGGAATTCACGGAGCTCTCCACCTGCTGCATACTACGTACAATACCAGTTGTTTCTACCACTGAAATTATTGCTACGTGACGTGCACAGACAGTCTTTCAAATACCTTGTGACAAAAATGCCCTGCGTGTTGGTTAACACGATTGTTACGTTACGAATTACAAATGACCGGCTAATGGAACCATGCTACATGTCAAAGAAATTTAATAATTAGTCAATTGTTTCAGTGGATACTCAATGTCAGTGTGTGACGCTCCAAAATAAAACTGTAGGTATATCAGTATTGATTCCGTATCCCTGGAAAAGCAGGCAGCGCATACATGTAGTAGAGTAGTGTACGAGACGTACTGGCTGGCAGTCGGTGGGCGCGATGACACGCACAACCAGAGCGGAACGCGTGATAACCGCTTCACTGTGATCTCCGAGCGTGTACCTACTGCGCGCGAGTGTACGTGCGCCCGCGCCCGCGCCGCTCTCCTCGCACCTAAAGAAACCAGCACCTACAGCCTACCGAGCCTACAGCGAAACCACAAGAGTCAATTTATATGTGTAAAAATCACACTCAGTACGAGTATGAATATTAGAAAGTGGACAGTTTCTATTGAACTCTTAGTTTCGTGTTTGGTATGTGTGATGAATCGGTTTCGCCCTGCGGCCTGCCCGAGTAGCCGAGTACTGCCGACGCGCCGCCGCCGTCCGCGTCGCCGCACTAAATAATAACGATATCAAACCTGACCGTGCATACCGATCGCCTCTATTGTTTGTTTTCCTCTGAGACGTGTTTATATTCTCTATGCGAAAGAAAAAGCGAATCGAATGGTATCGTATTCTTTTGTTTTCTATACACGTTATATTCGTACGAGTAAGCGAGACCTTCGCCGATATATCTCGGTTTATTCATTGCCAATCCTCTTAATCGTCGATAATGTAGTGGTATCTGATAGCGTATATCGCGACACCCCGCGCCTCACATATACCGTGACCGCCAAACAAACAAACAGCGCAAGTATGTAAATAATGTGGATTGTGTCTCCTTCCCACCATTGAACGAGTGTGTCAATGATTATGAAGCGGCCGCGTGCGCTACTCGTATCTCGTCCCAGATCTCCACTCCACTACTTACTTCTCGTATCGCAGTGATATAATAGAAGGCCTCGCTCGAGCCACGTCACTGCGCGAGTCAAGTGCACCAGGTTTCCTGTACACTAGCACACATCTATCACAGATATTGATGATGCACTTTATTAGTGTTGTTAATCTTCCGTGGATCGTGGGTTCGTGCAGATGTCCCGCATCGCGCTCTTCAGTCGCCCGAGTGGGTCCAAGCCGACGCGATCAAAGTCGCCTTATGTCTACAATTCTAAATAAAGTCATCGATCAAAAACATACGCTGGGCGCAATGAATTAATGCACTGACGATTGAAACAGCAAGAATTACTTATTCAAGTTATACATATTTTTTGCTGGAACTCGAGAATAGAGGCGCCTCTATCGGCTCTTCACCAAACTCGACAAATCAAAACAACGTGTCGTATCGATTCTTCAGCTCTATTAGCTGAAGAATCGATACGGCACGTTCTTAAGAAAGCAAAAAATAAACTAGTTTGTAATGCAACAGAGAGTGTTACATCAGCATGATCACTGCGACATGACACGATACGTCGCGACGTTACTCGGACATCAAACATCATTCGTGGAGTGCATCCACTAACCTCCACCGGTATATAGCTATAGTCCGCACGTATTTGCATTTTACAAACGCACATGACGACGCGATGCTTGAGGGTGTTTTTGTCTGGTTTGCCAATTCTGTCGTGTTCTATTCGTTTAGAATATTTCAGCAATTTTGTTTATTATCTGACCGCGAGTCAAACTATACGATTTCATAATCGGTACGGTCTAAATATTTCTAATACGATAAGTGTGCTAATCGTTGTATAATGTTTCCACGCGGCTCTTCCGAAGGTGGTGAGGTAGAGCCGTGTTCAGGGCTAATGCGGCTATTAAAGTAGGTAAAATTGTAGAGCGTTTCGTAACGAACGGGGAACTTCTTCGCGTTACGCGCATTTTTGAGTCTTCCGCATTAAAATATTACGAAGAGATATGAAGAGTCAGCGTTCTACATTTAGAACGCGTAGGTACGAGTTAAGTACACGTGATCCATATAATCAATAGGTATGTGAGTATACCTTACGTTAACATATCAGAGGGTCAAATATCTAGCGGACGTCGCTCAACAGATCGCATTCTGTGCGAATTTGTAAGAAAAGTGACATTCACGAACTAAGGGATATGAGTGCGGGATCGCTCGACTGCTTGTGGCAGTTATTTACATGGCTTAGCTCTGAGCTAGACTGGTAGCAATCTCAGCAGACGACAGCGGAGCCGCGGAGGCTGAGCGAGCAAACCGCGCCTTCCATTGTCGTCGCAGCGCTCGCGCGCATATCGCTTTTTATCACTTTAGAAAGCGCTAATATTAGTATAATCGCTAATTAAGTATTAGGCACGTTTCCGCGTCGCGTCGACTCGCGACTCGTGATGATCGTTGCACAACAATACGAGGAAGTTAGCACACTATCACCGAGACGACAACGATTTCTAATAAAACAGCCGTCACCGTCGATACTGAGTTCATCGATAGATAATGTGGAGTCGTACGGACACGCACGCCGCGCCCGCGACTCGCGCTCGATAGCGATCTACAGCGGCGCGGGCGGCACCGCTATAACACGGAATTCGACTTAAAAGCGTTTATTGTTTCTGTTTTGAGACATTGTCGAGAGATAAGCGCACTTCCTAGTCGACAGGCTGTAGCCGCCGGCTGGTAACCTACCGGCAACGGTTCGATTGTTCGTTTGTAATTATGAGGAAAATATATTAGAGCGCAATGACGCAGGACCAGGTTATAAATAGCTGTTTGTGCTGAATGCAGCCGCAGGCCGACATTCTGCAACATAAGTACATTGCTCCCTGATAATCTGATGCAACATTCCACTAGCATATTTATAAAGCCACCCTGGACGATATGTATCATACTGAACGAATGGAATGGATCTCAGTATGAATGGAAGGCGCACGCAATGCACCAGTACACAGCGCCGGCGCCTCGTCACTATCACCACACCACGCAGTAGGTGCGCCGGTCACCTTGTGACCACATCGAATGACCAACTGGTATTACACTATTTCATTGATTTTTTGGTCACACAATTTTCCAGCTGGACATGAAAGAATTAGGTCTTCCGCATTTTTAATTCTAAATCAAACAACGTTAGAACGCATGGAGCAAATTAGGATCATAGTCGCGATGCAATTCAAGCTGGAAGGTGTAAGTGAGGAGGTGGCACGTAGACGAGGAGGTGGGACGTGCACTGAACACCCGATAAAGTATCCGCGGGTGCAGAGAGTGTGCCGGCGCGCCGTCATCGAACCGAATTATTCAATAGGTTGCGTAATGATAGTAAACTCGTAAACGGTGGAGAGCTGAGACGAGCGCGCATTTGCATTCCGAGCGAGCGACGCGAACGGACCCACGGAAACCGAGAGTGGACGGATAGCGACCGCCGACCGCGCCCGCCTCGACACACACACTACTTTCACCCAAAACAAATAATCTATTGATCGACTATTTACAGTATCGGCTATATGAGGTCACATATTAGATTTCATTGCCGTGCTGTTGGCCTCACAAGGCCTCGATACCATCACCAGCCGTGTGACAGGCGCAGATATGGCTGGGTCAACGCTGTTATTAGCTAATAGCTGGGAGGCACCTGAGACCGTACAAAGCTCGGATTGGGCCTTCGCCGAAAGGGGAACTGAGTGTACCTCGCTTGCTGGGAAGGTCTGAGTTAGTTTTGTGACGAGATCTGGTCACCTAGTCATGTGGCAAAAACGGTGTCTGGACGTCGCAGGGATCGGTCGTATAGTCTGATTTTCAAATCCGAATTCTACGTAAAACACATTTCATAATGAAATTCGATACAAGCTTCGACAATCGTATTAGTTTATTTTGTATAACGTTTGAATAATTAAGTCACCGAGTGAATATGTAAAATATGGGTTAATTCCTAAAAAAAAACAAATTTCACTTTCCTCAATATCAGGTGCTTGTTTCACGACATACCTTAATGGAGAGGTGACGAATAATAATTATTTGTAATATCAAATACGGAAGTGTTTTTTAAATTTGGCGACGTTTACCAGTCTCAACTATTGCTAGACAAACTCTAATCAACTATCCATATAGGTTATTCGAATGTTCTCTAAATAATTAAGGTGTTACTACACGTCTTATTTAAATTAAGCGATCTATTCTTGTATCGAAGTTCATTAGAACTATGTCACAGAACACTATTACTCTTCATATGTAACCGAAACTTACTGTTTTATACTCGTATCTAACTACGATGGATACTATTTTTGGTATATTGTTCATTTTCATAAACGAATCAGAGATAAATATTGTAACAGAAGCGTTTCCTTCAGCTTTTAGCTGTCGGCAATTTTAAGAGAAAAATCACCCGTTGAACCGTTTTCGAATGTCTTTAGTTTCCGAATTCGCCGTTAGGAGTTGCAATTATACATCCGAATCGAATAATGAAGGGGTTGCCGATCGGTACGTCTCGATCCGAACTATTGTGAATAACCATCCAGGGCGATAGATATCATGATTGCGCTGGAATCGCCGGGGTCGTCTAACATGTCTGCGCTACGGATGCGGGGTGACGATAAAATTAAATTATTTGATTAAAACTATTTCTAAATATAAATTACAAAATGAAAAATATAATAAGTCGATACAGTTAAGACTACCTACTAACGACATTTTGACATTCCATGAAACAACATGCAATACTAAGATACACAAAGAGAAGAAAACACATTCCCATGTGTGAGGACTGAGCTATGTACCGATATAACTATGGTGAATAACATGTATTACTTGAAATAGGTACTTAATAACATGATGAGCTTAGTTGGCTACTTTAGCCAAGTGATATTTTATTGAGGTCAGGGAATCACGTGCATTGAGGAAAATGTGGAACTCATCTCTAACTTCATCGTACAAATGGCACATTGAATTGAAAATGATGAAGTGGAGAGTGTGCTTCAGAAAGATTGTTCTGGAAATTGGGAGGGCGAAGGTGTTCTCACTTTATTTATCAAGTCAGGGCAATCTACAGCGCAGTGCAAAATTATGAAGAGCATGATAATGTTTACAACCTTCCGATATCTCTGATATATCTGTCATTGAACATAATAATAATAAATATATGGCGCACTGACCTTAACCCTGTTCCGACGTGAAGCGCGCAGAATGATGCCATCGTTCTCTATGTAGTCGGGTACCTCCTTACGGTTGGAGAAGTTGAACACGATGGAGGTGGCTGCGGGCGGGGGGGCGCGCGCTCGACCCGGACCGCGCGCCCACGAGGGGGCCACCGCGGGGGCGGGGGCAGGTGCAGGCGCAGGGCCAGGCGCGAGCACGCGGCGCGCCGTGCCGCTCCACGCGCGCTCGATGCCCGCCGCGCCGATGCGGGACAGCACGCGCGGTTCCGGCGTGGAGTGCCCGTTCACAAGAGCGACCTCTTCCACCGGTTCTTCGGGCGCCTTGTCGGGCGCCGGCACGGCCGGAGGCAGGGGCGGAGACGCAGGGGGAGCGCGCGGGGACGCCGGCATCGGACGGATGACTCCGACGCGTCGCCCAACCAGCACCGGGTTGGTGGCGGCCAGTGGCGGCAGGTGCGAGGCGGCGCGCGGCGTTTCGAAGGCGTACCGCACCGTGCAGCCGGCGCGCGCGATGCCCTCCAGCGCAGCGCGGGACACGGCGCGCACGCCTCCCGCGCATTCTGGTTCGTCCGAACCGCGCGATACCGTCTCCACCACGGGCTGGGGTGAGGGGGGAGCGATTGCATCACATTCTGGAGTTTTAGCACGCACAGGCGCGACCACCGCCGCGAACGGGGGCGACACCGCGATCGGAGGAGTCACAACGTTCGAGACGGACACTACGACGGGTACCGGAGGCGGGGACGACGGCGGAGCGGGCGAGGGGGACGGCGACTCGACCGGCGAGGAAAGCGCTGGCGGCGGGGTACTAGGCAGCGGAGGGGCGTCCGAACTGCCCAGAGACGGGGTCGGAGAGCGAGGCTCAGGCTCCGAGCGGTCCGGCGTGATGCTGCGGCGTGTGCCCTCGAGCCCGCGCAGCACGGCCGACACGCGCGCGGCGGGCGCCGGCCGCCGAGGCGGTGCGCTCTCGAACTTCCGCAGCGTCGAACGTACCACGTCGGGCGGCGGGCGCTCCGTGTCACGCAACAGAGGTGTGGGACGGCGCGGGGGGCGCGCGGCGCGCAAGCCCGGAGGTCTAGGCGCGGGTGCTGGCGGCAGAGGAGGTTCCTCGCGCGCTTCGAGCCGGCTGAGCGCGTCCACGGACCGCGCGCGCTTCACGGATTCACGGCGCGCGGGCGAGTCGAGCGGCGCGGGGCGGGTCGCCACGGAGGCGGGTCGGGGAGCCCGAGGTGCGCGCGGTGCGGGCGGCGGTCGCTCGTCCAGCAGGTGCTCGAGCGAGGTGGCACGACGCAGCACGGACGGCCGGCGCCGCGGCGCGTCCCGCAGCGCGAGGCTCAGGTAGCGCGACTTGAGTCGCTTCACGATCCCGGGTCCGTACCGCAGTTCCTCGTCGTTGTCGTCGTCTAGTGGTGGCGGGGGCGGCGGTGGCGGAGGCGGCGCAGGCGCGGGTGCGGGGGCGGGCCGGGAGCGCGCCGCACGTCGCTGCAGCAGCTCGCGCTTCCATTGGGGCAGGGATCCGTTGGACATGCCTGAGCACACGACACCATCGCTCCCGTTACTCGTTAAACAAATAGAAGCGAGTCATGTGTTTGGGTTTCTGTTATAAAATTGAGATTTAACAGGGCCGACTTTACTCTTATATAGGCAAGTCTTAGTCAAATGTGAAGTGGACTTAAGAATAGACAAAATAGTTCAAGTGATGTATAATTTAAAAAAAAAACCTGTTCATATTATTATTGATAATCTTGCTCCAAATCTACTCTCACTCGGTGCTCTACATTTTATTCAGTTAGTTTAGACTGAATAAAAGACCTTATTTAAAACCTTATGTAAGATTGTGTATAGGCAAGTGGTTCCCAGAGGAAGGTCCAGGGTTTGGACCACTCCATATCAGAAGGACAATAACTCAGTGCACATGATAGTTGACTATACCTGTACATATACTGAGCCTATCTCGCACCACAACATGTAACAGTTTTAACAGGTGCTGTCTACTTTTAACATTTTACAGACTTAAAGTACACACTAATTTGTACTTATGTGTCAAAAACTTTCTAAGTTATACTATACATGCTCTATATGTGAATGTTACGTTATGTTACTGATTTACTCAATTTAGAAACAGTTTGCTCTTTTGTTACAAATGTTAGGAACAAATATAATTATATGTAATTGTAAATGCCAACAACTAGTAAACATCTGCACAACAACCATGGGAAACAAACTGGGCTAAAATTAGCTATATCTAGCTTTTCCATTATAACTGACTGAGCGAGCAGTGTCACTGCTTCGACTCTGGAAAAATAAATCTTTTGTATGTCACTTTGTATATATAGACTAATCTTGAAGATACTTGGTGTATGGCTTCCACGAACTATACAAATTTAAATTTTAAAGCTATCAGGAATTTTTGATTGGGTTTTTCTCCCAACGAGGGAGGAAGTTTGCTTTTACTGTCTGATTTCAATGGTATATCACTCAAGTTTAGTAAGATTCCTGAATATATAAATTGGTTCAGTGATTGTCCTTCTTCACAAAGTTATAATATTGATAGTACAGGGAACTACTAGAAGTGTTATTATCACTTCCTCACACAGTGAAGGAAAGTGTTGCGATGAAACATGTATGTCTGACAAGTTAAACATAATTTATTAGGAAGGTAAATCAATAAACTTTTGAAGATAAGTGAAGTCCTCAACATGCAATTTGGTGAGTGTAGTGGGTTATGGCTCCACATTCTGTTGCAATAGGAGGATCACGTCCATGAGGAGAATGCTATGGGTTGTTACATAGTGTTAGGATGTGTTTGTTCCTACTAACCGAAGTCCTGTGAGGAGTCGAGGCAGGTCTCCACCATCATGTTGGCGGCGCTCCACACACGCTCCTCAAGCTCTGGTGGGGCACAAACGCAACACAATATGTTAAGCTTCACGCCACATGCATAATCTATATTACATACTAATAAATAAGTACAATATGATTTATTTCACTTAAAATATTTACTTCCTCATACGGAGTGCGCTGAGTTAGGCTTCACAACAACAGTAGAGTTAGAGTATGGAGATCTGAAGTTGAAAATATAGGTACAACTGAACTTCAGTGGTGCTGGTCATTTGGCAAGATGTGGTGACAGCAGGTGGAGTAGGTCTTTCATGAAATGAAAAATGCAATTGCTGTAGATTGATACAGCGCAGCCGCTGGGTTGATGACATAGTTATGTATTTATTGTATTGCAAAACATTTAGACAAGATTAACTCAAGACAGAGTAAATGAATGTTAGAGGTAGGAGACTTGAGCCCTGCAGTGTACACTGAGCTGCCTGTGATGATGATGTGTTTGTAAATGATAGACATTGATGACCTACATGGTTGTTAGATAATAACAAAAATAAAATTATAAAGTGATACCTACTCCTGTCACACGCGGACACGCTCACGTCGGGAGCTTATCTACTCTAATGATTAGTGTATTATAAGTAACATAACAATAACATCCTATATCAATCAAGGTTTCTTGCTGACCATCAAAAACATGGAAATTATCTAGTTTTTGGGATTGGAATGTGGAATAAATTTATAATATATTAAGCATAAATTCAATGTCATGCATTAAGCTAACAGGTTTTTGCGAATACTAGAGTTACAGTCAGCACATACTAAACAAAACATGTTGTTATTTTATGTAAAAGCATACCATAAAATAGATATAAATATATATTACACAGTAAATATACAGCTAAAAGGCCTGCTGTGTGGTGACAATACATTATGCAAAACAACTTAAATAGCAGCGAATTTCTTGATTACTATATAATGCGGGCAGTGGCCGATCTCGATCCTGATTCATGATCAGTTGATAAGGAACAGGACGCGGCGCGGCCGGCAGCACCGCGTCGATGACCTGTGGCCGCTCCGCGCCGGACTTACGCCACGGAATGCACGCTACGACCAAACTGTCGCCGCCGGACATAGCAAGCCCGCATACCAACTCACATACTTCTTGCTTACCTGTTAAAAATCCATTGACGTTGCACGTTTTAATAACTGATATATGTGCGCTAGCTAGAACACAGTTCAACGCAACGCCATCGACACGCACTCGCTCGGCACTAGATATACTAAAATTACACCTGATTTTTAGACAAACACACGCGCTGGGGGTTCAAAACCACCCTTGGATCACCCACGATGGATGTGCACGTTAAGATCTTATAGCTTTTTTACAACTATATTCACCACCACGCGATATTCGTTAAACAGAAGAATTAAAATCCTCGTTATTCTTTGTAGAAAATATGAACTGACTATTAATTACGAATTTAGTTAAATGCACAACCATCAACGACCGAATTGTAAAATTGACTGTAGAAAATGACACAAACAATGAAAATGAAACGACGCGCGAGGTTATTGACATTATGTGACGTTTGACACTGACAACTTTAGGTTACGTTTGATATTAGCATCTGCTACAGAAGTGACAATATCAATTACTTTAAGAAAAAAAAAGTAGATTGAGGTTTTTTAACTAGGTGGCGCTAATCAAGAAACTTCATTCATTTTTTTTTATTCTTTCTTGATCGGCCACCACACTCTGTGTATTGTGCCAGTTCTCAAGTTCGGATTCATATAAATTATAGCGTATATACATTATGTACATGTTTTTGTGTTATATACCTACTATCGTCATCGTCAGTGAGCAAGTATTTCCTACGTAATAATAAAGAATATTAACATAGTAGTCATGCCAAATCCCTTCCTAAATGCGCTTCCGACTCGAGGTCCAAACTCTGTGTCTAACTGGTTGTATCACGGGTAAATAAAACTATACCTACATGGTCCAACCGATTTTACCACAAGGAAGCCAGCTTACACTTTTTCTAACAAGTTGGACCCATCCATGGTCCGATTGGTTGTACCACGTGTTAGATAACTCAATGTTCTCGGTTTCCGCCTTGCTATTTATTCTATTTTGTGTTTATGAATTTGTAATTAAAATAAAAATAACATCACAGATACAGTAAAAGTATCTACTTTATCATAATTACGAAATAATACAAAATGATCGTATTATTTAGTACTTACTTGAATTGAATCATACAAAGATTAAATCGTGCCCCTGTTACAGTAATTTACTATAAGTAATAATTCACTAC
This sequence comes from Ligdia adustata, assembly GCA_947049295.1. NCBI lineage: Eukaryota > Metazoa > Arthropoda > Insecta > Lepidoptera > Geometridae > Ligdia > Ligdia adustata. Next base: position 16,119,712 of record OX346216.1, read on the forward strand.
TTATACATATACAAATATTGTCAAGTGCATCTAGCTCGACCGTTTATTTCTCGTACTCTAGTTACCCACACACGTAAAAATGACGCGCTGTTACATTGAGAAGTATATATATATAACCACATAAGTAGGTATATACTTATATAACTATATAATGCTACTATAATACTAGATATTTTTTAGTTATATATAAGATACATATGTAACAAGTTTGACACGTCAGGATGTGTGTTTGTGTGTGCGGATTACATTGTTATATTTTCACAACTCCCTCTATATGGGTATCATCGTGTTATTGTAGGTAATTATTTATGTGTGTTGTACTCGTATCTGTTCATTTTTATAGTATTTGGTTTTACAATAAAATAAAGCGTCTCGCTGCTTCGACTCAAACAAAAAGTTCTTTTGTTTGTCACATTGTATGTACATACTCGTGTGGATGGTTTTTTAACAATTTTGTTCTCGGGTAGGAACAGGTTTGGTATGACGTAGCATTGCCTATGGTTGCCAACCAAAGGTTCTTGTTCAAACTTTGTATACGTTCATTTTCTATGAGTTTATTATACCTACTCGCAGGCATCGAGGATTTTTGATTAGGGCAGTTATTATTCTAAATTTGGGAGAAGTTTGCAAAAGGATAATACACTACCATAACTCCATAAAAAATTTAATAGATTCAATTACCTACACGACTCATGGAACGATAAGTAAGAAACAAGGTGACAATGTGCTGGACTGGCTTACTCTTAAACTTAAAATCATAATGTTTCGCGTAGTTTTTTCTTGGTTGGAGCTAGTGAAGGAATTATACCTACAAGGAGGGTATGCCGTGTTGGCTGTGTGTGTCGGTCGGGAATGCGAGCGGGAACGTTGTGTGTGGCTCCACATAAACTAAGTATGATAATGGGACACGACGCGGCATGCTCGCGACAGATTGTTACATTTTTTGTGCGGGAAACATTCGCGGTAATCCACCCTCCACCCCCGGACCCGCGCTCCCGCCCCCACGCACCCCCACGCACCCCCGCACCCTCGGACGCGACCGGACTACACTGTTTTAATAAAATCTCACCTAATCCGAGGGAAAAACACTGACAGTTAAGTAATTCATTTAACATTCACTTGGCCTCACTTTGTCACCGTGATATTTTCACGCGTAACCACTTTTATGAACCTGTAGATCGTACACGGCCGTAAAGGTAAACGCTCGTAATAAAATAAATATTGAGTACCTAAGTATCTAAATCTCGCGAACAACAGTATTTTTTATAGCATTTTCTTGGAATCATATCTAACTGAATATCATATACATATATATAAAGGAGTACCTAAAACTTGACTGAATTATTCATATTTTCTAAGAATCAACATAGAACCCAAACTGAACCTAAACACATGAAATTTGGAGAGTGTATTCATTATAGGGTGTAAAAGTGTAATAAGAAAGTATTTTTGGGAATTTAACTCTTAAAGGAGGGTACAAAGTTTGAAACTTTTTTATATTCTATTTAGTCGCGGGCATCGCCACGGGTGACAGTTTATAATATGCCTTGATGAAATTGGACTAACAGCTACATAGACTAAGGATCGGCGTTCCAAATTTCAGATGAAACAACATTCATTTTTGGAGTTTTGTAAAGGAATATTCCTATGGAGTGGCTCTCCTTATTTCAGCGATTCAATGTTGGGAATAGTTGGTGTGTTGAGGGTCTCGATATTGGGACACATTCCTCACTCAGCGCTCAGCGCTCCGGTGGCAGCGGCCGACGTTAAAGCCGTGGCGGAGGCTCTCCAAACACTATTTTACAGTTGTAGGTAGCTCATTTTACCGAAGTATCCGCGATGCGACCTTCTCTACACATAATTACGATGACCTTCCAAGTTGGCGGAGACTCGAACGTTCTCTCTCCGCGGGGAAATTACTGTCTAGCGGCTGTATCGCGCCCTTATACAAACTACACAAAATTAATTTATTGCTATTAGGTACGAGGTACGATACAGATGGTTAACTTTACTGTAGGGTTTTCTTCTATGACATCTTTATCTCAAAAATATGTCAGGTGTCCAAATTCATTTATCATTTCTAATCATCGACACAAAAAACCCGGAGTGGTTTAGGGACGTGTTTGTATTACAAAACTTCATTTCATCGGAGACCCGCAGTGAGAGTAGCCTAAGTAAGGCTCGGAGCTAAAACCGTGATGCTCCATTACTGAAGATATTTTTTATATCAGCGAATTGTTTTCCTGCTCTCGAGTGTCCGGTGAGAGAGGGGATAGGAGGGGAAGAGAGTGGGAGGGATATGTCTTCCTTCATCGGAGTGATTGATTAGACCACCGCACCGCCAGCTATACGTCGTCGCCACTGCTACTAGAAACATTTTTTCACTTACATGATCCTCGTAACCGCTGTTGTACCGCTTCAAGTCCGCTCCGCCGGTGAATCAATCAAAGCCAAAGGCTCGGGTAAGTCTCACGACAGCATAAGGCTTAATAAATTGAATAACAAAACGCAAAGTAAAAAGCCTTAGGTACCTAAATAACAAAGAAACCCGTAGATATGACAGGAGATAAATTCGTTACTAAATGAAAAGCTTTTAGTGTAATTGGTCATCCGAAGTATCTATCCTAGAATCTGTCTCAGATTTGCTTTTTCAGAGGCTCACCAGTCAGATAATTTTAATAATAGAAAATAAGATGAAATACCTCACTCACTCACTACTACAACTGAGATATTTAAAATAAGATGAAATACCTCACTCACTCACTACTACAACTGAGATATTTAAAATAAGATGAAATACCTCACTCACTCACTACTACAACTGAGATATTTAAAATAAGATGAAATACCTCACTCACTCACTACTACAACTGAGATATTTAAAATAAGATGAAATACCTCACTCACTCACTACTACAACTGAGATATTTAAAATAAGATGAAATACCTCACTCACTCACTACTACAACTGAGATATTTAAAATAAGATGAAATACCTCACTCACTCACTACTACAACTGAGATATTTAAAATAAGATGAAATACCTCACTCACTCACTACTACAACTGAGATATTTAAAATAAGATGAAATACCTCACTCACTCACTACTACAACTGAGATATTTAAAATAAGATGAAATACCTCACTCACTCACTACTACAACTGAGATATTTAAAATAAGATGAAATACCTCACTCACTCACTACTACAACTGCGTAGTTTATATAAAAGTACAGTTACAATTTATAAGGGCTACGAGTATTATCGGCTAAAGTTAAGCATGAAAGAGGAGAAAACAAGTGCAAGGAAACTTGACTTCTCTTCGACAGTTTGCCGCTTCAACGCTGTCTACATGTAACTAAGTTTGTTCGCTCTTGTTTTCACCTCTCACATGCCTAGCTCTAGCCGGTAACCCTGCTGGTCATAGGTTAAAAAAATCTGTAAACATATTACACGTATATCTACCCACTGACTTGGAAAATTTGACTGACCGGGCTTTTGACGTAAACTTGGAGGACGACAGACATTTTATATAAATACATTCATTGTTTTACTCCTACTTTATTAATGCCAAACAATATATTAGTATACAGGTATAGTCCACTAGCGTTTCGCGAATGTCGTTACTAAAAAAATCCTTTCTAAACTTCGCAATAAATAGGCAAAAGAAATTATGCAAAACTATCAACACTATTTGGTAGTAATTTAATGTATTCATTGTATATCTTGTAACATTATTATAAAAGTATGTTGAATGTGTCATTATTGTTGAGGCATACGTGGTGATTAGAGAATTATTGATAAAAAATTAGCGAGGCACAAGTTGCTAATAATAAATATTAATTGTAAACAAAATAAAAAATGTTATTTTAATCAGGTTTTAACAATGAACAATTCATTGTACAATAACAAACTTTTAAACTAAATAGTTATTAAGAGGCTCATAAAGGCGTATTTAGCCTGATAGTCATACATACGTTATGTTTGTACATAAACCTTGACTGTGTCTAGTTATGTATATAAGTAGTGTTTAGAAAATATAAATAAAGGCGTTTTAAAAACAAACAAACAAACTTGGAAAATTGTGATGTCGTAGAGATATTACTCGGGTACATACTTAGCAGCGATGTAACGAGAAGTACTTATTAAGCTACGAGCTCGCTGTTGCCTTGCAGATCTCGGGAAGGAGAAGGGGAAGGGGTAGTGGGTAGTGGAAGACAAGTCAATGCTGGCAGAAGATAAACTCGTCCGTCGGGTGGAGTAAGAACCCTCATAATTCTCGTGGCATGTCACTGTTTTACATAAGTGAAGTAAACCGGGACCGAGCGGCCGCACCGCGCGCCCGCGTCGGGCGGACAGCTAGTCTCGCTCGGGATCATACATTTATTTGACAAAAGGCCTACACAGTTCGTTGGAAGGTCCCTCCACTCCGCTCCGTATATTGCGCGTGTGTCGGTCATGAACCCACATATTGCATGTTCTACAAATCACACGGTACACGGTCTTGTGATGTGTTGTGTACCATATTTTTTACCTTATTATATTGTAGATAATCAGAAAAATGAGGAACAAAAGCCAGTCACTTAGCGACGGAGGTCAGAAGTTGTGAAATCCGGAGAGGCAGGTACACAATAACTCACGGATAATTTCCTACATTACGCCCTCGAATAATTCATTGTATATTTGTGAGACAGTCGGCGCCGCTCTACCGGCACACTCGTACTCTGTCTGGATTCAAAAACGAATAGCGTGTACCGATACCTATATATATTATATGTATAGGACACTCATCCAAAGAACTGACCGATTACAATTTCAAGCAAAATTTGTTGAGTGGCTAAATTGCTCGGGGGCTCAATTACAAATTTCTAAATACAGAAGAGAAAGATTTAATTCGGAGGCAGCAGATTTTCGATAACTATTTGAAAGTTCAGTGCAGGATCGGTGTCGCCGTGGCACAGTTGTTAGCGTATTTTCGAGAGGCGGTGCCGGAGCCGAAGTCCCAGGTTCAATTTTTGGTCTATACAGATATATAAATATGTGTAGTGCATGGATGTAATATCTTCGATGGATCGTTAATATAAAAATATTAACGATCCATCGAAGATAACGAAAAAATGTGTAGTGTATAACTACACGATGTTATTGTTTAACAGTGTTTGGTTTGACAAGTTGTATGTTTGAATGTGATCGCAGCGCTGGCGCGCTGGCGGCTCCGCTCCCGCACGTTTACGTCACACGAGTTGCTACTCATTGTTATTGCTACGAAGAGATTGAATGTTTTCATACTAGCATCAGTTTTTGATTCGGTGCGCTTTGAAATAATAAAGAGGAAAGTAGTTTTTCTACTTAGAAGTGCAATCATTTTTTTTTATTAAGTAAGTACGTAAAAAATTTAAATTACATAACTAATATGTTTTTGATAATGTGCCGCCGCCATTGTGTTTGTTTGTATCGTAAACAAATCAATGTGTCGTGAAGATGGATAGGTAAATAGATATCGAAGGTAGATGTGGCCGAGTAGCATTACATCACAGCGGCGGATGCACGTTCGAGCCTGACGCGGGGAATTTACGTGCGGAAGTGGTCGTCGGTGAAGGACGCCGTGTCGCGCAGTAAACAACTAATCCGGATGATTTGTCGGCCGACATTAGCGTGGAGGAGCCCGGCTCGACGCGCTCGACGGTCGGCCGGCCCGCCGTCACGAGCCGACGCTATTTCTCACGACGGACCCTTAATTTTGAATTAATTTTATTACAGAAAAATGCCCTCTCATTTTAAAAGCTCAGAAAATTTGGGGAACAAAACAGAGAGCTTATTGAGAGGTAAATTTGGCGTTTCTCGTCTCTTTTAAGGCTATACTTCTTTTAAAATACCTACGAGTGACTTCTTTTGAGAGGCAAGGATTCAATAGTAAGTTTAATTATACATTTTCTACGAAGCTTTATGCCAATCAAACGCTACTTTACTTTAGGATGGGACGTTACAAAATTGAGGTTCTATTTTACCTATTTGTTGTTAATTCTTCCAATGGACACCGACGCCGTCTGTCGCGCGACAGCATATTCACGCCAGATGTGAACGAACATTTAAAAACAGTAAAAGTTGTTAGAAGGTGTAGTTAAAAGAATTTGAATAAAGTAAGTTGGAAAGTTTGTGTAGATAGCGAATATTTAGTGAGTTTGTAAGTAGATTAAGAGATGTGTATCGGTGAGAGGTCGCTGGGCGGCGGTGGTTGCTGCGCTCCGAGTACGAACAGGTGCCCGCTAGAGAGCGCTCGCTCCGCTCCGGGCTTGCGAGACTACCACACTAGTTACAGACTTCAGGAGGAGGTGGTGCTCAATGCGACTGTATTTTTTTATGTATGTTACCTGATTTCGGCGACAGCTTTTAAAGACCGATTAGATAAACATCTTTTATTCTTTGCATTTATCCATCTTAACTTTATTGAAATCGGTTTGGTTGATACTTAGGTATCAACCAAACCGATTATCCATTAGTAAAAAAAATAAAAAATATGTCGATGTATGTCTTCTTGAAATCGGTCAGTCAATCGATTCTTTTTTTAACTTTTTATTAGGTTTGTTTTAATGGGCCGCGTTCGAGAAGACTCGTGGGAGAATGATCGCACCTGAGACCCTCCGAGCACCTGATACCCTCCGAGGAGCTGACACCCTCCGAGCACCTGAGACTGCGCTGCGCCCTCCGGCTAATTACTAGGTGCCGACTCTAAATCTCCTTAACGAGCTTTATAATACACTTCACCGTTTACAAAGCTAACCTTTGACAAAGTGTACAAGCGATCGTCCGAAACAAACGAAATTAGGACAAAAGAAAGGTCATCCTTTTCTCGGAGACGGCGCTTATGGAATGGAGTGAATGAAGCCGCTGACTCACCGCCATATCTCCGGGAGATGAGCTCGCCCACTCCGCGTCCCGCCCCGCTCCACCCCGCTTCGTCCCGGGCGATCACTCATCTATCGATACACACCATTCAAGTACTCAGCGAATAAACCCAAAAAGGCGAGCCTATGACGCGTTCCATGTTGATATTGATACTATTTTTGTTATCTAAAGTCGGTTGTCGATGTGACGTCATAGGGATCGGCATTTAATGTTCATTCACCGCAGATGTTTCTAGATTCGCTTACGGTTTACTGCGATATATAATGTTATTACTCGTATGATTAGTGCGATTACACAATGTAATTAAGGCGTACGTAACGAACGATCCCCGTCCGGGCCCGTATGTATGGAGCGAACATCAATGCCATTATCCCCTTGTTCAATAATATAATCTGATTGTGGAATCATTGATACTGTTGTGTTCGGTTTCATGGCTCGTCGTAATCTCGTTGCGACAGCCGCCCGCCGCGCGCCGCCCGCCCTCGCCGGCCGCGTAGGCGTCTGCTACGGCGTAGGCGGCGGAGCTACGTCGTAGCGGACTGGCTACGCTTGCGATGCGCATTCCACTACGGCATGTAATATACGTACGGCTATATATGATTTATTACACACGCTTTGCATAATCTATTACAGTTTGTTGTTTGTATTATGTGTATCCTATCGAAAAAGATTGCTTTTATATTAGGATAAACGAGTCGGCGGCGGAGCGACTCCGACTTCTTTCTACAACATGCTTTTTGGCCAACGTGATCACGAAATGACAAATTCATATTTGAAAATGTGATCGCTTTACAAAAAATTAGGAAGTAGTATATTTATATGAAGAGTGTAGTGAGTGGCGCCACACTTCCCGCGTGAGACGGCGAGGCGGGACGACGTGACGTGTTCGTGCCATCACTTCGGCAAATAGATCCCACGCAGGACAATCGATGATAAAGGATGCTTATCGAGTACTTGCCGCTGTAAATAACTGTCAGATACTCAGTTACTAGACAACAGCGGACAGTTGTTATTAGAGAAATTTAATAATCCCGTCGGGTAAATTTCACAAGACTGTTTTAAAGTCGATCAAAAATAGATGTACGATGCGGCCGGCGGCTTCGCGGTGACGTGCGGCGGGCGGTATGATTGACGCGAGCTTTTAGAAGTATTTTCAAAATCTCTCTTATCTGTAATTAATCTTTACCCAAACTTTAGTTGGTTTCCAACTTTCTATGTTTACTGATCCAATGTAACTTTGATGTAATAACTGTTGTAATAGTTTGATGATTGGAATATTTAAATAAGTTTTATTTAATAATTCCATTATTAAGTTACAAGTCAACATATTTTGCAAATTATGTAATTTTTTTAGTTTTTGTTAATAAATTGATACTCGTAGTGTCTGCAAATTGATGTATTTTTTGTTATAGTTAGTTATTTAATTGTTCATAATAAAGCCACTTGCCCTTCAGTTAGTCTAACCAGCTAATGCTTTCTCTTTTTAAAATGATAAAAAAACTTATGTGTTATTTACTAACTAAATTAAACTTCACCAAAGTTAAGTTTAATTTAGTTAGTAAATATTCTCATAGCAATCAATAATAATGTTCAATGGTGAGAACAGAATCAGTAATAATTCAGCTGTTTCTATGAAATTGAAACGTTCATTTTCTATAGTAATGGAGAATAAATGGTCGGCAATGTATTCTTAATATTTCACAGTATCGCGTTGGTTCGAACTCTGAGATTAAATCTTATTAAATGGCGTAGTGAGTAATATTAGACAGGCATTTAAGCTATATCAACTGTTGGCATTGTAAGTCCTTGACGTGAATGGTACCTCTACTCTCCCATTGGAGAGTAGAGGTATAGTACATTTACTAAATTGCTCAACTGTATAAAGTTGAGGTATAGGTACGGGTCGCGCCTGTGGGTCCCCGTGACACATGTGACACTTGTGATTCGTGTGACACACAGGCGCGACCCGTACCTATACCTCAACTTTATACAGTTATACACATGTGATACGTGGGTCACATGTGATACGTGTGAATCACATATCAAAAGTCTTGTTTATATTTCGATATACTCTAATCATTACTTGTGTCGTAATACTGGCATGTTTTTGAACAGATTAAGTGTACTCCTCATCAGCAAAATCTTCACACATATTATAAAAAAGAAAGTGTGTTTGTTGATTTGTTTGTCATACTTCCCCTGAGCAACTGAGTGATGGATCGACTAGATTTTTTGCACAAAGTTACTCGATCGAGATTCGGAGAGTGCCACAAGCTACTCTTTTCCCGGAAAACCAACACAACGCACGCGAAGGCGCGGGTAAAAGCTAGTGTCATAGAAGGTGAATCGAAGTTGGGAGTGATGGAGTAGCGCGCCGAAATTCCGCGCGGTTAAAATACTATTAGGGTACGTTTGAGTGGTTTAGGCCTCAGGCGAGATGGCCCAAATTGGCAATTCTCTGTGAGCGACATGTGCCCTCCACCTCTCCCCTCCCTCCTCCCCCCGCGAGCCGCTTCTCGATTTATTACAATTTCCAGCACGTGTGTTGGCGCGTTGTTGTGTTTGATCTGTCTCCGCCGCTCGCACCGCGGGTATGAGTACATCACGTGCTACATCTTATTATAAAACCAAACCTGTTTGTGTCCCCTGCCCCCTGCCCCTCTCCTTGCCCCCGCACCCCCGCGGGCTCGGTTCCACATCCTCGGTGGTACTCATATACAAAAGACTACGTGCTCGGTTTTTACCGTCTCAAAGAGAAAATTTGTTTAGTGACATTTTGATAAAATATAATCCCCGCAGAACGTTCACGGTTCGATTGATGTGTTCTCGTATCAAAGCTGCTTGTCATTTTTTAACGCAATAAAAACGATAATTTTATGATCGCAAAATTTTACGTTTACATTACATTTTTCATCAATATCATCGGCCTCACCACACCTCACCACACCACACTACACCACACTACACCACACCTCACCACACCACACTACACCACACTATACCACACCACACTACACCACACTACACTACACCACACCTCACCACACCACACTACACCACACCTCACCACACCACACTACACCACACCACACTACACCACACTACACCACACCACACTACACCACACTACACCACACCTCACCACACCACACTACACCACACTATACCACACCACACTACACCACACTACACTACACCACACCTCACCACACCACACTACACCACACCTCACCACACCACACTACACCACACCTCACCACACCACACTATCATGCTAAATATTTTACGTACGTACTGCAAATACTTATTCTAGGCTTAATTTGAAAAAAATACATTAGCTAAAGCTGGAGCAAACCGCACGCGATGCGTTACAGCGCATCAGCGATTTGCCTAGGATGTCACACCGGCCATTTTAGCTTGTCGTATTGTAAACTGCTGCAACGTTCTTGACATCTACCATTTCCCATTGAAAGTGTCAAACATGAGTGACGTACACGCGCGTAGTGACGGAGTCTGGCTTGAGTTGCGGTAGTGTTCGTGGTTGCACAGCACCGTGCGTTAGAAGTGTCATTCCTCAATGTTTCCTACACTACAACGTCATAAGCCGTGCTGTGCTGGGCTGCGCTACCCTTCTCGCTATTTGTAACCAACCAGCCTGTACAATATTGTACATTATAAAACTTGAGTTATGATGTACTACTCGTAGTGCGCACTCACTGTAACTCGTATCTCACACAACATTACGACAAGATAAACGTATATTATTACATTTTCAGGTTCCTCGTAAAATGTGCTCGAGATTTGAATGAGCTATTAAAATGTTAATGTCGAGAATGTTGAACATGCAAGTGAATATGTTGTAGGCGCGCTTGCTCCCCCCCTCCCCTTCTCCCTCCCGCCCCCCTGCATGTACCCGGGGTACTTTACTCGTCAAGCGAACAATCTAACGCAAGCCTATTATTTGGCTTCGATTGCCGCAAGAAGTACTTCAACTAAAGAGCGTTGGACCTTCTCAAGTAAAGTCCTTTCACTAGAACAATACAAGCGACTAAGTTCTTTAAATAAGGAAAACTCTCCGAGTGATTTTACGAAAGAGATTCCGTGGAAATATACCTTAAATAGAATAATTTATATCGAAAGTAAACGCTGTTACCACTCAGAAGGGGCAAGCAATCACAACCCTTAGTGGTGGGCTGTTGTCGATAACGGAGCAGAACTAAACCTATCCGCGTCGTAACGGCGAGGAATCGTGCCGTTAGCTAGCTTTTAGTAGGTACCTATTGTATATTATGTGAGAGAGTCGACGAGGCACACGTCGAGACGGCTCTTGTTTGTAACTTGCCTTTCGAGTGAGTAAACCGACGTAAGTGGGCAATAGACGAGATCCTCCGCCCGCCCTAGCCGTAAACCGGTTCAAATGCTGCCGCTGCTGTTCATTTTTATTACTTGGGATTGTTTTCAAAATAATAACAATTTAAAATATAATGGTAGTTTACAAACAAACAAGATGACACGACACGATCGGAACAAAACAAGATGACACGAGACGATCCAGAACAAAACAAGATGACACGAGCACATCGAGAACAAAACAAGATGACACGAGACGATCCAGAACAAAACAAGATGACACGAGCACATCGAGAACAAAACAAGATGACACGAGACGATCCAGAACAAAACAAGATGACACGAGCACATCGAGAACAAAACAAGATGACACGAGACGATCCAGAACAAAATCTCAAAATAATTATTGAAAAAAAGGAAGTTGTGACTTCTGACTTGAATTGAGTACCTCCTCTTTTTGAAAGTCGGTAGATAAAGGATATGTTATATACATTGTCGTTGTTTTGGTGCTTAACATTAACCAATACTCCCGTACCTGTCCCCATACATATTATGAATGCGAAAGTTATGTCTTTTTTAAATTTATTGTTACATATATTTAAGAAAAACGCAGGCTGAGTCGCACGTCAAAACTAGTTAATTTACTTGTTTGTTAGTTATTTATTTGTTTGTTAGTTATGTCGGTGGCTGACTATGCCACTCCCGTAAACCAAATTAAAAACAGTGGTTAATAACGTTCAGTGTTGTAACTCAAGTTGCGCGCCGAACTCATGTCGGTTTTCACTTTTGCAAAGTACGAGTATGACATGTATTTATTAAAAACTCAGAAACTTTTATATTGTCGTGTTTCCAAACATCAAATATGTAATCCACACAAATACGTATATTTGCACGCGGGTCTCGCAGGTACTCTTGCTCTCACTAGGATGGTTTACGTTCAGGAAACGTAAGGTTTTAGAGGCGGCGGCGGGTCATAAAGTAGCGCGTATCGTGCGAAGTCAACCGGGTCGCCGCACCGCGGCGGGCGCCCCGGGACAAAGGGTCGCCTATAACGGCGAACCTTTGTCAGCACCTCGCCGACACCCGCGCCGCGCGCCGTGCCGCCCAGCCGCCCAGCCGCCGACCGCCACCTGCAGCCCACCTGTAGTGTGCTCCGTCAGCAGAACCAATTATGCATGCTATAAAATTGTACTACCTAAAACTATTTATTTATTATTTTCTTGTTATGATCACATTCCCGGCCACACGATATGAAGTCATTCAAATATTACAATGTAGCTAACGGATTATACAGATTTAAATTAAACTTGTACGAAATAGCGATATTCTCTATGAATGTGTGCATTAACAAGTGTCATTAGATCTATATAAACAGGAAGCCACTTTGAGACCAAATACTAATCTATACTAATATCATAAACAAGAAAGATTTGAACCGATTTTAAAAATTCCTTTGCTGTTATAAAGCTACATGAACACTGAGTAACGAAGGCTATACAAATTTAAATCTGCGGTGAACACCACGGAGCACAGCTAGTAACACATGAACTATGTACAGAGCGATACTTGTTCTCACCAGTAGTAACACATGAACTATGTACAGAGCGACACTTGTTCTCACCAGTAGTAACACATGAACTATGTACAGAGCGACACTTGTTCTCACCAGTAGTAACACATGAACTATGTTCTCACCAGTAGTGACGTGTAAGAACATGTAAGCCCACATCGCACTATCGCGCGACTGTGCACTGATCTTTATGTTTTAGAATTTCCTTATTGTTGCTTACATTTATTAATATTGTGTGTGTGTGTGCGAGGGAGAGGAAGTCACACTCATACACACACGCACACTCGCTTATTGAATTACTCTCTCTAAACAGATTGATGTTACAGATTTGTTATTTCCAGAGGCTGCACTGAGCTCTCCACCACTTACTCTACACACTACATTACAATGATTGCGAGATAAGTAAGCCGATCATTTACTCAGCTTAGTATAAGAAATATTGTATCTTTTGAACCAACTTCGAAAAGGTGGAGGTTACAATAATGTGTGTTTTATTGTATTCTTGTTATGCGATTAGTCTGCCAAAGATAAATAGATTTCATTGATTCTTTCAGAGTGATACAATTATAATTCATATAGACATTTATTTACAGATTATCAAAAATTCAAGAATGAATCTCTCGTTGAATTTAAATTCAACGAGAGATTTATTCTTGAATTTTTGACTGTTGTCACTTTTAGGCTTTCAAAGTAGGCACTATTATGGAACTTTGCCAGTCTAAAAGGCTTGCTGATTACTCTTTCGAATGTATTTTTTCTGAAATCAGGAAGTAACATTTTAAGTAAATAAAAACACTTTAAACACTGCGACGAGTATGTATGTAAATCAAATCAATTGTATTAATGTGGTCTACTCGGAGCGAGTACTCAGTGGACGTGTCACTATGTCACTGTCACTGTCGTCCCGCCACCGCGCACCGTCACCACACTAGTGCGATATTAATATAGGATATTTCAAGTTTTCCATTTTGTAAACTGCGTGACGCAAAGAAAAAACCAAACGAGAACAAAACAAATGAATTACGGTTTTCGAAATACAAATGTATGAATAAATAGCTGTATAAATTTGAAATCGGAATCCCTAACCAAAGAAGAGATATTTGAGATCAAAGTGGCCAGTACGACAAAACGCCAATTACATATGTAAGGACCTAATATATATAAGTCAAACTAAACTATTATTGTCGCTGTACTTAAATATATCATATCATTTTTATTGCAAAAAAGAAAATACAATATGTAACATATACGAGTACGCACTCCACAGGCAACTGCTAACTACAGTGAGCTGAGCGCCTACAACAATATTTACATTACACGACAAACCTTACATTAAGTAAGTAATCAAATAAATATTAGGTGTTATTCGAGCTATGATTCATAACTCTGCGTTACTGAACAAGTAATTCGACTCAAATGTCAATAACAGTAGGTAAAACATTAAGAGTAATATCATAGTAACAAATAAATGTTAATAAATATACAAATCAAGAAAACGATTACATAGTCGATGCTTCTATTGTTACATTTGGAACTACGTAGCAGTGAGATGTGCGGATGTCATTCTCGAAACGAACTCGTACTACGACAACCTTACCCCCTTTGCTCTATACATATTAACATATATCTTTGAGTTCAACTTCGAAACTCGGTCACTACACTGCACATTAATTATAGCTCTCTATTTGGAGCCTTCGTTTATTCTTATTCAAAATTTCCGACAAAAAGAAATTGGGAATAAGTTTTTCATCCGGAAGAGATGTCCTCGGTCGCTGACGCTCGTGCTCGTGCTCGTGCTCGTGCTCGTGCATGCAACTTACGACAATAAGCTTCTCCAGTGCATCTTCTTGCAATTTGTACGAACAAAAAACAACTAATTAGGAAAGCTGCCTTCAGCTTCCACAGTATCTAATCAACAACAAATTAATAAATATTGCATTTGGTCTTCTGTGGTATTTCGACTTTTGTCTCAATATCTCTCTCTGTCACAGTCAATTCCGAGTCATGATAAATCACAAATTATTAATACAACCGAAATCCGTCGCAAACATTTTTGAATTTTTATCGTATACGTAAAGAAAAAATATCCGAAAATTTTGATGAATAGAAAAAGTCACCGCGAAATCTAAGAAGAAACTTTAATAAGAACATTCCTGTGGAGATTTCGTGTGATGTACCTATACTACATTTATATGTATACATAGTGAAGAAGCATGTGGTGACGCGGTGGGGAGGGGGAGGGGCGGGGGCGGGGGGCTGCGCCGGCTTTGTAGAGCTCACAGAGTCGCGTCTCCGAGGAGCGCGCCGCACGGATTTGTCGCCGGATCATCGGGAGTCTTAATCGTAGCGCGGATTACATGATAGCCGAGCATTCCATTACAAACAATGTACGCTCCACTCGGCTGCAGGGCTCCAGGGCTCCGCTGAGCTTCATTTAATTTAAAGCTGTCGCGTCTAAGACGGTCACAGCCGCCGCCGTCTAGCCGGATACTCAGCGCAGCGACCGCGGTATACAACATGTATTGTGACTAAATCCTGACAATCTTTACTTTAGAATTATTATCAAATGTAGGATATGACGAAAATCTGCAAAAGTTGATAAATGCCATCGCTGTAAACGTCCCACTTATTTAGGAGAAGTCCAATGAAAAATCCCTGACCACCGAAAAATTAGGAAATTGAGATCCGTCTCTTGATGTCAACTTCAAAATGACATGGTCACGTTGACTGATAGTCCACCGAGTTTTGTCAAGATGAAGGGGAAACCTAGATCTTTACGTACCAACATCCAAATAGGCTGTACGAAACGCTTATACTGAGACGAAACAAAATTTAGCTAGACACGAAGTAGAGATATTTCGCTTCGGACAAAACTATGGGTATAAATAATCGCACCGTAGTCTAATGGTAAGTGCTAAAGTGGTAGAATGCTGAGCGCCGCCGCGTGACCAAACACTACGTGACCGGCGCTTCCAGAGTAGGCAAGTCATATGAAGAGCCCGGCTCCGTGCGGGTGTCGTCCGTGTCGCACCCGTCCGTTTCCCGTAGGTATCAAGTTTACGAGTCCGCCGGGCGGTGCGGCGCGGTGGCAGTGCGGTGCGGTGCGATGCGGCGGCGGAGATTGAACGAGCGAGTCACGACCGCTCCGTATCGGCTTGCCTGCTTTAACTATTGTCCACATTTATACAGCTTTGTTGACTGAGCGTGACAAGCGAGCGAAGCGTCTCTACTTCAAATATCACTGAATCTTCGGCCGTCCGTACGAGTATGTACGTCTGAATTTAATTTAGGCATCTGTCGTATATTTAGCAAAGGTTTATATTGATAAATATCAGTTGTATGAATTTGTCGGTCATGTATCTGGGACTTGTAATTAGTGGTTTACTTGTTCTGCACTAGGTGCAAGTATTGTGGTGGCATGTCGTGAGACGGCGACGATTTGTCGATTGACATCAATGTTTTACACATTCTACTACCGAGTAGGTACGACACAATAAGCTACGTAACTGCCACGGACAGGCGCATTTATATTATAGCTATGAATGACACGGACAGGCGGATCCTACTTAGATTGGAGAAAACACTCTATTATATTATGATGATTCGATTGAGTTGCGATCACTGACAGTACAATGGGACCCGATCGTTGTCAAACTCGATAACAAATGATATATCTGCAGAAAGTTTCCGGTGGCGAGAGTGTCGATAATACTTATACTTACAAAGAAGGCAAATGAGTGGCGAGAATCGTTGACAGTTATGAATGAAACAGAAATGTGGGTAGAAAGTTCGAGCCGGCGAGCGGATTGAGGGATGAAGGGCGAGGGGTGAGGGGCGATGCTAAGTGTTTTTGACTCCATAATTATGATTGATGCGAGCTCGGCGAGTTGGCGCCCGCGTCGCGCCACCGACAGAAAAGAAGTGCTTATTTTTTGTTTTTTCGTACAAGAAGGGTGAAAGAGTGTTAAAGTTATGTTTCTTTTATTGTGTCGTCGTGTACGGCTATAAATTACAAACGCAGAAGTTGGTTGTTGTTTGAAAACAACATCCTCCATAACACGACACCGTACTTTAGAGTGCGCTGCATACACTATGTACTCGGCTGCTGTCGTAACGTCCTTGTAGTGAAGACACTGACTGTAAGAGTTCTGGTTAGTGTTAAGATCGATTCTTTCACGTTTTTCCCACTAAGACTATAAATTGCCACCAGTAGGTTGGTACCTTATGTTCCACCTGTTGAACACAGAAATTGAAGTGAAAGGATGCCTGCCATCAACGCCACGGATTGAAGTTCCAAGAGCCCAAGCTGTTGTTAAGAGAGTTACTTGAGCTCAGAGGGGACAGTGAGGGACGCGGACACAACCGCGCAGAGCTGCCGAGCTGCATGAAACAACATGAAATATTCGCGATACCGGGACCTACGGAACAATGGACAATTTGGACGACGTGAGCCGTTTAATGCTTCCATTGGAATTCGACAGACGTACGATGGTATGATACCAACGTCATATTGATTACAATTTTCCGGTATGTTTGTGTAGGGACGTTAACATGCAACAGACATTCTGCTGTGCTTTAATTAAAGATTTATACTTCAAATTACATTTACTTCTGAGCATATAGAATGATTGAGTAGTGTTGTAATTATTTGCCTATTTTATAAAATATTAAAAATATTATTATTATTTATTAAACGATTTATACGAATATCAAAACACTGCTTTATTATCATTGTAAAAGCAGTGTTTTGACTTCGGTGGTAAAGGGCGACTGACTTGATTTGACTCGACCAATCACAGCCGGCGCTACTGTCGCCAACTTTGATTGGAGGGGCGGACCGCTCCGAACAATCTGAGCGCGGGCAGTCAGTTCAGTTGTGCTTTGCTCTTCGATGGAATAAGACCTCTAAATAAATGAATCCTACTAATTAGTGATATTTGTAAACTGGTGATAATTGTATTTTGTGAATCTGGATTATAAAGAAGTTAATACGAAATGTAAGTACAGTTTTATTTCTTTAGATTTAGCTACCCTTAAGTCTTAGCTAACGAAAAGGTAACGTTGGTCGTAGAATGGGCCAACACATCAGAAGCGGGATTCGAACTCAGAAAAGTAACAGTTTTTTTTTAATTTATTTTTTCTAATGTTTATTAAAACGGAAAAGAAAAATAACTGTTACCTACGTTGTTTAGAGTTCCTACCACGTTGGCCAGATATAGGGTATTGTTCTGAAAAGGCAGATTTTACTGCATTTCTATTCGCTTTAGCTGTTTAAAAGGCATGATTATACTGCATGCCCAGTTTATACAACAAATAAAACTGGAAGTTCTAACACTTGTGACAGATAGGTGTCGTTCTTAACATCATTATCAGTCCACTACTGGACATAGGCCTTCCCTAATGACCAATGTCGCGCCCTAACTCCTTCTTGCCTAAGCTTAGTTAAATTATTATTTTACCTATAGAGGAATGCTCGACCGTGTAAAAAAAAATATACTGTGCGTGTGTCTTTTCTTTATTTTTTTCATAACGCTCAAATGGAAAGAGCAAATTGATCACCGGGGCGTATATTACACACGCCACCAATGAGCCCTACGCTTCCGGGTCCATATGTACTTCAGCATCAATCTCGGAGCACCACGGGAACGCTTGCAAGTGGCAGACCGAGGCTTCGTTCTCCCAGCCGCTCCAGTCATCGCAGCGTTCAGCGCGTTTCGAGCCGCGACAGCCATCACAGTGCTCAGCGCGCTGCTGGCTGCGACAGCCATCGCAGCGTTCAGCGCGCTTCCAGCCGCGACAGCCTTCGCCGCGCTCAGCGCGCTGCCAGCCGCAACAACCATCGCAGCGTTCAGCGCGCTTCGAGCCGCGACAGCCATCGCAGCGTTCAGCGCGCTTCGAGCCATGACAGCCATCACAACGCTCAGCACGCTGCCAGCCACGACAGCCATCGCAGCGCTCAGCGCGCTGCCAGCCGCGACAGCCATCGTAGCGCTCAACGCGCTACCAGCCGCACCAGCCAGTGCGCCAATCCGCAAAGCAGCAGCGGCGACCATCAAAGCTCCTGTCAGCGAGCCAACTGCCATGTCAACCACCGCACCAACAGCTACACTAGCCAACGCGCCAACAGCGATCCAGAAGTTGTACCAAGAGACACGTTAGCAGTCACAGATCACGAAGCCCACATCAACGCAGCAGGGAAGGTGAGTACCTACGTAATAGTTCCCCAGTTGCTCGGGCGTCTCACTCTTCATATACTAAAACGGACGAGCTCCATCACAAACCTCTAAATCCAACACAAAATAGCAACCAATGTCTTACCGATCTTGTGACACTTCTGAAATCTATGTCCAATAACAGCTTAGACAGGTTAGGTTCTATGAAAAATACTGTCCCCGAGTTTGACCCATCTGTTAAGGAACAGACAATGGCCATGTGGATTCACAAGGTCAACGAATGTGCTACCATTTATGGTTGGACAGAAAAACAAATTATTCACTTTGCATTACCAAAGCTGAAAGGAGTTGCTCAGCGTTGGTATGAAGGTCTTCCGTCGGTCTTGTTTACGTGGGCAGAATGGCAAGTCAAGCTTTCAGCTGCATTTCCTTCGGGGGAAAATTACGGACAAATGTTGAGTGATATGCTTGTAAAACGAGCTCGCTTTACAGACTCGCTGGAGGAATAATATTATGAAAAGTTAGCTCTAATCAATAGGTGTAGCATTTCTGCAGTTGAATGTATCCTGCATGGTATTGACGATCGTTCGGTTCGACTGGGAGCCGAAGCTGCTCAATTCGACGATCCTAATAAGTTGTTGTCATTCTTGCGTATCGCTCGAAATATAAAACCAAACTCTGATCGTAGGTCTGACCGTAAAGGTTTACTCCCAAAACAACAGACTAACCAACCATCTAAGACTCCTCGTTGCTCGAATTGCAAGAAAGACTGTCACTTTACATCCCAATGCACCCAACCAATTAAAAAAATGTACTAGGTGTAATAGGGTTGGTCACGAAATAGAACAATGCTATGCTAAGGTTCAGCAAAATGAGAAAACTGTTATGCGTGTAGGCTTGAACGACGAACTTTCTTCTGTCTCGTCTCTGTCTTCCTCTCATACCACATATCCTCCCAAAATGACATCCACTGACTCGGAGCCTAATCAGAAATTTTATAAAAACTATCAACGGGTACACAACTACGGCTTATGTTGACTTTGGAAGCGAGAGCTCTATGATGCGCGAGTCTGAATTCAAAAATGTCGGCACTAACTATGCGGTTGACAATCTTCCAATCCTTCGGGGTTTTGGCAATTCTGTCGTTAAATGTCTTGGCAAGCAAATAGTTCAAATTAGTTTCGATGGAGTTGAGGCGAACTTGAACCTGTTGATCGTCCCAGACGATGCTATGCATGTGCCGTTATTGGTTGGGCAAACTTTTACAGAACAACCGCACGTAGTTGTACAAAAAACCAGTGACAGTTTGGAAATCTCTCAGCTTGATCATCTAGACGTTGTCACTAGCTCCAAGTCCTTAACCGAACCCGATGTCAGTATGGGAAACACTCCAACATCCGAGCCGAAAGCGTAACTTCTGTGTCTGCTAAATAAACACAGCAAATGCTTCGCTTTCTCGTTATCCGAGCTAGGAAGTACGAAAGTCGGGAATATGTCGATCGATCTCTATGATAATGAGCCTGTTGTCTACAGATCTTACCGTCTTCCTTTCACTGAGAAAGAAAAGGTAAGAGGAATGATATCCGAGCTGTTAGAGAATAACATTATTCGTCCATCAACCTCCCCTTATGCTAGTCCCACTGTAGTTTTGAGAAAAAAAAACCGGCGAACTTAGGCTATGTATTGATTACCGCGCACTAAATAAGAAAACCATAAAAGAGAATTACCCGATGCCACTTATTGACGACCAGTTAGATGTCCTCTCAGGAAATAAATTCTATACTACCTTGGATCTAGCTTCAAGATATTATCAGATACCGATCAATGAGGCTGATAAGCCTAAGACTGGGTTCGTAACGCCGGATGGACACTACGAATTCAATCGTATGCCATTCGGTCTTGCGAACGCACCAGCCACATTCCAAAGGATAATGAATGATGTACTAGGACCTCTGCGACACAAGGAAGCTTTGGCTTACCTTGATGATATTCTCTGCACATCTTTTGACGAAGGAATGGAAAGATTGGACACAGTAATGGTCCTCTTCTCCCAAGCAGGTCTTACACTGAAATTATCTAAATGTGTTTTCTTTGGTTCTTGTGTGGAGTATTTAGGTTTTAAGGTCTCTTCTGAGGGCATTCGCCCTGGTACTAAGAAGATAGAGGCCGTTGAACGGTTTCCAATACCCCAAAACCAGCACAACGTACGACAATTCCTTGGGCTTGCAAGTTTCTTCCGCAGATTTGTTCCCCAGTTTTCGGTAATAGCAAAACCTTTGACACATCTGTTAAAAAAGACTCTTAAGTGGGTCTGGGATAGAGATCAAGAGAACTCATTCCGTCAACTCCAAAAGTTGCTCTCTCAGAGACCAACGTTGGCGTTGTATAACCCTTAGGGCTATACAGAGCTTCACATTGATGCGTGTAAAATTGGCGTAGCCGGTACTTTGCTCCAAAAGGACGATAATTATGTTCTTAAGCCAGTTGCCTATTTTAGCAGACAAACCACACCAGAGGAACAGAATTATACGTCCTATGACTTGAAAACTCTTGCTGTGGTAGCGTCCTTGCAAAAATTTTGCGTGTGCCTCATCGGTGTCTCATTCAAAGTTATTACGGATTGTAACTCTCTGCGTGCTACATTCCAAAAGAGAGATATGATTCCTCGTGTGGCTAGGTGGTGGGAGCAAATGCAGGAATTCAACTTTAGCATTGAGTACAGGGCAGGTCAACACATGGCTCACGTTGACGCCCTGAGTCGCAATCCGATCCAGGATACTCATATGGTTCTTGCAGTTACTGATGCAGATTGGCTAAGCACTGTTCAGAGTGCTGACGACGAAATACAAAGGATTATAAGTATTTTAAAAGACCCTGATATGGACAATGTGGTTGACATAAAAACTAATTTTAAAGTCAAAAACAAAAAGCTTTTTCGAATTACTCTTGAGGGCGATAGGTGGGTCGTACCCAAAGGCGTCCGCTGGCAGATTTTGAAACAAAACCACGACGACATAGGTCATTTTTCTCTTGATAAAACTTTAGATCGAATTAAAGCCACTTTCTGGTTTTCAAAGATGCGAAAATTTGTAAAAAAATATGTTAGTTCTTGTCTTCAGTGCGCCTATGCAAAATCTGCCAGTGGTAAAAAGCCTGGTTTGCTTCACCCGATCGAGAAAATAGATATCCCCTTTGATACAGTCCATGCCGACCATGTAGGCCCTTTTGTTCGCAGTACAAGAGGGAATATGTATGTATTAGCTTTAATAGATGGATTTACCCGTTACATATTTCTAAAACCGGTAAAGAACACTAAATCCCAAACCACTATTTGGGTTTTTAGGGAGTACTTTGGAATTTTTGGAGTTCCTCGTAGGATTGTCACTGACCGCGGTACGTCCTTTACAAGTGAATCGTTTAAGAACTTTGTTAATGAGCGAAATATCAAACATGTCCTTAATGCTGTTTCAACCCCTAGAGCTAACGGGCAGGTGGAATGTTACAACAGGACCCTTGTAGAATCTTTAACTGCCAAGTGCATAGGCTCAGCAAAAAACAAATGGGATGAACACCTGCCCAATGTGCAATGGGGGTTGAACAACACTTTCAACAGAGGTATAAATCGTACTCCGTCCGAAGCGCTATTCGGAACTACACCATATGGCACGAACGATAGTCGAATCAGAGCGGAGTTGGCAGATGATGTCACGAACTCTTCTGACCAGGGCTTGCAGAATATAAGAGAACAAATAAATGATCATGTAAAATCGTACCAAGAAGCTCAAAAAAAAGCGTACGACGAGAAACATCGTCAAGCTCCAAAATATGAGACAGGTATCAGATCGAGGATACACCTCTTACCAAAAAGGGTAACAGGCTGTATTCTACTGTTGTTGCTGTAGACAAAATTAAGCCGTGGCTTAACTTTAAAAGACCGCATGACTCCTCTTCTAGCGACGGTGAATGAAGCCTTTTACCTATTAGCACCTGCCAGATTACCACCTGAGTAAGTCATACCTAAATAGTGCTTGTAATTAACAATACGTTTGGTAAGCTGATATTTTTATAATTCATCACATTGATTTTGTTCAACTAAAACAATATCCTTAAACTTTATACCCTCTAGACTTGTTCTGGCGTTGGTATATCTATCTAAAAGTACCCTCTAGACTTGTTCTGGCGTTGGTACTATTTTATTGAAACCCTCTAGACTTGTTCTGGCGTTGGTATATCTATCTAAAAGTACCCTCTAGACTTGTTCTGGCGTTGGTATATCTATCTAAAAGTACCCTCTAGACTTGTTCTGGCGTTGGTATATCTATCTAAAAGTACCCTCTAGATTTGTTCTGGCGTTGGTACTATTTTATAAAAACCCTCTAGACATTGTTCTGGCGTTGGTTGATACTGTTTATCAAAAACCCTCTGGACATGGTCCAGCGTTGGTACTAATATAAAAAAAAATTGTAATTAATTAATTTAATATTTCATTTAATGACTAGTAATTTAATTGATCATTCATGTATGTTTTAATCAAAATGAATTGTTTCTACTTTTATATAAATTAGATTTCAAATAATTTTAGCATTGCTATGTATTTATGATAGTTTCAAACATAATTAATTTAGTTCTCTTTTTCATATTAAAAGCATGAGGTCACACTTTGATATTTGGATGGCCGACTGTTGTAATTATTTGCCTATTTTATAAAATATTAAAAATATTATTATTATTTATTAAACGATTTATACGAATATCAAAACACTGCTTTATTATCATTGTAAAAGCAGTGTTTTGACTTCGGTGGTAAAGGGCGACTGACTTGATTTGACTCGACCAATCACAGCCGGCGCTACTGTCGCCAACTTTGATTGGAGGGGCGGACCGCTCCGAACAATCTGAGCGCGGGCAGTCAGTTCAGTTGTGCTTTGCTCTTCGATGGAATAAGACCTCTAAATAAATGAATCCTACTAATTA
Organism: Ligdia adustata; assembly: GCA_947049295.1. Taxonomy (NCBI): domain Eukaryota; kingdom Metazoa; phylum Arthropoda; class Insecta; order Lepidoptera; family Geometridae; genus Ligdia; species Ligdia adustata. Next base: position 16,143,687 of record OX346216.1, read on the forward strand.
GTGATATTTGTAAACTGGTGATAATTGTATTTTGTGAATCTGGATTATAAAGAAGTTAATACGAAATGTAAGTACAGTTTTATTTCTTTAGATTTAGCTACCCTTAAGTCTTAGCTAACGAAAAGGTAACGTTGGTCGTAGAATGGGCCAACAGTAGGATTTATAAACTCAGGCACAGAGGTGTTACAAAGTAAGTATGTAATCGCGCGCGGAGTCGCTCGCACCCGCACGCAACGAGCCGAGAGAACTTCAGTCAACTCTCAAAGTGACGTGAGAGGTTTGCGTTGCGGTTTCCACCACTTACTCGCAGTTTCCTTCAGAGAGAAAACTGTTCTTACGTGATATAACAAAACTTTACCGACTTTCTACGTTTGCTACAACTTTAATGACATATTTAAACCGTAAGTAAATGACAAGGGTTGAAAAGCCGTAGGGAAGGTCCTAGGAACACGCGCGCGGAATTGTGAGTTAGTCTCCGCACGACGTCTCGTTTCCGAACTCGCAACAAAATATCTCATAAGTTTGAGCGATGATGTTCCAATTAATGAGTCCGGCCCCGCTCTGCCCCCGCGGCTAGCCCCAGTCGCGCCGCGTGGAGAAGCTCGCGGGGGCTTCATAATGTATTATCATCCATCAATTTGGAAACGTACGCAGTAATTAATTAGGGCCCGGTTTCATCGCTTCTACAGAGCTGGTTCATGTTTGACAGATACCTACTCGTATAACACTCTCGCGCCTTTCATCCCCATCCACCGTGTTCACTCATACATTGGATCACTAATTAGCAAACATAATTTGAATTGACACTTTATTTCTAAATTGACTCAAACACGTAGCTTCAATTAACTTATACAGAACATGAGGATATTGTTATGTTTACTAATAAAGTGTAACGAGACTTTTGAATTGTCATATATCAGTGTCATTGAAACTACCATTGCATGTGTGGTGTGGGATCGCATCCCAGACGAATATATAGTTAACTTGTAAACTTGCATTTTTTGCCATGACAGCCAGGCATTTGACCATCAGGTCGCACGACCACGGAAGTCAGCGACACATGCCTATCTGGAATACACTGGCTCTCAAGGAAGGCTGCCGGAACACACAGTTAGGTGCAGCACAACATAACTTGCATGGCACTATAAAAAGATTCCAACAGACCAATTACGAGAACTTATACATACAGTGCAGTGGTACTATGAGCTGAACACTTGTCGTGTTGTGTCAATACATACAGTGCAGTGGTTCTATGAGCTGAACACTTGTCGTGTTGTGTCAATACATACAGTGCAGTGGTTCTATGAGCTGAACACTTGTCGTGTTGTGTCAATACATACAGTGCAGTGGTTCTATGAGCTGAACACTTGTCGTGTTGTGTCAATACATACAGTGCAGTGGTTCTATGAGCTGAACTGAAAATATGAAGATTTTTACGATTTCAACAGCACATTACATTTTACCAACACTAAATGTACTTACATTCCTTTTTTTCTCTCTTCCGCTGTTAGTTGTTTATTGATAGTATTATACTTATAATAAAACGCTCAGTCTCAACAAGTATTGTTTATTTAAGTTTATAACAAATACACAGCTCCTGCTCACTCGGTTCACACAACATAATAATCACTTTAAGGTTAATCCATCATGTGGCATTATAACACAGTGGAATTAACTAAACAACGAAATAGCAAACCACTTACATGTTTTTATTCTCGACAATCCTGTGCACACTATAACTCTTCTGATTATAATACTCCTATTTGAAGGTACAATGTTATTCCTTTTCCAATTACCAGAGATACTGTACGTCCACACAGCTCGGCTGTCCGTGATCGAATGCCTCCACCAGCCGACCGCCTTTTTTAAGTTAACCTACCCCCACTTTTCTACCGAGGTTGCCAATATAAAGTTATAAAAATAGCAAATCGATTAATTAATTTAAATAAACACACGTAAAACCTAACATACTCGTACATTACGATTAGTTCATATTGTTTATTGTATGCGCCGTCATATTCTGTATTTATTGTGTGAATTGTTTCCACCCTAAGGTTGCATGGAAGAGATCGCTTTTAGCGATAAGGCCGACACTTATGACACCAGATGTACGATTTTCCTGCGTATTTGATGTTTGTGTGTATTGAACAGGTTGTTTTGAATATAATATGACAATCGATTGTCATTATGTACGTACGGCAGGCACCTACTACCTACTGCCTACTGCCTACTGCCTACTGCCTACTGCCTACTGCCTACTGCCTACTGCCTACTGCCTACTGCCTACTGCCTACTGCCTACTGCCTACTGCCTACTGCCTACTGCCTACTGCCTACTGCCTACTGCCTACTGCCTACTGCCTACTGCCTACTGCCTACTGCCTACTGCCTACTGCCTACTGCCTACTGCCTACTGCCTACTGCCTACTGCCTACTGCCTACTGCCTACTGCCTACTGCCTACTGCCTACTGCCTACTGCCTACTGCCTACTGCCTACTGCCTACTGCCTACTGCCTACTGCCTACTGCCTACTGCCTACTGCCTACTGCCTACTGCCTACTGCCTACTGCCTACTGCCTACTGCCTACTGCCTACTGCCTACTGCCTACTGCCTACTGCCTACTGCCTACTGCCTACTGCCTACTGCCTACTGCCTACTGCCTACTGCCTACTGCCTACTGCCTACTGCCTACTGCCTACTGCCTACTGCCTACCGCCTACCACCTACCACCTACCACCTACCACCTACTACCTACTACCTACCACCTACTACCTACTACCTACCACCTACTACCTACTACCTACTACCTACCACCTACTACCTACCACCTACTACCTACTACCTACTACCTACTACCTACCACCTACTACCTACTACCTACTACCTACTACCTACCACCTACTACCTACTACTAACCACCTACTACCTACTACCTACTACCTACTACCTACCACCTACTACCTACTACCTACTACCTACTACCTACTACCTACTACCTACCACCTACTACCTACTACCTACTACCTACCACCTACCACCTACCACCTACTACTTACTACCTACTACCTACCACCTACCACCTACTACCTACTACCTACCACCTACCACCTACCACCTACCACCTACCACCTACCACCTACCACCTACCACCTACCACCTACCACCTACCACCTACCACCTACCACCTACCACCTACCACCTACCACCTACCACCTACCACCTACCACCTACCACCTACCACCTACCACCTACTACCTACTACCTACTACCTACCACCTACTACCTACATCAGATATTTTAATTTAAAAATTAACCTCTGTACAGATTTTGATAAAATGTATATAAAGTTTAAACAAATAAGCATTGTTCTACAATAGTTGGAGCCACATCTGAGTGATCAGGTAAGTAATGTAAAAATAAACCATTGAATTGAATACCTCTTTTTTGGTCGGTCGGTAAAAAATACATTCAGGTAATATATTAAACGACATATACACGGCGCGATATTTTAAATACATTTCTTTGTTTATGAAAAAAGAAAAATAACGCAATTGCCCCAAAACGTCGAAATCGACATTTCTGATCAATTAAATTAACAAAAATATTATTTTAAAAACATCACCGCGTTCCTGTAAAGCAATGTTTTAAGCTATTGTGCTATTTTGTGTATTGTCATCAATTGCAGTAAATTCTAAAAAAAATCGTCCCTTGATAAAAGTAGGCAACATGTTTTGCAGACATACTGACTGACGGATTCAACAAAACTTTATGTATTACAAAGTTTATACGAAACGCAAAAACGAAAAGAATCTCCCCCCGCTCTACTCGTGAGTAAGATGACGTATAAGTTTTTATGTTCGTAAGAAAGTTGGTTCGAACAAACGGCGACTATTTCCCCATATCGAGACACATAAACATATCCAGGCTAAAGTTTTATTCACGATGTAAATATGAATAGTGAGGGAAGCGTTGAGCGATGACCTTGTAATGCGGTACATGTAATGTAATAAAGTGGTAGGTAGCAATACAAATACATACAGATATACCACTGCTAGTTGGGTGTTTGCACAACGCGTTACCGCGAGAGTAATTGGCACACCACACACATGCCTGTCCTGATTGAAACAAAAACACTTTTATCGGCTAGTGCTTCTGCGAACTGTTGAACTTATGAGTATATGTGTTTTATGCTTCGACTGCGATCGATATTGTATATATTCAGAAATATTAGCTGTCTCCCGCGGCGTAGCTCGAGTTATAAATAAATTTGTAACGTTGAACCCCCATGTACCCCCCATCCTTTCTTTGCACACCTCTACACCCTATGCTGAATAAACCCTCCGAATTTTATGTCTCATCTTCGTTCAGCTATTTAGGCTCTACATTGATCGTGATCTGTCAGTCCGCCAGTGAGTCAATCAGTCAGAACTTACTCTTATATATATATATATATATATATATATATAGTATAATATTGTAGAACGTTTTTTTGTTCTATCATCAATATTTATCACAGCGCATACGATGAAAGTTATTTATAGCTAATTTAGTTACGTCTTGGTTTTAGTAGGAAATAGTATGTTTCTTTTTCTAGTAATAAATCTAGCCTATATTACTCAGTGATAGCTTGCTAACGGCAAAACAATGTTTGTACCCGGTCCAGTACATTTGGAGTTCATTCGTTACATATCAGATACAAATCTTTGTTGTGTATAATATCGGCGCAGACTCTAAGTTATATCTGAGTACGTATCGTAGTCATCAGTCACATATGACCGACATCGGTCGGTGCAAAGTACCGAAGCAAACTTCCACTACAGACAATCGAATAATCTGCTAACAACGAATAATATTCTGAATGTGTAGTGTGTATGGCTAGCAAGTTATTTCAAGATAACTACTAAGTATACGCGTCGAGCGTGTAACGTAAACTGAAACTTGAAAAAATAATAATTGACTGACGTGAACCTGACACCTTCGTTCCTACCTTCGATCAAACATTAGTCGAGGTTGTTATTAACTTGTCCGTAGAGAGCTTTATTTGTGTAATTGTTTCAACAGATCTCGCTTGTCTTAAAACTGTAGAAGTAAGAGTAAAACAGTACGACGGAGTTCACATTTAAAATGAGCTTACGAATTGCACGACATTGTACTTCAGTTTAATGTTAAAAGGTCTCGTGAGGGCGCCGTGTCGTGGCGTTACATTAGCTCTGTGTGACGTGAGCAGTTCTCTCGGCGCGTATATATTTTCAGTCGATTAGCCGCCGCCAGATGGCTCAACACTTGCACACAAATCACAGAAATGGCCACCATCAGCGCGCCTGCATGTAACCCGCGCCTATTATATTGTATCGGTAAAAATAAATGTTTCAGATACGTACTCGTATGGAGCTCCGGCTCCGGACGTCAGACGTGGAGCTCCGGCTCCGGACGTCAGACGTGGAGCTCCGGCTCCGGACGTCGACGAAATTACGTTTAACTATATTTTTGCGTATTTTCTTTAGACTTACACAGTCTTGAAGACGCATAATAATATAACTAGCGTATAGGATAATATCGATGTACTCGTAGATCACTAGAGTGTGTGTGGAGTGTTCGAGTAATGTGATCGCTCGCTACCCTACTTCAACATGGTGTTGTTAATTACTTGCGTTCAAAAAATAGTTGCGTACCAAGTTTGTTTATGTTGTACACAGAGTTGCGATGTAAAGTATGCGAGCGACGTTCAACACTCTGTAGGCGACAGACAGCGGCGCGGCACCACGCGCACCAACTCACTGCAAACACAAATCATATTTAAAAGAGCTTGCCTTTCACTGGGGACGGCCATATTGGATTTGAAATTTATCATATGTGTCATCTACTAGTCAAGTCCTTTCATATGCCCGTCTTGAGAATGCAGGGAAAAAATATGTATTCCGCCATTTTGTGGCAGCCGCCATCTTGAATCGATCCAACATAGCGAAGAAAACGGAAACATCGATAGTTCCAATTTGCTTGCAAAAATTAACTTCTTGAATAGGTAGCAGACTATGGTATCGCGAGACACTTGGCCTACCTACCTCATATATCTCGTACAAATGACAGTCTAACTCGCCTGTCAGCCGCTTGTGTTGCAACTACAATAGTGTCTGTCAGGATCTTGATATTTATAATGCGTCAGCTAGTAGTTGCGGCGTTAGGGTTTTTACCCTACAGCCCGCAGGTAGGCAGGTGGACTACAGTGGCCGGCTAGGCCGTCGGTAAAACACACTAGTTTATGTTTGTCCTTTATTTATTGTTTGCCGCACATTACTTACACTGATTATACAGAAGGTAGGTGAAAGGTTACGTCCTTTGGCCGACGCGGCGACGCTCGCACGACCCCGTTGACGACGACTCGCAGGTTTCTGGCTGGCGGACGTAAGGCTCCAGCACAGGACGGGCAGCGGCGAGGTGTTCCGGAGGTAAACAACTCTCCACGGAATTTCTTCTCGTCGGAGACAGACAGATGAGTTGATAGATGGACGGATGGATCCCCAGCCAGATCTATCTAATTCACAATTATATAGTTTATTAGTTTTAGCCGAACGTCTATTCGCGACAGCGTTCGGTAGTAAAAGAAAGCACGTGGTTCGGTTAGCCGTTGCGAAATATCGCTATGCGCTCACTCCGGGTCGCCTTGCTATCGCATAAATAGCAGAAGCTTAAATATTTAAAATTGAAGTGACGTCGCCGTCGCCGTCGCCTAGACGCAACGTCACATATTAGTGTTAAGAAATTCTTATTTAACAGATAATTATATTTTAGTAAGTATATAAGTAAGTATGTTGAGTGTATTTTCAAGCGAGCTGTGTTCGATTTTAGAAGAGCGTTCATTCATAACTTTAACATAAACATTTGGTGTTTCTATTTGCTAGAAACTGTTTAATTGTACGCGTCCCGCTCGCACCCTCAGTCGCAATACAACCTTGCAAGTGACACCGAGCGTTCATCCATAAGTCGCAATACAACCTTGCAAGTGACACCGAGCGTTCATCCATAAGTCGCAATACAACCTTGCAAGTGACACCGAGCGTTCATCCATAAGTCGCAATACAATCTTGCAAGTGACACCGAGCGTTCATCCATAAGTCGCAATACAACCTTGCAAGTGACACCGAGCATTCATCCATAAGTCGCAATACAACCTTGCAAGTGACACCGAGCGTTCATCCATAAGTCGCAATACAACCTTGCAAGTGACACCGAGCGTTCATCCATAAGTCGCAATACAACCTTGCAAGTGACACCGAGCGTTCATCCATAAGTCGCAATACAATCTTGCAAGTGACACCGAGCGTTCATCCATAAGTCGCAATACAACCTTGCAAGTGACACCGAGCATTCATCCATAAGTCGCAATACAACCTTGCAAGTGACACCGAGCGTTCATCCATAAGTCGCAATACAACCTTGCAAGCGACACCACGTTTGTTTAACATTTGTCCTATACCAAAAACCAAAATCATGTTTGTTACCGAACCTACCAAGTTGTTTCAAATTCAATACAGTTATAACGTGCACTTAACGAATCTTGTAAAAGACAAACTCTCCTGACTAATTCACCTTACGAAGAAAAAAAATAAAAATCAACGTATCTGATGGTCACGGGACACATCAGCGGGAGCCACTCCGCTTGGTCGGAGGATAAGCACAAACAACTAATATTATACATAGAGCGAACTCATCGCCAAGAGCGAAGTAATCCAAGCAACCTTTGGACGGATTCAATTTACTTTAGTTAGTTAAATAATAATATAGAGTTAAAACTTTATACCGTAGCGTTTGTAATTGTACAGTGGCGGGTGCGGCGCGGTGGTATGTTACTGTCAGTCGACGCGGCGGCAGCGGCGGGGGCGGGGGCGGGGGCGGTATAACTCATTTCAACACCACACGTGCTAATGTTGTAGCGGTGAAACCACCCGTTAACTGTGACACATTAACATCAACATATTCACATATATAAACGAGTCGTCGCCTCGAACGACACGAGCGAGGGAGGGCGAGCGCTCTGAGCGGTGTGATAGCCTCCCGCGACGTAATAAACATAAATAAACGAACCGCCGGCCGCCCGCGACACCAGCCGAGCTAATCGACCGTGGAGGAGTCATGTGGCCCCGCCGCGCCGACCCGTGTCCCGTGTCTCGTGTCCCGGGACTCGGGACCACTCGGAACCACCGCATATTAGCACTCATGTGTCTATCGTATACAGACATGTGGCACTCGGGCACCTTCTATCGAAGTCGCACTTATGAGTGCCTGCATCATGACTTGTTGTAAATCTATGGGCAAAAAAAGTTAAAAGAAATACAACATTACTAGTAGAACAAAGTTTACCTCCAGTAGGTCCTCGGAGAAAGGAAGAAGTGAAAACGCATTAGTTCAAAACAACGTCCTGCGTCATTTCCAGCATTTTAATAAATTAAAACATTTTAGAACATTTTTGCCTAAAACATTGTTTCTAGCATTTAAATAATTTCCCATGAATCTTTGCTGAACATTACGAGAACTGTGCATTTTACGCTGATTATGCTGAAGTAGGAGGGAGAAGTGAAGACAGAGGGACTGTGAAGTTTGCGTCTATTATCTTTATTCAAGTTCTCGCTCCGAGATGTAACTTGAATGAAGTATTTGAGTGGTGAGTCTATTAAACGAACCTTTTAATAAAGTTCCTCGCTGGCGACCGACGCGGCGACGTCTCGGCGCCGGCGCCGTCGGGCGGTGCTTCGGTGCAACGGCTGCCACTAACTCATTATCATATCGAATCAAACTAAACGCAGATCGTAAAAATAACACAGCTTTTATAAGTAATGCTGTTCTACTGCATACACAAGTGATTTATTCTAATGATGATGATGAGTTACGAGCGCTTTACACTCGAGAAGTTAGCTTTAAGTTCGTTTTCATTAGCAAGGAAACATGGTTCGGAAATACAAGATTATTATTGCTTCAAGCAGACTCGCACGAGTACAGTTCTACTGAAACTTTCAATGTAATCTCACTTTCAGTCTCATTTCGCTTCACCACGCTGCGATGTCTCTTTGTTCGACATTTAGAAATAAATAATTTTGTAGTCGTACAGATACGTTAAAGCGAAGTATGCAATTAAATAAATTGATGTAAGTATGCAACATGATAATCACCAAAGTCTGTGAAAAAGTTTACTAGAGTTATAGAGTGAAAAGTCGTTCTTTGGCGTGGATGGACTAAAAAAACAGATTTTACTCACGTGACGTGCTCACTTTTGCGATTGTTTGTGCTTAGCTTGTACATCTAAATACTATATGCAGCTGGTTCTTAATCCCACAACGATATAAGCATTTATTCTAGACGCGAGGAATTTGGTAAAACAAAAGCTGTAAACTTCCTATACTATGTTACAATATACTCTTACTGGATACACGAACGATTATAATACTATATAACTTCAGCAATGTACGATTTAAATGAAGCCTTATGGTTTGGATTTTAGCAATATCGTTTGTTTGTATGTTTGAATTCACAACGTTTCACGGTACGGTGTGTGTGTGTGTGTGTGACACGGATTAGTTAGATGAATTCGTTAAATTTTCTTTATAATATGATGGTAATATGTAGTATTGTTAGTGAAGTTGAGTGTCGACTTGTTCCTGTGGATCACGAGTACAGGCTGGGCTACGGAGCCACACTGAAAACTGTGTCCGCAATTCAGATTTACTAATAGCGAGTTATTGGCCACTTTGTATATATTAGGATCTAGTTACGTGTAGTAGCCTAGTCGCTGCACACGAGTACACACTCGTATGGACTGCTGTAGAGAAGATCTGTCCGTGAGGTTTACGAACTTAGTACTGGTTCTAAAGCACGACTTGATTGAGTTAACTCGTATGTATATATACATCACTCTACTAGGTACAGTTAGTATATACTCGTATATAGAAGACCACAGGCTCGGGTTCAACCCACACGCCGTGTTTAAACGCTTCTATATTGAAAAAGTTATATGAAACTCTTTGACGTTGTGATTACTTGATAGTGAAAGAATTATTTGTATAGGACAGCGGCCGCGGACCCTTGTTGGCTGAGCGAGTTACTGTCCCACACTCACACACCTACACACACCACCAGAGCCGCGAGCCGGCCTTTACCTACTCGCTGACTTCACATGTCTGACCTTCGCTGTATAAGGTTCATATTAATTCCACGTTCGTTTCAAGATAAAGCGTTCGCTTGCTACGTACCTACACTACTAACATTGTATTCAATGTTAGTAACTCGACAACGAACCTTCCTTCACAAGCAAGTTCGAACCAATCAGTGCCGACAATACACTTACTTACACAATACGCCTAACTGTACAACATAGTACATGTACACGCACTACCTAATTGTAATGAAAGCTTCAAAGTGATGTCCACACCGCACCGCACCGCACCGCACCGCACCGCAACGCACCGGAGCGAGCGAGCGAGCGAGCGACGCCGGGTGACGTAACGAGTCAGTAACCGCGGTGATCCGATAACGTACGGCGGATAACGTCTACACACGACACCTCGCGGATTTGCTCTAAATCCCACGAACATGGCTGCAAACGTATTAACACCTGAAACTGAAGCCAAAAATAATCACAATTTGAAGATACGAGTGTTACGACAAGATACGAGCAGGTACGAGCAGGTACGAGCAGGTACGAGCAGGTTCCTTCCTCCGATAACAACAATTTAATAACAACTCGGTTTGGAAGGCAACAAAGTTTAAATCGATGCGAGCTGAGAGTGGAGAAGTTTTTTCATTTGCGGGACGAACTCCAACAAACAACAACAACACAGAGTGACACTCCAGTAAACTCGTGTCAGTGCGGGAGGAGAGGCAGCGTACCCTACTGCGCCGCACCGCGGTGTCGGGGATCTCCAACTTATTGCTAAAGTATATCGCAGTCACATCAATCAGTAATTGCCCTTCCATCAGCGTGGAGTCGTGGAGTCGCGCCCACTCGCAATTTGTTTATAATTACCTCACTCGCAAATTCTTTCAAATCAACGTCTTTTTGAGGACAACAAAAGCTAAATTAATTGTATTTTTAAGAAACTTAATTATGGCATGAATAAAAACCGAGGGGCCGCTCGGATCCTTTGAATTAAAAAGTTTAAAATTTCTGAGCGGAGTTACTCCGCTCGTCTTTGTAAGAGAGCGGCGAAGCTTTTTATGTAGTGTGACGCGGCGCGGCGCGGGTCGCCTGTACCGCGGCGTGTTTGTTTGTTTGTTTGTGGAATTAGTTTGTTATTGTTTTGTTAAGTTTAACTTCCCGGCCGCCCGACCCCTCCACTCCACTCCTCGGCCCGCCGGCCCGCCACGCAGCCGGGTCCGGGTCCGTCTAGGGTCCCAAAGGACTCCCCACGTAAAATTCTGTTTCAACACATTCTCGTCAGTATAAAACTAATCCCCGAGGGTCGACTGATACAAATTATTGCCAAACTTTCGTTCGTTCGTTTTTGCGATTGAAAATGTTCCGCGCAACTTTGTAACTCACAAGCGATACAAATATACTTTCAATATCGTGAACGGTAAATACATTTCTTCCAATAATAGCGTCAGGTCACGAATTGACGTTAAAAAGCGTTCCAATAGAAGGAATTACTCAACGTCAATGTAAGTGAAAAATGTGTCGCGGTTCGATCGCTTTCAACGGAGCGCTAATTTTTTCTAAGTGTTTTCATTTGTCACCATCGAACCCCCTGCGGGGAGGAGGGTGGCTCGATACTCGTATCTACAACTCCTTCGTTACGTGAACGGACACTAAATCAATGACGAAGTTATTCAGTATAAACTCAATACAGTGATAAACTAACTGATAACAGTAAGTACTCGGACCCCGCGAATGTAACGAACTGTGAATGTTTCAATTCAGTAAAATTACACTTTGCGTAGCGTTTTCTTAGTCGTTCATAAATTTTTTCGACTCTCAATCTGTACGTACAGATCTTTGTCTGTAAGTTTGTCTGTCATACTCGCGTGCAGCTCGTAGTGTCTACTCAACTTTTACGAAACTGGTAGACAGGAGGTTGCACGATATTTAGATTTGTTTGTTGTAAGGTTTGCTACGGCTTCATTTACCGGCCGGTGTCAATACTATTTGTTCATTATATATAAACATTTCAAATATTAAAAGTATCGGTTCGTATGTTAGTAAAGTAAAGTAAAGTAAAGTAAGCATTATTGTTCAACTGTGTCACGAGATCTTAAATGAACATAGAGTAAGTATCAACAGCTGTGTCCATTGCGAACGTACAATATATGTAAGTCTATACATAATGTTAATATAATGTTGTAGTAAGTATTTAACATGCACGAACATATATCAAAATTATTAGATAATTTAATTACAAATACAATCTAAACTTATTATTTTTCTTAACTAGGATATATATATTAGCGGAATAAGAATAAGAATAAGAAATATTTATTGGCCTTTAAATAACATTCGTTACAGGCAACGTCTTGTTACATTTTGATTATTAATTACTTTAAAAATAAACTTAACTTATAAATACTTTTATAGTTCTAAGAACAAATAGTTATTATATTATACATTTACATTGTCATTTATTTCTTTACCTATTACTAACATTTTGTAATTGTTGTTCATCACACAAGAACGATGATTCCACAAGCTGCATTGACATATTCACTGAGTTTATAAAAAGGATTTCTTTCAAAAAAATATTTTAATTTTTGTTTAAATATTTTAAAATTGAGTTCCATCACGCTATTTGGTAATTTATTGTACATTAATATTTTGGTGTAAAGTCCCTGTTTCTTACACTTAGATAATCTGTTGACAGGCAGGACTCGCCCTTTTTTATTATTACGGAAATTCTTTTTTCCGGTATTTCCGTATCCTCGTGTACCTCTAATAAACTACTATAAATATAAAGTGATATAACTGTCATTATTTTATCATTTCTAAAGTGTATTCTCGCAGGACTACGTTTTTTCAAACCATTCATTGTTCCTATAGATTGTTTCTGACATTTTAAAACTTTTATGATATCTTTAGCGTTTCCCCAAACAGTTATAGCGTATCTTATTATAGAATGAACGTATGCATAATAGACAGAGATGAGTGACTTTTTATCTAATAATGGCTTGAGTTTAAATAAAGCATAATTACCACTTGCTATTTTGTTGCAAATTTTATCGATGTGAGATTTATGACTAATTGTGTTATCAATTGTATAACCTAGAAATATATTTGTTTTAGTAATAGAATTCCCAAAAATACCCAACCTTGACTGATACTGCATTGATATGGTTTTATCAGAGTTAAGAATAATACCATTTGCGTCAAACCATTCCTTTAACAATTCCATAACTGCATTAACTTTATCGTCTAAATTAAATTTACATTTGTCTCTGATACCCACATGTGTATCATCTGCAAATAAATTTATGTGAGCCCAACTCGGCAATGCGTTGGTTATATCATTAATATAAATCAAAAACAAGATAATATACACATATAATGATAATACTATTTATCGAAATATTCTTTTACATTATAATAGGCTTTTATTAATAACCACTCTTTGAGACTGTTTTTAATATGGTTAGGTACCATTTAAAAAATTTAAATCCAAAGGGAGATGATTATAGATTTTAATTGCATTTACAAATGAACTTTTTTCGAACATAGTATTATTTATCTGCTGAATACTGAGGTTATATTTATGTTTATTAGGTATACAATCGGCGCGAGTGGATCGGTTCAAATATAAATCTTTATTTTGGTTAACAAACATACACAATTCATATACGTAAATGCTAAAGACACTCAGAAACTTGTTGACCCTCAATACATTTCGGAGGGAATCTTATATTTTATAATGTTGTCTTATATTTTAAAGTCATAAAATGACTGATAGTTGTATAGTCATTGTTATCAGATACTAACACGATACGATAATGTGTCGACCATCTTTACTTCCTCTGTACTAATATATCAGAGTATATATAAATTTCAATTAGTGAGAGCGCGTACAGTGTACGGTATAAGTAACAAAGTTACGGGCGTGAGAGCCGCCCGGGTCGCCGAGTCATCGCGCCGCGTCGGGGAGCTGTCCGGTTCACTTCAACTATTTACTGTGAGGAGCGAGAGCGCCGGCTCACCCGACTCTGCTAAATTATATTAAAATGTCGAGCGGTACTTCGCGAATTTCATTAAACGTCCCCTGAAATCTTATCCTAGTTCTGATTGTGCGGGGAGGAGCCGCCTCCGCCCTCGCCCCCGCCCTGTCGAAGAGAATGTTGCCGAATTACTGAAAACGATACTTGTTGTTTTACGCATTTTTATTCGTTGTAAAAAGACATTTTATTTATTTTACTACAAAGGGATATTGGACATAATTTGTAAATGTAGAGCAGTTTTTCGTGATATTGAGGTTGATCTGATAGTAATAGAGTCCTTGGTCCGAGTAGGTCCCTACCGGCGCACGACACGACTTACACGTATGTAAATCATACCGAGTCTAAGGGGTTAAGTAAAAGCAAAGATTCCTGAAAAGTGTATCTAATAAATATGAAAATATGGTAATGTGGCGTCTCGCCTTAATAATTAGCTTTTAAATATACACGTGTGTGGGCTCATAGAGTTGCAAAACACGGACGTAGAGGGATCAAACGTGGCATTAGCATAGGTTTGACTCGCGACACGCGCCGCGCCGCGCCGCTCCGTGTCGCGAGCCGTGTTTTGTGCGACCTACTTCTATCCAAATTATGCCGTTTATCATAAATACCACGTGGTGGTTCTTACAAACGATGGAGTTTGGAGGAGAATATTTTAAAATAGTCCTCAGCTTTGCTAATTAGTTACATTACATTAACTAAACAAATTATTGCCCAACAAATAGATGTGCTATGTTTTATATTTTAATGTTTCTTTATTCCGCGAAAGACAACATTTTTAAAGTAAATTGAAGAATCTGTTCATTCATTTAGTATGAAATATATTTACATTTAATTGTTATCGTTGAAACTCTTACATCACTACAAACCTATATCAAACATAACGGCTAACTAGATTAATTTAATGTAATAAAGATACATGCAATAAGGTTTTTTAGGTGCACAATCATAATGTTACCCGACTGTCCAAAAGGAGGGTAATGTTTTTCGATTGTGTTTAAGCATAAATAGGTAGAGCTAGTTTGTTGTGCGCTGTGACATTTGATTTGTCTTAATGTGCATCAGGTGGTGTCACCGGGTCGCAGGCATGCGTCCCGCGGGCGCGGGTTGTGTGTGTGTTTCCAAGTGGTTTCTAAGCCCTTGTTTATTTCTGCTCAATTTTATATTTTTGAAAACATCATGTGATACTAAAATTGATAACGTTTGTTGAATGTAACACGCTTGTATCAGTATTGTACCTACTGTACTGCTCTATCGGCAGCTACGTATAGAGCAGCAACGCACCACGTTACTTGTACCACAAGCCGACACGGACGTACTCTACAACTATGCACGGTACAACTATTGGTTCAACTCGACGCGACGCAGCGACAGTAGCTGATCTTCAACGACTAGTGAAGTCATACTCTCCCTTCAGTGAGCAACGAGTAGCACTCGCGGATACCATTACGATACCACTCGAGATATTCTCATTGAGATATGGAACTCCGACCAACTAATACGAACGTAATTAAGATAAAGCCGATCGTGGAACGAGGGGGGAGGTGCGCGGAGTGAGGCAGAGAGGGAGGGGGGAGGGCGCATTTCCGAACTGGAACTTATCGAGTTTCCAACTGTGAAAGTAAACAGACGGAATAATGTTCAATATTTTGTTGTTTAGTCACCGAATCGAATTTCGAGCAGTTAACAATTGAACTGTGAAATGGCGAACGGGGTACCGCGGAGGTGGGGAGACGAGAGGGGGAGGTGTGCCGCGCGGCGTGCGGCTACAGCCGTGCTACATATCAGATATACGGTTAAATTTTGGATGGAAAAGTCCACACAGGACAGGAAATCTAGGACAGATTAACGTGATTTAGGTGTAGACGTTGATTCTTGTCTTTTTCAGTTACGAGTAACAAGGTCACGCGTGTCGTGTCAAAAAACATTAAATGTGAAAAGATAACTTCACGATATGTTTGTACTGAAGCAGCGTTGTGAACCGAGTAAGCAACAAGTTTGCATGTACTCGTACCAGACCCGACGTCAGGAACCAACGAACGATAGCGCGACAATTAATAATGAAATTATTGATCGACAAAAATTATAATTAATTTATTGTACCAGTAGTAGAAAAAAATATGAATACTCATTTATCATAATATTTTTATCAATTATCATTTTATTGTTATCATTATTTCATTGATGTTTGATAATTATTAGTTTATTTATTAAGAAAGTGAAATAATGAATATTGTTTAGGTACATACGAGTAAATATTTTAGAGTATCCTATATACTCGTATGTACCTAAGTACGCGCCTTCTGTACCATTGTAATTGTATTTATCTTAAACACTGTGTGTTTGTGTCGACAATATAGAACTATTGCACTTACCTATGGCACGAGTATTGTTCTTGAATGCAGGTGCTCGTTTGTGTCGACAATATAGAACTACTGTACTTACCTATGGCACGAGTATTGTTCTTGAATGCAGGTGCTCGTTTGTGTCGACAATATAGAACTACTGTACTTACCTATGGCACGAGTATTGTTCTTGAATGCAGGTGCTCGTTTGTGTCGACAATATAGAACTACTGTACTTACCTATGGCACGAGTATTGTTCTTGAATGCAGGTGCTCGTTTGTGTCGACAATATAGAACTACTGTACTTACCTATGGCACGAGTATTGTTCTTGAATGCAGGTGCTCGTTTGTGTCGACAATATAGAACTATTGTACTTACCTATGGCACGAGTATTGTTCTTGAATGCAGGTGCTCGTTTGTGTCGACAATATAGAACTATTGTACTTACCTATGGCACGAGTATTGTTCTTGAATGCAGGTGCTCGTTTGTGTCGACAATATAGAACTATTGTACTTACCTATGGCACGAGTATTGTTCTTGAATGCAGGTGCTCGTTTGTGTCGACAATATAGAACTATTGTACTTACCTATGGCACGAGTATTGTTCTTGAATGCAGGTGCTCGTTTGTGTCGACAATATAGAACTATTGTACTTACCTATGGCACGAGTATTGTTCTTGAATGCAGGTGCTCGTTTGTGTCGACAATATAGAACTATTGCACTTACCTATGGCACGAGTATTGTTCTTGAATGCAGGTGCTCGTTTGTGTCGACAATATAGAACTATTGTACTTACCTATGGCACGAGTATTGTTCTTGAATGCAGGTGCTCGTTTGTGTCGACAATATAGAACTATTGTACTTACCTATGGCACGAGTATTGTTCTTGAATGCAGGTGCTCGTTTGTGTCGACAATATAGAACTATTGTACTTACCTATGGCACGAGTATTGTTCTTGAATGCAGGTGCTCGTTTGTGTCGACAATATAGAACTATTGTACTTACCTATGGCACGAGTATTGTTCTTGAATGCAGGTGCTCGTTTGTGTCGACAATATAGAACTATTGCACTTACCTATGGCACGAGTATTGTTCTTGAATGCAGGTGCTCGTTTGTGTCGACAATATAGAACTATTGTACTTACCTTTGGCACGAGTATTGTTCTTGAATGCAGGTGCTCGTTTGTGTCGACAATATAGAACTATTGTACTTACCTATGGCACGAGTATTGTTCTTGAATGCAGGTGCTCGTTTGTGTCGACAATATAGAACTATTGCACTTACCTATGGCACGAGTATTGTTCTTTAATGCAGGTGCTCGTTTGTGTCGACAATATAGAACTACTGTACTTACCTATGGCACGAGTATTGTTCTTGAATGCAGGTGCTCGTTTGTGTCGACAATATAGAACTATTGTACTTACCTATGGCACGAGTATTGTTCTTGAATGCAGGTGCTCGTTTGTGTCTACAATATAGAACTATTGTACTTACCTTTGGCACGAGTATTGTTCTTGAATGCAGGTGCTCGTTTGTGTCGACAATATAGAACTATTGTACTTACCTTTAGCACGAGTATTGTTCTTGAATGCAGGTGCTCGTTTGTGTCGACAATATAGAACTATTGCACTTACCTATGGCACGAGTATTGTTCTTGAATGCAGGTGCTCGTTTGTGTCGACAATATAGAACTATTGTACTTACCTTTGGCACGAGTATTGTTCTTGAATGCAGGTGCTCGTTTGTGTCGACAATATATAACTATTGTACTTACCTATGGCACGAGTATTGTTCTTGAATGCAGGTGCTCGTTTGTGTCGACAATATAGAACTATTGCACTTACCTATGGCACGAGTATTGTTCTTGAATGCAGGTGCTCGTTTGTGTCGACAATATAGAACTATTGTACTTACCTATGGCACGAGTATTGTTCTTGAATGCAGGTGCTCGTTTGTGTCGACAATATAGAACTAATGCACTTACCTATGGCACGAGTATTGTTCTTGAATGCAGGTGCTCGTTTGTGTCGACAATATAGAACTATTGCACTTACCTATGGCACGAGTATTGTTCTTGAATGCAGGTGCTCGTTTGTGTCGACAATATAGAACTATTGCACTTACCTATGGCACGAGTATTGTTCTTGAATGCAGGTGCTCGTTTGTGTCGACAATATAGAACTATTGTACTTACCTATGGCACGAGTATTGTTCTTGAATGCAGGTGCTCGTTTTGTGTCGACAATATAGAACTATTGTACTTACCTATGGCACGAGTATTGTTCTTGAATGCAGGTGCTCGTTTGTGTCGACAATATAGAACTACTGTACTTACCTATGGCACGAGTATTGTTCTTGAATGCAGGTGCTCGTTTGTGTCGACAATATAGAACTATTGCACTTACCTATGGCACGAGTATTGTTCTTGAATGCAGGTGCTCGTTTGTGTCGACAATATAGAACTATTGTACTTACCTATGGCACGAGTATTGTTCTTGAATGCAGGTGCTCGTTTGTGTCGACAATATAGAACTACTGTACTTACCTATGGCACGAGTATTGTTCTTGAATGCAGGTGCTCGTTTGTGTCGACAATATAGAACTATTGCACTTACCTATGGCACGAGTATTGTTCTTGAATGCAGGTGCTCGTTTGTGTCGACAATATAGAACTATTGCACTTACCTATGGCACGAGTATTGTTCTTGAA